>CM037934.1:1150514-3564922 GCA_021346845.1 Apeltes quadracus | reverse complement strand
CCCCCGCTGCCCTCTGTATTTGTTTACCTTCAGGTGCTGGCACCTGCTCAAAGATGAGAAAAGGAGGGGGAGAGAAAAAAAACAGGGATGTCTGCTTCTACCTCTCCCAGACAGGAATCAGGAATTTTGACAATGCTGGGGCTGAAAACACCTCAGCCAGACCATTTGGGTCCTGTGGGGATGCCTAGAACTTACTGGACCTTGACCATGGCTTAAGCATGTTCCCCAGGCCAAATGGACCTGAATTCATCTTTTTTTAACCTGACAAGAAAAAGAACAGTTTAATCAGAAGTTTTTGTTTCTTTCTTTAAGCATTTGATGAATGGCTTTCAAGGCATTTTAATCGACTGATCCTTCCAAACCTTCAATTGAGGGCAGAATAAAAAGAAAAGAGGAGATGGCAACCGCCATGGCGACACCGACGAGTGTAAACGCTGATGTGGGCTGCACCAGACCGCTTTCAGATCGCCTCAGTGTGAACGGAATCTTTTTCATTTGCTTGATTTGATATAATTTATCGCATTTCGCCCAACAATGCGACGTCCAAATGAGGATTCCAAAACACAATACGCACTCAA
The DNA here is from genome assembly GCA_021346845.1 of Apeltes quadracus. Taxonomy (NCBI): domain Eukaryota; kingdom Metazoa; phylum Chordata; class Actinopteri; order Perciformes; family Gasterosteidae; genus Apeltes; species Apeltes quadracus. The sequence goes on along the minus strand of CM037934.1, from coordinate 3,564,344 downwards.
ATACATTTGGCCTCTCAAATTGGAGGTTAAAAAGACTGGACGGCAACTGCAGTGGATAGACTTCCTCGCTTATGGCTTTACTGCACACGGCTTCATTCTTGGGGAGCATCAGTGCATGAGTAATTATGGAAAAGTATTCAACAGAGGCATAATTATGCAGTCTTTTAAATGACGGACAAATGTGCCGCATTATGGGCATTGTTTTGCAAATGCGGTTGGCGTTGTTTTGTTATCTCAATCTTGCTCTGCAACACCTGTTTAGTATAATTAAAACAAACTTTGACATGTTTTTTTTGTCTGAGTCAGTTAAAAGAATCCAAAATGCCATTCAACTTACCGGAAGTAGCCAGCTGATGGCTTATTTTCATAGAAACATTCTCTCTTTAAGCAGTGTGGGCAGAAAATGCCAATAAGAATTCCCAAAAAGAGGATTTCACTCATCTTTTGCATATTATATTTAGCATTGTATGACTTCATGATGGTTTTTGCTCAAAGAAAATCCACTATCCTGCCGATACATTGCTACAAACGTTTTTTTTAGTTCCTGTTGTTGGCTTTGTAGCTACTGCGGCACTCTGATTGAGAGTCATTTTAAGAAAAGAGAGTTGTAGATCCATTTGGATTGTGATATTAATGGAACTCTAGTGTAAGTAACAAAGGGCCTTATCCCATGTCTAGAAATATATTACCCTTGGGGGTCAAAGTCAATAAGCCATTACATGGATTAAAACTGCCTCTTCTGTCCTTAACCGGTCACTTCTGGACAATAAATAGCTTCTGGTTTTTATTCATTGCTTTCTATCACAGACATAGTTGGTAGATTATGTGTCCAAGCAATTTACTCCCTAACATATACTCCCACACAGAACAAAACTCCTGCTGCTCGCTTAAGGATTGGACTTCCTGACTCACAGAGAGACAGAAAGAGGAATCTCATCACGTAGGGAGTCTTAGGCAGACGCACGGAAGCAGGAAAATCCCACCGGATAAGCTGTTGTGGTGTGACAACCTCTTTCTGGTTATGAGCTGACAACACACCGCCTTTATTAAACACAGGTTCCATCTGTGACAGATCTAGAAAGGTATTTCAGCGAGACACACCGCAGGGTTGCGTCTGACACAATCACCCGATCCGCCCGGAGGCGGCCGTTCACACTTTAAACTGCTGCAGCAGAGAAACGAGACGAGATTCGTGCCCCAAATCGTGCCCTTGGAATTTCAGGTTCATGCTTGACAACATATTTACCCGCTTGATGTTCAGTGCGCGACAGAGTTCTAAGAGACTTTGTCGCTCCTATTGCATCTTTGTGGGTTCTTTCAGCAAAGTATTGATATGCTTACAACAATTCAGAAAAATCCTTTCTATATTAAACATTTTATATTTTTATCTACCTTTTTTCTCACCCTTCTTTTCAATTTCTAAAGGCCATTATCGATTTTATAATATAGATGCAATATTGGGATATTGCTCATGAGTGCGTTGATAGTGACAGTAATAGTGCATATAATGAGGATAGTGATGATCTGAGAAATACAAGTGATGTATAGGATGAGGGGAACTCGTAGGTGCTCAGTTGGATCCTCACCTGTGTTAATCTGTGGAAAGAGGGAAATATTGCATTATGTCCAATTGTAAAACAGATTGTCCTTTACTGGTTTTGCATCTTCGGAAAGTAGTTGTTGCTACTGGAGCTGCATGTAAGTCCACAACTGCACTGCACCTCTGAAGTGAATTCTCCACTTGTCCAATCACCTCAGCCCTGCAGTGATAGCCAGCTGGAAATCTACAGTATCCTATCCCAGCATGCTGTGCGGTTCCTGCAATATGTCCCAATGACTACTCGAGTCGATATCCTTATTTGCTTATTTAGTCCAAAGCACGCCACAGTTGTTAACAGCAATACAGTGATTTATCTAGCCAATTAAACCTGTGGATAATTAGGTGGAGACGAGGGAGCCGGGCGAGGAATTCCTCAGGTACGCAGAGGTTAATGATAATCCTCTCTGAGATAAGTGCCATGTGACCAATGGGAGTTTGGGCCAGAACGCCCAGTCTAGCAGACGCCGCCAAGGCCTCTGAAGTGCATACATTAGGATAAGGCAAGCGCCCTGCGTTCCCTCCTCCCCCACGAGAGTCACCCACATTGTTGTCTTCTCCACACACCATTCCACTTATTTGATCATGTTTATTGCAACCTGATGAGCATGAATATCATTCATTTTTTTGGAGTGCGGATAAATTGAACAAATAGAGACACCAACGTTATGGAGTGGGCTGACAAACATTATTGATAGCATTGATGTGCATTATGAAGTAATCATTGTCTACTCAGACAGATTAAGTGCTGTTCGGTCTTTCACTCATTCATTAAAAGGGACATTTTAAGCATTTAAATACAGACTGATTGGCTGGCTGTTTCTTTAATTTGGGGATAGGAAATGAAATTAGTAACAAGCTAAATCAGCTATAGACATAATCCTATTCGGTATTTAGGTCAAAGTTTTAAGTACTCTCACACAATCAATCTTAAAAGTCCGTTCTGGCCTTTAACTTGGGTACCATTCGCTGCAGCTGCTACCAGTGCAGCAGTCAGATGAAAACCTGGGATTTTTTTACCCAAGGGCAATAATATGTGATACAAATTGGGGTGTTGTAGCCACCTTGCGGCAGTGGAAAATATACAAAGAGTTTACATATCTACAAACATGAGGCTACTTGTTTTTGCAGATACTGTACGTCATTGTTGATCCACAAAGCGCACCTCGTGCTGCTGTACTCACATGACAGCAGCACAGCTGGTGAGTCAAACACAACATCCAGACAAATTAATAGAAAAACACTTTATCTTTCCTGTTACATCATGTACAATCCGCCACATTATCACAGATGGATGTCCGTCAGACAAGTGAGTCAGAATGGGATTTCACTGATGTATCATCCGCTGTCAATGCATGTCCAGACTGGAGTCAAATACAAAGTTGAGCCTGCAGTTTTACACCATGTGTTGTGCAATCCACATTACTCAGACCCGGGACATAAACAGGGCACAGCAGTGTGCTCATGATGACAGGTTGAGTGATGCACCGCTGAGTACAGTTATTTAAAAAGCTTATGCTCATGTGCATGTAGAAACCTCCTCCCAGAGGAGCAGAGGTGGATCGATTTGAGCCAGAGGTGGACGGAACTACGGCTGTTGTGTGTCCATTTCTACCTGGCGGGTTAACAGGGGAGTTGTCCCAACGGCTAAGCAACAGGCGCATGACTCATGTTCGCCGAAAAGCTTCTATGTACTCTGCAGTTTGGGAAAAAATTACATCCTTCTTAGATCCTAACAACTACATTACTTTTGTTCACCAACAGAACGTTAAACACTTAGTCTTATTAGATAAATGCTTTTTTTCATCACAAAAATAATCTTTTAAGATCTCACATCAACATAGGTATTTGGGCTTAATGTGTAAGCATGTTAACTGGTCATTCTCAGCCTACTGCACCATGGTTGTTCCTAATCACGGAAACACCAGCAGAACGTGTGGCTGTCATTATTTTCAAATACACACTCTTTTGTTTATTATTCACACCAACCGTTTGCGTTATTCACCAGAGGCTCTCTTTCTGAAACAGTCATGTTGGTTTCTAAAGTTTGTAGAACTTTAATCTACTGATGGAATATCAATTCACACATTTAAAAAAAAAAAGTTTTTATGCTGCTTGCTTGCTTAGTGGTCTGGATGACGCTACTTCTCTGCTCGCACATGCTTTTGATGGTGGCTGTAAATGGTGCTGCGGATGGACATGCATCAGCCCTAACAAAACGTAGCTGTGCTTGAAGCAGACAAATGCATATTCTCACAGACATTGACATGAACACTGTGTGCAAGCTTTAATAACCCAACTAGATACTAGAATCCATCATTTCTAACAAAGTGGGGAGCAATGATAAGTATAAGTAATGCATTCATAAGTGTATGAAGAGCAGGGAATTCCTTATGGAACAATGTAAATTTACATATTCTGGTGCACTTATTAATTCCGAACCATCTTCAAAATGGATCAACTGTGGGTAAATGTATGATTTGTTCCAGCAGTGAGCAATAAAAGAAATGTGATTATTGCCACTGATTTAGAATGATCTTTGTACTGTCTTAAATCTACCAGAAACCATACGGTAGTGGTTATGAATGGCAATAGTAAGCAATGATTATGTTTGAATGTGACATTCATTATGGCACACAAGGAATATCTGATGTGTTATTAAATGTGTAATCACAAGATATTTCATTATTTCAAAGTTTCATTTGCAAGTTTGCTTCACTGGCTGCTATAGTCATCATCATTTGGCTGTTGCCATATACTTAGTAGTTCAACAAATATTGAGCATATTGACGTCCATCCTGCATTGGATCCTTTATTGTGAGCTAAAATAAGCACAGAAGAAATAATAAAAAATAATGTTGCAGGAAGTGGAAAACATCCAGGAAAACCAATCTGGCTTGTTTTTGTTGCCAAAGTCAGATCTGTCCCTTGCTAATTTCATGCAACGTACCCACATCCAGGGAGGATTGTTGCGTATATGCACTTGTATGTGGGAGGCTTTTTTGGACGCAAACAGCAGAAAATATCTTTGGCTCTGTTCACTCCTGGCCTGAATTAGAAGACGGTGTCTGTAATATCCCGAATATTTGCCTCATTAGCAACCATCACAATAATACTATTTGTTCTGTGGTGTGATCCTCAACTGTTGCACGTAGACCGAGGCACTTGATTGCTAAAGATGACTTTGTACTACATTTGCCATCATGGACCTCCCTGGACGGATCACACCACACACCTACACCTCAAGCACCCATTTAAGCCACACACACACAACCACTGGCGCAAAGTCTTGTCTTAATGTTGGGAGCATTAGCAAGCGTTTATCCCTGTGACTGCCTGATTGTTGTGACCCTGCCCGTTTCTGGATTTCTCGATGTCTGCCGCCTGCCCTGACTGTCTGCCTGGTATTTTGACTATGATTAAGCCTTGTCCTTACTACTGCATCTGCCGGTTCGGACTACTGCCTGTTTGACTACCCTGCTCAATAAATCATGCTGCAAATGGATCCTTCTGACTCTGATGCTTCACAACACTATGCAGGTCAATGTCGGAATTGCCATGGGGCCATGAAAGTCCAAGGGTTTCTCCCACTTAGGTAAACCTTTCTATCCGCTTGTTAAGTCTGACGTCACACAGGACTTCCGGGTCCAAAGTGTGGATTAGCGGAGCCGAGGATCGAACTGTGCTTTTCTGCTAAGGCACTCAGTTGTTTCAAGCGGCTGTTTTCATAGATATTAGCCATCACGATCACAAACTACATTGCTGCCAGCGCGGTTATTAGATGTGGACGAGCGGAGCGCTTGGACCCGGAAGTCCCGTGTGACGCCACGACTTAACAAGCGGATAGGGAGCATAAATGCTGACTGTCACGATCCTACGCTCCTCTTCCCCAGAACATTGAGGCCTGAAAACCACGATCCCAAACCCCCCTCTGTTTACGGGTGCATTGGTTTGTGCCATCCGGGATCAGCTCATTGAGTGGGCACTGCCACTCCTCCCGACGCACCTGTGTCTCATCACCCATCAAGAGGGCCTGTATATAGGATCCTGAATTCAGAGCTCTTTGCGAAGTCTTGTGCGTGTTGCCATCACATTCTGAGCGGGTTCCTGATCTCCTGTTTTTGCCTCTTGTTGAAGAATCCTCGTTTGTCCCAGACCTCGTTGCCTCCTGCCTGATCCCTCTCGGTACCTCTGCCTTTCTACACTCTCCTAGACTTTGACCATCTGCCTGTTCACTGGACACGACTGCGCCTGATCCCTGACGGTGCCTCTGCCCATCTACGCTCCCTTGGACTTTGACCATCTGCCTGTTTCCTGGACACGACTAAGCCTAACCCCTGTTTGCCTTTGAGCAATAAATCTGCGCTCTGCACTTGGGTCTACTCCTGCCTCTTGTGGTGTGTTACACTGACATTAGTGTCAACCTGTTAGAATTTGATTTTTTTTTAACAGTCATAAAGGGTCACCAACATCAGGAAGAATGGTCCTCTGGGGACCATTAAAAACCCAGATCAGATTCCAGCGCAATCGGACCTGGAGCTGTTGGGATTGCTGCTCATTGACAAAGCATTGGAAGGACAGATCCACTGAACAAACACCATCACTATCTGTTGCATGAAAAAATTGTTTCAATTTCTTCCAATGATCATCGTCAAATCTCCAAGAGTAGGGCCCTATGAAAGATGATTCTGTTCACATTCGTGCTTTATTATAGAGAGATTATAGAGTTCACAGTGCATAAAAATGTAAAGAGAAAGGGGAAAAAAGAGCCATAAATGTCACTGACACAGTGACACCCAATGTGTATACCGGCCAGAAAGTTTAACCAGAGCATTTAAACTAGAGTTGTTCCGATCCAATACCAGTATCGGAAATGCCTCCGATACTGCCGAAAATGCTGGCATCGGCGAGTTCTGGAGTCCAGGCACCGATCCGATACCGTTAGCTAACGTTACTGTTAGCGGCTGACGTTAGCTCAAGAGCTGATGTTAGCTAACTTTAAGAGCTGACGTTAGCGAGATCCAGCGTTTTACTAACGTGAACCGGGTTTGTGGAACGTCACACACGGCAAATGAACCTAGCTAATATTGCACACTAGAAGAAAGTGAAACTCTCAACAATATGCTGGGGGAAGTTGTCTCCATTTATTCATCAATTTCGCCGATTACATCTCACTCGGTTTTGTAAGAACGATCCCTCTTTTTTTTGCGCTATTCACCACTTCTTCTTTACTTCTTCACCGTCCTCTCCACGGCCCCATCCCAGTGCCATCTACAGGCCAAAACGTGCAACAGCATCCCAACGAAAAACACTAAAAGGCCACAAAATCGTGGAAAGGAACAAAACAAAAGACCCCCGGGGAAGCGTATGCCACACTAACGCTATCCGGGCACTCGTCTCGGGCAACTTTCGCTGTACCGAACAACACATTAGATTTGAACTGTTATTGTTACGGGTCCACTTACCCGGGTCAGTAAACCGCTAGTGTAAACGGACGTTGGTCTCTGTGCTGCTCATTTGCACATTAGCTCAGGAGCTAACGTTAGCACATCATGTCGGCGGTTTGGCAGTACTTTTACAGTGGCTTTTCCCACTAGGACGCCGACATGCAACCTGTGCAAAGAAGCAATTTCGAGGGGTGGCACGAGTGTTGCAAATTTCAACACCAGCAACTTAATCAAACATTTGAAGACGCGTCACGCTAAAGAGCACGACGAATTTACCAAAGTTAAGGGGACACCGGTATCGGTACTCGGTATCGGCCAATACCCACAGGACGTGTATCGTATCGGGAGGGAAAAAAAGGTATCGGAACATCTCTAATTTAAACAAGAGCCTCTTTTTTGATTTCTCTCCCTTCACTTTTTCATTGCATGCTTCTTTCCAACTGAACTAAAAAGTAAGAAGAAGCGCTACAAAGCACTAACATCTTCTAAATTTACCGGGAAAGTTCTTAATCCACATTTATTCCTGGCAGAAGGCCGAGGGGATGTTCCACAAGGGTTGAAATAGAGAGGGGGTTTTGAAGGGGTTGGTAGGGGGAAACCATTATTGCAGGGGTGTTTTTTGTGTACATCACTAATACAGGTTTTTTTCTGCTACACTGCTACAGCAGTGTTTGCACTTTCAACTTTTAAATAAAATGTGAATGCATTTGCTATTTATTGTCATACTTGTTTATTTATATTCATAATTAATTGATACCTGATTCCATTACAAGAAACAACAGGAATCTAGGAAACTTCACCTGCACTGTTAAGTATCCAGGTATTTATTTCAGTCACATTGTTTGAATTTTTGGCTTAAAAATTACTGAATCGATTTCAGGTCACTGAATCGTTTCGGATAGTATCGTTCTAAATGAACCAATATCGTCCTTGAATCGTATCGACAAACGCGAATCGTGATACAAATCACGATTTGTGACCCCCCCTCTGGTTTTCCTATCCCCCCCTCTGCTAAATTATTTGTATCTCCGGGGGGGGAGATAAAAGCCTACATAAACTCATGAACGATCTTCAGTGTCAATACATCAGAGTAGCTATTCGGTAGCCTTCTGGCAGACGGCGCATATTTCTGAACGTCATCCAACACAAACACAATATAACATTTTAGTGCGGGGTGCGTGTGTGCGCGCGTGACGCGGATCGGTTTCCCCTCTTCGTACGCGCTGCTTCTGCTTCCTCTTCCTAGCCAAACCGCCCGTGCGCGCAAAAGTGAGCGTCAAGCCAGTTGGACTTTGGATTCCATCGGGGGAAACTTTAATTGCGCTGAGGGGGCGGGGAGGGGGGTTCCGTAGCAGAGAATAGGGACCAGCTCTTTAATAATAATAAGAGCAGCGCGGAGCTGCATTAATGTGAGTGATGGCCTATTACTTTTGGATTGGTTTTGCATATTAACATGCGTTAGACATATTTTATTTGTTATTTATACTAGTAGCCTACTGTCATGATTTTCCACTTCCCAGATTTTTTGGTGCCCCCCCCAGGCATTTGGTACCCTACGCGCAGTGCAGCATACCGCCTTACTTTACAGGACCCAATAATAAAACAAATACATTAACATTAAAAGTTTTGCCATGTTGTGATGGGGACTAATCCACGGACCCGAAAAATAGCCTGGCTACCCTTTGCGTTCGTCTCCCTAGCAAGCTAAAGGCCCAATGTTCTTGTCTATGAATAGAAAATGAAAAAAACATTCCCCCCTCTGCTTTTTTGTCAAATCGCACCCTGGGTATACGTACGTAGCAATGAGAAAGTACCGGAAAACTGCATGTACATCAGAGTTATTCAATTAATATTCAACCAGGTGCAGTCTGAAAAAATTTCACCGTTAAAAAGGTCTGCTGGATCGCAATAATGTCCAATAGCGCCATGATTTAGTCAAATTAAAGTAACCTTACCGTTGTATTAACGTCCGTCAAATAAAGATAGTTCAATAAAGAATTAGCTCAACAATAACTATCAACTAATACATACCCTACTTATACATGTTTCTTGTCTATTCCAATTACAATAAGGACTGTGTTTAACATAAAAAATACATGACAGAAAGCTTTGAAAAAATGTTTGTAAAGCATCTCTTATGCAAAGCTTATTAAAATACACATATTGGATTGATGAGTATCAAATGAAAATGATTAACAATGCTTTTATTTGATTGGTGTGTTTCCTGAACCAACCATGGTGGGAATCTTGGTGGGAATAAGGTATGAAAGTCCATGACCTGTATAGTGCCCTACACCTACATTTGCATGATCCATTGGGTTAGTACGGACATTAGAGCATCTATGAGCATGTGCTCGCACCGTTGTGATGACAAACTGCAGATAAAAATAAATATGACAGGAATATGATGGGATGTCCAAAGTGCTTAGTACTGTGAGGCCTCCAAAAAACGAACAATTGTATGTGACAGAAATCAGCTTGGGAAATGTGGTGTTCTATACGAGTGATAATGAGTTGCAATGAACCACACAAGAGAAGGAGACTCCTCCACGTATGGAAATTCTGTAGGTGGGGACACACCAAAAAGTTGACGCGCCCACTCTCACACCTCACACTTTTCGTCCTTGAGTGTCGGTGACGGGTCACGACAGCAGAGAATACTGAGAGCGATACCTGTCAGGAGGTGAAGAGGGAGAAGCGAAGGCAACAACAGGACACCGAGAAAAGAAGAGAAACAACAGCTTCGGTTTGAGAGATAAAACTGATGAAAGCATTCCCATCGCCAGCATTACAAATCAAAGATGGCAGTGAAGACTAAAGTACTAACAGATTCAAATGGGACATTACTTATTACTTATTTGCATAATGACTATGTATTCTGGAAAAATCCACAGCTCTTTGAGATGATCACATGAAAACTCTGGTGGCCTTCCATTCACATGCCTTATTTTAAGTAAAGAGAAAAAGTGTATTTTAACAATTTTTACCGTATTTAGCTACCAAATGTACTATTGATGAATGGAATATATGTATGATTAGAAAAAAATGACACTCAATATTAACACTGAGTAAAACATTCAAACCTGAGACTACAAAAGTTTATTTTTAAATAGCTGCACATATTGTAAACATTTCCTCCAAATGATCTTCTACAAAGCTTTTTTCACACTTCATGGTAGTTTATTTGTGCAAATTAATTAAAAATACAAATATAATTTATAATACTAGTACAAACTGTACACATTGTGCGGTGTATTTTATTCTTAACTAACAGGATGAGGAATGTGTTCAAATTAAAAAGATGTCTGGATTCAAGTCATTCTGTCTTTTTCAGATGAAAGATGATTTTGATGTGTAGACAATTGGTCACGGCAAGGCCACGCCTCCTGCCTCTATGATGTGGTAGAAACCACCTCACCTGCTCATGGAACCAAGCGGCACCCTGCAGTACATCTCCCCCGGTTCTTACCCCACTCGTCACCAGATCGTTGTTTCAACCTACCTGGTAGTGACGGCGCTTCGCTGCTCTTTTGAGGAGTGTTTTCAGTGATTGAGGTTTATTGTTTGTCTGGCTACCTTTTCCGCTCACCCAGTATTTGTGTTCTTGCAGTCATCCACAGCTCCCGGTTCCCCAGTCTGTCTGCCGTTCACCACCTGGATTTCCCTGCCATTCCCCACTGTGTACCCTTCACCTCTTTGTCCCTGCATTTTGGTCCGCCACCACATACCAGAACGCAATCTGCGTTTTCTAGTAAGAAGTAGAACACTCCATCCAGCATTGGTCAGTGCTGACATTTATGCTTATGAGTAAATGAACAACAGCAGCACTTCCACTCGTTTCTTAATTGGCTGTATATTTGGAGGAACACGTTTACTCTTTCATAAACTGTACAGAGGGGAAACTCTTTGCTATATAAAAGAACAATGGGCAGCTCTGTTTTTACTACTGAGAGCCATGTATGCATGTATTTCAAAGGATGTCTTCACACCAGAGGGAGGAACTTTGATCAGCATGCATGTGCACTGCCTGGATTCAAGGCTGCTCCACTGTTGCCTGAAGTCATGAGAAACAGGAAAAATAGCTGTAAATCTAGAAAGATCCCTGACAAGAAAGCAAAAAGGCAATCAACACATTTAAAAACCACTGTATCCACTGCATCAAACTCTCACTGAAGTATTGGGACTCTGCAGCAGAGGGACTAATGGGATTATCATGAACATCATGTGGTGATGTGGCAGCTATGCTGATGACTAGCCCAAGGGTGTGGAAAAACAATAATTGTGCAAAACCTTGTACAGAATTATTTTTAAAATCATGAAATAAAGGCCTTTTTCTCTGGCCTGTTTTGATAGCTGTCACGGGACGTCACTCACGTTTTGGCGGTGTTGACGGGGCCAACATTAACCCCCGAGCCACCAAAGTGTTGCGCAGCGCCCGCTAGCCACTGGCGACTGCGAATTTGATGAGCTGTTAAAATGACGTATTATGGTTTTCCGATGCCTTATCTGTTTTGTCAAGGGAGCAGGGTTTCAATTTAACGGCAAATATAACTTTACAACGGCTGCGGCCCCATAAAGTGCGTTTTTCACGCCCCCTTTGTTATGGGGAGGCTATTAATAAGCAAAGCGATGGAAATGAGAAATAAGTGCTTTTTATTGTACTGCAATGTTGCAATACGCCTGCAAATAAAGTGTCCAGCCCTCGACCAGAGTGGCAGTTTTCAATTGTTACATGTTGCATCCGACATGGAAGATGATGTGAGGCACAATTGTTTAGAGATTTAATTATCTGATAGCATTGTATGAAGTATGGCTTTGCCGATTATTGGGATTTCCTGTTCGGCACCCATCTTGTTGATCTTGACCCTGGTCAAGCTTTCTCAGGCCTTTCCTAAGCATCTTATGGATTATAAACCGTATCGGTGTCTTTAGGTCTTCCTGGGTCTGACATCTAAGTCCATAAAAATCATCCTCTGGGTCACAAATCACACTGTCACTCTTTTATTGCTTTTATTGCTTCTATCTTTTGATTCCACGTTGTCCATTCCCCGCAGGTCTTTCTTTGAAATAAGACGTAACTCCACACGCCTGATCACCATCAGATAGGCCTACCATCAACACTCACACAGCCAAAACACACACAACCGGCATTTCAATAAATTATTACAGCAATGCATCAAACTTTGTTGCTCTAACCCCTCTAGAATCAGTTTTAGACCTATCAGGGGTCCCATTTATGAATTAAACATCTGCCTTCACAGGTCAACCAAACCCCTGTAAAAGTAGCCTGGTTTGTGCTACGTATCTAACTACCGCACGAGTGACTAACGACAAAACACCAATGTTTTCTTTTAGTTTCAGCAACAGATTACAATAGCAGTCTCCCTTTGAGAAAAAGTATTGTTTTGTTAGCCACATCCCCCCCAACCTGCTCTCTGTGGACTACGCCGCTCAATTATGCTGCCAGTAATTTCACGCTAGATGTCCATGTCAGACGCCGATGAGCAACGACCAAGCCTCATTGATGATTCGAGATCCGGCTCAAAGTGGACAGTGCTAAGTGCCTCAGTTCACACATGGCATCAGAATCTCACTGTGACAATTCCATTTGTTTTCTTGACAAGCCTCACGCTTTAATGATGATTGGATCTTCCAACGCGTAAAAAGACTAAATCAATTTCATCCAGATTATACAAACTAGGAAAAGAGAGAGGCGGAGTGTCTTTTTCTAACACACACGCATCTTTGTATCTTTGTGAGGACACTCTTGAATGCAATGCATACCCTTGTCCCGCCTTAGCCATCACAACTGAATGCATTAACGCAACCAAATCTGAAACCTCAAAATTGTCCCCACTCTGTGGAGCTAACTTACATGACGTTATGTCAGTAGTTTTTGCTTCACGTGGTACACAACGTCTTCCATAGAAACCTGCAGACTTTGCTCCCTGCATAATTACCAAGGACACTAGATCAGCGTTGCCTTCTTGTCGGCGATAAACCGTGTGATTAGATGCTAACTGCTGACGTCCGCAGATGACATGAAGAAGGTGAATTTATTCTCATTCAACTCCATATCCATACGGTTCAGGAAAAGCATATTTCTGACTGTTGAAAAGGCTTTTTCTTCCCCGCTTGTTGTGGTGACGACTTCCCAACATCACATAACAGCTTTTAACAAACCCATTTATGGTTCCCTATTGGAAACGCTTATATGCATAGTGGTAGGATTTACGCAGGAAACATGCAAGGTGAAGAGCTTCACACTATTTCACACTGGATATGTTTGGTGACAGCGAGCTATAATGGATTGAAAGGTGCAAATCCTTATGGATTTACTATAGGAAAGTAATAAAACATGTCGGTGAATAGGAGACCCAGCTGCAGACTTTCTCGGTTTAGCGGGAACGCAGGCAGATTTCAATCCTCACCTACTCTCAAACACATTCAAAAAAGGGCTGCAAAGGGTTTTACGCTTCTCACTTTTTAATCGAAAAGTTTCTCCGTTCGACTTTTTCTTCTTTTAGTTTGTTTATGATTAAAAAGTGAATTGTTAAAATATTAGATCATGTTAATTTCATTTTTAATTCCACATAATTTTATTGACTGAACATGAACATCTACTCTGTTCCTCTCATATATTGCTTCCCTAATTGCCTGCATCTCTGTTTAATCTCCCTGTAATCCTCCATTTGTGCTTGGTATTAAAACTTCCTTTCCTTTTTGGTTCCTTTTCTTGGCTCTTTATTCTTCTCTGGTTGAATTGAGTTTTTTTAGAAGACCTTGGAGATTTCTGGCTCATCCAGTCGCTAATTTCTTCACTCTGAGAATCTGTCGCTACCAGTTTTATATGCAAATATAGTACATTTTTGATGCTTTTTATTCCAACAAGGATCTAGCATTATGCCCCAATCTAATTGTGAAAGAGGGGGGTGGGAATTCAATATTTGATGGATTAATTTCCATTAAGGCGGATTAAAATATGTAAAGTATTTGAGTTCAATAAAATCCTGATAACTTTAGGTGTTGTTATGTTGCCATTTTTAAACCCTTTTTTTTAAACAAACCATTCACACTTCAACTCTTCATAGTATCTTTAAGTGTGCCACCCCCTAACCGCCCCTTTATTTACACAGCGGAACAACAAACAAAAGTCTCGCCTCAGAGGTTCTGGCAGTCACACGGAACCCAAAGTCACCCAAGTTAACAAGTGGCATATTTCTGCATGCTAATTCAGCCGCCCCGGGAAGCGGGCACGCAACAGTGACCTCTTGCTGCGTCAAAGTATGCAAGCGGCATATTAATGCCGATGTAAACATGGTCAAGGGGTAAATTACAACGCTGCAGCAGAAGCCTCTTCCTCCTAATGAAAATCACACTGATGTGCAACGCCTGACGTTTGTTTGCAGTGGAGCTTCTCCCAGGTCAGCGTGGTCAATCCCAGGATTAACTGTGAGAGGCTTTGGGGCACATCTTATATCCGTCAGAGGGAGTTCATGCAGAGTGGTCGCTGTTTCAGAAAATGATCATCTCTCACAAACAGCACTGAAAATCGACTTCCCCCTGCCACGTAATATATATTTAACGAGAGGAACTTAAAACTAGTTCTGAAAAAATCTCTGCAGCACTAAGGGGAGAAGCGTTCAGATCTGGCGCTCAGAAACACTTCCCCGTTTGTCCACAAAGGACTGGCAAAACGAACATTAAATACAAGTCATTTGCGGAAGCTTTAAATAGTAGCTTTGATCAAGTCAATCCCACTGAGTGTGAAGTCTCATTTTGCTAATGAGCACACCTAGAAAAATAAATGATAACAAGCGACTAACATTTGGTACATCGTATATTATGGAGTATGATGATGAAATAAAAACAATAAAAATGCTCCCAATCTGAAACCAATATATTGGTTTTCAACAGTTTGGCAGCTTAATTATAACATGCATCAACCTTTATATGCTGACAATATGAAATGAAAAGATTTAATTTGACTCACTCAGTTACTATGTGGGGACCGATGTGGGGCCGATCCCTATAAATCTTACATAATCCTTTTTTGTTTCCCCTGAAGGACAAAGAGAACGGAAACAGCAGTCTAAAGGGCCGGCGTGGTACCGTTTGGAACTAACCAGTGGCGTCCCATTAATATTCGCACAAAGGATGACTACCTGCTCCCGTATTCCACCTCAGCCAGTGCTGATGTACTGCAGCCGGAGCCAGCGGTGATGAGGACAGAGTTTAAGGGAAGCGAGTGGCGATTGATGTTCTAATGATAGCGAGTGTCAGCCAGAGGCTGCAGCATCGCTGCGGGCCGATCTGAAACCTGCTGAGGATTCTACATGCTTCCTCTGACTCGCCAGGAGGATGACGCTATTCCTCACTTTTAGGTTAGATGTATTAAGTAAGATTGCAGGGCTTTGCTGCTTAAGCCTGGTCTCATGCACACAACCATCTTTGTTCTATTCAAAGCAAAGTATCTTCACACATTAATAACTCCGTTATTTTACAAAACTCTACCTCTCGTTTCTACTTGTTACATGCATACAGTCTTGGCAAATAAAGTTTTGTCTCCACAGGAAGCAGCTAAGTTTGTTTTTGTAAAGGATCTTGAAATAATTAGTTGGGTTTATGAAAAGCTTTTTTGGGTGGAAGTGCTGTTATTAAAGTACGCAAGTTACATAACAAATGAATCAATGTTGACTCCTTGTTTAACATTAGGAACAAAACATTCCTATAAATGCGCCAGAGATATCCAGGAGAACATTTTTTTTTCTGTAGTCACCGATAAGACAAGCTTCATATTTGAAGAGTCGGCACAGAGAACTGTTGGTTTTTATCAAAACGAGGAGGAATATTATATTATAGTTGTATTTTTTTCTTTTGTTTTTACATTAAGAGGTGTGATAAAAAGATTGGGCATCTTGAAAAATATTGTCATATTCTATACATTTTTCCACCGCAAGGAAACCCCCCCAAAAACAATCTCCCTGAATTGCTGGGGCATTGCATCAATTCCCTTTAAACTAAACGTACTGAAAGTAATTAATCTTTGCTCTACATCTCTTCTTCCTCAATTTTGTCTTACCCACAGTACAGAAACGCTCCTTTGTAAGAAATGTCCACATACACAGCCATCAGAAATCGGTCAGCTGCTCAAACGATGGGAAACCAACTACAAATGGCTCACGTTTTCCATAGCAGGTCTTACAACAGCTTCATCTGCGTGTTGAAATGCTGAGCCTTTCATGCGAGCAGTTGATTGAAGCGCAATTGTGGGGAAAAAAGAAGAGAGGGCATCTTTTTCTCAGGGGTCCCGCGTGCCAGACAGGCAGCATGGCTGACGGCTGCGTCTGGCCAGCGGACAGCCGTTGGACAGCCGTTGCCCGGCGGGAGACACATCGGCCCAAACTGAAAGCTGTCGGCGTCTCAGTGCGGGCAGCTGGAGAAACAGGGAAATAAAACACCTTTTGTCCCTATCATCCTTCAGAGTGCAAGAGCTCTCCCTTCTTCCCTTCCGAGCCAGTGGAACCCTGCGCTCCGAGGAAGTTCGTTTACGGGACGCGATGTTGCTGCGTTTTGATCAGGACGCTGTACATAAGAGTCGGTCTGATGCACTGTGTACCTGAGCAGGGCAATACGAGCCTCGTGGAGCCTCGGTAACCCCATGTCACTTCATAAAACTAGATTTACAGCTCAACGAGCACCTGTACAATCCAATCTCTGCCCTGTGTGTGCAGTAGTGCCTCGACGTGCAGGAGCAAAGTCAATAGCAATATCGAAGCTCAAACTCGCTGCTCATTTCCATCATTCTTAGATTCTTAGAAAAATTGCGATAAATCCCAGATTCAAAGTTGGAATTTCTCCAACTTTAAAAAAGCATTACTGAACATGAGCTACAGCTAAAGAAGAAAGCGCTGAACACAACCAAGGACACCGTGAGCAGCAGGAATTGACAAAGAGATTTGAGTTAACAGTTTGTTTTACTTTGTCCCGAGGCGGTTGACGAATTTTCGAATAGAAAGAACCTCAAACAGGAAATGGGTGGGTCAGGGGACCAATAGCCTCGGATTGATGCGCAGCTCCGCAGGGACTGGGAATGAGCTGAACACGAAACTTATGCTTTATTAATAGACCTACAAGGAAAGGCCTCTATGGTAAGCAGGCTTTTTGCTGCAGTAATCACCACAGGACGCTTTACCAGTGTGTGCTGTGAAGAGGAAATATGATGTCAAGTGTAAAGTACCATAAACCAACGTCATCAGCGTCAATGAGCTATTGGAATTAACTGTAAACTCTAATCTCGTATTCATGCAATACCTCATGGCCTTTTCTCTGTGAACTGCTGGTGACAGTTCCGTCTGAAAAGCTTGATATTCCAAAAAAAGCAATCTGAGGCGCACAATGAAGCACAGCAACAGCTTTGTCATTTTTTTTGTAGCTAAAATGAGCCAATGACACATATGCATTAAAACAGGGGCTCCTTACTTCCTCGCCTCCTCGCGTTTCCCCATTTCGCTCTCAGACGTCGCCACCAAAACGGAAGCCATTTTAATCAGTCCTAAATAAACAAACAACACAAAGACGGCGAAAGAGCCAGCCGCGTCGCCGCACATGAATGGTGCGGAGTGAAGTCGACCACATGTTGCCCATAAGTGTAAGATGTATGAGACGTCTGGCTATCTTCATCTGTCAACAACAATTTCAACAATCCCGCCGTTGTGGACCAGTGACGAGCCCAACAGAGCGCTGTGATGCTGGAGTATAGAGAGCAAGGCCCATTGATTAGAACTTCGGTTGATTTTCATTTGCATGACCACATCTAACAAGCATTTCAATGATTATCTTTACGAGTGGTTTTGTTTTTAATTGGGATATATCGTGGCTTCAATTATTACTTTAATTAATGATGAGAATGTCGAGTCATTTGAGGCTCCATTAGTTCTGTTGCTGACTTGCTCATTTGTCATTCTAGCTTGCAGTTGTTTCACTAATTACAGAAAGAAATACATATTTTATGTCTGTGATGCAGCGAAAATGAGTTTGCATTGGAATATTCTCCACTCTAAAGTTGGAATATCACACATCCTGTAACCTGTTAAAACTAATAAAAACTTCTCAACTTCCCAAACTAGAGCATCATTCCAGACAGAAATATGTTCAACAAATACAAGCACACTGTTCTCTCTTTGAATCTCCTAATTGGATCACAAAGAGACGTTACTTTCTGATGTGCTTCATTGTATCCGGATGAACACATTTTTCTAATTGTGACTCAAGGCACATGTGAGTTTTAAACACCGGGGAAATTTTGTGCGGCGTCATTAGTCTTCTTTGGTGATTCACATTCTGAAACTTCACCGGGAGTCCGCACACCGACACCGGCAGGAATGTGATTATATCAAAAAACAAAAAAATGGTGTCAGGTGCAAATGGCTTTGAGCTGCCCCACAACAATACCAGTTGAGTTTTCAACACTGGAGATTTCCTCCGGGACGGCCTTTCCATATTAACCATCTATAAAAAGAAGCAAATTGCCTGGCTGCAACAACCGCCTTTTGACGAGGGGCCTCTGGGCCGCTTCTCATGGCTGCTATTAATGCTTTGGGTGATGTTTTCCTCCGGGGTGGGGGTGGTCTGACAGGCAGACTTCAGACTCCCCCCCCCAGGCCCTCCCTCCCATCCCCACCCTGTGGCCTGGACGCCTGTGGACGACACTTACTGACACAGCCTGAGAGGGGTGCATGGGAACAAGATACAACTGTGTACATAAGTAGCTCCAACTTCTTTACAACATCTCCACAGCAGTCTGAGACGGGTAATTTGAACCCAGAGGGGAGGAAACACTGGTGGAGGAGTTAAGTGCAGCCTGCTGATGAGCACACCGGGTGAATGTCTAACAGATTTCTCTGGAAAAGGGAAAACAAATTGTAAACGGTTGTCTGTGTGGATTCTATTTCACAAGCGTTTAATACAATTCATGACATCTCCTCCATAACAAAAGAAGAGTTGGTCCCCTACAATGATGAGGACTTTTTCCCTTTTGTGTTGCTGTACAGGGTTGTGTTTCAGGTCTGTTCAAATCCAACACAGAAAACATGGCGCAGCAGCATTTGACCGAAGCTGCCGTACCATTATAAACGGTCTTCCCAAAAAGCATTCTTCATAAAAAAATGTATTTAAAGAAAGATGATATATTTGGCGTGGTGTCTACACAGCTGGGAGTCCTAAACACGCTGGCTCCATTAGGTGAGTGTCAGTCCACAGTTTGCAGTGATAACAGCTGCGTCTCCTTACAGCCACTCCCTCGCCCGTTGTTGCCCGGTGTGACACAGCTCCTGTTGGACCTAAATTAGCTTGAAAATGCCTTGTGTCACCCCCCCCCCCAGCACCCGCACTCCCCACGGCACGGAGCTGGTGTTGTAGCTCTGGCAAAAAAAGCATCACAGTTCCGGCAGCAACCTTTTCACATGTTGCACAATTTTGCTTTGCCCACTGTCAGCGGATCAATTTGGCAGTGATAAGGCTGGATGGCGGCGGCTTCATTACCCTCGGTGCCGAGCGTAATAAGCTCTAAATGCTTAGTGTCACTTCCACATGAGGGTAGCAGAAAGCCTTTAATTAGGCGACGCCACGGCAACAGCCAGCTTGTTAGGTCAGGTACAATGAATAGAAACGGACCGCTTCCATTGACGCCAAGGAGCTAGAAACAAGGAATCTGATGATATCCAGGAACATGAACTATGCGCCATGATTTTGTTACTTGGATATGTCACTTTTAGCACAATTAGTTAAAAGATGGACACGAAAGAAGGTCAACAGCAGTGCTGCGCCATTGGTGGACCAAGGATATGTTATAGTTATACTGCTAAATAAAATGGTCTTCTCCTTTATATCTTCTGGCCATTATTCAATTGTTTTCCATTGACCATGTTTTCATGCGTCCATCTTGTGTAGTTTCTTCCCATTGTAGAAGTTGCTAAGAAAATTGGCTACCATCAAGTTTAGTGTGAATGTGTTTTTCATTAGTACTTTCACACGTAACAGAAGTATTACACAGTGTATAGAAGCAGAATATTTTTTTCAGATTTACTTTTTTACTTTAAACTAGGTTAATCCTAGTGTCCCATTGGGCGTTGGGTTATGAAACGACTCAGCTCAGAGAGACAGCCATATATTACTCTGGCTCAATATGGACCCTGTGGTTGGTTCAGGATTTGTACGAATCTCTGGGATCATAAATTTGTCTTCACTGTGGTTTACTTGGCTCCTTGAAACCCCTATATTCTCAGAAACATTACAGGGAAAACCCAGATAACAACCAAAACTTACAGTGATTGTGTCACAGACCGTTTGTGACAACGGTAACATTAATCGTGAATAATTTGACAATCATTAGTTAAACACTTTCATGCAAGACTCTGCAATGTATCAAGGGCAAAAAGGATTAGCGGTAATTTGCATAATAAACAGGCCAAACAGACAGACAAATAAAGAAATGCAGAGGTAAATAAACCTTGAGGGGAGTCCTTGTCTCCTTCTGCCCATTTTTATGTACACAGTTTATTAATCAATATTTGTGGCGATAATTACAGCTGTTTTGCTTGTTGGGAGATTGTAATGGAGATTAATTAGTGACCTGCAACAAATGCTCTATGGGTAAAGGAATAATGAGCTGCGCTTTGTGCTTTCATTTTTAAGTGATATTTCAAGTCATCCACGAAAGTTGGAAATTGACTTTCGACTTTTTAATTGTGTTTATTTGTTGTTGTTTTTTCTTTGTTTGTTATTCAGGACCCCCGGCGGTCGCTCCCATCCTCTCTGTGAAAGTCTCTCAAGCAGCAGAGCAATAATGAATCAGGTGCCGTCGTCTCAGTGGGACTCTTCCTCATTTAAGGTGTCCTTCCAAGGATTAAAAAACACCATTTAGTGTCACGCCATTCAGCTCAAATGTTAAAGACACTGTCACAAATTAGAATCCAGGAGCAAAATGGAAAAACTTTTACTCTGTGTCGTAAAACTCTTTAACTGATTTACCCTAAGAGGTAAAATAGACATTTTTTTAGGGGGAGATGGATGGAAGAATGGGATGTCTTAAAGAACTGTTCGGGTTGATACAGGTTTGTTTTACACAGCTCTGGCCCCAACATTAAATATATTTGGCATCTAAAATAAGATGCTTAGACTTTGAGGAAAAACTTGGAAAAGCAAGAACTGCATTTGTTTGTGATTGATGGCATGCACGTTGATCAGAAACCCCCTTATTGCCAATACACCTGGTAAAAGCCAGACATCCTTCAGGTAAGATGTCCCAGGTCTCCAATTTGTTTCATGAGGCTGGTGATTATCCTTGAGATCACAATGGGTGATTTCAAATCTCAAAAGCACTTTGAAATGGCTAATATGGGGACTAACATTTATGCAATTACAAATGTTTAGTTAAGAAATACCCAAAGCTCACCTACGTGAGCGTCTCAAAGCTGCAATTGTCTACATAAAGAAAATTTTCTTTATTTTCCTAATATTGTCATTTTGTCCACAATCTATTGTGTTCAAAGCTCAACATTTAGTTTATTTTACAAATTTACTTGACCAATCAGTGATTCAATTATACTGACCACTACAGAAATACATTTTTAATGTATTTTCTTGCTGAATTTTGTTGTTTACTTAATGTCTGTGTGTTGCTTTAGAGTGGTGTCAGTTTTACATTTGAACTATTAAACTTTTGGAGCATATCCACAACCCCGGAGAGGATATTCACGTTATCTTCACGTTATCTTTACATATAAGTTAGTCACGGTTGCATGTTTGCATATCATGGAAGACTGAGCTACGAGGCCTCTGGTGAGCCCTTCTAGTTTGCCTCTGTGACAGGTTGGCTCAGCCCCCCCCCATATATATATATATATATATATATATATATATATATATATATATATATATACAAAATGTATATATATATATATATATATATATATATATATATATATATACAAAATGTATATATATATATATATATATATATATATATATATATATATATATATATATATATATATATATATATATCCCGCCCCCCCCCTCTTCCTGGCCACTATGCACTGTTCTCCTAGGACGAATAAAAAGTCTCAAATATGTAATTAAATGTCAAATGATTAAATAAGAAATGGGCTTCGAGTGTGTTTATCAGTTGTAAGAAAGACAATATAAAAAAATAAAACAAATAACCCAAATGCCTTAAACGGGTAAAATGTTTGTGTGAAACTTTTTTTTTTTGAAAAAGGACCAAAAGTAAAATGAACAAGATTAAATATAACTAGAGCATGCATTTCCTGCTGAAAATGCGTTGGAATGCAAAAGCTGAAATTAACTGAAACAATTGCTGAACATATAGAAATATGAAAAGCTGAACAATTTGAAAGGATTGCTGAAAATGCAGAAAGAAGAAAAGTTGAAACAATTTGAAAGGATTGCTGAAAATATAGAAAGATGAAGAGTTAAAAACAATTTGAAAGGATTGCTGAAAATATAGAAAGAAAAGGTGAAAACAATTTGAAAGGATCATGAAAATATAGAAAGAAGAAAAGTTGAAACAATTTGAAAGGATTGCTGAAAATATAAAAAGAAGAAAAGATTAAAACAATTTGAAAGGATTGCTGAAAATATAGAAAGAAAAGGTGAAAACCATTTGAAAGGATTGCTGAAAATATAGAAAGAAGAAAAGTTAAAAACGATTTGAAAGGATTGCTGAAAATATAGAAAGAAAAGCTAAAAACAATTTGAAAGGATTGTTGAAAATATAGAAAGAAAAGCTGAATATAATTTGAAAGGATTGCTGAAAATATAGAAATAATAATACAGTAAGAACTCATATAATCATTGAGGCTTTTATTTTGAAATTATGGAATTGGTTGGAGCGGTGGTGTGGGTGGGGGGGCAGAATGTTTGATATTCAAGCCAAGTTTTTACTCGATAGGCCTCATCTAACATCACAGTAAGAACTCATAATCATTGAGGCTTTTATTTTGAAATTATGGAATTGGTTGGAGCAGTGGTGTGGGTGGGGGGGCAGAATGTTTGATATTCAAGTCAAGTTTTTACTCGATAGGCCTCATCTAACATCACAGTAAGAACTCAGATAATCATTGAGGCTTTTATTTTGAAATGATAAAATTGGTTGGGGTGGATGACGAGGGGGGGGGGAGAATGTTTGATATTCAAGCCAAGTTTTTACTCGATAGGCCTCATCTAACATCACAGTAAGAACTCATAATCATTGAGGCTTTTATTTTGAAATTATGGAATTGGTTGGAGCGGTGGTGTGGGTGGGGGGGCAGAATGTTTGATATTCAAGTCAAGTTTTTACTCGATAGGCCTCATCTAACATCACAGTAAGAACTCAGATAATCATTGAGGCTTTTATTTTGAAATGATAAAATTGGTTGGGGTGGGTGACGAGGGGGGGGGGGGGGGGGGGAGTTTGATATTCAAGCCAAGTTTTTACTCGATAGGCCTCATCTAATATTACAGTTAGAAGTCAGATAATCATTGAGGCTTTTATTTTGAAATTATAAAATTGGTTGGGGTGGGTGATGAGGGGGGGGGGCAGAATGTTTGATATTCAAGCCAAGTTTTTACTCGATAGCTTAAATAACATTCTGTCTCTCAATATCTAAGAAGTTAGAAAAAGAGCGAGGCAGAGACAGACAGACAGAGATTGATTAGGAGTAGGAGTAGAGAGGGGAGGGGCAGTCATGTGACTCCACTAATCAGCTAATGTAATTCAGCTGTGTGAGTCCAACTGACAGGGTGCAGGTGTCCGAGTAGCCGTGGCAACGCGGGCAGCTGCGCGCTGATCCGAATGCACAGAGAATTACAGAATCCACGCCTCAAACAAATGGCCGCTAGAGCAAAACTATTATGGGAATTAAAAAAATAACTGCACGGTGACAGTCCCAAGACTCTACCGAACGCATACATATATACTTTTATGTCTCAAGGGTTCATAATATGGCTTTTAAAGCCGTTTCAAAAACGTGTACTCTCTGGCTTTTTCTGTTAAGTTCTTCACCAGTTTTGTATTGCAGTCAATGGGGCTTGAGACAGACTTTGTCTCACTCTCGAGCCCCTCAGGCAAAAAGTAAAGAACGCTGGGATTCCATTCCCACATCATTACGACCAGCACAAGCACG
Organism: Apeltes quadracus; assembly: GCA_021346845.1. Lineage (NCBI taxonomy): Eukaryota > Metazoa > Chordata > Actinopteri > Perciformes > Gasterosteidae > Apeltes > Apeltes quadracus. Next base: position 3,540,111 of record CM037934.1, on the reverse strand, counting down.
GCATCATTCTGTGCAAAAATGAAGCTTTTACATGTAACATTGTGGTCGTGAGTGCAAAAGATCCATATTTTTTTTACCCGATTCTCACGCAGCCGCACACTCTAAATTTGCATATTCTCACTCTAGAGGTGCACACACACACCCATGTTAAACTCAGAAAAGGACTGAAAACTTAGTGAAACATAATCAGTGATTGTGAAAAAAGTCAAATAGATATCAAAAAGCTGTAAAGACTAAATAATTCTCAAGACCTGTGTCTACATTCTAAAGTTGAAATGGTGTCTGTAGCTGAAAGATTGAAAAAGCTAGAAAAGTTGAAAGTTGAAGAAGTTTTGAAAGGATTTGAAGTTTTAGCTCCATTGGAAACCATGTTAAAAAAGTTGAAGTTTTTAATTTATATAAAATCAATTATAAGAGCTAGAAAGCTGAAAAGTCATAGCAGACCACTCTGGAACAAGCTGAACATTTTAAAATTTGAATGGTTTAAATAGCTGAAAGTGTGAAGGAGTTGAAACGTGCGGCGGAAGAAATAGAATAATAATAATAATAAGTTGAATAAAGATTAGGATAACAATACTTGGAATGCTTAAAGCATTCCAACAATTACAAATTGACGTAATAGTAAAATGAAACAAACTGTGAAAAACTGTGGGGGCTCATTGTGCATCAGAGGCGCTGTTTCCGCCTACTTCTAAGGAGCGTGTGGGTGTGCGTGCGTGTGCGTGTTAAGAACAACCGTCCCAAAAATATATCCGAATGAAGTTGTGACTTTTCTTCCGCTATGCACGCAACCTCCTCCTTTAGAAAAGAAAAGATCGACTTCCTTGCGCCTATTGGCTCCCCAGTCTCCCCGACCGCTTGAATCTGCGCTCACCCATTGGAGAGCCGCGCCGCCCGTCTCGTTGACGGACACCGCCGCGGCTACAGGCTCCTCCCAGCGGCCGCGGACGCTATTTGAGAGGGGAGCAGCGGGCTGCTGTACATAGAGCCGGGTACAGTGTCGTCAATGGGAAGCACGCGACGCGGTGGCACAGAGAGTTACGGTCTAGAATAAAAATAAAGGAGGAAAAAAAGGAGAAAGAAATCCGCGGCAGCACCATGCTCTCCTGGTCCACCCCGTGTCCGTGGATTACATTTGGTCTCTTTTTGTGCTGCCATGTAGACGGCGGAGAAGCACAGAACGTGAAGGAAGGTAAGTTCCGAAAGTTTGGACTCGTCTGGTCGTTTCGCAGGAAAACCCCCCCGGAATGAACGGAGAGGTTTCCACAATTTAGCAGGGGTTGCTTCCTTTGTTTTTAAAACAAATATGTATATCTCCCTTTTTGAATACCAACGCGACGCGTTAACACATAGCGGGATGTTGCTGTTTCTTTTTGTTTTAAACCCGGCGCCGTCGGACGAGGCCGGGGTGACCGGGATGACAGCGCCACGTTCCCGGCGCCGTTCGCCGAGCGACCTCTCGGTGCTTTTACGCACGGCAACGAAACGCCGCAGCACGCGGACGCGGGACCTGCTGTTTAAAAAACAAACATAAAAAACATAGTGTTTATTATATTTTACTCCAGGGTTATCGGTACAGCTAGTTATAGATTAACGATCCTTTAGAACAAAAGTATGTAGGCTCAAATCAGCGCATCGATCGTCCCGGCCAAGCTCGTCCTCCCGGGAAGTGAGTGAGCTGTCTCAATCTGGACGCAGTTTTCTGGACGATTATTTCCTCCTCAAAGTGGCCTCGGCTGTTTTGCAGGGGGTGGGGGGTGGGATGCGGATCCGTAATCTGCACCCAGACAATCCAAACTGATCAGCCAAAGCTATTAAACACTAACACAAAAGAGGAGACGGACAAAATATATTGCCGGAAAAAAAATGACACTTTTCATCGCCGAGATTGTGATGAAATTAGGCTAAATTATTGCGTGCGTAATGACAGAACATAATAAGGGCAGGTGTGGATTTTCTGACCACGAGACCTACGGCGTTATTACCGATATCAAAATATCAAAAAGCTTAGAATGCGAGATTTCAGAAAACCTCCATCTCAGCGTCCTGGCCGCTTCCCCCCTCACTGCAGCTGGCTGCTGATATTACATAAAACAACTTCATGTTTGGGTGAGAATAAAAGAACCCGCCGTGGTTGCCGCTACGCGTCCGCCGATTCTTTTCAGCTGGACATGTTCCGTAGATGAAGCGCGCGTGCCATGAACGCGTCGGGATGAAAAGCAGCTGCGGCATCAGCTCTGACCATAATGTCACAACTTCAATCCCCAAAAGTGGGTTGTGATAAATGAATGCTTTAAAACAAGAAATGGGCTTAAATGCGCTCATGTATTACGCGCAATGATTTCCGGCACGTTGTAATGCGCGTGTCGGATTTTTTAGGCTCCTCTCCTAGCGCACTGTCAGTGTCTTCATTTGTCTCTCAGAAAGTTCCCCCCGCAGGCACGAGGACCTGTGTGCTGCAGTGCATATATATCCGTGTGTGTGTGTGTGTGTGTGTGTTTGTGTGTGTGTGTGTGTGTGTGTGTATGTATATATATACATATATATACATACACACACACACACACACACACACACACACACTCACAGACACATAAATATATTCCAGCTTTCGCTGCTGCTGTTTGGAATTAGGTCACGCTGGTATAGGTATCGTTGTGTGGCCTATCAGTAATACACAGTCCCAGCGTTCGGGGAGATTTAACCACCTGCCTCTCACCTCCCTGTCCCCAGTGATTCTGCTGGACTCCAAGGCACAGCAGACAGACCTGGAGTGGATCTCCTATCCTCCCAACGGGGTAAGTCCGCAGAATGTCTGCAACACACTGGTGCGCTCCGTATCTACGGCTTTTTATTTTTCTAGCTCCCTCTTTGATGTCCCACATCTGTGACAGTAATATTAATATTTAGGAGGGCATTTGGGCACACACATGAGGGCCAATGGTAGATACTTCTTCCGTCCAATCTAAAATAAAGAATGTTTCCCCCGGCCTTTGACATTCAGAGCACAAAGGTCCTCGGGCAACCCATGTCAGACCTGCTTGTTTGATTAAAAACAGGCTATATGAAACTTGTAAAGTAATGTGATCAGAAGCAGATACACATCAGCTCGGGCTTTTGTCAGGGATGTGATCGCTATAACGGGCTAATGCCCCTTTATTTAATGCCGTTTACTGTACAATGAAGTCCAAAATCACTATATTGGTTATACCATCGCCACAGTCATATCGGAGTTGATAGCCATTCATTAGTGTCTTTTACATCTCTCTGGCCATCTCCTCAAGTGGACGTGTCAATTCAACCTCCATGTCTGCTTGTTTTCCAGTGGGAAGAGATCAGCGGCTTGGATGAGAACTACACGCCCATTCGCACATACCAGGTGTGCCAAGTCATGGAGCCCAATCAGAACAACTGGCTTCGGACTAACTGGATAGAGAAGGGCAATGCCCAGAGAATTTTTGTGGAACTGAAGTTCACTTTGAGGGATTGTAACAGCCTGCCCGGTGTGGTGGGCACTTGCAAGGAGACGTTCAACCTGTATTACCAGGAAACGGATTCGGAAGTGGGCCGTAGCCTGCGGGAGACCCAGTATGTGAAGATCGACACGATCGCCGCGGACGAGAGCTTCACGCAGGGCGACCTGGGTGAGCGGAAAATGAAGCTGAACACGGAGGTGCGCATCATCGGCCCCCTGACCAGGCGGGGTTTCTACCTGGCCTTCCAGGACGTGGGGGCGTGCATCGCCCTGGTCTCGGTCAAGGTGTATTACAAGAAGTGCTGGTCCATCATCGAGAACCTGGCCACATTCCCCGACACTGTGACGGGGTCGGAGTTTTCCTCACTGGTGGAGGTGGAAGGCATGTGCGTGAGCGACGCTGAGGAGGAGGCCGACAACTCTCCCAAGATGCACTGCAGCGCCGAAGGGGAGTGGCTCGTGCCCATAGGGAAATGTATATGCAAGGCTGGATTTCACCAGAAAGGAGACGCGTGTGAACGTGAGTACTTTTTTTATATTTTTTTATTTAATAGTAATTGTATTTGTTCATCATAGTTGTTTTTTTTTAGACTTTTAGAAATGAGTCGTTGGCGTCCTTGGATGGGAGAGTATTTGAGATCTAATTATGCAAAGCACGTGTATGGCAATTTAGCTCAATTGGCAAATGGGATTAAAGCTGCTGATTTGACAGCAGTAAAAATATTGGGAAAAAAATTACGAAAGCTAATTGTGTAATAACAGACGGGCTAATTGATGGCCGGACTCGTTACAGCCGCGATGGTGTTGACACTGGGATTAACCCAACGCCTCCGATGTCTTCCTCGCTGATAAGAAACAGTCAAACGGGTCTAGAAGAAACACAGCCAATGTTATTCCGTATTGTTCCACCCCCGTAACTAAACGACCCACGACAAAGAGGCAAAACAAATAGCCGTCCGATCTTTGGCATTTAGGGCCTCAGGGATATTTATGAAGGAGCATAACGGGAAGGGCAAACATAGCCTTCGCCACTGCTCGCTCCTGCCTTGTTGTGGTGCCTTATCGTGCCGCTGCAATTAACAATAACGTGCTCACTGTCACTCGGAGGATCGTTTCCAGCGGGCACCTGACTCGAAAGATAGAAATCAATGTGGATTAAGAAGGGGGTTGAGTTAGGGTCACACAACTTAAGTGGCCTGTCCTGTCAGCCAAGGTTTTTTTTGTTCTTCTTCTGGGCAACCACGATCTAAGCAGCTTACGAGGAGCAGCAGCCAGCAATAATTGAATGGAATGTGTCTAAGAACAAATTAGTGTCCCTAGCAGACAAGCTTTTATGCCACGCTGTCATCCATTAGGGACCCTACTGAGGGATGTGTGTTAATGAAATGTATTAGGCCATGTAATATATAGAGCAACACAGCCTGTCTCGCTTTGTCTCTGATGTGAGCTAATTCTATGTTTTCTGTCATTTTAATATGCTGGGATGGGAAATATAGTTGCACACCTCAATGGGCACAAAACACGCGGTTTGTATCCACCTGGAGAGCGATAGCATAACAAAAAACAGCTCTGACTACAAAGGCATCCCAACCACCGTTCCTCATTGTGTATTGGTGCGGAGAGCCCTGCAAACTGTGGACTGGTTGCATTTCCCTGTTAATCAATCTGCTCGCGTATCATCTAAAACAAATACCAAGTGATAGACGGCAGTGCGACGGACCAGTGCCCTCAGGTTGTTTAAAGTCTGCGCGAGGATCACATTCCAGTCTTGACACTGCACCTTTTTATGATCTTTATCTCCACCGAGGCATGAGAGGCATTTTTGCATTAAGGGGTAGCTAATCTATATAAAATGAGAATCGCGGTGCACCATCAGCACTTCTTCCGGCGGCTCCTCTGAAGTTAAATCGTCCGTTCAGTTTCCCCGAGCACAATCTAAAAAGCCATTCAAAGCCTTTGCCGTTGGACGAAAGGGTCCAAGTACCCGTGACTGTTAAGAAATGTGAAATCCTGACATTTGGACGCTCGGACCAACTTGTGTTAGCACATCTTTGTATAGTGGTGCCTCAGGGTGAAGCTGCACCTTTAGTATAAGGGGCTCAGTATGCTTCTAGCAGACAAACTGTGCTCCAAAACACAGAGGGAAATGAATATAAAACACTTCAAACTACAGCTTCCAACTTTTAACTTCAAACTATGAACAATATATTAACTGTTAATAGTTTATAGTATACCTATAGTGTTTCCCCTCGGTTTAAGACTTGGAGGGGCGGGGGGGAACTGCCATGTGCAGTGGAAAAACTTGAATAATGTTAGGAGAAACACTTAAATAGATAAAAAGTAGATGGCTAGCTACTGTATCTAAACAAGGGTAAGCTTTCGTTACCTGCTACCACGTCGGAAATCCGCGTAGCGTTCCATTCCTTCTAAATCTTTTGAGAATAAGGACTATATTGACTCGTTTAATATTCGTTTTACGTGATGGTCCTCTCTACTGCTCTTGTGTGTTGTTCTTTATAATCTATATCTAACGTAGAACCAGTATATGAATATTTTGCATCATGTGTTTGTACTTATTCTTACCGTCTTACTGATTGGCAGGATATTGGCTGTTAAACAGTTAATGGTATACACTTCTGTGCCAATGTACAATGAGTCAATTTAATTTATTGTGGCAGTTGTTCAGCTTTATTTGATATTAGGGATATTACATTTTTCCCATTGCGATTCCAATGTCTGATTATCCTTGGAATAAATGGTCTGTTGCCCTTTAAAAGGCTTTTGTTCCATCGTTGTGATATTACATCATGATTAGAACAGTGGCAGGGAAATTGCCTTATTACAATAATATTTTGTAATATACGATATACCATCCAACCAAACAGTTATGGCGCCATGTCCTGTGATTAAAACATGGCCGGCAACTAAAAAACATGCCGCCTGAGCGCCGGTGCAGAGAAGCAAGTTGAGCTGTCAGTCATGTCATTTCAGAGCCCCCTCCCTCTGTGGACGCAAGAACGTGTAGTGATCCACTCATTCATCACCGTCAGCAATGAGGGACCCCTTTTCTTTCACCCCGCGCCCCCCCTCCCTCCGCCTCTGTCTTTAACTCTTTGTGTGGCAAATCTTTGGCAGCAAATGTCACTCCCACCCTACTCCCCCCGCCTGCTGCGTTCACTGGTATCAGTGTAATGGGTTTTGAAAAAGGCCAGTTGAAGTGTCCCCGCAGCCTGCCACGGGTTCGGCTTTTTGCGGAGCAGTGCGCTCTGGGAAAATAGCCCCCATTCATCCGATAGTCTTGTTTAGCACTGGCTACTGGCGGCCATGGAGCCACAGAGTCGTTTGGGACAGAGAGAGGGCCCTTGTGGGGGGACATTGGCGTCTTTGTTCCCGCTCAATCCCGGGAATGTATGTTGTCCGATTTTGACACATCACATCATTGTGGCACTAAGTAACCAGTGGCTGGGTAACGATTAACTGTTGACCCCCGACCAGAGAAAGCGAGAGGCAGCTTTTTGGCGGAAAACTAGATAAAACAAGGCTCTATCTTTCTGCTCTCGGTGCATGCTAACAAGAGAATTAATGAGAGGATACAGCATCCTGTAGACGCTGGTACCATCCATCTCCACTGTCAGGGAGTTGGACAGAAGTTGGTTGGGGACTGATTGATGATTTGAGCCCCCGGGGGACGCAACAGGGAGGGAGGGGAGCTGTCAAGGATCTGACCACGTGTCCTTTAGCCCAAGAAGCGGCAAGTCCCAGGTCCCAGGCTGGAGGAGAAAAGGCTGCATTTAGCATTTCAAATGAAGCCAGGAAGCCAAGAGACAGTAGGTCCTCATGCATCTTGGCGCTCCACCTGATTGATAAGGTGTGAATTTAATACACCAAATGGCTGTCTTTTACAGTCGCTCCAGAGCTTAATTATGCAAATGACAGGCCTGAGTCGAATCCACAAGAGGCCCAAATGGACCTCAATCACTCAGGATTGAAATAAATTGGCGATGGATGGGAGCTCGTCCCGTTACTGCCAGTGTGTGCTTCCTGTGAAGAGTAGCATTCTTCCACAGCCCAGGGCTTCTACCTCCTTGTTGTACTGGCCTGACAGGTATCAGTCAGACTGACAGATGTGCTATTCTCTGCTTGGGAGGCTCCTTCCAATACATTTGGGGGTGTCCTAAAATTGGTTGTTTAGGGGAGGACTCACTGTGACAGACTGTGACATGAGATTTGGAGGATTGTTCAGATTTAATTTTTTGATTCTTGTACTTGTTTCTTGTCCAGAATTCCAAGAAATGTGAGAAGGTTGTGATGGTCTTGACATTTATTTATACACGACATATATAATATGTTAGTAACAGACATATAGATAATATCACGTGAATAATTCAGCACCTAATCATATACACATTTGGAAGTTTATTTTATAAAAAAAGAGACAAAAACAATAAGAGTAGAAGATGGACTTAGTTATTTCCCCCTCAATAACCGCGTTGCGAAATTCTGAAAATTGTGACAGCTCTATCAGTTCATTATTTTTTTTGTCAGTCCTAAGCAGCTACTTTGTTGCTGCACCCATTATCAAAAAGGTTTCTTTGTCCTGTCCACTGAACAACCGCATATAGTGATTTCAGAGCTTCAGAAGTTTCTGCAGCAAAGGGAACAATGGTTCCAACAAAAAAATAATGCCAACTAAAAGGTTGAAGCTGAAGTTGCTTTAGAGAGAACAGAATGTAGACTTGTCCTCATGACCAGAAAATACTTCTCTTATCTCTGTGCACTACTGGGATGCCTTCTCATTATGGCAACTAGACCACAGTCCTCCCCTAACAGGATGCAGAGAAGACAGAGTGTCTGAAAAATGTGCTGTAATAAAACTATATTTTTTTGCTTCCACATCCTTTGCCCTCTTTTATTATGGAAGTACACGTCCACAATAGAGGTAAAGGCAAGCAGAAGTTGTTTCCCCGGTTACACTAGCTTAAGGAGGGTTTTCTGTTGGATCGGGTCTCCCTGTCAACGTTTCAAATTTAATACAAATGAGTAATTTTGAAAGCTTAAAAATGATTCACAAAATCATTTGCCTAAATAAATATTTGTCAGTTACATTCATGCGAGCTGCACCAACTCAGGGAAACTGAAGGCTTGTCATTACTAATAATTTGGTCCAACTGGTTTCCATAGAAACAATTCAAATACAATTAGAAGCATCAAAAAGAAATCTCAATGGGTACATTTTGTGTGTCGAGCTTGACGTTATTTCTCTGGATCTGTCTGTCGGTCTTCTGGATCTCTCTTCAGATTGTGCCATCTGCTGTTTCAAGTCACCATACAAAAAAAAAAAAAAAAAGTGAGGACTAATCAGTATCCAGGTCTTGGAATCTGACCTGCAAGTCCAAATTTGATGCGCTTCGCTCCGTCCAATGAATAGACAGAATCTAAGTAAACAGTTCTCATTCTCACACAAACAAAAGGCACATGATCAGCTATGCTGGTGAGCGACTTCATCCCCCCACCCCTCCCAAAAAAGAGAGAGACCCCAGTGACTTTTCGTCAGATAGTGTTATTTCCAAGGTGACACGGGGGTCCACATGTGGCTATGCAGGAGGTCAGTGAATATTAACTTCATTTACACATGGCTGCAGACCAATGCAGCGTCACAATGGAGGCCTGCCTGTTGTGTTTAGTAACATGAGCGCCTCGGCTGACAGGACACTGTCAAGAAGGAAGATGGATGATCGCAGCAGTTGACCCCTGATAGCCAGATGAGTAACCTCCCCGAACCCGAACCCCCACCCCCTCTCCCTGCATGACAAAAGAGCCCTCTCGGGGTGCGGCGGCCCTCATCTCCTCTTGCACTAACAGGTTCAGACATCTCCATCGATCTGCACCTCAATCCCTCTTGCAATTCAAAGCTTTTGCCCTTTTTTTTAAACTCTTCTTTTTTTGAGCTATCCAAACTGTGGCACAGATGTCTGTTTTTCCGCTGACTGATTGAGTGGCAATGCAAGCAGAAACAGGCCAACTCTTTGTCAGGAGACAATGTCTTCGGTGTTGCATCCCCGTGGCATGAGGGGGAAAGTGATATGTGACCGGGTCCCGTCCCCCTTGGAGGAGGCAGCAGGGAAGGGTTGTTGGTGGAGCGGCTCCTCTGGGAGGCCTCAGAACTCCGGAGCTCGGAGCTTCAACCTCACTTCAAAAGCTGAATCGATAACATACAAAGTATCTTTTTTTTGTTTTGTTTAGAAAAGTTTAGAGCTTTAATATTGTCGTAATTATATTTACTAGGGCTGTCAATAGATTAAAGTAATAAGTAATAATACAATTAAGTAATAAATAGCACATTTCGAAAATCATTAATGACAATTGTTTTTCTACTAAAGACTAAATCTCGCAAGTAAAGGGTTTAGAAAGCATGTATTTACGCACTGTTATTTAATTGCATTTTAAACCCCAAACTACACACATGTGATCAACTCCATGGCAGAATCCCACCTGGTGGAACCTGTTGAACCAGCGACTGTTCCGGCTGTACTCCTGCTCCTGTGCTCTCAACTGTCCGTCATTGGACGGCTGCGTTTGGAGTTCCAACAATCTCTCAAAAAACCTCTTGGCAACAAGTTTTGCCAAGAGGTTTTCCAAACGCAAAAAGCTCTCCCCGTCTTTAATTACCGTCTTTGTCTCTCCGATCTCAGTGACTGCAGCTAGCGGCGGTTTCATTTTTGGGGTAAACTTTGTTTACATGCGCCTCACCGGAAGTAAACAAAGTTGCGTCGCCTGCGTTAAAATATTTTAGAGCGTTAGGCTCGTCCACATTAATCGCGTGGTTTACACGTGTTCATTTTGACAGCCCTAATATCTTCATTTAGCTGATACTTTTATCCAAAGCGACTTACAATAAGTGCATTCAACTGCCAGAGGGTACAATTTATAATTTACGGCCATTGACTTCAAGGACATTTGATCACTTGTTCGCTCCCCAAAAAGCCCATCTTTGTGTGTCAGGGGAGGCCTGACCGCAGCGGTGACGAGCAGCTAGTACGACATTGTTCCATTCCTCTCAGTCACAGTTCTCCGAGGGGGGGGGGGCGGTTGGTGGTGGATTAGGCTGGGTGGGGTCAGTGTGGGATGGAAGGCATTGGCACGATTCAGACTTAACGCTCAGTTGCTGACTGGGGATATTTTCAGTGACGATTTGGCTTGGGCTGCAGGGGGCTTTGGATCGCTCAGACCTTTGGACCCCCTGCTTTTATCCCCTGAATGCAACTTCTTCCCCATCTTTTAGCACAACTCCCTCTTTTTTTGAGCTGACCACCTCATCCAGTAAAGGTACCCATAAGGCCGAGGGCCTTCAGGCCGCCCCTTCCTTTCCTGTTTCTATGCGAGTTAAATGAACTACACAAAAGACGATTAGGTATGGACATTTTCCACTTCACCGAAGAGCTCACTCCGCTGATAGCTCAAAGGTGCGGGGTCCTCGTCGGAGGTCTTTGGTTGCTGATCCTATATTCATTGGCCGTGAATTCACAGATGTAACAGAGTTTCATCTCAAAATGTCTTTTATTGTCCACCGCCAAGTCCTCACAGTATATTAGCAGGGAAGGCGAAGGAGAGAAAACAGGTGTTGTTCTCTGCAACTTGAGTTGCTGTCAGTGGAGGCTCTAACGCAGCACAAGCAGCTGTGCTTTGTGAGATTGTATCATCTTCGTATTTTACTCAAAGCTTTGCTCTATCTATCCTCAAAAAGGGAATGGGAAATAACTGACATTTTTCTGGTCCACATGAAAACAGCAGAAAGCACCTTTGCCTGTGTCCCGCTATTTCATGACGTCATGAGTATATAATGTATCGTTTTGGTATTTTCTGAGGTTGAGAGGTTATCCCCATTCTTACCCTTTAGTTGTTTCACCTCACTAACAAAACAACTTTTTTTAAAACGTGTTGGTTAGGGAAGGTGTTTTGTATGTAGTTTTAGTTTTTAGTGATTTATTTCTTGCTGGGATTTCTGCCTCTGGACCTATAAAATTGAGATTAATGAACACCATTGAACAACGTCATTGGTTTTCTGGACAATTCACACAAAATGTCTTGCAGCAGTTTTAAAGAGACTCTACCTCTGCTGTATTGCCATGTAGTCAAATACCTTAAAATGGCACAAAGGTCAGTGACACAATACTGCATCACTCTGTGTATTATCTTCTTTCACTTGGAGGGTAATTTGAAAGAAATATCAGCTAAAAGTCTGTCGTCGAGTCAGTGGCAGTACCTTCACCAACGTGGCCGCATTATCACCACTTTGGAATATAACTTAATCAAGTGTCTGGCTTTGATCTTTAATGCGAACAACCAAGCAGGCACTTCTTTCTGTGTTCCCTGCTCAGAGGGGCAAAGCTGCGTGCCCTCCAACACAGTCTGAGGGAATGCTAATCTTCTCTCTTTGTTTCTTATGGAAAGCTACTTATCTCCCGCTAAGCACAGGTACCTCGGATGAATGGGCTGCTTTGTCTGTATGTGTGGAGTGTAGCGACAGCCAGACACAGTCATTCCAAGTATGCGTGGGGTGGAGGCAGGATCCGGCACACTATGACATCAGATGCTGATCCGTTTCAAACAGACTTACTGGGTCGCCTTCTCCCTACGGCGCCCGCCTCCCGGGACGCGCTGCTTGTTTGAAATTAACTTGTTTTTTCGGAACGGGGTTTGACATTGAAAGAATTTCTGCTCCATGAAAAGAAAAGCATGATGAAAAATGAGGAATTCGGAACTCTGCAACGAGGTTGCAGAAAACGCACAAAAGAAATGTCTGCTTACTTCGATGCTCCTGTGGTCAGACTACCGAAAACAAGAATTATGTGTGATATTAGTGTGATATTAGAATCCTCTCAACGCCGTTTACGCTGTACAAAGCTACAGGAGATAAATGCCAGCCAGCACTGGAGCTCAATAAATAAAACACGTCTTCCTTCCAGGTCAATTTGATTCCTCCACAACCTCTGCAGCTACTAAAGTCCACACATCACCCGCAAGACGAGATCAATTGAGTTGTCCTTTGGCTTTTCAAGGAGCAGAAATACACTCGGCTAGGAGTTGTTGTCCCTCCCCCTCCTCCCCCCTCCATCTCAGCTCTGCCTGCCTCTGCTGCCCTGAAATTACTCACAAGATGTACTGCCGCTTACATCGTAGGAGAAAACACCACTTGCTTCGTTCCATAAAGAAGAGAAGCAGCCATGGTTCAGCCTGCATAAAATGCCAGTGATCAGAGTCTGATGAATATCCACCGCACACACACGCGCACACACACGGCCGCGGGCTGCATTATCGCATGAGGAATAAGCTCTGCGTTGATCTATTGACATCCCCCTCTTTATAGTCGCAACGCTTGGTCACGGTCTCCAGTCGCATGCCCTTGAAGTAAAAAAAAAAGGGAAAACATAAAGCAAGAGTTGTTGTTTTTTAAACAGTGTTTCATGGTTGTCTGAACACTCAGCGGTACACGGGACGTTTTGAAGTAGATCACAGAGAACGCCTGTGACAACATTAACAATGGGTCGGCCATCGCCCGGTGGTATTTTTTACTGCCTTTTAGGCTCGAGTTGGGCGTTTTTGGCCATCGTGTTGGATCACTCCGCTCCATCTTGGCTTTGTGGAACCAATGACAGCAACATAGCAGGTAGCCACCTGTCAATCATAGTAAGCCCGCCCCTCGCCACCGTCAAACTAGAATTGTCCTGACTGTAGACTATGGCTCCGATGCCATCCGAACAGAACACTAAAGGATTGAGATACGGGAACATTGAAGATGATAAACAAACAGACTTGTTCAGCTCAATCAGCCAAACGGAAACATACTCCAATAACCGTGCTGCCTGTGTAACAGAGTTTACTGTATATTTATTAGGACATTTCCGCTACAATAGGGATTTCATTTAAAAAAAAATGAAATAAGAAAATAAACCGTTTCCTTTAGAACTCTTGACCAGCTCCACCTGGCATTCATCAGCGGCGGTGATGGAGTAAGGAGGCGGGGAGGGGGGAGGTTAGGGGGGGCTGCATGTCGGACCTGTCGGCCGCTCTCGTCGCAGTGCCTCTTTTATCACTCTAATGGGGCGTTATCTCCAGGTCGCTCTCTCCGGGTCTCCTTCCCTCACGCATTCTTTCCACATCCATCCCCACACACGGGCGGATTTAACACATAATCAGGCTCGCCGGAGTAGTGGGGGGGGCTGACAGGACTCATCATGCTATGACCGTGGAGACAGAAAGGGCCACACTATCATTGGCACTCCGGCTCTGGTGGTCTTAAAAAGTTTCCCACACACAATTATTCAGACAGAGGGTGTGTGTGTGGGGGGGGCGTGACATCCTAGCCCTGTTCTCCACGCTCAGGCGTAATCAGGGTTGTGACCTTGATTGGATTTTTGAGTGTTAACTCTTACAACACTTTTTGGATGCTTTTGCTTCAACCAGTCTGTGAGAATCAGACTTCGAATGTGACTCTGCATTCTTCTTCTGGTTTTGCGAGATTTTGAGATTTTATACTTTATCATAGCATAGCGTAACCATGTTTGACCTTGTTAACCAGCAGATACATCCGAAGCTTTGGAAAGCCTCACGGAAATTAAAACGTGGGATCCGGTCAGTCAGCCAAGGGGCCAGACTAACTGAAAAAGAAACCGCCACCTCCCAGACAAGGATAATAATTACTTTTCATTTTGGCCAGGAAGAGATATGTCAGGCTGTCGCATAAGCGGTAACTCACTGCCCTCCCACCCCCCTCTCCCTCCCCGGCCCCTCCCGGCTCCTTTTCTGTCCCTCACGCCGAAGTGTCACGACAGTGCCAAAGCGCATGAGAACCTGGACGCCATTCAAGAATGTTAAGAAGCTCAGCGCCGAGAGGGGGAGAGAAATAAACACAGTTCTTAGAAAAATACAGATCGCTTTTTGTCTTCTCTTTTTGTGTACATTCATGTGCGTGTGTGTGCTTAAGATAAGGAGACTGTTTTTTCCCCCTCGGAGCCGGTTGTGCGTGCTGTGATTGAGACAGCAAAGTCACAGGAGCGTTTGATTAAGTCTCTGCCGCTCCTCCCAGCGAACCGACTTCTCTTCCTCCCTCCTTATAAAATTGCTGACTTCAGCTCGTCCCCCCCCCCCCCCCCCCCCCCCCCCCCCTCACCCTCACTCTCACACACACCCGCCCCCACACGCGCCTCACTCAATCAAAAGGCTTGACCGCTGGAAGGAACATTACAGATGCTGGGCTGTGTAGGAGCTGGATAGAATGTTAGGCTTCTTTCTTCTGCTTTCTGTAAAACCTCAACCCGAGGACTAACTAATTCATTGGAGCCGTTTATAAGCCGACTGTTGTGCCAGTGTCAACGAGCGCAAACCATTAGTCTGACTTCTATCTGTGCCAGAAACTTTTCATTTTTTATGCACTTCATCCACAAATGTAATTACACGTCGGACTGTTAAGCCCTGCCTGTCAAAGTCAGTGCAAGTAGTTCAGTACGCTGTTCAAACATGTTTGTGCGTCGACGTTTGCCAATAAGGTCTCAGTCAATTTGGTCGTATTTAGAAAGCTGCCGCCTGGGTGGATTGGGTGCGATCGCATTGGTGGATGTTCCCCACTCTCAGCCACGATCGTGGTCCCGTCTCGGACTGCTCGCTTCAGAGTCTGGTGCCAGCAACGTGAGAGTCGCCAGCGGCGAAGGAGCGTGAGCTGCTGGGACTGGAATGCCGGGCCTGGACGGCTGTGTTTGTACTTGTCACTCGATGCTCTGCCAGCGGTGGAGAGAGCTGCAGCAGCAGCAGCAGCAGCAGCACTTAGTTGCCCCCTTGTCATCCAGGCATTCCATTTTTTTTGAGGTCTCATTTGCCGCCTTGTTGCTTCTGTAAACATTGCTGGGTGCCAAAGCCCAGTCGGACGCCTTGATAACCACATGAGATTTTGCTGGAAAGCCATTAGGGGGAAAAAGCATTGAAAATGTACAGTGTTTTACTGGAGTTAAAGGGCGAGTCAGGTATATTCGGAACAGGGCTTTTTTGTGAAAGTAAGGATTAAGATTGGCATCATGGCAACAGTAAAGTCTTAAGGGGCAAGTTGTTAGTTTGGGTACCGACAGCAGTATTGTTCAATTAAAACGCTTCGTTTTTGTGATTGTGCCGAAGAGCTAACTATGTTTTTAACTATGTTTCCAGCCACTGCTGATACCATGCCAGAAATTCAGTTACATACAAGGATGATAATCGGCCTGTGGCTCTGAACCTTTTGAGAGTGCCATTCATGTACAGCTAACATTTGGCGACTGGGCTTTATGTTAAATGTGTTAAAAAGCATATCTTTGTGTGCAAGTGTTGTTTCTGTACATGGTTTATGAACCAAACTAAATCTTAAAGGGTCAGCTTTTAGGTATTTTATCAGGCTTGTTATTAGAAATGCATGATAACATAATGTAAAGGACCCTGAGGAGACATGGATCATGGATACGCCGCCTTCTGTTCCGCTTTGTCTGTCCATGGCTTTCTCCCTCAGTGCTGGATAGTGTTAACCAACTATTCTTTTTGTAATCGATTAATCGACTGCCTTGAACTTCAAATGTATTTGAGTAACAAGTAGTCATCATAATGAATACAGTAATTAGGAATACAACATTAAAGTTCAAATGTGCTTTTCAAAGCTTTTCAAGCTTATGCAAGTGACTCTGTCAAGACTTGAGGGGTGCATAAGGCTCTTTTCAGACTCGTATTAAAATGTTTGTGCTTCTGTAAATGTCAGAGCTGAATCTTATAATACTCACTAATTAATACACGATGCGTCACCAAAAAAAATCTGCATTGACCGTTATTCACAATCAACGTCGTTCCAGCACTAGTAACCAGCATTAGTGCTGGACAGTTTTCACAACTAGTGTCCCCCATAGTTTTAGACACTACTAGTGTCAAAGTTACTGATGTTAAAGAAAGTTTTTAGAAATCTTTAGGGAACCTTTGGACATTTTCTCAGTTGGTTTGTTTTGACAAGTTCAATGTTTGATAAAAGAAGAAAAGCCTACTAACAATAGCCTTCAGGAGCTGCAGTTAAAAACAGGAAACTTTGGGATAAAAACTGCAGTTCAGCAGGTGATGACGATGATCTTATATGTTTTAATGCAGAGAAGATAACACAATTACATTTTGAGGAAAGCTGCAATGACATCGAAATGCAAACTCTAATTTGGGTTTGAAACTAAAGGAGGGAGGCATAAGGCATACCAACATAAATGGCCCTTAAAGCCATGAAGTTATGTGGTAATAAATTGTTATCCAGTAATGTTAATTTTAGACGCCCGTCCCTCCCCTGGCATTCTGCTCGTCTTAATCCCAGTGTTGGATGCTCTTGTCTGCCTGGAGTGCTGGTGGTCGCATTGGGAGATGAGCCCCCTCAGCAGATGAAGCCCAGCTGCAAAAATACCCGCTGGCTTATCTGAATGTTTAAACAGCCCCGGCCTGCCGCTCTTTAACCTGCGGGATAAAAGCCCTCCAGATTCACCGTCAACATCCACCGAGGGAGCGATTCCGCTGTGCATCAGATGTGCGTCTTCCCCGCCGTCCGTCCAAATGCCATCGCTCATCAGATGCCAAACATGCGGCGAAAAGCAGCGCCCTGTGACATGAGTAAGCACTCCGTGGGCCCGTTTCGCCCCAGTCAGCATTCGAGAAGCCGCTCGCTAGCTCGCAGAGCCTCCTCGCGGCTCTGTTTCCAATTACCGGCTTGGAAAGGTAAAGAAAGATTAGAGATAAAATCATGTCTTGAAAAGAAAAAGAGGGGAAAAAAAGGCGAGAAGGGTCTTGTTCCACAAGGCCGTGGCGGTGCGATAAATGGAGAATGACAGGCCTTTCATGTAGCTGAAACGGAGAAAGCCCCGGCCTCCTCTTCACGCCGCTCTGGAAGTGGTACGACAAGAAAAATTCAAATCTCTTCATCCCTCTTATTCAGGAACCTGTCACAAGAGGGGGAAAAAAAGGAAATAAAGAAATAGCTAAACCCAGTTCTGTAATGGGGGGGAAGACCCGGGTTTGACCACTTTTACTCATTTCCCCCTGCGGCTCATGAAAAATGCATTTTTGTATAATTTGATAGTTTGTATGCAGACCAATCCAGTATAGATTTCTTGCAGATTGTTGAAGAAATCATGTGGCCTGGATTGCAGCCTTGTTCAGCCTTTTTTTCTCCCCTCGACAGGCTGAGCTCCCGTTTTGCACACACAGGCGGTCACTGAGGATTAGTTGGAAATAGCCAGTCCTAGAATAGACATTTTACTCCGCACAGGCATGCGAGGTGCTACGAGTCAGTCGTTTCATACCGTTTAAATTCCATTGTCGTTGCACCCTCTCATGGGAATTATTTGTAACTTAAGAGAAATGTTTGGTACACAATTTGGGCATAAGTGTTTAGTTGGGACCAGTCCGACATTCTCCTGAAACACACCGAGGCGATGAAACTGCATCGTGTTGTCCAGGATTGTGTTCTTTTTTTCTAGCATTCCAAAGCTGGATGGATGGTTCTAGCAAACACAGGACTTTCCCCCAGCCATTTGAGGTCAATGTTGACAAATTTTCTGTAACTTGAATATTTGAACAAACAAGCTTATTATAAGCAGGTCTAGGATGTTTCACAAAACCTGACCCAGCCGCGATCTGTAAATCATAGCTGTACGGGGGAGTCACAGCATTGCAGTTAAATGACTCTCACCACACAGACAGCGGCGAGTCCTGCTTGATTAGTCATGTCAGTTTATCGGGGTTGTTTACAGCCTCGCTCCAAGGTAAAAATGTCGAAACAATGCGCCGGCTCATGCTTGAGGTGGAAACGCTCATCTCTCAGAAGAATGTTAACCCTTTTCAGAGATAGGACTTGTCATAAACAAGTCGGACCCCTCCACTGACCATCAGCCTCGTTATTCATCCCGACAACGCCTCAAAGGGAGATTTACGATGCTTTATTTTTTTTTTTCCCCTGCGCCCTCAGTTTGCAGGTTGAGACTAAATACTGGCTGCTTCAGGTTGTGTGGTTCAACATAGTGGTTTGGTTGGTCATGCCCTTCTTTTCTTTATGATGGGTGTTCAGGTTTGAAGTTGTAACTCTTGCAGGCTGTGTTTGGACAGGACTGAATTAAATATCACCTTCTGTTTGTCTCAGAATATAATGACGTGTGGACCCAGTTTAGCCGGTGTACTAAATAGAAACGGTAGGAATCCCAGGTATCCATCAAGTTTCTGGAAAAAAAGGGCTGCTGTAAAAGATATATAAATACTACAAGTTCAATTCAATTCCATTTAATTCAATTCATTTTATTTTGTATAGCCCAAAATCACAAATTACAAATTTGCCTCGGAGGGCTTTACAGTCTGTACACATGCGACATCCTCCGTCCCAAGACCCTCACATCGGCACAGGAAAAACTCCCCAAAAAATGAAAAAAACCCTTCCAGGGAAAAAAGGGAAGAAACCTTAGGGAGAACATCAGAGGAGGGATCCCTCTCCCGGGATGGACAGAATGCAATGGTTGTCATGTGTACAGAATGACTCATACAGATGTAGAATACATTCAATTTCTATAACAGAAATTATTCAAAGAATTCCAAGTAGCCGGCCAGGTGTACGACAGGACCACTGCAGGGGCCACCACCGTCAGATCGAACCACCATCAGGTAGAACCACCATCAGATAGAACCACCATCCACAGAAGACTGTGGGGAGGGAAAGCAAAGATTTTAGGAAAGGGTAATAGTGATATGAATCATATTTAAAATGATGATGATGATGATGATGATGATGGCGGCAGCAGCAGGTGCCAGCAGGGCCACGGCCTGAGTCAGGACCAGGGTCCTGACGGAACTACGATCTGCAGAGACCTGCTCGGCGAGAAAGCACAAAGAACTCCCGGGAAGGAGCTGAATTAGTCATGTGCATTAATGCAACGTGGATTTTAGTAAAAGGGGAGAGTGAGAGCGAGAGAGGAGTTCGGTGTGTCCTAAGAAGTCCCCCGGCAGTTTAAGCCTGTAGCAGCGTAACCAAGAGCTGGTCCAGGCAAACCTAAGCCAGCCCTAAATATAAGCGGTATCAAAGAGGAAAGTTTTAAGCTTTATCTTAAAGGAACTGACTGAATCTGCCCCCCGGACTGAAAGTGGAAGCTGGTTCCACAAAAGAGGAGACGAGTCATAACTTTGGACTGGTTTTACCAGCATGCCAGTTTTAACAGTCTACCGACCTCTTAATCAGCACGTATCTTGGTCTGAACCCAACTTTGGACCAATATTTTCACAACTAATATCTGTCTTTTAATTCAATTTTATTTAGTGCCGCTCAAAATCACAGCCTGAGAAGGCTTTATAATCTGCACAACAACCCAGGACCAAGGACATTTTCGAAGTTATTATATGAATGGTGTTGAAGATGAATACGAAGCCCAAATTAGTTAGTCCGATAAACTGATAATGTTTTCTTTTCCCTCCTGGCTCTTGACCCCGTCCCTCTTGTTCCCCTTCCACAGCGTGCGGCCGAGGTTTCTACAAGTCCTCCTCCCAGGACCTCCAGTGCTCTCGCTGTCCGGCGCACAGCTTCAACGACCGCGAGGGCTCCTGGCGCTGCGACTGCGAGGATGGCTACTACCGGGCGCTCTCGGACCCTGCGTCTGTGGCCTGCACCAGTGAGTCACCCGCGCCGTTGCTACGCCAAACACTGCGCTCGTTGGGATGTGAATTCAAGCAGGCGCAAATGCAAAGGACCCCCCAAAAAAAAGAAAAAGCAAAACACAGGCACTCTGCCCGCAGCAGACCCGTTCCTTCAGTTCGCATCGGCCTCACGAGAGGCCCAGATGTGCTCCGTGGCTGTTGCTCTGCTGTTCCCAGTGTGTCATTATAATTATGTTTGCAGGCTTGCGTGTCTGTTTTCCGTCTTAGTTGGTTGCTAATGATGAGAGGAGCAATTTGCCATTTCCCGTCTGAAAGATTGCAATTACAGTCGGCAGCGGCGGCCGAGGCAGAACCCTGCGTCTTTATCTGTCCTGGCCAGTGTCACACTTATGTGACAGCCATTGGTGGCTTATTTACACAGGCGGGGGGGGGGCTGATCAGTCTAAAAGCGGTAGGGCTGATTTGCTCCAAATACATTGTCAAACACGTTTTTTAAGAGGTGCCCCCCACCCTCCCCTCTGACGCTTTGTACTCAGCTACTGTGCAACAGGGAGTGTCCCACCCCAGCAGGACAATGTTAGCACTCTTCTCTATCTCTGGAGGTAAACAGCACCCCTCAACATTATCTCTGCACCTTATCATTCCCCTGATAATGCAGCGCAAGAGGCCTGGATTGGCTCACAGGCTTCCGGCTGCTAAATACACACTTTTCTTTTTTTAAATACCTTTTGAGAAGAAGCGTAGCTTTAATCAATGGAGTTAAACCATTTATTTTTCTGCGTTTTCATAAGAATGAGAAACAAAAAAATGAAATGCCTTACAAGGTTAAACCGGCATTCCATGTTCTCATCCCAAGCACTGCGGCTTTTTTCAGAGTTCCCCCAAAGTAGGCCACGTCAGAATCTCAGAAAGTGTGTGTGTGACAGAGAGACTCTGCTGGTGAGATATTATGCAAACACTGGAGCGTCGCAAGAGACACGCCGAGCTGTATATGCATTAAATCAGCGTTTTAAAGAGCCCATTATATAGATTCAAGTGGCGTGTTTCATTTTGCTCTTCATTCAGAAATGATTTATGATCATGGCCTCGGAAGTCTAGTATTTGTTTAAAAAGGAGTGCAGGTTCATTAAAGGGAAAGTTTGTTAGTGAGAAAAACAAGACCTGAGCGATGGTTTACTCACAAGGATTATCTGTCATCAAAATATTCAGCTTTTATTCTCCATTTCAGCCGGCTATTTTTCATTATCCAGGTCTGTCTGAAAGTGCTCGCTCAACACATGAGCAAGTGGACTGTCCAGAGAGTCAGCCATTTTGTTTTTTTCAATTAGCTACTCTGGGTTGGATTCCCCACAAAAATGCCACAAAAATGCCCCAAACAGTGCCATCCCACACCACACACAGTTACTTGGGAGTTGTCCTTACTGACTTGGGAACTGATGTCTCGACTCTGGACATGTCGCTGGGGGAGCTTTCAGCGTTGACTCGGGTCTTGTCAGTGTCGACTAGGAACCTGCCTCTCTTATGTTGGGGCTTGTTTTGGGAATTTAGTGCAAAGGCTTGAGACTTACTTGCAGAACAATAGCTCAGTGCCACCTGTCCTTTCTTAGCATGTCACAGATTAACATTTCAATGGTTTAAGTCAAACGTAAACAAAGGCAGAAAGCTCAGCAGGCAAGATGTTTGTTGTGTGCTTGCGGTGAGATTCCTTTTGCTCTGAGTCAGACGTCCTAATGACGGTGTCTATAAAGCAGCTGAAGTGGCATTATCCCGTCGCCCATTATCCTAAAACCCTCACTTTTGTCCGTCTGCTGCTGAGAAAAGGTTCTGACGGGCCAACAAAGCTGGTTTTGTCAAATGGTTTCAGACAAATAAAATCTGTCTGATAAAATCATTTTGTAAAAATTGTAAATGAGTCGTATCTCAATGAATTCTATGACCTCAGTTCGAACAGAAAGTTGTTACAAAGGGCTCAAATTTGTCTGTTGAACTTTGTGTCTGTTGCCGTCAGACACAAACAAGGACATAACTCAGGCTAAGCTAATTTGAGGCTGGCAATGACCACAATCTGACTAGCAGTCTGGCTGTGTAGTGGGGAGGCAACCATAGCGCTTGACTCGGATGTCTCCCGCCGCCTTGTTCAGCAAGACTCGCCTGCGGTAGAAACTTCTTTGCAGTGTCCTCTGGCTGTTCCCCTCTGGGTGATCACCTTGGCCGAGTAGCCCAATAATTACTGAAGTTGCTTAATGCACACTTTCCATTATTCATTTTCATTAAGTCCGGGTCTACACTTGATGACCCTATACCATTATATGGAAATATGTATTTTCAACTTGTATGAATAGCTTCACTCCTGCCCTCATTCACCCAGCACATTTTTCTATTTTATTTTTTTACGCCTTTCTGTACGTGCATTACCTCATTCATGGCTGGATTAAGTCTCTGTGACCAATAGACTCTGAGATTTACTTATTTTTGAAGTCTTATCCAGGCCATGAGTGAATTCTAATTGAAAATGAATTTGCACTGCCTGTACAAATAGCCTGATAGACAGATTCATTTTTTTTATATAGGAGTTTGTAAAGCCACCATATCATAGGCCTAAGAAAAACAGTGAGATGGATTTCTGGCGCACAGACATTAACAGTGTATGCGGATTTTAGGGAAAATGAGAGATGTAATGTGGGGGACATGAAAGCTGCACATACATTGTTTTTACTTCCAGTTTTACCATTTGGTTGCATATTACAGGGAGGATGGATAACATTTTTTTTTTTTAGAAGGCTTGTCTACGCAATTTCCCTGCAAAGTTGTGAGAAAAGGAGAGATGGTGGGGGGGCATGAGGAGGCGCTTTCTCCACGGGATACGCCGGGGCAGGAGTCGTTGACAGGTCGGGCAGTGGGCATCAATCATGCAACAGCTGTGAGCGGCACTGGTGCATGCTTGGGGCTGAGAAGGGCAGTTGTGAGAGGTCCCTCCCTCCACCCCCACCCGCGGAGCCCCATCAAAATGTGCCACCTCAACAAGTTGCCGTGCGTTAGAGGGTTCGTGCTGCCTGGAGTTGCTAGGGGAATGTGAAAGGGCTCGCACAGTTCAGCATGCACTTTGGTGAGGGCTGGATGAACCAACGATGAGGCCTAGGTGTTAAAATGGGCGGTGTCCTGCCACTTGCTTTGGTTATATTTGGATTGAACGCGACTTAATTTAACGATGTATGTTCAATGACAACTTTCTTTTCAACACGCCAATGCTCAATCAAAATTTTGACTCCAGGCCCAAACTGGACCTCAGTTAATGACTATCGCTAGTAGCAGATTAATCCTTCTACTATTATAAATATTAGAATATATGGACTTCATAATTTCCTTTAGTTTGTACATAGTATGACTACTAAAAATACAAAAATAAGTCCCAGATTGTATTAAACTAAAGCAATCCTTTATGAAAAGTGATGGGGAAAGCTTATTATGTATTGCTGAAACGAGGGTAACTTAGATGTAATGATCAGAAATGATGTTGATCAAAACATAAAGCCTCTGCGTCCCCATTCAGATCAGCATGTGTACAATCTACCATGCAAGGCAATGCAACTTCACTCACATCAACATTCTCACATGGCCTTATATGGGGTGGTATTTAGCAGCCCGTGTAAGGTAATCCTGCACGCAATCACAGTGGTCATTTTTCAAGGACAATGTCGTGGCTTAAATTGAATTTTAGCTCGCAAGAGCAGCAAATCCATTCATTTATTGTTGTTTGTGACGACGACATCTGGAGGCCTTTCTGCTAAAACAACTCCGGGCTTTTTATCCCCTCCTCCGGGTCCTGCTGCAGCTGCGTCATTAAAGGCCGGGTCACGGGTGCCGGGTTTGCGACAAAACATTTGTCGAAACCGGGATTACCTCATGGGCGATTTGAATGCCACTCACCCCAGCCGCCCCCATCCCCACCGCTCCCCAATTAGAGCAGAGCTGGCTAATAGGCTGTGGAGGGTTAAGGCAGCCCCCGAGCACCTCTCAAGGCAGATAAGCGCCAGATTCTTCTCTCCTAAGCTTGGATTTACTCAGGTCTCACAACTCTGCACATAGTTGTCGGCTCTTTGAAACGTGACCTACAAACGATCTGATGGTACTCTTTGTTTTCTATATGGGAGATTTTTAGATGTAGTGAACACTTCAGTGCAGACAAGGTCTGTTTCCTTATTGTGGTACTTTTATTTTACTCAACTGAAATCTACCCCATGTCAGCGTGCAAATGATCCAGCAGGAGACAAACTGTGCACGCACCTCTTCCATATTTATGACGACAAAAACACGCAGTGGCAGTATTTGGGAGGGAATTCAGCAAGTAATTGAGACATTTCAGGTTGCGGGGGCTCCGGCAGACTAATCCCTAAAATGATACTTGACTGGGAGAAGGATTGAGAGAAAGAGCGACGAACCCACGAGCAGACAGACAGATCGCCGAGGGCTCAGGCTGCAGTCCAAATCCGTGCTGTAGGTGAGGTGCGGGGGCAGCGTGTCATATTGCGAAAAAGTCCAAACAGAGCATATTCTGAGAACCAAAGTGACGGCAAGGCAGAGGAGGAAGAGGGTAGCATGATACTTTTCCCCCCCGCCTGTGTGACATTCTGTGTACGTGATAGAAACATAGCATAGCCACCACTGCCGATCGCAGTGAAAAACTGCAGTCATTTTTTCCCCAGGAATGAATGCTGATTGTAACCTTTACTACTGAAAACAAAAGCGGGTGTTTAGTTTTTTTTTTCTCCAGTGTGAACTTTATCCTTTCAGACAGTCCCAGAAAAAGCATTTGTGGCGTTGTTCGTGTAACATTGCACACGTGATAAATGACAAAGAGAACTTGAGAGAAAAGTTCAAACCCAGCCGAGTCTTTACTCCCCTTTGCAGATAATGGCTTTGTCTTTTACAAAATAATTCAACTCTATGCTCCCACCCCAAAAGGGAGATGTCCTTTATACCTTACGTTGACGTGCGTTTTGTGCCCTGGTTTCCTCCAAATATGATTTAATCATATTAGTACAGTATCTGTACATTCTTTCGAGCTTTGATAACATATTGGTTCGATTACGTAAATCCGAGAACCAAAGATACGCGCTAACCAACCAACCTCACTTGACCTGCAGGGTACACCTTTCTGGTCATTTCGACCCATCCGCCTGCCGGACAGTGTCTCAGCACCGGGTAGCGCCCGATCCCCGTGCATCGCATTGGTGACCCCATAGGCCACATGGATCGATCGGATCGGTGTATTTAC
Source organism: Apeltes quadracus (assembly GCA_021346845.1). Classification (NCBI taxonomy): domain Eukaryota; kingdom Metazoa; phylum Chordata; class Actinopteri; order Perciformes; family Gasterosteidae; genus Apeltes; species Apeltes quadracus. The sequence continues at coordinate 3,514,690 of CM037934.1, read as the reverse complement.
ATCGCCACTTCCATGTGATCAGCAGGATCGCCTAGAATTTCAAGTGGGATGTAGCGTGACATCATTTGAAATATACTTTAGGAAGAAGAAAGCCTTGAAGGTAGAGTGCACCCGGAAAAAAATAAGGAAACGAAGGGTCGCACATATCCAGGGTCGGTCCAATCTCATTTCCTTTCGCCTCCTGTTTTGCCGAGGTATCGCCGCTTTGATCTGTGGCACCTGAGACCCCGACGAGAGTGGCACGGGCGGAATGAGGTTTTATCAGCGCTCGCCGTGCCCATGGAAATGTGGGGATAAAAGATCCAGGAGGGGAGGGTGCGTGTGCAGGTGTGCGCACGTGTCGAGGCGCCCCCCTTCCCTTTTGTCTGCGTGGAAGATTGAGAGCGCGGTTCGATTTGTTGGTGCCATGGCTGAGGTGGAGTGGCGCTATCAGCAGTCACTCCGCTTCACCTGCCACAGGTGGCTCTTTCATCTTCTCAGTCCGCAGTCTGTTATCTCGCTGGATAATCATGAATATGGATGTCTCCCGCTGAGCCCTCGGTTCTAAAGGGTAGAACAGGGTAAAAAAAAAACACCTAAGTGCTGTATTCATGAGCCTCAATATTGTGGTAGCGGTTTTCGGCGAGGCGCATATGCATGACCCATTTTCTTGAGGTAATGTGACAAATTGAGCGGGTGGAGAGGTCCCTCCCCTAGATTTTGCTCAAAGACTATTTCTTCAGATACAGTTGTTTTTAACAGTCCCGCAGAACAGATGGAAGACGTTCAATGCACATTCATAAACACAAAATACAAGTCATATAATATTTACTGTGTTGGGGTGGGGGTGGTTATTTCATATCAACATTTGGGGCCATAAAAGCCAACAGCCTGCAATTTAATAGATGACACCAGCAACATTGCTTTTACGAGAGGAGCTAATCTGTTTGTCGTTACATGAACACTTGCAGTCAAACTACATCCACTTGTGGAGCTATTCGCCAGTGTCTCAAGTGAAACCCTACACGGCAGTTACAGCGCGGTGATAATCCAGTTTTAAATGTTCTTCTTAAATCCTGTGGTCTGTCTTTGAGTCTTTTTTTTGGAGGACGTTAACTTTAAGTGTCCTGCAGTCTGTATGATACAGCTCTCCCAGGCAACTCTGTAAAGCCAACATCTCCTGCTGGGTTAGCCGTATATTTTTGTAGACCTTTAAACTTAAGGAGGGACGGTGCTTCCCATCCGCCCCCTGATGGGACTAAACAAGTCTCAATAATTTGCATAGCCGCTGCAGATTTGATGCTGTTATGAAAATCTGTACGAAATAAAAGGCCTCTTGATGAGTCAGCGGCACGAGTAGACTGTGGAAATGAAGGGGGCTGCAACCATCAACTTTATAGATCTCTTACTTTCCAATCATTTCTTTTGATAACATACATACTTACAAACAGAAGATTAACTTGCATTAATCAGGTGTCACACCAGAACACCACTGCAAGTCCAACAAGAAATTCCTTAGAGCCTTTCCACTGAATGTGTAGTCTTTTTATTGCGCCCCAAAGGGTCCATAGAAAAGATTACACAGTAGTTTTGGAATGTTTATGTCAACTGAAACAATGCTTTCTGATTTGTTTGATTCTATTCAGCTAATAACTCATCTGTTACATTTTTAATAAAGCAGCTTTAATGACTGATTATATTTCCCGGTAGCTAAATATTTCAGCTTTTCTGAGGTAGCTGCCAAATGAAATGAGAATCAGGGGTCATTATTACCACGACAGCATGGTTGCTGGCGCTGGGTATTTGTTATCACAGCAGAATAGGTTGCAGGAATGACTGCAGAGATTTTGAAAAAACAGAAAGAAATAGTTGTACTTACTTGTATGGTTTTGTCAAACAAACACATTATTGATTTAATCGACAGCTATGCCAAAGGACTGTGACACTAGAGCACCACTAACCTTAGTGTTAACCACTCATTTACTCCTACGCTTGTTGGAAATAAGTCATTTCTCAAAAATCATGAAACAGCCATGCACGAAGATGGGTGTGATGGGACCAGGGCACCATCGTTTCCCCGGCTTTCAGCTGTGTGACACTAATCGATATATATAATTCATGTGCGCCTGAAATGAGAAGAGACTCCTTATCAGAAGCACTGAAATGTTTCTCATCCTGAACACCTAGATCCTGAATGGAGAATAAGACGAGTGAACTCTAAACTTCACTGGTTCCACCTTTGAAACTCTGGGCTCCACTCCTTCGTTTATCAGCCCTCCAACACTGACCTTGTGCCTGCCAGAGCGGACTTCCTTTCAGTGTGGGCTACCTGTAGCAGTCTTACTATAATTGAGTGTCAGTGTTTTGCTCCAGGGCTGGAGCTGGCATGTCCTATACAGTGTGTGTGTGGCTTTTTCCCCCCTTCTTTTCTCTCTCGAAGCCCAGCGAGAGCACAGACTCAGTCATTGCACACTCCTGGCTGTCACCTTCCTTGGCACTCCGTTGTTTCATTCTGGCTTTCTCCGTGTCCACCTCTGACAGGACCTCCCTCTGCGCCACAGAACCTGGTCTACAACATCAACCAGACCGCCGTCAGCCTGGAGTGGAGCCCGCCAGCGGACACGGGCGGGCGCAACGACGTCACCTACAGGGTGATCTGCCGGCGCTGTGGCTGGGAGCCCGAGGAGTGCGTGCCGTGTGGGCCGAACGTGGGATACTCTCCGGCGCAGTCGGGATTAGTGGACACTTACGTGAGCATCGTGGACCTGCTCGCCCACGCCAACTACACCTTCGAGGTGGAGGCCGTCAACGGCGTGTCGGACCTGAGCCGCACGCAGAGGCTGTTTGCGGCGGTCAGCATCGCTACGGGACAAGCAGGTAGGGACTCCAACATCAAACTAAGTAACTCGTTTTGGTTTGGATACGTACACAAACGGAAATGGAGTCGAGTGTTGTGTTCCCATACAACTCAACCAAACGCAATGAAGTTTCTTCTGTACATTACAGTCTGTGGCAACCAACGGGTGTGGGTGGAAAAGAAAAGCACTCAGATACCCAACTGGCTGCACAAAAAAGGAATGGGTTTATTTCCTTGTAACAAAAAAAGGGAAAAAAAGGATAAATTAGGTTCTTCCTCTGCGGCGGGATTAGGGCACCGGGTCCCACCAGGCCGCCTGGCCGTCACTTTTGTCTAGAGGACACAGAAAAACAACGGGGTTAGCGCACTCCTACCATTCCTCCAGCGAGAAGCCCGCTCCCACTCACGTCTAGTCCCCCGTTCTGTTGGCATGATCCTTTATAGTGTGGCCAACACTCATCAGCCTCATGAGCTGCACCGGGGCCGCTCGTTGTCTCCAGTGGGGGCGGGGCGTTTCCCCATCCCGCGGGTTGCCACAAGTCACAGTTTGAAATCCGTGATAAGCGCTGTGACTTGAGTTAAAACAAAACAACTTGCTTATGTTGTTGTCAGTTTGGCTTAGAATAAGTTAGTTTGGTCAGCTTTTGATTTCTCACAGGACCTGAACAAGCGGCCCCCTGGGTTAAAGGTTAACGTCCTGTGCTGGTTCTGCCAACCCCGATTTCCATGCCTGTGCGGACTTCTACCGACTATGGTCTGACAGGGGGTGGGGGGAAGAAAGGTCAAAAACAAATGTGATCTTGGTAAAAATAGATTTCCCTTAAAAGTAAAACCTTAAAATTAAAAACCGCGGTAAACACTCACACAGCAGTTCATCCTCTGCTCCAGCGGAGCGAGCTTTAGGCGATTAACTAGGAAACATCTCATAAGCAAACGATCATAATTATTCGATCACCCATTAGCATTAATGAATACATTCTGATATTATCCAGTAATATACTCACAATGCACATTACCCAAACTAACTTCATGTGTTCATCATCTCTACTGTAGCCAATATTATCAGCAGAGGTGCAGGGATACCGAAGATTTGTATTTCCAGTCCAGTTTCTAGGGAATGCAGCGTAATTAAAATGCTGTATTTTAATGCTGACAAACTAAAGTATTTTTGTTCATTCATTATCTCTATGGATCCACCCAACAAGAGTCTACTTTCATGCTTGACCATCCGTGAAATGCAGTTGGCCCAAAAGAGTGTTCTGACTATAGTGATTAAAAGAAGAACTAGCTTTGCCTGGATATATGACCCCACGCTATCATTTCCATGTCATTTTCAGCTGCGCTCCCACCACACATCTGCAGTAGCTGTGGTTTGCAACCCAAAACCGTTTTACTGCACACAGTGTATCTCAGTGACGTACGGGGGAGACGTGTCGGGGATGATGCATTTCACCGCGCTCGATTCGGGACACAGACACGCGCTGGAATGTGCAGAGGGTTTGCCTGGCCAAGGGCACAGGGGTGTCGGGAAATAGGGCGACCTGCAGAAAAAAACAACAACACAATTAACCCGTAATCTTTGAGAGTCACTCGTGATTATACGTGGCTCGTTGACAACAGACAATTACTCAGCTAACCCGGTGGAATATTTAGCCATTAGCCGTTGGGAAGGCAGGCAGCGTGCTTGGCCAAGATGGTGTCATGTTTATTATTTTGAGTAAGTGGTACCATTTAAAGAGCGTTAACACTGTAATCAGTATAATTGGTCAGCATGGATGAGGCAGCTGATCATTTTGTTGGCGACTGTGGGTACGTGAGGAGCACGGCCGTCCTCCAATCAGAGGGTTGGCGGTTCGATCCGAGGCCGGTCCGTGTGTCCTTGGGAAAGACACTTAACTCAACATTGCTCCTGTAGCTGCGACTACAGTGTGTGAATGTTAGTTACTGATGGGCAGGTGCCACTGTGTATGGTAGGTTCTGCCATCAGTGTGTCAATGGGTAAATGATGTCATGTAGTGTTAAAGCAATTTAAGTGCTCGGAAGACTAGAAAAGCGCTATACATGTACGTTTATTCTATCGTTCTTATCAACAAATGCCTTGATCGTGTTTCTCTGTTCCTATTTTAAAATTAATTTGCTGACGATATCTTTCAGAACAGACGTGATAGCAGAATCTACACACCTCAATTCTCCAGCGGCAGAATTGAGGTGACAAATGTTGTAGACAAATCCAACCCAAGCGCTCTTTGAAGACGTGGGTTGATTACGTTACTGTTGATCTGTCCTTCACGTATGAAGCCCGCCCTGACAATTTGATTGGCCCGGACGATTTTGCCAGACCAAACTTCCCGACCAAAAAACGTTGTGGGGGGGACTAAGTTCGGAATGGCACCCAGGCTACAAACAGAGACTAATTATCATCAAGTCAGCCACCTCCATCCCTTCAATTGACAGAGTGATACATTCGAAGCAGTGGTTTTCAACCATTTTTTGTGTCTTGGACCCCTAAATTGAGACACAAATGCGCACAAACCTCCATTTGATTTTGCTTCAGGGGCTTCCATCTGAAAAGATACTCACTCTTACTTGTTTTAATCACTTTGTGCTCACCTCTACAAATGTAATCGGTGACTATAAAACTAAACTATTCCCCATTGGATGAAGACATTTCAAAAGATTGCTGAGCCAGTGGGTCAATAATCTGTAATTGTTTGGTATTGACAAACATATGACGTGTCTCTTGTTTCCCTTCTCTGGGGGGACATTAGCGCCACACGGCCTGGATCATTGTCCCGCTCGCTGGACCCTCACGGTGTCCAGTACTCTCCAGGCTGTTAGGGAACGCTCGAGCGCTTTGTAATTGGAATTCCGGAGCTTCCCAAAAACCATCGGCCCTTCCAGAGCGAGCTTGCAGGACGACTCGATAAGAGAATGACTGCATTATTAAAGCCTTTATGGCTCATCATTCAGAATTGATTAACCTTTCATTGCACCGAGCGAACCTTCAAAAAAAAGGGTGAAAAGGAAAGAGAAGCTCCCCGTCTCTGCCCATCGCCCGGTAATTGCGAGCATGGACCCGTAGCGGCGGGACGGGAGGGGATGAACGCGCAGTGTGTGAATGCAGATGGCGATGCATCTGATGAGGAATTCATACCTCCCCTAATTATACCAAAGGCGAGGCCAGGCTGGAGCTCCAACACGAGGTGCTGAGTGCTTATTGTTCCCAGAAACCTAATTACCTCTCAGCTCCGTCTTAAATGAGTTTAAGTGGAGGCTGCAAGTTCATAAGCCTGATTTCTCCAGCTCCGTCCTTGCAGCGGGTGAAAAGATTTTTTTTTCTTCCTCTCCTTTCTTTCACCGTCATGTCGAGGATTTTCGACATCTTCGCCTCCGCCGTCCGCTGGAAGTTAAGAGTGCGTTTCAATCAGCACTCCATTGTGAGTTGACTGCGCCGCCGAGCCGCCCCTCGGAGGCCCCTTCGTGACTTAGCTTTCCTCAAGCACACTTGTAAACAGGCCTTTTTGTTCCTTCGGCACACTCCTTGGGGGCACTGTTCATAGAGCAAGCGTTAATATTTATTTAAGCGGATGTTCACATCTCTTTGCCAGGGAAATCGCTGTGGAGAAGGGCACAGCAATAGGATTTGAAATTGGTTATGGGAATGGCTACATGACCCACGTGTGTATGCGTGTGCACACCAGCAATGAACTGGGGTTTAGGCGTGATCAGCAAGAGGTATGAACAACATAATGGGTGAAAGAGAGTAAAAATTGATTTCAGTGTTGACTTAGCCAAGCTGCGCAACGCCTGTTACACTCAGATAGCAACTTGTACAATAGTTGAGCTCTGCGGTGATGTGTCCACAGGCTCCACGGGTGAGTCAGAGCAGAGAACAGTGGGTGTGACTCAGATTATTTAGACTATGGCAAGTCTTGACCAGAAAGGCCTCAGAACGCCTCGATAGGATGAAGACGTCTTTCAGGATTCGGACGCCTCTTTGCAATGCTAGCAGAATATTTTGCACCTACCACACAAAAGGCGGACGGAGAGGAGTGTGCCAACTCTCGTGTTTTCCGTTAAAGTCTTTGAGAATGACTTAGAGAAATGTATCCATTTTGTTCCTACGACTGTCAAAGACTACTAGTAACTGTTTGTGTTACGTCATGCATTTTTTTGTCTAACTCACCAAAAATTAGCATGTAGATTTAAGAATACGGGAAAAGGTGACCCCTTGTGAGTAGAATCTTTACAAAATGTACGACAGGTAAGACTTTTGCTGTATGTCACTTTTGGCCTCACAACACAAATGTTACAGCGGTTACTTGTTATATTCGTCTGTTTATTCCCCAAGCTGTCCTATAAAACATCCAACCACAGTTGGTGATTATTATGAAGCCTTGCATAGGTTTTGTTGTGTCCCTGTAGAGCATATGAATAGAATGTGTTGAATGTGCACTGAAATCATTTCATTTATTGTATATTTATTTCAACGCACGTCTCTCACCATCGTGCCAGAAAAGTTGTCAAAATGAGAACTTCAAACCGGGTGTCGTGTTTCCATTTCTCTGAACCGTAGCCCATATGTACCTGTGACTACTGCAGAGACATTAGTCTCCAGCAATAAATGCTGAGAGTCACCTTTCTCAAAGTAGAAAAAGCCAATGATTGTGTTGGTTTGCAGTTTTTTTTTTGTCCAGTGACAACGGAGCTGCAGAGGTTTCTTTGCAGCCATCGTTCACTACATTGATTTTGCAAAACTGTGAACGGAAGACGATGTTACGCCGCAGTCGCCCCTTAAGATCAAACCCGAATCAAACATTCAAACAGAACAACAAGCTGTTTCCTTCATTATAATCCGTCAATGCAAAGAGGAGAGGTATTGAGGCAAAAAAAGAATGTGAGCTGAGAATTTTTTACTTTAATTGGAAAATCCTCTGTGGCCTTCATCGAGTGCGAGGCCAAAATTCCCCGTTGTGTTTCGCTTGCGTCGGTCGGTGTGAGCGTCGCCGTCCTCCCGCTATTGAGCGTCTGAAGCTTAGAAAAGAAGATCGCAACAGAGGTTCCTGCATGGTTTGATGATAACTCACCGCTACTAAGGGGAGAAATCATTTAAATAATAAATGTTCGGTGGGTGCAAATTGACACCCCCAGCGGTTATCTATACGGCAACGTTATTGATACTTGATCATCCCTAAATGAACAGTGTTCAATGCATTTGTGAAAGTAACACTTGGGGAACAATAAAGCCATTGATTGATCCCATTTTGTGTTTCCTATCTGCCATGGTGGCCTTAACAGAAGGATTGATTGATTCCCGAGCAGTCCCCTCTGACCAGTGTCATTATCTGGTTAAGCGGATCCTCCTTTGTAGCATTTGTCCCGGGTTTTACGTTACCTGGGAGCCCACTTCACCCCCCACCCACCCCCCCACCCATGCTCCACATGCTCACAGTAATTTGATGAGAGCAGGGCAAAGCGGTAAGATTCAACAGCTGCAATAAAACTGTGGTGGTCTCAGAGCAGCAGCTCGGAGCACTTAACCTGTAGCTCTCTGTAAATGCCTCCTGATTTGTCCGTCACCCAATCCGTCAGCAATGAATAATTTTCATGGAAGGTGCACTTTAATTACTTTTCCATTTAAATGGCATTATCGTGGTAATTAATCTCGCCAAGTATCCCGTTTCAGCCTTTTTGCTGGCAGACAAACTCCCTAAACCCCCCCCCCCCCCAACCCCCCCACTCCCCCCCTCCAAGAAACTCCCATGCTTTAACGGGCCGTCCCTCATAGAAGCTGGCGTTGAGTTGGTCCCTATCGCATTCATCGGACATCGGCCTTTCTCTCAGTGCACGCAGCCTGTCAGAGCGGCGGACTGCTGCGTCGCCTTGGAACGGACACGTCCATACGGCGCCGTGTCAAGAATGGCCCCGCGCAACCAGTGCCGGTTTGGATGGCTGCGGATATCTTTTGTTGGTATTCAGCAGAGGTTCTCTTCTTGCCAAACAATTGTTAAAATAAACAATGAGTGTTTTTCAATGACTAACAAGTAAGATATGTATTATTCCTCTGTTCCTCAGAGCTCCATTGTTGCTTTAAAATGATTGAAAAGATCAGTAGCGCCAGGCAAAATGTTGTACACGTGTGCACACTTTGAAACAAAAGGTGCCAATAGAATTGGATATGTTTCCCCAGCTTTTTGTATATGTTTTGTACATTGGGGGACTGGCCGGAACAATCTAGGAAAGGTAATACCTAGAATCTTCTTTGGAGGTTCTAACCTGCTGTTTTCCATCTATAAGGATAGCTACCTGGAACCTTTTAATATTTGAAGGGTTTCTTATATAACCCACCCATGAGGTTCTACCCAGAACCATGGCACATTCCAAGAGTTTCATCTGAACTTTCAACATAGATAAGATACAAGGTGACTTAAACATATACCTTTCATCTGGGGTCTGTTAGAGTGTGCCTACTGGTACTACAAGGCCATGTAGTATAGATACAACGGGGCCTACACCTGCAGTTTTTCCCACAGAAACTCAACAATATCAACAAACCATCAATCAAGAATAATCAGCCCTAGAAATCTCTTTTCAAATCTCAGCAATATAATAAATTGCATTTTTTCAACTTTTCGAGGATCAGAGATGTAGATGCAGGCTGAAACAGGGATGGAAATATTACAGAAAATCCAAAAGAAAGGGCGAGTCAGCATCCAGTCGTGGAACAAAAGAATCCCAAGAGATCGGCAAAAAAGTGTCTAAAGATTAAAGATGTGTAGTTTGGACGCAGGAATATCCTCGTCTCTTTGTTCCTTTGTACCAGGTGTTGGTATGACCAATGACCATATTCCCTCAAATATTATGTTAAAGGAATAGAAAGAGGTTTCCCTTCGACTCTTCCTCATTTTCGGTGGGTCATTTTAGTCTCTATCCATCCCGGTTTGTTCGGGTTTGCGTGCCCTGTTATTCATTTGGAACATTTGCACGGAGCGATATTACTTCATTCTGTAAGCTGTCTGAAAAGTTGCAACATTCTGAGGTTTTCGACCCCAGTTGTGGAATATGTGGATGTTTAAAAACAGCGCTGATTCACATTCAGCGTTGTCCTGTGGGCTGGGTTCCCCCAAAGCAGACAAGACAGGACTTTAATTATTCAGACCTCCCCAAGGCAGCAGAGATGGAGGCAATTTGATTTCTTTGTCAGTCATGCTGCGGTTTACCTTCCCAGCAGAAACTTCAGCCGCGGGAATGTATCTGCACATAAATGTTTATTTTTGTATTAGTTGGCCACCGAACAAGTTTTGCCCAACATTGGCGCACTTATCAATGTTTTGGGGGATATGAAATCTGCGTCTGTATTCTGCGGTATCCTTTACCCTTTCATAAACAAACATGGATATCTGTGCAAACAAGAAGCAGGAAGCTCTGAAATTGAAATGTTGGACTAGACTGGTGCTTGTTTCCATGTTGGCGGCAGTCTGGCCCGGTGGTTGGAGTGACCGTTTCACCTCACAGGGCGGCTGATCATCTGCTCCGTCCCTCTGGGAACAGGCCGCGGTCGGTACGGGTGTGGCCTTTTAATATCCTTTGCGGTCTGCCATCAGTATCTGCTCTGTAGACGTCTGTCAATGATGTCCTCTGGGGCTTTGAGTCTCCTGTCCTTGGCCGTGCCACTTTACATACCAGTTTCTACATTTTTCCCAGTCAAGATGCTTTCTGGGTATCTTTTTGTTTTAGACTGAGCCAGAAATCTTCAATAACTTTGGTAGCACTAAGTAAAGACAGCAAAACTTTCAGGTTATTTCTTAGGTATTTATTACATATATCCAGCAGATTCCTACTGAGATGTATTACAGCCTGGCTTTGTATAATGCTCAAAATTCTAAACTAGACTTTTAGAAAGATTTGAAAATGAATTGCTTTGATATATGGAGTGGACTTGGAAGTTTCCTGGTTGTACGTATCACCTGAGGTGCATCCTCAGACTAAAGCAGTCTCCCCCTCCGCCATCGCAGGGTGACAGATCACAAGCTCAGAGCATTCACTCAGTGAAATTACAGACCTGAGGGGAACTTGATGAGAAATGTCACCGTCGACAAAAATGGAACTCTTAATATATTCCCTTTCAGGGTTGTTGGACACTTACTAACGTCTCTCTGGGAGTGCCACTAATTGAGGTAGTCAGAATGCCACGGCAGATGAGGCACACAGTAGTTGACTTTTATTTTTAGCAAAATAGTAATAATAAAAAGGTTGGAAGTCACTACAACAAACTTTCACTGGTTTCTGCTTTTGACATTAGAAACTTTATGGCCAGGAATAAGGAACACATTTAAATATTCTTAATCACACTAAAGCACCAGCATACCATGGCGACTTATAAGCATTTTGTTAGACAAACTAAACCATATTTTGAAATCAGCTTCCTTGTCTTGCTTCCTAATAGCTTGGAGCTGAAAACGGCACAGTTTCTGTGTGTGTTCTCCAGCGTCGAGCGGTCAGCGGAGGCAGCTGGCTCCGGAATGCAGCAGCCTCAGTAAACACCCAAATACTTTATTTCCTTCTCTCACTTTATCTACTCACTTGCGTGCACTGCCTCTCTGCTCTCATATACATTCAATCAAACACACACATACACACTCACAAACACTTGCATACCACACACACACACACACACACACATGCCCTGTCAGCAGGCACCTGTGACTCCCAGAGTCCCTTTTTATATGGAACACATGCTCGGGAATGTCACGCCCCTGGCTGCAAATGGCTCCGGCACTTTGCAATCGAGCCATTTGAGTGTTTCATTTCCTGCTGAAGGAGTTAAAAGGACTTCTAGGGGTAATAAAAGCCAAGCAGGGCTGCGCGCCGTAGGTGCCCAACAGCAGTGAATTCCCCCTTACTGAAAAAAACACACACGAACAAAAGCAATCCCGAGTCAATAGCTAAGCTGTGATTCCCATAGGCGATGGTATTTTACCTGGTGGTACAGAGGGATTGTTTGTAGGATTGCTGGAGAGGGAACATTTCATCAATGGGATGAAATGGGAAACTGAAACATGGAACGGAAATCGCACCTGTGTTTTGACACAGATTAAGTAGCAGCCTCTTTAAAAAGGGCCTCAACAGTTTAGCAGGGAACATCCTTTCTCTGCCTGTGCACAAATCATCACATAACCCGCCTTTCATACGAGGCGCCCATTGTCGCATCGCCAGATCATTTGAATACACCGCCCACAGTTTAAGAACTTCCTTTGCAAAAGGGGCCCCATTTTGTGCATACAGTACATGTCATCACGCACGTGATATCCTAAGAAAGTACAGTTTTTAAAAGGAGATCTGAAATGCTTTAAGTAGCAGTAGGTCGCTTGAATAACATGTGATATTGCTCCTAATGTGTGTACTTGCCTGAAGGTCAAGGTTATCAGACATTCCATAAAGATGGACCCCAGCGTTTATTTATTTGCAGTGTGGAAAATTTGTTTTCACTTCCTGCACAACCCAGAGAGCGTCCTCTTCAGAAATGTTTGTTCCTTCTTCCCGAGGTCTGCGGAATGGTTTTTGGTTGTGCAACTGGCAGAGCTTTTGCGCTACAAAACACACACTCACGTTGCTGCTGCAGGGTGCACAGGGATATTTTTTTTTTTGCGAGCGGTGGGGGTCGTTGTCTGTGAGCATTGCTCACTGGTGCTTTGTGAGATGAAAAGAATCGAGGGAGATTGACAGCTCGACTTTTTTTCCCCGTCTTTCATTGTCTCATCAGCATACTGTCTCCTGCAGTGAGGAAAACTAATTATGTCTTCAACCCCCTGCTTCACCCCCTCCCTGCCCACCTCCCCTTTTATTCAGATCATCACACTTGGAAATCATAATGAGTTTGTGGCAGACCACTTTGGCTTTGGAGAAAGGAAGGGAGGAGAAAAAAAAAAATCCCAAAAGTCCATTTGCCTCAACTCAAACAGGCCGCTGGCAATTACGGACAACCTTTCGACCCTCAAAAGCTGTCGCCTCGAATTCTTTCAGGGCCTCACCGAGACGCGGCACCGTCCTGCACACCTGCTAGCTTCCTCGGCTGCACGGCTTCTGCTTTAAAAGCGCCGCTCACCGACGAGCCCTTTTTTGTTGTCAAAGCAAAGCGGGCCGAATGATAGCCATCTGCCGGGATACTTTTCATCATTAGGTATAAAACAACGGTTAAAAGGTTACCGCAATCAAGGATGCAAGAGCGACGTTGGTGTTGGCTGTGAAACAGATGGGCTTCACATCTGGGCTCGGGGAAGTTAGTGAGTGATGCTGTGACAGGGGCAACGCGGCCAACCGTCCCTTTGTTTCCGATGATCTCACCCTGCTCATGCTGCTGCGCAGCCGGGACAAAGAGTTTGCGGAAAGTGTTTTGGTGCACTTGCGGAGTCCTACTGCGGGTTAAACGATTGCCTATATAACCTGGAGATGGTGGAGAATGAGAGACTGCAAGAGAACAACATGTTTTAGCTTGAAATGGATTGTTTACCTGCAGAGAAACCACTTAATCTACATTCAGTTAATTTGATTTCATATAGCCCAAAATTTGCCTCAGAGGGCTTTAGAGTCCGTGAACATGCAACATCCTTTGTCCCGAATCCCCTCACATCGGCACAGGAATAACTCCCACAAAAATGAAAACAGAGATAAAAAAGGAAGAAACCTTAAGGAGGGTTTGTGCAAGGGATTCTGGGAAAAGAATAGTGTGTTTGTAGGAAACCTATTAAAAAAATAAGTATACCCTCAGATACTTGGTTACTCTCTGCAGTTTGTGATGTTGGTTCTTTGATGGGAAGTTATTTGGAAGTTATTTTGCTCAACCTCTCAGCTTTCTCACAAAATGTATTTCTACTCTTCCCAGAATCACATAATACTATTTTATTGCAGTTTGAGCTATTATATATATATATATATATATATATATATATATATATATATGATGTTTCGCAATGAAAAATAACATTCTTGTCCAGAATAGCGTTAAGTTAGGTTCCCCAGAATGTTCCCTACATTAAGCACCCCTGCTCTCCCTCAGTCGAGCTGTCAGAGCTACAGTATCTCCAAATACACTTATCTAGTGTAGCATAGATGTGCTTACTTTCTGGGTAACTATCGCTACAAAACAACAAGTACAGTTTGGAGCTGGACAAAGCTAAACTATGTTAAAGGGTAAGTTTTTTTTACAGTTCTTCTACCACAAACGTGTGCTGAAATGTCTTCTCGGAAGCAAGATTACATCTGAATGAAAGTTGGAAGAGCCTGTTTCCTTAGAGACTGAGCTAATTAAATTAGTAAATTCCTCCAAAATCGTCTCCCCAATCCACTGGCGACTCGCCGCCGAGTGCCGCCAAAAAGTATGTCACAATGTGTTGAGACCGGTGTACTTTGGCAGTAGGTGTCTGATGAGGGACCGGATTTTAAATAGCTCCCCCCACCCCGTGCTTTCCAGCGAGTTTTTAGTAAAAACACTCCTGTAGTGCTCAGGAAGAAAGATAATCACTTATTAATGTCATGACGTTATTTGATTATTATGCTAAATTAAATTACATCCAGCGTGGGAGATTCTGGGACTTAATGCACCGCCTGGACGCATTTCAGCTTCATGTGCTGGTTAATCTGACATTTTACAGATAACATCCTCGGCTGTCTGGATGAAAATTAAATCGCAGTTGATAACGCACGGATGAATTCAGTGTGCAAAAACTGACAGCACTTTGAGACGGCAGCATGCACACTGTAAAGCCACTACCCTCCTCCCCCTCTCCCCTCCCCCCTCACACACACACACACACACACACACACACACACAGAAATCATATGCGTGGTGTGCTGCAGGAGGGGAACGCTTCGCCCCCGGACTGCCACCACTCTTTTTTTCTCACACCTCGTAATAACTGAAGGTAGAGCTTGCTTTTAAATTGTGTGAACATGTCTGGCATTTGCATCAGAATACCTCGCCGTTCCCCAATTAACTGGTGGCAAAGTGGATGGGAGCTCCGCTAAGCAAACACGGCGGACGTCTCACACAAAGTGGCAAAAGCCACTGTGTGTCATTGTCCTCTCCGATGGTAATTGGACTGAAGTTTTGGGGAAAAGCTCTGCTCCCCTCACCTCACCCTGAAAAGCAAACTGTTGCCCCGGCCCTCCCACTAAGTCAGAAGCCTTGTCTCCCCCTGCCAATCAAACAGAGATCACCAATTACAGTAGCGGCAAATCCTGCAACCAATACACAAAGGCAGACAACGATGCGACACCTTGGCTGCCGGCCTCGATCGGGACGTCGGGCTTCGTCTCCCACAACTTTAAGCTGCTTTGGCCCAATTTTACGGTTTGGATTGTTCCTCTCCTAATAAACTCAAGTCAAAACTTTGACATCTTTTTTATCCTTATTTGTCTTATTTTTCACAAATTGTATCCGTCAAAGTGTGTTGGGTTTTAATGTTAGGATGAAAGTTGGAGTATGTAAGGCTGCTTTGGATTTTACTTTTATGAAAAGTAAAGCCTCAAAAGAATCCACTTGGTGTATGTGCAAACAAGTCTGGGTTTGATGTTTACTATGTGGGGTTGATAAGAATGAGACGGGACGGAAAAGGGAGAAACATTGACCGTCATCCGGTTTATCAGACAATTATTCTTGTCACCATAACTTCTAGCTTTCTGCAGTTTTCCCGGAGAGTGAACGGCGCAGGCAGACCAACCAGTCGTATGTCTTCTATGACCTTGAATAACACGACACCTGCTGTCTGTGGCCAATCACCAATCAGGGAGGTTCTGTTAGGACCCCTTTACCCAGCTATCATCAAGCTCCCCTCGTTTAGAGCCAAAATATAAACGTGTTTTTCCGATCAACTTAGTTAGTTAGTGAAGAAGTTCCCTGCTTATATTAATGATGAACTATGGAGCGAGAGGAACGTGCACCGTGAAAAAGAGGCTCCCCAATGGTGTTATGACAAAAAGTGTAAACCAAAGTCTGTTTAGCTATTGTTCGATATGGAGACGATCCCGGTTCTTTTTTGCTGTTTCCCAACATGACATTGTTGTCAACATGTCAGCAGTATGATGCCCGAAAACAGCTCTGTGCCGTGAAATGGCCTAAAACAAGACAGTAACATGGTTTAAATCCCAATAATTCCTGCATCCCTCCACAAATGCAGTTATCGTGATACCTTAGGGGTTATTTACTTTTAAGCACGATACTGTCTGAAAAGGGAAAAAATGCTCGACGCCGAATACAAACCCTAAACCGCCTTCCATCACGTCAGCGGGGGTGTTGCTGGGAGAGGGTGGGGGTCTATACTGGGCCACGGCCGCCCCACTGCTGCCATGCTGTCCATCATCTCCTAGTGTGGAATCTGCATCACACATCGCCCCCCACCCCCCCACTCCCTCTCAACCACCTTGTCAGCCCTTCGGACCTCTATAGGTATGAATGCTCCAAGAAAATTTGTCTTGAGTTAAATAATGAAGGTACTTTGGGATTCAGCTTTTCTTTCTTTTTTCCCCCGTTGTTCCCTTGTGACGAATGGGAGTTGCGTGGATGCCATGTGTTCAAGGCATTGACTGCTGATGATTTCCATGTGGAGGCTGGGAATATGTTTGACCAGAGAACGATATTTTAATTATTTTCTTTTTTGTATTATTATTTTTTCTCTTTAAAGAACCTATTTGACAGCTTGGTACCTGCTTTTCATCACCCAAAAGAAAATAGAAAGCACAGATTGGCCAGACAAAAAGAGGAAAGAAAAAGACAATCTGCAAACTTTAATCAGACTTCAAGGAGGTACAATACTTTCCGGAGCCTTCTCTGGGAGAGCGAGTCATCTGCTCAGCCTGCCGTTTTTCATTACTTTTTTATACTGCAGACTGTTCCCTGCTTCTGTCGTTTAAAGCCGCCCTCCTTAAGCCCACCCCAAAGCCACGAAACCGACAAAATGAGAAGAAATTTTGCAGCTAATAGAGCTGTTACAAAAACAGGAGAAAAAAAACCTTTTGCGATTGTTTTAATGCCGCGTGGAGGCACCTCGACAGCGCCGGGTGTATTAGGTTGCTCAGCTCACGGTTGTGTTTCTGAAGTCTAGCTGGATATATCGCTGCTGGTCCCTCGCCGGCTTCACTGATGATCTCTGACATCTCATTAGAGCGCCTGTTATTTGTATTACCCGCACTAAGGCAAAGTGATCGCAGCGGATACTCTGAGGTAAATTCTTGTAACCAGACCAAAAGAGAGACACAATTCATTATCAAGTGCAACAAATGGTCGGCAGTGAAATGGATGGGGAAAGTAGAAACTATGAGATTGTTTCCTGAGATTTTCAACACTAATTATCTCACAATAATGACATCATTATAATGATAGTGAGTCACCGCTCAGACTGTTGAAGTATGTGGCTTTGTTCACACAGCACTCGCTCTCAGACACACACACACACACACACACACACACACACACACACAAACACCCCGGTGAAAATGTTTTCAAGCAAAATGATTCCACAGAAAAAAACCTAAACATTCAAAGAAGCTCCAGGTGTTTTTTTCCGAATAAACATCTCTGCTAAGATTTATGAACATAAACATAAGCTTTAAAGGAAAACGCCATGCTGCAGATGCTCTGCCAAGCTGTCATGTCCATCACGTCACTGGATCTATAATTTAGCGTCTTTTGTGGAGGTGGGAGTATTCACAGTTTATTCTCAACCATGCAGTGAGTAGGTTATTTCCTACATTCCTCAGACGTTTGACAGCCCAACTGAGAGGTGGTGTGAACTTGTTGCTGTCAGTAGTGGGGGGGGGGGAGCAACATTGGAACTAAAAAAAGTGAAGTCACAACCCTGAACGGAACGATCTTGTGGCTGTGAGGGATTCTTGTCTTCTGCGGCTGGACTATCCGCCATCTCCTCTTGCGTTGGATATCTATGATAGTTGAGCGTGTGTGTAAAATGGCAGCTGCTACTGCAGTTTGAATGTGAAAGTGAAATAAGCCATGCCATTTTTGTCTCCATGGTTTCTTGGAGATACATGACGAATGACAAGTTGTTGCTGAACTCTTTACCTACTCTATTAAGTCCGTCAAAGAGGTCCTGTTTTTTTTCCAGTTTGTTGTTGTTTATTGCCAGCAGGATTTTGGTTATAGGACCATTTCTACCCACTGAATGAAACCTGGTGAAAAGGAGGAGCCTTTTAGGAGAATCACGCCAAAACTACCGGCCCAGATTTACGGGAAGCTTTGTCCGAAGGGTGTGTCGAGCACTAAGGAAGAACACTTTATCACATTTTGGGGCGAACCCACGAGTCATTTTTCATTTTCAAACCAAGATGTGTCATTTGGCATTGCCGCAGGCCTGAGCTGTATGTCTGCTTTCTAGTTGCAAATGTAATAAGTTTGGGCTTTGTTGAGTAAAGCACAGAGTGGGAAGACGTAGCTTTTGGTTAATCTCATGACTGTTGACTCAAACCATCAAGGTTCTATAATGTGACTTTGTCCCGGGCTACAAGATTTGTTAAACCTAAAATCTGCTTTTACTGACCTTTTGGTTTTGTATAGCTTTAGGGTAGGATACCCCTTCAAATCGGAGCAGCCGCATCTCCCAACTCATCGAGCCCTTGCCTCTCTCTCTGTCCCTGATCCCTGGTCACATTTGGTCACTCCTGAAGCCTGGCACCAACATAACCCCCCCGCCCCCAACCCCCTCTCACAGCAAACAATGGGAAAGAGGCTTTCTGTGGGTCTCCTTTTTGGTCCGGTGAGCAGGTGTTACAGCATGACCAGGCCGTGAATCGGACTCCGGACCCGGCGATTGAACCAGTCACTTACCCTCGAGGTGTGTGTGTGTGGGGGGGGGGGGGGGCATTGGTGGGACAAAGGACAGCGGACATGCCTTTTGTAGGGCACAGGGATCCGTGCCGAGTTCAGCCGGGCAACCTGAGAGCTGGCTTTGTCTCCTCAAGCGGCCCCTGATCACAGTTTCGGTTGAAAAAAGGCGTTCCAAGGCTTTAGGGAGGGTGGGGGTTTGCGTTGTCTCCGCGTCTGGGAATGATCAGCCCTCGTTAGACTGGGGCGGCTTTTTAGCACCGCGACAACTGCTTTTCCGTGACACCTGATGATAAATCGCAGTTGATCCACACCGATTGAAGCGGCGAGTTGCGGCAAACCAACACGTTCCCTTTTGTGTTGTTGTTGTGGAAATCCCACTTAAGTCCCACAAAGGTGAAGTCTGTGCTTGTCTCTGCCTGTGCGTGGTGGCCATTAATCACCTTCAGTTAGCTGCTTCCATAACGTTAACAGGACGTAAAGAAGAAAAGACGCAGCTCGGGGAGGTCAACCCCTGAACGGATCGACGCTTTCCTTGCGAGCTGCCGTAACCTTAAAAAAGCGCTCCCCTGGGACAAATGTGCCTCGCTCGTCTTTCTTATTCTCACGAGGGGTGAACACACCCAGTTTCCGAGAGCGTTGTTGCGCTGCCTTCTGGTTCCCTTCATGTCCTGTCAATTGCTTTTTTTGTCTGCGCATAAAGAAGACATCAAGTGAGCTCATGGCAGACGGATGAGTGATGGAAAAGCTCAGGGCTGATGACAGACATAGAAAAAGCCAATCCCCTAAACTACAAGTCACTAAGTAGGCTTTTGTGCAATCTCTTCTTTTTCTCCCGCACGCTGTCTGGCTGGAGGCCTGTCTGGAGTGTCTGGCCCGGTGGGGGGTGGGGAGGGTTACTCATCACGAGTGTGACTGCCAGCATCAGGTCGTCCCCTTGATTACAAGGCTGCCGCTGAGCCGGCGGGGCGTTCCCTTATCACCGGGTGCCTTCGCTCGGTTTCCTGCAGACTGCACTCTCGGCCCACTCGCACCCGAGAGTGCAGTCAAACGAGTCTGGCACTTCCCCGGCCATCGTCGGACACCACTTTTCTCTTTTCCCAGACAGAACTATGGGTCGGTAGGTTGGAAGTGGACATTTGTTGGATCGGTGTAGGATTCGTAAACAAAAAAGAAATGTGATCGAAAAGTCAGAGGAAGTTTTGAATACCTTTTTTTTAAAATAGAGATGGAAGAGTCAAAAGGGTCACTGCTTCAACGAGTTGTTCCATTGCGATGATGAACACTTTTTTCCTAATTGTTTACAAATGATATATGTATATAAATACATTGCTTCTGGTTTCAGCTGTCCATAAGACGTATCTCTCTCTATTTTTTTTTTTTTTTTTACCAGGAGGCCCAGATACCGACTAGCATTCTAATCCTGAAATACTACTCGTCCTGTCAGCTGCTTTCAAATGAATTCAGCATTAGAATTGTATTATTGTTAGACTAGCACCTAATTATAAGAATCTTTATACAACATTTTTTTGACATGTCTATGTCAGTCTCTCGAAGAACGTCCATATTATACACTGTAAACAAGCAGTAAATGTCACCCATTGGTTTGTGGACCACTAGAGGGCTGAAAACTTAAAACAACATAATGTGAACAAACAACATCAACACAAAGTTGCTTTTGTGAGAAATTAGATTCTAGTCACGAGCAAATATTTAATAATGGTTTGTTTGTTATAACAAAACTTCACTGCAGAGTGTGATTAAACGGCTTTGATTTCATTTTGTCATTTTTTTGTTGTTGCCTCAAACTGCTTTGTTCTCACTTTTGCGATGAGGACGATCCCTCTAGAAAGAGACGCCGCCAAACATCAAGAACGCCATTTGCTGGAATAGCCGTCCCTTTATCTCGCACAGTAATGAACTTGGTGACGGACTCAAGGTTTCTCGGTAACCCGACCGCAGAACCCCCCCCGGGGGAAACCACGGTACATTCCGCCCCTCGCCCAACCATCCGCGGCAGTATGAGCGGGGTCACTTCCAGTGCTTGTCCGACCTGTCTCGGGCTCTGATCAGAGCGGCTGGCCTGGCCTCAAACTGTTGGCAATCAGCAGCGTGTTGGACCGGACTATGCAGAATGACAGAGGCGGCTGGAGGGGCTGCGGATATGATTTCCCTGGAACGCAGCCGGTCCAAGACGGTGATTAAAGAGAATACCGGCACTGATTAATGCGATCACTATCCTGACGACAGAGGTATTTCTATAATAAACGGATGTTTGTGATGCCCGCCTTCAGCGATCGTATGTCCCAGCGACGCGCAGAAAGTGGAGGCCTTCATTTGTAATTTGAATATTTCCCATGCCCGATGCCAAACATCAGATTTATTTGGCTATAATAAGGGAACGGGAGCAGCTGCCTCGGTGTGAAGCCAGCAGATAAGTGCGACCATGGGGGTTGAAATACGGAATAATAGCAGTGCCTCAGGATCCTGACCGGTGTGCGCCATCGCTCCGCAGCACTGTGAATTCCGTGAATTATCTCGCTTATCTCCCCCCGTGGAGTTCAGATGTCCAATCAGGGCGTCGTATTGGAGTGCCGAGGGCCCCCTCAGGCTGTGCTTTGACATTTAAGAGGTCTGGCTGCTTAGCATCTCCCCTAAATATCCACCTCGATATTCACACTGCCTTTTTTTGTTTTTCCTATGCAGTCTTGCTTTTATTAAGATAAACGATAACGCCACTGTGTATGCAGACGCATATCTCTGCCTAGCCCGGTCATGTATTTGGAAAGACATGCCTCGCAGCTGCTCAAGGCAGAAAGGTCAGTGAGGCGGCGGATAAGCAACGCCGAGCGTGTACATTATAACAAGTACCAGCGCTTTCATTTCTCATCTGGCCTGTGCCTATGTGTTTGTTTCCCCATGCGCATTCTCCCCTGACGGGCGGTTCACCGAGCCAGGAGTTAGATAGCGTGATTATAACAAAGCGCACAATCTTTTTGCGACTTCATTAGGCACGTCTGGGCAATGGATGTTCGGGCCGATCTCGGGCAGTTTAAGAATGAAGGCATCGGGCCGTCTCGCAGCGAGGATTTATCCTGAATTAAATGGGTTGAGATGGAAAGCATTTGGGTCTGCAAACACAAACAACGTTTATTTACAAACACACCAAGCTCTTTGCTCTGTTTCTCATCGTGCCGTTTCATTCCCGGCGACCTCCCTGAAAACGAGCCGCCGCAACTCAAAGCACATTGCTCCCTCTTGCCGGGCCGCCCTCACATCACGGTGCGTCCATATGCCGGCCTGCTGTGTATTGTCAATATAATTATGATGGCTAAAATAAGTCAACAGATGTTCTTATTTGGCAGCCTAAGTGGGGCCACGCGTTTCCTCTCTGAGCGGTAGAGGACCTTAAATCAAGGGGCTCAGTTTTAAGTCCGTGGAAAATAAACATAGCACAAAAAGTAAGGAAATTTGTTTTTGGTTAATTATTTTTATGTTGTAACAGTGCTTCGTGGCGATAAATCTCATACTGGGAAAGCCTGTTTATTTTCCTTTTTAAAATGGGCCACATATGCAGAGCTGAGTATGTGGGTTGTGCCCTTTAAAGGCACACTATGCAACATTTTTCAGTTAATTAATATGTTCCATACCTCTTTGGATGATTACATGAGTCATTTCAGGTCGAACAAAGGTTTTTTTGGCCGCCCTGGGGGTCAGTAGGGGAAATACCGCACTTGCAATTGCAGGAGTGTCGAGTCGCCCCCACAGAGTCTTGCTTTACGGCATGAGACGGGAGGCTGCGGGCTTCAGCCATACACTCTTTGGCTCGTAGCGCAGTGGCGATATTTGTGCAGTTATCATGGCGGAACCAGCGACAAAACAGCGAAAGCCCACGTCGGAGCAGGCAAGAAAGGAAAAGGGCTTTGGACAGAGAGAGGACTCGTACACGGGCGAACATCGGGCAAGTCTTTTCCCAATGGTGAGAGCTCAAAGAGGAAGAAGGCTGCACGGCTGAGCGGACCTCGCGTTTCTGCTGATGCGATTGTAAGTAATATTGGAACGGTTTCTACCAATAATGTATGAAAACATGCTATAGTTTCAAACTTGAAAATTGCAACAAAATAGTCACTTACCTACAGCAGAAGACATGGTGATTCGTTGCGTTCGCCTGTCTGCTGAGCTCAAAACAAACGCGCCTGGCTTGACGGCCGGGGTGAAAGTAGTTGTTATTTCTTGGTGGTACTGGCCGGGCTGACCGGGGAGGGAGGGTTGGTAGCGGTCGCTAACCTCCGCGTACACTCTGCATCAGAGACTGTATAGTTTTCTTTCCGGTACACCAAACCGGGTCCGAATATCTTACCGGTACGCCGTACCGGACAGTACCGGCTTACTTTCACCTCTGCTTGACTGAGAACAGCTGAGCGTCGTTACGACAGTGCACTTTTATTTTCGGCCTCACTTTTTATTTTCGGCCACACTTGGTATAGGGTGGGTATGTATAGGGTGGCCACTGGCTGCAGAATCTCATCTTGACATCTCTGTGCATTGAGATTGCCTCCAATGATTTGTTTTTACTGCGAGGGAGATGTCGCCCTACACCACGCCACTGCTCCTACCGAAAGACGTTACTCTATCGGTGCGGCAATCAGCGTAGCCTTCTCTGTGTCTTCTCCACAATTTGACCCTGTGCACCGAGCAGAATCTGGACTAATGGCTGAACACAACGTTCAGGTTGCAGCCGACAGCAAGCATGCACCGGCCGGTCAAGGGCAGTAAGGGCAGGACTCCCCGCAGCCCGATTGCAGATTTATCAATTTTTTCTTAAATAGGGAAATAAACAAGCTTTTGTATTTGCTTTGCTTTGTATGTGATTCATTGTTGCGAAGACTGATTACTTTTTGTGCTATGTTGACAGTATCTTGTGGCACAAGAGCAGATTTAAGTCATGTTCTATGTCATTGTCCTTCGAGTCATGTTGCTGTTTGCCATCTGTCAAGCTGATCACTATGACTTTCTGAAACGTGACCTGCTTCCTGTGAGGCGGAGGAGGAAATTACAGCTCACACCTGGTATTTATTGAAATACGTGTCAGCTGATCGCGTGTGATTGTGTTTGCTTCAACATACAGTACAGACGATTGGAAAGCAACACCAGAGACGAGTTTTCCCAACCTTTTCTGTGGGTGTCCCGGTCCACCTCAGAATGGGACGCTCGCCTTCAAATCTGCCCAAATAAGACCTTATGCAAGACCTTTTAGAATGTCTCGTCCCTATTGTCAAAGTGATTTGCAGTGGATAACCTATCGACGGTAGCGTTAGTGCTCAGAGAATCTGCTCTCAGGACCACAGCTAGATAGCATCATTTTGGTAAATATAGCAGACAATTCTGCTACATTGCAGGGCTGGATGATAAAATAATCTTGAATGTGTTAAGGATGAGATCCCCCGTGCTTACATTGATACGCTTCTGTAGGTTTATTTTATTCTATCCATTTATCCTCTACCTACAAAACATGGCAGGCACCAGCTCAACGGTCATTTCTGTTGTGGCTCATAAATCCCACGATCCCATTTGGTTAACTTTCAGAGTTTGATAATGTTTGGAAAGTCAAGAAGACACGCACAATTGAATTATACCACTCAAGTTAATACAGGGCTTACTGGAAGTCTCTGGTACGCACGCTCAAAAGTAGCACACTGTAGTAGGTGTTGTGTTAGAGTAAATGTGTAATCAACCCACAAATGACAGGACTTATAATTATAGATAATTGAAGATCATAAAGCCACAATTAACTCTCCGGCCTCCTTAGCATTTTGCATTTCATCCAGTGTCACTATGTGAATGTAAAGGTTCTAATACAGTACATGATACTTTTTGTGAATAGATTGTAAATTTTTATATAACAATTGGATTTTCTCCATAACATGTGTATGAGGTGATTTGAATCTTTAAATTGGGCCTTATTATGATCATTTATATATATTGATCAATGTGTTCATATAAAGTACTGCAAAAAATATTATTTGGATTGATCAGAGCTTGTTTGCTAAATTGCCTGTGTCGTTACGTAATGACACATAAAGTAACAATCTGGTGAAAATGTTTATGTCAAAACCCGGCCAAATTAGACAAATTGTGCGAGCCGTTTCACTTGTCCTTTTGTGAGCGGTTTCCCGAGAAATGGATTTTAGATTTTGATTATGTAAATGCTACAAGGGAGACGAGACGACTCTATTCGTGCCCTGCGTAAAGACAAAATAGACATGCCGCCCGCAGACCCCCCCCATTCTGGCTGCAGAAATCAGGCCGTGGGATGAGAGTGGCGGATGAGAGGCTGCCAGCCATGCTCCCTAATTTGGACACTGACACAGGAAAGCTGAGTGCTTCGTCAATAAGTGGGGTCCACACTGGCAAGACAATTATGTAACAAAGCTGACCCGCGATTTCTGCATCTGTTCCACCATGTGGCATTTTGATATTATACCTGGGGGGGGGGGTACGCTGCGCAGAAATAGTTAAAATGAACTCCTTGTCAGGAGGCATTGGAGGGGCAATCATGCACAGTGCACCTTATGTGTGCTTGTCGGTGCAGCATGGATGCAATTCCCCCCCACTGACCTTCCACTGTGATTCTGATTCTCGGCTTGGCGGCGGCACACGGGGCTATACTTAAGCTGTTAGGTGTGGGCGATGCACTCAGCAAATCACACACCGAGAAACATTCACTTGCTTGAGCGCAGGGAGAATTCAAGGAGAGATTCTATTAGCCGGGGAAGGAATTCACATTGACATCTAATGCATTTACTCGATGGCCAAACACATCCAGCCATCATTGGATGAAGTGCAGCGCTTAAGAAAAAAATTCTGCAGAAAATACAGCTCTGCGACAAAGACAATTGGATTCGATACCTCTCTGCTGATTGAGAGAATTGATGGGCATATATAGGCTCCTCAAACTGGGAAATAATGAGGCAGAAACCCGACTGCTGCATTGAGCTGTCAGCGGTGAAAGCGTCAGACATACATTAATAATCATCCCATCATCTCGGCAGCTGTCAGCCCTATGGAACATGAAAGACCTAACCTAGACCTAATTCGTAACGGACCCAGCTAATTGCTTTGAAACGGAGCCCCCTTTGACCCTCCCACATGGTCACTAAAGGTGTCCCCGCTTCGACCGGCATTGTTATGCAGCGAGCACTCTGTCCTCTGCCGGGCTCTTTAAAAACTCTATTTTCAAACACTCGTGGTTCAAGGGTATTTGGTGTGCTTCCACCAGTGTTGGCGGTGAATAGGAATCGTCAGGCCATCAAAATATTCAAGACATGGTACCATTAGCTTCTGACGGGCACACGCTATTTTTTGGTCTCAATCCACCTGAGGACTTTTTAGGGACACGGTTGTAAAGGAATTATATTGTTTATTGCATTGTTTATTGTGCAAAGGTGTAGGTTTGATGTTTTGAAGAGAGGGGAACGAAGGACCTTCTTTGTGATATATATGTATATATAATAACAGCCGCCTGCCAAGTTAATGGGTCATCAGACATATGAGTTTGATTAAACGTGGAGGTTCCCCGAGCTATGTCATTAGAACTGAATAGGCCTCAAAATCCTTTGAAAAATGCCGTTGCTAAGCAATGATCATTAAAAAACTAGGACTGTATCATTCCTCTCTTTTTTATCTTTGCGTGCAGAGGTGACGAGTTAACAGGCAGGCAGCTGCTGGCTGGAACGCGATGCCTGTGCAGAGCCCCAAAGCCACCAGCGAGGCACCGGCTCGCTAGCCCAAGAGCAAGAAGCTTGTCCCACCCATCCTGACCGCTCACGCTCACGTTCATCAGAGCAATCTCTTACCGGTCTGTTATCGTCCTTCATCCTTTACTGTGGTACTCACATGCAGCTACTAAACCGAATGGTGTTTTTTAGCCTGTCACTGGATGAATGGACTTCAGAGCTAAGCTGCAGCTTCAGTCAGGCCAGCTCCATAGACACGTGAAAAGTAGCTGGATACAGATAAACCCCCCTCACACACACACACACACACACACACACACATACTTTCCACGGTGGTTCACATGATAACTAAACAGCTAAAAACACCCACACACTGACATATGAAGGCATCCCAGCTGTAAAAAACAGCTAGGGGGTCGCATGGAATTTTGTGAAACGATGTGGCTGTCTTAGAATGCAAATTGCATCCTGCGTGCAGGGGGAGACAAACGACCCCCACCAGGAGAGCGTCACACTGAGAGGAGCAGACAGCAGCTGAACTCAGAGACAGCAGACCCACGTACAAGCCATGCAAGTGTTCTTCTTCTCTCAGCCGGAGCGAAGTCTTTATTTTCAGCTTAAGTGGTTTCTATTTAACCACGAGCCAAACTGCCTGGCATCAACTTTAAAGGGCAAACCCAACAATTTTATACATAAACGTCAGTTTACCATTCTTCTGTTGGTCTGGTAAGAAGAACACTGGAGAAATCGAAAATGTACCGTAACATTTTAACTTTTTTTTTTCACCTCAAAGAGCCCAGCGTTTTAGAACCGTCTGGTTCTGCTCAGTTATGGGAGTCACAACACAGAGTAAAAGTAATCTTGATTTACCCTGTTTATACCCTGTTAGAGTCAAGCCAGCCAAACCAAAGCTTTTTGTATCACGGGCTGCTGGAGATGATGTATTGAGAAAGGGGGAGAAAAAGGCTGTAAATATTCGGCCTTGCAGTGGTGACGGGGAAACAGAACGTCACCTATGCAGCATGTTAAAGGCATCAGGAGCTGTCAATGTGTGAAATTCTTGACGTGATGGAGAGCAGAGCCGGCCGGCAAAGGGGGACTTTAAGTGTATTAACAGTTTCCTGAACTATACAGGAGTTGAATGATTAAAAGGGATTTCTTATATCACGTGTCGAAGTGTTTCTATCCTGCACTGAACCGTGCAGTCAGTCTCCTTCATCAAACACGTCCCATGACAATTGTTTGAGTTGAAATGATGCCGTGCTTTAGGTTTGTTTATGTGCCCGTGTTGGGCCCAAAGGACTCTCCTTCTATTCGAATCATTTTCTCTCTGACACATTGTAATCTCCTGTTTTAAATTAAAAACCTGTTAAAAACTTTAAAACACTATCAAACACAGTCTTTCGCACTTCGACGACGACGACGGCGTCCTGACAACAGCGGTAATTAATGTGAACTCGTAGCGGCGGTGCGGTCCGTGAGGCAGGCACGCAGGCGGAGAAAGATGCTTATGTAATGAACTACCTCCCGCTCGCGCTCCTCGCCTCCGAGGCCAAAAATCCGACGGCTGAGTGAAAGAGGAGGATATTAAAAAGCGGCGTCTAATGTATTCATAAGACACTCTGCTTTTGCATCAGTTAGCTTTACAGGAAGAGGTGATCGCGGTCACTGGTTGAATTACTAACATTGCAAAATGAATGCACAAATGGCGTTTCCCCAAAACAGTCTCTTAGAAACGGACGAGACAATTATACAATCTGCCGCTGCGCTAAGCCCAACAGGTACGCTTAGAGTCCGGCCTCCTTGAGATCCAGTTATCCAGCGACTTTTACTTTTGAGTTGACACTTGGATTTAACTCCCAATGAATTTGAGAATGACCCAGCGTTTCGCCTTCCGAACGCCTTCCCCGGTCGCCCCCCTCTAAGCCCCGCGTGGTACGCCCCCGTCTGCTAATGCCCCTCACTGATCTCATGATCTCTGTGGAAACACGCGGGACCCCGGCTCACTGTCAGCCCCGTGGCAGGGGTAAAGGAACTGGAGGTTGGGGCGGGGCCGAGCTGAGTCACTGCCGTTTCCCCCGCTGCGGGCCAGAGGGGGGTAAATGGGGCAGATCTGCAACCTGAGCCTGAGTCACACTCCTGAGGGAGAAGGAGGGGTGTGTGCAGAAAGGTGGCTCATCGTGCTGAACGCCGGCTCATGACGATAAACCTGCTGACTCTTGAAAACTCTACATCTCCGTTAAAATGTTTCATATGCACAGGTGTGGTGTGATACAAATATGGATTTGAGGAATGAAAAAGGCCAAAGGTTGAGGCAAAGAAAAGATTGATACTAAGTCTAAATCAATATGTTAATCAAGAACTTTATTATGCAGTTGCAGCACAACAGTATTGCAGTTGTGTCATCCTTACATTGGTCATTTTTCATTATTAAACCATACGCATACTTGATATAGTTAAGATAAATGTAGTTTGAGAACCTGGTCCTACCAAAAACATGGCAATGTTGCTTCATGGGAAGTGTAAGATGTTTTATGAAGCCAAATCTAGTCCTGTGGTTGTAGTTTGAGACCATATCAAGTTGCAACGTGGGAAGTTTGGAGCTTGAGCCAGAAGTGAAAGTGAGAATATTTCAAATAGCTGAGGATATTTTATAAGCCATACCTGACCCTGCGGTTAGTAGGTTGATAGGTAGACCTTATCCCCCGGATCTAAACCAAAATCCCTCGCAAGAGCGCCGGGCTTTGAGGCAGATTTGACATGGTGGTCAAACTTCTATCTTCCACTGGCATCACGTGATGCCATTGGGCCCAAAATATATTTTATCATAGGACTTTCACACCTTAATCCCAAGCCCATGTTAAATCTCAATTCTGCTAAA
Organism: Apeltes quadracus; assembly: GCA_021346845.1. NCBI lineage: Eukaryota > Metazoa > Chordata > Actinopteri > Perciformes > Gasterosteidae > Apeltes > Apeltes quadracus. The sequence continues at coordinate 3,485,405 of CM037934.1, read as the reverse complement.
TAAATCGGTCTACAACACTTTATGGGGAAATTCAGAATCTGGTGTTTTTTAAGCTGACGTACTACCTTCTAAAAGTCTATTGTCTCATTGCTTCTTTTTTATTGATTTGATTTAATGTTGCATTAAGCACACCAATTGTTCAGCCTGCATCAACATTTACCGACTGCTTGAGTCCAACGTTTTCCTCACAGTGTAAAGAATTAAAAAAATCTCTGCAGGGGATAAAAGCAAATGTCAAATGAATGCAGTAAACAGGCAAGAAGAATCATTTAGTTCCCATAAACCCCCCAAAAAAAACATTTTAGGAAAGGTCCATTTATCAAGGACGGCGTCTGGATGGGGGACTGAGAAAGCAGCTAAATTGGATGAGTTTAAGCTGCACTAACTGCTTGTTGTGACTCGGCGAGGGAAAACTCAATCGGCCCCTTTGTCCATCTGCCCTGCACCGAGAAAGGATGCTTTGTTCCCGTGTTTTGGGTGGATTATTAGGAAACATGTCACAACAGAAGTTTCTCTTTTTTTTTTTTTGACAAGGTCTTGGATGCCCGCTGTCGTTTGCGTTGCTGTCAGGAATGCCGATGAGGCCTAATGGGGTTTGAATCCAGGCACAGTCATTAGTGGGAGGGTCATCGTAGAACAATCTAGGGTCAGGCTGCATTAGAGGGCCGGGTCACTGGGCTTGGTACAAGAGCTTTAGCTCCTGTCCCATGTGGATGTTGTTCAGAGTCATGGTTAAGATCTGTAAATACACTTCATATTTATGTGCTATGCCAGTAAAGAAACATGAGCTTCTTCTGTTTCATCATTCGCAGAATCTCCAAAATCAACCGAATTCACATCTTCCTTTAGTGTAAATCCGTCATTCACAAGCTCCCCTTTCATGTGAAAAGCACGTCTCCAGTCTGTGAGAGACCCGGGAAAACGGAAATCAAAGTACAGCAACTGACAAGTGGCTTCCACTTCGGGGTCGCCGTATTCCCCAGGACGCCTTTTCAAACTCGCTAAAGACACGTCAATTAATATGTTTTTGCCCCGAGAGCAACGTGACTCATCACTTTTTTACAGTGTGTTTACAGAATGTATTTTGGGGCTGTTAAAAGTGCAGATTGCACTTTTTCTTTCTGAAGGCATGATCTCCTTGGGATGAGCCAAAAAGCCTCTTCTTCTCTCAACGGGGTCTTTAAGAAAAGTGGTGTGGAAATGATGGTTATTATCATCAAGGCGGTGATGATGTAAAGGTAATGCTCGTGGAAACAGAAGCTGAGAACAAGTCGCACTGGTGACACGCAGCAAAAAACCAGTACGACTGCTTCTATTAACTTCCCAGGAAGAAGTTTGCGTTTGAAAATTTAGAGTAATCTTTTCACTTAAATCACGAAAGACTACACTTTACCTTCGGATGACGATTGAGCATGACATGTTTACCTTTGGAAACAGGTCGAAGAGCTTCCATTCATGAAATGGCTATCTGCGGTGTACTGATGATGCGGTTTCCACACATTGACGGCCCGTTCTTTCTACAGTATTCACATTTATAAAGATGAATAACTATTAAAGCCGTATTTTAACACGGCCTGTAAATATTTAAAGACAAAAATGCCAAAACAGAACCTTTCAGACAGTGTGAGGAGAAGAAGAAAGTGAAATCCCCAAAATACAAAATGAACATTAAAAGGAGCCTCACATCCCCTTTAAATTACACCTCAGGTTGTTACCATCATTCACCTTACACAACTAAATGATGGAACGGTGTATGTGTTTCTGTGTGTGTCTGCGTGTGGACTATTGGGCAAATAAAAATGCGCCAGCAGTTAATCCGGGCAACCAGACCTTTCGAATGAGTCACGCAAAGAGCCAGAGACAATCGCTGCGCACAGGGCTGATGTCAGAAGGTAACCATTATCCCTCTGACAGGATGTCTGAACAGATCCGTCGCCGAGCGGAGCAGGCGTCTGCTTGCTCCCGCTGGACATGTTGAAATACATCCGAGACATAATGACAATTCCAGATTCTCGCTCTTCTCCAGTTGATGTTAGCACAGTGGGGTTTTCAGCCCCCCGGCTGATCAATCTGCTCCTCGTCCAAAACAGCTCCGTCCCAGGTCAGCGAGGTCATCAAGGAGAAGGTGCAGCAGCGCAGCATCCAGCTCTCCTGGCAGGAGCCCCGGCAGCCCAACGGCGTCATCACGGAGTACGAAATCAAATACTACGAAAAGGTGAGTTCCACAGTGGATTGGTATGTGGCCGTGCCCCCGTCTCTCGGGCCGCTTTACATTCCCTCCTGCCGAATCCTCATTGCGTATTCGATCTGCGAGGCCGCTGCGAGTGCGTCCTTTGTCTCCTAATTGCAATAATGAATGAAGATGCTCAGAAGATTTTAATCAGGCCGCACTCCTTCACAGTGGGCGCGGCAGCCACAGCGCCCACAGGCCGCTCTGCCGGAATTAGTAACCCGTCGGGTTACTAATTCCGGCGTAGCTTTCACCGCCACCGTCCCCGCGTTACACCTCCGGTTTAATGGAGCAGGTTTGACCTCGCAAAGAATCAATTCATTTCATATTGTATAAGCCAAAATCGCAAATTAGAAAATTGTCTCAGAGGGCTTCACAGCGTGTGTACACATTCAACATCCTCTGTCCCAGAACTCTCACATTGGCAGAGGAAAAACTGTGTGGCAGAGCTCAGATACGGTGGCTGTAAAAGTAGAACTACAGGCCCCCCGTCACCCTCACTCCTTACGGATCCAATCAAGCACGTACACAATGTATGCAGCCTGTGCTTCCACATGGATTTCCCTTTGATGAAGAACATTTGGTCATGTGTGTTCACATGGTATAAGCAGCCTATAACGAGGAGATGAAAATCAGGGAAAACGAGATATGCACACGCAAAAAAATGTATTTGGTTCTGTAAAAACTTTTCAAAAAGTGAATGGAAATTTTTATTTTTTTGAACTTTCGTTAAGTACCAGGGTTCTTTCAGGATTCGGCAAACTTTCACAGCACCGTTTAAATTTTGTATTGAGTTTGTATTTTCAAAAGAAATACAGATTTGCTTTGATTTGAGCGGTTTTTCAAATCACTTATACGTGTCACCTTAAAAGTCTGCCATGAAGAGGTGGGATTTTGCCCTTCAAATCTTTGCAAGGCTTTTAATTTAAGACATCTGAGCAGTTTGCTTAATGTTAGCTGTAGAGCGATCAAAAGAAAAGGCAAAGAAGAAGCGATTGAAATGTGACTGGAAATTTAAGACTATTTCTCACGAAACCTGATTTACTTGTCCTTAGGATCAGAAGGACCGGGTCTACTCCACAGTGAGGTCCAAGTCCACATCAGCCACCGTGAACAACCTGAAGCCCAGCACAGCCTACGTGTTTCAGATCAGGGCCTTCACAGAGGCAGGATACGGTACCTACGGCCCCCGACTCGAGATAACCACCAAGGAGGAGGCCACAGGTACCGTTCAAAGCTCCGCCACGCACTGATTTCAATTCATACCACTTCACTTCTGCATTTAATGATGCTTCATTTCACAGCGTTTCACCTCTACAGTAGCAAATTACAGTGTGAGAGAATTACCATATATTATATTATTTGTATGTATACACAATATATTTATCATGACATGGTTTTATAACTCTCGACTCCAAATTCGAGTGCAACCCGTATGTATCCAACCCCCTAGCAAGAGCCCGGGGAAATAACTTGCTTCCAAGCAAAGCCAACAGAAATTGCATTTGACTTTGTGCTGACGACACGTCATGGGACAAATCATTGAGCACGAGGACGAGCCACCATGGCGTCATGAGGATAAACCTTGTTGGAATGTAATCAGCTGCATTAGCTCTGCACAGAGTGTCGCAGCGTGTTATTGGGGAGTGTAGGTGAGGGCTTCTGCTCCAAGGTGATCCTAATGTCTGGCATTATGATATATCGTAGAGGCGCGGATTCACATGAAGTATGAGGCAACTGCTGATTCCAATCCCAGTGTGCTATGTCACAACAAGGGTATCAGCAGACGCTCTCACTATGTTTCAGAGTGAGAGGAAAAAAACCTCTGCGAGTTTCATTAACTCATTGATTTCCCTTTGGTTCTAAGACCACCGTGCATCCACAAACTCCTGTATGAAAAGGACTAATTACTCGCGCCACATGCAGAGCGTGTCCATAGGACAAGGTTAGAAGATTTGCAGTCTGGTCAGAGTGTCCTTGGCAAAAAGAAGGGTATATACACCATTAAATCAGTGCGCTATGAAGACTCCGAATAACTGCTTTCCTTCTCAGACAGGCCGCAACAACAGCAACAAAAGAAAATCTTTCTTTCCAAGTAGATCCACTTGGAAATTCACCTCGCTCACATGCACGCACACGTGTGTGTGTGTGTGTGTGTGTGTACACTGCCTCTTCTTGGTGCGATCAACGGTTTGTCGACGCCATACAGCCCGACCACTGTGGGAGCTTTGTTTGAGATGAAGGGCATCTCCGCTGCCGTCTGGGACTATTAAGCCCACTTTCTGAAACAGTGGAGCCGTTTGTGTGAGGACGGCTCAAAAATAGAAGCAGACCCCCCAACCCTTCTCCTCGTCCTCCGCTCCTTGAGAGGGGAGGACAGGGGCGGCAGGGCGGGGATACGTGATCGATCTCAGCACCTCTTGTCGGGCTCAGTTATATTCCTGTCTGAATGGCTGGGTCGATGGTCGAGGTGCGTGCGGGTAGAAGGCAGGACTCAGATGCAGAGTTTCAAACTAAGGATGGACTTTAATAGTCAAACGCAACAAACTCAAAATCGGACGGGCCTCAGGAACATGGTACGAGCCGCTCGACTTCCACAAGGACAATCAACAGTGAGACGACAAGGGGCAGCAGACACACAGGGCTTAAATACACAGGGGAGGTGCAGGTGATTGGACACAGCCGGAAACAATTATCGACACGACAGACAATCACGGGGGAAGACAGGACAAGGCAGGAAGTGAAGTTACCCAGGGACACAAGAGACATGAGACTACACAACAAAACAGGAAATGAACCCAAACCGTGACAACTCCTGATGTGTTCTCACTGAACGTTTTTCTTGGTTGTCTGTCTTTTTCCGTGTGTGTCCGTCCCCTCAGCGGCCATTGTCTCCAGCGAGCAAAACCCCGTCATCATCATAGCGGTGGTGGCCGTGGCGGGGACCATCATCCTAGTGTTCATGGTGTTCGGCTTCATCATCGGGAGAAGGTACGCTCTCGCGGGCCCCATTGACTCTCCGCTCCTGTGAGTCTGCGCTTGTTAAATTAGCCCTCTCTCTCCACTCACGGGCCTCCGCGCCCTCCCGCGGTTGTTGCCTCACATGCGCGCACACATGCGCAAGCACGCACACGTACGCACCCATCATCTCGTGGCATGCTGTGCTAATGGACTCTAATGCTTCTTTTTTTTTCTACATCCTCACCCCTTCTTCCAGCTCTTACAACATTTTTAACTTTTTTTTTTTTTAAGAGCCATTATGAGACAAGTACTCCAGAGCAAAAGGGAGCTTTGGCTCTGCATGTGTGTGGGTGTAGGTGTGTGTGTGTGTGTGTGTGTGTGTGTGTGTGTGAGGTCCGGAGGGCAGGATGAAAAGTAGCACCGATTTTTTTCTTTTTTTTCACAATGCACCCAACCCATTGTCATTGCCATCATTCCATCACACACTTCATCAGCGTTTTCATCTGCACCAATGGCCTCTTGTCAGAACTTTATTTAATGCAGTAAAGTTCTTTAGAATCAGCCTTGAGGATAAACATACATAAGTCTTACCTGAAAGCTTGTTAAACAAAGGACACATGATCGCCAAAATGGGCGACTAAAGTCAGACAATACAAAATAAAATTCAACCATCATTTTACAAAACTATAAATATGTAGATGAATATAGAAATATATTGCAGCCCATTTAGCCGCTGCCATTCGCAGCATTCTCCCTCAATGGCTGACCAAATTCAAAAAACAAGTTCTATGGTCCAGATTAGAAACCACCAACATTACCTTTTAAGTTCAATGTGCATATTGTTTTATTTTAAAACGTTTTTCCACAGCAGTTGCTGGTCTTATCTGTTAATGAGTCAAAGTTGGGAGTTTAATACACTTCTCAGCCCGTCATTCTAAAAATAGCATTATCAATATCAAAATAAGTGGTTTGGTTTCATTATCATTTCACTGGTGGGCGTCACAACCGTAATCTGCAACCAACATGTTCAATCAAAGACCATTCACTTAACCAACATAGTTTAAAATAGCTCCACATGCAGTCAAATCAGCCTGTAAATGAGAGTTCTGGTCGAAAAGAATGAACATTGGATACAAGGAACGCTAACAGGCACAGCTCATACCACTTTTTCACATGTGGTCCATCTTTTTTCCCCCTGGTTGTGCTCAAAGACCAACTTTGTGCAGCAAAACACCTACTCAAGGGGCCCTTCAACACGTTAATATCGCAAAAATGGATTTTACAAGACGTGTTGAACTGTCCTCAACAGCGCATGCATTGCACGATATGCATTAATATGATACGCCGCATTAAAATTCTTTTGATTTAGGGCGTTCGTTTGCTCTGCACAGTCAGTTGATTCTGCCCTCCCTCCGCCCACCCCTCCCTCCCCCACTCCCCCCTTCCCCGTGCAGGCACTGCGGGTACAGCAAAGCAGATCAGGAGGGGGACGAGGAGCTCTACTTCCAATGTGAGTGTCTGAGTTCTCTCGTACACACACACACACACACACACACACACACACACGCACAGGTAGACTGGGGAATCTCAATTACTGCCTGCTTAACAGAAAGGGGTGCTTTACAAAAAGACGACAAATATGAAAATAACTCCCGCAGGCTTGAGCGTTTGATGCCAGTTTATTTGATTCGGGTCAAAGCTGGGTAACAATCCAAGCTGGTGAACATCTGCTACTGATTGGCAGGACTCCATCAGAGGAGATGAAGGCGCTGGGGAACTACAAACGAGTGAAGGGGGCACCTGGCAGGGAGGGAGGAGAGGTTGACCTCCGTGGAGGAGGGCGGGTCCTCGTCAAAAAAAAGAAAAGGGTGCCATAACTAAGTTGGTTGTAGCGGCGGACGGAGGTGAAGGGGACCTCAGCAGCTTCCTTCTCAAACCAGCGGACATGGTGTGACACGACACAACTGCATTACAACAAGAACACACAGCTGCCAACGTTACAGCAACACACAGTTAGTGACCTCGGCCAAGGAGGTTGTGTTCCGAAAAGAGCACAACGCGCAAACATATTGTTGAAGCAATCAAACACAAAACGTTTTCTTAGAGTCCATTTTGTTTCCATGCTGCGAGTTAAAGCTCGTGTACATGTCAGTCTAGAAAGAGCGTCGTCTTGTTTTGTGTCTACAGGTTTGTTCTGCTTCTCCAACACGCTGCAGTTAGCCTCCTGTTTGCTTGTGCTGCAGCTGTCAGATAAAAAATAAGTTACGTTAAAGTTAAAGGCTGCAGATGAATTAAGCTGTAATTAATTACAGAACAAAGTGTTTTATTTAGTTTTGCCACTGTTCATTCTGCCGCGCTTTTACCAAGAATTACTCATTGTTTCTGCGCCACGCAGGCAACAACAAATGTATGTGCGTGTTAAAGGATGCAGGAAGAGTGGGAGGTTGGCAACTGATACGAGTTGGAGGGTTAGTACTCAGGAACTTCCATCTACTTTCACCCCTGGCGAGCGACCGGAGCTGGTGGAGCACTGTTTGCTCAGCCGAAGGGGCTCCTTCCAGGCCCCTTGTATCCCTAATGATGCCCCTGGAGATGCAGCTGCAGACCGCTTCCCCAAGTGGAGTCGTAATGATCCACGGCTGTAGGCAAACTGCTGATTTGGAAACAAAAAGGGTCAGGGGGTGCCACGATGCGTGCAGATAAAGTGGGAAGCAGCGCCGGCGAGTCCGGGTCGGCCGACGCTAAGTACCTGAAAGATCCACCTCAACTCGACTGGGAGGGACACACAGACCCAAACGCCTGTGTCTGGCTCTAATGGAGCGATCTGCCGAGCAACATCAAGTGACAAGCGGCGGCGACAGAAGCAGGATGCCACGAGTCCGACGTGTTGGCTCAATTTGTGCGCCGCGCAGCGACGGGGAAGTTGTCATAGGTCGTGCCCTATCCGATTCGCTGAAATCTCGGACGGACTAAGCAATTACGGGAGCAAGTGGAGGGAGCCCCCCCTCGGCGGGTCATTGTGCGTTTGCTCCGTGTTAGCAGCGTTGGGATTGGCGCCTCGGCGACTGGACTTGGGAGTCTCTCGATCCGGATGAGTGTGCGGTTTTGCACTTCATGCAGTGTTTTACCGCCGGACCTCATTAAATTTTAAAGTCGACAGGTCGTGCTGTTACCGGTGAAATTTAAAATGCACAGTGGAATCGCCCCCATGAGTGGATGTGTTTGCTTAATAGTGCATAATACTGCAATTTGCTGTTAATTTGTTTAAAGAGTTCCTCCCCCGCCCCCCTTCCATATCTGGCCTGACTCTAACCTTGTTTGCTTTCCTTTATTGGTTAAAAAGTGCTTTCACCATCACTTTCTAGCTCTTCGTGAACTCTTCTCATTCCGGTGTTACAGGGGAAAAAAAAACACTGGAGCGATGCAATTTCCTGCCGTGTCTATGGCCCAAGACTGAACTTCTCTTTCAATGAGACTTTCAGGGGACTGAACTTAGATAGTTCAACTGTATTCAAGCTGCTCCCAGTAAATTGGTCATTTTTGGATCTGGACATTCCGATCATGTCAGAAAATGTATTTTGGAAGCTCAAATTGGGTAAATTAATGGATCACTGCATTTTTTTCCCCCTAGGTGCCCATGAACACATAACATCACGTGTCAATACGACCCAACTTAGCCAATCGGACAGATTATTCTTCGGCGGGGGTATAGTATAGTATAGTATAGTATAGTATAGGGGTATAGTCTCCGGTTACGCAAATCTTTCCATTGGTGATGGATTTTCTCACATGGAAACCTTTTTTCCTCTTTCTTCCTTTTTCTTCCACACCGCTCGCTGCTCAGTAATTCCCTCTGAATCACAGGTCTTAGTAACCGTTTGCCTGTCAAGTGCCCGCCGGTGCGTAACGCGCATATTTATTCATAACAGTAATCCTCTTACCTTTCTACAGTTAAATTTCCAGGCACCAAAACCTACATTGACCCTGAGACCTACGAGGACCCCAACAGGGCCGTCCATCAGTTTGCCAAGGAGCTGGACGCCTCCTGCATCAAAATTGAGCGGGTTATTGGAGCAGGTGAGCGCCATCCCGATTCCTCTCAGCCCTCGCTGTTTAGTCACTCGGTGCTCTCATACATCACTCTGACAGCCAGATATTTACACTTTGGCACAGCTTCATGCATTGTATATTGATGGTGCCACTGCGAAGAGGGGGGGAGAAAAGAAGTTCACCGCAATTAACGTGCGGGTTGCGTCAGGGGGAGGCAGTCCTCGAGATCTTTTCCACGGCTGAGAAAATGCTGCCACATGGAGTTTTTTTTCGAGAGGCGGTCAATGACGGTATCTCTGCAACGCTTGCGTGTCTTATTATAGGTCTTGGTTACACTCCCCCGAGTAGAACAAGATGTTGCAATACCAATTTGTATTCCACCCGCTGCACAGCTGCTTTTTCTCAAAATACACTAATAAATGTGTCATTGTGAAAGGCTTTGCTCCCACACGCACAACTCACTCACTAACGGCCTCGTCCCGCCGCAGGAGAGTTTGGGGAGGTGTGCAGCGGGCGGCTCAAGCTGCCCGGGAAGCGGGACGTGTCGGTGGCCATTAAGACGCTGAAAGTGGGCTACACGGAGAAGCAGAGGCGGGACTTCTTGTGCGAGGCCAGCATCATGGGCCAGTTCGACCATCCCAACGTGGTTCATCTGGAGGGAGTCGTGACGAGAGGTAATCACAGTAAAAATACGAAGACATTGCTTTTCATGGACTAGTCAATTTGGGGATTTTGAGGCTTTTTTCGCTTCCCTAAAGTGGCTTTTTTCAGAATATTGGAAAGAAAATATCCAAAGTACACATTCAGGTGTTTATTTTTCTACTAAAATTCACCGAAAAAATGTATATAAATGTATACATTTAATAATCAACTATGTATACATTTAATAATCAACTAATAATAGTTTAAATGGTGAAACCTATTTTTTTCTTAAATTTATCATGAAACCTTTTCATGAATTTATTTACTTCAACAAACCATCCAGTTTCATTCCGGTCTATATTCTGAATGTTTTTACACAGATTGCCTGATCTGTAGCATTGTATCCCTAAAAATATCACAAAAATGTATAATTGTATATTGATATATATTTGCAGTCATACACAGAGACAAAATCCTCTTATGGATATTTATGGGAAAAATATATATTTCTCTTTAAACATGCAATTTCAGAACATTTGTTATACAAAAGAATTGTTTAGCAAATGGTAGTGATGAACTTGTTTTTTTGATGGTATCTATTAATTAGAATTATTACCCCATTCACGTGGGGCGTCTCCCCTTAAAAAGGCTGCTTGATCAGTTTCATCAAAGCATATTTAGCTTTGGGAGGTAAAAGCGTTCTAGTCAGAGTGATATTAAATCTGATTAGATTAGCCACAGTCCTTGTTTAACATTTTCTCATTTAGAAACTGTAATAAAAAAGGAGCAGATGGTAACTTTTAATTAAAAGCTAATACACAAGGCTAAAAATAACTCTGGAGCAGTTCCGGCATCGTTGTTTATTGTGAAGCATTTTGTGAGCAAACGAAGCGATCCTGCTGCGATTGATCGTCTCCTTTTATTTTCCGTCTCTCTTCTGTTCATCAGGAAAGCCCGTGATGATTGTCATCGAGTACATGGAGAACGGCTCATTAGACGGGTTCCTCAGGGTGAGTGTCACCTTGGGAAGTGCTTGTAACCTTTCCTCTCGCGCCTGCCGGAGAGTGTCCCAGGAAGCCGGCGGCGTGCAGCAGGATCTGTGCGCCGTGTGAATATCATAAATCTTGCTCTGGAGCTGCTGCAGTGCTGTGACCTACATTTCCCGCATGGTCAGCGGAGAGACGACTGACCCGCCCCGTGTTTTTATTGTTTTCTCTTTTTCCCTGTCCCCACGCGCAGAAGCACGATGGTCAGTTTACTGTCATCCAGCTGGTGGGGATGCTGCGGGGCATAGCGGCGGGAATGAGATACCTCTCTGACATGGGATACGTCCACCGAGATCTGGCCGCGCGAAACATCCTTGTCAACAGCAATCTTGTGTGTAAAGTGTCTGACTTCGGCCTGTCAAGGGTGATCGACGATGATCCCGAGGCCGTCTACACAACAACTGTGAGTCAATTTAGGCGCTTGCTCTGTCTTTCTCGCCCGAGCGCTGTCTGAATCCTCTAATCGAATCACAGGCGGCGCATAGAGATGGAGCACTGGTACACGCCCAAGATATGTCCACCGCTTTCTGGCTATTCACCCATTCGATTTATTTCATGTTGACGCTTTATAAATCAGTAATAAGTTATCAAAAAGAACAGATTTAGGGTTGGAAAACGTGTCTGCTTGCTTATTATTTGTAAACTGATTTTAGTGCAATATATGGGTCGGGGGCTTTTTTTAAGCATCCCATTTTAAAATGGTACTAGAGTGTATTCATTCATTCAATCAATCACAAGTGAAACAAAAGTGATTAAATATTAAAAGAATTGGGTGGGTGAAAGTCAACATTATTGCATTATCATTCTGGTCATTGACATTTTATTAATTGTTAAGCCGTTTCCTCATGCAGGGGCCACCTTCTCTATTGTTAGGGTTTTCTTAATTTCGTTTTTTCATGTACTGAATAAAATTGTATGTGTTTCTACTGCAGGCAAAACTGTCTCCTGAGGCTGTAGAGGCATTTTTCACGGAAAATGTACATGTCAACATGTCGATGCACTTCTAATGAAGATTATTGCAAATTGCAATTTATTAACGAGTCAGGAGATTCATACTTTTCAATGATCCACTTAGTCTGCAGTTTTAATAGTAAATATGCTTTTAATAACTAAACTTTAGTTTAGTTGCCCTGCAGCACTGTGACAAAAACCACCAATGGGACATTTTGCAACATTGTTGTTCTTATTGATGATCAATCAATAAAGCTTCTCTAAATGATTAATTAGGCATTACCAAAGCTAAACATCCTTTCTCCTTAAAAAGCCTTACTAGAAAGTGTTGGCAGTTTATTTGGGAAGTTGTTTTTGGTTTTGTGTTTTTGACCCTGTTTGTAACTCTGAAACTCTCTCTAGTTGATGTATTTAGGGGAAGATGCAGGATGTAATGCATTTGATCTTTACTCCAGCCACTGACCTGCGTTTTACTGAACAGGGCGGCAAAATACCCGTCCGGTGGACCGCTCCAGAAGCCATACAGTATCGCAAATTCACCTCTGCAAGCGACGTGTGGAGTTATGGCATTGTCATGTGGGAGGTCATGTCCTATGGGGAACGGCCCTACTGGGATATGTCCAATCAAGATGTAAGTTACTGCCTGATATGAAGTAACTGAATTACTAACCTCATGACCAAAGAGTTTACTCTAACGACAAAAAAAAATAAGAAAAGCCGAGTGATATAAAGAAAATTCCTCTTTTCTATGTTCATTAACTGTTTGAGTTTCTAAAGCATAAATCCTGTGTTGCTCATAAAAAGAAAGCATTAGTGTGGGACAGTGTGGGAGAACAACCTTTTTTTCACAGACTCATTTGAAACAGGGCAGGGATATTCCCAAGATTCATCCCTAATTAATTCTCATTCCACTAAAACATAAATATCACGAACCAAACTCCCATTTCGTGGTTCTGCCTCGAGACTCTTCTCGCGGGACCCTCTCGAGAAAAGCCCGGCCGGGACGGTAACCTTGCACTTAATTAGTTCAAGAAGCGTTGCCATGATCACACAGTCTGAATCCATTTAAAGTGGAAACAGACACGCAACGGGACACACATATAGAGGAAGTCCTGACAACGCGAGTCGAAAGAACTTTTGATTCAAATGCCCTTAAAAGTTTCTAATGACTTATGTTAATGGAAAATCATTGTGAGTGGCAGTGTTGAACTAATTAAACAGGCACCAACATATTTTGCTTGGTGCATTGTATTTGTCACGGGCATTGGATACAACCATGTAAAGTCATTGTATTGACTTCATCTTTTACTTTCTTCTGTTTTACGTCTCTCGGAATCTGGGGGGAGGGGGGGAGGCACCTTCATGAAGTGCAGTACAGAAGTTTATATAGCACTTCTTTAATTATCCCTTTTATAGGTGTTTTGACACCACTTGATAATACGTGTGAAGACCTCTGTACAGTCACTTACTGCAAGAGAGGGAATGCGTTCACATCTCCGGTCTTTTTTCAAATAAAAGACATTTAATGAAGTCAAGCCTCAGTCAAGCACAACACTATCAAAACAAGATATTGGCGCTCTAGCAATGCAGCTCCTAAAAACAAAAACAACATAAAAATCCTCTCCGACCTGACTGCTGTAAAACATCTCATATTGGCGGTTCTTTTATGTGCCGTAATTGAATCAGAAACTGTATCTTTAAAGTGCCATAGAACCAAGTCGTACCAGCTGACATTGTCCAGACTTTCCTTCCTGAAGGAACGTAGTCCCAAAACTATTTCAATTGCTATAATGATCAACTCACCCGCAGTTCTCTCAGTGCAGTCGCCAGCCTTCCTGCCAACTCCCAGTGAGGGAGTCCGACTGTGCCGGACCACTCGAAGCTGTCCCTTGTTGTCGGACGCTTGGCACATTTTGATTGATGGTAGATGGCGAGTCTGTGCTGCACGGTGTTTAGCACCCAAAGCGCCAGGCCTAGACCTGATTAAGATTCTCCGGCGCTCCAAAGCAGAGGCTTGGAACAATCAGATGTTAGAAATGCTAAACAAGATGGCCGGGGCATTAAAGAGCCGTATGTGGTGCTACTTGCCAGACATCAATGTCAGGGATTTTTTGCACTTCATCAAGTTGTCAGCAAACATCCTGAGGGGGCTGCAGGAAAAAAAACAAAAAAAACGTTATTTGCATTTTCTCAACAGTTTCGTGTTTTGACACCTTTTTCCATCCCAGAGTCAATCTCATCTCAGCAGCCATGACTGAAATAGCTGATGAAAATATGCAAAAATGAACATAACTCCTTATCTTATTATTTTTAAAGGCTTTGCGTAAAATGTCAGCCAAATGAGGAGTTTTAGAAGAATCCTACCACATAGAGTTGCATAAAAGCTTAGCCGCAAGGTTCAGCACTTACTGAATTGTTTTATGGCTAAGTAAAGCAAAAGTATGTGTTGAGACAACACATGATGAGACAACACACTGATGAGACAACACATGCTTTTAAACGAGAGTCAGGATATGGTTTTAGTAATATGCATGGTCTAAATGATCCATTTAGACCATGCATAGACCACAACCTTTTTAACATGACTATAAAAAAAAGTAAAGTTATTCACGACATGCTAGATCTCACGCCTTGGTTTTGGCCATTATGAGCTGGGACTTGTTATAACATTCATCTCAAGCTCATACCAAAGGCGTTGGGGTTAGGGTTAGATAGATGCCAGTGTTTGCGGTTAGTATTTGGGTTTGGAAGTCACAACATGGGTTTTGGCCAGGTTTAGGGAGAAACTGACGGCTAATACCAATGACTCATTTTGCATTTCCCAGGTCATAAAGGCAATAGATGAAGGCTACCGTCTTCCAGCTCCAATGGACTGTCCACTAGGCCTCCATCAGCTAATGCTGGACTGCTGGCAAAAAGACAGAGCTGAACGTCCCAAATTCGATCAGATAGTTGGCATACTTGACAAGATGATCCGCAACCCTAACACATTGAAAACCCCATTGGGAACATGTACAAGGTAAGGAAAAACCAACAAAAATTAAAAAACTAAAATGTGGCTTCATACAATGAAGAATTTTGACTTTTACTTTGGTGCATTAGTGGATGATCCAAAGTGTCCAGCGGATGATTTAGCCTCTGTAGTTGGCAGATGAAAGATAAATCCTGGGGGATCAATACCTCAAAGCACCTTCCATGGCTTTATGGTCAATAAGAGTCCTTTTAAATCAATCCCCTGTAATGAGTTCTGGGTTCTTTGAAAGTGCAGTTGGAACTCCAGACCTTTCTCTGACGTTTGTCAGATAAATTCCATTGGCAGTCAGAACATATCTTCCCGAGGTGAGATCGAGAAGTTGCAGCTGGTTAAAAAGTGCTTTACGTCATGAAGACTATACGTGGAGAATGTAATCAGATTGAAAAGGTCATTGACAAAAAACTATTTTTACAAGGCAAACTACCACACTGTATGCCTTTGTGAGTTTTGGTATTGATTGAAGCCTCCAATCAGTTTTCCCTCTCGCAATTTGCTGCACTGCTGGATGCCTTTGGTCGTCCCTTTGTCTCGTCGCCTGCCTGATTGTGTTTCCAGCGGAACGTTTCCCTTTTCACGCGAGACATAAACATCATTCTGTGCTCATCCCGCAGACCAATTAGTCCACTGCTGGATCAGAGCACACCAGACTTCACCGCTTTCCGCTCAGTGGGAGAGTGGCTGGAAGCCATCAAGATGGAGCGATACCGGGACAACTTCACAGCGGCTGGCTACAGTTCCCTGGAGTCTGTGGCCAGGATGTCAATCGAGTAAGGAGATATGAAGCCCTCACGCGGTTAAGCATCAGTAGAGAACATTAATACCAGCCACACTTAAGACGGTGATCCCACCTAAACTTCACTTTCCTTCCTCCCATCCCAACATGAGTAGAACAATCTACTTTGTTGCATTACGCCATTTGGCCAGTGAGTTTTATTGGACTGCCACCCAAAGTCCATGAGTTTTTCTAAGTTATCATTAATCTATAATTACAGGCCTCATTTACCCAAACTGTGGAGATAACAACACTTCCTTTATTTCTTCCATGATTGAACTCTGTATATGTTAAACATTTTTTAGCAAGAGGCCTCTTTGACTGCAAACTCAAGTCCTTCGTAGTTATCTTTCTTTTCTTTTTTTTTAACAAAGTCAAAGCAATGTACATTTCCATTAATAATTCCATCACTTTGGCAACAAAGAAATCGAAAACACACTACTATGTTTCTTTTAATATCCGAAAGATGTTTTCCAGCGTTTTTTCATCGATACCCTTAATGAAACACATGAACAGATGTTTCACATTAAAGACCTTTTAGGGGGCATTGTTCCTCCCTATCCTAGCCGACCTAAACAATCGAGTTTTGTTTATTGTGGTTTCAGTCAAGACTGATGAAAAGCAGCGAATTCTGACTTATTGGAATTAATTGGTGACGACTGTGTTTCTGTTAAATATGCCATACCAAGTAGTAGTATCAATCGCTTTCATCATAACTTAAACTAAAAAGACACTTTTTGCAGTATGGACGTACAGTTTGTTTAGGGCCTCTCATCAACCGTGCATCAACATTCTACTTCATGAACAATCCAAAATCTCAGTGTAAAGCAAAATGATGTGGTTAACTGGAACAGACATTTTTTGTTGTTGCACGATGTTCCACAGTTCTCATGAAACATTCCCATCCAGTGTGTGTCCTCATCTTAAGCCTCGTGAACTTATGTGAACTCTTTGCTTTTTTATTGCATTCTCACTAGTTGACAGCGGCTGCAGAGTCAGCCCAGACTGTGGCTTGCCCTTCAGTTGTTACTCAGAACTCCCATTGACCATCAGATGTCAGAAATTGTCTCTGCATACCCATTCATGCTCAAGGGTTCAAATGAACTTCCAAACATACTTCCCAAGATCAAGCTTCACACCATCCTTGCTATCAGGTGTTAAAAATGGAGCATTGAGAATTATAAACGACCCTCCTGCGTTTTCCATTTTTTATTATGCCCCCTTTACTCACAAGAATGATAAAGCTGTAACTGGACTTGTTTGGCCTCTCACCATGGTCCAATGCATTGACCGATGTGTTACCTTGTCTTCCCAGTGACGTGATGAGCTTGGGGATCACGCTGGTGGGCCATCAGAAAAAGATCATGAGCAGCATACAGACTATGAGAGCCCAGATGCTCCATCTCCACGGCACAGGGGTCCAGGTGTGATGGACGCCATCGGTCGGGGCCAAAACCCTGAAGGAAACAAAAACAGAACTTATCTGGAGCAGTGCCTGGGACGTAAGCGGGATAGTCGTCAACGTAAACGGACATCTGTTTCGTGTGACTCTTTCGGCTGTCGCTGGAGTGAAACCATTCCTTTGTTCCTCAGTGAAGGATTGCGGTCCAACTCTTCAAAGGGGCACTAAAGAGAGGAAAAGGGGCAGAAAGAACTAAAAAAAAAAAAAGAAAAAAAAAAAGAAACTACCTGGACAAGATTACTTTCTTTTTGTTTTTTGTTAGAAGCGCTTATGAACTCTACTATATATCGAATCGCCCATTAGAGTTTGACGCTTCCGTTTCATTCATTTAAAGACCACACCGAGGCAATGGATTACCGTTCAAAAAAAGAAGAAAAAAAACAATGTGACTACTTGCGGTGCTTTCAATTATTTCTCCTAACTAGTTTATTTTCCATCTGTCTGCCACAGTGACAGGTTGTGGTGGCCCACGTGGCATTTTTTTTTTTTTGTTTTCTCTCTTACTCTTGTATTTGGACTTGACAACAGGGTAAACTCTCTTTTATCCAATCGCAGAGGGAACTTTTTAGGGGAAGATTCCAAAAGGTACTTTTTGTGCTGGTGACACATGCTGGACTGTTTGAACTGTTTGCAGTGACTCGTGTTTCCCTTCAGTAACCTTTCTGTGCTGGGATTTATTTTCCAACGTAGTTCCAATCTTTCAAGTGTTTGGTTTGTTTATTAGGAATTTCCTGAGGGGTGCAACACTGAGGAGGAGTTGTTTTTCAAAATCAAAAGACTTTTATATCGGAGTAGCAATATCCTTCGTCTTAGTGTTCACTACAGGAAAGGCAGCACGGTTACATGGTTATCGAGAAGGCTCTTGCAGCGCTTTTGAGAAATTTGATTAAAATTGAAGACATTGTTTTACTGCACACAGTGTGAAGCTGCAAGTACAGTTTTTATGGGACGTTGTAGACATAATACTGCCTTAAAAGATGCGTTAGATTAAGTATTGCTACTATTTTAGGCACTTCATTTAAAGGGTGGACACGCTCACTATTTTCTTTTTCTCCTTCTAGTGTCTTTTTATCTGAAAATTTAAACATCTGAGGTTAAGCCCACAGACAAGATTTATTGCTGCAGGTGACACGTTCAGTGAAGAGACGGACTAAACAGAGCAATAATTACCAGGTAGAAAATGTCTTGCCTGAAGAATCTTTTATTTTAAAAAAGGTGCTAGGTATCATCGCATGTGTGTGCTGTGCTGAGAAGACTGAGTCACCGTCGCAGATGAAAGGAATGTACCTCTTTGACCAGGAAAATATTTTGAAAAAGTGCTCGGGAAAAATTGGCTTTGCCAAGTCATCAAAAGAAGTAATCATCTATCCTATTCGGCCACTACGATATGCTAAAACGTTTAGTGGAAATCAAACACGGCACGGAAATGTTGAATTGGGTGGCTGGCGAGTTGAAGGAGGCCCCATTCGAAAGTCGCGTCTTCGCCGTGCTGACATCATCTTCCGACACCTACGGCGTTGTCCACAAATCAAAGGGCCCCTTCGAGGCTTCGGTTCTGGGAATCAGGACCAGTCTGAACGCAGATGGCGCAGTTAAACCCCCCGCTGCCGACACAGCTCTGTAGACATGCCATGCAGCTCCCTTACTTATTCACGCGTCCCCGCCACCAATCCCTCACACGCGGCGTAGATGCGACGGAACATGCATTAAAGTGTCTCTTAAGATTGCTCCTCTTTTCTCCAATACGTCCTTTGTATGAGGAACAGGGACGAGGGGGCTTCGCAGATGATGTGCTGAAAACCAATCAACCTATTCGGGGGCCATCTGTCGCCACTTTGGAATGCAAAAAAAAAAAAAAGAAACGCGTTCCCATGTTGAGTGTTTTCAGTGCAGTATTTTTTCAAAAGAAAATGCATTCATTCTGCTGTCACGTAAACAGGAGTGGTGTCCATGGAGAAAAACCATTACAACCATTACAACCTACTGCTGCTGTAACCTGAGATACATCTGTGTATCCGGTCATTTCTTTCAATTATTTTCATATTGAATGCATTGAAAAAACATTATCACTGAAGAAAAAAAAAAGCATTACAAGCTGTCTTCGTTCTCCCGGTTATCGACAATATTCCCGATATCTACGTAAACACATAAAAGACCGGTGCAAGCATGTCTGGATATCAATGAAGAGGCAACTACAATCCTAAAAAGAATGTTACCATCATACCTCTTTGTCTGAGGGCCGCTCAGACCTCATCAACCCAAAGAGGAGAGTAGGGACCCTTCTACAGCCAACGTCAACCGAAATAGGCCATTCGACCCTACCTTATTCCTAACCCTTCAAATAACTTTCCAAAATCCAATAAGATCACATAAAGGGCAAAAGCATCCAAAAAGGATTAACCTTCAAGTCAGACTTTACATTATTGCTTTATTCATTGGTCAAATGATTAAGAGTTGCGTAGCATTTGTCAACAATTATATCTGATGAGCCACAACTGAGTAGCTGTACTCGGTCCATTGTCTGATAACAGAGAGTGTACAAATATGAGTTTGGCTGTATGAAAAAACACTTGAGCAACGACAGAAGCCAGGAAGTTTATCTAGCTGTCATTGTTGTTCCACTGACCTAAAGGCATCAAAACGCCCTGTTTCCCTGTCGTCCGGCTGCTTGATCAGGACATAAATCTAAATCTCTTAAGGTCAGGGCTTTAGGTTTACAGCTTTGGGGAAAAAAGGTTTCACGATCATCAGAATTCAGGGTCTGGCATTTCTTTTTTCTCCCTTTCGAAGCATTTTTGATGACTATAGAACCTTTTACCACCTTTACCTTCACTGCCTTTACAAAGTGAACGTAAAGTTCCCTGAGAAAGCCGGAGCGGATTTCATTTTGACTTATCCAGTGTGGTGTGGATATAGAGTCGGGATCCATTTCCACTGTGGGACTCACCTTTGTCAGGAGACACCAGGAATTAGCCCCGACCAGCTGCGAGCTGTACCCCTCCCTCTCTGTGTCACACACATTGGGCCCTTTATCCGTACAGCAGAGCTCAGCAATTGGGCCTTGGCCAGACCTTTGAATTGAACACCGGCATGAAGTCATTCAGTCAGCACAAAACTCCCCCGTTCGCTATCCCACCCCACAACACACACACACACACTCGTTCTACGCTGGGGTTTTAAGACGGGGCCATCGGAGGCCCCTTTACACCCCAGGGTAGAAAGCCCCTGTCCTCATTTTCCTGTGCTGTAGAAACAGCAGTTTGAGCCAAATTGAGATTAAGGCCTGGATGCAATCGATTCGACGTCCAACCTTCAGCGCCAGAAGTCATTCGAAGGTTTGAACTTTATTAAGTGTTTCATCCACATTTTTTAACTTCAGGTTGCTCAACTCTGGACGGGAAAAGTTTAGTTGTGGCTCTATTTCAGCAAAAAAAAAAAAGAAAAAACACACAAAAAAATAATAAATGTAAAACAAAAAAAACAACTGCAAGGTGTTGGTTGGAATCAGGAATAGCAGATAGAGTATGAAGTTATTTTTCAAATCTTGTGGTTCAGCAGTTGGAAATTAGTTTTGCCGCTTTGGTCAAGGCGGTGAATAATTCCAA
The DNA here is from genome assembly GCA_021346845.1 of Apeltes quadracus. NCBI lineage: Eukaryota > Metazoa > Chordata > Actinopteri > Perciformes > Gasterosteidae > Apeltes > Apeltes quadracus. Next base: position 3,464,652 of record CM037934.1, on the reverse strand, counting down.
AGAGTGCAGCACTGTTGATTGTGTCAGAGGAAGAGTAGATTTGAGGGGATCTTTGTATGTGAACTAATTGTAAAACTTGTACATTTTATTTATATTGTTTTTTACACATATTACTCAGTAGAGAGCTCTGAATACATTGAAAATGCACTATATTTTTCTATCTTGCCGAGAAATTATTGTCAACCATCAAGATTTTAGTTGTACATTTTTTTTTCTTTTAGGACCAAAGACAGCTGATAGGATTGCCATCTTTATTTTGACTTTGTTTTGATTTTTTTTAGTTTTTAGTTTGCTGTACAGTAATACAAATTGTCAATTTATTATTTATTTTTTCTGTGATGAAAGTATTGAGAATATCCACTGGTCAATAGTATTTTCCCCAACAGCAGAACTGTAAGATCATTGAATTAGACAATTTCTTGTTACATAGACAATTGTTTTTGCTTTGTAACCTTTGTAATAGACTGTACATATATTTTTGGAAATATAATACAATCTATATAGAAGTTTTGGGTGTCCTTTGGAGTTTTTTTCATCAGTACTTATTTGCCATTGTTTTTTTTTGTTCATCTTGTCAACTACTTTATTTAATGTTCCATTTTTAGTCTATAATTAGCACAGTGTCAAATTCAGGCAAAATCAATTCTGGTCTCGGTCCTTGAGACTATTTCAATCTGGGAAGGGTTCCCTACACACCTACCTCACAAAAAGGGCAAATAATCTAAGCAAGTCTTTGTTTTGAAAAACAAATAGCACATATTAATCGACTTTACATACAGAGCTTAAGCAGCGTAACACAGATACTCATTAAACCCAAACCATTACCTTGAGTAGTTTCTGACCAATGAGTGTGTGAGAGGGTGGCGCACGCACAATGGCAATGAAATAATTTTGCCTGTGGCTGGTTTCACATTATTCCACTGATTGACAGTTGGCGGCAATAGCGTGCAAAGAAAAGCCAAGTATTGCACCAAGAAGGCGGGGATGAAGAAGAACATGCACGCCATCAGACACGTAAACAATGCGGGAATTAAAGTCTTCAAAACATGTGCTCTACAAATGTTTCATGAGGAAGGAAATGTATTCAACACTTATTTTCTATTATTTATCTTCTCCCTGCAGCTGCCATGGCGGTTTGGACATGCTCTCGAGTTTGTTTGCACATGCGTGCACGATAAGGCTGTCCAAACACTCATCCACACTGTCCTGTTTTGTTGTTTAATCTTCCAGAAACTCCACTTCTTTCAAGGCGCTTGAATGGATCTCTCGTGATGATATCTTTCGGCAGTTTTTGTATTTATTTTAGTAAGCCCAGAAGTGGCTCAACGTGCTGTCTGTAATTTATCTCCACTCTGTGAGTTTGGATTACACATGAATCTGGCTTCCATCCATGAGTTTCTTAATGGCCGCTCCTCCCTGCTTGATAGATCATCTGCAGAGGTCTTGTTGTTCAAGAGTTTAAAATCTTAAACTGGATAGTTGGGTAAAGTAGCCTCTGGCCAGAAATGACCTCTGATCCTTCTTTTTGGGATTAGAGATAAATGAGGTATGGAAAGTGCATAAATACTTAGTAAATGGGGACAATACGGTAAAATATATAATGATTATTTTTGCTTTTAATTACAACTAAATTCATAGGCAGTGTGTGTTCAAAGGAAGTAAGTAAAGAGGCTCACACCGTTGTGCTGTTTGAATAAAACCGAAGAAACATCACAATATTTTTTGTCCGTCATTTTTGCAAGAAACAACTATGTGGCAAAGCCTCAAAGGCATGGAATCAGACTACATAAGTTACATAAGAAGTTTCTGTTTGCCAGCAGCAGGCTAAATAAACAGATTGGAAAAACCCTGCACGTCTGTGGGCACAAAACAGGCCGGCACTGGAACAATTTCAAACAAAAATACATGGCACTCATAGGTAATGGACGCCGGTGGGTTCCTCGGATGGTCACATTTCCAGAGTTGACACCGTGAATCCTTTAGCGGTACTTAGTAACAGAGCGTATTGGACGTCTTTCACCACAGACTACTGCACCTATAGATTGTTCATAGCTGTGCGTGTCCATTTTGTCCATATGAATGGACAGCGACATCTCTTTCCAGTCCCTGTTGCAATGTAAAGACACCCGAAGAGATGTTCAAATGCACAACTTCTTTGGTGAACATGTAAGCTGTTTTCACGGCATCTGTTAAATTCCATGACAAAAGTAAAATTCCTTTTGCAGAAGATCATGTTATGTTCTCAGAATCTTAAAATCGGTTCATCCAGAGAAACAGTTGGTGATTGGCTAATTCTCCTGTCGATGCCATCTAACTATTCAATATTAAGGCAGCCCACAAATTAGCTGAAATCATGATGGAGATATGTTTGTGTTATGTCTTTTTGAAGTGATGACATTTTTATCCCTCGAGAGTGAGATTGAATATATTAAATTATATATCTCATGTTCATCATCATTTTTTAATTGGATCCCACCCCGTTGCATCTTGTCGCAATATAAACATTTAGAAGTTTTTGTTAAAACTTTTACTTTAAACTTTCAGATTTTTTCATGTGCAAATTTAACAAGTGCATTACAACTGGTGAGTGGAAACACATTCGGTGTTCCACCTGAGGGAAAGTTTATTGTCTTTGCTACATTCACATAATTATTCCACATGAGATGGTTCACTTAAGTTGTGAGAGGCTGTTATTCATCCAAGGACATGTGTGTTAAATGTTATCCCTGTGGTCGGAACATCTGCACATCCTTGCATGTTGGAGAAAGGTACACAAGGCTTTGTCGATCCATGATATGCCGAGTGATATACCAAACAATTATAATACAAAGAGGGTTCGGGATTGTATTCGTCTCTCCAGTTACAATTGATGAGAATGACATGAATGTGCCTTCTCCAGGCTTGTAGTCGGGGGTCCCTTCCATCCATGGCCTCAGGTTGAGCATATCAGGACATCCAACTTAAAGGGTCATGCCCCCTCAATGCCAGTTTAACTATATTTGGATTTGGACAGAAACGCCGTTGCTATAGAATTGACAATGATATAATAAATCATTGATTTTCTGATCACAGGTAAAACATAGGTATCCTATTTCAGGGTGTTATCACACAGTGTTTTAGGTAATAAATATGGTGAAGCAGATTTAAACTCACCTTTATATTATAAGCATTTGAGCCCGACTGAAGAATCAGTCCAACATTAGGATACCATACCGATAGTAATAAATGTAGGAAGGGCGCAATTGTATCTGCAGCAGTTTGAAAAAACTACATTCAGAGCACCGAGGGGAAGCGTTTCTGTAGACACAGCAAAATGAAAAGAAAAGAGCAAACATAGACCACATTGAAACATCGTAACCGGTGTGATCACGTAGTTAACCACATTGAAACGCCGTTTCCGCCAAACAACGCTCAGTATGTGGTTAGCGCCTCAACACCTGAAGCAGGAGTCATTAACCATCCTTTCACTGTTGAGGCACGCGGCGCACATCTGCTTTGGCACAGGTACCGCAGCCATCGCAGGTGTGCTTTATCGTGGACAAACATTAGTCTTTTGTGATACTATTGTTAGCTTATCACCACCCTGTAATGGATCGCATATTGGATCTTCATATATCAAAATGTCTTCATCTACATTTCGCCCACAACCTGATGCACTGCCTAAGAAAAAAAGTGGAACCTGGCCGACTGCCAGAGGAAGATAACAGGGAAAGAAATCATTTGTATTTGGCATATCTGCAATAATCCTGAGCCCCGCTTCGGTATTATTACAGTACCTGACATTTTGCATCGAATATAGAAGTCAACCGGGGATATGGAGATGAATGGTTTTAAACTGTGTAAATTGATTAGGGGGAACGTGCAGGCCTGACTAATGGTTTACCTGTCCACAGGGACTCCACAGGGAAAACAGATCATGACCCATTTAGAAAACAAAGGCTTTGCTTTTTCGCAGTTCAGGTGTGTCCTGTGGGGAAATATAATGTGGTATTTACAGCAAAAGTGCACTTTCCATGCCCTATCTGTAGCGCATGTCTTGAAAAATGGAGATTTCTGGTGAAAGGGGCCTGTATTCTAAAAAGGATTCGGTGCTCCATCAAAAGTTTCGCCATCGACTTGCCTGTGGGAGGAGAGCATCAATTCGTTCTCATTATTTAGCAAATACCGTTGGAAGGTTCTAATTCCAAAGAGGTGTTTGCTCAACAGAGTTGCAAATAGTTGTTTTTTGCATGTTTGGAAAATGGGAGCAGCCTGCAGGACATTCTTCCTGTACTGAGGGTGGATACAAGGCCGTGTGAGAACTTGATCTGGCCGTGTGCGTGCAGTCTAAACTGTCCATCCTTTTCTACTTCACAGTCTCACCAAATCCTGCCGTCCGCAGGAAGCCTTTAACACAAACGTTACAAATCCTGCAAGTCATTTGCATTTCATATTTTTTCAAACAGTTATCCTTGTCATTCTTAATTTCCCACAGAACATGAGTTTGTCAGGGTCCGGTGTCGAGGTGGAGGTGAGGACCGGAAGTAGTGAGGCGCAAACGCAGACTTGCAACAAAAAGGGATTTAATCTCCAAAAAAGACAAACATAGGGTTTCCAAACGACAAGAACTTACGAGCGGCTCAGGATCAGAAACACATACCACCAGGACAGGTTAGACAATGACGCGACACTGGACCACAGATTGACAGGACTTAATTACACAAGGGAGGTGCAGGTGATTGGGAACAGGTGGAATCACTCAGACAATCACAGAGGGAGAAAGGACAAGGCAGGAAGTGAAGTTACCCAGGGAAACCAGAAAAATTAAACTTCACAATAAAGGACCAAACCGTGACAGAGTTGCTAGTCCCCTGATGTTATGAAGCTAATAAAAACAATAGTTTGAGGCTTCATAATCCAAACCGAGACTGCCAACCTTATTGCTTACTTATCAGATTTATTATATCAACTCCTTCCATCCTTACCTTTCACATACAATAATTAAAGGCAAGTTAGGTTAGTGTTTCCAATGATGTATGTAGTTACAAATACAAGGGTATTGAGGGGACATTACATTGTATTATCCCCTGTCATGTAACATTGTGGGGACATAAGTTCATCATTTCATCTGTTAAAAAAATCGTGAATGATGTTTAATATATTTGAATATGTTTTACACACCTTTACATTTGTACTTTCTGCTGTTAATCTTATAATATTGCTGTCTCCAGGTTACAGTTAGAGGTTGGCCTCAAGCTTGCATGCAGAACCAGCAATCAGCAGAAAGACTCAATTTCCAATAAATAAATAAAAATAGTACACAGTTGACGCAAGTTAAAAATGCAAAAACGATTTCTAATAAAATCCTGGCAGGGTGTCTGCGTCCAAAATACAGAAATATGATCAAATATTACCAGAAGATGCTGAAGGCTGAACAGCTTACAAGTGAGACAAACTGCCACACAGGAAGGGAAGAAGGGTATTGAGGGAAGGGTGGAATTAATCAGGGCAGGGCGGTAATCACACGGGGGGCAAACGCACGGGCAGGAAGTCGAGTAAGTGGTTTCAATAGATTCTGTATATTTTAAATGGGGGGAACTTGGTGTAAAAGCTAGTATTGTTATTGTGTAGGATTGTTTATAAAAAACGTTCAATTGAGGTCGCATGTACAGAAATCACCTTGATTGTGTACATAGTGCTTTTAAATCTTTAAATCCCCAGCATCGCTGGCCATCATCAGAGCTCTTCAAACTCAATGTGTGCGGTGGTGGAAAGGTGCTTTCTAATTCTCCAAACAACATAACTTTGCCTTGATTTTCCCTTTAATCTTGTATGTAATCCTCACTATGAAGCTACTCAGGCTCTATGTGTCGGATGTCAACAAAATAATCTGAAAATCAAACATTGTCTCCTGGCTTAATCTTCTCTCTGGTTTCATCATTAGGAGGGTAAATATCATTTTCAGCACAAAGCACTTGCAATTCCTCTGAAGGCACTCTCGATTGACAAATCAGCATAAATAATTACTGCGAATGTAATTAAGAAACCTGAGTGACAAGGGCATCTGAACGGTAACTCAAGAGTAAATGAGTGAATAATAAGCGGCGGTATTATCCTGAAGGAGGTCGGCTATCTCCACACTGGTGGTATTTTTTCTATCAATGCCCACTCTTCAAACGGATGTCCAAGCCTGCCGTTAGTGGACGTAGTGATTATGACCACATTGTTATGACAATAAAGAAGGGAATCATGTGACTTAGTGTGAACAGCGGGAAAGTCTGTGTAGTGTGGAGGTCGGCCTGGATGTTCCACGTCACTGTTTGATTTATCAGCTACTCCTTCACACATGTGCCCCTCCCAACAGCCATGGGAAAGAAGCGAGATACAACACTTGTTAGTAGGTGTGTAACGATTCAGCTGTTACATCGATGTATTGATTTATATTCCTCTGATCCAACTACATCGATCTGTGCTCGGCGAGTTGGCCTTGTGGACGACATATATCGATCTAACATCGTTTTAAAATGTAATAAATCGATTTTATCAATACTAGGAAATGACCCTTTGGATTTAGGCACGTCAGACTTTTTTCACTTTTAATGATAAAGGTTGTCACGGACTGAGCTGTGACGTGCTCACGCAGTATGCAGGTAACCCACCGCCTCCCGAGCCACGATTCAACTTCCGGGTTTCACGGGCAAAGCCGACGGGATGTTCCAAAAGGGTTGAAATAGAGGGGTTTTGCAGGGGCTGGTTGGGGAAAACCATTATTGCAGGGGGGGTTTTTGTGTATATCACTAATACAGGTTTTTTTCTGCTACACTGCTACAGCAGTGTTTGCACTTTATTCAAATAAAATGTGAATGCATTTGCCATTCATTGTTGTTTACTTGTGTATTTATATTCATAATTAATTGATGCCTGATTCTATTACAAGAAACAACAGGAATCTAGGAAATTTATTTCAGTCATACTGGTTGAATTTTTGGCTAAAAGGTTACTGAATCGATTTCAAGTCACTGAATTGTTTCGGATTGTATTGTCTAAATGAACCAATATCGTCCTTGAATCGTATCGACAACCATGAATCGTGATACAAATCGAATCGTTGTTGAAACAAATCGTTACACACCTACTTGTTAGGTACCACCATCATCAGCGCCTTGAAAAACACACGGTTAGTACCATTAGGGCCGGTGCTAGAGGAAAAAGATCAAGTGAGCCACAGATAGGAAAACGTGCAACACTTTACGGTGGCAAAGAGTTTTCTATCGTTTAAAAAGTGTTTCACCTGTGCCAGTCTATGTGTCTAAATCAGGATATCGGAAATGAGAACATTGTACATCTCTAGTAACGAATGTCAGATAATGAATCAAAGGTCTAACAGACAAACACAACATTTCCAAGGAATAAACTTGCCTACTGTAGATTGTGAATCAAAAACAATAGCATAAATAAGTACACCACATGTAGATTGCAATCATTTCTCCTGGCAAATCTGTCCTCGGACAGATACAGTAAGCCATTCTGTTTTTCCTCCTGGACCAAATTTCATCCTGATTAAGTGTTGCAGCCCAAGCTTGCCTTGGATTCATCGGGTAGTCTTTATGGAGGAGGGTTGCGGGGGGCTGTGGTCCCTTCCTGTAGTGAGCACTCAAAAGGCAGTGAAAGAACCCGACCCATCCCCCCACCCGCTTCGGTCTGCGATCCCCAAGGTGGATGATCGGTTTCACAGGCTGGAAAATGCATCTGTTTGGAATGGTTGATGGATATGGCAGATGCGATGGCTTCTTCCAAGACACAGCGGAGAAGTGAGTGATGGTGCCGCTGCCGCTTGCTTGCTTTCTACCTGAGGGAAGCTCAGCTTAGCTTTCAGCCGCAGAGATCGCTCATTAGAGTGGAACCTATTGCACAGACTGATGCGTTACATGGAAATCCATAAATGCAGTGTGTATTTCAGTTTATTGATGCCACAATAATTATGACCACAACCGCCATGTAAATGGATTAAGTGTTTGCGTCCTGTCTTGCTGTAATCCATGCAAAAAAACGAAACATGTTCTGGTTTGTTTATCATTTTTGTTAGGAGCATATTCGCTACCCGGAGTAGGCAATCGGTTTGCTGCTCAGAACCATGGTCTCAGCTTTGAGTGCTGATCCTCATCCCGACTGCTTCACACTCGGCTGCGAAACGCTCCAGTGTGCGAGTTGGAGGTCACAGACCGAAGACGCCATCAGGACCACATCATCTGCAAAAAGCGACGATGAGATCCAGATACTGTGAAGAGAATTAATAACATCCTGTTGGGTTGTGATGTCAGCCAGAGCCCAGGTATCATAAAAGATAATACAGCTGAAAAAGTCAGATCAGTGCTTCCTTTAGTCATTTTTTTTATTTGTGTAATGCTGTTTGAAACGATGATGGGCTTGTATCATCAGCAGGTACAACATAAACAGCAGCCTCGAGCAATTGCTTCCATCTTTACCGGCCTGAAATGCTTGCAGAGGAGCCTTTGCTGATGATCAGACTGAATGACTTTTGTAATACCTCGGAGGGATTTTTGGAAAAGTTCAACTGATTCACTTGGGTGGCAATATTGCAGTGACATTTGGAGAAAAAAAAATGTTTATATGTTGATATTCACTCCGATAACAAGTGCTGCATGTTTGGTTTGATTGGAACTCAAAGCAGACTAAAAAAAACCTCTTCATTTGCAAGAGCGCTGTTAGATTTCTGTGTGGTACCAGCTGGGCGGCCTGGAACAAACGTTAAAAGTAAGGTGTGGTGACATTTTAAACCACACCAGGGCAGTTATAGCTCAGTGTTTCCCAACCAAATAACAGCCGTGCCATTGGAATTGAACAAAGCCCTGAATAACTCCAGGTAGATAAATTCACATCCTTCAGTGAAAAATCTGCCAAAATCCCGTAGGTCCACCTGAACCTCCTTCACCCAAAAAGATAATGAGGGACGGAGGCCAAACGCGGGACGGTTCATGCTCGGTTGGTGTCCACGGAAACGTATTGCTGCCAAGCCATGAAAAGAAAAAACAGATTGACATGACGTTATAATGTTGTAATGTCAAAAGTTTATAGTTAAAAACGTTATATATTTATATACAAGGCATTTCATGTTGTATCCGTATATGTTGTTAGATTATGTTACCTCATCATAACAATATAGTATTTATCTTGTCAATAAGTATAAATCATGATCACGTATTGTTATCATGATAACGTATTGTATAGAACATTTTCATGTTAACAAATATACTATTTTGCATGAAGTAAATTTACAGTACAGTAAGTTTACTGTTACAACACGATGTTGTTCACATTATAACAATGTATTCACATTATTACTACATGTAAACTTGTCATGTTATAGCCATACACTATTGAACAGATTACAGCATGAAATAAACACTGTTGGTTGGTCCCTGGCTCTTACTGCCCCCATGCCGAAGGGTCCTGGAGTCTGATCAAACCCTGTGTTCATAAATCAGCCCACTGCTCCTAAACGCATTGATTTGGTTAAAAGTCTAAAGTTTTAAGTCTTAAAAGTTATCATTGCATATCAATTTGAACAACTGGTTTATCATCTTGTGAGCGGACGAAACCGGTCCAATGACAAATGATCAGTGGCATCCCAGCAGTGCGAAGTCAACAAGAGTGATTTGAGTGGGTGTGTGCCTGTAAGGTCAGGACGTGCCTCGCAACCAATCCCCCTCTCACCGGGCAGCAATGTGTGCCATGAAGTGGCGGGGAGAATCACAGAAAGGCCCATTGTGAATTGTGCTGAGCGGGAGATGTGTGGGCCAGCATTGTGACACTATTATCTTTCCATCTGACATGAGATGTGCCGCATTATTCATGGAGGAATGAATAGATAGAGGATTCCCAAAGGCCTGGGTGAGTGGAGACGGGCAAATAAAGTAATAGATGAGTATTTATGCATCTGCTGTAGTGGAAATGCTGCCAGGAGATTACTTACAAACTGATATATAACGTGCGTGGCGTGCCATCCTTTTAGGAATGATTAGATGCCGCGGATTCTGCAGATTTTTAAAACGAACAGCGATTGTTAACAGCTGTCCCTTTTACCCTGCCTCTTTCTGCACAAGCACATTTCCAAATAGCGCTGGAAAGCCTCTGAAAATCAGCCACAATTCATTGCGGCTCTCACACTCAATGCGTAATAGCCCGGTCCTACTAGCGAACAGCTGCTCGGCGGTCCCCACTTTGCAGGAGCTTTATTTCAAACAAACACAGCGGATATACGCATCCTGCACAGCACCCCAGTAATGACTGTGATGCTGACGGTGCTCAGCTAGAATGCGTGAAGAGGTCAGTAATGTGCAGGGATGCAACCTTTAGGAGCCGCCGCAGCAGGCCAACGGGAACCGTAGGGTCTCTTCACCGACCGGGAGGGGGGGCGGGTCGATGTTCAAAAGCCAGCCTCCGATAGGGGTCCCTAATGGGGCCTGTATTGATCTTAGCATGGTGTTCACCCCATGGGTCTAATGGAAAAGGCTGCGGAAAGAAAAGGAAAAAAAAAAATATCTGCTCTCCACTCTCGGAATTTGGATCACACTTTGGGGCAGAAGTGTTCCCTTTGTCAGACAAAACTGGCCTGGAAGGGGTTAGTTCGAGCGGCTATACGAGGAGAGACGATGCAGTAAAAAGAGCAGCTGAGGAGGCCCGTGCTTGAAGAAAAAACAAAAAATCTGGTGGCCTCCTTGAGTGCTTAGAGACACCGGCAATGATGTATAGCCTACAAGTCCCCTAATGACCTTGACGGGGTATATTGAATGTAAACTAGATTGCACAGTGTGTTTGCGCATGATGCTGAAGGGCCAGCATCAGCCTCCGAGGCAAGATGAACAACGACCTCTGCTTCGGATTTGGAGCGCGCTGCTTGTGTGGCGAGACGTCTTTGGAGACACGCGGTGCAGTATCTCTGTAAATTATGCGGACACACTTAAAACGTAATTAGTGTACTAGTATATGGTCAACTATTTGGATCCATTTTTCTTTTTAAAACCTGTTATGTGTAGAGATGTGTGCATGTGTGTGTATCTGTCTCTTTCACCTCCCTTTGTCCTCCATGTGAGGGGTGGAGGATTAGCTGGCCCCGCCTCCAGAGCTCCGTGTGGATTGGCTCACATGCCGGCCATATCAGCCAATCAGAGGGAGGACCCTATTTAAAGCCTCTCTCTTTTTGTTTGTGGACTTCTTTTTGTCCATTACGGTTGTGGTGGGGAACATACGGACACTCAGGAATCATTGTTACTTCACTAGGTTATGGGTTGTTGCCACTAATGTATTTCTATTAATTTTGGACACTTTTGTAGAGAAGAGTCAGGCATTTTGTTTTCTATTTCCTTATTCACAGTGTTGAGCTAGGCCTGGTTTTGTTGTACTCAAACCTATATCTGTTTCTGTACTTTTTAATAACAACAATATTTTACCTACGTAAAAGTCTCTCTGAGGACTCCCCCAGTGAAAGGTGATATTTGGGCGGTGTTCTTTGCATTCGATTTGACCGCTAGAGAGAATGCAGAGCCACATACAACAACAAAGAACTAAATGCATTTATATATCTGCAAACTAATTTGTGTTTGAGGGAATTCCTGTCTTGCTACATGCCTTCAATTTCATCAAGTAGAAGTTTTCTTAAAGATCACCGAAATAGAATAGAATTCCATGGAATTCTATGAGTGTGACAAAAAAAAGAATAACTGTTATGGCTGTTAGACAATATATTGCAGAACCCATTTAGCAGGATGCCAACCTTGGATGATGTTTCAACACGCTTTTATCTGTGTCAGGTGATTAGTCAGAACCACTTTGGTTGGTTTCGGAAGGAGAACTATTCTGACAGACCATCACCCATCTTCATTGACTGTGATCATCATATTGGTTGTGCTTTTGAATTGTAAATTTGGCTGCTGAACTTTTTGAATACATTTCCTGGGGGTTGAAAAGTCACGAACCGAATGCAGAAACGTCATCTAAACTAAATCCAATCCAAACTAAATAGAAAAAATGGAAAAAGTGTAAAAGTAATCCCTCCCTACTAACGAAATGGGGCCGCTTTTTGTTTTTTTATCACTGTTACAATCCTTTTCTACTCAACAGCTGGGCAACATCCTCACCTTCTGATTTAACGATGGCCTTTTTGCAGCCACTGCAGATGCACTGATTACCAAATTAACCTTGGGATCACTATTCAACTCTAATTGTTGACGAAAAACTTTTGCCTACAATTGCTTGTTCTATTTCCAGCCATTGGCGCAGCTGTCAGCTGTGCTGCACATCTGCAGGCAAGAACACGCCGCAGTCGGCAGAGAGACACTTCACAGCTACGCAAAGGAGATCGCATCGTGCCGCAATCTGTTTCCTAACATCTTGCCGATGACGATCGGATCGCTCAGCTGAGATTTACAGGAATGGCTCCACTACAGGCATCAAATGTTCAAAGTGCTGTTTTGTTTTTAGTGAGACGGCTAGGGGAAGCAGGAGTTTGCACATTCTTTCTAAAGTAAAGACTCAGTGGACATTACTGAAGGACAGACAATTTTTCATTTCACTTTTATACACATGTGGAGTAATTTTGAAGCAGGATAGAACTAGATTAGGGGCCATTTTGGCTTGTGATGTTAATGTCGAAGAGTTTGAGAGGATTGCGTCCTTGATTTGTTAGGTAAAGGTAAAGCTGGCTTTACTCTTTTCATTTTGACTACCACCTATTACAAAGAGGCTCTTGGATCTCATTCATTTTAATCTTAGTCTGGTTGTTCTGGGTCCAAACACAAATGCGTTACTTGAAGCTGGGAGTTCCTAGTAACATTGTATAATCTTGTGAATTCCCAGGGAAATCCAGCAAGGGCCTGCATCAAAAATGTGCTGCAAAGAAGTTGTATTGGAACACAGCTTTTGCTCTTTGAGTCTGTTAACCAAAACAAAATTCAAATTCCAAATGCTGAACTGCAAATTGCAGAGGGGGGTACAAACCGCTTAAGTAATGCCCTTTGAATGTAGCATCCATCACACAAAAGGATGAAGGATGATAGATTGAGCTTGAACAGCTGCAAAAGGAATCTGGCATCTTCCTGATCTCTGTGTCACAGCATCAGATGAGGTGAGAAATGGATGCAATTAACGCGGTGCCATTGGTTGCATTATCATGAATACTGCAAGGTGAGGGGTAATTTGCGTGATTGATGGAAAGAGTCTGTGACCAGACTCAAATATTGCTTTCCACAAAGCTTTGCGGACTAATCGGGAACAAACAAAAAAATAATCATATGGAAAACATCTCATGAATTGTCTCTCATATCACTCAAAAATCTATTCTATAAAATCTAATAATTCATGAATGAACCCTTTTATTTGTAAATTGAACACCCTAGCAGCAGCGTAGGAGACAGAGGGCTTTAAAAGGAGTAAGTAAAGATATATAGTACAAATGTTGAGATAGTTACAGTCTGGTTTGTTTACATTCTCTCAATCTGTAAAATCCAGCTGAATAGTTTTAATCTTTTGATCATCATCGTATCATACACTGTCTGAATGGACATGGTCAGGTAGTAGTGTAACTGGAAATCTATTTGTGTCAAAGGTATGGTATCTTGGTTTGGGGTGTGTCACCAACCCACCTCTGACTCGTATCATTGTAACGCAAAATCAGCAAATTGACAGTTAGGGGGCAGACATTGAATCAAGCGTGCTGAATGAATTAATCTCAATCTCAATCTGCACTTTACATAATCGTGACATCACTCACAGCACGTTTTTGTGCCAAAATGAATCTACCAAATTCTATTTTGCACATTTGCATGAGTGATTACATTGGTCTGCAGCAGCCATATGTTTCACCTGTGTTAATTGTTTAATGGCAGCACGGGGGGGGGGCGTTTGGGACTTGCGTGCACAGTTTCCATTTGAGAGGAAATGTGTACATCGATAGCTGAGATCTCCAATCTCATGTGACATATCCTTTCTCCTTAACGCCTGCAGCTGAGCGCAGAGACACCCCCTTTCCCAAAGAAGCTGTTGACCCATGTCAGACTTTATATACAAGGTCGCTGCGACGGAGGAGCCGAGATCAATTGTATTCATGTCATTTCCGCTGATGCTGCTGTCTTGGAGCGACCCAGTCCTCTCACTCGAGCTGTCACCACACACTAACTCAGCCTGGAGGAGTATCCTCTTGATCTCCAGCATCTTCGTCCAGGCCGTTTCTCCTTGCTGCTTCTGATTTGTTAAACATGAATATCATTTTTCTCCAATAAAAAACACTATATCTCTTTTGAAAGCAGCTTTGGAGCCACTGAAACCACTCATTTGAGATGTTTTTAGGCCATTGCAGCTTCTTTAGTTTGACCTGATCCCAAAAAGTGAGATTGCAACGTCAAAGAATTGCTATACATTCAAGATGTCTCCTTGGTGTCCTTTGATAAATAGCAGCCGTGAATGTGTAAATAAAACAGAAAGAAAATGTAGACTTTACTCTGCTACTAAGCAGACCCCATTTCAATGCTTCTGTTTAGCATGGATTTAAATCAGGGTATAATAAAACATGTAGCCTTTTCTATGCATACAATCATCATTGCAGAAACAGTCCAATTCACACAGTCACATTCAGTTAGTGTGAAATTATTAGCGTCTTCAGAGAGTTGCTGGTGGCAGACAGTGTCGCCGGAGAGAGAAAATCTCCATAATACTCACAAGAACTGCTGACCAAACGTCGGCGTGCAAAGTCTACTTTGTCATCGAGCAATAGAGAGATAGATGAATATGTGCGACAACTACAACGCCAGCATGAAACTCCTGATTACCCCGACCATTTCAAGCATCTAAATAAGAGGCGACAAAATATCAAGAAGCGTCTTGATGTTCGGCTACTTGAGTTGTGCTCCAATATGCCATGGCAACCGTGAGTCGGCAACCCCCGTCAATGGACAGCAACACGATTGAGTGACCTGATAATCAGTACACACAACATGAAACGCATCAATATAATACATATTAGTACGTTAACAATAAGACAAAACTGGTAAATCTAATGTGTGCGTGTGTTTAAAAGTGTCATTCATGACAATATTTAGAGACAGTCAAAATGCTTATCAGCTTGTTTCCGTGCATGTTTAAATCCAATGTTTTGGCACAGTGGTAAATACGGGTAATGCTACGCTGATATGTTTAGCATTGTAACATTTAGAAATATTTAGATTCTAGTGGTGAGGCACCTTCTTATCTTAAAGAGCTTGTAACACCGTACTGCCCTGCAAGGCAGCTGAGTTCTATAGATGCTGGGTTACTTGTTGTTCCTAGAGTTATTAAAAGTAGGATGGGAGGCAGAGCCTTCAGTTATCAAGCTCCTCTTTTGTGGAACCAGCTTCCACTTTCAGTCCGGGGGGCAGATTCAGTCAGCTCCTTTAAGATAAAGCTTAAAACTTTCTTCTTTGATAGCGCTTATAGTTAGGGCTGGCTTAGGTTTGCCTGGACCAGCTCTTAGTTACGCTGCTATAGGCTTAAACTGCCGGGGGACTTTTTAGGACACACCGAACTCCTCTCTCACTCTCTCTCTCTCTCTCTCTCTCTCTCTCTCTCTCTCTCTCTCTCTCTCTCTCCCCTTCTACTAAAATCCACGTTGCATTAATGCACATGACTAATTCAGCTCCTTCCCGGGAGTTCTTTGTGCTTTCTCGCCGAGCAGGTCTCTGCAGATCGTAGTTCGGTCAGGACCCTTGTCCTGACTCAGGCCGTGGCCCTGCTGGCACCTGCTGCTGCTGCCATCATCATCATCATCATAATTTTAAATATGATTCATATAACTATTACCCTATCCTGAAATCTTTGCTTTCCCTCCCCACAGGCTTCTGTGGATGGTGGTTCGATCTGACGGTGGTGGCCCCTGCAGTGGTCCTGTCGTACACCTGGCCGGCTACTTGGAATTCTTTGATTAATTTCTGTTATAGAAATCGAATGTATTCTACATCTGTATGAGTCATTCTGTACACATGACATCCATTGCAGTCTGTCCATCCCTGGAGAGGGATCCCTCCTCTGACGTTCTCCCTAAGGTTTCTTCCCTTTTTTCCCTGGAAGGGTTTTTTTTTCATTTTCTGGGGAGTTTTCCCTGTGCCGATGTGAGGGTCTCGGGACGGAGGATGTTGCATGTGTACAGACTGTAAAGCCCTACGAGGCAAATTTGTAATTTGCGATTTTGGGCTATACAAAATAAAATGAATTGAATTGAATAGTGGTTGCCGACCAGGACTGCTACCGATTGATTTAATCAAACATCTCCAATAAGTCTGAAAGTCCCCAAAGTCAACATTTGATGTAAACGGAAAGTTGTAAATGTATCAAAAATGAATAACAGATGGTGAAATATGCCAATGCATAATGGTTGCGCTTTCCAAACTAGATTGTTGCATTACAGCACTATTGTGCGTAGCATGGTTTCTGATATGTGTGATTTGTGTACCATTCCTGGTAGGTCAAGAGTTAAAGTACCCCAACACAGAATAATCGCCTCTTAAGAACATCTGCCGTTGCCGTAGGTCAGGATATACGCATTCATGAATACCGATGTTCATGGTTCATGTACTGCTTAGTCCCCTGGCCTTCTAACGGCCAACAGTTAGCATCACAGTTTGGACTGATATAATATTTTTATATTTTTGGATATACATAGAGACACAAACAAAGAATGAATACAACTCAGCCTACCGCAGTGCGTTACTTAGGCAAATCCCATGAATTTGTAATCTATAACTGTCTTTAAATTGTTGACAAATGATGATTAGTAATCAACCCTTGTAAAAGCTTTACTTTGTAAAATTTGTATATGGTGGCTTGAGATTTTTCCATTGAGCTAATATCGAGAAGCCGCGCACTAAGGAGGCACAACATGTTTTTGAGCATGTACCTCATCATCGATAATTTGCATTTCTCAGACACAATCGGTGACAAATCGGTTTGGTATGAAGAGTTCTTAACTGTAAAAGGTTATTGAAGATACATGATAGGGGCTGCTTAGTTAATTAAATATCACAATTGTGGCATCCCATGACCAAATGAAAATGATCGCCTTTAATATTGATGTTTGGAAATGCGTGCTTAGCAGCGCCTGAATAGCCAGCCACTGGGGGCATTCCACTGTGCGTGGACCCACTTTGGGAAACAAAGAGCACACCCGCGTGAAGCTTGATTTTATCTTTGGTCTTCTTTTGGATTTGTACAATACCATGGAAAGAGCATCGAGTCAAAGCAGTAGTATTTCCGGCATTCGAGACATGTCTCTGATTTTTAATCTCTCTTCCCCTTCAATGCATGCTATAAAAACAAAGCTTTCACAAAGAATTCAAGGCAACACTTAATGAGATATTGGCTCACAAATCACCTTTTCTTCGGTTGACGTATTCCTTTATCCGCAGCCCCTGACATCAAAGTGACGACAACAGGCCCAGAAAAACTGTTCTTCACCCAGAGAGGAGGGAGGTTATCAAAGATGCTCTGTCTGCCGGCCTGTGTAAAGCCAATCCATTTTTTATGAGAATACAATGCTGGCAGCTCAATCATCATGCAGCTCAGCATGCAGGAATGCAAGCTGTGGATCTCACTGCTATTTCTGCCTTCGGCCGTGTCCAAAGGTGACTTTCGAGAGCACACTATCGTATGGTTTGCTGTTTGGGTCAGTCGCAGTATCAACTGAGTGTTTTCTGGCATATTCAATATAGTGACGGTTCCTGAGGTCAGCGGGGTTTGGAGAAGCTGCAGTGGATCACAGCATGTTTCGAGTAAATCTGTGATGATACAGGCAAATAAAGAAAGTGAGTGCGTAATTTAGCCCTGATTTCCTTAGGTTGTAGTGCACTGAAGAACTTCTATGCTTAGCTATAAACTTAAATACGTCAATAAATGTGGCTCTAATGGACTGTTTAATCTAAAGTGAGTGCTAAAGTACTGCCAGCTACTGTGCCAAGGTCTGCTGTACAGTAGATGCAAAAGGGAATCCATGTTGGGTTTTTTTTTCGCTCCCTGAAAGTCTTGGATGCACACAGTTTGTTCTGGATACAGATGCTAATTGCATTTTAATGTGTCATTAAATGCAAACCCATAAATCAAATGGTAGCACAGTAATTGGGGTTTAGAGACTTAGGAGACATAAAGCCCCTTAGGAGAAATAATCCCACTTTCAGAGTGTTCTGAGCAGTGCCGGATTGTATGACAAACACACATAAATGGCCACCTATTCTGTCTGCACACAGTTGTTTCGGCTGGGCTGTCCAGGCTGGGCCTGATGGAAACAGCATGGACAGGGATCCCCTGTGAATGAATGCAGACAATGGTAAAGCTTCCACTCGGGGGGGAGGACGAGGCAGGACGCAGCAGCTTTGAATCAAAATGTGAATGCAATCTGTTAGGCCCATGCAGGTTAAGCCCAGCTGATGTCATAACTGCAGCAGAGGCACGTGTAAGTGTCTGTGTTTGTCTGGCCGGATGTGTGTTTAGCAGAGTCACACAGAAGTGTGATGTCAGATTGGCATTCTGCAGAGCAGTGTCAGAGGAAGTTGCAGTTGCTAGCGAGAGGCGGGGCTTAGCAAAGGGTTGATTGGCACACTATTTTGGCAGCTGGCAGGGTGCTAGAAAGTGATGGAGTAACTGCAGATATTGCCTAAATAAGAAGAAGAATGTAGCAGGTAACAGATATGCCCCGTGACGTGATGGGGAACGAGGGGCAGAATCTATACATAAGCATTCACACGCCGACGTGTATAATACAATCAAATAGTACAGAAACGGGAAGAATACATTTCATCTATAACTGGAAAGGTGGAAGATAAGCTGCTGAAATCTTTCCGTCAGACGTGGCTTCCCTGATCTGTTGTTTTAACAGAATTAGAAGGATCTGAGCTGGATTATTGTTGGGGCTGAACCAACAGTGTGTGGGACTGCCGGGCGGCGCTTAGATGTTCCATGCATTTTATACTGTTGTCAGAGTGATGTGACGGGGAATGAAAGGCTTTTCTGTGCACACAGGCTGAGTCGTCGGGAGGAGGAATGTAGCATGCTATTGAACTCTGCGGGAGACACAATGATTAAGGAAAAGACATATTACTATTCGCCCTATGAATTGGGGATTAAATAAATTCCAAACTGATTACCATCTGGAAAGAGAAACTTTTTTCACTGAAAACTCCCATTGCTCTGGTGCCGTGTCAAACTAACCCTGTCATGCAACTGTTGAGTGATTTGTCATGCAGCGCCTATTTGGCGCGGGCTGAAATGGAATTAACACTAATCTGACATCTAACTTCTATTTTACAGAGGCACCTGCACACCGCTGGAGTGAAAGGGAAAATGTGGGCCTGAAACTGCCTAAAGCTGTTTGATGTTTTTCCTCTTTCACTTCCAGGCGTTGTTTTGTCCTCTCTGACTTTGTTAAACTTATAAACTTACAGGGCTTTTGTCTCAGCTGGATCAAAGATTGCGCCTCTGGGTGCTGTCAGATGTCTTCATGAGAAATGTAGGACTTCAGTTCTTTTAAGTCAAAGTAAGTAATGAAGGGAGAGGACAAGTGGACAGACTCAAAAGCATGTCAATGTGCTTTGTGAGACGAACCAACAACTAAACCAAACTAAAAACTAATTGTTGAACCATGCATAGAGAATCATAATGCATTATGCAAAGTGCATCATAGGAGCTGTTGCTGCTGTAATACTTATGTGTCTTAAGGGTTAAGGAGAGCTAAGGATTAGCAGTAAAATAGCTTAAACTCATTATTAGATGGATTTTGAATTGGGTCCTGCAGACAATAACTTAAAGCATTGCTCCATAGAAAAATTATTGATCAAAAAGTGCATTGGGTTTCCTACTATTCAGTCCGCTGTCTTGAAAATAGGCAAACAGTGTATAGTGCAAGTAGAGTGTGATAGTTTGTTGCCACAATGAGGTCTGTAAATTTAGAATTAAATGTATGGATCGTGGGACAAACAAAGTAATGAGATAACCATGCCATTTTATTTCTCCAGTCCAATTCCATTTCCAAGAATCATTTGAAGCAGACGTTCATTGTTCTGGAGCGGATGACACTATGGAAGTAACCTTCCTCACCCTCAATGTCGCTGCCTGGAATACCATGATGCCACATCGCTAATGTGGTACATCTAATTTGTAGCGTTTCATTTGTTGCCATTGGGATTATTTTTAACAATAGGACATAACCTTAATGAATAGCAATCTAAGGTAATGTAATCATCAATAATTGGAGAATTTACGGAGGGTGGATGAGTGAAAAGTAGCCGCCTGTGAATGAAAATCAGCCAAATTATGTCTGTGAGGGGAAAATAAGGACGAAGCAATTCACAGGCTGTGTGCGTGTCTTCTGTGAAGGAAGAGCAAGAAGGAGGAGAGGCCGGTCGGGAAACTCAACGTGTGTTTTAAAATTCTAGTCGTTTGGTTACCATCCCACAGCAATGCGTCACTGTCAAATGCTTCACCTGTCAACTGCACTCTTGCCCACCGACTGCCCTGGGCCTTGATGGAGACTTCACGTGGCCTTTTTTATCCTCTTTCCCCAAAGTCTGCTTGTGGCAGGTGTGCAGTCATCACAACTCTATTAGCTTCACCATGGCAATAAAGACACATTAACCTGCTACACTGAGGACCCCGCTCATTACCCGGGTATGCCTTTGAGCAGCTTGGCACACTTGGACAGGATGTCTAATGATGGGAGCGTGCTAATACATGAGTGCACCCTCAAAGCCCACCATGACCCAAACAGTCCAGTTCGAGGTTTGTATGAATTCAAACCTATGTTCTCATTCCACTTGAAAGGGAAGACAAACAACTCAGGCTGTGGTTCTTAATCTGCCGTATTTGAATAACTCAAATTACAAAGCTGTACTTTAAGCACAGACCTCCCAGTTTCCCAGTTTTCCCTGTCTGACTCCACTTCTACCCCAGTCTGATTTCATTTTGGCATTTTAATGACATTCTCAACAATTCACTTAGGATGGCACCCAAAATTCATACTTTTGTTATTATCGCTCTCTGGATGGAATTGGGGCCCTCGAACAGCTGAGATAGAAGAGAGCTTTCATCAACATGAGCAGAGGCTCAGGGCCTCGTGTACGCTTTTGCGTATTTGTTTTTGCGTATTTGTTGCGGAAACTGAAAAATGGCGCTTTCCGTGTCATGCATATTAATTCACGGGCGGTTAAAGGGGAAAGTGGGAGTGTCCCGTAAAGAGATGGGAGGGGATCCGTAAAGTGTGCCTAAATGTTCGCCTTGCTACAGCGCATCGGTCAACCCAAACATTTCCACACCACTAATGCCCAGAACAACACAACAACTTTGTTGTCGCTGAATTTTGGTTTTCTCTTTTGACTTTGGCTGAAGATAGAAAGAGAGAAAAAGGCCCATTCGCTTGCGTCGACCAAAGTATCACAGCTGGCGCTTTCTGCGCGATGGTCATGGCCAACGCTACATTTGTAAATGTTCGTACATGAGGAAGAGAAAGTAATCTAGTTTGGGCTGTAAAATTGGTCATGAAACCAAATGCATTCTCCTCTGCATCTGCTGTTCAGGCTCCAGTCCAGTGTCTGTCAAGTCCACTTAGACCCCTAAACTGGGTACACGTTTTAGAAAAGTCCAGTATTTTGGACCTTTTGAAGTCCTCTGGTACAAACCCTCTGCTGGAGTAGGTGTTAAATCACACCCTGAGGCATGCAAGGTTGCCTTATAAAAAAAAAAACACCTCTCCCCAACCAGTGCCATCTCTCAACAAAAAACAAACATAATAGGGAGCCACATGGCCTCTCTGTAGGCATTTCCATCTGCACCCTGATGAAGAGGCCTATTGGCGCTCTTGTCGGGTGGGATTGGAGGTCTGACTGGCTCACCGCAGGGGTTTGTCCACCTCCCTCGCTGTCCTCACTAATCCCGGTCCTGACAACCGCTCAGAGGACCAATCACAAGATGCCTGGCAGGTCCTCCAAATCCACCCGGGTCAGGGATAATTAGCCTGTAGATTTCTCTTTCAATCCACTGCCTGAAAAGGTCTGAGAAACGAGGGCTCTGAGAGACACATGAGAATCTTGTGCGTATGCCTGGAGATTTGGCAGTGATTAAAAGCTGTGCCGCTGTGTTCAGGAGACACCACATGCTATTAAAATGTGGTTTGCCATGTCCTTGCTCAGTTATGTTAACGTGTTGTTTCATCATTAATTCAATTGGAATTGCTAATTTAAAAAAGGTTTAAGAGAAACAGAGCCAAAATTACTACTTATGTGTTAGTTTAGTAAGAAATTCATGAATCAAAAGCAGTCATCCCTAATAAGTTTCATCCCTCATCTTCCTCTCAACAGCCCTGAAGAACAGAAATAAATTTGAAAAACAAAGTGCAATCTCCAAAAGTTGGTTCGAGGAAACAATTAACCTCACGGTCCACGAATCCCACTTCTACTTTCAATGATCTTTTATTTCGACTAAACATTTTCAGTTGTGAGAGCCATTGATTAAATACAAAAAGTAGAAGTAGTCGACTTGACATCACCCAGAAGTTGGGCTCTTTTTTTTTTATCTCTTAATATTTTTTCATGCTTTTCCTGCAGAAAGAGTTTCCAAAGGGGCATCTGGATGCTAATTATGGTGAAAACATGCTCCAAAAATATCCTTCAGTACCACCAAACGTTTCATAACAGCATGCTAGTGACTTCACGGTCACAACCTGCCAATCAAAGCAGACATGTCCCACTTAATTATGCTTAACGTTAATCCTGAATATAACTGACATGTGATTCATCCCTCTGTTATGAACAGGAAAATGATCTTTTACGACCAATACGAGTTCTTGTAGCAGCAGTAAACATGTTGTATCCCGCCCTAATGGGTCGCTTTTAGAGCCACAATCAAGTGGTGATTCATGGAACTGTTTCTAGCACATCCACTTTGGCAAAATATTCAGACCTGGAATTTGCTGCTAGGCGAAAACACATCAATTTGTCTTTAAAATGGACCATTTTCTAGTTTTTAATACTCATGCCTCAATAGAAACCCTGATAATTACTCTGACAACGCAGCAAAATGCTCGCTCGTAATTTTGCTCTCCGATAATGTGTCCACAGATGGTGATTTAGGCGCTCTGTGCAGACAAGCTGCTCAAAAGAGAAGGTAACTGAAGCATCATTAGCACCATTGATATTACCCAACGCCGAGCCCCTTGCTCCATTCCCCACCCATTCAAGAATCACATTAAGGTTGCAGGGAGCGGTTTTATTGCTTTTAGCTTTTCAATTAGGCTGGATAATTTGTGTCCACCTCCTTTAGATTAGATTTTAAATGAAAAACTTTGTTGTGCCATTAATTATCAAAATTCTTATCTTGTAGACAAAGCTCTTCAACCACTAGGAGAAAAGAATAGAGCAAAAAACACAGAGATGGGGAGGTTGACATTTTTTTTTCTTCATTTGAACACTGCAGATGACTGCCGGTGAGCTGAGAAGATGCATGATGAGCTCAATAACAGCGAGAAAGGCTACGAGAGAGACGGTCCTTCACCGCGTCCGTCAAACTACCGACACCGCAGCGTTTTCTCTGCTGTGCAGAGATGGGAGGGCGTGTGTGTGTGTGTGTGTCTGTATCCTGAGGAGTTGTTGGTGAGCTAGAGAAGATGTTTGTTCTTTTGGCCAGCAACTTGGCACCTCTTCTTCCCACCCAGCTCAGGACCAAACACTTCACTCCTAGTCAGCTCTAAAAGGGGTCCGGCCTCGGCGAAGCCCCTGCTGCCTGTAGAATCTGGGTACAGCGCGACGTACCTCCGCAGCAAGATAGTCAAAGACACTGCAGGCAAGAACAGCAGGCTACCGTGTACATACCAACACACACACACACACACACACACAAAAAGATGGTCAGGACCCCTTCGTGTATGTTAGGAGCAAGGATTATTGCCTTGGGTGGGTTGATATACCGGTGCGTCTCATACAATTGCTAAGTGTTATTTGACGCCTTGGGAATGTAGTCAGGCGGACTGTTCCTTTCTGGCTCGGGCAGGATTTGAGCAGAAGGTTTTTTTTTTTTAATCGAAAACCAGAGTTCTTCCGACAACGGACAAAGCAGCTGGTGGAACAATAGACAATAACGGTGATTCCAGATGCAATTTAATGGGTTTTTTTTAGAAGCATTTCAAAAATCACAACGAAAGTTGCTCTCCTCGGTTGTGATAAAAAAGAAAACTGTCCATTTTAATTTTTTTACAAAGCAACTTTCAGAGTAGATTGAGTCAGGCAGGAAGAATCACTAGAGGCAACCAGTTAATTTTCTAAATATTTGGAAAATATATATAATTGTATCATGCCACTACAGCAATGAACTCACCTTTGATGGCATTACTTTTGTCTTTAATAAACGTCACAATAAAGTAAGAAGTAAAAAATTAAAACAGACAAAACAACCGAAAAAACAACCGGCTTCTGATGGAAGAACAAGTAGAAACTTTGTTACCTTGACAGCTCAGTGCAAATGATCAACATGCAGTGTGTTGACCAATTACTTTAGAACTTTCCACTCAATTGTATTTATATCAACATTCCAGACCTTGTGCAACCTGCGTGCATATGGACATTATATACTGTATGTCTATTTGTATACCCTACGCATGTTCTTTCATACATCTACTGTACATACTGCGTAGATGCAGTTCCTCTGGCTGCTCAACATGCATTAATGACGCCGGCTGAATTCTAATCAGGTGCTCTCACGGGTCAGCCTACTAGAGTCTCTCGCATTAAAGCGCTCTTCTTCTAGAAGCCGCGTCCTGCGCCAGCGGTGGAGCTGCTGCAAAGTGCTGAAGCAGGATAAAGAAAGGTCTGTTTGCTCCGAGGTGTTTTCCTGGCCCCCCCGAGGAGGTAAATCGTGCATGTTTTGACTTGACAGGCAGATGGTGAAGATGAGCTCCCCTAGCCAGAGATCGCTGACCACCTTGGAATGAATGGATTGCAATGTAAAAGCAACACACTCAAGGACACACTTCCGCCGAAACATCTTTGTCCTGCTTGGTTGCATATTTGACTGAAAGTGTATTACAGTAAATCTTTTGTGGCATGTTCAGGTATGTTTGTTAATGAATTGAACTACACAAATCAATAACTGTGAAGAGTTAAACCTCCCAATTATTATTGTACTGTTTTACTTACTTCTATTAGCTGTCCAGTTTCATTAAAAGAGAAGGCTCTGCTTTAGAGTGCAGCAGTCTCAAAAGAAAAGACAACCTATTCTTTTTTTATTTTACATCCCTGCAATTCCAGCACACTGATCTAATTGTAACCAATTTTCCACTCCAAGCTTTTTGAGGGTCGTCTTCTAGAGTTGTAACAAGGAAAAGCTTGATTTTCTTTTAAATTAGCAAATATTTCTGCATGAAGCATGGTTAACCTGTAATTAAAATCCACAGGTTATTCCTACATCACTGACAATTTAGTCTTCATTATCAAGATTTTTCAATCTAACTTTCATATCTTCAGAAGTCTAGCCCTTTCAAAGACTGGATGCCACCACATACACACGGTAGCAAATTAGTCATAAGCATAAATATATAAAGCTACTGAAAACGTAATATGAAGATTCAAACACCACTGCAATTGGTGTTTGAATCTACAACATGTTTTGAATCAAACATGTTGTTCTTTGAAAACCATCTACCTGCATTTGTTTGCTCTAAATTCAACTCTTTGATATTTTATTTCAAATGAAGAATTTAAATATATATATTGTTTTATATCTATGTTAATTTCACAATTAAAAAAAGGGATTAATCAAACTAATTGAACTAATCAAATGCAGATCAGAAAGAAAGACAAATTCGACAAACGGCACCTCTTTGCTATCACTGATTGTGATCTTTGGCTTGCAATTTTCCAGTAATGCTACTTTCTTTTATCTGTGCTTTGATGTGCCCGGGGATAAGTAGGATTGCTTAATACCGGAGTTGATTTTTGATGTAGAGCACCAAATCCAAATCAACCTGCTCCGAATTGAATCTGAATTTGTTAACGAGTGTTGTATGTTGCCCACATAATACAACTCATTGTCCCTCCCCTACTTCCTTGTCGGTAAGACAAAATAGGCAGAAAATGGCTTCCAGGGGCCCATCTCTCTAAAGCGGAACGCTGGTCTCACCTGCACTCGTCTTGTGTCTGGGGGCGAAAGGGGCTGGGAGACATTTGTTCAAACTGAGCACAAAGGCACTTCCAATAAACCGCAAACTACTGGCTACACCACTGGCTGCAGACGCATTAGGCCAATTGAATCCGAGAGACAGTTTAACGGCCCCCTCTCCTCCCATCAAGCACCTCGGGCAATTTAATCCATGTTTTGCAGCTTTTGTAATTCAGCCTCCACTCAAACACCCCTAAGATACTTGTAATTACTGACAATAATTGAGTTTGTGTCGATGTGAAACACAGCTTGGGATGGACGGGAGGAGGAGGAGAGTGCATTTGTTGTGCTCGTTTGGCAGAATGACAGTGATGCAAAGCTGCAAAGACAACAAGCGTGGAACCTATTTAAATGTTTGGTGCAATGAAATTAAATGTGATAGAACGCGAGGAAAGGGGTAGCAGACCCCACCATCTCATCCGGGGCGTTGTAATTAACTCATAAGTGACAGAAACGCAGTGTTTATGACAGCCGCTCTAACGCCACAGTGCCACGTTTCCATCGGTCAGGTGGGGGGGGGGGATCATTGTTTCCCCTGTCAACCTCTGATTGGAAAAGTTTACCTCCGAACTCTCTCTGATTGGCAGACTGTGTTATTTGCATGCACTAGGGTAATATTTCTCTGCCAGAAAGAGCTTATAAGAGCTGCTGCTGTATAATGTAAAATGTATTTCCTAAAGCAACCAAAGGTTAGAAAGTAATATCTGATCAAACCTTTGTCTGGTTTGGTTCGCATGACCGCAATCAAGAACATAAAGGGGTCTTCGTTATACAATCACACCTATGGACCTATACACTTTTCTAGTCTTCCGACGACTCAAAACACATCAAGACTTCATAATTGACACGCTGTGGTCACAGTAGCAAGGATGGGGTTAAGTGTCTTGCCCAAGGACGCGTCAACACACAGGTCAGCAGGGGCTAGAATCGAACTGCCAACCCTCTGATTGGAGGATGACCGCGCTCTCCTTCACGCACCTACCAACTGCTCGGGTGAAAACTGCGTGAGGGAAGAAAAGTAAGTGGAACTCACCAGACCTGGCATTGTTTAAATACAGGTAATACAAAATACCAGCAATAGTTCGGCGACCGTATAATTGTCCACGGCTACATGGCCAGTATTGTTTGAGCGGCTGCGTTCTCCAGAGTCGTCAAGCTGCTCAAATGAGAGCCAGAGCAACAGCCGAGCCAAATCACACACGGCAAACTGAGGCAACGTCCTTCCGCCCCGGTGGAGGTCGCCGTATTTGTTTTCAGGCTTAGTCACGGACAGTTTCTGTCGCTTTTTCGTTTACGAGACCGTATGATGTTGTGTTGCAAGCTGTCGTTTGTTTGGTGAAGAAGGGGGAGTGAGGAGGAGGGGGTACTAAAAATCCCAACCTCTCTTGACCTCTGCAGGGTTCAGGGAGATGCGTGACAGAATCGTGGCAGAGATTTTTAAGAAAGTTCCCTCTAAAAATGGATTTTAAAGTTGGGCTCCGATATATATTTGTGAAGTGTTATTGTTCCCCCCACACACGGGACACAACCGGACAGACCGTTTGTATGTCAGGGCCCAACTACCTTAACCCTGTAAGACCTAAATATAGAAAAACCTAAAAAAAAGAATATCTGTTGTTAGGGTCGGGTGGTCACTGGATCCAAAAGCAAACGGAGAACGGGTGGTTGGAGTTAAACAAAGGAAATTTATTCAGGTAGTGGGGAGGGGAAACAGGAGATCAGGAGGTCGCTCGAAGAAAAAGGCGCTGGCTTGCGTGGCGTGGCGTGGCGTGGCGTGGCGTGGCGTGGCGTGGCGTGGCGTGGCGTGGCGTGGCGTGGCGTGGCGTGGCGTGGCGTGTGCTGGAAAGGTAATCATCTGACGCCGGCTTCACGGCGAGAGCAGGCTTTAAGCCGTGACTGACGAGATTGGCAACAGGTGGTGAGGATTGCTTCGATCTGCTGTCCCGCCCCTCCTGCCTCTCAGCCAGGCCGCACCCACAATCCCCACATCTGTATTTGTACTCACATTGCCTGAACAATAATTCAGATCAAACTAGGGTTAATTTGCAAGTTTGATTGCTTAGTTAGCCCCATAAAGGTATATAACATTAATAATAGTCACACATTAGTCATATTTTTTATGAAGTCATTTATTAAAAAAAAATATTAAACAAGATACAACTCTTGTACACTTCTCCATTCCTTTTTTTTTGACTTTCCACTTATGGACAGACATCTTTATCTGAGTCTTTACTCTCATCAGTGTCATTCAGTTCCATCTCAACTTCACTGTCACCATTTTGGATGATATCAATCACATTCTGCACACTGTATCGCGGCTCTCTCCTTGCTTTGGCATTCTGAAAATAAAATATCAATTAATTAACATGTGTAAATATGCGTTTTATATTGTAGTACATAACCTAAAGTAATAGATAGGATGGTGGGCCAAGTGCTCAGGGTACGAATGTTTTCCAGGCAGACAATACTGTCTGCTTATGGTAAGTGGCTGTAAATGGCTTGGCCTATACTCTCCTTATCATGTTAAATGAAACACGCATCGCAGTCATTAGCCATTTAGTCACAAAACACTGCCTTGACATAACAATACTGCTTCTTATGCTCTCTAATTATCATACTAAAAGGAAACATGCATACCCCCATTTACATCCACACCCCACATTCAGGAACATGTTCACCTTTCCCAGAACTGAATTATCTATTGATATCCTCTGGAACAGATAAAGCTTTTAAATCAGTCAAATTTGACCAAAACACAATACAAGGGTAGAATGTATACTGTCAATGTGTAAAGAAAAACACCACCAGGCAGTGGTGAAGTGGAGGGAATAACACCTGTTTGAGCCCACTGCAACAAGCCTGCTATTTGGACGACCACACTCACCCAGTGTTGTATAATTGCATCAAATCTTTAACAAGCTCTAAATGGAATTTGATGCATATAACTACATATGTACATGCTCTAGACATTATAATAACAACCCAAAAAATATATAAAAGACATTTTACTTACTTGAATCTGATGAAAAGAGATGAACAATAGGACCCAATGACTATGTAAATGTGGTAAAAAGTGTTTTTAAGGATGACTAAAGGTAACGTTGTAATTCTCCAACAAGGGGTGTTACAGGGTTAATCAAGGAATTTCTAAAATATGCTTTCAATATTTTTCTTGTGCTTTGCCTGTTAGAAAACTATTTGGGACTTTTTTGAAGAACAAATTTGGATAGTATTGTTTCATCTAATGTTTGGTGTTCTTTTTCTCAACCACTTTGTAATACTGTTGTGTAATACCAATAAAATAAAATTAAAAGAGGAATTTCATTTAAATGAGAAGAACAAATATGATTCACCAACCAAATTTGATTTATTATTTTCTGACTATCTTTCAAAAGTCACATGCTAAGATATCGTTGAGGAAGTGTCGGTAAGTAATCAATTACATTGTCAAGCAATGATTGGGTTATACCGTAATTGATTCTCTGTACAGAATGAATGGGCCGCTGCATTTCACAAATATCTCCCCGGAACGCTTCCCCAATTTCCTTTGCTGGATTCCTTGAGGGCCAAAAGGTATTTATGCTTGTCATATTTAGTCCATATATCCCACAAGGCCTGATATTTTTGCCATGTGCTCCCTCTGTGTACGTTATTAATCCTCATTAGGCTGTGTCCAGGCTCTCATTGAGAGCCCCCAAACTTGGTCCCCAAACTTTTCTTGTGAGGGCCACAAAACCTATTTCCTCCTCTGTCGGGGGCCGGGCTGGGGGGTGCTAGTGGTTGGCGGACCTCCGCATATACTCGGGCGTGTCCATATGATCGCGCAGACAGTCCGCGGAAGTATGCCGGGGGCCGCATTCGGTACTTGTCCGCGGGCCGTAGATTGGGGACCCCTGCTCTAAGGAATAACAAACCTGATAGTAAAACCCTTCTGCTGGCCGCATCCCTGGGATTTGTAATCTTACTGTTTTATATGAATGGGGATGGGGAAGTTCGAGGGTAAAAAGGTCAAATGCTTTGAAAAATTCAACATTTTAAGACACAGACCCTAAACATTTTAACAAAACAAAAATGTGACTCTCCACATGCTGTTCATTAATACAACAAGCATGAAATCTGAAGCATGCTGAGGCCTTTACATGGACCCAGGCCGGACCCCTTTATATTTAAAATAATAAATCGTTATAAATTGGCTTTACTCATAATGAGATAGCACTTAGAAGTAGAAGTACAACTAAAGAATCGCTAATTTCTCATTACAACATCACAGGGATCAGCTGTGTATATGGATCAAAGTGTTGTGGGTAGAATCGTTCAAATTACGATCTTTTAGTAATCAAGTTCATTTTGAGTATTTATGTACAGGTTAACAAACAGGTAAGAAAACTATATTATATATTTTATTTTAACTAAAGTTAAAAATATAATAATTTAGTGAAAATCCGTGCTGAGCTGTGGCTTTGCAGCTTTTTTGAACTACTGACATGGGATCTGTAAGCAGTACAATATTGTTTTTAACTAATTATAACCAAATTGTAGTTTGTACTACAGTGCACTACTATTTTATATTTATTTATATTCAGGTGGGACTGTACTATATTATAATTAATTCAGCCAAACTACAGTTAATTAATTTGAACCATTTAAAACAATTGTATTGCAGTTTTGAAATGGTAAATACAATTCTAGTAAGTAATAAATGTATACTTGTCAATCAACAGCTTACAGCCCACTGACTTGAATTTGACACAAAGAGACTTGATCACTAAAGGCAGGTTCCCATTGTACTTACGTCTGGCATCATGTAGAAATTAACTTGCTTTGCACTGGTTCCCTGTGATTGGTTACCTCAGTGAGCACACTTGCACAGACATGAACAGAAATAGACAACGCATGCGCCCGGCAACCACTAGTTTTCACCTCATTAAAATTGGGGCATTCACAGAAGACTTTCCATGTGAACATTTTGCTAATTTAGTCTGAGCTCAGAAATAATCACAACGCTAATGCAGACAACCATGGGTTTCTAGAGAAGAAGAAAATAGGCGTTGTTATGCTGGGTTTTCATGCTGTATTACTGTTCAACATGCCGCGTACAGGGAACAAAGAAAAGAAGACAGGAAATATTTTCTTTTTGGTTGGAGAATAAATGCCATCACAGACCACTCTGCCCGTACTCATCACCGTGTTATAGAATATGGAAATTTTCATAAATGAAAGGTGACACCAGTCTATAATGAGTTAGAGGTGATGAGTAATAAATAACAGCCACAGTGTCCAATTTCCCAAACAAGGTTATATGGGTGCATGATGTGAAGAGTGATGGCAGGGCTTTAGTTCAAGCCAGCACATGACTGATATGCATGGCTTACTTTTGTAATTGTCTTGGTGCATTGGACCCGAAGACAGACATAGCAGTCTCTTCAGCCTAGTAATGTAGTATGTGCTAAAATGGCTTCAGAAGTGAATTATCGCTCTGCTCCCTGGCACAGGCATGTGACCGCCTCTGGAGATGAGCATCACAGTCACCTGGCCTCTGATTCATCGCGAAAGGATCCAAGTGGTGCAGACGTATCATACATTTCTAGTGTGGAGGGGTAGCAGGGAGCATGGCGCCCCAGCTGGGTGGACTGACCCTCCTGTTAAGTGGAAGGTTTCCCAGACCCCCTATGGGGAACGGGCGCAGGTACATGCGCCTCAGAGGGACCTGTAAACAGGAACGTTGCAGGGGCACCTTTACCATTGTTAGTCATTATGCTTCAACAGTATCTTGGCTGTTTTTTCTCAATTTTGTTTTTTATTGAAAGGTTATTTATCTGATTGTCACAGAAAACCACAAAGTACAATCTTCGATGCAACACAGACATGTATTGTCTTGCTGGATAATTGCATTGATAACCAAACAAATCAGTGCTCCGTCAGTTTATCTCAAAGTGAATTAAGGGGAGGCTATTTTTTAATATATCTGTGTCAATAAGAGGAAAAAACGGTATATCCCTTTGTTTCGAAACTTACAATTCCCCCAACTTTTGCTCATGGAAAACCAACTCGGGGCAGCGCGCTAGAGCCGACGGGGAGAGACGACAGTCGAAGAGAGACCCATGCGGCTCGGAAGTCAATTTCTCTGCGTTAGAAATACAAGGTGTGGCGTGTGCCCGGGTTGAAATGCGTGTGTACAATTTTTTTTCGACTCGGTGTCGTCACCGAAAGAGCCATAGATCCCTCGCAATCTATAGGTTCCCGACCCCTGAGCTAGCTAGAACAAACCATAATAGAAAATTGGGATGATAGTGGACACATGGTTGAAAGGTAAAACGGTAAAAGCCTTTAAGACTAAATCCTGTCCACCTACTAGCTTACAAACAACTCTAGACACCTGGCCGGGCACCTTGTAAAGTGCGACACGACTGACCCGTCACGGGTTGCATATAAAACAATATTTCACTGAGTTTACTATATTCTGCATTAGTTCCTTTATTTTCTTCAAACCCCACTATAGAATTTTCCTCAAAAGGTGGTCATTATGTTCTCAAAGCCATAAATCCACCTGTATTATGGTTAAAATGTGATTAAAAGCCAAATTTGCTAGCGTAGGCTAATGTAGTATTTAAGTAGTAAGTATCAAATGACAATGAGCAATAAAAACTGAGAGGTTACTCTTTGTCACGATGGGTCGGAGTGGCGAGCAGGAAGGGGGACTCAGACGCAGAGTATTCAAAAATAAAAAAGGGACTTTAATAGTCAAAAACCACAGAAACTAAAAAACGCCACAAGGGGCAAAAACGGGCTGTGAACGAGGAACAAGAAACAAGGAACAAGAGCCGCACTTGTTTCGCTTTCTTACGCACAACTTTACTCTTTACCACTAAGCACAGCTAAAGAGCAGCGGAAGGGCCAGATATTTCCCTTAGCTCTGCTTTCTGGTCTCCACATACTCCTAACAGACAGTGAATATTTAACATTTGTGAAGTGGCCACAAGCAGACTCCAAATAAAAAGTCCTTATGTTACTCCATAACTTCTGCATGTGAAAACAAGCAGCTGTTTGCCATCATGTTCACCATATCCAGGTTCCCCTGGTTCATGGATTTACCGCTTATCTGGACAAAGATGTCTCGGTGAAGACTAACAGGTGCAGGACGGACCTTTTCTTTGGACTGTGAGTCAACAAGTACTACGGATGCAAAACCAGGCACACAAATGATTACGATCACTGCACACTAAGAATCATTCATTCGTCTTTATGCTGCCTGCCTCTCATTAAGTTCAAAATCGGAATTATTATCAATACAAAAGTATGCAGCACCACTGCTGGACCTGTCTTCTGCATTTGATAGAAAAACTGAAATGTCGGCAGTGACAGATCGTAATGCCCCTTTCGGCAATAATATAAAAAAATCAAATTTCCTAAATCATGGGTATAAGTATAAACTTTTTTCCTGTCCAAAAACCAAATACATTCATATTCTGAATTAAAACTCTTTGTATTGAGTGTGTCATAAGCATGTCAAGCAGGGTCTGCTTTGAAATGTATAATCCTGTCATTGGTGCATCTTTTTTTCTGGCCCTTGAGTTTTCAAACTTTTAATTGCTGCTTATTGGTTTCATGGATTAGCATTCAACAGAAGCTTATAGGATTTCGCACTGTGCTTCCAGTTTCAGCTCGGTTGAATGTCAGGGATGGTTTGGGGATGTGACCATTGTCGATTAATTGAGTAATATGATTATCCACGGGTCACTCCAGCAAGTGTGCTGCAATTGTTTCACACTCAAGGAATCTCTCTCCAGTTGATTCAATAAACTGTGTTTAGCAATTTGTCTTTTATTTTCAGCTGACCAGTCAGCCTTTCTTTATTATTAGTGAGAGGGTGGGATTCAAGCATACAGTAATGAGCAATACCGAGTCAAAGTCATTTGACTCGGTACAAAAACAAAAACTGTTTCTCTGCCAATCTTGGGTTTGGAGGACTTCTAGATGTATCCACATAACAATGCTGGCCTCCAATACGCTGATCTCATAGAAGATTATATGTATTGAATTACATGCCTTTTTTCATGGGAGGATTTAACAGTGTGGTACAAACTTTACATCCACAGTATTCTTTAAAGCCCTTCCATACAGACCATTTGTTCCCATTATAATTATAGAGGACTATTGGAAATATAATAAGGCAAACTTGAGTTTTAATTTAGCTGATGTTATCTATATTGTCAAGCTAATACATAGGAATAAAGTAAAGAAAAAATAACAAACAAAACAACATAATTAAGAATCAAAATCAATCCCATTGACTCTCTACGCGCCATAAATAACCAAACCGTCTTTACATTTTTGTCAGATTTTGTTTTTGTCAGATAGTGTGTGTGGCGCTGGGGGGACTAATACATTGAGAATATTATTTCTTTGTGCTCTTTAGATCTCTCACATGATGTGTCTCGCACTGACTGTGACAATTAAAGCGCCCCGGTGTAATTAGGCTGTCAGGAAGTATGTACTTTAATGAAGCCGCGTCGGTCGTTGGCTGAATGACAGGCATAGCGCATTGACACGGTGCACAAGGGCGCAGACCTCCTGGGAGGAGCCACACTGGGCAACGGCCCCGCCTTTTCACATTGTCTTGGAGATCATTTATGTCTTTTCAATCCGTAGTCCTCTCAGGTCCATGTGCTCTTTCAACACACAATCCCTTTATTTCTGTGTGTGTAGCTGTGTTTCTTTTTATTATCTTTCACCCTTTTATTGCGCTACAATTACATGTTTGTGTGTAAAGCTGTACATTAAACACATCTTTGTGAGCAAGTAGACATGTCCCTCTGATTATGCAATACACTGTGTGTCTGAGTGTGTGTGTGTGTGTGGGACAATCTGCGTAAATCAAAGATTATAAATATGGACTCAAGCCTTTGCCATACCCATTACTTGAATACTAAAACAAACACACACACACACCACTGACCACCGTATGAAATTTCTGTATAATTATGGATGTAGTGTTTGCTATAATGAGGCCGCTATTTTGTGATGTAATACATCCTCTGACTTTATTAATGTAACCGAAGGGCTAGCAATGAGAACGAGGCGGGTATCTTCAAATGACAAAATAGGATAACTTAACAATAGACGATGCCTAAAACAATCTATTCCGTACGTAGCTCTAGGCCCTTTAGCCCTCATTTAATTTAGCACCTACAGTAATTATCAGTACAAATGTATTTGTGCAAGTAAATCATTTTGTAATTAAATGGTATAAATCAATCTCTATGGACCTCTGTGTGACACTTTACTGTCTTTGTAACATGATACTGTTGTTTAGAAATAATGAATGGTTCATCCTTTTGGGGGTTTATTGGATCAGGGTGCTGCGCTCAGCTCTGAACACAAGAAAGATCCATCTCAACTTTGTATGAAATCATTTCAGGGACATTATTGCTTGGTTTCTCTCATTACTTTCCACTCGTCTTGCCTTGTCCTCAAGGGGTAAAAGCTGCCAGCCGGAGCCCATTCTCCATTCTGTTTGTGCTTTAAAATTGATAAGTGAATCAAAAGAGTATTACATATTAATTATTAATTTCATAATGTGAAGCAAAGGAAAAGAAAATCGCTGGATCAAACTTACATGAAGCCGAAATAGTCTGTGATGCATACTGATGGGATGACACTAGACTCCTCCTTGTTGACTATGGAGTAACATAAGGACCTCCAATGGCCTTTTAGCTGGGTCGGAAATGGCGAGCAGGCTGCCTCGGGCACAGGGACCAGGCCCACCCTGGTTCCACGGGTTCTAATACTGGTTCTACCTGATGATCAGTGCTGGGCAAGTTACTTTAAAAAAGCAATTAGTTATAGTTACTCACTACTTGTTCAAAAAGTAACTGAGTTAGCAACTGAATTACTCTGCAATAAAAGTAACTTCTTACCAGGGAAAGTAACAATTTGCGTTACTGTTAAAAAATGAGTTGCTTACAACGGATGTCGACAAAGTTTTTGCTCCTGGATATAATGTACACATCACTTGCACGTTCTTGCCTTTGACCTTGAAAATGATGTAGCGTGTCTTAAGGTCCTAAATGTGTATATGGTTCTGATTACTCTATTACGTGGGCCAGGGTTGGGGTACCGCCCCTTCTGGCTCAATGTGTGTAGTTTTTGGCTCTTTATTGGCACAGAACGTTACAACTGGTGTCAGAAGAAACCTCAGTCGGATTCTAATAACGTAGTCGACCGCTCGGGCATTGGCGGACTTCTGTTTGGAGGACGCTTTTTCTGGTGGAGATGGAGCGTTCTTTTGGCAAAGGTTTTTATGTCAAGAAGGAGGAGGAGGGCAACAAGTACGGATATCCTCGTCCGGTTCAAGCGCTGGGAGGACAGCGTTTTTCAGCGGACAGTTTAGGAGGGAAGATGAAACGTGAGTTACAGCCACCAACATCCGCTGGGGGTCCTGGCTTAGCGACTGCTAGCGCTGAAGCTAGCTACACGGCTCGCGGAAAGCTGCCGCCCGGGAACGTGTATGAACATAACGCAAACAAAGACGGCGGCGCCCATGCACAGCAAGTGCCGGTAGGCATGAAGACGCCGAAATATGCGGGGAAGTCGGACTGGGAGGCTTTTCATACTTAGTTCGAGAGTAACGCGAGTAACGAACTCATTTACATTTTAGTAATTGTAACTGCGTTACTGGATTTAAAAAAATAGTTTGTTACAGGCTCGTTACCGCTAAAAGTAGTGGTTACTTTGTAACGCGTTAGTCCCAACACTGCTGATGATCAGTGTTTGTAATAACAACGTTTAAAATAACGGGGTAATCTAACTAATTGCTTTTTCCGTCGTTACAACGCCGTTACCGTTACTGGACGCTAAATGCAGTGCGTTACCATGCATTGATTGATGCAGGTCAGCGGGCGGTGCCGAACCTCGCGCGACGTTAGCAGTTGTGTTGTCATGCTGAAAGTGCAATATGTTTCAGAGACAGTACAGTTTTCTTTCCGGTGCGGCGTACCGGTGTTACGTCCCTACTGGTTTGCCTGCGCCATCCCTGACATACTGATTCGTCCCACATTCGCAAACATGTTGCTGAAAATGTTCACATTTTCATTGAATCAATTACGATTTTACAAGTGAGCACTACATCACTGCCACGTGTACAAAAATACATTGAAGAAAATATATTTAATAAAAGATCACCACAACTTGGATTCGAACCCTGTCGAGCAAAATAACAACACATCCCAAGACTGCTGCGCTGCACCGTCGGCCAATCAACCTTAGAAACTCAACAGAACGAGGAAGTAATGTGTAGATTATGTGCTGGAGCAAAAACGTTGTCGACATCCGTTGTAAGCAACTCTACTTTTTTAACAGTAACGCAAATAGTTACTTTCCCTACGAGTTCCTTTTATTGTAGAGTAATTCAGTTACTAACTCAGTTACTTTTTGGAACAAGTAATAAGTAACTATAACTAATTACTTTTTTAGAGTAACGTTCCCAACATTGCTGATGAGGTCACAAAAATTTAAATTGTCATGAACAGGAATGGTATCTTCCTGTTTCCCTTTCCCAACACTTTTTTGACTTTGATGGTGGTGTGGAGATCCAGGTTTGGGCTGTGGGTCTGTGTGAAGTGTCCGATTTAGGCGATACTTGTTGGGGCTCAGTGTGTCCAATGCAGATGCCTCTTTTAGCCTAAATGCTGCAAACTTCAACAACTCGCTGTAACTTCCGTGATGCTGTAGAAGTTTTACTAGCAATTTCATTGGAGACCAACAGCCAATCACAATTGACCTTCTTTAATTCTCTGATTGGTTGGTTTTGTGGCACAAATGTAACGCTGCTGCGAGTCGAGCGAGAGCGTGAGTGAACCGTTGAGCGAGCGCAGAGTGAAGAGGTGGAGAAAGCGCAGCAACGGCTGCCTGCGCGCACAAAACGAGTTTGTGGAGAGGGCACCTGAGTAAACTGTGCGCACGGAATATGTTTTTCTTTGCTAAAATATAGTTCTCTGTGCTCAAAACTTAAAATTACGCGCTGAGCATTGTGGCACAAATATAACACCATAGATTTGGCCCTCTTTCTGAAGAGCCATGAAGTTCCCGTGGACACTGAAACCAATAATCTAGGAGCTTAATTGTATAAATAATAGTCAGATGATCATGCATGTTCAACCCATAATTTTAGCATCCACAGAAGACGTTTCTGATGCTCACTTTTTATTTTCCTTTTTAAAACCAGGTGCATAGCAGGTGCAAAGTTGTGATGTGCAATAACTGGCATCATGGGATTTTTTAATAGGTAAAATAGTTTATAAGCAGAGGAATGTATGATATTCAGACACATATATCCATATGTGTCAATTTTTTCTCTCCATTTGTAATGTAGCTATGTAGCCTTCAAATATGTGATTGGTCACTGCTTCTCCAACCGGTGGAAATCGCTGACAGTGGGAAAAAAGTAAGCCTTTTTTTTAATTGCGGATCAAAAAAGCTGGAAAAATTTCAACAGAGCAGTGACAGAACTAGGCTACGATAAGACCCAAAACAACAATGTTTCAGACCTGTCCTGCCCATTGGAAGCCAAGCAGGGGCCAAGACGCTCAGTGTACTTGGGCACACTATTCTTTTTTTTAAGACCAGTTTGTTTCTTTGTGTGCAATTAGATAGCTTAAAATATGTTGATTACAATTGTTATGACACAATAATACAAAACAGCAGTGTTG
This sequence comes from Apeltes quadracus, assembly GCA_021346845.1. Taxonomy (NCBI): domain Eukaryota; kingdom Metazoa; phylum Chordata; class Actinopteri; order Perciformes; family Gasterosteidae; genus Apeltes; species Apeltes quadracus. The sequence continues at coordinate 3,425,731 of CM037934.1, read as the reverse complement.
AAAATGCTTGACATTTTTCCATCAACTCTCCTTGCAACAAACTAATGACTGACTGAAAGCTCTTTGCTGCATATAATGCAGAAAGACATCATCCATCTGATTTTTTTTTTTTACCCAGACAGTTCAGTCTGTGTCAATGGCCAAATGTGACTTTGGTTTGACTACTTTGGCTTTGGAATAATGGAGTCGTGCATGTCTAAGGTCAGAGTACGGCAAATCTTTCAGACATTGCATTGCATTTTTGGACAACATCTATCTTACTAAGAAGGATTGTCTGTTTATCAAACCACAGCTGTAAAGCTCCAATTCAGTACACTAGATGTACAATATATTATGGAATCCTCAATGAGCCAAACAAAAAGGCAATTTATTTAGGATCCGCTAGAAAAGCTTTGAGAGAAAAGCTTGTTGTTTATTATTTTTTTTCGACTGAAAAATTATGACATAAAATATATTCGAAATAAACTTTTCTTGACAAGCATACACAATCAGTATTTGACACGTTGGAAATGCATGCAATTTCATATTGGCTTTCATCCAGATAAGCCATTAGGATTTGATCTCCTGCTGTTTTACGTGCCATGCGGAAATGTCAAAGAGTGAAACAAAAAATACAGCCGTTGATTTACACAACCAACTGTTTGCTGGTACTCCAGTCGAAGTCCAAACAATTCATCATTTGAGTGAGAATAGGTAATAAGTTATCATATTAAGAACATTTATCTAGCATATATTTACATTGACAGAAAAGTGAAATGAGTTCCTTTAGGTAAAAAAAATATAACTGAAATGTCTGCATTAGCAATGGATTTTATGGAAGTAAGAATTTCCCTGCCAGAGTTTTCTGTTTCTCTCTCCGCCCACATAAGCGAAGGTGGATCTCGTTGCAGCAGTAAGGCGCCTGAACAATTTTTTTGGCAGGAAAAAGATACATCATGCTTGAATCATTCTGAGGGGTTTGGGATGCAAGCATGTGTGAGAGTGGGCGGACAGAGAGCGGGGTCAACAGGAGGCTGCGGCTGCAGCTGAATGAAAGTCAGAGCTCGGGTTGAGACGCTGCTGCAGAGCAGCGGGAGGTTTCTGTACTAGTCCTTGAGGGCTTTTGATGCCTTTTGCAGCACTAGCTGAGCTAGGAGCTGGATCTTGAAACCTGCACATTTTAACATTGGCCAGAGAAAATGCTACAGGAACATAGGGCCTCAGTTGAGATAGACGAAACGTTGATGAGGTAAAATGAAGCCTTATTTGGGATTTACATAAAAGTTAAATGAGAGAAAAAAAGGTTTGTTAAGGAAGGTGATTTGGAATGGAAATAAAAATACATAGGGGGAAATTGGGGCCAAATCGGAATAGACAAAAAGTCCACGAGGGAACAACAACTCAGTTGTGACAACACCTGCATTTGACATCACACAACGTCAACTAGTGTCATCCAAAAATCTGTAAAACAATGGTAATTGTTTTAAATAAGGATCACTTCATCAAAAGTAGATTCTTCGCCAGTTTTAACTTTTGCTTCTGGAGCCGTACTCCTGACTTGTATTTCACCCACGTTACACGTAGTGTGCCATGCTCTCATCATGCCTGCTGGATTGCTGTGTCTCCCTGTTGTGCCCCTTGATGGAGTTGTGCCTCTCTGGAAAACCGTCAACATGAGATCAGGGTGAAGTACATGTGCTCCAGTATTGCTGTAGCAGATTTAAAGATCAAGAGGCCAGCGGCCTCTTTGGTCCTGTAGAGGAAGTCGACATGTCAGTTTGATTTTCTATGAACACATCTCTGTTACTGCACTAAGTGCTCCCGCTGTATATTCGGCAAAGTAGAATGACATCTGTGCACAGCTTGGCCCCAGGCACACAGTATTTGCTCTCCTGCTTCCAGCTATGTCACAGATGCCGATATAGTATATTACTTGACCCGAGTTAACAAACACATATCATTTGTGCTTTTTGCATTTTTACGTAATGCTTGACATGGTTTGTCCATTTGAGCATACCAGTAAACTGCTCAGGTCATAAATGATACTGGCTTATGCAAAGCAATCCTTTTTTTTATATAGTATTTCAGATATGTTACACAAATGTACCATTTTTATTGGAAAACATAGGTTTAATATGAGATACACGACATGTACAACATGTGGCCACGACAGTGATGGCGTGTGACAGAAGTAACTGTTGTAATGGAGTCCCTTCTATAAGGCCACATTAGTCTAGTCGTATTCACCCTAATTACTTAGATGTCTAATATCTGTGTCTTGGGTTCCTAGTCTTTTTTTTAATTTGGTTGGCCTACTTGTGTGTGAAGACATCAGAAGGATGGATGATGACTAGATTTTATCCCATCATATTTCTGTTTAAAAAAGAAAACTGAATATACAAAAACTGACATGCAACTAAATGGTTTGATGATCGCTTGTTAGTAGTTAATTATTCAGCAGAACTTGTAGTTCTTGTAACTGAGTAAGTGTTCTTGTTTTCTGTCTTACTGTTGCAGTTTTAGAACTTTAGCAGCATCTGTTTCATTTTTTCTGTTTCAGTCAAAACTGAGGCTGGTAAAATATTGACTGTGGACAACGTCGGCTGAGTTTTAGATGCTATGACTCATTTTATTCCCTTTGCTGCGACACGGCAGGAAAGTAACACTGCAGCCGAGATTCCTCAATTCATTCATTCATTTCATTTTGTATAGCCCAAAATCGCAAATTACAAATTTGCCTCAGAGGGCTTTACAGTCTGTACACATGCAACATCCACCGCCCCGAAACCCTCACACTGGCACAGGAAAAACTCCAGAAAAAAGGAAAAAACCCTTCCAGGGGAAAAAAGGAAAGCAACCTTGGGGAGAACGTCAGGGGAGGAATCCCTCTCCCAGGATGGACAGACTACTATGGATGTCATGTGTACAGAATGAACAATGTAAAAGATGTATACTTTCAATTCCTATAACTAAAATGATTCAAAGAATTCCAAGTCAGGTGTACGGCAGGACACTGCAGGGGCAACCACCATCAGATAGAAGCACCATCCACACAAGCCTGTGGGCACGGAAAGAACAAATACTTTATGAAAGGGTAATATTGGTTTATGATCAGGAATCAGGGACATTTATTCCCATAATATGTCAGATGTACAAGGAATTTGACTTTGAGGTTGGTGCATGACAACAGACGACAATGGACAACAAGACAACATTGTCACGGTTCAGATCCACATCTTTCTCACTCCACCTAATCAGTTTATTTGGTACACCAGCTTGGCCCATTCACCTCGTCAGCCCAATCACACGCACCTGTCTACCCTACTCACGGCCCTCAGTATTTAAACCTTACTCACTCACTGCCAGATTGTTCTTTCGCGGTCTGATTACCTGTTGCCGACCCTGCCTGCCCGTTTACCCCGCTAGCCCGCACCCCAGAGAACCGACCTGCCCTTCCGCCCCGTCGATATTCTACTTGCTGTTCGGAACTTCAAATAAAAGGTCAAAAGAGCTCTGAGGTCTGGTGTCAGGGTGTGAGGTCAGGTCTAAGACTATGTGTCAGTTTAAAAATAAAGGAAGGATTTAGAACAAAGTAAAAAAAAATAAAGTGAAGGTAGGAGCACAAACAGTTTTTGTCCGGGGTAATGTGTCGGCAACCATCTTACTGGCTCGCTTTAGGATCCTGGAAGCGAACAGGTCCTGGGAAGTACCAGATGGTGATGGAGGACCAGAGGATGGACTCCATGATGGCCGTGTATAAGTGCACCATCCTTGTCTTTGGCAGGTTGAATTTCTTCAGCTGTTATTCTAATGTGCCGGACATCTACTTTCAGTATTTGCTGCACTTCATAATCTACAGGTTGGGATTGTTAAATAGGCTGCTACTCAAATCTTTAATACATTTGCCTTACCATGCAAATATTTTACAAAGGGATTTGATCAGAAAGGTTATGCGGGATTTGAATGAGAAAAGGCCGTTGAATTACATGTTAGAATATCCAGAACATAGGTGGGAAAGGTGGAGGTTAGAACCATCATCAGGGACCATGAATATTAAAGGCAATCTGAGTAGCTGCTCAGACATCTCAATATGGGCGGAGGACGAAAGGCCCCGATCGATTAAAAACTGCAGTTTATAGGCCCTGCTGCTATCGGAGAAACTAACCTTTGGAATAAATAACATTCAGAAACAGTCATCGTGCTGTAAGAATCCACTGCCTTCATCAGGGCAGCACTGTGAAAAGAGTTTTTAGTTACTTTTAAGAGCACACAAATTCACTGGGCAGAGGGTGTGTTATTGCTTTGTTATCGAAATATAGCACATCCCGTTAAATCAGTGTCATCCTGGGTCGTACCTGGTGAAGTCAGAGACGGGCTTTACTGAGATGTAATGCTGTAATGCCACCCGAGTACAGCCATTGCTTGTGCTGCCATCTCGTCTGAGGTGTCGATGAAGGCGCTCGTCCAAAACTTTTTACATAACTGACTTTGTTCCAAAAGCCGATCTGCTGTTTTTTTTTTTAGCCCGATGTCCCAGCAGGTTGCTCGTGGCAATGACAAAAAAGTAAGGCTTACATAATGTACCAAAAAAAAAGGAAAAGTGACAGTAACGGTTCTTTTAGGGATACGTCCAAAATATTTAGTTGATTTGTCTTTGAGAGTTGATAATGGGGGAGTATTGTTCCAGCCATGGAAGTTGAAGCAGGGTCTGCGATCCTCACTCTGGTTGGCTGCATGGGTAACTGTGAAATGCAGATTAGAACTAAAACCATTTATGCATGCCCAGTCTATCTTCCTCACAGCCTCCACACAGTGCGTGTCCCATGAAGCATTTTCCTGTTTAGTTTTCACACTTCACCTGCACATCCAGTAGGCTCAAGTAGTAGCCAAAGTAAATGCATTTGCTTCAGCCTCAAAACTCTCCATCCAATAGCAACTGTTTCAGAGAGAAAGGTCTTATACAGAGAACACAGACAGTCCAAGGAAAGATGATTAAAACAGTGCAGCAGCCAGACATTTTTCTCACAGGTTGGTAACCATCAAGCCAGAGCTTAAAGAGGAACATTTGTTAAGAAGCACTTCTTGTGTTGAGGATATAAGAATGAACAATGTCATCTTTATAATGCTGTGATATATCAATGCTTTTAATTGTGTAGCCTTATTCATCTCCGACACCCAAGAGGCTCAGTTGAAAGAAAACAACGCAACAGAATGCACTTTTAAGCTTCAGTTTATATTACTTTATTCAGTGCAGCTGATTTGTGTACAGATCACAGAAAAAAATGAATTAACATAAAAACATACCCTCAAACATTTGCTGTTGTCGTCAAACTGAAAAGAAAGATCAAGGGACGAAGCCTCTTTAAACAAGGCTAAATGTGAAGCGCACAGGAGAACTTGCTATTTACCTGGCAAACGTGTTGAAGAGATATGTTTACAATAATACACTGATTGACACCGGTGCAGAGCAGCTGTTTGGTCAAACAGGAGAACAATCAATAGGGACTCTTTGTTTTGCTCTTCAAACTGAGTCCCAGAGTGGTCCTGTAAAAGTTGGTACAATATTTGACGTGCTAATATTGTTTTGAGTGATCATCAATTCCCACTGCGAGCACATAAGTGGGTAAACAAATGAATTATGTGTGCGGTATAAACACTTTGGAGAGCCCTCGGGATGTTCCAGTGATACTTTATGCACGCACATGCTGCAGCTCCGCTTCAGTCTCTTCACTTGCATTTTAGACAGGCCCAGCTTGGACTTCAGATGTGTTAAACAAGGACTGATATGGTATCATGAGTGTATGTTATAAATATATTCTGTATTTTCATAAGGTAATTTAACACTAGCGCATACTCGTACCTTTTGTAGTTTTTTCCTACTCGCAACCAATGCACAGTTTGGAACATCTCCTTTGCATGTTTTTTTTTTATGGGTATGAGATCAGAATGCCACTCATATTTGACTGATTTTACGTTTCAATAGCATTCTTTCTTTCTCCTGATGGCTTACACACCAGAAACACCAGTCCGGTATTACAGAAAGGTTTGACAAAACTGTGTTGGTGAAAGCCAGTGCTATATATGTTTTGGCCTCAGGCTGGCAAGAGTTGGTATTTTGTGCCAGAAAGAAAGTGTGTTTAAATTATAACATTCAAAAGGACATTTCAGACTACAGGCAGTGGTGTTCTTGTATGCCTGGAAGATTATGAAAGATGGGTAAAAGCTATCAAACATAAATCAGCCTTTAATGTGGTATGACCTAACCTGATTGGTAATTGGAGGGGCAACTCTGGCGGTCTTTAGACTAGTGGAGCCCAATAGGTCGATCGCAATCGAGTGGTCGGGTCACCACTTATGCGCGGTCGACCGAGGGAACGGACAACTTGGTAGTGCTACTTAGCATCCCTGCTTACTAACGAACGCATCAAATTTCATTAAAAAGCCACCTTGGCTGACTCCAATCAGTGCGAGTCATCGGAGTAAAGTAATGACCAAGATTGTCTTTAATGATTGAGACGGTTCCCTCGTCCTAATGAGAGGTTACATGTTCTTTTGGCATGTTTTCGGTGGAAGAGTGTGTCACATTGTTATGGTATTTTGGGAATAGTCCTGCAGAGTCAGCAAACTCAAGTCCGCGAAGCAAAGCCAAATCAATCAGCGTATCAAATAAATCAGAGAGCACTTATGTCTAATCGTGGTGTTTTTCCCCTCTGTTTATCTCTCAGGGGGCCTGTACGATGAAGCTGGTTTAGGTGGCTAGCCAGCTATGTTTCAGCTTAGTTTCCACCAAGCCTGGGTTTTAGGTACTATGAAAGTAGCTCAGCTTCAATCGGTATTCGTTGCCATGGTAACTTACGCTGCGCGGCTAACCTGCTCGGGGGGAGGTTGTGTTCTGGATTCGAGCTCTCAGTCAGAAGTTTGACCAATCACCAGTGAGCAAAGAAACATATAGGTGATGTAGTTAATTCCTAGCTTCTGTTCTCTGTTGCAATCATTGCAACGGCTTCACCCTTTCTTCCAAATCCTGTGGACATCTCAACGCAAATTGTTAGAAGAGCACTTCGTATAGACAGAGTTTTTAGGGACAGACAAAATCCCCTTGACTTTTCCTGATACTCACTTGTATGAAAGATACAGATATTCCGCGGAAGGAATAACTTATCTTTGTGAACTTGTTGAGCCGCAAATAACAAATGTGACTCGTCGAAGCCGCACTTACTGTACCGCAAATGGTTTGAATATTTTTTTATATTTTTATTAACTTACGCATTAACGCTATCAGCAATGTTCCTCTAATATTGTTCTCTTGCGTGCTCAAAAAACATGTTTATATTGGTACCAATAAAGCCTGATTGCTTCGGTTCGGTTTTGTCGATTCTGACCCAATTCTGGAACCCTGAGTTTGTTGTACCAGCTTCATGGTACAGGCCCGTGGTATCCCGGTCCCCGAAGTTTGCTTGTATGCTTCCTGTGAGATTCTGGAAGTGACCTCCTTTTTTTTCTATGTTCCTACCCTCCAGTGTCTTTATTGATTCAGTCTGAGCAGGTCCAAAATTTAAATAAAAAGGTGTAATGTACAGTAAATTTCATTTCACATTGTAAATACTGTTGAACTGTTTAGGGGAGAACCACAGTCCTGAAAAGCTGCATGATTTGGTGTCGATTCATAGTATTTGCCTATAATCTTGACATTGGTATGTTTCCGGAGTAACTTTGGTGCAATGCAAATCTGGTACTCGATAAATGGGCCGCCACAGTCTAGTTGCATTGGTTAGTGTGGGTATCGCAGTGATACAAGTTAAAGCAGACTCTGTCATGTAGAACTAATGGACAGGTGGGGCTGAGCGTGAGGAGTCACCAATCCCAAGTCCGCCTCAAAGGAAGAAAAAAAATATTGCACAACTCATCAGATCAGTACACACTTGCACACGCACACAACCACAGACAAAAAAAAAAGAGAAAGTATGAAAAAGAGGTGTGCCCGTAATCAGAGAACACTTCAGCAGTTTAATCAGCATTGCTTGTCTGATGAGGAAGAACACTTGTGTTTTTTTTTGTGGGAAGGAGCCTTCATTAATCATCCTCTAAAGAAACTGCACTTCACTACAACTTCAGTTGGAGGACCCTGTTTTTTTTCTTCCTCTGGAGGAAAAATAATAAAACAATTGCAAGAAATAAGGGGTTGGGGGGGGGGATTCATGCTCTTTTTCAATCAGTCCAATCAGCTTGGGTCAGCTTCAATCTCAAGTGAATACCAGACTACTGTGCGGGTGGTGGTTTGAGTGTTCCTTTAATACCAACCACATCTTATGTCTGTAAAAAGGACTTTTAATTTGTACTTGCATCGGTTACAGAAAGCTTTCCCTAGACCCTCATGCTCTTTATTTAGTATTATTATTGAGTCATGCAACAATGGTCACAAGTTCTGATGTGCAGCGTAAACCCTCGGCTTAAAAAGCTCTAGGCTGATTTATTGGTATTCGTATGAAATTCGAATACATCATTTTTGATTTTTTTTTTAAGTGAAAAACAAAAAACAAATTAAATCCTCTGTAATATGACATGGCCTTTAGAGAGTAAACCACACTGTCAAATCAAGGTGGAACTTTCGTCTGCACCCCCACAGTCTGAGGAGCATTAGACTTCCAGGACATGCACGCATGAGATGCAATAATTTGATTCAACCAGGGAAAAGGATATCATTAATATTACAGTATTTTTAATTAAAACCTGAGCATGAGTAAAATAAAGCCATTGATTATTGTCATTTGCGAATGATCACACAGCCCAATTTCAATACAGCCCAATTTCACGAGCGATGGTCTTCAAGAATGAACGGGTATTAATTCTGAATGTTAGTTTTTTTCTCTCATCCGTAAAATTATATTATATTCATTTTCACATAAGATGAGGAATGCATCAAAAATTTACTCTGTTACATTTCATATTTTAGTTTAGTAAGTGAGAGAGGCTACAATATTTCAAGAGCTGCTCATAGACATGCGGCCTAATATCAACGTTCCTGTTCTATAGCATGAAACACAACCCACATAAAATTATATTTATATATATAATGTATAATGTCACATACAAGTCTGTTATAATTCTCCTATAAAAAACAATGTATTGCACATTTTGCAAAGATAGTTCTCAAGTGATGATGGTAATCTATAATCACACAAACATTTAAACAAGTATTGTTTGCGTGAATTAGATATGACTAATTCATAATTGCTTAGACACCCAATAACTAAATAAAGTTCGACTGAAGATTATCTCACTTTCTGGGTTTTGTTAAAAAAGTAGGAGTATAATACATGTTGAAGTGTTTAGTTGTAGAATTGTAGTGTGTGCGATGTTAGATAGTACTCATTACATTAGCATGTTAGATGAAATGAATGCGATATAGTTCAATAACAATTTATCGTTATGTAACTCCTAATTACTGTACACATTAACATCCTGTCACGATATAATGTTAAAAACCCGGGGACGGATGCTAGTTGCCGTCTTTTATGGATTTCTCCCAACATTCTCCCCAAAGATGTTTTTTGGGAGTTCTTTCTCCTGTCAGTTATTAGATGAGCAACTCGATGCAAGACAGCCGAGTGAGGCAAATATCTTGAGTATTGCGCCACATGAACTGTGTTAAACGTTATAAAGAACTGTGATCTTTTATATTGTGTTGTAATTGAAGTGTACTAGTTATAAGACGCGTTATACTCACTCATTGAGGCATAAAGCCAAATTGAATTGTATCGGAATGTGAGGGAAATCTAAGATAGAGAGGTTTCTGGTTACAGCAGCAGATTCACACATGGATGTAAAGGGGACAAACCAGGAGGAGACACTTTGAAGGAGAAGCAAATTACATTCAAATGCACCCAAAAGACACCCCCCGGGAGTTTTCAAAGGAATAAAACAGAAGAAGAACTGAATTTGCAGCCTCTTTGATAAGTTGCATTAGACTTGGTCCGAGAATTCTGTATTTTGCTAAATATTTCACTTCGCAGTGTATTTCACTATGTAATTGTATTCCTCATAACTTTGTTTTGTTATTAAATACTTTTTCATTTTTAAATTTAAGAAAAGTGACTCTTGACTTATTGTTTCTGGCCTAGACAAGAATAAAGGAGTGTGACCTGCTTGAGGGCTGTCCGAACCCTTACCAGTATCCACGAAAAAATCCTGTGATATGGCTTCTTAGGCAACTCTCCCCCAATTGAAATGTCAATCCAACCCCACTGCCAAATTACTCACATAGTACTTCGAGGCTAAGGTCCCGATTTAGGCGCCAACCACTTCTGTTCCAATTGAAGGATGTGCAACACTGTAATGCAGAAGAACCTGTTCAAAGGCGCAGCATTCTACCTCTTCAACCAGGGCCATCTAATCTAAATATACAATCATCAGTTCTGGCCTGAGGTTACTTTTGGCACACTGAGATTGCTGACAGTTTGACGAGGGTGGTCACTTGGCTACTGTCGATGGTGACAGTGTGATCAATAGCAGGCTATTTAGACGTTTCCGGGCCCCAATTAAGGTGATGGGAGCGATACTAATTTGAAGATGAGGCAGACATGCATGAGGGACACAAATGCATGCAGGACTGAATGAGTTTTGTCTTAGTACATCCGATGCTCATGCCAATAACGATTCTCTTTAATTGCCTCTTTTTTCAACCCCACCCCCCCTCAACTTACAGTGTGATAATAAATATTGCACATACAGTGCAGCAACTTAGCTTGTCCCTATTATGTAACAAAACCCCATACTCTGTCTGAGGGCAATGTCTCCTTCTATTGATTGCATGTTCTGTGCGGAAAAGTTATAATAGTAATCATCATTTAAGCAGAAACCTAAAGGGCCCCTGAATAAAATACAGCCTCTAGCTCCACTTTTCACAGCTGCGGACCAACAAATATTGATCCACAGAAACTATCCACACCTCCGCTTATTGAGCCCATGTGTTTGCTTTTAAATGATGCAACGCAGATCTGCAATAAGGTTTCCTTCTTCATCATTCAGCTGATGTTACGCAGATCTGCAATAAGGTTTCCTTCTTCATCATTCAGCTGATGTTAATCTTTTTTTCCTGAGAGACTTTCAATGAGGCAAAATTTAATTAAAAATCTGATTAAAATTGTGCCTTATCTCTCCACTGAATGTTATAAAAAGGAGAAGCAGTTCAGCCCTATTGACCATAACGCTCTCGCTCCGATGTCCCATGAAAGCGATTTTCCGATTGTTAAGTAGGGAAGCCTACGAGGAGCCCCTTGTGGCTGAGGTCGGATCATTCAAGTACTCCTACCCTCTTCATTTAGACTTTTGGTTTCATGAGAGGTGTGTGCCGAAATCCGAGAGCCATCGCTGACCTCGAGTTCAGCCATTACGACTCCCTTGCCAGTCCCATATAACCTACATTTACCATAGCTGCTTCATATTCATGGCACAGTGCAATCCTCAGCACATAAATAAGGCATTCCTATGAAACACTGCAATAATAACTGACTTTCATGTTAGCCAAACCTCAATCCATGACCTCTCTTCAGGGCTCAGCATGTGGTTTTCATGCATAAAGAGGGCTCCTACAGCACAGCTGGGGACTCCTGGAGTTAGAACACAGCCTTATTGTCTATGCCGTGGTTCTAACAGCTACAATATGAAGGCATTTTAGCCTAAAAAACAAATTGGTTTCCCCACGAGTAATTTCTTATACTTTTGGTATCAGTCCATTGTGTTTGAATCAACAAATAAACATTGATTTGTTCGGAATAAATTAAAATTAGCTATAGTATTGAAACTTGTACTTGCTCTTTTCACACTTGTATTTGTAATTTACACTGGATGGACAACTTTTTTAATGTTTAAAAAGTGAGCCTGTTAATTAGCTATTTTGAGACAAACTGGTTCCACACCTCGTGTTTCAATACCAACTCCAGCCTTATATCTCAAGTTACCGTCTGTAAACAATAAACCAGATACTTCCATATCTGGTTTATTGTCCAAACATCTATTGGATACCCCTTTTAAAGCAGAAATACAGCCACTTTCTCCCAGAGGCAAATTCCGGTGTTTTTTTAATTGCATCCACTGTACAATTATACAGAGAATATGGGTTGGTTTGAAATTGCAGATGTTTGCTAACCAGGCAAAAGTAGCAAAAAAATACACCTCATCCGGCCAAGAGGACTTAATGATGCCAACGCGTTTACACTCCTGCATTAAGATACTGATTTCACTATATTATGATGTGTATTCTCTTAAAGGTCCACTATGCAACCAGGGTTGATTTTCCAGCAGGGCTCCCCCCAGAGGCCGAAAATAAAAGTGCACGGTCGTAAAGATGCTCAGCTGTTCTCGTTTCTCCGGGGTCAAGCCAGGCGCCTTTGTTTTGAGCTCAGCAGACAGGCGAACACAACGAATCACCATGTATTCTGGCGATTTGTTCCTTTTCCTCTTTCTTGCCTGCCCCGACGTGGGCTTTTGCTGTTTTGCCGCTGGTTCCGCCATGATAACTGCACAATATCGCCGTACAAGCATCGGAGGGGAGTGCTGCAAGGTGTTATAGGAATATCAGTTCAACATGACAAAATGTTTTCTCAGAGTGGCATTGATTAACGTAATCTACCCCACATTCCTGACTAAGCAGGCTTTAAAAACTGCACATTCAGCAGACTGTCTCTTTCTCAACAAAGAGATCACCTGCCCGGATCACCTGCCCGTACCCGGGGGGCCGATCTTCCTGAACCGATCTTCCTGCAGATCCCGTTCCGGTAAGGATCCAGTGGGGTATACACCAGGCGACGCAGGGAGATGTAACACCTGACTCAGCGTTGTCATACCTGCACTTTTCAGTGATCAGGGACAGGTTATACAGAGTGAATCGTGACACTCAAACAGGACAGGAGAACGCCCAATTGTTGGTTCCGAAAAGCAGTCGGGAAATAATCTTCCAGTCGGCTCACTATAACCCAATGGCGGGCCACATGGGTAGCGGTAAAACTCTGGACCGGATAATGGCCCGATTTTACTGGCCGGGTATCTGGGCGGACGTGCGCCGATGGTGCGCATCTTGCCCACAGTGTCAGCTGGTAAACCAGCCGGCCGTTCCGAGAGCGCCGTTGCGATCGTTACCGTTAATGGAGGTGCTGTTCGAGCGCTTGGGCATGGACCTCATCGGGCCGTTGCACCGGAGTGCACGGGGGTATCGCTTCGTATTAGTTCTGGTGGATTACACAACGCGATATCCCGAGGCAGTGCCGTTGCGCAACATCTCCGGAAAGAGTGTTTCAGGTCATCTCCCGAGTCAGAATCCCGAAAGACATTCTGACTGACATGAGCACCTCGTTCATGTCACGCACACTGCGGGAACTTTATGAATTATTGGGGGTTAAAGGCCTCATTATGCTTCTGCGTCAACTCTATGGCGTAGCTACGCCGTCACTCCCACGGCCTTTTATGGTTCTGCGTCGGGTTGCGTTGCATTTCACCGCCAGAACGCAAGGGGAGGTGTGAGGTTCGCGAATCGCTTTGCTAGTTTGTTTTGGTTACGTGCACCGTTTCCGTTTTTGCCGCCTGGATCGCCGCTTCTTGGTGTCAGCTTTTTGTGAAGACAAACAAATTTGTCCCGCAGGTTTTTCCACCGCTTTATGCAATCGGTGACGTCTAAGCTAACACTTTGTACAGATGGTCGTACTTTCGCACTTCCTCAATCAAACGTTCCTCAACTTGGTCCATCGTTGAAAACAAACTTTAAAAACTGGCAGTATAGCGGGAGGGGGAAACCGTAAATTATGTATAATCTGACCAATCACAGCCCTTGTGGTCTGCGTCGCGGGGTAATAGAGGAGTCCAACAGCGCCTGGTGCAGTCCCATCTTTCTGGTTGGTAAGAAGGATGGCTCTGTTCGGTTCTGTGTGACACCGACAAACAGATCCACCAGAGTCACCAACAGAGTATCGCGACAAGGGACAACCAACACACAGGGCTTAAATACACAAGTGAGGTGCAGGTGATTGTTACCACCTGTGTCCAATCAGACAATGACAGGGGAAGACAGGACAAGGCAGAAAGTGAAGTTACCACAGGAGCACCAGAAACGTGAAACTACAAAACAAGACAGGAAGTGGACCCAAACCGTGACAGTAACGAGGGATGGCTGAAACTGATGAGGGATCAGCAGTCACTCAGAGAAAAATATAAACATGAGTAAAACTCCCAAAGTTGGGTATTACCTTGTGAGAGTATTTCACTTTACGTCGGAAAGACTCTCTATTCTACTTTAGTTTATTGATTTGTATGTAGTCCAAATCAGTCCAGACAGTGTACAAAAAAGTGGACTTATTTTTGCAACCACAGAAGCAGACGAATGTGAGAGAAAAGGGGGAGAAGATACTGAGGATTCATGAATAATAATCCATTGTGGGGTACGAACGCCAGCTGCAAGACTTTTATTAGTGCAGGATGAATCCATACTGTAACAATCATCTCTCGGAAGCCTTTGCTTCCCAAAGACGGTGTCATTTCTAATAATTTATAGATACAAAACAAAGGAAAACATCAATCATAAATGTGCCACTGTCTACAAGCCTTGAAAATGCTTTGTTTCAATCCGAGTGAAAAACGACATGCTGCAACGCGCAAAACGTACCCTGCAGAGACATCTGTTGTTCCTCTACAACCCCTCATACAACACTAATGCCCCATTCCTGGCTTTGTTCAACTTTAGCAGGAGTAGAATAAAGATATTCTTTCACTTGATTGGTATAAAAACATGTTTGCAGACATCAAATCACATTTTATAGTCCTACTAAAGTACAGTTTTCTTTGACAAAACCAAAAAATGACATTGATTCAGATACCTGGAAACCTAATCAACCTACAAACTGTAAAATAAGAAAACTCATTTAGTAATCGGTTTGTCTGTCTGGCGAAGGATACATGGCATTAAACAAGATTTTTTTGAAAGTCACCTGTGGATTCATAAGGGTATAACACCGAGGCTTCAGAACTACCTTTTGTAAAAATACAGCAAAAAAAAGTTTTAGAGCTTTTTTAACTTTAAATCAAGAAACCTAAAATAGAAATTTCCCTAAAAGGATTCATCCCATTTAAAAAGTAAATAATCAACATTCGGGACTATATATATATTAAAGTGAACGTACTGTATATGAGTGGTTTTAAGGATCAGACAATAAAACATCTTATCTTCAACGCCTTATCCGGGGTTGGGTCGCGGGGACTGGGAGATCCTAAGGCATTCCCAGGCCAATATGAATATATAATCTCTCCACCTAGTCTTTGGTCCTCTCTGGGGCCTATTCCAAACAGGCCGTGCCTGGAGCAGAACCCTAAGAAGGTGTCCAGTTGATTTTCTAACCAGATGCCGAAACCACGTCAACGGCCAGCTCCCTCACAGGATCAGCGCCACTACTCTGAGCTCCTCACAGATGGCTGAGCTTCTCACTCTCTCTATGGGAGACGCCCGGGCCACCCGTTGCTTTTTTGTAGCAAACGGTGGGGTAAAGCGAATGCACAACTGCCCCGCTGCTCCGGCAAAACTCACTTCATCTTCCCCTCATTTGTGAACAAGACCCTGAGGTACTTGAATTCCTTCACTTGAGTTAAGGACACATTCTCTTCCTTGAGTAGTTAATAATAAACAAGTAGGTGCTGATCCTCATGCCAAACGGCTTCACACTCGGCTGCAACCGCTCCAGTGGGAGTCGGAGGTCCCAGACCAAAGAAACCATTAGGACGGCATCATCTGCAAAACGCAACAATGAGTTCTGCAGCACCGCGGACTGTAAACCCTGACTACGCCTCAATATACTGTCCATTAATACCAGGAACAGGATTGGTGAAAAAGCGCATCCCTGGCGAAGGCCAACCCCAGCCGGAACACCTAAACAGAGCTCTCGCATTAGGAGTACAGGGGTTGGATGGCCCCAAGAAGTGACCCCCTCACTCTGTACTTCCGTCGCACTTCCCACATCATCTCTCCGGGGACTCTGTCGTACGCCTGTTCCAGGCCCACAAAACACATGTAGAAACACAAAACATGGTCTTATTGTGAAGTTTCATGTTTCTGGTTCCCTGGGTAACTTCACTTCCCCTGTAATTGTCTGATTGATTCCACCTGTTTCCGATAACCTGCACCTCCCCTGTGTATTTTAGACTTGTGACTCTGTCGTCCAGTGTCACGTCATTGTTGGTTTAACGTCATATCGGATGGTGGTGGTTCATGTTCCGTTGTGGTATTTTTGAGTTCCTGAACCCTTTTTGACAATTAAATTCCTTTTTGTTTGCAAGTCTGCATCTGCGTCCTACCTCTCCCTGCTCGCCACACCGCCCTACGTGACAGGGCTTTGTTAAACCAGACTATTTTGTAGTGCTGGGTTTCTGTTATTTTCGATTATGGCCCAGTAGCGGCAGTGTTGTATGCCGGAATTGGGCCAGTGTTTCAGTCGAAAACTGCACACAGGCCAGGTCGGCAACTGGACTTTGGTCGAGTCGGTAACTGGACCAAGGTTGAAGCATTTCTTTTGTAGTGCCGGGAAAGGGCCCAATATTTTTTCAATTATGGCCCAGTGACGCCAGTGTCCTATGCTGGAATCGGGCCAGTGTATCAGGCCTGATTCTGCGGCATCTTTCATCCCGAGTCTCTTCTGGGGTGTCGTGCTTAAGCCTGACCTGGACCAGATCATTTTGGCTACCTAGGTCGTAGGTATCCCCACATCTGCCTGGCACGTCAGAACCTGGGCCACTCCAAAGTAGAATAGAGTCCATCTTTTAACTGTACAACAATTATACTAGGGGGCTATATACTATATACTAGGGCTGAAATGGAGCTTTTGTAAAAAATATTAATTATATTCAGACAGACAGAAAAATTAAAATGTTGTGTTCTTTGAACGCTAAAAAAAATCTTCTTGTAGAAATTAAAACCTCTGTATGAACCCTTTTTAAGAACAGCTGCCTTTTGAGTCTTTGTAGCCCAATCAATTTACCCTGAAAAAATATTGGCTAACTAACAAAAATAGGTAACATCGTAAAATCGTCATGGATAAATTTGTATTCATGCTTTTTCAAAATTGATTTAACATCCTGCCCAGACTCCTTCACATTTAAACATTCACACTGGTTAAGTGCAGATTAGTTTCCTGCTGATGACGGCCGAACAAATTAACCAAAACGGATGAAGGTTATGTGCCTTGCTCAAGGGCACCTTAACTATAGGCTTCATGGTCTGGGTTGTGCTCTTCTCACTAATTTGCCGGCGCACCTGAACCAATCAAGCTCCAGGCTTGATATTCTCCAGCCCTCCACTTATTCCTTGCCAGATCGTCAGTTCACTAAGCCGGAACTAATGCGATGGCTAAAACGCAATCCTTGCCACCTTGTAACTTCTTTTGTCTGCCTCAGTCACAGGTTCTCTGCCCCTCTGGATTCCCTGCAACCTACCTGCTCACAACATTGCAGCCCCTGGTTCTTTATAGTAAATACTATATGAAAATAGGTTTGATACTATATGACAATAGGTTTGATGCGCTCCAAAACACTAAGCAGTAGTTATTCTTTTTCAAGTACAGTCATTTAGCATTTAGCTTTAAAAAGCTTGGTTTCATCTTAAAAACATTCACAAATACAAGAGGGGAAATAAAGATACCAGAGACAACAATAGAAAATACTGGAGTTAAGTTTGGAGCTGAATACACGCAGGCACACTTCACAAACGCTGCATTGCCTGAATAAACATGACCTGCATACACTTTCGGTTGGGTAAAAGTATCCTCCATCATTGTCTTCAAATACTCTGCAAAGCACCATGTCATGAAACAATCCCTGTGTGTCATTACATTGTAATCACATTTGTATCTATCAAGGTCTCTACTAGTGCAAACACTGGTATCTCTTTCTGCTCTATGATGGATTACTTCCTGACTGACAGTCGCATGCCTGTGAAAGAGGGAGCACTAGAGGTTATTATTGCTCTTAGAGTCTGGCAAATGTCAGGATTTGGTGTCAAAGTAAGAAATCGTTGCTGAGCAGCTGCTTGGTGGGAAAGAAAGTCACAACATCTAACCAAGTCTCCCAAAACTGCAATTTGCAGGGATTTCCAAGATTTATGTGACAATTGTTGACCTGTTGACTCAGGACAGTATTGTTGCGCAACCTGTTGGACTGAAAAGGTAAAAGTTAGTTTCTTTTTTTTATTTTATATTTTAGACTTTTAAGGTTGATATAAATCATGTAAAGAATTGTTCCATTTTGGATTCATGAAGCCCAAATTAAACATCTATTCTTTGAATAATTTATTTCTCTCAATCCAACAACTATATTGTGAGTGACTGTTGAATCAGGTTCCTTAAATCAAAAACTCTTTATGCTCAACCTGAAGGAACATCACCAGATTATCAACAGCATTCAGTCTGACAAGCATACGGTCACATTTCATTATAAAGTTTGGTTGTTTCTTCTAACATGTTGACAGCGGTATCTAAAACACAACTAATTATACATATTTTCTAAGCCCATCACTGATATTTTTGTAACCAATATCACCAAACCACAAATCACTTGCTGAATTAAAAAAAAAAGAGGCATTTATATATTGTGCCCCAAGGATGTTGTCTCCAACTTTTCTTCTGTTCCCGGTTGAAAAATAAGGGAACATTTTTCTAGTCGACCACTAATATCAAGAATGGTTGATTCAATTTTATTGTCACACAATGCTTAATAATAAAAAAGCAATGTAGTTATGCAGTCACATGAGGATTCTACTTTTTTCCACAACCTTGTGTCTCTGGAGAGTCACTGGTGGTTAAAGAGTTGTTCAAATCCTTCATTGGTAAGGCCATTTCCAGCCAATAACACATAGGTCCTGTGAAAAGGGCAAAGAAAGGGCTGCTGGGACATTAAGGTCACCTGACTAAAGGGCTTTGCCAATTGGGTAGTTGGCAGTTTTGTGTTCAACACCATTGCTGCCAAAACCTTATCTACGGTATAGCCAGATCGCTGTAATGTTTATCCACCAGGGCCAGTATTTGAAGTGCTATCATTCAAATTTATGAGGGCCCAGAAATACAACACCACTAATGCTAAGAACTACAACAATTTTTTGTTGTAGTTTGGGGCCTTGTTCACTCAACCCAAACAGACATGCCTTCCCATCACTCCTCTTGTTTCACTCGTCTTGTTTCTTTAACTTTGCCTCGGCTTCCTCTAAAGATCTGTCACTGTTGCTGCAAAAACCTGACTACAAATGTCTTGTACGGTGGCGGATGTAGTGCACAATCTCTGATTTAACATTTCCAACACACATCTGTTGTCTACCTGCATTTTATTTACCAAGGACAGCTGTGTCGCTTTCTGTCAAGAGGCACCAAGTGGACCTTTTTCCATGTAATACAGTAATTCAGGCTTAGGGTTGTGATAGGGTGTTAATGATCTTCCCCCGTATCATAATGTGACAGCTGGGCAGAGTAAGCAGAGCTGGGCCTGTTCTGGGGTCCGGCCGAGCACAGGTGACAGCTCCATGTCCAAATTAGAGGCTTAACACAGGCACACATTGGTACAAGCTGTGTCATTTTCAAGAGGCCTATTTTTCCAATAGGGTCTCATAAAACAGAATTGGACACGTCATCATTTAAATTAGTTCCACTGAATGGAATAACAGCCAAACAGACAAAAAACATGTAGGGTTAGTTTTCAAACATAATAATCAGATTTTCTGGCGTGTATCACTGGGATGTACAATTAAAGAGGGAAAAAAAGTCATGACCCCTCTACAAGGAAGTTCATCTAGAGTCATGGCATGTCGTGGAAAGGGAGGAATTATATTATGACAACTTGCACAGGCCTGCTTTGAAAAGCCAGCTCGCGACCCTCTCGACCTCCAGGATACCACCTCTGCCGGAGCCAGCCATGGTGATTCATCAGCATCAAAATAACACAACGGGTGACGACTCTGAGGGCCGGGGCTTTGGCGGTGTGGCTGATGGGTGTAACAGATACTGCCCCATTGGAAGTTCCTCCAGATCTTAGAGCGGCCATTAGTGTTGTTTTGAACTCTCAGCTCCAGCATGTTAAATGATACAGGCTTTCGGCGGGAGATGAGCGACCACAGTTAAGGTATTGACAACATGACCTCCTTTCTCCTGGATGGTATGTCGTGCGTCTCCGTGGTAGCACAATCTTGACAGATGTTGAAAGGAACAATAGAGCAAGTGATGTTCCGGTACACCTATGTCGTCTGCCTGAGGGTGTTGCTGGTTCGCGTGAGAAATTCCACAAAGCTTTGCGTCTTTCAGTGAACGTTTCACCCCACATTTTGGTCCAAGAATTCCCTGACAACTTGACAGTTTTTATTAGCAAAAACACACTCAATATCACGAGGTGGGGAAGGTATGGAAGGATGGTTATGTTGAAGGATACCCTGTGCCAGCAGAAACTGAGAACATTAATGCTATTTCACGTTAAGGAATATGTGTACAACAATATGAGCAACACATGCAGTCATTATTTAGTGGAGTAATATTTGGTTCATATGGCATATGTGCTTTTTTGCTACTAAAAAAGGCAACTTTGTCCCGAAAATATATAAAAACTAAGAAAAAATGTGGATTCAAATGCAGCTGCAAGCACATTGACTTCACAATTTTACACACACAATGTTTCACATTAGCTACCCGCTGGGGGCCTAATGGCTTTTAAGTGTTACTATTTTTTAATATATTACATGTAATACATTACTCTTTTGTACATATCATGTTATATTATATAGATTACAAATTCACTTTTTTAAACCGTAGTAGAAATCCTTTTGAAATGAATACACTTTTTGAAATCTATACAATGAAGACAAGTTGATGTTAGCTGGGTGGGCCATGGGGACCAAAAGACCCGCTTGAGTAGCCAGTGGAGAATGAGACGGCAATGAGCACTGAGAGAAAGACGAGGTCTGAGGAAGATGGGGGTGAGGGACCCCTTCCCTAACAGAGCTGAGCCCACCACTTTGTTATTGGAGGATATTTTCGAGACTGAGTGTGTAACCCCTTCAAGCACCATTACTCGTGTTTGTGTGTCAGGCCAGCCGTGCCCCTCTTCACTTCCTGAAAAGCAAACCTGTGACTCATCCAGCAATCAGCCACACTGCATATCAACCCCTCCTGGTACACTCGTGAGGAGCTGCTGTTTTGTTTGCTGCTGAGGCTGTCCTGCTGTTTTATGTGGATTTTACGTGAAACAGGCTTACGAGGATTGATCTTCACTGGCTGGTTGTAGGGAGGATTTCTGGTAGCCAGCTGGGTTACTCATCGGGGGACGTTTTGTAAGGGTTCTCAGTCATTTATTTGGGGTGTCTTGTTTTCTCCTGTTGTGGCTAGGTGTTTATTTTCTGTTAACATGTGTTCCAGCTGTCATTTTTGTTTCACCTTTTGCCAATCAGGATCCAGCACTTGTTGTGTTCACACCTGGCAGACCTCCCAGTACTAGTCTACGATAGCTAGGGAAAGGTTGCAATGTGATATATGTGAAAAAGGCAACTCTGGGATAGCGCTCAGCAGTGGAAAAGCGTGGCACATACAGTGCCAGTAAAAAGTTTGGACACACTCAATGTACAAACTCATTCATCCATTCACTTTTTTGAATCGTGGAACTTAAAGTTATTTATATCTGATGACTACAGCTAGCGGAGGACAATAAGCGGCATAGACATGCATGGTTCAATTTGCCAATAGACATGCAAAGCTAATAAATAGCCCAGCAGAGATAACTAGCGCTACATTCTTAATACACCTTCACCCGTGGGGCTGCCACTTCATTCTCCAGAGACATCGATTAGTAGGAGATGGA
Source organism: Apeltes quadracus (assembly GCA_021346845.1). Lineage (NCBI taxonomy): Eukaryota > Metazoa > Chordata > Actinopteri > Perciformes > Gasterosteidae > Apeltes > Apeltes quadracus. The sequence goes on along the minus strand of CM037934.1, from coordinate 3,403,894 downwards.
GTGACAGTTGACTCCCCCAGTGCAGAGAATTTTTTTAAAAAGCGTGACGTCGCGCCTGTTGACCACTGAACACATCCATCAATATGCCATTAAACAATGACAGCGCCTCAGGCTGTTTAATAAAGTGTTTGCAATGTGATTTGGTTCTTAATGGCAGAGGCATTAAAGGAGTATCAGGTCATCTATATGGCTCCTGTATACTAAATGGCAACCAGTGCCGAAGCCTTACAATGCAGAGTTACTAAAACTGTCAAACTGGATAGGGAAAGCGACGCAGAGAAGGCCTGTTATGATGTTATTTAGAGGCCCGCAGGAGATGGTTACCTGTTGGCCATATAATAAATAAGCAAATCAGTCTGGTGTTATGCTGCTCACACAAAGCAGGACTTGACTTTCAACCACAAATTCAAGGTCCACAGAAAGGTACTGCGAACTTCTCTGGAATGAGGGATGTATCACGATAGCGTTACCTTCCAGACGCTAGATCATTAAATTCTTGCTAAATCCCAAATACTCCTCTGTGCTCTTTGGTGATTGTATTGGGAGGGCGGGGGACAAAAGAGAGTGAAAGAGAAGCACAGAAAAAAGGTGTTCTTTTGGAGATAAGCAACTGTTCAGCAGAAAGAACACAAATTAATTTCCGCGTCCAGGAGCTTTACTGGTTTTACTGGAAGAAAAAATGATATCAAATGAGTAATGAGTAATTGGGAAGAGTACAGATGGAACTACTGTTTTTGGCAAGCTCACAAACAACAATGAGACTTTATATGGAAAAACAACAATCTTGCAGAGTGGTCAACAACCTACTGCTCAATGACGGTGATAACAAAGAAAAAGAATAGAGGAAGAAAATGGAGATAAAGCCTTAGTAACATCTACATAAATGGAGCCGAGGTGGAGCAAATCTAATGTTAAGTTCATGGAAATTAGCATCGCAAACAATGTCATTGTCTTTGGCACTGCTGGATTTGGAAAGGTTATTAAAACAGCCCAGAACATCATTGGTACTCATCTATTGGGAAACGGATGGAATTAAGAAGGTGCCTGAGTAGAGCGTAAAGGATATTCAACCCAGTAAACTTGTGACCTTATGAGTTTCACCAGGCTCAGACTCATCTACTGGATTATTGACGGGGCCAGTTGTGTCTCCGTATTGTGATGTAATAGAGGTGCCTCTTGGATCAAAGTTGCAGACAAGCACAGCATAGCTTTGATATGCGACACACAGTTGCGGCCGAATTGATTGTCACATACTGCATGTTGTCTATTAAAAACCATTAGGACACATTTACAAGGAAATAGAAAATAAACATAAATTCAAAAAGTTAACCAAACATACCGCGAGGGATTTATTGCAAATTCATCATGGCCTCCATTGCATGGTAAAGGCTTTGGTTGCTTGGTAACGGAGGCGTAACCTCCTTAACACCGTGGGTAAAAGGATGTAAGTGGCACACCTGGGGATATAAAACCTGTTTTTTGATGCATCATGTGAACAACCACTTAAGGAATCCTAGGACGTAAAGCTCCTGATACTGACAATACAGAAAATAAAGCCGCATCCAGTGCTTGCTTTCCCTATGTAGGTTTAAGAGGATTAAAGTAAATAACCACATTTTTTTTACAAGTAGCAAATGTGAGTTTGTGGGCAGACAGATTGTCAACAGGCCACTTAGTGTATGATTAACTGGGGGTTTATTTCTCAGCAGCGCTTCAAGAGGTAGACGTAGTTTATCTTTCGTTTTTTTTTCTGTAGGAAAAAGCTGACAGCATAATTATCCACTTTCTTTGAGTCCACAAAAAACAATCATCACTCATGTTTTGCATCTAGATGACCGTGTGGTGGGCCTCAAAATTAGAAATATTGAAAAATAAAAAGAAGTTGAACCGAACTTGAACTTGATTACCAACACTTCCATTTAGTCCTTTTGGTGCTACAGTGAGGGGGGAAAAAAAGAAACCCAGCCTGCCTTACTGTTCTCTGTGGCCACGCACATTGTGTGCACCCGTCTTGCATTCTGCCAAGTTACACAAAAACGAATGCTAAGTAAGCAGATTACGCATGAAAAGCGTGAATTGAATTCGTACTGCGATAACTAGACGTGTTACCTTTTGCAAGGCTGCATTTCTTTCATAAACCTCTTGTCTCTATTAGCAAACACTGACAAGCTGCTCTGGCTCTCTACTGGAATCCTGTGGGTTCCTCCCACCCCCCTCTCATTGTCATGAATTGGCAGTTGTGAAGAATGGAACACCTGGGAGGGATGTTTAGCATGCATGGAAACACACTTAATATATTCGGTGGCTGTAGACGTTATACTGCAGTTTGAATGTCTGGTTTTATGAAGTTTTTCTTCAACCATAACTTCACATTTCTTCAATGACGGGAAACAGTGTAATATTATGATGGCATCTGGTGCATCAGCATTGTAGAACAAACTGACATATTAGGTGCTAAAACAAATGGAAAAGATGACAACATGGTTATAATATGTCACAGTTCAATGTAAACACATGTTAACCATTCTCTGATGTTAACGGGGCGGTTTTGGCCGATGTCTTGAATCAGCTGTAAAATAGATTAAAAATAATTATCTATCATCTAATTTGATTCTCATCTCTTTTACTTAACTTTTCTTTGTCGTTGGTGTCACCAACTTCCTACTGAATTCACCTCACATGTTCGTCTTTGTTACCTTCGCAAAATACTTTTGCGGAGGTTATGTTTTGATCGCTGTGTATTTTTTTGTAAATATGTTTGTTTGTTATTCGCATAACTCAAAAAGTATTGACCCGAATCGCATGAAATTTGGTGGGTTGATTGGTCATTATCCGGGGCACATTTGATTAGTTTTTGGGAGCGATCGGGTCAAAGGTCGAGGTCATGAAAAGGTCAAAAAGACACTTTTGACCATAACTTCCTTCATAATCGAGCTATTGTCATGAAACCAACGCCATGTTGTTCAATGACGAAATACCTTTCAAATAATCCACATCCGTCATAACGTCACTCTGACGCAAGTGCGTCAAAATGACGCACAAGATGACGTAAGGTATGCAGCGAAGGTATGCGCTCTACCGAATGCACGTTCTAGTTTGTTTTGTTTTTGCACAGCTTTACTAGATAACAAGGCAAACAGAATCCCCTAAAGCACACTTGATTGGGGGAGGAGCTGGCTGTCAGTGTGTTGGCTGAAAGGGCACTTATGATTTCAGTTTTGGCTCTATTATTATAACTGGGTCAATACTGATTCTAACAACACAAAGGTCATTTTTTCAACCAGAGCATTTCAAAATGTACAGCTATGTACTCCCGTACGATAGGGACACCTTTAAGAACAGAGCATGGTTGGAAAACTAATTATTTACTAATTATAATATTTGGAGAATAAAGCAAAAAGCACATAACTTGTCAATACAGCCACAACGTGGAAATTTGACCACCTTGAGTGCCCAATTTTCCTTCATTTTCATAGTTTATTTGGGTATGATGCATAGCCTGATTCTAATACAACTAAACTAAAAGCATTTAGGTTTTTGTAGGGTGCAATAAATAGCGTCTACATCTAGTTTTCAGTGTAGTCCCCTGTCTAACTTTCATGCTGGACCTAAGTAGGTAAAAACATGTAATCACAAGGAAGGCGCCCTCTGCTGCAAGTTTATTAACAAGGACAGTATCCACAAGATTAAATCTTTATGGAAAAGATTCACCTTGAAACTTCAAATATGTCAGCACCGTTAGTTTTCCTGTAGCTTCCAACCACCACAAACTCCACTTGGAAACCGCAGTTTCTGGTGAGAGCAGGTTTCATCTGCAGCTATGTAATCTGCAGCTATCAGTAAAACATTTGAGGGTTTTTGTTTGGTGGCATAGTGGCATACGCACAGACTTTGCACAACTTCAATCACCGTTCTTTAAAGCACTCACAGTGCTAATCAGCCTTTGAGCCGGATGTGACCAAATGCTCATCAGACACCACATTCATAGCCTCTAAGTCCCTTGACAAATAGCGCTGATCACATTGCAAAAGGTCTCATTTGGCTATTTGGGGCTTCCGGATGATTGATGATAATGATAGCTAAATTGCAAAGCTAAAGTCGCTCCCCCTTCTAGGCGGCCCTCCATATGAAATGAGCAAATTTAAAATCTAACCTTTGTGCTCAAGCATAACTTTACTCAGAGGTTGCCTGCAGAAAAAGAAAACAATCTTTCAGAAATTTGTCTTCCACTTGTGAGCCTTTTAAATAAAGACAATGGATTCCTTACGATAACAGCAGTTCGTAAAAACGTCTTCTGTTGTCTTTTTTCCATTAAAAACTCCTAAATAAGGAGCAGAAGAAGTGTTATGGTATTCAGTCCAGGTCACTGACTTTGCGTGCATTGTCTGCAGCACAACACTCTTATGTTCCAACTTCTGGCTTGTTTTCTCCGCCTGACCACTAACGCCAGCCTTCATTTTTTATAAGACTAATGGATTCCCACACTGCATCTTCCCTTTCGTCAATAGTGCTGTTGGTTCGCTCTGCCTTATTTATGGGCGAACGTTACCTGCGGTAATGTCTATTGTCCTTCCTGGAGAAGCACACAACAGCATAACGTGAACTTCAGTCTCGGCCCGCATCTTTTAACCTCCTCCCCTGAGCCATGCTTCGGCTTTTCCATTCACCGATCATAGCCGCACAATTTTCTTGGCTCTTCCTGACAAAACACCCACAAGTGACTCAAAGTGTCACAGACCTGGCTCTCCATCACGGTTGACCATATGAAAACCCATTTAAGTGCTTGTAAACTGACCTCACCGGGGCTTTTAGGACACATGGAAGCTAGATTGGGTGAGGTATTTTTATCCATACATCACTGTCGCTTTCGGTTCCTTGGTTTTTTAGCTACATGAGTTTTGAAAAGAGAACGAATGCTGTTAACTTTCCAAACTTTGATAACCGTTACTTTTATTACTTTTTTAGTTATGATCATTTTTCCTTGTGTTCATTTAGTTTAGTTATATAACACCAGCCAGGCAGTCTCACTTCCTCTTTTAAGTACTGTGTGAAAGGTGGTGCTTATTTTCCAAAACAAGCCCAGCAGAAATGTAAATGCTGCTCTCATCCGTTACCGTTTGTCAGCTTGCTTTTTCTTATCCTCGTTTTAAATCAAACTTGACTATTGCTTTGGACATTGCCTTTTTTTTTTTTTTTGCCGCAGGCGCATGTTTCATCTCAAGTCTTCCTAGAGCCATAAAAAAAAACACAGACTGCCAACCACTTTCTTGAGCTCATGCTTTGGCTTCCTTATTAATCCCAGTTCCATGCCCTGCTTCCCCTCCTCATTGAGAATTCCCACTGCATCCGCTCCTGCCCTTGCCCTCTCTCGTTCTCTTAACCCTTCTAGTACAGGTTCAGTGGCTATAAAGGAGACTTGCTTCAGCCGGGCTCGCTATCGATCCGAACCAAACAGGACACGCGGCTCCCTTTTGCTCAGCAGCGAAGGCTTTTAAAAAAGTTTGTGTTTGGTGGCAAGGTTGTGAAAGAATTTAAAGGCGGCGGGAGTTGAAGGAGTGGTGTATGTGATTGCAAGATGCAGCTTTTTTAGTTAAAGAAAATAAATATGTATGCTTTGTGTTTCAATACAGGAACCAACAAATGATTTAAAATTTGCAATATTTATGATGTATTACATATTTCTTCCAATGTGCAATACAGATGGATAAAGTCAAAGCATTCAGCTTAATTCTGTTGTTGGCCTGCTTCCCAGATGCCCAAACCACGTCAACTGGCTCCTTTCAACGCAAAGGAGCAGTGGCGCTACTCCGAATTCCTCACGGATGGCTGAGCATCTCTCCCTATCTTCAAGGGAGACGCCAGCCACCCTTCCGAGGACACACATTTTGGCTGCTTGTACACGTTACTTAGTTCTTTCGGTCATGACCCATCCTTCATTACCATAGTTCAGGGTCGGAACGATTGACCGGTAGATCGAGAGCTTCGCCTCTCCTTTCGTGAACTCCTTCATGACTTTTATGATTGATGATTCAGCGCTTTCTGCAGGCTTGCGATAGTGTCTATTCAAATGTCCACTGTCATTCTCATTTTCAGTCTTGCACGCTATTTTTTGCACACAAATTGAATTCAGCCTCATCTTCTGGAGCTGTGTTCTCCCAAACGTTTGTTCTGGGACCTACTTATTAAAAGATGAAAAACTGTCACGGCCCATTTCACAACAGGCCTCTTTATATCAGTGTTCATTTCTGGGGATATAAACATTTCGTACTGCTTTTTTAATTTCTGCTTCAGCTGATTTTATCTAGAATCACCACGGCTGTGCTCCATGCATGTGTTATAGTTATATGCACTTGTTCTCATTTATTGTATTCAATAAGCTATGTTGTTCTTTACATTTCCTCTAGTCAATAATATGAATAGACTGTGCGATAGCTTTACAACAGAAAGTCAGGCAGCTTTGCCAGAACATGTCAGAGCACGTTGTGCTGGCCCCAAAGCTTAGAAGCCTGCAGACAACGTTGGCGTATGTGTTCACTGAGCAACTGCCATGTAGTGATTGGGGCCCCATTATGGAATGCAGTATCCAGTTTTATTTAATACATCTACATTCAACCAAGAAGTTATAAAAAGGCCCTACAGAAACCAATGGGTGAAATCAACTACATGACATTGACTATTGAGGCTTTTTTAATTGTATTCCAGCGTCATCTCTCAATGTAGAGATGGATACCGTCTATTTTACGTTCACTGTCTTTTGTCCCAGACTGTTTAATGCAATGCCACGTGTCCTGCTTTAATAAAAGATTGCATCCATGTTGCATACTGCATACTGGAGCCATGCAATCTTCACATTGTGTTCACTCAACATAATCTTTTCCTTGGAGTCTACACTCATTTGAACAAAATGCGCATGGCTGTTTTACCAGACTTTTTATAATCCTTTTGTCAGCAAAGGTTATACAAACACACTGCGATTGAGATCACTCTAGCAACAAAAACATTATGTGAAACCCTGAAGGACAACTACGTATATATCACACTTCTAATTGACTAATTCATGTTAAGGAAAAGTTAACATGTTTTGTGCAGAATTAACTTCATCTTCACACCGCAATTTGAGAGCCAAGCCCCCCAAAAAATCGGACCCAACACATTCAAATGCCTGCAGCTTTTGAGGACATATCAATGTTGCACTTCCTGTAGCATGTGCTAAATCGCATCTCCTCATCTCTAGTCTGGGTAAAGTAATGACAGGGTTCCACCCAAGGTGAAGGACATACTAATTCACTCGGGCACAGCATTGTTTTGATGTAGAGATAGCGGCAGGCAGAGGTGAGTGATGGAGCTGTCCGACAGGAATGAAAGGAGGTCAGGCTCTCTGTCACAGGAGGACAGACAGATGGGGCATCATGGTAAACATGCCTGAGATCATAAAATACTCTACAGGACATAATGAGAGACTTCAGACAGTGTTTTTTATAGGGGGGAAAACTCCCAGGAAGGAATCATTTAACGGTTGTTAAAAAAAACAACTTGTGGTGAGTAAGCGATTCTCGCTTTGCTCGTGATGTCTCTATCTCGTGGGTTCCTGACAAACTGTTCCCTCGCAGAGACCTTCGGACTACCGGTAAGTAAAACAGAGTTCAATTTGTCTTTTATTTGAGTAAGCGGCGTCTTTCCGAGGTTGCATCGCAGAGGGATGGTGCGCCGCGGCACATCCATCATCGCCGGGCCAACGGAGGGATTGAGTTTCCGGACTCTCCGAGCGTGTCTTGCTCTCCTTCTGAAACATCCCTTTATGAGTCACCTTGTCAGAGTCTCTGAGGCCAGACAACCCTATTTCACTGTATGGACATGTCTTTGTTTTTCAGACTCACCAGAGGAGAAGATTCTCAAGGTCTTGAGTGAAGAAAAAAAAAGGGAAAGAAAAAATGTTGGTGTCTTATCTTGAATACATTTGGCATTTCATTATTGACGTCCAGCTATTCATCAAGATTAACTCCCGCTCTGTTCAGAGTCCAGCGGAGAAGCTTAACCTCTCCTTCCACTTTTGATTCCCATCTAGCTGGCGGGCTCATAAACGATATGCCTTTTCAAATGCTCGCATGCAGAGTTCGGAGGGCATTCTGGATTTCAGAGACGGCGACTTGCCGCCCAATATTAATGTGATCATTATCAAATCATACACACCTTTTGTGACATGGGACAAGGCGATATTGACTTTCACAGCATTCTAGTCGGAGTGGGAGCCACAGAGATACCGCTCACCCCACACTGTCACTCTACCTTCCATCTTCCTTTTCACATTACTGCCGTCCACGCTGAAGACCGGAAAGGTCATCCAGGAGATGCTCTGAGCGGGATTATTCTGCGCTCTGTTCCCCGTCATCCAAAAGCTGAATTTACATTACTCACTCTTCACTGCATCAGTACTGAATATGGCAGGGACTTTGAGAGACATTTTGATGGGGCTGTGGCTCTAAATTAAAAAAAGGCTTCGTAGCCAAGCCGCAACCTCCGGTTCTGAAAAGTGAAACCAATTCCAAAATTGCATAATTTCTACTGACTATTAGGGTGCATATTTTCTGGATGCAAAAATGTTTTTTGAGATCCATGAGAAAAATGCCCCAACTTTTTTCCTAATTTAATGCCTTCGCAAACGTTGTAAACATGTCAAATCTTTTTCTCCACATCATGACGTGTTATAGATTATGGGCCCACTTAGAGTAAAATAGGCCATAAAGCTGGGAAGATTTAGGGCATGGCTACCTTGTTATTGACAGGTCGTTACTAGAGCCATAAACGCCATCCCTACCTCACCATCGCTCCTCAGCAATCCACATACATTTGCTTCTTACTGAGCTTTAGTCTTCACAATCTACCACAATCTACAAAACAATAGGGGATCAAACAAGGGCATATAACAGTGACTACGTCCACTTCTTATGCAAAGTCTGTGGCTGAACGCACAATGGCAATTTAATACAAGCAATCCTTGTTGTGCCATCAAGATCCAGTAAGCGGCACTCATGTTTGACAGACATACAGTTCCGCCTTTGGTCATTTCTCGGAGTGTACAAGGGTCAGAGCCGTAAGACAGCAACAACGTTCCTGTGAAGTGCTAAACGAAGATAACAGAAATGTTATGGAAGTAGAGAGGAAAGGTAGTTTGTATTTGTTGTGTCAGATAATAGCATATTGGATCAAGAAGTGGAAGAAAGTACCGACGAGGTACAAGGCTCACTGAGAAGTTTCCCTAGGGCAGAAACAGCATCATCATTTGAGACATCTTGGCGATCAGTGTGAACACTTCGGCAGCCCATTCCTAAATTGTTGTGGGAAAGAATGCAGCAAATTGTGTGCCACAATGTGTGGCAATAGAAATGCCCTGAATATCAAATTCAGGGGTGTCAAACTAATTTCAGGTCCGGGCCAGATACTGCCCAGATACTGGCTAGATACTGGCCAGATACTGGCCACCTCGACCAAACGCGGGCCACTGCCGATCTGACGGGGGGTGGGTGCTGACGATCCGACCGGCGAACGGTACGGCTGACGAGGGGTGCGTGCCGTACGCACTCCGGCGGTGGGCCGCACCGGATGCTCCGGCAGGCCGGATGTGGCTCGCGAGCCGCAAGTTTGACATATGTGGTCTAATTGAATAGCTAAAATTACAAGAACAACATACAATAGGCAAACGAATCAACCATCATTAAAGTGATACAAAGTGACAAAAAATGAATAACGATATTACAGTATATGCATTAATCCTACTCTTGTTTTAATTATTTAAACACTCTGGATATAGAGGGGGATTTCCCTTTTTTCCAAACGAAAAACAGTAGTCATCCACTGAATAGTGTTGAAATTTGCTTTGGGCCCAAACATATCTTATAAATGTTGTGTTTATTACTCACATCTGAAACACCGTTTACAGCTACGTTAGTTCGTTTTTGTGACTTTTATGACGGCGGCAGCGGAAAAAGCAGAAAATGTCTTTAAAAGTTGTAATGGCTGATGTGTTGGAAAACATTTTGAGTGCACAAAATTAGCACAAGTAGTTCTTCTGGTCACCAGATGAATCCAAGTCCTCCAAAGTTATTAGAAGTTCCTTCAGATAAAAGCGACGGCTAAATAAAAAATATAAGTCCATAATATCTATGTTTTGGTGTCCACCAACCACAAGGAGGAATGCTTTCTTGAATGTAGATGTCCAACTGTTCTGACGCCGTATTGTTATATTTCAACCTATTTGGATCATTGGGGAAGTATTAAAAAAAACATACAAAATGGTTTCAGTGCATGGAACAAAATGTCTTAGGAGCTCTGACACTTGTATACATTTTCCCAGGACAAACTTTACAACCCAACTTCAAACAGGGTTTATTTAACAGGCGTCAGACAGTGAATCAGAAAAGTTTATAAATTTGTTTCCTATTGTGACATCAACGCCCAATAGGCAGCTAAGCCTTGTTTTAATTGGTGCACTTTATCACCAATAAATGTAATGTTGAAAACCAAGGTCAATTTCTTGCAGCGCTTAAATAACTCAACTGGGAATGTTGACTTATGAAAAAATCATTCTGTTCACTAAAACTTCCAAAAGAATTTATCTTTGTGTAAAGTCAAGCAGAAACAGAACAAGTCTTCCTGTGTGAAACCACACTATATGTCCTGCCCGAGCAATTACAGCCAAAGTGGTCCCTCCAAGTGCAATGCATTAGCTCTCTAATAAATGATTGATACACATGCAACCTGCTCACCCTTGTGATTACAGTACAATGAAGAATAAAGTAAAAGTGGAAAAAGAGAAGCACACCTCTCCAGCTTTTTACACTCTTTCTTTCTTTGTTCTTCTTCCAAATGGAGTAGGATGGACATAGTTAGCTCTCCATCTTGACTGGTGGGATACAGGACTGAACTCGGGCCTGTAAATGTACAAGGGAAGGCTGCAGGGATTTCTGCGATGATGGAGTAAGTGGCTTCCGTTGGCGCTAAAGCATACAGATCAGCTGCCCCTTGGACAATACTCCTTGCTCTGGAGCAGGAAAAAGTTTTTTTTTTTCCACACTACCACCACCTTCCACTCCAGATAGAAGCTGATAAAAATAGCTATATGCAATCCCAACAGGACTTTTTTCCCGCTCTAACAATAGGGCCATTTGCTACCATGAGGCTAATGCATTTCCTCTGCGTATTATTGCGGAGTATCTAAATGGACATAAATGACTCATAAAGCACTCTTTTTTACAGTTTTTTTATTATATCCAATTCATTTTTATGAAATCGGTCATTTATCTAACTGAATTTTCAGTTGTTTGCGGCACACAATAACTAGGAAACAGCTCTGATTTGTGTGTAAGAAAAAGATCTTTAAAAAAAAACATGATGTTTGGAACATTTGACAGGGCTGTTCAGAGTGTTTGAAAGAAAATCAAGTAATTCGTCTATTGTATTTATACACCACCTATGTTCAATATTTATTAGTGCAGAAAAACTCGCGGCCTGCCAACGTTTTGCATGAGCGCCATTAGGGCGAGCAGCTGTCCCTTCCATCACAGTGGTAAAATCCGCTGACTCCATAAATCTTATACATCCCAAAGAAAACATCTCTAGAGGTGTGCAATTCAACTCCATTAAAACGAAATATTGAATTACAACAATTATTAAATCCCCCCAAAAAACGTCATACTGCATGCGCAAAAGTACCGTGAAGGTATTGAATAAGAAGGAAAACATCTTGTCCCAGCTCTAGTTATCACCCTTTTTGGGGAAAATAAGACATCTGATTTTAGGTATGACACTGTGTCAAAGACATTTTCACATAAAACCTTTTCTTTCAATTTTTGGGAATAAAGTGCTCCAGGATTTGTCAAACCCCTTTCAATTTATTTGGATTAGATACAGTTTTTTTAATACAAAACCTGTGTCAAAATTTACATTTTGGTAATACATGATAATACAGTAGGGAAATCCCAGTCAGGAAACCAGTTCCATCGTCTTACTGCAGCATGAGATGTTTGGGTGCACCCTTAATTTACTTTTAATTGTTTTTTATTGGTAGGAATGTAAATGTAAACTGCTGTTGTAACCGATGTGTTAAGGGCATGGAAGAAATCGACTCAGATACTGATCTTTCCAGCATTTATTTGGTCCTGAAGAAAACAATAAAACACGGACATTGCCTTCTGGTCTCTCCCTGCACATCAGCTCCCTAAACCCAAAATGTATAAAGGGGAAAGTGTACTTCAGGGTGACCGGATGTGGCTAATACAAACGGCGGCAAACGTTTACTTTAACTTCTAAAACAATGACACCTCAACAGCCGGATACCGTAATACCGATTATGTTACGGTAATGGTCGCAGATACAAACGGTTACATTTTTAAAGAACATAGCAAAATAGTGCAACATCATTTTGACCACAACCTACATTCAACAGCACAACACTTCTGTGAAGGAAAAACGGGACTACGAAAGCCTAGGTGGCGTAGAGGAGATGACACAAATATTCCCGCTAAAAACAAATTTAACTCATCAAAATAAGATGACACATTGAAAATGACAACACGTATGTCTGACCTCGCTACACTGTGCTGAACACAGCTCTTAACGCTTGCTTCTCTCCCATCACTCTCATAATAAAGAAACTGACGGCACAGGCAGAGGACACCTGATCTTCACTGAGCTTTTATTGAATTGTCTAATGCCGAAGCTGCATTCGGGCTAAGCTGCCGCCATCTCCCTGAGGAAAAACCTGCACGTCCTTGTTTTTTCCAGTGCAGAGGCTGACCTTGATACAACTAGGTTAAGGTGAAGAACGAAGACATGTGCTACTCGGGCTCCCGTGTGAAACTGAACAGCATGTTGTGGTTTGGCCGCTGCTTCAGAGGGTTCAGGGGAGAAAACAAATCTCGGACAACTCAGTGAGGCCGCAGGACACTTTCTGTCTCTGCCTGAGACCACACGTCTGTATTAAAACATGAGGCACAGCTGTTCTCATGGCGGAGAGAGAGCTATCTGCTGAAGCTCTTGTGGACTGTAATGTTTCTCCTTTTACTTCTTTTTCCAGGCGCTTTAGGGATGAATAAGAATGAAGCGCCTTGCCCCCCCACCCACTTCCACACATTGTCAACGCTGTCCACCTCAGCCGAATATCCTGATTGGCTGCAAGGTCGAGTTCAGACGCATCACAACCCTGCAAATTATTTTTGAATTCTTACTCATGTAGCCACCACCGGTGGTCTTTAAGCTAAATTCTTCACTTTATAAGCTCTTCATACACTATATTTCCTGCAACTAATTATATATGCTGTACTATACATATTCTTTTTGTATTTTTTATTGTGAGTATAGTAAAACAAGTTGGAAGGGATGTACTGTAGTTTTAACCAAGACGGCAAAACGCAATAGTCATTTTAGTTTTAACAAAAGCCACACATACCAGAACTGCTCCGTCCCTTCTTACTTTTTAGCATTTTAAGACATGTAAATTTCAAATTCTCTGGTAAGTATTTTTTTCTTGTGTGGTTTATTTACAACATGGTCGGTGTGTAAAAGGCCTTAGAGAGATCAACGTGTAAGATCTACACAAAAGTTTAACACGTAAGAAAAAGCGCAAATATTAACAGCAGAAAGTGAAGGTTAGAGAGAACTCTTCTTTACTATCCCACATGACTGGCCAACGGAGAAAGGATAAACCCAGATTTTGAGGAAGGCACAGGGGGACTGAAGCCCTTTTTTACCTCCTGCAGAGAGAGCTGTATTGATTGGCACCGCTGCTTACGATATTGCATTTGGAAAAGCTTTTCTATCAGACAGATTGGGGAGGTGGGTGGGTGTGGCAGGATAGAAAGATAATCCCAACAGCAGCCACACAAGCTGTGCTGAACACATCCTTCTTAAACCCGCAGCCCCCCCCCCCCGCCCACCCTTTCGTTTCAGTGCCAGCGCCAGGAGAACGGTAAAGTGCACTGGAATGTGACAGCCACTCAATCGGACCCGCTTAGGGACAGTGGCAAAGCTGGCAACATGGTTATCACAATCTCTTGCAAACTGGGCCTAATGCGGCCAGCAATTTGCCCCTAACCCTTTCAACCCACCAAAAAAAAGGCCACTGAGCTGACCTCGCACCAGCCCGGATCCGAGGTGGTTTTTAGGCCTTCAGAAAGGAGGAAACGGGCTAATGGGCTCTGGACAGTGGCGAGATGTCTCCCTGTCACACTTCATCTAGCCTGATGCATCAGGATTGTTTCACAGCTCAAGCCCGGGCAATTACTATCCTATTCCAATTTACCCTCTCTGCACCACTGTAATGAAGATAATTAAGAGGCTGAAAATGAGTTTTCTCATGAAATGGTTTCGGTGGTTGAACACAATCGTACTTGGCAGATGGCTACGCCGATGTGTTTTAATACAGCAAAGATAGTTAATCATGTGCAAGGTGTGTTCGGCAAGAAACTTTTAAAGCCATTATATGTCAGTGAGAGAGATGGTAAACAGCTCCTCCGTGTTCAGTTGGCAAGCATCCATCTTGAATGCTACAGGTTTTGAAAAAACAAAAGACTAAGCTAGTCAAGATTTTTAACACACAGGATTTTAATACGCAGCGCGTTATTAAGTGCTTTAGTAAATAAAGGGGGGGGACAAAAAATAAGAAAAAAGGACAAATCTTGTGTGGCTGAAACTCAAAAAGAGCTTTAACACCCATTCCACCATCTTTAGTGTACATATTCATCAACATTTCTGAATCGGGCAGTAGAGGGTCAGCACACCCATAAATTGTCTATAGTGGCTAATTAATTGTACCATGACAAAAAACATCTCTAATGCTATAACATGAGTTGCAAGGATGTCTATGTCCTCCTCATGTACATGACAGAGTACATTGAAAGATTGACACAGAATTTTGGTGTGTTAATCAGGTTATGTTTCTTCAATTCCAGCCTATTAGGCTATCATAATCTTGTTACGGTGTTTACATAACATGTGCAATAACGGCCGCCATCGGTTTAATGTGGATATAATCAAATGAGGGTAAATACGGTGTTGGTTGCCTTAGTCTCAGCCGATTGAACACCTCACCTCGTTTTGGCAAAATATGTAATGGAAATAATGTCAGAAGGAAGCACTGCGATTGAATTCCCTTTGGCATTTGATATTGAATTATTTTACGGTCAGTCCTGCCGTAAAAAAATAGAATTCCTATTCCTATAATTCCTAAAAAAAAACACAACTCCTGGAGCTGTCCTGAGTTCGACTTTGGTTGACCATATAAACAGATTTATGTATTAGGATTCAGAAAAGTGTACAAAACTGTACTTTTGGCAGATAAAATGAGAAATTTCATCTGAGGCCAGTCATGTGTGCTTATTCAACTAACATAGCAGGCCAGAAAATGTACTTATTCGACAAATCCAACGTGACACATCGTGTTTCCAGCTGCTCCAACACTTATTCCTAACTCATTTACACCATCCTTTACTCTACTGGGGGTGGACTAGCATAGGATTGTTAAAGCACATCGCAGATATGATCATCTTGCTCCATATTTGGACTGAGCCTGTTTTCGTTAAAGCTAATTGGCTTTCTCGTTTTCAAGGTAGAAGCTCACAGAAGTGTCAGATTACATGTATTGGTTACGTGCTTGTAGCGATGTGGGCTTGCCTAGTTTCAAAGGTTGACTTTGATTTTTGTATATGCTATAAGTCAAACATTACGTGACTTATGGGTTGAGTAAGTCGGACATGTAATTTAATGATCTTTCTAAAATCAAGACCCCCTTGAGTTAATCTGTTTTAACATTTTTTCACTGCTGAATTTTTACACTTCGTGGTGGTAGTCGCTGCAGCTAAGCACCTCCTCAGTTTTGATCCTGGTGAGGCCGGACCATTTCACCTAGGGAGGGGGTGCAGGTTCCATCGTTGGGCGCGGTCACACTGCAGGCGGCTGTCTTTAGCCTGAATTTGGAAGGCCTGGCTAGTATCACCGTTCCAGAGCCCACAACACATAGTCGTTACTTGTGTTCTCTGTGAGGCGGTTGGGAACCCTGTGCAGAGCCCTCATTTTGGGAATGAAAAACAGAGCAGGTTGAGTCCTGATCTGTGGGTTTGACTTTTGCGATTGAAATGGGAGTTTTCACTCCGTGGAAAGTCTATGGGCAGTTGTTTCTGAAGGGCAGTCATCTGAGCACCTCACATTTCTGGCATCAGGGGAGATGCTGAGTATTGATGAGTAGCTTTTCAAGTTGGGAAAAACTCAACTACTGACCACAGAACACCCCCAAGCGAGTGCACTGCGAGTTGTTCACTTTGTTTAACTAATGATAAGACTTCTGAACTTTTAACAATGCTTTATTAACACAAGCATAAGTGATTAAAGTGCAAAGTTTGTTGGGGCTTGGGCTCCACCCAGCAGTAGGAATAGACCAGGAGCCGGCATGCGGAGATCAGATGAGGCACCCCCCCACCTTTGGGAGTCCGGACACTGGTGGTGGTGGTAGAGAATAAGTTGCTCCACTCTTCCGATGTGTCAGAGGTGGGGGAAGGCTGCGCCTGGTGCTTGCTGAAATGACAACTGATAGCCACAGAGATTAGCTTTCAACGATGACAGGTTAGCTTGGTTTACAGAAACGGTGCCTCTGTTGCACACTTGAAGAAAGTGAAACTCTCAATATGCTGGGGGAAGTTGTCTCCATTTATTTATCATTTTCGCCGATCACATCTCACTCTTTCCGTAACAACTCTCTCTTTTTTCGCGCTCTTGAGCACTTCTTCTCTTTTCTTCTTCACCGTCATGTCAACGGCCCCATCCCAGCGTCATCTACAGGCCAAAACGTGCAACAGCATCCCAACGAAAAACACTAAAAGGCCACAAAATCGTGGGAATAGACACAAGAAAAGACCCCCGGGTAAGCGTATGCCACACCTCTGCCCCGAATCAGCTTATGACTGAAGTTACGCCTAAGCTTCAATTAGGAGAATAGACAAACTGTGCATAGTTCATAATCAGATGAATGCCTGTTTCAACACATAACACAAACCTTGAATTCAGTATCAGCTCATAGTGATTTGCTACATACCTGGTTGCTTTCCGAAAATTAAAATAAATCATGAAAGGGTAGACAATTGTGCTCCTCATAAGGAATGACAAGAGGACAATATTACTGATAACTGTTAAAGCAGCTACACTGTGGGACTTTCCATTCGGTGAGTTATGGCTGCTACACCAATGAAAACCTTTCCTGGGGGACCTTTGGCCCAGAGTAATCAGAGTAATCAGACTTCTCGGTTTGTCCTGGTTTAAGCTTAAAAGATTTTTTCCAAATGATCACACTTTTTCAATTGAGTGAACACAAAAGCCCAGTAATATTACAGTTGCTGGAAGAAATGAAAGATGACACAGAATCTCTGACTCAGCGTTCACATTACATTCCAGCAGTCGTTAAACTCCTCGCTACATTAAAATTAGTGGCATCAGGATAACTTCATAGTTACAGCATCAGCAGTAGGAATATCGCACTGGTCCTTACATTTCTCTGCCACCGATGCCCAAATAACACTTAGTTGTAACTGAAATTTTGTTTTTGCTCTTTTGACTTTGGCTAATCCATGATAGAAAGAGAGAAGGAGGGCCGTTCACTTAAGGCGCTGATTATCCGATTAACTGCAAGTTTTGTATTTACGGCGTAAACTGAAGTTTCACAGCGAGCGCTATCTGCGCATTTTTCATGGTGCTGATAGTGCTTTGTTTGCAAATGTACGTACGTGAGGCTGTACGATAGCGTAAACGGTTAATCCACTTTCCATGAAATTATCTAATCAATAAAATGACTGCATTTTGTGTAAATCTACTGTACAGTTATGTTTCTGAAATGATGTAATCAATAAAGAAATGAAAATAGTGCAATGCCAGTGTACAATTTTAATTTTGAAGCTGTAATCAAATCGAGTAATAACGATGCACAGCTATTATTGTATTAAATGTAACGTAATCAGCAAATGCACACAATACTTAATATCACCTTTTACCATTTACCAAGAGACATTTGAACTCCAAGTTATCATTGAACGAACCATTCAGTGTAATACCTCGTTGCACCCTAACTTAAGGAAAACGTTGAACGCGTTACGTATGTGCTCCGAGGCCATTTCCTTTGTTCGTCCAGTGTTTCTTTATTTTTGAACACAACAAGGCTTTTTGCCTGCTAACAGTCAGTTATTTGTACTCAAATATAACAAGCCAACAGTTTGCAGCAGTGGGGTTCTGGTAGCAAAGAGAAACACACCTAATCTAAAGCATCGTGCACATTAAAAATTATAGAACAATTCTAAGAGGCATTGATTGAAACCAACCTAAGGGCTAATCTCACGTTGATATTTAAAGTCTCAACAAAACGATAGTGTGTGTGGCAGTTGACTGGGCAAAGGCTAAAAGGCTAATTTTCTCATATGTCCTACCTTTGACATCTTGCCTTGAGATAAATGGGCACCTTGGCTTGAGAGAGCAACCGGCGGCTGGCGAGCGCGAGACAAACATGTGGCGGTTGGCTGGCAGAGCACACAGCAACATCACTCCTCCCCCCTTGCCCACAGGTGGAAATGTAATGGGCTCTTTTCTTAAAATGGCACGCAATAAGCAGACGCCGAGGCGCGTGCCTGTTCACTGTAGCAGGGACGGAAGCTGTTTTGAAGTATTTTGTCATTTCGCCGGCTCCTCGTCGGACTTTGGCGGAGCCAGACGTAAATACTGTATCGTGGAGAACTCTAGATAATTCTGTCTCCAAAACAGTTAAGCGGCAAAGAATGCACGCCATTATATGACACAAATCCGCACCATATGTGTTTATGCTTGAGTGAAAGGTCGGTCTGCTTTACTTCAGATCACAGCAATCAGTCCAGGAAGCTGCAACTCTGCACCGAGGAGAAAAACCATCCCAAATTCCACCGCGCCAATGTTTCCCATCGTTCTCCGCAGAGCAGCGAGAAGCCGACTGCGCTGCCCTCATTCTGGGCGTAATGCTCGGAGGTCAAACAAACTTGTGTGTGGCATCCCGTCCTGTGTCTGGCCACACTTAACCCGTTTGACTGATCAAAACAGATGAAACATGTTGACAGCTCACCAGTGTAGTAATATATCCCTGAACTAAGATCAAACTCATTCTATCAACGTATGGAGAAAGTGACTGTCTTTCTATTAGGGGAAACAAGGTAACACTTTCTTTTTCAGTGTCCCAGAACTTTCAATGACATCCTGGCAAATGTGATATAAAACACATTTGGAGGCCTTTGTTACTGAAACTTTTGTTTCCAAGCAACCACTACTACTTTTCCAGGTGCGGGATCAAGTTTTCTTAGGATTCTATTTCTCATTAATGGGTTAATTATGGGTTAAAACACATGCAATATAAGTTGCTTTGGAAAGCTAAATGCAACGTAATGTTTATTTTCACACCATTGATAGGTTATATCACAAATAAATATTCAGAAAAAAATGTGTCCAACTTCTTTGCAAACAACAAAACAATGATTGACTGTCAAATTATAACAATATTTGGAGGCTGAATTATTACACCCATGCTCACAGTACACAATTAAAAGATATATAGTTATAGTCAGTGGAATGCTGT
Source organism: Apeltes quadracus (assembly GCA_021346845.1). Lineage (NCBI taxonomy): Eukaryota > Metazoa > Chordata > Actinopteri > Perciformes > Gasterosteidae > Apeltes > Apeltes quadracus. Next base: position 3,384,267 of record CM037934.1, on the reverse strand, counting down.
TTTAATACATTATACTAAAACAAAAATGAAACGTTTTTTTGAAGTGGCTCTTAGATTATTGTGTGAGCCCAGCCGCAGCGCAGCTGAGCGGGGAAGAGGCCAGGAGTCTCGTTGACAGGCAGACTGACAGATTGGAAGGCAGTTGATGCATTGATCTTCTAAAAAGGAATGGGGCTGAGTGAAACAACAGGATGATATTTTCCCACAGGGGTAGTCTCTGCTGCATCCTGACACGTGGTGCTACTCGAAGGAGCTGCAACGACAACCAAGCGACGAGCGGGTGAAGAGCCGGAGGAGATGCACTGCAGACGACGAGATGATGAACGGCAGATGTGTGAGCTGAGGGAGCTGCTGAGCAGATTGTAGACAGGTGGGAAGCTGGCACAGGTTGAGGGCAGCTTAGGAAGAGAATAACACACACACATATACAAGACAGAACATAGTATCAATATAATCTAATAAGAATCTGAATATAGTAATAATATAGGAATTTCTCACCTTGTTTTACTATGGAATTCATGAACAAAAGTATATTTCTAAAACTGTATTTATTGCATTCCTCTGCAATGACTATTGGTGGAATGACAAGAACCAAAAAATGTTTGTTCTGTTATGTTTTTCATTCTATCATAGTTCCTCAAACCCTCTTTTGTGGTATGAAAAGGGGATTATAAATAATGGATTAGAATACAAGGGAAGATGCCCGTTTCATAACAAATTTGTCACGGTTTGGGTTTGTTTCCTGTTTTATTTTGAAGTTTCCTGCCTTTCGTGTCCCTGGTTTAGCTTCACTCCTGTCAACCCCTTTGATTGTCTGCCGTGTCCCTGATTGTGTCCACCCATGTCCAACAGTGGCGTTTTCTTGCGGAGGCCAAGGGAAGCTAGCCTGGCTAACGTCATACCCTGATCTCAAATGAGACAGGGTCTAGAAACCACATGTTCATCTCCTTGTATTTGAGGCGTGGTTTACGAATGCCCAGAGCCGTTTATTGGCCACTACGAATCTCTGTCAAATGCGCTTGTGCTTAGCTCATAGCCAATCGTTTCAATTATACCCGATGACGTATGTAGAGCGACAGAAGTTCTACGCGGAAGAAGGCGATCGGTCAGATCGCATATTCGACGACATCGTCTTGCTGCACCCTCCCCGCTCTGTGATTGGTCCCCTATCTGAGGCGAAAATTTGCTCCATGGTATCCAGGCTGCCTTGCAGCGCGAATTCAATCGCGTGTGCAAGGCAGCATGGGAAAACCCAGGCTAAAGGGAAGCCAGGCTTCCTCACTTTTTTCAAAATACAACTCATTTAATCATCATTAATGATTAGCCATTTAGTAAAATCACTTTTTAACAGTTTACGTAATCCCTCTGTGTTTGCGTCTCCGTCGTCTCCTCCTCGCCACTCTCTCAAATTGTTAGGTAGTGAATGAGCGTTGAAAACGTGGTACTGCCCTCATTGTCTCAGACAACAGACTGCCGTTCTGTCCGTGAGCCAAGCTGAGTTGGATGATTAACCAATCAGGTGAGGCTATTGTGACGACACTGCTCCCCTGTGATTGCTTAGGACAGTGTCAAGGGAAGCCGTTGGCATCACACCAATGAAATCACATTATGTCATTGAATGAAATGATGGAAGATTTGTGTTGGTAAGCTAGCGAAAGTATTAAGCGCAATGATGGAGGCTGGAGATTTGGCGTATTTAGTAAAACATAAGTTAACTAAATTGCATTTACAGCAGCAACTCCGACTAAAATCAGACGGCAGGCCAACACCAAAACTAGAGAGAGGAAGAAAGGTGTTTGGACTTCCAATGAGGAGATTTACGTCTGCAGCGAGTGGCTCACACACACCGTACAAGTCGTGGTTGACGTGGACGTGAAAACTTAATGCCTTCTGTGTGTATTAATTCGCATCTTTCCAATATCAATATGCGTTAGATAGCTGGTTGTGCTTTTGGGATGGTGGTTGCATAAAAAAAGGAGATGTTTAAGATGACGGAGTGTAGGTGTGTGTGTGTGTGTGTGTGTGTGTGTGTGAGAGTGAGAGTGAGGGGGAGCGCGTCAGGGCTGAAAGTGTCGGTTAGATAACAAGCATTTGTAAGTTCTGGTAAAATGATGCTGGGCGCTGTAATAGTTCAACCAACTACATGATATAGCAACATATAAATTACAACATACGATTTTCTGCCCCCACCCCGTAAAACATACACAGCTTAGAGGTTGTGTCCCACGCCACGCCACTTGTGTCCAATCACCTGCACCGTCCCAGTGTGTTAAGGCGTGTATGTCTTTGTACGTTGTGTGTGGTTTGGTTTAGTATGTCAGTGAGTTCCTGTTCTGCCCATAAGCTTTTTGTTTGCAAATCTGCATTTGAGTCCTGCTACCGCGACCTCGTGGTGACAAAATGATGTACAAAAAAAGACCCACAACACGGCACACTGAATTTGCAGGCACAAGTGCTCAGTTGTGCTCGTATTCATGTATTAGGACTTCCCTTGATGTATTCATTATATTATGTAATTGAAAGTAAAGTCTCCTGGGTAAGTTGACCTGGAGCGGATCAGTATGTGCAGCACATATCAAGCTTCATTTGCATCCCTCTAATTGAAAACACACAGCCTGCTTTTATCCTCCGTGTCCAACACCGGTTGAGCAGCGGCACGATTTGTCCTGCCACATAGGAGCATAATGGTTCACTGCTGCTTCCCACGGAAGGACTGATGGAGTATTTCCACAACAAGCCCTGCACGCGACATTCATTTGGTCATCCTCTGCTTTTATTGCTGAATATTTACCTGAAGAGAAAGGCTTTGCTCCCATTTTGTGATTGTGTTTCTGCCCTCGTTTTAATTTAATAAGGTCCCCTGTATATTTCAAACTAACAAAGCCTCCCAGCAGTTTTGGGTGAGGCCCGATTACTTGTGAGTGATGTGAGTGATGCCGTTGAACCTGACATGTGGCAGATCCATTAAACTCGGGTGGTGTTTCTAGATAAGCAAAGGGCATTTACTAACAGGTAGTCCCCCTCCTCTGCAGGGCGCTGGTTCTGCTTCATTAATTATTGAGTCAGATTCTGTGCAGCCCCGAGTCAAACCTCTATTTCTGCCGGGCTGAAGCCCACCTGCCCTGTATTTATAAAGACCTACCATTTAGTACAGCACTCCATCTTGATCTTTGATTTCCCTGTCAGAAACTATTAAAGAGGCCTCCGGTCTTTTGCCACGGGCTCGGCATGAGGCCGCGACTGAATTCAATCAACCACATTTCATTGGCATATTAATAAGAAAGCCAACACGGCACTCTGAACAATGGATTAGACTGATGGAATTTTGAAGGCTTGGACAACCACACGCAGCGCTTTAGGGCTTAAACATCGCTGTGAACGCCCCCCCCTCCGGGGATAAATATTGTTGGATATGATCCTGCCGCGTTAAACCGCTTTGCTTTGGTTTTTGTCAATCCTCAAGTTGCTCTTAGAAAAAGGCAGATAAGTTCAATTACTCGGCCATTTCAAAATTCTGGTGAAATACGGAGCTGAACAAAGACATTTTCGATTATATATTCAAAGTAATTACCTTTCCCACAAATTAATTAATATATGTTATGATGTGACAGGTGAGTCGAGGTTACTCAAAGGCATGTTATTAAAAAAAGGAACATATTTCAGTCCCACCTCCTGCCACTCCAACAAGCTCTCCGAGCTACCATGGAGACATTCTTCTTGACATGCGCTGTGATCGGCTCAGGTTACAAGCGGACAAGCGCAGAAGAGGCAGAAAGAGAAGGAGAGAAAGACGCCAGGAGAGACAGAAAGGGACATAGAGGGAGAGAGTGATGTAGCGAAAAGCACAGCATCAAAAAAGTCACTGTACGGCACAAAAAAAAATGTTTCTAAAAACGTTTGTTAAATGTGGAAAAATGAGTTTTTGTACTGTTCCCAAAATTCAACTTAAACATTTGAAGTAAATGTACTTTAAGATGTTTACAAAATATAATTTAAATACGATGATGTCGTACATAAGCTTGCACGCGCAGTTTGGGAACAGAAGCATAATCGAGTGCAATAGCTTGGCATGCTACACAAAGGCCATTTACAACAAAAGATCAGGAATGCAACCTCAACAAATGGATTTTGACCATTGGTGACCAACTTGCAGATCCGTGTCAAACTAACGTGGACGTAAAACTTAAAGCAAGAGGGCAGAACACACAAAAAGCACCCTATATTGATTAGGTTGCTAACGTTTCCATCCAAACGTGGAACCAATCACGGTTCTTGAGAAATAAAATCCATAAATAAATTCATTCATCAAATGATAAAACCTTTTCTCATCAACCGATGTCAACAATTAAATGTTATTCAATGTGATGTATACCTGCTTACAATATTTAGAATGTTTTTTTTTCGTAGATATTCAATATTAAGTACAATAACTAATTATGTTACGCTCTGATCACAGCTCTGTACCGAACCTACCCAACCTGTCCATATTGCTGCTGATTTTGCACTACAGGCTCCTTTGTAGTTGTCTTCACGGTGCCATTTCAAAGCCTTCGATACTTTTGCACCGTATATTTTATTCTCCAGTTGGTGCTCGCAGGTCTAGATCACATAATTGTTTGCGGCCTTTAGCAAAGGAGCCTCTCTCCTGCATGTTTACCCACTGGGTTCCTCTTGCCTGTGATCCGACAGCCAAGAGCCCTCACTTTGTTGCTCCTTAGGTCTCTCTTTTTCTTTTTTTAGTTCCAGAGCAGTCACCGGCTCTTTTGTTGGCCATTTTGATATGTTTATTTACCGTTTGGATGGCTTTGATCCCAGCCGGAGAATGGAGATTGCTGTCGGGATGTGTATGTTTGTGTGACTGTGTGTGTATGTGGGGGGTCCTTGTGGAGGAAAATGCTTGGCAGTGGGCTGTCATGTCCACTAAGGCTGAGGAGAGACAGTTGAGGGGGGCTGGGACTGATGCATAGCAGGTTTTATGTCCCTCTAGGGCTTAACAGTGTGCTGCTGCAACACACTCAAGAAAAAAAAGTACCGGCCACCTACACACACACACACACACACACACACATGCGGCCTCTCAGACTGACCACATCTGAGTTACTTCTGTGGGTTCTAGGCTTCAGTGCCATGACAGTTTTACACAAAGCCTTGTGCCGGATGCACTGAACCTCATAAAAAAGCAGTCAAAAGGTTGTAGATTATGTGATCTAAGATGATGAATTGGTTTGTCGATGTGGGACATTTATTAAGATCAGGTATCGACCGGTAAATGTCATCCAAGCACCGAAATGATAAAGGTTCTTCCGTTACTGCGGCAATATAAGGGAAGCTTGTAAAACATGCAATGACATTTTGTTGTCTTGGTACAAATTGTCGTATTTAAGGAGAGGCTTCCTAGTTAAAGACATCATATTTCATGCACTTCAACAAAACATTTTTTACTTCTTATTTTCATTCGTATATTTCTTCGACATTTCCAAAAAGCTAGCATTATGTATTGACTTATTTGCACATTTAAAGAAATGTTCTTATCTATGACACATCAACAAAGTTTGTGAGGTACAGACAAAGTTCCATTGGTAGTTTTACTACCATACGAGTGCATTTTCTGAAGGATTAGCTCGACATCTGACAGAGGGAAATATCTGTATCGTCTCCGTCAGAAGATCCACCCACCAGAAACTCTGGTTCTCACAAAGATAAGGTTTGGACCCTTAGGGAGGCCAAATGCAGGAATTAATTTGATGAGGATGGCTAAATACAAATACAGCCATAACAAAAAGAAAAGGCAACTGTGCTCTTGGATCCAAGGACATAACAGGCAAAGAGTACTTCACTTTGTGATCAATCATAATCACCATGACAAAATTGTCTTTAAAAAAAATATATATATATATATTTTAATTTTTTTTTTAATAAACAACATTTTTGTGTTCATGTCTCAGATTTGTGTTTATGACATGTGAAAACAAGTGACAGCTCCCTGACATACCGAGGCGGGGGTCAGTTGCCAGGTAATTGCAATCAGGAAAGCACTGCTGATTTGCACAAGTGCATTCAATCAGGTAGGTGTGCACATGGTTAGGCCAATTCTAAAAAGGTATTATTGTACATAAGAAACGTGTTTCTGCCAGTGTGCTTGTGGAAAAAAAGTAGCATGGATCCTCCATTGTTGAGCCCTATTATGGTGAGGTTGAGGAAATGCTTCAATTCACAATGGAAACTCTGCTCTGGGTCAGGGTGTCATATTCTAATCCATGATATAAAAGTCAATACTTATTGTTCTGTACCTGAGAATATATAAAAAGATATCTAAAGCTTAATGAACAGGGAGTGGTAAAACAAGAACCGAAACTAGACTCACTGCCAGGATTCCACTATCCCGAAGCAGCAACTGGCCGGCTGTCTGAGCAGACTTGTTGTATAGCCAATTCCCTTATATCTATGTGCTCTAGGTGAGTTCTCTGGTAAATATTTAGTCATTTACTGTGTTTAGGGCCCTTTTTCTGTGAAAGGTAAGAACACAGGCCAACTAATGGGCTAATCTGCTGCATATTAACAAATGCGCCTCTGCTCTTCGGTCTTAAATACATGTTTCACCCCAATCTGATTCTAATCTGAAAAGCTCTGTCGAACTGCTGATAGAACTTTTCATCACCGATCCCGATTCCATTCAAGCCTGGACTGAACAAAGCGTTAGCGGTGCATTGACCCAAGGGGAGAAACATCGAAGCGCACTCTAGTGTCTGAGGTCAGCGATCAGCTATGAGTCTTCGTAATTGCTATTGATTGAAGAGCTGTGTACACCAACACGGATACAGACAAACACACACGTATACACATCCACGCAGCTTGGCCTGTCAGCCATAGACGTACAGCCGCCAGTGGGCATTCCAGTGTTCAGTCCTTCCTCCACTGAGAATGATCCTCATATCAGAGCTTTGACAATGCCTCCTATATTTTCAGATTTCCTCCAGTGCCTCTATAGCTCAATTTAATATGAAAACGGATAAATCACAAAGACCACTTTGCTTACTTTCTAACACAGTGCAAGCCTTACATTGACACCAACGTTGCATTAAGCGTCTTAAAAAACAGATTTTAATCCAGTCAAAACACAAACAAAACAAAAGCTGAACAAAGTGAGTTCATTAATTTGAAAAGCTCAGGGAGGAAGCCTGCTGAATGTCAAGTATTTTAGGCCCGATGATCGCAGTCCGACTGAAATTATAAGCAAATACATTTGCTTTGCAAATCCCAGTTTCATGGCAACGCTTCATATCAAGGCATTATTCAGTAGAAATGCCTGGGTATTGTTGTAAGGGTTTGTAATTTCCTTATGATATCATACAAGGTTTTGGAACGCTTTATATTAAGGTCCTTGTATTAACCATTAATTAATAGGTAATAAGGCCCTTGTAAGTCCTTAAAAGATGCTCATTAACATTTATAAGCCTATATACGTGTTAAAAATGGCATAATAGAGTTGATAGCAGGCTATAACACATTTACAAGCATCTTTGCCATGCCTTTACTAATCTTCTTTTGTTTGCTTATTGATATTAAAATATACTTTATTGCTCATCTTATAAGTTAACTATGCACTTGTTAACAGGTAACTGTGCTTTTTGCATCTACCGGATCAAAAGCGAGAACAATGCCTTATTAATAGGGGTGTAACGATTCGTTTTTAACAACGATTCGATCACGATTCATGGTTGTCGATACGATTCAAAGACGGTATTGGTTAATTTAGAACGATACGATAGGACTCAATGACTTGAAATCAATGCAGTAACTTTTTAGTCAAAAATTCAATCAGTGTGACTGAAATAAATTTCCTAGATTCCTGTTGTTTCTTGTAATGGAATCAGGTATCAATTAATTATGAATATAAATAAACAAGTAAAAAACAATGAATTCACATATTATTTGAATAAAGTGCAAACACTGCTGTAGCAGTGTAGCAGAAAAAAACCTGTATTAGTGATATACACAAAACATACCCCTGCAATAATGGTTTACCCCTACCAACCTCCGCAACCCCCCCCCCCCCCCCCCCCCCCGCTATTTCAACCCTTTTGGGACGTCCTCTCGGATTTTCAGTGAAACCCGGAAGTTGAATCTGGGCTCGGGACGGCGTGAGCACGTCACGGCTCAGTCCGCGACAGCCTTTATCATTAAAAGTGCTAAGAAAAGTCTAACGTGCTTAAATCCAACGGGTTATTTCCTGGTATCGATACAATCGATTTATTACATTTTAAATCGATCTTTGATTGATATATGTCGTCCATATGGCCAATTCGCCGAGCACAGATCGATGTAGTTGGATCGGAGGAATAGAAATCGATACATCGATCTAACAACTGAATCGTTACACCCCTACTTATTAAGGCTAATAAATAATTTATTATGCCTTAAAATAAAAGTTTAATCTCATAGGTTTCATATTCCGAGAAACCTGTACTAATAAATGACACTGTAAAAGTTGGAAATTTCAGTCAAATCTGGTCCGGCTGCCAGGCCTCGGTGATAAGCGTGTATACAAACTGAGCCATCTTGTTGGAGCAGATTGCGTTTGGATGTTTCACACAGCCCTTATGTCTCCATCCTAGAAGACACAAAGGACTAAATTGGGAGATAAGACACTGAATAACAGCATAGTCTGTGTACAATAACGGGCTGCTCTCCAGACAGTCGGCCGTATTGAGGATCCCTCTGATGTCTGCTCCGAAGGCCCTTTAAAGCTCCTATCATTCATCACACTTGTTTCAAAACTAACTAATAACATCTTCATCACTGTTGCAGCGCTAAAGCTCAGTCAACCTTTGTCCCTTTGAACACATACTTGTTTTCCATGCGCACCATTTCACAGCCAATCAGCCGGCTTCCCTCTCTTGCGGATTGAAATCACAAAGCCTTCAGCAGATCACACGTCCTTTGACATTTACGCGACAATTTAGCGGATTCTTGTTATGCATTTATTCATCCGTTCGTTCATTTAACTGCTCATGAATACAAATGTGATGGGTGACCTGTCATATAAGGCCTTAGTCCTATATTGGTAATTTTGCCACAGAGGTTGATGCTGCATCTCCTCATGCATATACATCAGTCCAATAAGAAAATAAGAATCATGAGTGCTGCAAAGGCATTAAAGAGATGGCTTTCTTGTTAGAATTCATACTGCAGTGGCCGGTGTTTAAATGAGAGTTTAGGAGGTGGGCGGACCGCTCGGAGAAGGAGAATGTGCAGTGACACCGTCTTCCTGTGTAGTTCACAGTTAATTAAACTGGAGTTACACTCTGAGTGGTCACAAGGGGCGTCTGGTTCTTGCCACCAAGTAGACAAAATGAGTCTTTATGTTAATGCAGCCAACATTTTCATGCATCCAATGATCTTTTCCCACATGTCCTTTTGCATTACATCTGGGGTTGTAGCTGCAGAGAGCCACTATGTAACCACTAGAGTATGTCCAAAGGAGCCATACATAACCTGGATGAAAAGGGTACTGGAGCTATACTTTGTTTTTAGTCTGAAATGATCAAATGACAGCAAGCCCACATGCAAAACGAAGATGCTAACTACATACAGTGGTATGAAAAGGTTTGGACACCCCTAATAATTTTCAAGATTTTCCTTTACGTATCATTGGTTGTTCGAAACAGCAATTTCAATTAAATATATCATATAGCAGACAAACACATTGATATTAAAGAAGTGAAATAAAGTTTATAGGATTTACAGAAAGTGTGCAATAATTACTTAAACAAAAGTAGGCAGGTGCATAAATTTGGGCACAACATCAATATTTAGTAGATCCTTCTTTTGCAGAAATAACAGCCTCTAAACGCTTCCTGTAGCTTCGAATGAGGGTCTGGATTGTGGTTGAAGGTATTTTTGACCATTCTTCTTTACCAAACATCACCAGTTCAGTCAGGTTTGATGGTTTCGGCGCATGGACCGACCACAGATGTCCAATGATATTGCCGCATTACTCTCCCATACAGCAGCTCCTTGTGCAAAGTGCGCTGAATAGTTGAACGATGCACAGTGACACCATCTGCAGGAAGATCATATTGTAGGTCTTTGGAGCTGCTCTGTGGGTTGAGTTTGACTGTTCTCACCATCCTTCGCCTCTGCTTATCGGAGATTTTTCTTGGCCTGCCACTACGCGCCTTAACTAGAACTGTGCCTGTGGGCTTCCATTTCCTCACTATGTTCCTCACAGTGGAAACTGACAGCTGAAATCTTTGAGCTAGCTTTTTGAATCCTTCCCCTAAACCATGATGTTGAATGATCTAACTAACTAACTTCCAGACTGTTTTTTGGGATGGCTACAAATTACGGAATATTAATTATTTGTATGTATAGCTACAAATGTTGGATGCATGTATTGTGACCCCCAAACACCACTGTGTATAAATACACATACATGGGTTTGGTTAAACAAGCCTGTTTGTAATTCATATCCTTAAATGGTAACGTTAAATAACCAACTACTTTATCAAAACTACTTGAGTTTGCCTGTTATAGGTTTTGTGTCTCAATATTATCATTTGTATCATTGATAACGAATTAAATAAAATGCTGTGATCTGATGTAATGAAGTACTATAGCAATGGCCACTTAGTAGCAGAGATGATGTCTAAGTAGATGGATGGATGAGTGAGTGTGGTGGTAATTAGCCTCAGTGTGTTACGTTGGATCGCATTGAAATGAAGCCATCCTGCGACGAGTGGAGAGCTGATTGCATCCTCCCCCCCTGCCTTTTTTTCACTAGATTAGTATGAAAAGTGTTTGCTGATACTGTTGAAGGAAGCTAAACATGACCCATTTGAAACCTTTATATAGATGCAATGCATAAGCAATTCATCCTGTTTTTCCCCAGCGGAGGTGCAGGTGTCAGGGATGCAAAAGGTTTTGGGGAACTCATTTCATGCTCATTGTTTACCTAATCAGAAATTCTAATTGCTTACTGAGACTAATTAACTTGTGATAAAGTAACAGGAGTATTGTGTGCCCCCATGCCATGCTGTTTGTATATGTCTTTGAAATATTCATGCCATGACAAGGAGGCTCGGCAACTAATCTAAATTGTGATATGACTTTGTTCGGTCTCAAGTCCCTTAAGGCTGTCACGATTAATTACCCTGACAGGAAACGTAAGCGACGTCAAACGCGCCCTTCAACCACTGCAAAACAACCGCAAGGGTTAATGCAAGTTTATAGCGTCAGAAACAGCGTGGTTGAATATCCGGAACTTAAAGGTGTACTATGCAACCGGGGTTGATTTCCCAGCGAGGCTCCCCCTAGAGGCCGAAAATAAAAGTGCACTGTCGTAAAGACGCTCAGCTGTTCTCCGTCAAGCAGAGGTGAAAGTAAGCCGGTACTGCTAACGTTGTTTTGAGCTCAGCAGACAGGCGAACGCAACGAATCACCATGTCTTCTTCTGTAGGTAAGTGACTATTTTGTTGCAATTTTCAAGTTTGAAACTGTAGCATGTTTTCATACATTATTGGTAGAAACCGTTCCAATATTACTTACAATCGCATCAGCAGAAACGCGAGGTCCGCACCAGCCTTCTTCCTCTTTGAGCTCTCACCATTGGGAAAAGACTTGCCCGATGTTCGCCCGTGTACGAGTCCTCTCTCTGTCCAAAGCCCTTTTCCTTTCTTGCCTGCTCCGACGTGAGCGTTTGCTGTTTTGTCGCTGGTTCCGCCCTGATAACTGCACAAATATTGCCACTGCGCTACGAGACCAAGAGTGTATGGCTGAAGCCCGCAGCCTCCCGTCTCAAGCCGTAAAGCAAGACTCTGTGGGGGCGACTCGACACTCCTGCAATTGCAAGTGCGGTATTTCTCCTACTGACCCCCAGGGCGGCCGAGGAAACCTTTGTTCGACCTGAAATGACTCATGTAATCATCCAAAACGGTATGGAACATATTCATTACCTAAAAAATGTTGCATAGTGTGCCTTTAACTCAAGTTAAAATTTAGTCTATCCATTGAATTAATAAATATCTTTAAAATACCACACAAACTCACTCAAGTCCAGCTTTAATTTGTGAATTCCTCACCCATGATCAATGATTTACAAGAAACAATGAAGGTACAGGACATGAATCAGAAGACACTATCTGGGAGATGGATACATTGCACATGCTGGACACTGTCTCTGACATCAAAAGGCTCCACCACAATCAGTCACCTTTCTATATTTCCCGTGTCAAGAAAAATAAATATATCGTAATTTTCGGACAATAAGCTGCACCTTTTTTCCTATTAATCGATTCTGCGGCTTATGAGACGGTGCGGCTAATCTATGGATTTTTACTAGGGGACATATGATAATTGAACATTAAAACACCTGCGGTTTATAGTCCAGTGCGGCTTATATATGTACACATCATTCAATTTAGCTTCTGCGGCTTGTACTCCTGTGCGGCTCATAGTGTGGAGAATACGGTACTTTGTGCTGATCAAGTGCCCAGGAAAACTTTTGCTAGTTTCTGTAATAAGATGAATTAGTTATATAATGAGCATGAAATTACATGCCAATCTTGACACGTGTAATAATGGTGCTAGAGGGAAAACATTGATTGTCATAGTTCGAAAGCTAGAGCCACTGATCAAGCACTGTTATTGTACATGTATGTTAGGAATAAGGATACTTAGGCTATAGCTTCCATCTTCTAGTAGGTCTTTTGAGGGTTTTTTTCTGTAAAAAAAATCCACTTCAGAAAAGTTGTAGTTGTTTTTAAAAACAAAGTATTCAGTTCTGTTGGATGACTAAATGTTTTCTACATCATAAGTCTGGGTAAAGAGTCACAAAAGCAAATAACCCACAGTTCCTCTTGTTTCATACTATCGCAGGTGTTCATACTATCAGCCTGCGCCGTTGCCCCCCCCTGCTCCCCACCTCGTCCCAGTCTATAAAGCGACGCTCGGCTGAGGACGAAACAGAAAACGTTGTTATTAATATGAGAATTAAATCTGGGATGACATTGCTTGTGACTTTAAATTTAACTCACAGTGCCTGGAGGAAGGACATTATTCTGCAGACTCAGGGAGATGAGCGTAAAAAAAAGGAAAAAAGGAGGTCATATAAATCATAGAATAGAATCACATGGTGAAATAGGTATTATGCAAAACTGTCATGACTCAAAGAACACATAGGAGCTAGAACGCGGAAGCGCTGGCAGTCACTTTTTTGTATTTAACCACCAATAAGACAATGACCAATCCCCCGTGAGCGCAACTTAAAGCCCGCATTTGCTCTCAGGGTGTTTACTCATTTCTCTATTTGACGCCCATCCCTCATTGTTGGGAGACAAATGTCACCTCCCTCCCTCCTCGCCCCGCTACGCTGTCTGTGGTAGCTGACAGATGTCTCGCAGTCATGAATATTCCGCGCAGCGCCTGGCCCTGACGCTGCCGACGCAGCTTTGATCTTTATTTCAAAAGAAAATTCTGTCAGTGCCACTGTCATGAGACTTTTGAAAATGGCTCTGCATTCGCTGTAATCTGTTTGTTTTACGCGTAGTCACAGAACAGCGACTCTGCGTTCGCCGAGGCGTGATGGTCGTCCTTCGGATCAGGATGAGTCAGGACGGTGATCCACCAAGCTTGGTTGGCGTATCACTTCTCCGGCCCTCATCAAAGTATTGTGAATGAGCACACAAACCGTTGTCACACTTCACGTGGGAACGTAGGCTTCGGGACTACACTGCTTTCCAACAAGGCCAGGTATTCATCTAGGCCGGGTGAACTGCTCTGTAGGAAAAAGAAAAAAGACGTTCACACAATGTTATGAGAGTCTGGCTGAAACAAAGAGACGCCACCATTCGCAGTCTGCCAGCGTGGTTAACAGTGCTTCCCCTCTTGACCCTCAGTCAAAACCCATTGGGCTGCATTCACCGGCTGGCCTTTTTCACCGCGCGCACACACACGCACACGCACACGCACATTTACACACTCACTCACTCGCATTGCCCGTATTGGTTTCTCTCAACGCGCCTTTTGAGTGGTGACTCTCAGGGCTCTTTTGTTGCACGGCCGGGGCAGAAAAGTATCTCTTTCCCCTTCCGTCTCCAGCCGCATACACGGGGAGAGGACAGTGTGCGCCGAGCCCCCAGTAGACTCGGGCGTTCTCTTTATAGGCCGCTGCAGTTCCCCTTCCTCCAGAGACACACGCTGTGGGCTTGCTCTTTCAAGCCTATGATTAATCTTCTCATTATCTGACATCACTCTTAAAGCAGCACTCCAAACCGGATGCTGCTGCTGCTGGACTCTAAGATACTGAGGTATCTGCATGCATCGGACATCTGGGAATTTGTGAACATGACTGCTTTCTGCTTAACTAAGCGCCAGTTGATTTAGAGAGAACTGGACTTCGTAAGTGAAAAATCGAATGGAGAGAGAAAAAGATACACACAGCATTTAAGTGCTACGGGTCACCTACATTGAAGCAGAATTTCTCTGCAACATGTGGCAAAGAAAACCTTAATTTAAGATGCAGCACATCTGCAGAATGTTTCTGTGTCAACTGCATCTTCATCATGTAATGACACCGGCGTCATTATATGACCAAATTGTGAAATTCCACATTTAGGACTCGATTCTGCAGCACTTTGCTAGGTGACCCAGTAAGGTAGTCCATTGAGCCAACGTGCAGAGGCAAGAAGAGACAACGTCAGCAAATAGAGGACAGCATTCCTATAGAAACTTAATAGGTCTCAAAGCATTAATACACATTCATACTATGCTGGTGATGTATGACAATATTACTTACTGAGTCTGTTTCTCAAAGAGCTGCAGCACACATGTGGAGATCTAGTGTTCTTATCCACAGAACCACCTACCCCTTGAGTGTTATTTGGAAATCTTTACAAAAGGTATAAAATGTGAAATATCATAATATGCAGTGCACAAGAACAGAAAAGGGGTACTAATTCAACCTTGTATGCATTTAGAAGATGCAAAATCAGTTGTGAAAAGAAGAAAAAAAAGTTTCATTATATATCACTTTTGAATTCACATGAGAAAGAAAGGCTAAAAAATGCCTCATTGGTAAATATGCACTACATATCTATACCTGTGAGACTCATTTATGGTATCTGATAAACTCAAATGTCTGCGTATCAATGCAATGTCACCTGGATATTTCTATGTCATAGAGCATCTTCTTCCTTTCTTCCTTTACCGGACACATTGCCACAGTTCTCTGCCCATTATCGCCGAGAAAAACCTACGTATTCAGAAGAAAGACCTGCTCATTAAAACATTGCTGCCACTGCACTTTCTATAATGCAATTGAGCTGATTTGGCATGTGCTCTTTCAAATGGAACAATGGAATTTGAAAGCAACACTTAGAGCCTTATTTGTTCTTACAGCTTGATTTGCAGGCGCTCACGCCAATCATTCGTGATGATGTACGGTGTTGCCGTTCACTTTGCTCAAAAGTGATTTCAAGTGCAGCAAGCTGGGGAAAAACACATCGTCACTTTGGCAGAAACGTAAGCAGCCATACCCTGAGTGTATGCCTCCATTGAACATAATTACACTTAAATCAAGGGGCTGACTTCATGCAGCCACATGTACACTGCGGCTGAAAGTCCTAACAAGTGACAAGTCAAATAGCCATTGAAACTTAAGTATTTGACATTGTCTTGAAACAAACCAAAAAGCCGAGACCTGTTTTTCTTTTTCCGTGTCAGTCCAATACCGAACCGGATGTTGTCCTTAAAGTTATACCAGTATTTGTTGACACTTTAACCAGCCGGTTGCAATGAATAGCAGCTATGCCCTTGCTGTTACATAACTGTGTCTATAGAAAAGTGGGCTGTTTCAAAGTCTGTGCATTTAGGTGAAGCCCTTATTGAATGTGACCTAGAATGAACACAGACGGAAATGAAGATGTACCAGTTGACCAAAGCTCTGCCCTCACCTGTGAAGGAACTACTGCACTGGTTCATTCTTGTCCTTTCATCCTCACATTAGTCCAGTTGTAGTTGAAAATCTACAGGATGTCCTCCCTGAAAGCATAATGAAATTGTTCCCAGAGCATAGAAATAAATGACTGCTCTTTGACATAAGCCTAAAAAATTAAGCTTACATAATTAGGATTGGCAGGGCCGAGGCCATCAAAGCGAAGGATGGTGCTGACTAATTGAGCGGAACAGATTAGAGGTGGTCTGAGTACCAAAGGAGTGATGAGGTAACACCAGTTACAGGACAGCTGCC
The DNA here is from genome assembly GCA_021346845.1 of Apeltes quadracus. Lineage (NCBI taxonomy): Eukaryota > Metazoa > Chordata > Actinopteri > Perciformes > Gasterosteidae > Apeltes > Apeltes quadracus. The sequence continues at coordinate 3,368,021 of CM037934.1, read as the reverse complement.
TACCACAGTCCTACAAAGAATAAAATTTCTCCGAAACATTGACCGCATATGGTTTATGTTTACATACGTCATACAATCCAGGAGTAAAATATTGTCTTCCTCACAACATAATTTCCTGTACATATCATTGTAATATTTTTAACTTGTGAAATTGCAGATCCAGCTAATATTAATGTCTTGACAGAAGATAAAAACGTGAAAGATGCCTTATGTCAGGGATCTCGAACTCTCTGACTACCGACAACACCCCCCCCTCCCTTTACCGTCGGCTGTACCGTTCAGCGGTCGGATCGTCAGCACCAACCTTCCCTATGCTTTTTATGGTGGGCAGCATCTGGCCCGAACCTGAAATGAGTTTGAGACCCCTGCCTTATGTTCTGTGGAGAATGTATGTGTGTTGTATGGTTTTCGAGTGCAACAGATAGCATACCCACGCACGTGTCAGTAGATTTAACGAGAAAAACACAAGACCGCTAAAGCAGTTATATAGAGGCTTAAAAGCCTCTAATGACAATAAAAGTAATATCACCCCACAGAGCACGACAGTATATGATTCAAAAATCCAAATGAATCCTTTCAGTTAGCATAGCAAATGTTGAGCTAAGTTTGTAATCATAGTGGAAAATGATAAAATAAAGACTTGATCTACAGTCAGAAATGCCAGACACATTTCAAGAAGAATTATTAAGAATTATTATTATTAGTATTTAGAGAACATAAATAGCCCTTTAAAAAGCCTGCACTCACCCAATGGGCTATATGCCTACGGGGGTGATGACGTACTTCCGCTAAAATCTCAGCCACCGCGATCGCTTCCGGTAGCATAGGCGTCTACTTGTTTTGGTTGGTAGCTACTACGCTAGCGTTAGTTGACATGAAAAAAAACAATGTTTAAATACCAGAATGTGTCTGGTACAACTGCCGAACACTGCTGTGTACCACAGTGCCAGTCATCTGCAAAGTACAATACTGTACTTGGCTCCTCATCAGCAGGAAAAGTAAAAAAAACTGAGGCGTAAGTGGATTGTCGCTATCCGCAGGGACAAATTTACGCCTCGCACCCGGGTGTGTAGCCGGCACTTCATAACTCGAGACATCCGTGAACCCGCAGCAGAAACAGGTCGACGGCTGTTGAAAACGGGCTCTGTTCCTGTTTTATTTGAGTGGAACAACTTCTCCCTTCCACCACAAGACCAGGAGTTTGGGAGAGAAGGGAAGATAAAGGGAGATAAAGAAACCTTTATCTCGTTTTGCCGTTGGTGTCTTTGTGGCCTGGATGATTCGGACATAGTTTATGAACATAGTTTGAACATAGTTTATCGTTATCCTCGGCAGGTCTTGCAGTGATCTTGTAAACGCCATGGCTTTTTTTCTGATAAAGTTAACGTCTCTGGCTAAAGTTAATGTCAACGTAAACCGGAAGTTCTGCTACTGGCTGAAAAGTCCGGAAACATCCAAACGGAAGTTCACGGCATATAGTCCATTGTCTTTCACTCTCTGCTGGCAAAGCAGAAGCCTAGGAAATGGGAGAATTGAAATATTGAATAATGTCCTACAAAGAAACTGTATGCAAGAGAGAATATGTCAACAACATTCTCCTGCAGAGAAATGTTGAGAGAAGAAAAGAGGTGATGCAGGGAAATCCAGCTGCAGAATGTTGAGGGCAGAAAGTCCCATTATTCCACCAGAGCTTCCTCGGTCATATGGGTGTTGCAAAACACATTTATGAGGAAAGTAAGTAGGGTCTCTATTAGGCATTACATTGGACAGAAGAGAGAACTGCTCAAAAGAGAGCTTAGTTTTTAGTGAAACTTTCCAGGATGAGTAGAAGTTAAAATCTAAAATCGAATTTGCCCGTTGGGTCTTATTCCTATGCGTTTTGTCAAGACGCTGTAAAAAAAAAAAAAAGAAGACCACAGTCATGTGATTTGAAAACCCCTTGCCACTTCTATGTTTCCTATGTCCTATGAACATTCACACATTTGGACTTCTTCTACAGTGGGCTGCAACAGCGGTTCTAACCATTTACTAGGGTTCAACCTACCTACCTAAGGCCTCCACTACAGCTTGGTTGCAATCAAATTCATTTGAATGGATATCAATTCGAAAGACTGCCAAAAATAAATTCTGCAACATTCCCAACAGTACAGCCGCCTCCCTACTTATTAAAATGAAACATTTTTGGAACAAACAGGATTGTTCCTGGAGCTGGCTGCCCATCCGGACTGAGCAATCCTGCAAGATAAGTAATGAGATGGGACCAAGAACCCAATCGGCTTTTTGGATGATTTAAGCAATCCCGTGTAGCGATCGGAGAAACATCCAGAAGGACCAACAGTATCCAGAAGGACAGCCATCACTGCAACACTCCATCTGGGATCACATGGCAAATAGAATTTAAAGTCAGTGACAAACAGATGTAACAGACTATTTGACCTCTAATCTAAGCATTATGTCTGAAGCAAAGCAGGTACCGCTCATCACCTGAGCAAATTCTTAGTCAATAACCTAATTTAGGGTCCTAGTCCCAAGAGGGTGGACTCTTGATCTGTTGAAGCGGTGCTGTTGCCGTACCGTGGAAGGGGTTTTTGACGGTGCAAGAGTTGAAGAGATGTATTCGAGGATATACCCTTAATGTGCTCATCGTCTGATACCAAACAGCATCGAGTCTCGACAACTTTCGGTAGTAACTGGTTGGCCTGACACCAGCTGATCAGGTCTTCCTTCAGGTTGGCCGTTTCACTGTTCCCACTTTTGACAGCTCTGTCATGATTAAACTTGATCATTATGTTGGACTCGGAAGTGGCTACACAGTTATGTGTGTGGATGTGCAGGGAGTAAAGGCAGGGGGTGCTTTGGTGTGGAGTAGGTGCCTCTGCCCACCCTCTTCATCATGAGGTCTACCTGTCAGGAAGGTGAGGATCCACATGCACACTGAAGTGCTTAAACTCTTGGTGTTGAACTCTGAACTTAGAGATCTCTCATAGCTCTCGTTGTTGTCTAGATGGGGTGATGTGTGCCAGTCTTGCACATCTTTTCTTTATTATCGACTAACATCACACACATACTTGTGAGTGGGATGATGTTTAATCTATAGTGATCCATTGATTCCTAAGCTTTCACTGAATAGGCAGGATTTCCTTCAGCCACCTATGCATTTGAAGATGGGTAATTTACATATCACAAGAACAGGTTTTGTGAATATATTCCTTGCTTTCAATCTGTTTTTTCTTCTGTACATGAAACCATCCAATGTTTCTCTGTGGAACTATAGGAAATATTTTATTCAGCGAGTTCACGTGCCTGCACAGGACACATCAATTCCCTTAAACAATTTAAAAGGGGCAATTTCTGAACCTGGAACTGGATGAATAATAGAGGATATGCTAATATGATGCTGGAGAACGAGGGGGTTATCTTGTTTTATCCACACTGTTGAAGTGCCCGTGCTACTGCTGCTGGCTGTTTGTGCTTTGCCAGGGGGGCCTGCCTTTGAAGCTCTTAATGAAGATGATCTACTGACAGGAGGGCTGAAAGAGTGACATCTGTTGCATCCCTAACATGACCACATTCACAGATGTGTTAAAGGGAATGCATTATGCAAGATGTCTGTCTAGGTCACGGCACTCTCTCAAATTCCACTGTGCCTCCCACTCCCTTGTTCCCACTGATTAGTTTAATGAATAGCAAGCAGCTACAATCAATGGTGTGGTTGTTGGGGATGAGCAGAACCGGCACGCTCGGCTGCCTCACAACACTTAGACTTGATTGACAGGAGCACCGGCATCAATATCACTGCTAATAATGGTGATCAGCTCTTAATGAAGATGTCCAGGGCAGCCGCAGTGCGTAATGCACTGCAGTAGGGTGTCCTTTCAAGCAATATTGAAGCAACTAAAGGCTTTGTGCACCTTGTTCGTGGGTAAATAATTTGCCATGTTGGCCCATACTCTATGTGTTGGTAAGTCTCAATATAACATTGGTCACACTCAGTGCTTTTTCCATTTTATGCCATCTATTATGAACCGCTTCTCTGAATTGCTTTTGAAGTCCTGATTTACCAGTAGTCAGTGGGAAAATAAATATCTTAAGCATTCTCTTTATTTGCCTTCATTGACCCAAATGCTACCATAGTGGTTTCAGTATAACACGGCGAGGTACTGAAAGGTAGAGAAACCCACTTAGGCACCACATCACGCTTTGAATCATTTATAAATGAGCTGTTATCAGAAGATATACCGACTCAGTATGCCCAGAAATGGAGGGAAGAAAAATATCTACAAGGGAAAATGTAATGGCCCCCATAAAGCTATGAAATAAGAGCGTGAAATACATTTTAATGAATGAAGAATTGCATGAAAGATTAAATGGATGATTTCACAAAAAACATATTCAAGCAAGACTTTTTCATGTGATATGTGGAAGAGTTGGGGCAGGGGGACACTGTAATGTATTTGAGCCATTCACAAAATTATTTGTAGATTTAATATATATTCAGTAACATCTCAAAGTATAATATTTACTAAAATGACATAATCTTTTTTTTTAAGACAGTTGTCTGTCTGCAGAGGTTTTGCAAGATGAAATTTTGCTGCTTATGATTGATAACATGGTAACCGTCTTCAAAGTAGTGGAATACATCATTCTGATTTTTGCTTTGCAGGGTGTAGGTTTCGGTTGCTTAGTAACGACAGGGGGGACATGAGCACAACACCCCAAAGCACCTCAGATAAAAGGATGAAAGCAGCACAGCTGGCATTTTCGTCAGCGACCCCTTAGTAAGTTCATGACAGTAAATTAAAAAGGATATGCAGAGAAGATATTGGAAAACTCCTTTAAAACTCTTGGTTATTGATGAATATAACAACACACAGATGAGTTGGTAATGTATCTCTAAAAGGGCCGATTTCCTCATTGAACTAACTATCCTGCTCATTTCCTGATCATTTTTTGCCGTATCATGCATATTCAACGTCCCTCCTCATTACATCGTCAGGAAAATGTGAAACCGCTGCTGAAAGCAAGTGAGGGAGGAGTACAGCGATGGCCATGGATAGAGTGGCTGTGGGGGTTTTAATGGCTGTCATGGATTGTGCAGCTCACATTGACGATGGGGTGAGTAAGAGGACACAACCACTGACGCGCACACGTGATCCCAAAATCTGGGCAATCCAGACGCAGAATGATGCGGTGATTGAGAAGTCAGATGAAGCAAAACATTGGAAGCTCTATTCTTTTTTTTATTCTGATAATAAAGCTTTCTTTTTTTTCCTCCACCATAACAATCGCTGAGATAGCCTCGGAAACCCTCTGGTTTCCAAGATTGTCATAGGATGGAAAGGCGGGAATTCCGGAGCGAGCTCTTATCCTGTACTGCTCTGCAGTCTGAGCTACCAGAGAGGCTTAATAACGTCCCAGAGGCACAGATGAAACGGCTTCTCCACAGTGACTGTTTACTGAGGAGCGTGTTTGAAGTTGATCTCAAGATGTCTTCATTTCTCTACCAGAGGAATGTTCCAAGGGGAAAGCAAATTGTAATTCCGATAGGGACCAAAGGGAGAAGAAAAATGAAAAAAAGAGGGCAGAGAGGGGTAGAGCGGACGGACAGAATCACAGCAGTGCTTTTTGCTCCCGTTAAACTTATAATTCAACACAGGAAGTTGCAAGCAGAGTCATTTAGCACTTTGATATTTTTGTGGCGAAATATCTTTACGATCTACTAAACCCTGTTTAACAGGGGTCTTAGGATCCCCTTCAAATTAAGAAATGCCTGCTGTTGGCACCAGCAGGACCATTATTTATTCATATTGCTCAGGCTGCTCTTGCAACAGTTTGCAAGTGGAGCTTGAAAATGTCCTTTTTTTTACCAATCCCTGGAGATGTTTGCTGTCAATGCCAAAACAACAGTAATGGTTATCAATCTGTCTTTGCATAACATGACAAAGAATCAAAAAGTGATACATGTTAAACTATCCCTGGATCAGCTACCAAAAATACACACCAAGTTTTGTCCATTGGCTGTTTGCTCTGAGATGAAATATGTTTTTTTTCCACATGATTCAACCATTTAAAATGTAATAATTGCAGGCTGTTTCTTTTTAATCAAGTCAAACTTTAGTTACATAGGTCCAAAGTATACTGAAGAAATAGTCAATGCAATAATGAAATAATAACATTGATAGCAATATTTAACGTGTTTAACATGTATCGGACACATTGAGTCGCAGCTGCAGGCGACTTAGTCTGAGGCGTTTTGTTCATGATTCAAATACTAAACGCTCCTCTTCAAAATGATTAAATTATGGACATGATATGAATGAGTTAGAACTGTAGAATGTGACCCCTTCAACATTAGTTACATAATTATTATTAATTAGCTAATTGCTAATATAACCTGTCATTCTCAGAATCGGCAATGCCACAGTCACACGTCAGCTCACTCACAGTACTCACATGAAAAATGAAAAATATTCTAATATTCTTCTAATCTGAAGAAAGATGATTTCATCATGATTTCAATACTGCTACTCTCTCGGCCCGAATGTGTGCAGAAGCATATTTTAGAAGTAACATCAAAGATTATTCTCACTTTACAACTAATTTACAACTGCTTAGTTCATTTGAAGTTTACTTGATGGCAAAGGCGTAAATCTGACTACTGCATTAAGTAATTGACTAATCGAAGCATCTGATTTACACTGATCCAACCTGTGACATGTTCTCTCTTGTGAAAGCTCAACTTGAATTAGTTCAACATTCTCACATTTTCTATTCTCTTTATACTTCTAAGTTCATTAATGCGGCTATAGCAGCCATTATGGCTGTTAATGGCTAAGCATATGAACTAAAGATAGACTCGTGAGATAGAATGAACTTCTGATCCCCTTTACTCACACACACCTCCAATGATGCCGGCTGGCCAGCCCACTAAGAGCAGCATGGGACTTTTTTTCTATCAAATTGGTGTTGCTGGACTCGTCGCTGGCCCACGGGTCGCACAGCCCACCGGGAAAACTCCCACTACTCCAGATGGCCAGTTTGCCACGAGCTTGACTAATTTCTATTGCGTACAAATAGGTACAAAAAAAAGTGATTTATCTAGCAAAGTGATTAACTCGATCAGAATGAGATGAGCTCTGGTGATCTTTTTATCAAATGGCAGTCCAAATAATGACTGAAATCCCTTATTTTCTCACTTACCTCCATTGATAGTATCGGTGTGAGGATAGTTTTACATGCCCAGGTATAAGGTGACCTACGTGGGAGCTACGATACCTCTGGCCCAAGGAGGTGAATGGATGAATGAATATCACTGTCTAACAACTGTGGCAGTCTTTGTCGATCCGAGGCCCGGCCAACGCGCATGTTGACGTGTCCTCGGGCAGGACACTTAACTAACGTTCACACACTGTAGTCACAGCTTAAAGAGCAATGTTGGGGTTAACGATGGGCGGGTAGCACTGTTTATGGGAGCTGCTGTCATCAGTGCGTGAATATGGGTGAATGACGACTTGACTTTGTCAGGCCGGGTTCAGGGTGGCGAGCAGGAAGGGGGACTCAAACGCAGAGGTTTCAAAATAAAAGGACTTTAATAGTCAAAAACCAACAGAAACTCAAAAACGCCACGAGGGGCAATAACGGGCTGTGAACAAGGAACAGGACACTCACCAGCACGACGTACAACCAACAATGAACCCACACAAGACAAGAGACACACATGACTTAAATATACAAGGGAGGTGCAGGTGATTGGAAACAGGTGGAATCACTTAGACAATCAGGGGAGACCGGACAAGGCAGGAAGTGAAGTTACCCAGGGAAACCAGAAACACGAAACTTCACAATAAGACATGGACGAGACCAAACTGTGACAGACTTGACGTATTAATGCACTTTGAGAGGTCGAAAGACTCGAAAATCGCTGTACAAGTAGAGTCCGTTTACACAAATCAAATTATTTATCATTTCTGATGAATGTTTTGCGCAGTGGTTTTCATGACAAATATAATGAACTAAGATTGATTTTATGTTCTGCCAAACCCACCTTTATCCCCAGCTTTGTCACGAGCAGGTTTTGTTTCTCATCTGGGTGTAATTGGGGAAGAGATGGATAGGAACTTTACTCAGGAGGGGAAATTCATGACCATTGGACAATTTGGTGTCGAGATTGGCCTGGGAGAATATCGAATACATGACTCACTGTGACTCACTGAGAAGAGGGGATTTCCCACAACTTCATTTTCACCTCCAAAACATCCAAATGTTACATTTAACATGGAAAACAGAATTCCCCCTAAGCCGACGGGATGATCTACATTAAACTAAATGATATTCATCCCTAGTGTGTCGAGGTAAACCTGAGTAAACCTGAATAAACAATACAAAAAGATACATACATGATGCATGGCGAGTGAGATACGGGTAACGAAAGTGTGGTTTTGTGTTTTAGGTGAATTTGTACTCTTCTGAAGACAAAATGTAGTGAGAAAATAGACTTCACTACATGACACAACTACAATAAAAAAATAGCAAATATTTAAATGTTTTTCTATCAACTTTCCCTTCTGTAAACAAGCACCTAAATAGGTTTGCTTCCGCTGCTTTGTCTGCTGGTTATCAGGACTGCTACAGCAACAGCACTTCTTTCGCTCAAATAACCACTAATTAAGATGCCCATCAAACCGGAAAGAAAACATGGCACTCTCGCTATCTCTAAAGTTATTGAATGCGATCAGCATTGTGGGGCAGAGAGGGGTGTTTCCGCGTTGTGCGTTGCAAGCCATGCGGCGCTAACCAGCCGTGTGGCTTCTCAGGCTACAATAAAAGCCTGTTGGATTGGTTTGGGTTTTCTTACAGCGAAGGGATGATGCGCAGGCAGTGGCCAAGCGCGGCCTCTGCAGTGCTGATCAGGGCAGGTGGCTCCCGCTCAAACACGACGAGGAGACGGGGCCCCGAAAACAGGATGCGGATGGGAGGAGCAGTCAAACTGTTAGAAGCAGGAGTGCAGAGGTCCGATTCACTTGCCTACAGCTTTGCTGCAGCCTTTCTTCTCCCAGGGGAGGCTTTGGCGTCGATGCCAAGCGCGCCCTACATCCTTGCCTTGCGTCGGATGGCTTACGGATGGGCCACGAGCTCTCCACTGGCCGTGTCACACTGCTGAAAGTAAGCGGGAGGCCTCCACCTTGTCACCGTCTCCACTCACAAAGGTCAGCGGTGAAGTGATGGCATCGCTCTGCCAGCGGTAAAGTCTTCCACACAGAAGGGTGAAAGTCAAAGTCGATTGACAGAGTCAATTTGCTTAGAACTTTGTTTATTGTTGTCAATACTACTGATAATGTGCCTCAACCTGAAGTTGTCATTAAAAGTGCCAAAGGATTTTAATGATTTTTGGCAACATTCACAGATTTCAACAAGATAAGCATTTGAAAAAGCTTATGAACAGTACATAACTTGTATCCATGTTCATCCATTCATGAGCCCATCAATAAAAGCATACATGAAATCTGCATGTTGTATTCTTTACGGTTATACTTACAGGTGCAGACATATATACTGCAAGAGTCATCCTTTCTGAAGAAGAATATTCATATAATTCCACCTAATTCCATATAATTCGACCAAAAAACAGCGTAAAAAATGAATTCACAGCCTCCATTGGTCCAAACACGTGATAACCCCCTGCGGTAATGAGAGGCTGTCACATGGCCATCTTTAAAGCGCGGCACAGAATTCATCATTCTCCTCACACCCTCCTCCATGCCGCACCCTCCCACCGAACATGCACTGCGACATCAGTGCATCGACGCCTCTTCACGTACGAACACAGGCGCTTGGCTTAATTTTTAATTCTGTAAGTTGAGGCAGAAGTTTCCAAAGTGCCCCTGTTGTCGATCCATTTCCACTCCCAACAGCTTAATGTCATTCGTTCTCCAGGGATTTATTGGCTCTCGTCTTTTGTTCTATTACACGTCCTTTTAATACACGTAGATGGTCTCCAGAAAGAGAATAGCTCCTTTTGAGCCCGAGTCAGTGTTGGATGAGATGATTGATGGATGCAGGTCTGTGCTGAGAATAACAATGGTGGGTTTTGATTCCAGCTCCCAGTGGGAAAATGGGGGGACTTTAGCTTTCATGACAGAGGACTTACAGAGGAAGCTGCACCGCAGAGAGACAGGGAGAGACAGTGCAGCTCAGAGATGGACACAGAGGAGGCACAGGAAGCAGTTGTTTGTATGCATATCCCTACAAAGCTCCTTCCTTTGACGACATCTTCCAATGCATACGTTAGAGTGTTGTGGACTGGTGATGCGTTTTACCCATTTCACAGGCATTTCTCCAAGGGTGTGGTCTTATAAGAGACTTTAGTATCCTGTGACTGCTGAATTGTCCCGGGCAATAATTTGAGTTAAAATAAATTCAAATAAAATCACTACAAGTACAAGCCCCACCTGCTACGAAGCGACAGATACATATATTATATGAGAAAAAAAGACTATGTATCGTCATGTTCGTCATTTGCTGTCTGATGGTATTAATGCCATCACCGTTCTACCTTTGGCTCATTTTTCTTTTTTTCAGTTTCAAAGAACACTATTTGGACATGTTGCAGTATGCGTAAAGGGAGAGGAATTAAGTGATGGCGGCCTTCCGTTTCCTTGTATTGTGGGTGCTGGCTCACTAACATGACTAACTGACACTTGATCCGAGTGAGCCGTCGTTCATTTCACATCTGTGCTTCTTTTTGAATAATTTGTCTGCAGCATTGTGTTCTACTTAAATAGGACTAACCTTTTAAAAGTCAGTCCCGTGAAGAGAAGCAAGCGAGGGGTCATGGTGTAAAGACAAAGAATTGCCAGCATGAGCAAGTAAATACTGGCTGCTAATAGCATAAAACAACAGAGTGAAAATACCTGGAGTCACCTCATGTCACCAGGACGCTCCCCTGGCAATAATTTTTTTTTACTTTAAATAAAATACTTAATGCAGTCATTGTCTTGTCATGGCATTTTCGGGTCCTCTTCCTGTCTGTGTGCCTGTGGCACATTCCGTCTCATTCCAGGGTCCAATCCACCTTCACACCTGTGACCCAGCCGATCATCAAGTTTTTGTCCTCCTTTGAGAGGTGGATCAACCCTGACTAAACCCTAACATTCACCAGCGATTACCAGGGTCGCCTGATTGCATGCAGCTAAAATCATGTGGAAGTAAGTCAGTATGCAGTTATCTTTTATTCAACACTTACTGCTTAAACAAATGCACAAAAGACCTCAGCCCCCAAATGAAGTGAAGATTTATAGGTTTAGACTATTCAACACAGCATTATGAAGCTGGTTTAGGTGGCTAGCCAGCTATGTTTAGTTTCAACCAAGCTTGGGTTTTAGGTACTATGAAAGTAGCTCGGCTTCAATCGGTATTCGTTGCCATGGTATCTCACGCTGCACGGCTAACCTGCTCCGGGGCAGGTTATGTTCTGCATTCGAAGTTTGTCCAATTAGCGGTGATGTCACACGTTTGTCCACATCATAGTTTATTTTTCATTTTTCATCACTGCATGTTCACTAAACCTCCTGTCATTTCAGATCCTCCCACATCGTCAACTAATTTCCCTCACCTGGTTCTCCTTGCCTTCACCTGTGGTGCCTCCCCTCAACAGCCGCTCACTATTTAAGCCAGTCACATTCTGTTGCTGCCTGCCAGATTGTCTTGTGTGTTTTACCGAGTTTTCCAGCGTTTTCCCCCGTATCCTGATCACCTGTATCCTGACCTTGTCTGTCCGTCGACGCCGAGTACCCGCCTGCCCCTTGTTGGATTTGTTTGCCCTTCTGATCGCCATCCCGGTTCCGACTCTTGCCTGTCTCCGGGGCAGGTTGTGTTCTGGATTCGAGCTCTCAGTCAGAAGTTTGACCAATCAGCAGTGAGCAAAGAAACATATAGGAGACGTCATTAATTCCTAGCTTCTGTTCTCTGTTGCAATCATTGCAATGGCTTCACCTTTTCTTCCAAATCGTGTGGACATCGCAGCGCAAATTGTTAGAAGAGCACTTCGTAGAGACAGAGTTTTTAGGGACAGACTAAATCCCCTTGACTTTCCTGATACTCACTTGTATGAAAGCTATATATATCTAAGGAATAACTTAGCTTTGCGAAGTTGTTGAGCCGCACATAATAAATGTGACTCATCGAAGCCGCACTTACTGTACCGCAAATGGTATGTATTGCACACCATTCGCCTATCAAATGTATTTATTTAACTTGCGCATGAACGCTATCAGCAACGTTCCTCTAATATTGTTCTCTTGCATCAGAGACGGTGTTACTGCGTGCTTGAAAAACATTTTTATATTCTTCATTTCTGAAGAATAATTTCTTGCTCCTTCACGGACACATCATAGCTCATAATTCATAACAACTACTTCTGCACACAGATTTATTTCACTGGTAGACATAAAAATGTTATTTCAAGGCAGAACTCAAGGCAGAATTGTTTTTCTTTTTAATCTCTTCATTGTTTGTTGAACATTTTGTTGCAAAGGCCTCCCACATTTGTTGTTTTTGGTTTATTTATGTTTGATCCTTGTATTTACAAATGGTTATTTTATTAGTGAGAAAATAACAGGTATGCCAACAACGTGCAAGCAAACAACTGGTCTCCATGGAAACCATGGAATCTTTTTACTGCGACAAAATCACTATCTTCAGTACATGAATCGCCTTAATTTTTTGCAAACCCACTTAAGAAAGCCTCTAAGCTACAGATAAATTAGCTTCAGTTGTCAAGGATAAGTAGAAAAAGTAGTGTCCCTTTCTAGTACAATCCTTTCTGTACCTGAGGGACACAAAAGGCCATTTAAGATAACTTGTTCACTTCCCCACAAATACTTTGCAAGTCCCTTGTCCTTGCTGGCTATGGATCCACATGCCAGCTGCATTGTTGGCTTTTAAACAAATATCGAGGGGTAGACTGACACTGGTTCAATGGCTCGATAATTAACTCAAAGATGTTCAACGGTGAGAACACCGTGTATGCAAATGTGTTCGCCCCCCACACACTCAGTCATTTTCTGCATCACACCACAAAACGCCATTTGTGGCTACCCCAGCCCCCACAAGCATTTTATTTGTCTCTTTATTTTCACCTGATGCAATAGAGCAGGAGCGGGAGAAAAGATGCTGTAGTGTACCCCACTCTGGCCAGCTTGGCCAGCGGAGGAGATTTGTGGGGCCAGTCGATACCGGGTGTAAATGCTCCATTTAACACTGACGCTCCATCGAGACAGGGCCCACCGGAGTATGTGGAGAGGAGGGGGAGAGGGAGGGGGGGGAAGTCTTGAGATGCTTTGCCTCTGACAGAGATGGATAGTCTGAGGCCCCACAGCCAGCAAGGACAAAGGGACACCTAGCCTAGTTGGCCTCCGCCTGTCCGCCAGCCCAGAGCCAGCGCTTTCACTCCCGGGATCCTGAGTTGATGTGAAAATGAAATTGCTATGAAGGGATAGAACTGGTGGAATAAGGGGAGGAAGGGGGTAAGGAGGAGGTGCAGTTTGCTGATGAAGTTGTATCTGTTGTTCTGACACCATGCGTTTGGTCGCCGCATCAGATGCAGTTGAATAATTCATCGGGGGGCGTGTCTCTTTCCCGGTGGCTGATGGGAGGTGACCGGTTGAGCAACACTGCTTGCTTTCTTTGGTTGTCACTGGCGGCGACTGAGAGGGAGGCTTCGTGATCACGACCTCTGCAATCACACAACCATTATCTTGCATCATTCCTGGGAGGAGAACAAGGTGTTCAGCCGATACCCATTCATTGTCTGATGAAATAATGAATTTACCCACAATCCCGTCACACAATATTGGAATCTTGACACACCCACAAAGAAGTACAACTCTGAACTTTTCTTTCACAGTCACCGATCGTGCCAGTTGGCATTTTGGCTAGGTCCAACAATCACCTCCCACTTATTTTAACAGCACATTTCAAAGTCCCTGTAAAAACAACATTTTGCCACATTTTCTTTATCACAGCATCCTACCAGTGTTAGTTGGGATAAATATCAGCAGGCTTCTGAAAAAGAAATCTCTAAAGACAGACTGCCAAGACACTATTCTCTATTCTCTTCTTCAGCAACTGCCGTCTTTATCGTTTGCACGTTAACAATGACTTTCTTTCAAAAAACACTGCGTGCATTGTATGAAGTTTGGTGTTAATAGTCTTTTTGAAGCTCCCCCCCCAAGAACACATACAGTAAGTGTGCTTGGGTTTGAAATATCCACTTTTACGTTCTGCCGAAATAAAAATGTTCTAATATGCAATGAATTATGAATAAAGCTTTGCTTTTGTTTTATCGTTATTTATTCCTAATGAGGAGTACATTTCAAATGCAGTACTCTTCTTCCATCAAACGGTAACGCGGGCCATTTTCCTAAATGACTGTAGTACTCCAGCAATGTTTCTTCAGAGCCAGGCTGTATGCACATGGCTGATAAATAGATTAATTCAGAGGAAAGGGGAGATAAGATAAAAGCTTGTATACCTTAATTTTGAATCTCCAAGGCATCTCCGAGAAACAACACTGTCTTTTCACTGCAGGGCAGATACCTTGCAGTTACAAAACCATAACCTTTTTAGGAAAATATAAAAGTGCATAGTTAAAGTTGGTATCGGGTCTTTATATAAGATCAGATGCTGGCATATCATTACACTCACTAGTATCTGACCCAATAACTAAAAGTAACAAAAAGTTTGGGATGAGGCGTGCGGTGGGCCAAAAGCAAAATTCCTCTTCTCCCCAGGTCTTCCAAAGCTGGAATAAAATCATCAGTCGTAGTGCGTCATGGAGCCGGGGAAAGGTCTCACGAGGGGAACCTCCCATGGTGAGTTGAATCCAGGGGGAAATATTTTGGGTTCATTTTGAAACTATTGGCCACACCATCTCCAGAGGAAACTGCCTTGTCACAGTTTACCTTCTAAATCTGCTGTGTGGTGGGGCTTTGAGGTTTTTCCAAAGGTCTGATGGTCAGATGCAGCTCATTTATTTCTTCACTAGCTCTTTCTAAAACTTTCTATTGATTGCATATTTGAAAAATATGGAGATAAATACTAAGTGAGACGAATAGCACTTATTACCAAATTTGAAAGAAGATGGACAAATGGAGACAACGGCAAATGTGGCAATGTTTCTATTGGACAGCAGTTAAAAGTAAATTGCCTAATTATTGCAAAAGGTGGGGCAGATATTGCCAAATCCATAAAGCTTTTAGGCAAAATAAGGTATCAAACAATAAGGCAGAGGTCTCAAACTCGCGGTGTCTGGCTGGTTGTCCAGTGCGGCCCGCCGCCGCAGTGGGGACGACTAGCGTTCGCCGGTCGGATCGTCCGTCAGCGTACCCCTTCCTATGATTTTTGATGGTCTGGCCCTGAAATGAGTTTTAAACCTCTGCACTAAGGCCTCTGTCTTTACAAAAACCTTCCACGTTCTACCTCATTGTATTGTAGATTCATAAAATCTCGACTCCCTTCTCGACAGCGCAGGGCCTGGATTAAATGGACGTATTATGCGCCACAGTCCCGATCTGAATGGGTCACTTGAAACTAAGAAATATAAACACCGGTCTCCATGCGGGTGTTGACGTAGTTCCCAGCTTTGTCTCACTCAGCCTTAATTTGGCAAAAGACTGGGTAGACACAGAAGCTAGGAGTCGTCAAGCATTGATTCAGCAGGCTCACCTTTTTGAGTGAATGTAATTCGAAAAAGCTTACAGATCTGACATCTCGATTAAGCCGTCCCACTGGATGGCTTTGATGAAGAAAGTGAGGACCTGGACCAGAAAGCGGGGTGGTCTTTGTCGTTCTATGAGACCCTCTCTGTAATTTTTGGGAGCGAGCAGGGCCATAAAATTCAGCTGTGATTTTCCTCGCTATTAGACGTTCGGTTAAAGCCAATGGCTTGTGGAGGAGTAAATGTACTGTACTGCGCCATGTGTCATCCATCTCCTCCAGGCTTTGCAAGTGTGTATGCCAGCTGTCCACAAATCTCCTAGAATAAGCTGTCAGGTCCTTTGTCATCCCCAGAGTGAAAAAGGGAGTTTGAATGATAGGGGGGAGCAGCGCAGCATGAAGCGAAGATGCACACAACAGGTCACCCACCAGAGGCATCACATCTCCCCGCCCCAGACTTTGTGGGCCATAGGGGTAAAGAAGACTCTTCCCGCTGCAGGAATATTTGCCATAGATGTAGAGGAGTTAGCCACGCTATCTACCCGAGTCGAAGTGCACGTCTGCTGAATGATCACACGGCGGGACGGCCCACTGAGCCACCGGAGTCTACTGACCGCAGGCTGGGTGATGGAAAGCAGAGCCAACAAGTGGGGACCAGGCAGAGAAGAGATTTTAAAGGAGCCTTAGACTTGAAATACTAGTTTGAGGCACGCTAAAGGGGCTCAATAAAAAATGAAACGTAAAAGAAAGGCAGAAGCAAATTCTTATCGTAGAAATGCTCATTTTAAAGGCGGCACTTAAAGTAGAGCCAAAGAAGAGAAATGTGTGTGTAATCCTTCCCAATTCGAGCCAACGAGCAACAAAAGCCAGGTATCACAAGGTTGAGAAATTCCAGGTTAAATTAGATTAGTAGGATAACAAGTTTGAAAAAACCCTTTTGTATCAATTTCCAGGATGACGCTGCCAAAAACGTTTGGCCATGGGAATCATTCTGCAGCAGTTCAAAGGGTAAATGATTTGTTCTAATTGATCATCTGCAAGTGATTAGAGTTGGCTTCATGACGCAGGCACTGAAATATTGAAGTTAACACATGACAACTACGACAACTATTTTTCATCTTAGTCTTTTTCTTGGTGTTTTTCTTTACTTTCTTTACTAACATTAATATTGACAGTGAGATTTCCCAACAAAAATGCATGGTGCTGAGGCTTATATAGCTTATGAAGTGAAATACTTATATCGCCAGTTGAGCCTAAGAATCATTTTGAATTCAATGTTTTTTTAAATATATGTTTGAATATGCTAATAAGCTTTTATCTTACAAAAAAAATGTGCTGATGCATATACATTTCCAGACATCGGTGTTAAAGGTTTTTCTGAGTAGGGAATAAGGGAAATCTCTGATGAGGATCTCTGAGGGGAACAAACGGACACAAACAGAAAGAAGTGAAACTAACTTCCAAATGTGTTTCATTCCACCAGTGTGAAAGGAGATATAGAATGAAAGCAAACTCGCCCAATATCTCAAATTGGATTAGTGAAATAAAAATGTTTTTTATATTCTGGTGTGTTCCATCAACTACACGGTCATCTCCTCTTGTCTCCATATCTGGGTCTTGGGAGATGTATCTACCTGTAAAATGTGTAGGCGGAAATCGTTTTTTTCAAACAGATTTTGTAGACTTTTGAGCCAAAAATACTTCCCATTAAAATCCCCCCCCTCCCCCAGATTTGTTAAACATCCACAACATGGAGCATTAACTATTCTTTTTTTTTCTCACACATCCTTTGTTTGTGTCGTCCATTGTATTTCATTATTCATTTCATAAAGATAAGGTCCAAGTGATATTTCAAAAACAGGATGGAATTTAGGTCATGCTGTTCGTGCATGACATATGTTGGATATTATGGAGAATACATTGACTTGACTAATGGCTAGAAATGATGAACACATGTTCAGATTCGGGTCACCAATAGTTTTTTGTCTGTTCATCCTTCTGTCTGTGTGAATTTACACGAGCCAACATGGGGGGGAAACAACAGAACGTGATTCTTTGTTTCTGTGTTGAACAGATGAAAGATGGGGCCCATCATCGGACTTGTTCTATTGTATCATTATTGCGCTCAGCGTTGCAAACAAAAGACTTGTTTGCGCTGTGGAAGGGTCCGTTTTCTATGTGATGAATGACCTACGTTGGAATAATCAATAAATGTAAATCAAACGTGTAAAACTCACTGCAAGGTGTCAGATTGTTCAGTTGCAGGTATACGCTGCTGAGCCTGATATGGACACACTGTCACTCCTAATATATCCATTTTTATTTAGAGCAGAGCGAAAACTGCTTGTGTGCAGGAAAAGATAAAGGAGGTCCTTGCGGTGGAAAGCAGCAACGAGGTAAAACGTGGAAATGGAAGAGGCAGTCTGCTGAAGCTGCCGTGCTAAAAAATGACTTTGGTTTGGCCGAGCAAAACAGCAATAAATGTTTTCACAACTTGGATTGCAGAACAGTTTGCACAATTTTGTTCCAAATGATTATTTCTCTGGAAGTCATGAAAATCTTTTAAATCTACAAAATCGGTTTGTTCCTTTGCCAGCTGGAGTGACAAGGCCTCAGCTGATAGAACTGAATCCACAAATTGATTAATCACCGTCAGTGTTTCTTTAAACTGGACATGAATGCAGTTCTGCAAAAACTGCTGAAATGGTTTCCATGTAAATGGATCACATTTCCTTTATAAAACATTCCTTTTAGAGGACCATCCTTGTATAGGGCCCGAAACATGCCCAATGGCGTGCTAAAATCAAACTGAGCACAAATGAGTCGTCTCACTACTACTACTACGCTAAGTATATTTAAATAACAGTTGCTACTGTGGCAATACGAGAGTGGAGCGGGCTAGAGGGAGACCGAGAGCGAGCGGCCCTATGAGCGAGCAATCTATGACACTCGAGGAAAATTATGAATGTCCGACAACGCCACTTGGGATAGGCCAAAGACTATTTTGTTTAAGGCACACAAGTCTGTTTGCCAATATCAGCGGTCAGAGACCAAGAATTATAAAAATAGTTTTTATTCAGTCAAGTATTCCTTTTAAAATGACAATCTGGTTTAAGAAGTGAATCGATGAGTAAATAAAAACACATTAACAAACAAATTCAAAATCAATGAGCCAGCATGCATAATAAGAAAAACAAATACAACAGAAATACCAAAGAGGAGAACAACCCACATGCAATACGTACAACAGTTAATACAGTGTCACTTCCAGTTCCTAGATCTCTTTCAGAATTAAAAACAGGTTTACTGGAATCCAGACCGGTTGCTGCCGGTGATTTACGAACGAGTACACTGGAGTCTATGACGGTTTCAACCGTCAAAAGAACAAGTGTCAAGAGCAGGTTTACCGGAATCCACAACGACTTCAGCCGGTATCAAGAACAGACTCAGTGGGGGAAGAAAGGGCTCCAGGGAATATTGGCCCTTTAATTAGTTGTGGCACCAGGATAGCCCCACAACAGCATGCTCAAGGCTGTAGCCCGGTCCAGCTGCGTTAATGGTGTGAAACACACCATTAGAACATGACCGCAATGAATGGACAGCAAACCGGCAAACACAGCGACTCACCGAATTACAGGAAGGACTGCCCGTAGACCCCGGCGGCGGCACCCACTTCGTGCACACACTCAGACAGCGGTCGGCACTACAACAATCAAGACTGTCAGGATGTAATTATGCTCAAATGGGTCGAAAGAAGGAGGCATGCATCGTACCGAGACTTCGCCCGCCAGCAGTCCAGGCATACATCCATGACCAAGGCAGGGTTGCTATATAAAAGAATAAACATTAGGGCCGCATACATGGCAACACAGAACAATAAAACGACACATAAAGGTAGAGGAGGAGCCCTTACTGCACTACAGCGAAATGGTGACCTAGGGCAACACATAACGCACGGCTGCCCAACACGTCTCCACCGACACCCAGCAGGAGAAGACAACGCATGAGTACACGCACCACAGGCTTATGTAACGTCCCTGCCTCTCCCAATCAGTTGGAATTAGCCCCCGGTATGCTGGTCCCCGCCCCTGTATGCAGATCGAGGGAGGGGAAAACCCTCATCCGGTCACACTTTGCAACTACAAGACTTGATGGAATAAAAGCACATGTTTAGACACGTCCGCATTGTTTTTCACTCTGCAGGGTTGACTGTTAACTGATCTAAACATCTAGGTAATATTTTCTTTGCTGCCGGAAGCCAATCACGGAAAGAATCTTAGACAAGAGTTTTGCAGGCGACAAATGGATGAGAGGATCCGTGTCATCGGAAGCGCAGCAGCGGCTGACGGATGGAGTCTGGTTTGGGTGACACCAGCCATACCGGGGACCCTGAGTTCAGGGCAAATGTTGTGGTAGAAAAAAAAAGCTGCCATGCAGTATTTCCACCCCCCTCTCGCCCTCCTCTGGCTCTCTGGAGGAGCGCGCCAGGGCCAGACACTGGCTCATGATGAATGACTGAGAGGCACAGTCAAACTGCATCCGCCCCAAGCGGCGCTTCTCTTCCACCATCACAACAATCCACCCACCTCCTCCCGGCCACAGTCCTAAAGGGACTAACGCTGAAGAGGTGTCTGTAGCTGAATGCTATTGTCCAAATGTGCAGACAGCCAATGGATGTATCAAAGACCTCTCATCTTTGTTCAGCCTCAAATATCTTTTAACCCTCTGACCCTCAAGGTGCTCAAATCCTTTACAGGCAGGAGATGCTTCCTGTTATGGATTACAAAAAAGACATCAGTATAAATAAATACAGGAATTGCGGTGCGTGAGGCAAAAAAGATTGGGGACCTCTGATCTAAACAACTGCAATAGTAGGGTTTAAAACCAAACTGGTGACAGCAACAGTGACAAGTACCGTATTTTCCGCACCGGAGTATAAGCTGCAGCAGCTAAATTTAATGATGTGTACATATATAAGCCGCACTGGACTATAAAATGCAGGTGTTTTAATGTTTAATTACCATATGTCCCCTAGTGGCCGCTACCTGTAAAAATCCATAGATTAGCCGCACCGTTATATAAGCCGCAGAATTGAAAAATGGGAGAAAAGGTGCGGCTTATAGTTCGAAAATTACGGTACTGCGTGTTAATAAAAATAAATCAGAACACATTCAGAAAACAACGGAATAACTGTTGATCACGTTTGTTTCGGCTGTTTTAACACATGAGACTCCAGGATTAATCTTAGCTTAGCTTGAAAGAATAAATCACCATGGTTACTTGGCCGCTCCTTCAACCTGCTTTTGTGCAACCAAGTCCAGGCTAAATTCCTCCAGGATAACCTCAATACCCCGGCTTAATCCCTTATCCTGGTTTCATGCAATACCCCCTGGAGAGACGTTCATAAGAGCGTACTTGATCTCTTCTACTCCATCTTTACCCACCTCGAGGGAGAAGGCCTCCTCAACCTGACAACGAAACTCATCTCTATGCTCTGCACTGGTGCTTTGTTTCCCACGTACAGAAACACCTTCAGGTTATCCAGGATGGCTGCACCTGCTGCGAGTGCGTACCGAGGGAAACCAGCCCCACTACGCACTGGGGGGAACCAGTCCCACTACTCACTGGGGGGAACCAGTCCCACTACGCACTGGGGGGAACCAGTCCCAGTACTCACTGGGGGGAACCAGTCCCACTACGCACTGGGGGGAACCAGTCCCACTACGCACTGGGGGGAACCAGTCCCACTATGCACTGGGGGAAACCAGTCCCACTACGCACTGGGGGCAACCAGTCCCCGCTGCAACCGTGGCGTCTCCGTGAACGCGAAGCACAGCAAGACCCTACACAGGTGTGAATTCATTCAGTCATTTTATTTTTACTATGACCATAATTTCCAACATGGGACAATGTCAACTTGAACCTCACCATATCCAACATTTTTAATAATGTGGGGAAGGTTCATTCCAAAGTGCACGTATCAGAAGCATGATGTAACTAACAGAAAGGCCTGTACATTTTTAGTCTGCATATCAAGGGCATGGGATAAAATATCGTGATCAAACAAGTGTTTTAGAGAGATGATTATACATCCTAGCTCTCTGTTCCCTACACATTAATTCATTGGCTCTATGGGATTGTAATCCATCTCTTTCTGGTGCCACAGCTAATCATGTTCAAGAATCAATTCAAGAATCCAAAAATTAATCCTCTGGAATACTTTGGTAAGCTCACTTCTCATTTCATTATTAGTCATCAGAGATGACGTATCTGGGGTAGAGCAGGTACTTGGACGGACTGAAATAACGGGAAAGAGTCGCTTTAGCTTTTGAAGCTTCACAGAACGCATGTTTAAAAAGTGCAGGGCGCTTTGAACAAATTGAACAAATGAACAAATTCTGTTCCACATAGGTCAGCTGATTTTTTCCCCTGCCGCCTCAGAAGCCAACGCTATAGATCCACCTTGTGCTCCATGTTTTCCCAGAGCAACAGCTGTGTGTGGGAGTCTACACCAGGCTGTTCGCATTGTTTTCTTCGCAAAAAAAAATCCAGGCTCCACAATGCCGTCTCCATAGCAACAATGCAAAGCACACAGCTAAAATCTATTTAAATTTCTTTCGATGTAAGACTGGTGGGGGATTGGTTTCGGAGTTGGTGGTGTCCAAAGTGCACAAAACATAAAATCAATATTCCAGTTGGCAGAGGACTTTAGACGCTGTGTTGTTTGCCCGTTGGCTCATTGGTCAGGGGGTCAACTCTTTGAGCATTCATCACAGGCTTTTTCTGTCCAGCCGGGAGCCAAACCGTGTTTAAGACAAGCTCCAGCCGAGAGGGCCGCTCCAGGGAGACAGATGGGAGGGGGATGGGGTTTGGGTGGGGGTAGAAGGGGGTTGGCAAATGAGCTCACTAAAGAGACGTGTTGGCCTATGGTAAATAGTCACTCTTCTTATTATTTTTCCCCCTCCCTCAACATACACCTTTAGCTGTGCGTCGAAAAAACAGAATAAACACACCACTCTACATACAAATTGCTTGTCGGGAGCAGTAACACAGACACCCTCGAACCCGTCCCATTAATCGCCATGTTCTTCAGTGGACATAATTGTTGTCGTTCCTCCCAAAAAAAAACCTGGACATTAACTAATGAATTGTGTTGTATTTCATGAATGGAAGGCAGGATAAGGATGTAGGAAGTGTAACTCCATTAACACCGCACTAAACAGTGTGTTTACTCATTTGCTGAATCAGTTTCATTATGTTTATCTAATTGCATCTTCGTCTCATAAACACAGCAACAATCAGACAGGAAACAGAGGCATACGGGGCACTGTCCTCTTAACCGCCATGAATGCAAATGCTCCTAATTGCCATGTGTTTGTCTCGCCATGCTTCCTATTGTTCGGAGCACGCGCTGCACTTTCTTCAAAACAGGTGTGACATTGTGCTGCAATGTCAGAAAATGAGTAGGCTGAGAGTTAATCATTTAGAGATTGTGTGGAGATTGCTTTGAGGCTAATTTCTTCCTTTGCAGTTGGTGATTAATGCTGAGTCCGTAAGGTCATTGGTGATACGGTCTTGGCCGCTCCTTTAGCTCCCAGTAAAAAATAATCAAGGGCACGGAGGCCAGGGGGAGCACACAGTAGTGTGGGGGGGGGGGACTCTCCATGCATATTGCTAAACAAGATATTATTGCCTATCAAGCAGCAGAATCAATTACCGTCAAAGGAAATCTTTAAGAATTCTCTTATGCTGGCGAACCAGTTTTTCCTGAGGGTTGTTTCTGTACAAAGCCTGTACAATAAGGCAAGAGAAGGCCTCTAAGAGAAATATGCGCTTTTCTCCAAGGATGCTTCAATTGTAGTGCTTATCAGTTCATCAAACACAGGTTTGCTTTGGTATTAGTCACACAACTTTGATGCTTAAAAGGGGGAAACCATGGATAACGATGAAGACAATAGGATGATAGGATGGTCGGAAACAAGGGGTGAACCGTCGTCTTCCTTTTTAAAGTCACACACAGTGTACTAATACTTAGTGAAGGCACCAAAAAACTTAAAGTAAGGGAAAGATCGTGGCCTTGTGAGGTTAGGGCAGCTTCTGATCGCTTTTTCTTTACCCTTGCCAAATCAGCATATTGAATAGCGTCAATATCAAGGTCATGTTTCAGTCCGCATTTTTTTTCCTCAAAGAGGGTCTTGGGTTTGGGTCATAGTATCTGATCAAATACAGTAATAGAACCATTTTGAGTCATTATGCAATACACGCAGCACGTTGTTGATCTAACACTGTCTCAATGCCCCTTTTGTTTTGGCTCTAGCCTCTTTTATGGCCTCTGCTACGAAAATAGCATACCCATAATAAAAATGTCAATAACTTTGTAAATATTCAGTCTATTTGGACAATTTCTTTTCTGTAGGATAAAGGGGGACCTATATAAGGTGGAAGATGTCAAATATCTGTAAAAATGTCACTAATTAATAAATAAATGAAGATGGAAATTTCAAAGTCCGCCTGGAAAAAAAAAGTACAGTGTATCCATCACTATAAAACATTGAGAACCAAGGCTAAAAACTCATCCATTTCAAAGCCCAGGTTGTGTACAGTAACTGCGCAAAGTTTTGATTTAATTAAGTGAAGCAGAACAAATCTAGAGAGGTTTTAGTAAAGAGAGGTGAGCAGACACATCAAAACCAGAGTGTTTTTAATCATGGGCACATCTCCGCCAATCCTGGCTCGATTTTGATGATTGACACCTTATTTTAATCGTCAGAGCCAATAGAATTGAGGTAAACATAGTGAAGGCAGACTGGCAGCTCTTTTAGCCAATAAGACGCAGACATGGAGAAAGTCTGTGTTTTCTTGCAAAACAAATGCCAGACGAAAACCCCCGCAAATCTCGCTGTATATGGACTGAACCACTTCCGGGGTGAAATAACACTTCCGGGTAACGTTTAGCGTCCAGCAGCGAAAAACGAACGGGATAAATCATTTCTTTTTTGCGAGCGATATTTACAGATTTCTTTTCACATTTTTGTGCAATGCTCTCGTTATGTTTGGAGCACTTTCAAACGGGTTTGATGTCTTTGTAGCCCAGACTGACGTTTACAGTGATATGCAGCATTCATCATATTTGTTTTGGTTTTTATACAGCAATATGTGTCTGTAGTGAACAGTTGCGAGTGACACAACCCTGTGTGGGGCACGTTAGAGTCCAACAGGTTAATAAAAGAACATGGTTGTGGCTAAATTGTAGATTGTGTGGCAAGAAATGTTTGTATTTTTTATATGTTGCTCTACCAAGGATTAGGATGTTATGCACAATCTGGTTCAAATTTAGCTAATGGTTGGAATAAAAATATAATTTACTGTGTGTAAAGGATGACATTCACACAAATGCTGTGCAACTGCAGGGCCTCTCATTGGGTCGAGAAGAGACAAATGAATCCCATTGTGTTCCCACCCCGATGAACCCCTCCCCCCAAACACTTCAAAGTATGGGCTGAGGCTTCCAGTGGTGAAAACAAAGCAGCTAAACCCGCAGGTCTCAAGTAAAAAGCCCCAAACCTGTCCAAGAAAATATCTGTCAAATTGTGAAATTTCTTTTATAAGCAAAACCATCAGTACTTTCGGAAAACAAGATATAAAGAAAACCTGCTGGGTAAGTAGACTTGTCTCCTTTCCAAAAAACAAAACGAGAACTTTCGTCCTCTACGCAGCGCATGCAGGATTCCCGACATATTTCTTTAAATTCATGGAGATTCTTGAGCACATCATGCAAATTAGTTTGGATTATTGCTGTAAAAAACACCTCAGAGACATCCTGTGTGAGTTGATGTGATTGGAATCAAACTGGTGGTTCATATTTGTTCGAAACCAGCAGGAATTAAAGTAACACCATATGGAACAATTTTAATTTGACTTATTACAAACACAGGGGCGATGGGACTCCCGCATCCCCTCTGAATAGAAGCACGGGACGGAGATTACTCCGAGCCCACAGCACATCAAATTAATGACAATTATGAAGGATCTTGTGGTCAGTGCACACACTAAATGCCTGTCTCTCCGGGAACTCTCTGTGCGTATGGTGTTCGATAAAGGCGTACGTGCATGTGGCCGGAATGCTCAGCGAATGCCTTCAAGTGTCTCCTAATTAGACCCAGCACGCCCTTTCCCGCTCTCACGCGGTGTACTGTTTCGCTCCACACCCAATTATTTTAATCCTCTGATTGCTCGGGAAGCACCCGGCCCGAGAGTCTGCAGAGACGGATACTGACGTGGAGAGGAGTGCATCTAGAAAATACGGGCACACATCGGCCACCACTTCATCACCGGGCCCCTCTGCCCTCTTTCTGCTGTGGGATCCACTGGGGTTACTACGCCTGAAATAAGATGTCACAGGATTTTCCATGCCCTTGTCAGCGTTCCACCCACCCGCCAGACTCCTTACTGAGTCTCCTAGGAGAAGGTGTGATCCATTAACTACCACAGTCCTCTTAAAATGTAGAAAATATCAAATGTTCTTTGTTTTTAATGTACACATATTCATATATATATATAATGTGCATTATTTCACCACATCCCGATATGCCGTAAAATGACAAACAACAAGACCATGCTGTAGAAGGTAAAGCAGGCTGAGGCTTGGGAATCTGATCGCTGATTGGAACTTCACAGAGTGACACAAAGAAAGATGTCTCACTACTTTGCCGCCAGGGCCATACACATTTAAAGTGTCAGTCCACACTCCTTTGTTATAGTTTCTGCTGCAGTAAACCTCAAAGCGACACAACCCATTGTAAGCTGTGTATGCTGTCCCATCGAGGAGGATACTGTGTCGTTTTACAGCGCTTCAAGTCAAAGTGTGAGAAATCTGAAGAAGCCTTTTTTTTACCCTCGACTTAAGTTCCCACCGAGGCACCTGTAATTGATGCAAAAGTGTTACACCCTGAGGTTAGTAATCCATCTGCAACTGTAGTGTCATTTTCCAGGCTTACTCGGTCACAGCAAATAAATACTATCTAATGATACCCCAGCAAACCACAGCCAGAGAGAAAAGTGGAAAACCCACACAGCTCCGATGTTGCGTATTTGTCATTTTTATGGGGTTGATACTCAAAAGGCGTGTCATGGACCGCGTTTTTCTTTCATCCATAGTGTCTTTTCAAAATATGCTTCCAACAAAAGTAGCAGGTTCACCTGGTGACACTAAGGCAACAAAATTACTTAAAGATTTTGGTTAATGTTAAAATATGTATGTCACGTAGGTTATGTCTTGAACATCAGTCTCCTGGGAGAAAGTCGTGCCTTGAAGGCTTTACTCCCTTAAGTTTACTCGCCCAAATATATGTGGTTAATTTACGCCATTTTCGCCTGAAAGGGGGCGTGTCTTATCTTGGTGGCTTGTCTCTGTAGATTTCGGATAATTTCAGCTATCTACCACGGAAATCAACCCCATTTCTTATTTAATGTGGAAATTATACAAACATTGGAGTCACAAAATCGGTGGTGTTTGTGTCCATGACATTATCAGTTGCAGCATACAGCTCGGTAACTTCTTCAGGAAATGCGTTTGGATGACAGCCGCTTCCAGTACTATTGTTATCATTTCAAAGTTGGAATTAAATATGTTGTATGTGCATTGACTTTGCATGGAATCTACTTGCATGGATAATTTGCTCTGCTTTTAGTGTGAACGCACCATAAACTTTCTTGAGTCTTGAAAGTTCATGATTGAAACATTTTAGTCAATTTATGATCAGCAACGATTACTCACTCAGCATTCAGTTGTACATTTTTCCCTCTTGCGTCACTTCTGTTCCTAAATAACCAGCATGACGATGTCCAAAATCCAAAATGGAGATGGCAAAAATGTCATCTTTTAGGCTCCAAAACGGCATTCCTCAAACAATTGAGTAATTTTAGCACAGCAGCATGTAATATACTTTTGGTGAAACATCTATCTGACAATGTAATCCTGAGCAACCTCCAGCCTCAAAGATCACAGACAGGCTTCTAAATGGTATCTGTAAGTTTTGTCAATAAGAAAACTGAAAGATTTTTCATTATGGAGGAAGAAAGGCGGGATGATGAAAGACGTCTCAACTCAGACAGGGGGAATAATTAGGTGATGACTGAGGACTTGAGAGGGAGACATGGGGCCACATGTTCTATGTCTGCACACACAGGGGGCAAAGGCTCAGCTCTTCCTCAAATATTATTTCCCCGCTCTGATGCTTAAGTCAACAGTTTCGAACACTGTGAAAACTATGTGACCATAAACAGCACCGTGACAGCAGCAGAGAGTGTTGACGTGTCTCCGGGAGCGACTGTCGCTAAAGTCACCGAAAGTTTCCGAGTAAATTCATGCGAAATTCCATTTTGCAAAGGGATATTGACTGGAGAAAATAAGAAAAGCTTGTCTGATCACTGGCCCTCCTCTGTCTTACCTCATGTCAGACGAAGGAAAAACATTATCGCCTCTTCTCGATAAGATCTGAATTGCTTTACCCCATCTGATAACAGGCTACTATGATTATCGGAGACATCTTGCCTAAAAACCTAGGGGTGACCTTGAACATTATGTGTCCTCTAACAGCATCCAGAGTAAACAAATCCCATACAACATAAAGCTAGCATATGCTGTTTGACGTGGGCAAATTGACCCAAATGAGCATTGTTTGTTCTGGCACCTCGATTTGGAGGCTGATGTCATTTGTCAGTGCTTTCCAAATACAGTTTTCACAACGCAGTAGAGCTTGCCAAAAATGTGGCATTTAGGCCTTTTGAACAAATAAGCATTAGGAAAATCATAAACATAGAAAAATCACGGTTTGGGTTCACTTCTTGTTTTATTTTGTAGTTTCATGTCTCTCGAGTCCCTGGGGAAACTTCACTTCCTGCCTTGTCCTGTCTCCCCCTGTGATTGGTGCCGTGTCCCTGATTGTTTCCACCAGTGTCCTATCACCTCCGCAGTGTATTTAAGACATGTGTGTACTCTTGTTGCATCATTGTTGCATGTAGTTTGTTTGTCTTGGCGAATGTAGGTGACGCCTGTGTGTTCCTGGTCCTTGCTATTTTGAATTTTGACTTAACTTTTTTTGTAGTCTGTTTTGTTTTGAAACTGTGCGTTTGAGTCCTACCTCTGCCCATGCACCCTGATCCTGACGGTATTGAAACTTTTCCCACTGTGAGAACTATAGCAGCAGCTGAGCTAAATTGTTCTATAGCTTAAGCCACTGGATTCTATTTCATTGTTTCGCGACTTGTGTAAAATATGAACTACATCTCTCAAACGAAGAGCCTGTGTAAACAAGTATGGGTTAAAGGTACATACTCAATAAAAAAATTCTCGGATTGGCAGCAACTCAAGTTGTCATCTCTGGTTTTAAGCATTTCAACAAACAAACAATGCAGTAATTTCCCTGTTGAAGCCACTCTTACCAATGAATATTCTTCTACATGCTCTGTCCGTCACTTCAGAACTTGTGAATACAGAATTTTCTCTCCAACTTGAGAGTGAACCCCATATAACCTTCTATAATTTCTTGCAAATTGAGTCAGTTGTGGATTGAGAAGGCAATCCGGTTCCAGACATTTGTTTTACAAATTAAAACATTCTAATCCCTTAAGCATTTCGCCACTTCACACGGACTGAATTTGTTTAGAATTGTATTCATTTCAAAGGTTTTAAGCCACTCAGCAACTCAGTCCCACTGAGTGCTGAGTGCAGTTGGAAAGTTGTCAGCATTGCCTGTCTTTCTTTACTTTCTCTTAATTTGCCCATGGTGACCACATCAGAGCAGTAACATGCATGTGTGCCAATGACGAGAGTTTAATTTCCTAGAGGCTGTGAGCTGCGTCTATGGGCCTCTGCTGGCTGATAGTCGAGCAGGTAGCCTCAGTCAGTCCCGTGCAGGAGAATGGAGGCCCCCAACTCTCTCATTCGGTGTTGCGACCCTGCTTTGACTGTGAGAGGGAGGAAGGGGGCATGGCCACTGTCAGCTTGCGAGAACCCACAAGGGAGTCTGACCTTGTGGCAAAGCGGATTCTGGGACTCAAGCAGCTGGGAACTGTCAGAAAAAGGAATGAGAGCTCCCAAAACAAACCCCACACATGCACACAAATGGAAAGGTAGTCTAGACTAAAAAAAAGCATATCAGCAATAGCCTGGCATCGTATTTGAACTCAATGTCAAGGATGTTTGCCTTACTGCTTAGCTTATTAATCATGTGATCGATCCTGTACGTCCATTGCTAATCCAGCAGTCTGCTACAGAACGGTACATCATGTTTTGTCTCGCCAGTTTTACACTACCATTGGCCACATGCTGACTGCGCCCCCACTACTCTTAACAGTTTGCCGGCCTTCTTGGGTAGCCAGTGATAACTCTGCTCTGCATCAGGCAGAGCAGTGCCTAATTGTTTTTGAAGGTGTGTTCAGATCATAGCTATCAGCTAATGAAACTACCACTACACGCGCCGCTGAGCACTTCACCGCCACTCAGCCTGTTAATGTGGGCTGGCAGGTTGGACGAGTTTGATGTGTTTTTTGACAAGATGTTGTTGGATCTTTTATAAGACAACGTCAAGCCAGTTGCTTGCATTCATCACCGCTTGTTTTTTTGTTTGAATGACGGGAATTGAGGGTCGTATTCAACAATCTGGCAATCTGCACTCTTCCAAAAGCACATTTTCAGTCTGAACCTGGAGCCCTTCAGGGTGTATCGGAGAGAAGGAGAAAGCTGCCATAAAGTTAAATGAAAGCAGAAAATCTGGCAAATAATGGCATCGGACTGCAAACCATTAGCTCATGTAACAAAATAATCATTTTAGGAATGGATAATGCAAAAAAATGACTGGCTAAAAATGGTTCAAAGTGTATAGTACACATATTACCAACCACAGTTGTGCATTGGAATGCAAATTCACCAGCATATGCCCTGGTTCTTCTTACCTTTCAAAACAATATATAAGAATACTAATTCTGTGTATACCCATTCAGGCATATGCATACCCAAGAGCATCTAAAATCAAATATGTATTAAAAAAGGCACTGAAACATTACACCCATGTGTTTTAACACCACAGGCATGAATCTGCTGCTGCAACAGCTCCATCTCTTCTGGTCCCAGGCTTTCAGCAATACTCTGATAATTACTTTTTTTGCCAAAACATAGGCGTCTTTTTCGCCGACAAAAACACTAGTATGAAGCACTTGGTCCTTTTGCAAATAACTACAGAAAATATCTGCAATAGACTTCATTCGGATCATTTAAAAAAGCAAAAGCCTGCCTCTGCCACTGAAACACCACACCTAATCATAAATCACCTGCAGCCAGATGGCACCTGTGAAAAAGCATTCAATTGCTTACAAAATCAGTTTAAACACTATGAATAGGATTCAGGTCGTTTTCTTCTGCTGTGAATACAAATGGCTATGTATTGTTGAGAGTTAGAGGATGGCATTGCAATATTATGTTTGAAGTACAATATAGTAATATGTTTCTGTAGTACTCTTGTCTAAAACTTTTCTGAGTATTAAGAATAAACGCCTGGCATTTGTCTTCCCAGAATATGCTACTAAAATGACATTGACTTAAGATATTGGTGTTTTTTTCTGAGCATATCAGTTTGAGTTGCAATGCAAAAATAACATTTTTAAAAAGAGTAGGGTAATTAGTATCCTATGCATATGTAAAAGTTTATGGGGTTATGGTTTTAAGAAAAGGTGTTTTAGCAACTCCAAATTATAAGCAAAAAAATGCTCAACACTTCGGATGTGTTCCGTGCGTTGAGCTATCAGGAGCTGTGCCTCCATAATCCCACCATTCTCATGAAGCTCGTGTAATAACTGTGCAAGATAGGAGCGTGTTGAGTCACAATAGGCACCCGAGGGGGAATAAAACACGCTGACCTGAGGATTTGAGGTGAACCACGTCTGGGCAGATGACCCCCCCCCCAACGGTCCCTTCAGGCTCAGCTCTCTCCCCTTTCGGGTCATAAACTATAAATTAGCCGGCAACCATAAATTCAAACCTCAACAGACACATAAAAAAGCAGAAGCAGCTTCCACTCCAAAAAGCCTGTAAGTGTATATGTGTGTGTGTATTGGCGCTTTGGATGCAGACTTCCAGCTGAGGGCCGGTGTCGGCCCTCAGCTGGAAGTTTTGTTCCATTTTATTTTCATTTGGGATGGTTGTGATCTAAGCAGGGGAAACACTCCCGGGGG
Source organism: Apeltes quadracus (assembly GCA_021346845.1). NCBI lineage: Eukaryota > Metazoa > Chordata > Actinopteri > Perciformes > Gasterosteidae > Apeltes > Apeltes quadracus. Next base: position 3,336,077 of record CM037934.1, on the reverse strand, counting down.
AAAACACTGTTTGTTTCTCTCGCCGAATGGAGACAATGTGGCAGGAATCAGCCGTCGGGCACCAGATGGGGTCTGGACGTACAGTGTGCTCAGCGAGGGGTGGGGGCAGTGGGCTCGGCGCAAAGACAACCTGCCAGCCAAAGTGACAGTTGATTTCTTATCTCCTGTACATGAAAGCCCAGGTCCAACAGGCGTCTGAACGCAGGACAGATTGTCCCCTGACTCCGCCGGCATCGGGCTGACTTTTTCTCATGTGGTTGTGTCAAAAGCAGGAAAATGATGGTCTTCAAGGGTGGGGGAGCGAGGATTAGTCTGTGGAGAAATAAATTGTGTAGTGAACCTTGGATGTATCTGTGTACCCGGCAAAGCATCGGTGGGTGCACCTGGCACATATGCAGCTCTCAATTCTCCTTGTATTTAGGCTTCTTTTTACCATTTCCCCTCCACATGAACTCTGCAGCCTGTACTTTACCTGAGAGCCCCTCTGGGGACCATGTTACCCAGTTTGTTTGTAGTCCTGTGAACCGAGAAAAGACATGCCGGTATCAAGACAATTAGGCCAATTTTCATAATCATTATTCACTGGTCCCCAGGGAGAGCTTAGATATAGGTGGCTTATGGCTACAGCAGTGATTTGTCTGCTGTCTGCTAGGTAATTATTCTATTTATAGAGGGTCATTAAGCTGTGAATTTCTCTTCACTGCTAACCCATCGCAGCTGTGTCATTTCTTACTGTAAAATTAAAGCTGAGGTCTACTTCAGTTGCAATGTCCAGACCACTTAAAAGCCCATTATATTCTCCCAGTGTCATTACTTTTTAGCGAGGCAGCTCTGAATTAGTAGTTTCAGAAGAGATAGAACTTAATAAACGCTTTAGATTTTTCCCTTTCTCGAATCGAGAGAAGTGCCCTATTGAAATGAATCTCTTATTAGGCATTAACATATTGTAGAAGACATAGATTTATTGTATCCATCATCTATTTCAATGTCACTATTTTTTAAGATAACTGGATTTGAAGTAGAAGTCTCACGCTCAAGAACGCATTTCTGTAAGAGGAGATGACTGTAAAAGTCAGCCAGCTTATTATTAACAATATTCATATTCCTCCCATTCATTCTACTGACTTCTAGTTAGCTGCAATGTTATTCACATGTATTTAAAACATGAAGACATTGGTCCTCAGAACTTAGCTCAGTACTTTATAAAAACTGCCCCTTTTTCAAAATGTCTTTAAAACAGAACTAACCAATATACTTAACCATATAAGTATGTTTCTGATTTGTTCAACTTTCCATGACTGCTCGTGGTTTGCCCACCGAAACCACAGTGAGAAACATGCCCCGTGTCCCCTCTATCAAAGCAAATGTCAAGACAGAATGTCTATGAGTCTAAATAATTTGAAATTGCTCAAATCGACACATCAGCAATGTACTAACAAAAAAAATGCAGCAAACTGGATGTCTTCAGGTTAAAATGTAGTTTGAATCCATTTTACCTTCCCTCCGGTGCATCCTACTTTGCATTGAATTAGGGATGCAGCATGCAAATTAATACAAACATTGTAAAAGCCAATGAACCGCAAACAATAGCGCCACATAATCTGCATGACGAATGCTCGTGCCCCTGTCAAGGTAAAGGGGGCTTAAGTGTCTGCAGCACAAAGAGTTTACTCAACTGAAACGTGACCTGTCTGGAAAATGTCTTGGGCCCCACAGCACATCGTCCCTTTGTACCTTGTTTAACATTTACTTTTATAACTCCCCTACTTGTGCATGGGTTTCTCACTCATTTTGAATGTCATCAGCTGAATGAACTGCCTTCATCAGTGGTCACGCCCGCCGATAGGGGGGGACAAACGGGTCTGTTGTCCCGGGCCCAGGATAGGGGGGGGGGGGCCCAGAACTGGGTCCTCATTAAATTATGGAATAATTTTAATAAATGTTTTAAAATAGGCATATTTGTGGAAAAAATATGTAGTATATAGACTTGTATAAAGCTGTGGTCACCCACAAATGACAGACATTCACCAGTTAGGTCAGTTTGGCAGTTGACTCAAGTTAGTTCCGTTTGGCAGTTGACTCAACAGTTTGTTCAGTTCGTTCAGTTGGGCAGTTTACTCGACAGTTGAGTTTGGAAGAATGTAATGAAGTGGAGCGTAAGCTGACTTGACGCATCTCCATCTCTTGTCTCCTCGCTTACTACACTCCACAAAGCTTTTTATTTGTTTTCTTCCTAATTGTCCTTAAAATAGTGGTCAAGAACCCTCCCACCCCCAACAAAAAAATGGTTTGGCCACTGATCAAAACTTGATGTTGTCAGTAGATTTGAAGTTCGGTACGCTCAAAATGTCCGGTCAGCACAAGTCCGGTGCTCAGAAAAGGAAAGAAAAGAGAAGAAGAGAAGAAGGAAATAGAGGCCGTAGAGATTTTCTAAACAAATATTTAAAAAAAGGTGGTGACTCACCAACTGCGCCAGCGGGCTGTGATTGGAAAACGGGACTGGAGCTGTCCCGAACGGGACAAAATCAAAATTGCACGTAATTCGGGATGTCCCGGGAAATACGGGACGGTTGGCAACCCTACTTGTAACGTGACCTAGTAACAGCCCAGCTCTAATGTTAACGTCCGTTAGCTTGTAGAAAGCCTGACACAACACGTTATCTTAACAGAAACAGTTGAGTTTGGTAGCTCCGACAGAGAGGATGAGGCAGAGATGATGCGGGAGGGGCCACAGCCCCGCAACGGAGGGACAGAGTCAGGCTACCGGTGAGAGAGAGGAGAGAGAGAGTCATAGTGATGCGGGAGGGGCCCGCTGCCCTGAGAGGAGAGGAAGAGCAGAGGAGAGGAACATGAGAGGAGGAGCACAGGAAAAGCAGAGCAGAGGAAGAGCAAGGGAAAAGGAGAGATCTGGACACGGGAGGCCCATCTAAGATTATCTTGTCCCGAGCCCAGGCAAGACTGTCTGCTGGCCTGTCAGTGGTTATCGCTATCATTCTAATGATTCAGAAAGGCCATACTCCCCCCATTCTATGAAAGGGAAAGGAAAATACAGTATCTTGGCCTTGTGTTATAGAATAATTACTGTCCTAGATTTTTAGCAGAATTATGGTGATGTAAGTCAATGTTGGCTTTGACTTTCACGTGCGACACTCACAGCAGTTTACCAGGTGAAAGTCATGTGTCCACAGTGTCCGACTTCCTCCATTGGGGTGACTGTGGCGCAGTACAGAGGGAGCACCGGTAACCGAAGTGTTGGTGGTTTGAACCCCAGCTGCTTAATTTCCCGTGTTGAAGTGTGCCTGAACAAGACACCTAACCCATAACTGCTCTCCAGGCGCATTCACGGGAGCACACTGATGGGTTAAATGCAGAGAATAATTTCCCAAAGGGGATTAGTAAAGTATACTTTCTGTTCTTTCTTTGCTTTCATCATAATTACTAAGGCTGCTTGTGTTCTTTTTGTCTTCTTGTATTTGTAACTAGTAAGTTAACCTCTTATAACCTCTTTATTAAAAAATGTCCTGGCATTAATAGCTGCAGAAACATTTGGTACTAAATTGAACAATAACTGACTACTTAGGAATGTTTAAGAAATACGTTTGTTTTCTGGGGGGATTTTTGACTAAGACACCAAGACCTCGAGTAACACAAATGTTTTTGAACATTTTTTGGATTTCTGAAATATATACCATTATTTCGCCATGAAATCTGACCCTTTTCTTGAAACTTAGAAAGGCACGTATTGTCAACATACCTCCAAGCCTTACATCCTAGAGATCACAACTAGGGCTGTCAGCTTTAGTCGTTTAGTCGACTAATCGGTCCGATGCCGTCTTAGTCGACTGACATTCTCATTGGTCGACCAGTTGCATCAATGTTCACCAATAAAGACATTTTCCTTGATTTACTTGATATTTATTCCTTTTATAAGCAGTTATATATTACTGTAATCTAAATATAATCAGCCTATGTTTTATCCCCAACGTTAAATGCTTTAATTTATGCTGTTTTGTAACAGCGCCACAGTTTAGCGCACCGCGTAGAACACTCGGGAACCGCGGCGAAGAACCGTCTCACCGTCGGAGCCCGTTACGTCTCTGCGCTTTAAAAAAACGCTTTAACGTCCGCGAGCTGAAGATCGGAGGTCGCTTCTTTATTAAAGAGCGAGCTCCATCACCTCCCGCGTCAGGTCCGTTAGGGTCCGCGGGGACCACGCGCAGCGACGGCAGCTCGGGGACCGCTGGTTTAGTCGACTAATCGTTGCGCAGGACAAGACTTTCGTCGACTAAGCATTTCTTTGCTTGACTACAGCCCTAATCACAACATGTTCACACAGCAATGTCAAGTCCCGAAAAAAGGTCAGACTACAATGAAGTCTACTTTTTCAATGATAACATTCTGAAGAGAAAATTGATGGGTCTGCTGCCTTGAACCAGTGCCGACCCGTCCTCGGATGTAGGAGCCTTGTGGAGTGGGCCCTCATACCTACTTGGATGGCTTCTCTTCCATAAACCTTGATCAACTGACTTCCACAATTTCAAAGTCTGGATCTTCAACTTTTCTTTTGGCTCCGATTCCAACTAAGCTGCTTAAGGAAGTTTTTCCTTTTAGTTAGTGCATCTTACTGGATATTATGAATCTTTCTTTCGTTTACAGGTCATGTACCACAGTCCTTCAAGGTAGCTGTAATTAATCCTCTTCTTAAGAAACGTATTCTAGCTCAAGAGGTGTTGGCTTGCTACAAAACTATCTCCTATTCTTCCCTTCTTCGCTAAGCTCCTTGAGAAAGCTGTTGCAAATCAACTATGTGACTTTATAGAAAAAAATGCTTTGTTCGAGGATTTAGTCAGGATTTCGAGTGCATTATAGCAAGGAAACAGCACTGGTGAAATTAATGAATGATCTTTTAGTGTATCGGACCAAGGACTCATCTCTTTTCTTATCTAGCTGGACCTCAGTGCCGCATTTCACACCATCGATCATTGTATCCTGCTGCAGAGACTAGGAAATTTGATTGGTATTAAATTAACTGGGGATGGTGGTTATATCTAATGGTAGTGTTTCCTGCAGCGGTCCTGCCGTACACTTGGCGCACTACTCGGTTTGTTTGAATCATCTCTGTTATATGAATTGAATTGTATTGTACATCTTTCTCCTTTCTGTACACATGACATCCATTGTAGTCTGTCCATCCTGGGAGAGGGATCCCTCCCCTGATATTCTCCTTAAGGTTTCTTCTGTTTTTTTCCACATGAAAGGGTTTCTGGGGGAGTTTTTCCTGTGCCGATGTGAGGGTTTCGGGAGAGAGGATGTTGCATGTGTACAGACTGTAAAGCCCTCACAGGCAAATTTTTAATTTACGATTTTGGGTCTTACAAAATAAAATTAATTGAAGTACATTGAGAACTAATATCAAATATTGAAAGAAAATGGGCTCATTGTATTCAACTTGTATTCAAGTGTCAGTTTTCCAGCCAAACCCCATCAATGCAATTCCACAACTTTTTCATGTCTCCCGTAAGCAGAAAGATTTGTTAAAACAGCTGAAATAACACATTTATGACACATTCAAAATAACTTTGTAGCATAATCGAGCCCCTTACAGGTATATACAGTCTTCTTACTTTTGTAGAATAAAGGGTGTATGACACTTTAATGTCTTATTGGCTATGTTTAATTACCTTTACCAATGACAAAATAAAAGACATTGTTGGCCTATTAGAAAGGCACCCGTTCTTTTGAATTAATTTTTAATGCATGATCAATGAAATAGTTCCAAAGGGTTTCAGCAAAGGGTAAGTTATCTTTAGTTCGGAAAAGTAATCTGGGATGAATCCAGACAGCAGACGTTTAGTGCTCAAAGTTGGTAAAGAATTTGGTAATGATCTGACCAGCATTGGAAAGGCCCACAATGCATACACCGAGATTTTTACCAGCCCAAATACTGTTAAAACACTCAAGAAGGATCAGATTAAAATTATGTATCACGCTACGTTTAAGAAAACTGGGATGAAAATAGCGGTTTTGGCGGTTACAAAAAGATAACCCATTGTGCGTGGATATGCCATCGGCTGGTTTAAAACCTGCATTAGCGTGTTTACAACAACAGATGCGTTCCGATGCTGGGGCCCCAGCCCTGAAAAAAAGGCCCTTGTGGTTGGCAAGCTCAGATTTATTGCTGTGCGCGTTCCTTAAACGGATGGAGCCCCCTGTGCTTTCATCCGTGAGGAGTGAAACAAGAGGAAAAAAGGCTGAAAGACCCGCAGAGATTATTCTTCACTTCTCGACGCAGAGGCACGGGGGAAAGAGACGTTATTTAGGGTCTTCTCCCCCCTCGGCTCTCCGGAACGGACTGATCGTCAGGGTTTCGCATCACGGCCGCTCAAGTTTCACAAGCCTGCGTGGTAAAATCAGTTATCATTATTGTATTACAAGCTTCAATGAGCCTCTTCAATTACACAAAGCCAGGTAGGGAGCAGGAGCTACACACGCAGCTGTGGTAGAGCTATTTGTTTACACGCCACTGTAAATTGAACCTAACTCATATAATGAAATATGTCATGTCATGGACTCTGGATAAGTTGTGCAAAGGGATTTTGCAGCAGTAGATGTTCCAGTAGTTGTGTTTCCAAATTTCACAAAGCAAGGCCTCACTGTTGCCTTGTTTTCTTTTAACCTCAGCTGTGACAAGGCTGTAGAAAGTGGAGACAGTGAGGTGATACCAACAATGAAATATAAAAGCCGAGGTTGTTTTGTGGCAGGAAAGAGGACAATAGCATGCTTCTGCTTTGATGGCGGTGAAATCCCTCCTAGCAGCCACGACACAGATTTCTAAAATACTCATGACTGCTGTCACATGGTTGTGTGAGAGATGAAGGATTTTATTTTTATTGAAGGGTATGCATTGTGTTTGGATGCAGACAGTTCTCATACACATCAAAGACTGAAGATTTGGGTTGGTATGACCATGAGTGGCACAGTGGTGTGGTTGTTGGCACAGTCGCCTCACAGCAAGAAGGTGCTCGGTTTGAAACCGCCCAAAGGCTTTTCTGTGTGGAGTTCCATGTTCCATGTTCTCCCCATATCTGCATGGGTTCTCTGCGGGTTCCCAAGTCATGCTCGGGCGGTCAATGTGCACGGTTCTTTGTCTCTATGTCTATGACCTCAAGAATAATGCTAACATAATAGTAGAAGTTGACCTAGAATTGTGTCATTGTGCAAACCTATACTAAAATGGTGAAGTTTCAATAAATTAAGAAGTCTAAAAGCTGTGCAACAAAATTATATTTCATACAGAAAACTGAGTTGGTGGGTTAGGCATTTGTTGCAGCATTGTCACCACATTCGTTGATCTAGAAATGTACTCTATAGAGGAAAAAACTTTCCCCTACACAGTAGAAAAGTCTGAGATGAGGGTCTCTTCTTCGTGGTCTACCCTTCAGATGTGAGATACCATGTCAGATTGTCAGACTGTTTCTCCCTGCCGTGCTCTCACAGTTGATAAAGACATCCGTCAGAGCCGTGCCTGAAATCAGTACACAGGAATTCCCTCACGGCAGACATCTATTTCTAGGAAATAGAAGCAGACGAGTACATGAACATGTCCTGTAACTTTACAGGTGCAGGTCCCTCATGGAGGTATGATCTCCATTATTTAAGGCAATAAAAATAAATTCATATTTAGGTAGCAGATGGCCGAATGTGTCAGAATGAGTATAGTTTCTATATCTGTTTTTATTAATAATATAATAACATAGGATCTGCAATAGGGACATATTGGTGTGTCCATTTTGACATCGGTGTATTATTGTGAGCATTAAAAACTGGCATCATTTATAAAAGACAGCTTCAAACTTACGCAGCTGTTGGAAGATGTTTCACACACTACGTTTCAATGTAAAAAAAGCAATAATTTGTAGTGACTGCAATAATGTTGGTAATCTTCTCTACTAAATGGAAGAATGCCTAAATTGCTATTTATCAAGATCTAGATTATTTTTGTGAGTTGTGGATGTCGAGCGTGGATGTCGAGTGCGGATGTCGAGTGCGGAATTATCGGCCTTCTCTCAAACGTAATGGGACTAGATGGCACTCCGCTTGTGGTGGCAACAGCTATTTATTTTTCCAGAAATCGTAACCCAGAAACTAAAGATAACTCATTGTTTGCTGTCACTGGTTTCACGTACAAACAATATCTCCTATTTTTGAACTAGAATAAGAAATTAATCATATGAATTAAAAACATCAAGCTCATCGACTCTTTAACATGTGGATGTGTAACATTGTGTCACAGATTGTGTTTTTTTAATCTGATATGTGGCGGTGTCACATTTCCTCGTAAACGTTAAAATGCATTCCCAACTCTGAGAAATGCAATGCATGCTGTGTGAACCAAATACATATATTTTCATTATTTTTTTGTTAAATATGTCATACCTGCCTGGCAGTAGGAGACAGCGGAGGGCGGGATTGGCTAGCTGGCTGCTCACAACTAGACAGCACCTGGTTCTCGTTTCAGCAATCACCTGTGCCATATAAGCCTGCCTTGGTCCTGTCTCCTGTGCCAGACTATTCCCGTTTCGTCTGTTGCCGAGTCTTTGTCCCGCGCACTACTCCGGCCCTCACTGCCAGCTACGCCAGCCCGACCTGCGCCGTCTTCGCCTTTTGGTTTTCTTGGTTTTGCCCCGCTGCGATTAATAAACGCTCGGAAGAACACCTGGGTGTCTTCCGAGCGTCACTTAGTTATGTGTGTAACACCGTTACACACATAACTAAGTGCTATGAGATTAATTCAAAATAGCATTTGTAAATAAATGCATTAGAGGCTCCATGTCTCCCTTTACAGGAACAAAATCAACTACTGTATTGTACCCGCACTACACTACCATACATGACAGCATTATAAAGGTCAGACACATACAAATACATTTGTCAACAGTAGCCGAAATGGGACAAAGCACGAAATATGTGCTGCCCTCAGGTTCTTTTAAATCGGCCGTAAACATCACATTTTTAAGGATCCACATTCAAGAGTCAAACCGTTGCCCTCCACACACAGTACGTGCAAACGTGTCAAATTAATCGACATGTTCTGCATGAGTCTCACACATTTTGAAAACATTTGAGTAATAATTGATTGCAGAGCAGCTCAGAATGAGAGATCGTACTAAAACAAGATTCACACAGAAGTGGTGCTCTAGTCTCTCACATAGATACTTGTCTAGCTGTCATAGCTGCCTTTTTCTTGCTTTGCAGCTTAAACTATACAGACTGATGTCTGTATAGTTTTCATGGTGTTTCTCTGCTGTCTTTTTGGTGGCTTACTAGCAAACAAAAAAAGGCCTCTGTTCCATGAACGTTACCCTTCTAATCAATAAATGTGATGTTGGTGCAATGTACTGGTGCTAATCATGGCTTGGCGGGGGGCGTGGGGCCTGAGCCAGAGCCGGAGTTCACACACTGCCAGAGACATGGAGCCGCAAGACTAATATCTCATTATCATAAATCTGCTGATTACTTTGCCAGAATCCCACCCTGCATCGGCCTTTTCCTCCTCATTTGAATACATTTAAATATGGCGGGCGGAGAACGAGGCAGGCAAAGTGGTAATTTGATAGCAAAGGAGACAGGTTAAAGATATTTTTTTTTTCTTTTACATCGTTGGGCTCTCACTTATTTCCTGGTTCAGTAAAACGGGATGAGGTGTGACCTATCACATTCAGCCCAAGCTTCATCAGCCGGTGCTGATTTAATCAGGGATGTCACCACTCCAATCAGCCCCCATTGAGACTATCCCGCTCCTTACTTATGTTTGCAAATCATTCAGCAAATATTTTCCCCCCATGCCGTAACTTTGGGTCTGCCGGTGTAGAATTGATTACTGATTAGAGCCGACTCGTTTTGCGGCTCTAAGCTCTTTCTTTTGTGAGTTATTTTCCCTGTGATCTAGCGTTCCTCTGTTGCTATCAGGAGTGAAAAGAGCAGATGGCGCTTTGTGCAGAATGATTCCTCAACAGACGTTATTGGAATGGTTATTCAATGTTAAATGCGATAAGTGCATAGAGGAGGGGGGACGCAATGGAGGCGGAGAAAAGCAGGAGTTTGTTTCAGCTACATGTGCAATGCATATTAATTAAGAAACAGAGCCCTGCGAGGCCACGTAGAGATGTATATACCAACACCCACACAGGAGGTAAATGCATGTAGAAAAATTGAATTATAAAAGCTTGGTGTCTGTTTTGTTGGTCGACTGTCTCCTAACGCAATTTTGGATCATTTAATCCTGTTTCTCTCTAGAATGCTGTTGCATATGCAAGGATGAATAGGGCTGCCAACAAGAGGCTGTGTTGTACAGTGGGTCAATTTGATCCACAATTGTTTGATGGAATAAGCATTGAAAAGCAGTATTGTTTCTGCGAACTGTTTTCACATTGTATAAAAAATGACATTTTTTAACACAATTTCCGATAAGCCCCAGACTTTTGGGGGTAAAACGTCACCACACAGGGTAAAAGATGGGGGGACGAGACCAGTAGACCTGTGTGTGTGTGTGTGTTGTCTTAAAATATCATCTATCCTGTCATGTTATCACAAGTTACAGCAAAAATGTAAAAACCTAAGGTCGAGAAACACAATCTGGGAGATGGACCTTAACAAACATGTTCTTGGACAATCTGCTCCAATCAAGTTTTATTCGATCTGCCCACATGTGATCAACCTCATCACCCATCTGTAGATTCTTAGTTCCAAAGGCATCATGCCTTAATCCTCACTTTCAGTTCAAGTCACAAGAGGCAATTTTTTTTTCGCTCTGTCAGAGAAACGTGACGTATTATTAACTACTGATTGACAGAGCAGTGACATAGTATATGGAGTGGCCATTATTAAAATATAAAGTACAGTTAAGTTGTATAAAAACATCCACACAGGTTAGGTGGAAGGGGTGGTCTGTTAGTTGAATAAATGCAGGAGACTACTGCTTGACGTCATGTTACGTAAGAAAGTCCACAATGGGGTGGGCAATACACTTAGTTAACTTGTTTGTAGGGCCACAGCACAATGCCCCTCTGTCGTGTGTTACCAGTCCATTGCAGGGGATCTCCTCTAGCTTTGTTTATTAATTAATTTAATTTATCAATTATTTGCATCATCATCCTTTAACCTGACTCCAAACATCAGCCAATAGCGCGGCTTATTATGAAGCCATGTCGTAAAGACATGGTTGTCCCTGGTGAGTCCCTCGGGTCTTTAGGAAAAGGCCTTGATATAAAAAAAAGTTAGCTTTTGCGAAAGACTGAGTTATCATGGTATACAAAAGCTGTTTGCCTTCCCTTCCAAATGAAATTACTCACAAAAGCTGCCTTGACCGTTCAGGTTATGGGAATTAAATGGTAAATAGACTGTACTTTCCAGTCTTCTGGGTCCGTGTACTTGATGGCCAACAGATTTTCATTTTAAAAGGAAAAAAACAAAAACGAAAAACGGCCAGTTTCCCGATTACCATTAGTAAATAGGAAAACAAAAAACTGGAAAACAACCCGTTATTCGTTTTTTGTTTTGATATTATAAAACGAAAAACAATCTCGTTGTCCGATTTTCTTTGATGTGTTTGTAGATGGAACTCGGAAATTAAAATACGGGTGTATAAATCTTATTCCTCATTCATTTTTTTCGTGACCCGGTGTTCCCTACTGGTTTCTACATCTGCTGGTTTCCCTGTTTCCTGCCTCTGTAACGTCACACGCCACACACTCACAAACATATGGCTGAAAATCTACAAAACGCATCACATATCCATTGCACCGTTTACCATTTTATAAGTGAGCGCTACATCACAGCCACGCATGAAAACATTTATTTAAGGAAATAAATTAAAAGGAAAGATAGGGACGACCGGCTTTCGAACTACGGGGCACAACTTCAAAAAACCAGAGCGCCAAATACTCTAAGCAGTGCGCCAGAGACATAGACAAAACATTCCCACCTTTGGTGTTATTTATCCATTACGGTGACGTGGATCACTGTTGAGGAAACCTTTTGGTGTAGTGGATCTGAGATAACTTGTGTGCGTGTAGTAGGCTACTTCCAAACTTGTGTAACGCTACTTTATCGTGAGGGTGCAGCCTTGGACCGGCACATTTGGATGATATTTTAATTGGAGGGCCATAGCGTAGCCACTTACAAAATAACACTGTTACGAAAAAAATATGAAAACATTGAACCGACCCAGGATTCGAACCCATGGAGCAAAACAGTAACCTGTTGGGTGAACGCGCACTGGTTACGCTGAGCTACGGGGCAACACACAGCACGTTGCCTTTAGTATGATGAATATATTATGTCGATCACATTAGAATGGAGGAAACCGTCTAGTGTGGAGGGTCTGAAACCACTTGTTACGTTACAATGAATGCTATTGAAGGGTGGGTCTTGGCGTGGCGGTAGTAACTTCCGGGTCACGATAAAATACCAACGCAAAATTAATATATACGACAATCACCCGTATTTTAATTTCCGAGTTCCATCTACAAACACATCAACGAAAATCGGACAACAAGATTGTTTTTCGTTTTCCGTCTTTTAATATCAAAACAAAAAACGAATAATGGGTTGTATTCCGTTTTTTGTTTGCCTATTTACTAACGTAATCGGGAAACTGGCCGTTTTTCGTTTTTGTTTTTTTCCTTTCAAAACGAAAATCCGTTGGCCATCAAGTACACGGACCCTTCTGACCACACAACCTGACATCATTCACCCATTCACACACTGATGACAGGATCTCCCAAACACAGTGGCACCTTCCCATCAGTAACCAACTAATTTATTGCTGGGGTTAAATGTGTCCAAGGACTCAACATGCAGGTTAGCCCAGGCCTGGGGTCAAACCGCCAATACTCTGATTGGAGATCAACCGCTCTCCCCCCATTCACCCACAGTCGCCCGAATTAGACTGAATGATTTCATTGATATCTGACTTCAGGTAGAGAGGCTAAAGAGGTTTGTTGGTTTCTCTTAAAATTTGCATTTATAATGTGAAAGAAAAGATTCTCCAAAACAACAACAGTGTCTGTGGTCATGTTCATATTGTATGGAGATCTTTCTCAATGTTGACATGAAGATTTGCCAATTAAAACGACTAACTGTGACATGACTCATTGTTTAGATGCCACCAAAAATGGGTTTCATTTCAGGACATTGGTAATAGGGTTAGGGTTAGGCGAGCAGAAAGAAATCATTGGGAAACTCAGAGATACTTCCTCTCATCACAGGTGTTAGAACAATGGAAAGCATATGTAATCGCAACAGGAGTTGCTAGCATGACCATAGTTGTCACTCACACTTGTGGTGACGGTGTCCCAAAAGATACCATGTCGTGTAGGCAGGATGTTTCGCTGGGTGCCTCTTGGATGTTTTCACAATGTGACATTTGCTTGTGATGTAGATCAAGATGCGCCACAGGGACCCTTGAAAAGCCTTTCCTCTGATAGCTGTTCTGCTATCTGTTCAGTCCGATCATTATTGGGACAGGAATGGCAAAAAAAGCTAATAGAGTGAGGCGTTGAATATGGATTGGATGCCTGAAGGTAAAATTGACCCAATAAAGACAGATGTACAGCTCTTGGAAGTATGTGGTGACAGTAAATGACAATTTAGACTGACGGGATGAGATTTTTTAACCCTTGAGTCGCAAGTAACTGTGCCATAGGAATTCACTATAGGACATCAAAACTCTGTCACAAATCTGTGGAGGGTTTTTTTGTGTCTTTGTGGAGAAAAACTAAATCTGAAAAAAAAAGAAATTTTGTTATATTGATGAGTAAGTACAGTTGGTGAGCATGGGAGGAAACAAGTGCTTATTTCCTTCTCCGTTGGCTATTGAGAAACATTAGCCTGCGTTTGAATTAGCCTGCAATTATTTACTCCCTTTGTAGTCCTGAGATAAATGGCTGGCTTTTATATACATTCACTGTAAACCACTGCCTACCCGTGAAAATTCCATGTACCAGTGTTTATCCTATGGGGACCATACATTTATAGACCAAATTTTATCTCAATCTTTATTTCAGTCTTGACCAAAGTGGTTACGAACATGCCATTCCACAAAAAGAAGAGCTTTCCGTTTTAGGTCCTCATTTCAAATAAGGTGGCTTTCATAAAACCAACATACTTCCATTCCCAACTCGTCAGGGGGGACTACTTTTTTTCTCTGGCAGCACACCTTAAATTATGAAGCTTTAGGTACCCCTCTAGCGTTTGGTTTATCATATAGTGAAAATGTAGGTTTTTGTTTTGACCATACAACAAAGGTAATTGTGGTTTGATTAAAAATGACTATGTTTGCTATGTAAAATAACACAACCCGGAGGCATTTAAGGTACATAAAACAATGGTAAAATGACTTAAGGTTGATGGGACTTGGACAGCAGTTTCTCTCTCTCGCTCAAGTGAAAGTTCTGTGTTGGGTTGACCTGTCCGTGTTCTGCTCTTACCCGTCTAACTTTGACCGTGCAAATGCTTTGAGTGATTAAGCTGATGGATTTGGATTGTAATTAATTAAAAAACATGTGGTGCCTCATGATCTACATCCCAAATATATATACCTATGTAATACCTCGCAGTCGTGTGCTATGTGTATTCCCCATTGTGGGACTGATAAAATGTATTATTAAGTTTCCGCTGTGTATATTAGATCCCCATTCATGGCTTACAATTACCTGGATTTCATGTCTATTAATTCCATGTATTCTGTACAAATTCAGCAATACTTTTTGCGAACTCCGTAAAGTGTAGATATTACAGATAACTTTGTTTAGGACAAATGGATTCTGCCTTTAGGCTTATACATTAATAATGGATTGATCGCCTCAACTTTGAGCACTAAAACGAATGCTTTACAGAGTGATAAGAGCACCTATTTGCGATTAGGGAAATTATCTCTTTTGATGGCCTCGGTCTCTCCATTCATCTGTAATCATCTCTTCTCCGAGCGAATCACTTTGAATGCAATAATTTGAGTCACGCGTCGAAATGAGCCATGTCCTCTTCTCCTCTAGTGAATATTTATAACGCAATGCAAAGCAGTCGACTGCATTCTCCCTCCAGGCCAGACAATTTGGACTTCATTAATATGTATTTCCAAGGACTTCTGGAAAAAAAGGAACTTCAAAAGAACTTCATTAAGGATTCCTTTTGTCTTTTAAGCTTGTCTCATAACTGAGCCCTCTCTCTGTTTGATATACATCAATAAATGATTTCTCTGAGGGTTAGCGTGATGTCTCACTCACAATTTCTTTGCCTTACACCTTGAGGGGGGTGGCACCGCGGCGTCCGACCATGAAGTGTTTTTCATCATAGATTATATTGTAAATGCGTGATGTCGTAATGATTTCTGAGGAATTAATGTGCTGGAATCTTTGAAAGTAAAGTGCTTTCTTTTAGTGCGTCACATTCACTAACTAAGCAATACAAGAACTACTGTAACGGTAACGTGTCTCACACCCAGGAGGTAGTACAGTGGGAGATGTAAGGGGATGGGATCCTCTTGCTTACACAGATAATGCAATGAATCCACTCAGTTAACAAAATATCCTCTCTCCCTGCTGTATAAACACACAATCCGGTGGTCCTGAAAACACTTCTTCACTCTAGCCTGTATCTAAAGCTCAGACATTTTATTTATTTTCTCTTTTTTTACAGTACACTATAGGCCAGCAAAACAAACAGTGACCGACAAAGCAACAGACGGTTATTTTCCGTTCTCTTGTGTGTATGTGTGTGTGTGTGTGTGTGTGTGTCATTGAATGGGTTGGATTTATGTAAAAGGCAAAATAGGCATGAATAGAAATAACGGGCGGTAGGGTGGTTAAACGGTTGTGGAGGTTCAGTGTATTTGTGTAATTGTTTACCTGCGTAAGGCCTGCATATTAACATGTGTACACAAATACATACACACTGTCACGGTTGGTCTTGTCCTGTCTTGTGTAGTTGTCTGGTCTCCCTGGGTTACCGTCACTTCCTGCCTTGTCCTGTCTCCCCTCGTTAGTGTCTGATTGTCCCCACCTGTTTCTAATCACCTGCACCTCCCGTCCGTATTTAAGCCCCTGTGTTTGTGAGTACTTTGTCGGTCGTTGTCGCATGTTAGAGCCTGTCACCGGTGTTTCCAGTGTTTACCCGTCTCCTGTGTTTCCTGTTTCCTGTTTCCCATTTCCCGTTTCCCCGTCTCCTGTGTTTCCTGTTTCCTGTTTCCCGTTTCCCCGTCTCCTGTGTTTCCTGTTTCCCGTTTCCCGTTTCCCCGTCTCCTGTGTTTCCTGTTTCCCGTTTCCCATTTCCCGTTTCCCGTCTCCCCGTCTCCTGTGTTGCCTGCGTTTGCTGAATAAAGCCGATTCATTGGAATCCTGCATATGCGTTCTCTGTCAGCCAACAAGCCTCACGATTCGTTACACACACTGGATATATACATATTATACACACTCTATGTCTGCAGCCAAAAGCTTCCTTCTGAGTAAAAATTGAAGACGCAATTCGTTTTGCGTAAATTAAATTTTGAATAAAAATGAAATGACCACATAAGACAGACAATATGTTGTTTTGAAATGTCAGTCAACAGAGATCCTAGAGCATGCAGCCAGACGTAGTCACCCAAAATATTGTGCAATTTAATGCATTTGAAAGAGATTAGGCATGGATAAACACAAAGAATTACGAATTGACGCACATACAAGAGAAATCACTAGTGAGTAGTGAATGTGAAAATGCATGTGAATTATTGTGACGGGTAACAAATGAAGGGGTGAGTTGCTGATATATTATTGCCTAGCATGTTCTGAAGCCTTAGACCGTTGTGGCTTCATAGTATGAAGTCATTAGAAGTGACCCATTTTAAGTTTTAACTTTAAAGTCCTTTTTTTACCTAGTTGTTGAATTTACTGCCTATTCTGTAATGTCATTCAGTTGACCTTTTGGGGAATAGAACAAAAAAGGAACCTTTTTTAGTTAAAGGAGTTGACTTTTCCTTTCTGGGTTATCGTGTTACACCGTGCAGCAGCCGCCCGTTTAAAAGCCTGGGATCGCAGGATGCACAGAAGGTCATCTAACTTTATAGTACCCTGGAAACTCAATAATGTACCAGCCTGCAGAACGTCTGATTGATTATGGAGCAAACTGGGAAGCTTTCCCACTGCGCTTTTCCCTGTGCCCGAGCCGGAAGGATGCTTCCAAACAGCACCTGCAACTCTGCCCTGGGCAGAGCAGGAGGCGCATAAAGCAGTCATCATTTCTTTTTTTGTTTGGCATCAAACAGGAGGCTCCAAAGGCCATACCGGATGTCGTTTTTGCTGCCTTCTCTGATTTTTGGACTGCTCCATAAACCCCAGCTCGCTATGCGCTGTGTGGACGCATACTGTAAAGTCTGAAGATGAAAAAAATGTAATGTTTGCTCAGAACAAAAACCTTTCTTCTGAGCAGCTATGCTGCTAATCTTATGCCAAGTTTTTATTCAATACTTGAACACCGAGGAGTAAAATAGAAACGATCAATCTTAAGGTCATTCCAACTGTCAAACAGAAACTAGAGCCCGTTCAATTTGCCATGATGTTTTCTCCCGAGGATTCTTATTGATTCCTGTGACCTCTCTCACCTTTCAATCTGGTGCCAACATCACATCAAAACTTATCTTGAGTTTAGAATCGCATGTGTATGTGTTTCTCTAGTGGTGAGGAGGTTTTGTGGTCAAGGTCTGGAGGCAACTGCAAGTTTCTATCATTCATTCTGCAATCTATTTAAAATGTTATTCTCCTGATTGTCTTCATTGGTATGTTTTAATACACATATTCTACTGGACGTGGCTCTTCCTGAGAAATAATACATAGTTTTTATCAATGGATAAGAAATAAAAATGTGCTGAAATATTCAAATTGCAAGATAAATGAATTCTAAAAATTGATTGAGTAATATCTTTTGCATATATTTTCATTCATATTTTAAGGATTAGCTCAATAGCTAAATATTTGTATTAGTGCATTTCTTTATTTAGTATTGAATAAAGCTATGCTGTACAGCTAGTGTATGCTCTGCGAAATGATTTGATTGTGAAATACAGGATTCGATACTAGGAATCCCAGTACATTGCATGTCAGTACTCAGCCTCTCATTGGCTTACCGAGATAACCTTAGTTTAACCATTCTCCCCCCTCATGCCTAAACCAATCCAACTAATATAGGCCCGGCATGCAAGCCAGTACAATTGGAAGGGTAGCAGGATTCATCAAATATTCTGTATCCCATCAGCGCGTGTAAATGCTTTCCTTTAGCGAGTTTATCTCTCTGTTCAACTAAGTGTTTGAATTGGGTGAACAGGTTCAACAATTTGACTGAAGACAGTTGATGATCCAGATAAACAGTTAGTAAAGCTTCTTGTCATCTGCCAACAGCAAAAGCAGATGTTTTTGTATGTGTTTATTGTGTATATATACATTTATATATGATGTAATGGAAAGGCTTGAAAGAAAAGAAGTCAGCCTTTGAACATGTGTAATTTTTATCCTTCATCCTTCATCCATTCGAGGTGAGGAAAAGCATACAGTTGCTCATTGTATTCTTGAACTGAGTTAGAGACGGATTACACCGCCACTCTTATCAGTCCTGAAAGCCACGGCATTCTTGATGTCAGAGCGCGTTTGACAAATGAGCGTGAGGCGCCTTCTTACAGCCTGTTTGTCATCACGTCTCTGACAAGCTCCGCGTCAATCTGTATACAGGCAATCTGCTTTTTCTCCCTGCGATAGCAAGCGCTCGGCTGCACTTCCCAAAACTCACCAATGAAACTTTGAGCCTGGGAAAAAATGCAGGCGAGATTAGACCCCTTAACATTCCACCGGTTGCCTTGTCACAGCACGCCGCAGCTCCCTAAAACTGTAAATATTCCTCAGATGCCGTCATCTTCACTTGTCAAAGTTCCATGCATCAAGGTGACAAAAAAAGAGACCCGTTAATACAAAGTATCTGAAACTTATCTCCTTCAGAATTCCAGGCATCTAAGCCAACGAATGCAATAGTGAGGCTTTCAGTGACGGACAACTGCGATTCTCCACCCCGTGGGAGCCATTGTGTGGGCCGCTGTGTAGAGCCCAACCTGCAGGTACCGCCAAGGAGACAGCCGCCGATTCCTGCCAGCTCCCTGTAATGGTAACGTGGCCCCAATGTGGGTCATTGAAAACGACATGCACAGATGTTCACTTGGCGCTGTTGTGAAAAACCGATATAATGCCGTCGATGAACCTGTCACACTGAGCATTTCCTACCAATTTCGCCCAGCCAGATGCTGCCAGGTAAAAAGGGAGGGTATCCAGGAAGCTCTATAACTCTTTAAGCTCCTTTCAAGGAAACACACGGGGACAGAGCAAGGAACATGTTTGCCATCTTGCTGGCAGATTGTCTCTTTATGAATGTCCCATCAGCCCAGGTAATAAAAGTCCAAGGCATTAGAGGGCCGCAGGGAGGCCTGACAGCACAGGATGGAAGGGCATGTTCAGAGGGGAGGGTGGAGGCTTTAAGATGGTGAGCAGCGCTAATGAAAATCCTGCACTGCGATCTGGTTCCCATTTGAAGGAGGGCTTTGTTTGAGGGAATCAGGGGAATTCAAAGGCCTACACGGCAGCCTTTAGCTCAACAATAACTGCAGCCTGTCACTGAAAAGCAATACTTCACTTTCTCTGTCTCCTGAAAATGGTGTTCACATGCAAATAATTGAATTTAACAAAGACATTTTGCAGGAAAAGTTCACCATTATTGTTTTTCTCAAAAAGTGCACCCAACATGTTCTATCAACCCAAAAGCTCAGTATGAACCGTTTATTTTGAACAATGGAGAAAACAGCAGGGGTCACAAAATTACGAACCAAAATATCGTATAGTTTATACATTTTTCATTTTGATATAACATTCAATCCGCATGAGAGCCAATCACCGCCCAACCCGCAAAAACATGCGTTCATCAAATACCCGATCCGTACCTGCAAACGGCCATTTTTATCCGTCATAGTGGCACATGTATCAACATTGAGACAAGGACATTAACAAAGGCTGAGCACAATCCATCCTCAATGCATTAGTACCTATTTGTGTAGCAATGGTAACTATGGCCAAGCATTATCCAAAAGCAATCCACCACCTGCTCTCGAAATATGCATTCGAAGAGGTTTGAGACCAACAGGTATTGCATAACTGCATCCAATTGGAAATGCTTGCATATAGAAAAACACTTGCACAGTAAACATGTTTTGCTGCGGGGAGATCGTCGCTGAAAGGCTGCCATGAAGGTGTCCTGATATACTGAATGTGCTCTGGTGTTATACCTGCTGAAAACATTTGCGTCTCCTTCAAAGCATAGAGAGTGATGGGCGCATACATCACAGCGCCGGCGTCTCATTGACACTAATGGGATGTCCTTTTGATTTCACAACAGAGACACTTTGTTGGGCATGGAGTTTATTTTCGAAGGCACTTTTGAGATGATTGCTGAGAGCAGCTAAGTTTCAACCTTTTCATTCATTTTTTATTCCTTTATAACAGCCAACCTTTTTTCGTTTTCTTACATTACACAATGGCTGCTGTCTGGAATTAAGTGATTCCTTAAACAAGTCCAGACCCGAGCAGGCGCCACGAGTACTTAAAAGCAATTGAAAAGGCGTTAGAGATAGGTTGAATCAATAGCCTGGCTTTTTACTTCCCTGTCAACTCCCATTGTTGATATATTCAGAATGCACACAAAAGGCTAGCAGGCTGCGGCATTAAAAATAGCTCGCACTCCGTAATGGCAAGTGGAGCATCCTGGGAATAATTGAGTGAAGTGGCATTGGAAGTGACGCAAAGATTAAGCGATTAAAGTCCAGCACTGGGAGGCCCAGAGCTTTGGCTTAAATAGGATAGATGCCTGCTGGATACAGTGAATTATACACTTGGTGGTGTATTATTTAGGTTTCCAGCTCAACTGTTCAAACTCGAGTCAGACTTTCTTTTCTTAAAACAGCAGTGTAGGCATCTGGGATGAGGGTGATGGCAGAGGCATGGAAAGTCTGAGCAGATGATGCAATCCCTCTCCTGTTTCCACCCTGAATGCTCAATTCACCTGAATC
Source organism: Apeltes quadracus (assembly GCA_021346845.1). Lineage (NCBI taxonomy): Eukaryota > Metazoa > Chordata > Actinopteri > Perciformes > Gasterosteidae > Apeltes > Apeltes quadracus. Next base: position 3,314,947 of record CM037934.1, on the reverse strand, counting down.
AATGGCGTTTTTAAAAACCAGGTTCTCAACTGGGGTTGTCTAGTGCGGGTGTGTGCGTGTGTAGAAGTGTGATTTCATGAGAAAGGCCGGTCGTCGCCACAGGGGCGCAGAAGGAATCTATCATCCCAGAGAGAGTTTTAGTTCAAAAGCACATTTTTTTTTCTTTATAGAATCTTTAAAACATCTACACTGGACTGACTGTCAAACAAAATACCCTATTCCATCAACGTAAGTGATTTTGTCATGCAAAGGCTTGTCTACGTGTTGGTAGAAGGTGAGTAAAATATGACATCCAACAAACTGTATACACATCATATTAACAATCTTGAACACTGTCGCTCGTAGTGACTAAAACAAAATCAAGTTCTTACAGCTCATGGATGGATCTGTGTGTTTTGGGTTTTGACCCCTCAATCTAGTTTCCAGCAGCGGACACCTCTTATCAGTGAAAAAGCTCTTTTGAACAGGCTGCACGCTACCTGGCCAGCATCCAGTAGTCACAGATAGGAGTTTTATATTTATTCTACATCCTATGCTATACTTTTCCTGTGCTTTAAAAAAGGTTATAATATTATTTTTGATTATTTATGATTATATTAGATTTTTGTCTCAAATGAAGTTCTTTCCCACGCCGAGTAGTTGTCATTGGTCCTGCCGTAAATGGCAGGAAACAGTGGGACCACAGACAGTGGTAAAAGTAAAATCCCATTTGACATAATTCAGTTAATAAAATGGATAAAAGGAGGCGCCGAAAAGGTAGTGGTAATGCTCATTCCTTTTTTGAACTGCCATGAAGGAGTAAAATGGAAAATAACTGTTCAGATTGTTGCTTTAAGTGATGGGCAAACCCACTCTCTTTAAATTCATACATTTTGCAAGTAAGTACAAAGTATAATCTTTCTAATACTGATAACTACTACACTACTGCATTGATATGAATATAAGGATGCATACTAATGCATGCTTCCCAGTGAGCACTATACCTCAGAGCAGTGTGGTGCGAGGCGTGAGGCCATAACACCACATACCGTATGTGTTATTAGAACACGGCCCAGCAGCACAACCGAGCTTTGAGAGGCAGACAAGGTGCTTCCCTGGACACCGTGCCTTAGACTAAACATTTAACATTATGGCTGCTTAATTACACATTATAGCGTATGTTCATCAACCAAGAGCAACGCACCATGTTCTCCTTCCCTATCAGTGGTAGAAGAGGACCAAACTACTTCAGTAAGCTCTTATGGTGCCTTTTACAAAACGTCTTTACACCTGGGTAGTTATGTCCTGCAATAAATATGGTGCTGTGATGGGCATAGACCAAAAGTCTATGTCTTTTTTTCCCAATCAAAACCCTAATAATAAGTGGCGGTGTAATGAGTCCTTGAGTCACAAAGACTGAGAAGGTCCAATGACGTCCTCCCGCGTATAAAATACCCTGGTGCTTCTGTTGGTAGAAAGAAGAGTGCGTATTGTCAGAGCAGCGGGCCTTGGCAGCAAGGTTAGTTTGTATTTGGAAAAACGGTCTGTCAGTCAAACCAATTTGGGGGACGTGGGACATTTTGCAGACTAATGAAGCTTACGCGGGAATTCAGTCAGCAAGACAAGCTGAACAACTCGCAGGCATTTCGCAGGTTGCTGCCTCCCTGTGGTTCCACTGTCTGCTGAATTGGGGCGGGCTCGTTAAGAAGTAGCCAACCAGACGTGGGCACTGTTTCCTTAAACCAATGGCGTCGGTGCTGTTAAAACTTTAAAACCGGTCTGTCTGTCAGAAGAATGCAGCAACCTTATCTCCATCACCACCACCAGTGTCTGGACTGCGTGTGGGTGATATGCCTTATCTGATGTCAGCATACCGAACCCTTATCCTACAGCGGCATGGAGTCCCACCTCCAAATCAGCCTCCCCTGATTGAATTGAGGTCTCCTAATATTGGGCCAGTGGAACAATAGTCAAATTGATGTCAGGCTCAGTCAAACACTTACCTGCTTGCTTTCATTCGTTTAGATTTAACCCCACGTTTTTTTTTAAGTTATGTGATTGGATGGGTTTACCCAGGCCCACCAATGCCCACTTGTGGCTACGCATATGTATAAGATGCACTCCAGCATAAGACAATGTGACCAGTTTCAGAGCTATGTATAAATAACGTTATATTGTTTAATAAATCAGTGCCCCTAAGATGCAGCCTACATTTTAATTATTATAATTAGCACCTCAAGGAAGTGCAAATTGATCCCACTGAGGAATCCTTCCCTCCCACCATGTTTGATGAAGTCAATTTTCCTTCACAGTTTGTATAAGAAATGAGAACAAAAAGAGTGCCTGTAAAATGATTAGTGACCAGAAGAACAGCCAAATGTTGAGCCTGATGAAAAACACAGGCGCCTCAGGACAGGATGTAGACGAGCGTCCCGTCATAGCTGGGAAATCAAACCGCAGCTTTAGGACTGATCAGACCCTCCTTTGTCGTAGGTGAGACGAGATGCAAGATTTATTCCTCATTCCGTGTCCAGCGGTTATGAGAGGAAGGAGCTGAAGTAGTTTCACAGGGAGACATTCTGCAGCCCTGAGAGGCTTTCTGATCTCCGGTTACACTTCATCTGAGCCTTTGAATGCATTCACTGGACGCAATTGTTCCGAGGCTGAGGGAATAATGGAATCACTTAGAAAAAGAATACAATGGTAATTTAATATTCTAGTGTGTGTGGGACGTTGCGGGTGAGGGGGGCGAGGGAGGGTAGCTGCTTTGTATCCAGTTACATGTTTCAGAGATCTTCCAGCTTCTGCAGGCTCTGAATTTATTTGTAACTCCATCCTCCAGCCTCCAATCCTCAGTCTTTAGGTACTTGCGGCACTTTGCAGTCAGCTTATTTTTTATGTTTCTTACTGACACGTTGGTCCAAAAGAAGAGTGTCTGGGGACCCATTATTCAAATAGGACTACCACTACTGACTGAGCAGAATTTACCGTGAGAGGTTACAATGATTTAGAGAAGATCATCCAATAAAACATAGAAAATAGCTGGGCTTTGATTGATGACTTATCACAGCAGGACAAATAATATACTAGCATTTGTGGAGCAATGCACTGTCTATACCTACATGGTTCAGAGCTGTACTTTAAAATCCCTGTTTATTATAGGTTACCATATCCAAAACAAATAACATTACATGTCATTTAGCTGGCGCTTTCTTTCCGAAGCGACTTACAATAAGTGAATTTTAACTGTAGGGATACAAATAGTTGAATACAGAAAAATCAGTCCTTGTCAACTGCTCATTTTCACTTGACCAAAACCAATTCTATCCGTAAGAATGCAACGCATCATCTGAATTATGCACAGCCCATATTTAAAAAATTGTATCATCTCTGTATCCTAGGTTTTCATCCTTATAGTTAATAGCACTCATTTCTAAGTCTGATCAGGACCTATGAGGTGACATGAATATTGTCGTGCTTTCTTTTTCACATGATAATGCTAAATGTACCAAAACTGCACAGGATTTTATAACGTGCCACATTTTACAAACGGCGTCCTATGCAGGACAAGCGCTAAAAAAGGTAACAATTTTCCTAATATTCTCATCTCGTTTATTGTTGATTCAATAGTGCATGTATGATGTTTTCTGACTCAAATCCATATTCTGTGCATTAAAATATTCAGCGTTCCTGAACACTACCATTTGTTCACAATGGTGTTGTTTATTCGAAACTTGCCCCAGTTTCCAGAGAAAGTTATTAGTATACAGAATGGTACTCATTACAGATGAAATGTTTTCAAAGAGTTCCTCTCATGCAGTGAAATTGTGTTTAGCGAGCTTCCCACGCATATAGCCTAGAGCAAAGCTGATTGCATCTTAACTAAGCTGATGTGACACCCAAAAAAATAGGTTTTGTTGAGATAAACATATTTTGTTTTCTTTCTCTTTTATTACAAATTTAATGCTGTTAGAAGAATGCACAGAAGCAACGCTATGACATGCTGTTGCACAACACGGACACAAGGTGGCAGTACATTGGAGCTGCGTCAGTCGGGGACCCTTAGCGAGGCGCAGAGTAAGACAAGCTCATATTCCGGTTGAAAGGAAACAGTTGTCCTGCGTCACGAATAACTGGGTCATACTTTCAATATTTCCAGAGTACTTCGACCAGGAGTATCAATATATATCTGCTAGCGGACCCCTGGCCGGGGCCCGTTACACTGACTTTTTCAACTTTCTGGCAACACTGCTTCGGATAGGGAACATTTACATTAATTAGACCCAGGCATTTTAAGTAGCAAGAATATGCTGCAAGATTAATGTATTGAAAGGAATTTCGGGACATGATATGAATACTAAACAGCAATGTTTTTTCTCGGGCTTTCAATAGATAATAGATAGCAGATGGATCTAACCCTAGTCTAAAGACTAAATCTTACAACTTGAGTATCACTTTAAAATGCGTGTTTTTTAGACACTGTTCATTCATTCATTCAATGTCCGCTGCTTATCTGGGGTCGGGTCGCGGGAGCCCCTGACCTTACCTGTTCCGGGCCATGCCAACTCTGACTAGGGGATCCCAAGAGAGTTCCCAGGCCAGTCTAGAGATATAATCTCTTCACCTAGTCCTGCCTCTTCCCGGCTGGCCGTGCCTGGACCACTGCTGTTAAATTGACTTTAAAACAGAAAACTACACACATGTGATCATCTCCAATGTAGAATTCCACCGGGTGGATAATGTTGAACTTACAACTTCTTCTGCTGTCCTCGTGCAGTTTGCTGTTTTCTCAACTCTTCATCATTCGATAGCTGTGTTTTGAGGTGCAAACCTCTCCCGACATAGAGCCGGGACGTTTTCCTAACCACGGTCTTTCAGGGCAACTATGCTGGTCCTCTTCAGACTGTGTGCCGCGCAGGGTAGATGTTTAGTTGGAAGTAGCCTAGCAGCTAGTTTAGCCTACCGGTACCTAAATTGGTCCGTTTGCCACTCTTCTGTTTGACACATTGAGGAATATCTCTGCACAGTTTTCAGCTGTAGAAGGCGCCTCTTTTTGTTCTAGCGCTCTATCTTCAAGTACCGTCTCTGTCTTTCCCGTCAAACTTTCTGTCTTTCACTGACTGCAGCTAGCAGCGGTTTGGTTTCCAGGTTCGACTCACAAAACTAGTTAGTTAAATCCTTTTTAAAATGAAACTTGTGCATACATGCAAGAGCTTCATCACTCACAGTAGAGTGTTTCCCTGGTGTTTTTAAGCATTTTAATAATGAATGCCTCCTGGGTCCACCCAGCTACAAGTAGTCCAAAGTCAGCGAGTTGAAGGACATAACTATACTTTTTAGCATCATCCAGCCCTAGTAATAATTACTCTATTGGTAAATACTCAGGCTTAAACCTTACTGGTCTGGAAGCTGTGTTTCTAGTGGCCATAAATCCTGGTCGGTGTTCCCAGAGCATAAAGAGCAATAAAGTAAGTGACATCTGCATGTTTAAAAAACACTAAATGACTGCTAATATTAAAATGACACAAATCATGCACACACACTAAAAAACTTATATTTTTATACTTTTCCCGAGATCTGAATTACCATGTTAATTTGCCTGGGGGCTACGACTGGAAAATTCATATAGCTCTGGGTATCCAGAACAGTTCACCACAATCAAAACGAGCACTAATGACTCCATAGAAGTGGAAATCTGAGGCTGATCATGACCTTTGAGGTTCCTTTAACATTGAAATATAACCTTAGCTGGAAAACCAACCCCAATCCCATTTTGGAAGAGACTCTTGTATAATTGTATAATTTAAGTATGAAGATTTGTTGAAAGGATTTGTTGTTTGTCAGTCTGGACCTATGATGCCCAGTTAGACACCAGTATAAAAAACGGTATAAACTTCCAATTAGCAAACTTAAATTGATCCAAGCGAGAGAGCTATGTAATCATCATCCTCCTCAGAGCCACAGAAGAAGGTAGGCCACAGCTTCAGGGAATGTCGTCCCAGCAATTTACTGGGAAATCAGAGTTGTCATACTCAAATCAACAGAAGAAATTGCCAGAAACCAGCCTCTGACCTGAAACTGCATTCAAGTCAAGAACATCAAGACACGGTAGCCCTCCTGAAGCTGACGGCACACTGGGCTGAAAGGGCTGAGGAGGTACACAAGCACTAGCTTGTAAAATAGCAGTCCCTCACCTTTGAAAGCCAGCAGAAAGGAAAAAAAAACGTTGCGGATGGGTTTTGTTGCAGGGGTTTCCAGGGTAGTCCTATTGAAGGGAATGAATAGAAAACAGAAATGTCATCAAATACGGTACTGTATTTCGTACCTTAAGATTAGGCGGCTGTGATACTATTTTGTGTAAAGACAGGATAGTACAGGTAGCTAAACACAAGACAGACATCTCCATCTCATCTTTATCAAGACTTCCAGCAGGGCCCCCCCAAAACTTCCCCCATTTACCAGCTCTGACTGACAAGACGGGTTCATCTTTTCCCCAAAGCTGCTGGCTAAACAGAGACTTGTGGAATCAATGATGTGAAGGGTTATGGAATAATAACGACATGAGTGGGATTGTAATGACAGCTATGATCATCATATTTCAGCACTTTACATAAATAGCTTGCGCGACTTCCGTATCTACGACGAAGGTTTCACTATTTGCCAATTTGTATTGTCTGCCAGCACTTGCCTTGTGATGCACCATTTGATATAATGCTGTTGGATCAGTGCATACTGTCCTTAACTAGATTTCTCATAAAGCATTTTTCCCAAAGCTAACGTCAGCAGCATGGAAGCATCAGCTGTGTACTTCAGCATTCCTACCCAGCAAATGTCCATTCCTCAACATCAGTCTCCTCAGTGTCACGGTTTGGTCCTGTCATGTTCTTGTTGTGTAGTTTCATGTGTCTGGTCTCCCTGGGTTACCGTCACTTCCTGCCCTGTCCTGTCTCCCCTCGTCAGTGTCTGATTGTCCCCACCTGTTTCCAATCACCTGCACCTCCCGTCTGTATTTAAGCTCCTGTGTTTGTTAGTCCTTTGTCGGTCCTTGTTAAATGTCACCCGCGTCGTCCTGTGGTTCCTGTCCTGAATAAAGCCTGTTCACGGGAATCCTGCACACGCGTCTTCTGTCGGCGTCCGAGCCGCCCACGATCGTGACACTCAGGCATGTCGTGCAGTGTTATCACTGAAAATTAAATCTTTGCAGCTTTATGACTATTGTATAGCCATAAGTCATGAAAAAAAAAACAATTTGTTTCCCACTCGTGATGTAAACTGTTTAAATATGGTATTTGCAATGGAGCAATGCATCGTAATAGACTATTGCTGGGGGGATTTTGAGATAGACACTATTTCTAAAGAGGACTTTTCAAACAACACTGAATACCTCAAAAGCACATTACTATCCCAGTGCTACTATGAGTGTGTAAGCAGCTATTCTGAGCTTTTGATAAGTCTGTGATGTCACCACACACAAAAAAAGGGAAACAAATCCACCTGAGACAGACAGCTGTGTTGGTGCTGGCGGGCTTCCTTCTGCACCGCGGAACCAACAGCAGCTTATGAAAAGAGAGGCCTTGCTTCAATTATGCATGTGTTCAAATGAGGTTCTTGCAGTGTTGCCTCTTTTGCTTGGATATGCATAGGCAGCAAACAAGATTTCCTAACTATTTATTCAAAGACCGCTAGTCAAGTTTTCCTTTTTCCTTGCACCTTAAGCAGGACGTAAATATTTATCCTCACACTGAAGGCTGTTCGGTTCTCAGTTAACCTTCTAAAACTACCTCCAATTAGGCTTAAGAAATTGTGTTTTTTGTGAGAAAAATGTATATTTCTTTTGTAAAAGGAGCCACGTGGTTCACTGTGCATCTTTGGATCAAATTATTGACCCCACTGAGGCATTAGAGATTGTGGTAGCATGAGGCGTAGATTCACAGGTTAGTGCTTTTACTCAGGATAGAAGTTAATATCTATTCTTTCTAACTTATAATTGCCGCATCTGAAAAAAATCTAAAATATTTTATGATTTGTGTCCTATTCCGAAGAACCACATAGAAAAATCCTTCACTCCAATGGTTCATCCGCAGAGGTCACATCTTGTGTAAACACACCCAGTGTCCTCACCTCTTTATTCAACGATGGCCAGGCATTGGATGTTAAAGTCACTCACGCTTGTAGACATAGTCTGGGACTATGAAGTGCGACTGTTTTGACAGGCTCATAATATATCTTCCTGTAGTGCTTGGCAGCGCCTATCAATAATAAACATGCCTCGATGCCTGCTGTAAGCTATTTTACAGCTCTTGATTTTGCTAATACATTTTGGGAGGAGAGACTCTGCCTGCATTGATGTTACACACTTGTGCTGTCTGGAAAGGGGAAATTGAAGTTTGGTAACGGGTCTTAGTTTGTCCTGTACTGTGACCTTGCAGTGAAGAAGAGGTCTCCGTGTGTGAAAGGTCCAGCTGCAGAGCAGAGCAGACTGATACGACAGTTACCATTTGTCCTGAGGGTGGGAGAGTATCATGTAATATAAGGGTTTAATTGTGGATACATGATCAAATATTTACTGATAGAAATATGAGAGGGCTACACGGTGTAATCCAGCAGAGATTGAGGTTTTATAGTGCAGAAAATACGGTATAACTTTCAATGATACATTCCATTTACTTTCTAATACCGAATGCAATAAGAGGATAACATTGCGCAAGATTTATTTACACTTCCCTCCAACTCTTGTTGGGATGATGCATTATAAGTAACATTTATGTTTGGGATAGAAGTACTGCACTCTTTGCAGGCGTATTCTTTCTAGCTTCATTTAAATGAATAAACATCTTTTGACCATTATTTTGACGATGGACCTCCAAAGAGGAGCCTTCCTCATACTGCAGACAGGACACAAATCCCTTACAGCTGTTGGATAGGAAAAGAAGGAAGAAAGGGAAAAAAAAACATCATCCATAACAATGTTTGGATTTAACATTTCCGTCAAATTTAGCATCACCCTGCCAGGAGTTTTGAAGAGTTACACGTGAGATTAATCTTTGTAAAAGAAAAGTCCGTAGCTGTGGCCAAATGGGACATAAGTAGCCCAAATTGTTGCCACAGAAGTAATCCTTTGTCTGGATCCAATTAGTCCCATAAGGTAACACAACAGTATCTCAATTTAGTGAATGGCCAAATCTTTACAGCATCACAATCAAATGGAAATTTGTTTGTTAAATTTGTGGCAGACACTATGACTCACGTTAAAGTTGTAAAATACAAAAGACCCTCTTAAGAGTTATGCATTCTTTTTGGTGTCGTGCTAGTGAAGGAACAACAGTAGTTTATGAAGTACTGATATGTTGCATGCACATACATGTGGAGTATGTAAAGAATAAGATTGTTTGTGTATGTAGCAGTATGCAGTGATTGGCTTTGATGACCTTCAGCTGGGTCGGGATCTCAGCCAATCACTGCATGTTAGTGCCCCTTAAAGGTGGCCTTGGAGCACATGCTGGTAGGTAATTCGCAGAGGCTGGGGGTTTGTTATACTTCCTGGCGTCTCTGACGCTGCGCCGGATGGTGACAGATGGCAAATTGTGGTATGGCTGCATGCTGCCCCCCCAAATCATCCGCGCTGTCTGCTGGCGAGGGTTATAAAGGTAACGCCGATCACTCGGACTCACGCTGAGTGTTCAACGACCTGGATCAACGGGCAAGACGTTCCGAGCACTACCCCTGCTACCAACTACTGCTGTTTTGCCTAAACATAGTGTCAGAATTTGGGGTGTACCTTGGTTGTGATGAAGTTCACCTGATGCCGTGCGTCCTTCATCCTGTTGTGGGCTTCTCCGTACGGCTCTGCGTGCATACCAACAGCGGACCTTTGCACCAGACCAAAACCGCTAAATTGCACGAGAGTCAGGTCGGATTTATTTGTTGTATAATTATTTTGTTTCTTTGTTTCCTTGTTTTTCCTTTGGTGATATTGTTGTATTAAGTACCTCTTTTATTAAGTGTCTTTATTTCTTTTGTTTTGTATTAGTTGTGTGCTGAGCCTGCGGTGGTGGATGGATGTCCGAGGTGGTGGTGCACCTTTTTGGTTGTTTTCTTGTACGTGGTTTGATTTTGTTTTGTTGTTTTTCGTGTGGTGTTTCTCTGGCACCCCCTGTTCAGTTGGACTACCCATCGCCAGTTTCAGCCTCAGGGGTCCCTCTGTATTGACTGCTAGAGTGAGGTCCTTTTTTACATTGGTTTTTAGTAGTGAATTGTTGAATGAAATTTAAATTGGTATTCTACGTTTTTTCTTTATTATGTCACGGACCTGAGTGCCTTGTCAGTGTCTGGTCGACGGGGTTAAGTATACTCCCTGGGTAAGTACTCAAATCCTGTAAACTGCCCCCACCCATACGCCACGAGTGCGTGTCACCACATGTACAATTGGCTGATTACTCATTTCAACTTTTCAATGGAACAAAATGAATAATGTCCCTTAAATAACAACTTTAATTAATCATTATGGTACACATGCCATATAGAATCAGTATAATGCAGTGTCATCCTGTTTTAATTGGTTAGAGTTACTAACATATATGTTTATGAGCTAAGGAAATTGCATAAGTTACTAATAATATGATGCCATCTGGTGCACAATGGTAGGGGATTTTGTCTGAGGTTTGGAGACTATTATTCTACATTTGGGGTAACACAGCGTCAACAGTGGATCCATTATGGTTTCACATACATTATCAAAAATATAGGTTCATGGCTGATTAACTTAAAGGTTTGTTTTTTGTTACATGTGACTTATTTTAATGATTCTTGTATATAATATTCACTGTTTTATCCACAAACACTGTCTTTCACAAAGTATTACATGCCTGTAGAATCCACTACCCCGAAGTTACTCTTGGCCACAAACGCATGAAATACGTCCTCCATCCTGGAGCGATCATGCACTCACTTATGTGCGTGTGTGTTTATATTGTCTGTGTGACTCAGCTAATCAATCATACTTATTAGGGGTGTAACGATCGATCTATTACATTGATGTATCGATTTATATTCCTCTAATCCCACTACATCGATCTGTGCTCGGCGAGTTGGCCTTATGGATGACATATATCCATCTAACATTGTTTTAAAATGTAATAAATCGATTGTATCGATACTATGAAATAACCCTTTGGATTTAAGCACGTCAGACTTTTCTTAGCACTTTTAATGATAAAGGCTGTCACGGATTGAGCCGTGACGTGCTCAAGCAGTATGCAGGTAACCCACCGCCTCCCGAGCCCCGATTCAACTTCCGGGTTTCACGAGCAAAGCCGAGGGGATGTTCCACAGGGGTTGAAATAGAGGGGTTTTGCGGTGGTTGGTAGGGGGAAACCATTATTGCAGGGGTGTTTTTTGTGTATATCACTAATACGGGTTTCTTTCTGCTACACTGCTACAGCAGTGTTTGCACTTTATTGTGAATGCATTTGCCATGCATTGTTGTTTACTTGTTCATTTATATTCATAATGAATTGATACCTGATTCCATTACAAGGAACTGACAGGAATCTAGGAAACTTCACCTGCACTGTTCAGTATCCAGGTATTTATTTCAGGTCACACTGGTTGAATTTTTGGTTAAAAAGTTACTGAATACAAATCGAATCGTTGTTAAAACGAATCGTTACACCCCTAATACTTATATATCCTATCCAATTCAAACATACATGACTCAAGGAAATCGTCAAAATCACTGACTTCTCACTTGTTAGTGGGAAATGCTTTAATCACTTGCAGCCACCTATCGGCTAGGCAAAAACAAAAAAAAAGCCTTATCTATTTTGCTCCTTGTTGGTGCTCCATAACTGATGGAAAAGTTGGGTCTTATTTTGAATTGGCTAGCATGACAGTACCGAGCACTGAGGTCTGAACCTTTGTTACTGTCTGAGATTGCCCAGATTGAAATACACAGGGAAGTGGATGATTTTGTCGCTTGGGTGACACGGTGGTTCTTGTATTTTGAAAACAACCCAGGAAACCGTCAGCTGTCAGCTGAAAGGCCCGATGGAGGCAACTGGATAGTTTTACTAGTACTGCTTGTAGCTGAAAGCCATTCATCCTCACACAGGCATTATTTGAGATACATTAAACAGTGGCTAGCGATGACAGTTTGTTTCATTTTCGCCCCTGTATTGCCTAAATGTATTCATTTTCATCACTAAGAACAGAACAATACAACTGTCAATCAAACCTAAGCTTCGGGAAGGGAAGAGATACAGGACAATGAAAAGACCTGAGAGAAAGGGAAAATAGATTATTGAGGTGAGGGAAGAGCAGGTACTGCCCACTGTGCCCAGGATAAGATCAGTATGAGGCTGTTCTAATTTATACAATATCATAACCACAGAAATATCCTTGACTTTATATACTCATATTTACATTTTATAAACTGGTTTCTATCGACTCTATTAAAAAAATATGGCAAATTCAAACACTAATAAATTTCAACAAAACCGTAGAAGGAATTTGTTTTTGCTTTAACTGAACATTCATGTACAGATGTTTTGATACCATTAAAGCTTTTTCTGGGTTTTTTTTCTACAGGTGAATAGCAGATAAGGCAGCTTAGGTGAATGACGCTGAAGCCAATCAAAGTTGATGTCGTGTAGGATAAATAAACGGTATATCTTAAGCCAGAGTGCACTTTACAGCCTTGTGATGTGATGGGAAAATAAGTGTCTGCAGATATCGAGTTCTCTCCTTCATGTGTGCGTTTTCTTTTTAAAAATGCATTTGCTTTTTTTACAACACATTTTTTTCTGTTTCATGCTAAATGGGCTGGGAAAGCTGTTGAAATAACAGAAAAGGTTGAGGTTTCAGGTCGAGCAGCTCGGGCACCTACTTTGTTCCCAGAGCATTTTCCTCCCCAGTCTAGAAATGGAAACCATTTTCGGACTGCTGGGAAGCACATCTGAAATTCATCCATCAGTTCTCTCTGGTGTGTGTATGTATGTATGTATGTATGTATGTATGTATATATATTTATATACATATATACCCATCTGGAGCAGTCACACACAAGGTTTGTCCCATAATATGAGGCTCACAGATGGGAACAAATGATTTAAGTGGGTGGTAAAGTGCCACAGGCAGAAAGCTCAGCACTCTGCCTTTCTCCCCAAATAAAAGCCATCATCAAAATATTAGGCTTGGTGATCCAAATTTAGGGTGTCCGTCCCGCAAAGAAGGTCAACCGAGAAAGGATGAATCGCACACGGACATGCTGGCTTGCTTTAGGGGCTTCGGGAAAGCAGGTTCCCTCCAAATGTTCTCTTTGTGAAAGTGATACTTGGACATTTTGGATTTATTTTCTTTCCGCGCGAGGTTTTTGTAACATGATAGGAAAAAACATTAGTCGGCCTCGCTGAATGGGCAAGACAAACGGTGTTAACAACTTCTTTTCAACGTAGCCTAGGGGCAAATATACAAAATCCTGAATGACAAATGCTCGGAAAAGAAGATAAACGAGTAAAAACCCAAATGTTCTCCAGTTATTTGTTGCATTTTAAGTTGTGAAACCTTTTTCTGCTGTGAACGTATTTACATTTTTTGGGGGGTGATTTTGTGACGGAGGTATAAAATGATTAATAGCGCCAGATGTATAAATATCACAGTTGAAACTTTTATATTGACTTTGGTAAGAGCCAACTGTAACCATCATAGCAATGAAATGCAGTGCTGAGGCACCTGGGAATGAAGTACGTCCTCCCCAGATACTTCTCTATCTGACGTCTTAGTGCACATCTGTCCAGAATTAGGTCATTTCATATCGGTACATCTTTTGCATTTACATTTGCCTCTGAATTTTGTTTCAGGTACTGATGTTTGTAAAACGTGTTTCCTCTCTGCATGAGGTATTACCTATTACCTATCTTTGTTTTTTTAGATTGACCTAAATAAGTCTTGACACAAGACATCAAATTAAAATACAATTACGAAAATGATATTGGCAATAATTAAAGCAGTGGTTACAGCATGAACGCTGACTCAATTTTTTTTGCATTTTATTTTTCTTGATCTCCTTTTCTTTCAGCTCACCAACAAACAGAAAAAAACACTCCCCCATAATGCTTCTCCACACCACACAAGCACACACTCACAGGAACTGCGGGAACAGACGGCCATGCACTGTCACCAACACACACCCCGCACCACAATAAAAGAGTAAGAAACATTACACTGTCAGAAGGAAAGGGATTAAATGTATCGACAGAATGTTGAACTATCTCTCAGCATTCATGTCTCCACACGGCTGTGCGCTTCATTTCATGTGTGCATGGTTCATGTCAAAAGAAGCGCTGAAAGCTCACACCAGCACCAGACAGTTTCGTGTTCATCTTATCTCCTGTGACTAAGAAGCGGAATTAGTGTGGAGACTTGAATGCTGAGAGATAGTTAATGGTTCTGTGCAAGATTTAGTGATCTTTGTGTAGTTTACGCTGTTAGCAATTATGTTGGCATAAATCAACCTTTTCATCGCCTGTAAAAGGCACTTCATGGCATCGTAATAGGGGGGCGGGGGGCATGTAAATCCTAAAAAGTCAAAAGCATGTTTGCAGCATCAGATGGTTGATCGGAGAGGGAAAACCTTAACTCATTTACACATGAACTCGTACGCATACAAAACCTGTTTTAGTGTTTCGGATGTGGAAATGGGGCAAACGCACGACGGTGTGCCCAGAAATAATAGAAAAAAACAGGCCACCCTGTAATACACGCTACCTGGGGCCCGCCCCACCACCTGAGGCACACATCACTTAATTGTTTTAATATATTGTAGCGTGTTTGAGCGGGGTTGTCGTTGGTGTTATCGTTGTCGATCATGTTGCTGATGCCATGAGAAAGGAAGCCATGATTCAGAAGTGACGAAGAGATCGCCTGTAGAAATGGCCGTAAAGCAGCACCTCCGGCAGTATGCAAATATGTGACGTCATCACATTTTTTGAACAGATTTTTAGGAACAGATGAGTGAACTTAAAAATTCAATTTGTATATTATTATTCTAGCCCCCCCTTTTGAATTCAAGTTTCAAATTGCTTGACAAAAAATTATATCCTGACAAAAAGTGGAATATAGGGCAGTGAAGCCTCGTAGGGTCCAATGCATTCTGGACTCGGCTGCGACCGCCCTCGCTAGGATAGAGACGTGTTACTGCAGCCCGTCCAGAACCCGGAAGTATCGAGAGAGTGCCGCGTCTCTTCATATTAGAATTTCTCTGGTTGCAGCCACCGACATTCGCTGGGAGCGCAGGCTTAGCTACGGCTGGCGCGGAAGTCGGCTACGCGGCGCACAAAAACTTGACGCCCGGGAACGTGAAGGAGCAAGTTGTAAACAAAGATGGCGGCGCCCAGGGGCAGCAAGTGCCGGTAGGCATAAAAACGCCTAAATATGCGAGAAAGTCAGACTGGGAGGATTTTTCACGCGCAGTTTCGAGCTTTTAGCTTGTGCGAACAGCTGATCAGATGAACAGAAAGCCCTCCAGCTCGCCCTCTGTTTGACGGAATGATGCCCTGTCTTGCCTGCTGCTTTGAGAGGGATAATTATAGAGTCCTGGCTGGTGCTCTAGGTTTGGACAATGTTTTCGTTCGGAGCTGCTGCGCTCGGAGCTGCATGGGCGTCAGAGACAAGCTGGGGAGCCCCTACGTGCGTTGGGGCTCCCCAGCGTCGCAGGACTGACACGGCGAGCATATGCGGACATGCCCACGCCAGTGCAAACGGAACTGGCACGTGATCAGTTCAACAGGGCACTCTCTCCGTCTGATCTGATAATCCACACTCAGCTGGCTCGACCCCAGACCCTGACGGACACACTGGAGTACGCGCTGGAGAGGGAGATAGTCATGGGCACCGTACAGCGCGATGCCCCTTTAACGGTCAGAGCTGTAGGAGAGGCGATGTCAGAGCGGCCACGTTGGGTGTATGAGGTGACCGAGATGATCGATGCCTCCTGCCGGGCGTCAACAACCGCAGACCCCGGCGCGGCCACAACAACAGCTGCGCCTCTGCTGGGGGTGTGGCCAAGCTGGACACCTGGTGAGGGATTGCCCGGCCCGGAAGGAAGCTGCGGGAAACGGCAGGGGGACGCAGTAGGCGGGACACTGCGGACCTCCACCCAGAAGTCCCGTCCATCACCGGCCGAAGCCAACCGGGTCTCTCAGAGCGACAGGACCCGGGAGCAAGATGTAGTTATAGTAGGGTGGACGTCCATATCAGACTTTTGCCATATCCCTATTCGCATCGAGAGGTTCTCCTGCACCGCCCTAGTGGACACAGGGTCAACAGTCACGGTGGTCCAGCCGGAGCTGGTGCCAGTGGGCACGCGGCTGGACCAGCTCCGCACGGTAACTGGTGAGCTAGCACCAATGAGGGGGAGAGGACAGCTGAGATTGACACACAGTGTGGGTAGCGGAAGTACAAGATGCCTGTATTTTGGGCTTGGACTTTTTGCGGGAGCAGGGCTGCCAGTTGGACTTGGGGAGGGCCACTCTGAGCTTTAGCGATGGCCAGGTGGTACATATGAGAGCGCTGGAGCCCCCGAGTGCCACTGGCCCCACAGAGGGGTTCCCCAGGTGCGGTGGAGGAGAAGAGGAGCGGACGAGGGGAGCCAGTTTGTACCAGTCAGAGCACCGGTGGTGCAATGAGCCATCCGCGCATAGCCGGGTCTCGCCAGCCGGGGCGATGCCTTCTGCGGTGGAGGACTGTGCGAGTCTGCAGGGGAGCGAAGCAGAGAGGATCATAGCTCTGCGCCGGAGACCTGGATCCCGACCAACAGAAGCGATTGTGGCAGCTGCTGCAGGAGTTCCGTGACTGTTTTTCATGCAACGAGGGGGAGCTGGGACAGACCTCTCTCGTGCAGCACACGATCGACACAGGTGATGCAGTACCAATACGGCAGCGCCCACGTCGCCTCCCCCTGGGCCGGCAAGACGCGGCGGAGCAGGCTTTGGAGAAGATGCAGCAAGCCGGGACAATAGAGCCCTCGGAGAGCCCCCGGGCGTTACCAGTCGTGATGGTGCCGAAAAAGGGAGGTGAGTGGCGCTTCTGCGTGGACTATAGGAGGCTCAACGACGTCACCACGAAGGACTCCTACCCACTCCCACACGTGGATGAATGTCTGGACTTTGTGGCTGGCTCTTCGTGGTTCTCGTCCTTGGACCTGAGGAGCGGCTACTGGCAGGTCCCCCTGGCCAAAGAGGCACGACCCGAGACCGCGTTCTGCACAGGGGGCTGCGGCAGTTTAAAGCGCTGTGTTTTGGTCTGTGTAACGTGCCTGCTAGGTTTGAACGTTGGGGTTCCCCACACAGAGTGCCTGGTGTTTTTAGATGACATCTTAGTCCATGGCAACTCATTTCACTCAGCTATGGCAGCACTGGAAATAATTAAGGGGGCGGGACTGAAGCTACACCCTGACAAATGCAAACTGTTGCAGAGAACTGACTTTCTTGGAACACCGAATAGGGAGCGAGGGTATCAGCACCGTGGAGGAGAAGTTGCATGCCGTGCGTGAGTGGCCCACCCCGACGGACCAGAGGGAACTGAAACGTTTTTTGGGGCTAGCTTCCTATTACCGGAAGTTTGTACGGGGTTTTGCAAGTATCGCCGCCCTGCTGTACCGGTTGCTGCAGAAGGACCAGCCATTTGCCTGGGGGAGGACTGTGAAATCGCATTCCGCACCCTACAAGAGGCTCTGTCTAGTGCACCCATCCTAGCAGCACCGGACCTTGAGGTGCCGTTTATTCTGGACACCGCCGCGAGCGGCGCCGTGGTGGGGGCAGTTTTATCACAGGCTTGGCCGGAAGGGGAGAGGGTCGTAGCCTACTACAGCAAAGCCCTGAATAAAGCCATGCGGCGGTATTGCGTCACATGGAGGGAGTTGCTGGCTGTCGTCTTTGACGCGCAGCGTGTAGAAGCGTGTAGGGAGCTGCTGGTGGTGGGCAACGATGTCTGGGCTGCCGAACAGCGACAAGACCTTGACGTGCAGTCCGTGATGCGGTGGATGGAGGCGAGACAGCGGCCGCCCTGGGAGGAGGTTGCAGCTCTCTCCCCATGGACAATGGGCATCGCGAAGACCCGTACCACACCGCTCCACCCCAGAGCGATGGCTTGGTGGAGAGGTTTAACCGGACTCTGGCCGAGCACTTATCGGTCTTGACGGCCGACCATCAGCGTGACTGGGATATGCACTTACCCCTGGTCCTCATGGCGTGTCGCACCGCGGTCCAGGACTCCACGTCGTGTACACCGTCCCTCCTCATGCTGGGGCGGGAGTTGACACCCGCGGAGCTAGCCTTTGGAAGACTCCCGGACGCGCCGCAGATTCCCTGCGGGGCCCGGACTACGCCAGGCGGCTGCAGGACCGCCTGAACTCGGCACACGCGTATGCACGGAGGCAGATACGGTGGTGCGGGGGTGCGGCAAAAGAGGAAACTATGATACCCGGGCCAAGGGACGACACTTTGTGGCCGGGGAGTCGGTGTTGTGGTGTTGTGTGTTGCTGTTGGCTTGTGGCGTGGCTGTGGCCGACAACAGCCGTTATTAAACACTGAAAAACCCATAACTGTCTCTTCATTATCGCAGGAACGTTACAATATATTATATTATTATGGTTGCTAATTTTGTGTTGTATTAATGTTTCATTCTTTATCATTAAAACGTTAAAAATATAAAAAGCAATGGTTTTGTTTGATTGACGGGAATCTACACTGTAACAGCCTATCAAGGCGTTACTAAAAATAAAGTTACTTCAGTGTAGGCTGCTTCGTGCCATTACGCAGCACAGTTTTATATTTGTTGCGCACCTTGTAATGAAACTGTTGTCACTTTTGGTGCTGCATAATAGACTACTACAGGCCGAAAATATGGACATATTCACTGCGGTGACACTTGTGAACAGCGCTTCTGAAAGCGTGATGACACTGCGCACAGAAAAAGTTTGCTGCACTTTGGGGTCTCTGCGCTCCGCCAGCGTCGGTGACCGACCCTGCTCCATGTAAGAGAAAACGCACAATTAAGAAGAACCTCCGCGGATTTGCAGTTTAAGAAACAGTTGGTCAGCCACAAAGTGATAGATGAAAAGAGTTTATGAGATTACCCTGCTAGGTCAGTGGGTTATGCTTATAAGCGAATAGAGTAGGCTATATGATTATTATAAATATAACGCACTGTAGGCTACTGTAGGCTAATAACAAGTGCCTTCCCGTGCATTTCATATGCCCCCCTTAAGACTGAGGTCTGGCGACGGGTCTGGCTTTCGCAACCGGACAATTAAGGTGGACGTCATGAGAGATGTGAATGAATGAGATGGTGCAGGACCCAATGCTGTTTACATGCACGTACGGAACTATTATTTCTCTAGACTACTGAAATGAGATACAAAACGTTTGGTGGCTACGACTATTTTGTGCTGAAAGGCAGCTATTTACTTAATATTTATAATTTCACTCTTACCGAGGTCTGCTCCATGGGTGAGCTCAGCGGCAACTCTTTGCTGTCTACGGGTGATTTACCTGGGCAGGACCGTGCAAGAGGACAGGGAGGGGGATCAGGTCTGCCATGCCAACAGCCTAAAGGTAATCCCGGATCACAGAGTTAGCTCCGTTAGCTTCTCTCACTCACTGCGGGGATTAGAGACACTGAGCTGACCACTCTGATGGAACACTTGCTGTATCTGAGGACTGACAGAGACATGTCAGGAGGGATGTGGGTTATCAAGGGGAGGACTAGGAGAGGAGCGCGGGAGAATGGGAGGAGGGGGGTGGACCTGCATCACCTGATTCAGATGGATGAAGAGGTCCGGTGGTACGTTCTTATGTAATTACGAATCGCGCCAGGCTAATTAACGTTATTTGCAAACTGCATAGAGGGATTATCCTTCTAGTATTATCCACGGTTGATTAAAAACATACCTACAGCTGTTAACTAAATCTGCCGTTAATTATTTTCTTTGTTTGAATAAAGAAAAAAGAAAACCTATAGGTCGGGTCATGTACAGCATAGCTATGTTATTGACGCTGTAATGATATGTTATAACTAGGGCTGTCAAAAATAGTGCACTAACGGCGTTAATTAGATGTTTGTCGTTAATTACGTCAATTTTTTTAACGCATTTGACGCAGTGTGACAAATTATTAAGGTCAGGAATGTGTCCAAAATGCGGTTGTGGTTGGACTATTATAACAAATCCTCATCCTGGCGACTTTTGTGTCAAAAGCGACTAGAGACAAATCTAGTGACATGTATACAGCATATTTCTCATTATTTAAACAAGTTTTCTGAAGAGAAACGGTATCGCTCTCTCCCCCTTGGCTGGCACCAAATGGTAATTAACCTAGCGTAGCATAAAGACTTGCAGTAACATGTATTATTTCAGCTTTCTAGAGCTAGTGTTTAAAATGTATGAATGTAATTTTTATACCAATCAAGTGTATGTTAGTTTATCCAGTGCGAAGCTCGGGCCAGGACGTGGTCAGCATAGCTAAGTATGGAGGGGTGGAACAAGAAGATGTAGTTGCAGTGTGAAACGCTTTTCTCTCTTTTGCGGGTCAGGCAAATAAGGTACTTTCTGAGATTTTCCGCTGTTTTGATACAGGATCAGCAAATTCCTCTAGCCTCAAGTATTTAAAAAAAGATCTCACAAAACTTCCTCAGTGCTGGGACACACTGAACATCACACATTGATGATTTCTAACCTTTTCTGCAGATGGATTGGTTCCCTTTCACCTCAGAGCCAGTAATGCACGGCATTAGCCTGTTTTAACGTTTGTAATTTTTTTAGATGAACCATGTTCTACAGAGACCGCATTTGATTTTCAATGGTTTGTGGATAAGAGCTCCCGGTTTTGCCTCAGCGCTGCAGTGATGGCTCCATTAACGTCACCAGGCCCATTTAACCTAGTTTCAGCTCCAACAGCAAATGAATGTTATACTTCGATGTTCATGAAGGCCCTGGTGTCACATTTCCGGGCTTGGTGAGATTAATGGTATCAGTCATAATGTGATAACATCTACCTACGTCTGTCTAGGAGGGGGCTTGACCAGAACCCCCCCCCACACCCACACACACCCACACGCACACCTACAAACGCAGTCAAATCTACAATGTGTGACCAACTCTTAACGCTTCTCCAATCGCTTTCTTTCAAGGACACAGCACAGTGAAGCACCGAAGCTGCTCCGAGCTAATGGACCTTGAATGTGGAATGTTCCAATAGAGTGGGCTCCTCACGCTGCAGTGTGGCAGGCCCAGATTACAGAACTGACAGTCTGGACATCCACAGGAAATACTGTGATTGTTCTTGCAGAGTCAAAGGAAAGGGGATGGTCCACTGGATAAATCACTCTTTATCTAGTCTGTCAGGTGATTCCATAGTGTGTATAGCAATAACAATTTTATCCTTGAGGACCCTTGAGCAGTGTGTGCTCCTCTTACACAACTCTGATTAGATAGTTTTAAGTAGAAGATGCAGCTCATAAGAAAGAGAAAATATATACATCGCAGCTCTTCTAGGCACACAGGCTTTCTTTTTGGATCTGCAAGAGCTTTGTTTTGGCCATCATCTCCTGCAACATGTTTCCCTCGCTTAGGCTTTTGAATAATCCATTGACGGAGAAGAGAGTAAATGTTTAAAAAAACATGTCCTTTTAAAGCGTCACCAATACAAGCTGCCATGTTCTTGAAAAGGATGCTCATGCTTTTCTTTTTTCCGTATCCTCATCTCAGTTTAGAGCCGAAATGTTCTCTGTGCCGCGTTGCGCCTTGAAGTCTTGAAGGACATGCCGTACCCTGCACCTTGTGAGCCAGGTCATGCGTGCTGCCTGATATACTTTTTCATCCCATTGGCGATAGCCTGTGTTACAAATATCTTTTCCCTTTTCCAGAATGTCATTTTTTTGTTTCAATCCCTCAACCTCAAACACGGCGTATCCCTGTCCGTCAGCATCCCTTCCCCCTTTTACCGGTCGTCTTTCATTTACCTGGCCTACTTCAAAAGGCAATGCATAGTCAACTCCCCTCCCGAGATGAGGTCAAACACATACAGAGCAATGTCCATCACTATTTTTATTACCATAAATGTCAGTAGGCCTATTCATCCTCTACACACTTTTATTACACCGGTGGAAATGTCAAACGTATTTGCAAGTCATGACACCATGATGGCCCTGGGGCTGAGGAAAAATAACATTTTCTTTTCTTTTCCAAATGCTGAAAACTATTACCTCCGTGTTTTCAAAAGTATTTTCTGGTCTACAAATCCTGACTCTGATCATCAACTGATCACCCAGTCGGAGGTCATTAAATATGTAGTCGTCCCCAGCTGTGTCATCCCAACAGTGCCTCTCAATGACAAACTATCATATTTAGGAACATGTCTTAGAGGGAGACAGTTGCTATGCAGCAGCAGGACGTAAACTTTAGAGCTCTTCTCCCTACTCGGTTCGGTGTCAGTGCTGCATAAGTTCTTGGTGAGCCAAGGCGCCTTCTCTCTTCATGCATAGTGATGAAACTTGGAGCACATAAATTTAATTTGTTTCCTGACCATTTCCTGCAGTTTTTTTGCATGTTGTCAACACTGTGGCAGTTGCTCACGTCTCTAGGAGGGGCTGGCAGAGAGGCTTATTAAGGGTGACTGCTGATGCGACTTTTTCAGAAGTCTTTGCTTCTTGAGTCTGTGATGCCGTGAGAACTCAAACTGTGAGTTAGTGGTCAATGTGAATGGTGAGGTACACTCAGCATGAACATGACATCCACCTGAGACCAATGGCAGGTGTGGGGACTTTACTATGCTAAGCCCTACGTCATGATATATGGGGCCATTTGCATGTGTTTCCGAGACCACCTTCCAAATGAGATGGCCTACTAGATGGCACTCTGAGGCTATGGGCGGCCATGTTTTTGGTACCATGCGGCCAGAGAAAACACACTTGTCCTCTCTGATATTCTCGTGTGCCTGTAGCCAGGCACCACTGTGTCCACTGAGAGCAGGGCCACTTCCACTGCGGTACTATGTACAAACTTCATCAGGGAAAATAAGGCAAAACAACCTGGATTGACGGCCTCGTCGTGGAGTTTTGTTATATTGAAGGAATTGTTTCAATGTTGGATCACTTTTAATAAGCTGTATTGATGTTTTTGTAAAGTGGCAAATGTTTAAAAGCAAATAGCTTTAACAGTTTTTTGCACTAAATAAAAAATAAATGTGGAATGTATGAGAAAGTTGGGGAGGGAAATTTGGAATATAAGCTGCAAATGTGTTTGTAAACTAGTGTAAAGGGAAAAATGGAGCACATTAGAAGCCCCGGAGGAGAGTAAGAACTCTGTGGTTGAGCCAGACTGATACCCTGCTGGGTGAAGGTGGAGATGGGAGGATTGTTCTCAGGTCATGGATGAAGGCTTGTTTGAGCCCAAAAGCTTGTGGTGTCCACTGTCCCATAACTGAAGAGATTTTGTTCGTGAACCAAGAGTGAAATTTGCCTTAAGCCTCCTTACAAAAAAATGACATGAACCAGTTGGATAAGTGGTGTACAACATTTAGCAGGAATAAATACCAATGTTAAAAAAACAATATGAATGCAGTCCCATATACCTGACTTAACTGAGAGCAGTATTGTGTTAAATAGTCGGTACACATTTTGATATGCAGATGCAAACAATGTGTCAATATGTAGTAAAGTACTGCGGCTTTTCTCATTAATCATCAATACCAATGCTAATACTAATGCCAGATAGTGTAGTAGTCAGATTCACTGAAGATTATACCTTCGAGGAACAAACAAACATCTTATCTTTTTCTAAAATAAACTCTGAGGCCCCACTGAGGTGTGGGACCTCTACAGAGACAGGAAAATTGAAGAATCTAACAAAATGATGGAACCAAAAGTAACTGTCTTTCTAACGCGCTTGTGTTAGAAAGACAGGACCATAATCAAAAATTCGATAATGTCGAGTCTTGCCTCACACAACAACTCAGGCGGAGAGTTTTTGGGGCACTGTGGGATAATCCAATTGAAATGTATTATAGGTATGACTCAGAACCTTGTAGCCTGCCAATCGAGAGAAGCCTGTCCTCTTCAGTTAAGTCCCTAGTGTTTCTTACTTTTAGAACTTGGGCACCGGGGTGTGATCACACACTCCTAGCCGTAGCGCAAAAGTTAACTTTACTTTTGTATTTGGTTTGTCCACATGACCCATTTTCAACCAAACCAGCCTGTACAACAGGAACAGTGGACTTGCAGAAGATTAGAAACCCTGTAATCCATAAGTCAGTGAGTCACAAACTTTTTCTCAGCTTTTTCTTTACCAGTTTTCATGTTCGCCTTGTGCAAGCAATGGGTGCACATGGTGCTGTCGTTGGTTACCTCCGTGTTTGACAAGTCAACCATTTTTACCGAATAATTTTAAATGAATTGTAGACAGTGACGGGAGACTATGTCATAAATGCAATGGTATAAATACAAGTCCTTGTGAGACAGATTTGATCTCAAACGCTTTATGCATATATTGTTCATGCTGCCAAATTAACTCGCAAAAGTCGGCCATTCATGTAAAAATCTAGGGGGCTTAAGAAAATGGCATTTAAGATAAATTGCGATTTTGAGAAATTCTCCAACACCAACATTCTGTTTAGTGTGTTCCTGATGCAGGTGATCAACTAATGGCACACTCGCGAAAAGAGTACAGAGAGTTTTGGGGAATTTTTACTTGATGATGTCAATTCAGATGTGAAGGTTTCCCATCACGTTTTAGCTTTGGACTAGGTAGAGTTTAGCTTACACCCTGCCGATCCCGTTGTGTGACTGGCCTGATGCAGTTATGCCTGGGAGTCCTTTGCTGTGAGTTTGCGCATGCTGACCCGACTCCCTCAAAGACGACGCCTCTCCTTTGGCACTATGCAGCCAGAGAGAACACACTGTGATATTTTTGCGTTCCTGTAGCCAAGGGAAACATTTTTTATGAACCACTGTGTCCACTGAGAGCAGTGACACTTCAACTGCTGTACTATGTACAGACTTCATCAGGGAAAATAAGGCAAAACAACCTGGATAGACGGCCTAGCCGTGGATTTGTCATATTGGAGGAATTATTTCAACGTTGGATCATTTTTAATAAGCTGTATTGATTTTATCATTTCACTTACTAGTTTAACTACACATTTGACAAGTCAAATCTTTTATTAAAACATTCAAATGAAATCACCTTCAATATATGAACAATTGTATTGCCTATCCTGGTGGAAAGTTGAAATACAAAACACTTTCCTCTGCTTACCTTACATAACAAATCGATGATATGCTCAATGGATTTCAAAGGGAAAATAAACGTTGTCTTTTAGTGCTTTTTATTTTCTTGACTAAATGTCTGAAACATCCTACATACAGACCTCGACGCGAAGCAACGCTATGCGAAGCAACGCTATGCGAAGCAACGCTATGCGAAGCAACGCTATGCGAAGCAACGCGAAGCGGTGCGACTCTGTAAGGCGGTCCTGGCTATATATATTATCAGTTAATGTCATATACAATCAATGACAGTGAATACATGTGTTTCTAGTTTATTATTAGAAAACTGTAAAGAAAAGTATGTGGATGCATCAAAAAAATGTAGTTGTGGACAAGTACTATGACATACTATCTTTGTTTGCTAAACTTGGAGAGCTAACGGGTTCCTATTAGTGGCAACCTCCGAACGAGAACGCCGACTTCATGATGTTAAGCAGATCTAAAATGTTGACCATCTCAGTCAGAATAATGTTAATAAGCATCAAACACAACACGCCTCTGGAGCTGATAAGAGTATCATTCTTTTCGCAGACCTTGGTCATAAACCTAAAAAAATATGTAAACTGATGATCGCGTTGGCAAAAAAATAGCCAAAATGATGGCATTGCATTCTGGGTGAAAGGGAGACTGATTAACCAACGCTGACACATGTCGTGTGATTTCCTGCCTTTATCTGATTTCTCAGAGTAATCAGAATTCTTCCTTTTAGTTGAGTTTACTTCCGATGAAATCATACTAGTACTACAACTCATATATTTAGTGATATCGTATGTAATATCTTGTGGTTTCCTGATTTAATCTTTAAAGTCTGAAGAAATGTATGTGACTGCATTAACATGTGAATTTCAGCGAATTGTGAATTTCAGCCTTGAATAAAGCTCTCAGCTGTTGGACCACGATGATCTCAGGTGTTAATTGCTTACGCTTCAATAAAACAATCACAGGGACAAGTAAAAGTGAAGGAGAGGCTTTAGAAATAAAAACAAACCTCAATGGCTCTCAGAGCCAAAGCTGCAATTAAAATAAGAGAAGACAAAAAAAGAATTGGAAGAAAAGCCATGAAATCATTTCAAAATGAGAAACCCAGCGCTTAATGGATGTCGTCTGATAAAAGGATTGCTGCCATTACATTTAAACTCCAAATGGAATTTCATTTCTCAAATGGTTATTTCAGGATGTGTAAAGCAGCTCCACTTCTCATGAAATAATCACCTTTAGTTTTACCCAAAATGGATAAAAAGCTCACCTAGAATGAAAGCCATTAAATGCAGAGAGCTATTGGCATTGTGAATCACAAATGCCATGAATAATGATTTAGCAGCAGTTTTGAGTATGGTATTAAAACATTAGCTTTGAAGTGGCTGAATAGGACATTGCGCTCAGTTTATTTTCTATACTACATTGGGGGATTCACAGTATGGTCTTAAAGCCTTTAAGAAAGAAAGGGAGTGTTACTCGTGGCCTATCGCTGTCACATGTGACCAATGACACCAAAGATAAAACTTCTTCTCCCTGCGTAATGTTTATAATATTCACCATCATAGTTTAGCATGCTGACACAAAGTACAGACTATTGTTTTAAATGGGATACTAATCCTTCAAAAAAAATTCCATAGTAATTTATGTTCACACTTAGAGTAAAATATTGTAGCTTATCCACAGATATCATACACTATACACTGCATATTAGTTCCCTTATACGGCTAAACTCTATGTTTGAATTCCAAACTGTTGGAAAGTGCATGAAAACTATTTTGCAAATCTAATCTACTTTGTCCAATCTTCATCTCCTTGATATTTGCAATCAACAACTTGTCACCGAGAACATCATTCGATTGTTGCATTTGGTCACGTTCCAGATGCAAAACATTTTGACAGACACCAGAAAAAGACTTGTCAGTTGGCACAGCCATGTTGTTTTCCTACCTTGCACACCAGAAACATTTCCCTTCCAGACAAAAATGTTTTGTGATTGTGCAAAACGAAGAAATAAGCCCTCTTGTCTCAAATGCCACTTGTCAAATGGATTTGACTGACACAGATTGCAGAGGATAAGGTTTCAGACCACAAATTTCCAGCATGACGTACTTTGCAAATCTGGCTTACCAGTGAGGCATAAAGAACTGTCGTGTTCCCTCGGTGAGGTTTACTTTGGAGGAAACTTTGTCTTTCAGACCTTTTTGACAGCATCTCAGGCTCCACTTTCCCTTAATTTAAGACCCTGCCTTTGTGTGCCATTAAAACCTTGTTGTTTATGTATTCTTTTAGTCTCTTAAACAGTCTGAAATAGAAACTCGCAGTGGAAGGTTGATTTACTTACAGTAATTATCGGTTTACAGAAATTTTCTCTCCTGTATCTCCAAAATTGGAGGAATTCATAATTATATTCCCCTTAATTTAATGTACAATATATGAAGGCGTTGGGCGAAATATAGTATTGACACTAAGATTTAAAATAAAAAACTTACATGTGATTACAAATGTTTTTAAAAGCTTGCTTAACTAGCAAATAATAAAACCTACAGACATATAAAGTAGAGGACATCTACCCCTAGATAACTGGGCCGAGGGCTGTGTGAGGTGTTCAACCATGTGTGCTTGCGTGTCCGATTAGCAAAAGAGAGGCGAGTTGGCAGCGTGCATTCTGTTGTGGGTCATAGTTGCTGCATGGTTGACATGTGCGTGGTCTTATCTATAAGGATAACGGCTATGCCGCGACTCCACATACGCCTGTCTCCTCCCTCTTCTTCCCGTGTCTGTCTCTTTGTGTGTGTGTGCGTGCGTGTGTGTAAGTGGGCGGCGGCCTTCATCACCACACCTGCTGACAATCAGCACTGCTTAAGAGCTTTGGGTTCCTCTCCACTCATTGCCAGATTATTCCTCGACCAGTGGTAGTGAATCTCGGCCTACGCAGTCGTCTAAACTGAAGAGTTTTTTGTATTCTCTGAATTTTGATACCGTGTAACCTCTCGCTCCTCTGCCTTGGACTCCTGCACAACAGACCAGCCTCAGCCGCTCAAGTAACCTTCCTGCACTCCATCGGACCTTCCCTCTCCCGCAAACCTTCTTCATCAGTAAAGCAGGTTAATACGCCTACTCTGCCGCCTCGTGTCTGCACTCGGGTCCAGCTCAAAACAACCGTAACAAACATCCATAGTTATGTGCAAAGGCCTAGATTGGACTGTATCTACAAAATGTTCTGGTTCTATATTGGTAAATTAGTCTTTGGAAAGAAGGGGCCTGTTAAGTTTTCATGTTCACTTGGTTTTCTTGAGGAAATGCTTCTCTGCTTTGTAAATTGTTCCAAAGTAAAAGACGGCACACCGTCTTGCAGCTTGGCCTGACATTGCCACAAAGTAAACACCCTGACACTTATCAAGAGTAATTCAATGTTAAACAACAATGAAACAATAGCCAGGCACGCAATTTCGTTCATGCTACAAGTTTGCAGTAAAATTGGTGCTTTCAAAAAAGGACCAGTGTACATCTTTTTTTTCAAACCAGCTCTTGGGTATAGAACTCAGCCGCTCCTCTATGATTCCATCTGAGGGCCTTTATTTCGTAGACAGTCGCTGGAGTGCCTCAGGTAATTGTGCAATAGATCTCTGCCAGATGGTGACCCTCTGCCAGTGAAGCAATAATGGGGACTGGACTCTCGCAGGTTAATATTCTCTGACTCGCCGAAAGATCTTCCAGAAGCCCCATTGCTCTCTGATAGAGTTTAAGCTCTGCAACCTCTGCCCATCCAACCGCATCCCTCCATTCAGCCAATTCATAGCAGAATTTGTCATTTTAGCTGTACGTGGTTTCAGATGCAGTCAATGAATATAACGGCACACTGATCAGAACCAACAACTGTTTATACCTCATTTATATTCCGTGGCCTCATTTCCTTTCTTTATTTACAGCTCACGGCTTCACTCCCTCGCCCACTTTTTATTATTGCTGTCACCACTGCAAAAAAAAGAAAGCCGCCGTTTCAACTTCCATGCATCTCATTTGCTCGGTGTGGCAAATATTTCACCTGTGATGAGCTCTGTGCCAAAACGCGTCCGCAGAGCACCACCCCTCTCCCTCAAGGAGTTGATAACATCCTGTGTGTGTTTCTGGGCAAGGTGAAGGTCAGCACCGACATGATTTCAGTGCCGCTCTATTTCAAGTTATTACTAATAAAGGGCAGCCACTCTCCCTCTGCTGTCGGAGTGACACACCTGATCAGCCCCTGAGCTCCTTTTGAGGGCCGCAGCTGTTCGGGCCGCAAGGTTACGTCTTCCAAAGCGTGGCAGGCCTGCTGTGAAGGAAAATGCCTATATTACTGGAGTGATTGCATTGCTATACTTCATTCAGTACTTTGCAAAAATGTTGTTTGTATTTAAGCATAGTGGGCATGTCAAATAACATAAAAACTAGGTGGTTTGAAATGCTCATTATGAGGAAGCGAGGGTGATCGGATGGGTCAACAAGTCGTGGTGTTAGGGAAACGGACGCTGAGTTTACCTTCAATGATTTCTTTTTTTGAAGTTAGCCAAACCTTCCCTCCTTCAACATGCATTGATACCAGTTTGCCCAGTGCACACCAATCGTTCTGCTCTGGATCTCATCAACCCTGATCTTAGTGATGTACTGCAACGCCTGGGAGCCCGGAGTGTTTGATGGAAATGGAAGGCATTTGGTTAAGGTTAATGACCCCTTGGGGCTCTGTCTTACCACCTTGTCTTTTTTCCTTATTCACCAACAGTTCTGCATCCACTTGAGCTTGAGTCCATTAAATTACATGGCACATTAAATTCATAGTTCTCCTATGAGGGGAAATATGGCCAGATGTTGTTGCAATAGTGAAATTGAAGAGGTGAAAAAAAAATCTGGCCAGAGTTTGCCAAGATATCATTCTCATTGTTGAAATCTTGCAAAACCAACAATTGAGAAAACATACACACAGCATTATTGACAGTAAAAATTCAGAATGTGATTGAAATTTGATCAAATACACGGAAGGCGTATGCTGCTCTGTTGTCAATGTCTGTCGTTAAAGTTCCCCACGCTGCGGCTGCTGAGCCAAAGTTCCCTGACAAGGTAATCAGTCGCCGGCTCTGCCTGAAATAATTTCAGTGCTGACTGAGCTGCATTAATAAAGAAGATATGTTCAAGGTTATTACTTCTTATATAGGCATGGCACTGCTTTATGCGAGAGGGAGAGTCACTGTAAATTGTTGTCGGAGAGAAATATGAGAACCGCATAACGCTTCTCTCTCATCCTCCTCCTCCTCAACCTGGACTGTGTGATATTATAGCATTTTTGGCTATGGGCAGATTTAATACAATTGTAACTATTCAGATTAATCAGCCTGCTCTGTTGACATTGCATGTTAGAATAAAACTCTGACAACAGGGCGGGGCCTCAAAGCACAAAGCCAGGTTTCCCTCGCTCCAACTTCAAACCAGCACTGACAGAGACAGAACTTTTCTACCACACTCTAACTTCATGTTCAACACTGACTGCTGAGTCAGGTCATACACTGAATGAGAAGTAGACATAATCATTGTGACGTCACTCATTGGTTCAGCGATTTCAACATCTCCTTTTTGGAATACACCAAAATATTTGCAGTAGTATGGAGTATTGATGTAGTAATAGAGGATTGGTGAATCACAGTAATCCCGCCCGAAAACATATTCTCTTTTGCTGTGTATTTGACTCTAAAGGGAGCATCATTTACTAAAGGAACATACTTCATCCAACAAGAGTTGAAATATTGAGAACATGAGCACAATGTTTTCTTTTACACTGATGGATTTTTGCAACCAGAGAAGTTGCCCCCTGCTGGCAAGTAGAGAATTAAGACACTTCTGCATCGAGTTTGATTTGACTTCCAAACACCAACTGCCGTAGACAAAAATAGCCGCATAACATTCCTTTTTCCAATTTGATCCGTCATAATTAAACATTCGCACATGAACTAAGATGGACAACCTCCTCTTATCTATTTTTTGCTGCCCGGTGGCTATAATTGACCCACATGGCTTTTTAAGCCAGGAGAAAAACACGAGTTAAGAGATAGCTAATTGCATCGTTGAAAAGGTACGATGGCCGTGGGTCTTCTTTTCGCTCTGCTCCCAGCTCATTGAGACTTCTAACTTTGAAAGTTTATTTCAGAGGAAATATGCACCGTCATCGCTGCATGAGTAGAATACCGCATCGATCAAGTCCTCATGCATTTTTTAACAAGCCCAGTTCCAGTGTACTCTTGCAAATATACAAACAAAATATACCCTTCGCCAAGATGTTGAGGCACTCCTTATATTAAGACTCAGCCGGCGGCTTGCTTATAAATGCTGAGCTGGGACATGTTGAGGACTTCCCGACCCCCATCCTGTGTGTTTCAGAGTACATTTGCAATCCCATGAGACAGATATTGGCTTCTTTTAATTGTTTTATTTCAATATCCCTCTTCTGGATCTAACGGTAGACGGCCGGTGTGTTGCAGCACGATGCATGGACGTGCTGCCCAGAAGGTCGGCTCCTGCTGGTCCTTCTGCGGATTAGCCATGAAGAGACACATGGATGCCTCCCAACACAGTGCTGCCCCCGGGGCCCCGTGTGGATTATAATGAAGACACAATATCTACGTGGCCGTGGACCTGCTGGCCCCGTCTCTCATCAAGCCTGTTTGGGCGATGTTCCGGACGCACAAAACACAGCCAGCTTGGGGAGGCTGCCTTAATCACCCCCTCCAGAGGCACCGCGTGAAGGTGAAAGCAAGTTTCAAGACTCTTCTTTTTTTTATCACCACGGTACTGTTATACCGACAGGGACACTAGTTATCTCTGGGTGTCTTGCATCTGGGGCCTTTCAGCAAAACAGCAGAGGAAAAACAACTGGTTTCGGAAAGGAGTCTTGTGCTATGATGTATATTTGGATTTAGGGCTCTTCCAAAGCAATCAAAGAATGATTCAATTTTGTTACAACTTTGTTCTTTATGGTCTCCCTATAGATCAAACCTTATTGTAATTATGAATGGAAAAGTTATCAGGTGCTCAAGTCTCAGAGGGCAAACGACCCTGAATGTACACACTCTGAAGATACAGGCTACAGCTTCCATTAGCAGACATCTACAGAGCTACTTGCAGCCCCAGCAGGATATAGTGCTTTTATTGCTGTGCTGAAGCTAATGGAGTTGGGATGACTCACTCTCGGCTTGTGTGCACTCTGTCTAATCGCCTGAGTTAAAGTGTTTCAAACTTTGTCGCCATGTTCCCAGCTCTCAGCAGTTGACTTGATGTTGGTTAAAAGTGATCACTAGGGCAGCAAAAATGAAGTGTAATAGATCAAAAGCAACATGGCGGCCGCTTGAAGCTAACAACTTCAACAGTGCCGACGGAGCTTAGGACAGTGTTGTACGAGAGCCAAACTCAAGCCCTGTGACTTAATTCTCTGTTTAGGAGCATACATCACCTCACAATATCCTCACATTGCACATGGTTGTAGGCTGCTATACCAGTGCTCTAAATATCGTATACAGTCTGGATGCAAAGGTCATGCTAGATTCTGGTTGAGCAACAGGTATGTTGGGAAATATACGTAGTGTATCTGAAAAACAACCCTCACCGAGTTCAGCCGTCTCCATTGCTGAACTCTTCAACTCTTTCTGTTGCTCTCGCCGTGTTAACAAGCACTCATTCAGAGTAAAAGGTTGCCAAAAGGTTGCCCAAATATAAAAAATGCTTGACCACCTACTCAGGGTAACGTCCAGCTACAATAATGCACCTGGGATTTACGTGGGTGGAAATTCGTCTAGTATCTGTTGGATTCATTTCCTCCAAGTAACTCACTTTAAAGGGGAATGTCTAAATGAATCTAGCTTGACCTTTTTAGTAAAGTGAAATACAACTCTCATTATTCTGAAAGATACCTGGAGGCAGGGTGAATATATATAACCTGTAATGTTGGCCACACTGCAGAGTACTACTTGGATTATGTTGCATGCCTTTGTCATGAAACACACCCTTCCACTTCAATAAAGCTTGAATACATTGGTTATTGCTAATGTATTCGGTGCATTAACAGCTCGTGGGACACATATTAAACAATGGGAACCTCGAAAAAGCTAGGTGTCATTTTATAATTTGTGTTTTAAAGGACTCAATCAAGTATTACAAATGTTTTTCCCTGCTAAACCGTAGTCCACATTTGACCCTGATACCTTGGAAGAAAAAAAATCAACATTTTACTCATCTCGCATTGAAAAAAAATCTCTGACAATTCTACTATTCATGAAAATCTGCATTAATTGACCTGAGATGTGGCACATTCCATCATCATGCTGAATGCTTATAATGGAATCAAATGGGTGAATTATGCCTCCGAGTCATATAATGTAGTAGCACACCTGATTAATGCATGCTCTGTGGTGCAATATTATTTTAGTCAAAATTTTATTTTAGACACTGTGGCTTCATATCACTGCTGGAGCTAATTATGCTCCCCTTGAAACATGATTTCCAACAAATGAGAGTGTAAGGAAGAGTGGGTTATGTGTCAGAAGATGCATTGTCTTCTTTTTAAATGCCCCATTAGGCTCGAGCTAAAGGATTATGAGAGTCTTCATTAGTTAGCCTATTCCTCACCCTGACATG
Source organism: Apeltes quadracus (assembly GCA_021346845.1). Lineage (NCBI taxonomy): Eukaryota > Metazoa > Chordata > Actinopteri > Perciformes > Gasterosteidae > Apeltes > Apeltes quadracus. Next base: position 3,281,017 of record CM037934.1, on the reverse strand, counting down.
CCATCTCTTATGGGGATCCCTGCCGTCAAGGCTCTCTTAACTGTGTTTAAACAAGGGTAGGGCCTTGGAGGAGTGAAAAAACCCCGGAAAAAACGGAATTATGAGCAATGTCTGCAAAGCTCTGTCAAATTGTACAACCCAAACTGCAAGCCTTACCTGAGTCTTTCTTCTCCGCTAATCCCAAACAGTTTTTCGCATCTACATCTGCAGTGTGGTTCCTTTTCCAAAGCAAGGCTCTGTCGAAGAAGCCGACAGGGGGAAAGGATTTACATTTGAATGAGTAATATGCTCCGGGGAGAATATGTGTGTCCGCTACTATTTTTACTCTCTTAATTGGAAACTGATCTGTTGCAATGTCAGCTCTTAAAGCTAATCCTCTTCCATTAGGCCATTAGGTCATTAGGCGTATCAAGATTCTGCGAGTCAGCCGCCGGGTCAAGGTGTGAGCGCTAAAAGGCCTGCTGCATGAGCGTCCTTTAGCTCAAATGCATTTTTTTTATTGTGATAAAACGATTCGGAACAGCTGTGTCCAAATGTATCCACATTTCAGAATTCAAAACAACTTGCCTGATCGGATATCGTACAGGTCAAAGGAGTGGCTGTAAGGCAGTTGAAAAACACATTTCCCTTACATTGTCAAAATAAATGTCCCTCATTATCTATCGGCAAAATTAGTGGACTTGTTTTATTGAAGAATAGCTGTAAACAAAGAAACACATCAAATTTCCTATTAATTCTTATTTGTGCTGCCTCCTTTGCCACTTGTTTTTCTAAGAGAAAAACCCCTAAAATATTTTTATGCTCACTACTTTTCCCTGCAGTATAAGTAGAATTGTTTTATAGAAGAGAAATCGCGTTTTGGTGATAAACACATTTTCTCATGTACACATTTCCCCGTAAATTCTGAGAACAATAAGGAAACGTTTCCAGCGCCAGAATCTCACCCTTTCTTCCCTTTGCTGTCCAACAAAATATAAACTCCATGCAGTTGGACAATGATGAAGACCTAGGCTTGATTAGTTGTCAAAATGCCTAGATGATGTCCTAACTTCACTAAGATCCAAATTCAATGCAACAAGCCCACCTCACATATTCAACAATGGGAACCTCGATGATGATCCACATCATTTACAAGTTTGGAGTTGAAATGACTGTTGTCTCTGTTGAACCTTGCACGGCAGACATCTATCTTTGTATTTGACGGAACCCAAGTAAATCAACCAGCCAGCACTACAGATAGCACAAAACCCCAGATCATCCCCTCATCAATAAAGCAGCGCAGCGGTCGATGGTCTGAGGCCAAACTACTGCAAACCACACTGCAGCGCCAACTTTGCCTGCTTAACGGGGGGATATACCGAGGAGGATGATTGCTTGGTCTTCTCTACTCTTTTGGGAAGAACTGCAGTAATCCGTACACGGGAATGCTAAATGAAATGGGACCACTAACCACATTTCGCCTCCATCAGTGTTGATATGGGCTGCGCTTGCTAGAGAGCGTTAATTCTCTTGAAAATAATTTCAAGAAGTCAGAGGTCAGGGAGTGTTAGACCTTCAAACACTTGTTTGCATGTCTTGTGGTTGTCATGAAAATATCAACTTTGTAATACATTGGATCATGCATAAAGGTCTGTTTGTGAGTTGTTTAACGGGAAAAAGCGTTTATCATTTAAATCATATGGTCCGGTTTAAGTGAGGACGCGTGTGATTGGGAAGTAGTCAGCATAAAGTCAATGGGATTATTACCTTAAAAGTTTGCAAACAGATGTTTATAAAACCGAAACCCATTTTTATCACTTTTCTCCTGATTCTTTTGTTCACTGTGGAGGCCTGTGATCAAAACAAAGGTTTCTCCGCAAATTCAGGCTAACACAAATAGGAAGGTTGATACACAAATAATACGTTTGGAGATTGCCTCTTCTCCCAGTGGATTATGTTCTCCAACATTACCATGTTTCCCTGTCGGTTTAATTATCAGGTCCGGTTATTTCAAACAATATAATTGCAGCTTGGAGGTTGATGTGTCACTCAAGGAGAGTGTGGACAGGTTTGCCTTATTAAGTCCTCTTGCAAGGGAGGGGATCTGTTAAGATGCAGGAAGATGGGTGAAATAGTTTTGCAGTAAAAGATGGTTTGTTGTATATTTGTGCACTTTGCAGAGATAGGTGCCAATAGATGGATTGAGATGCCAGCAGCAACTTGGTGATCTTTTATTAATGGTTTCTGTTTTGAGAGAATTTGGATGCTTGCTGAGTTTCACTTTTTGCTTAGCTTGCATCTGGCAGGTGGAATGTTCCAGTGAGGTGAGGCTGGGAAGAAAAGGAGGATGAGGTGGTTTTTTTTACTCATTTCAAGTTTTGTTTGACTGTATATCCGAAGTTTTTGTCTTGGGTTAAAGTTAACTTTTTTCTTAATGAATGACTCCGCTGGGCCAAATCTCATTGGCCCCTAAAATGTGGTACTGGCACAACAGGTTTATTTTGGGCCTGAAGTATTCCTGTAACGGTTCTAAAGTGCACGGAGCACTCGGTCGCCGCTCTGCAGTAAAAACACGCAGGCTTTAAGCATGAGGACACTGTGATAAACAATCAAAACCAAGCCACAGCCTTAGCAGTAGCAGTAGCGAGGGGCATTACCTGCGCAGACAGACACCTGACCCGGAAATGATGCATCAGCGGGGTGCCCTTATATACTGCTGCCGCCCTAGTGGTCAGCAGGCGCAATTAACTGCAGCAGGACAACCTTATTTCTATACTGCTACACTAAATAGGAAAAAAAACACAAGACCAGTGCAATTATTTTCTAGCGTAGTACCACTGTGCTATGTGAAAGCTGCAACTCCATAGCTCTGTCTGTCCTTTCTTCTTCTTTTCGTGATGATTTAATAAAAATATAGAGGTCAAACGGTTTTGGCATGGGATCTAAATAAGCAACCTGAAGTTGTTCATGGAGTCACTGTGCTCTTTCAATGTTAATGTAAGATGGGTATTTTGTAGCAATTTTCTACAATATCCCATTTCTGAATGGTGTGTCCGTCCATCATATTTGCGTTTGAGAATTTAGAGACTGAACTAGTCAATACAAGTTAGCATTTTAAGTGGGAATGAAGGTGGTGCCACCCCCGTTGTTAGTCAAATGAACCATCTATTTCTCCGTCCCTAAGTAGGATCACACGTCTGTTTACCAATCATGGATAACTGATAGCAGGTATAAATAAATGAAACACATCATCAATAAATGAGTGTGGCAGTAATCAAATAAAGATGAAATGAATATACATTTGACTAAATAGATAAATGTTTGCACATGACCAATATTAAATTAAGTTACTGTTAGCAACTTCTTACTGGTCAACAGTGTTGACCTAAAACCGATGCGGCTATGCCTATATGACCTTCAGAATTACTACTGCAACATGTTAAAGCAACGTTGCAGTTGTCACATCCGAAGTCACTATTTGGCGAAGCCTGCTCTTCTTTGGTTCTGTCAGTGGCTTAACATACTCACACACACACACACACACAGTCCAAAAACTCAGAGGCTAAGGCAGAAACAGCTTGTCGAGCACCGTGTGTATCAGTGCATTCCCTTATCCAACACTTGTGTACATGAAAAACAACACTTTCCATGAACCCCGAGCGCTAATTATAACATAGCAGGAAGTGTATTTATTTGCTTTCCCTTGCTGTGCTACAGAGCCTCAATGTTCTGGCTTGTGCATAAGCTTCATTATCCCAATGCGTATGAAGTGTTTTTTGGAAGTAGGTTAGTTGTCAGGCAGCTCAGAAAATCCCCAGCTCTTGGCTGCTCTTGACACTCTGGTTGAACCCGTCCTATTAACGCTGGATTACTGCAGAGAGGCCGTGTTTCTTGACAAGGGAATAGAGCAAAACATTTGAGCGGGGATGATTTCATCTTGCAGTTTTTAATTGCTCCAGCATCTATTCATGCACTTAAGATGCGCCAAGCTGCTTTGCAGCGTCCCAGTGAGAAGAGGGGGAAAAAAAGAAAACGTCAAGGTTCAGCGGAAACGGCTGATACCAACCACTGAAGGTTTACGGCTGCTCAAAGTCAAAGTTCCATGGTCTCAGGATAAGCGGATCTCTTTCTGGCCATAATGTATTTCCTGCAAACATCTGTCAAAGTCTCTCCGTTTCCAGGGAGCCTTTGTTGTCTTTGCATTGACTGGGAGTCAGCATGAGCATTATGGAGCATTTCAATTTGGAGATAAATGAGCCTCCTTTTTCTAAAGTGATGATAGCAATCACTGAGCAGAGTCAACATTAGCGTTTCTAAAACCATAGGCTGATTTCTCTGCTACTAGGGCTGCTCCCATGGTGCGAGATGTTATTAATCATGCAAGATGCAAAGCAGAAGCAACGGCTGATGCTTCAAGATTTACACACAAGATTTTGTTTCAAGATGTAGAGGACTATCTCTGTAATGGTTCTTTAGGCCTTTAAGTGCCCCGGCCGCTGTCCAGGGTGCTGAATCTGCAGCCATCCTTGGCGGGCACGCATCTATTAAGTGACTTCTGTGTCTCTGTCTAAAGGCAATTCTTTTCATTTAATTTAAGGTTGTTGTTTTGTCTGTTCAATCTGAAGAATTCCTCCTGACTTTAGCAATGAAAGTCAAATATACTAATATACAATAGGAACTGAGCAGGGTGGCAGTTTCATCCATCTCCATTCAAAATGTCTCCACTTGACAAAGTCCTTTCTGGTGTTACTAAGGTAAAAACCATGACCTTTGACCTTTCTGATAAAGAAGAAATTACACTGATTTTTGTGTTAAGTCCAGATGGGCATTGCTTAAATTTCCTGCAGGGGTTCCTGTTGTAGAATGAGATGTACTGGGCGGACAGACAGACAATCAGGATACAATGCTTGGGGGTGCTATGATTCACACATACTCACCTCATTCCCCAGGTGTGATGGAGAGAAAAGTCTGAAGTCTATCAACACACTGACAAAAAATGCATAACTTCCCTCTTCCCTTTAATTTCCCCATCTAAATTTAGTGTAACAACCGCTGAGGATGCTGATTATCGCACGTCGCCAATAACAATAACGGCATAAAGTGAGAGATTCGATTACGCTCCTCGTGATTTATTTGTGGTTTAATGATTTATTTATTTATTTTTAACAGCCCGGTTCATTAGACATTAGAGCTCGTACTACTGGCAATTATGAGACGGCGTGAATTACCCCTGACGATACGCCAAACTATAATTTTCCTTCCGTTTCCTTCCAAACCGCATGCCAGCAATAACTGAAGTGAGTCTTGTTGACTCTGGCATCCTAGCAGCAGGGCAATGATCATCTGATATTTGTTTGCTCAGTCACGTTGCCCAATCGCATATTAAATAATTTACTTTCTCACACTCAGGTGAAGTCTTCATTTTTGCTTGTTAACCCACAGACAGAGAGGCATGCATCTTTCATCTTCTGCTGCTGTTGTTGGCACCACAAGTTGCAGCAGCGATTATACTTCGCCTTTTTTCCCCTAACGTGATTGTAACCTAAACAGTCTGTGGAAGTACGTCTCGTCTGAAAAAAAAGTGTGTACTCGTGTACACGTGTTCTCCATACCCGTACTCCACAATACCATAACTTATCAAAGGCGGAGAACCAGCTCTGCCCTCGGACAGGTGAAGCCGTGAGCGGCCTCGGCTGTTTGTCATTTGCAAGCAGACACAAAGCAACCAAGGCAAAGTGCAGAAGAGATACAAGGGAGATTGTCAATACAAGAGGGCGATCGGCTGAAGTTTCACCGATAGGAAAGTGACATTGACTGCCGCTGGGAGCAAGAGGTGTTTGCTGAAGTGGAATGATGAGACACTTACCTAGAATGAGAGTTTCATGCGCTTAGACCTTGTAAACAGCAGGTGGGCATAAGGATGTTTGGTAACGGTGTGGAAATCGAGGCGTCCGCGGCCCCAAGAGCAGGCTTTTTTCTTTTTCTTTTCTTAGCTTCATGTTTGAGTCTTTTGCTTAAAGTCTTTCACACTCGCTGTGCGGCCATCTTTTTCTGGATGTCATCAGGGTTTTCAAAGGAACTGCTTTTCCCTCTCACAGTCCTCTCCAGCACAAAAATCCACGCAGGTTGGTTCGGGCCAGAGAGAAGGTGCATGAGTCAAATAAGACGTAGTGAGTTAACTTAATAAGATTACAGTTGTGCAGCAGACGGGTCATATCAACCACGCTCTGCCAGACCTGCCAGACCTGCCAGACGTTTTTTAGTTGCCTAAACCTAACTTTTCTATGTAGACACTATGCATGTAGTGTATTTTGTCACTGCAATGTGCAAAACCAACGCAATATTTGATGCTTTGGTGTACGAACGTCTTGAATGATCCCTCCTTACGACTGCAGGGGTCAATGCATACTATTAGAGACCTATTTTAATCGAGATATGTTTAAATAAATGAACAATTAGCTAATTTATTTCCACTTATCTCTCTGAACTTTATATTCAATTGGCCAATAACTTGGAGCTTAGTCATGTTTTAATCTATATTGATTGTTTGTTCTTGTGTGAAATTGTAGCATTATTTAGATGCACGCTTCAATAAACTTAGTGTGTTCTGCCTCTCCCTGCAAGTTATTTCTATCAGTTATGTTTGTGTAATGATTTATTTATTTTTTTCCTATTGTGCAAATCAAGAAAAATCGAAATAACAGACTGTCGCCTCCCGTGCCGACTTGCCAGTGTTCCACCAAGAACCTACATCTTTGTGCTTAAGAAAATCCCTATTAACAAGCAGGCTCTTAAGATCCTAATGGGTCTCTTAATTGGTATGTGTTTTATTCATTTAAAGGCTTATCACTGCAAGTCTGTTTAAGTATCTTTTTAAGTACATTGAGTTTTCACTTGCATCACTTTTAAGCCAAACATAAACATAGAGTGTATTGTCAATTACCTGAATATGTAATTTAAGTTATTTAGGTGTTGTACATTTTAAACGTAATTAATTAGCAAGTCGCAATCATGGTAATGATTTTCTTTGTGATCCAGTAAATTCAACTTGGCACCTTCTAGCAATGCCTGTGAACACATGCAACTGTTTTGGTTGGGAAGCTGCTGTGTTAAGAAACGCTTGTAAGGAAGCGCAACAGACTTTATTTGGTGCTGTTACACGAAGAAAATGAATCAAACTAGAATACACACATCGGTCCCCACAGAAAAATAGTAGGTGTGTTGCCTCTGCAGAAATTGCTTAGATGTTTGCCTCTTTAGAAATCCCTCCTTTTAAGCGAATTAGTATACAATTCCAAACATTTTATCAATTGATTGAAAATGAATCTCTATTGCGCTGTAGAGTGGGCAACTTAATTGAAATTGTAGGAGCTACGCTAGCATTTAGTTAGGAAAAATTAAACGTGAAACAGTCAACAAAAGCCGTTTCCAGAGACAAGGACGAGAGCGACTGGTGGCTCACAGGACACTTTTAATCACATGCCGCACATTTGCACAATTTATTTTATTCACATAAATATTTTATTTAACACATGATAACAATGTTATTTATGCATTATCGTTCCATCGATGGTTGCTTTAGACCTATTGTGAGTCTGTTAAAAGGTTTGCGAAACGTTCAACTGTAAGACTAACTTCCACTTCCTAAATGGCAGAGCAGTCTTACACATCCTGACCCGAGCTTTGTTTGTTTTCCTTTTTGAAGATTCCCGTCCCACGGTTGAATTACAATGTGATCACATCACCCACAAAGCAAAGGGTGTATGCACACAGGCCCCTCCACCTCAATGCCCCGGGTGTCTCCCCCTGCAATCGAGCGCACGCTAATGACACTGCTGATCAAAATGGACATTTTATTATTACGAAAGTGAGCAGGATACCTGCAACCCCCCCGGCAAAAGAGCTATTAAACGGCTTGGTCGGCGACACTACCCGCCCGCTGCTGAATCATCATTTTAAGGGACGAGCAGATGTTAATAATGTAGAGATGGGACTAAAAAAGCGGTAACTATTTGTAAACCTCCACAGCTGGGGCCCGTGTTCACACCACTAGGGCCCGTGGAGGCTTTCTTATCAATACAGAACTCCTTTTAATATTGCATTTTGTATTGGGCTTCGTGAATGATGTATCTTTTGAGCGTATATTGTGTTATGTCTGTCCCACACAGCCTTCACCAACAACACTACTTCATGTTTTGATGACTCTCTCTGCTAATACTTGTTCCTGCTTTTGAACTGGAGTATGTCCGACTAACAGACAGCTGGCAGGAACTGAGTCCTGTTAACTTTGAATTTGTAAATTTGGCAATTTACTTTTAAATACTTGGGCATATCCGCTGTCACCTGCCTCAAGGTCAGGGTCAAGATCATTGCCTTTATCTGGCAGAGAGAAAAGAGACATGGAGCCACACAAACACAGAAACACACACACACACACACACACACACACACACAAACATAGCCACATCATCAGAGCCTTCTACATGAATGCAGATGCATTCAAATGAATGCATCACAAACATGGATAGAAGGGGAATAAATGTGCAGCGCAGACGTGTTAAACAGAAAGTTTTATTGCACGTGAAAGATTGTTCTTTTGGCTCTGCTTTCAGTAATGCTTGTATTTACACCAAATACTATTGGATGCACAGGGATTCAAGGAAGGATAAATGTGGTTAAACTGGTGTGGTCTCTGGATTTTTAGTAGAAATATTAAATCTTTGCTTCAAGTCTAATGCATATAGGATGTCTAAAACTGACACTTAGTATCCAAAGTGAGGGATGAAAGTTGCCGATAAAAGTCTTTCAAAACACAAGAAGATCTAATAACAAAAAATGCGGAAACGACACATCTTAAACTCGGCCTGCGAGTACAAACTCTATCTATGTTTAACTTTAATAAACAGCAACTTTCTCTACTCTGATTACCTGCAGCTTACAATGTAACAACCACAAAGCACACGTATCATTTGGATCCTGATGGGATGACAAGCTGTGGATGGCTTATTTTAAGGAGGAGAAAAAACATGTTGAAGTAACCCTCACCCCTGATGGTAAGTCACCTGTCCCGTTTTACAGTTGATTATGCGGCCATTAAAACCATGGAACAACCGGGTTGAAAAAAAAGACCCTTTTGATTTAAGAGCATTGAGCGTCTTCACTGACACCTAACTAGTGGGTTCAAATAGTGCAAACCATTGCCTGACGTTAGAGTCGACTGTTCTCACAGGGAAGATTTATTGAATCTTTGAGTTGCAGGCCGCTGCCTCCATCCAATATATTTGGTTTAATGCTAATGTTCATATCTGATTGTTCGCCCTGAGGTCAGCAGGTTTCACTCCGAGCTGCCCTTTCAGGCGGGCAATGAGCCCCTTTCGCTCCGTCGTGTTAGTATGGGAGATTTATATTGTCATAATGGAGGCCCTCCGAAACGGCATTACTCACGGTGATTAGTGACTAATGACTGCCAGACTGTGCTGCGGTAATGCATTCCTGTGACTGATTGTGGTCAACCTTGCTGCGGGAAAGCAGCCAAATAGAAAAGTTCATTAGTAAAGCCATATTAATTAACGAGTTACAGGAAATTAATCTGGGGAGGAGACTCTCCATTACCCCCCTTGGTAGAATCTAATTTGTTTCATCATATCAACGCTGATGAAAACAAAAAGTAATATTGTGACAGGCTTGTTGCCATATTACATATGAGGGATTTCCAGATCTCCAAGTAGATATTGCTGTAAAATGTCATGGGTGAGCCACAGTTGGTATGCTCAGCAGGTAAGTGAGGTGTCCAGGTTGAGCTGAGGCAGGAGGGCAGTGGCTATGACAGGGTGTCAGTCTCCCCCCTTTTGGAACAGCACATGTTATTACCTTATTTCTTTCCTGGGTGGATATGGTGGACTTGGGAGCTCTAAGGATGGCGAACGTCTCCAATTTGGACGAATAACTGCACGTATAAAGCTGCTTGTCGTTGGACAGGACCCCGGTCGATGGGTCCAAGAAGTTGCCCAAGGCCATCGGTTACCCGGGCGTGATTCACTAGTCAATATAGTGGTTTCCCTGAAAAAGAAGAACAGTATGGGCTAGCTATTGCTATGTGTGGCTTTCTCCCCCAAAAATAGATTTGTCCTACCTCGACTTTAATAAAAGCGTTCATTCCCACAGAAGAATAATATTAAGAGCCCATCTGTGGATGCTACTCTCTCGTCTATGACACTTGTGTCCTCTGACTTCCCACAAGTATGAATCTGTCACTGATGGTCCTGGCATTATAAATCTGCCCGGCTGTATGTAAATTATACAAGCGTGCAGTCGAAAAGAAAAACATTTTAGGACACCGGCAGCACAAAAATGATCAGTTCTTCTGTCTCAATGAGTTAAGCCAACAATACAAGGGGCAATTTAGTCTGTCACTGTTCAAAATTGCTCCAATCATGACTTCCAACACTTAAAAAAGCAATAAGGAAGACTTTTATTGCTCTATAACACCAAATGACTGCAATATATCTGCAGAAGTTTGATAGGATTTTATATTAATTCAGTTATTACTGGGCTAGATTCCGATGCATCAGGGTTGCACAAATCACCTGTTATTGCTTCTTTGTGAAATAAACCATATAACTTATGTTATGTATTTATCATACGTGTTTCACAAGTTCTGCATGGATTTTATGTTTGATCTCCCTGCTGCATTTTAAACATATTATTGTTCTTGTTAGGTATTGGCCATTAGAAAAGGTTCTACGTTCTTCTTTAAATAGTGGTATAGCCCAAACCTTTTGGGCTATACTAAGAATTATCATCATGATTATTGTAATTCTCTGAAACGAATGACTTTGGAAGTGACATTAATGTAGTAAGCCTGTCAATGATTTCATACCGCGTAATTGAAACGTAGAAATTTAGAAGAACTTAGTTTTTTTATCTGTCCATCATTAAAAAGCAAGAAGAAAAACGTTGGTGCAGTGAACATTTCAATCTGTTTACAAGTCATCTTCAACTGCAAACACAGTGATTGTCCAAATTAGTTCACAATTAATGACTTACACACATAGCGTGTAATAGCCCATCTTCCTCTCTCCCAACCTCCGTCCTGACTGAGAGGTCGGGGGAGTTGATCAAAACCTATTTTTACAGGGTGGGCGGTGGCTCCTAACAGGATGTATTAAAAATATACCTGACCTTTACAGCACGCTAGTCAAAGCCTAAAGAATTGTACTTAATAATTTAGTGTAATAAGTCGACCCAATAGGGCGGCTCGTAAAAGCACCCAATGTCAAAACTGCATTTCACCGACGGATCGGTGGTTTGAGAAACAGCTCCCGAGTTTGTTCCTAGGCATTATGCCACGTCAGCAGACGGGCAGCCTTGTCAACTCATTGACAGCTAATTTAATAAAGTGAGACAATAAAGACCCGGCCAGACACTGCACCAGCCAGAGCCGTCCGTCTTACCTAAAAGGATGTACAGTGACCTTGCAAGGACAGAGGATCTGCCTGTCAAAACGGCCAGAGCGCTGTCGAGGTCGACATTCTTTCTCTCTCTCTCTGTGAAAGCGCAGCTTTACAGCAGCCGTCACAGTCTGTCAGCGTGAGACGCGGCTCCATTAGCACCTCCGGCTACCTCCGGTTCTTGAGACAAAACACCAGCGTCTGGCTGCATTGGCTTCCAAATGTTTTCGTCATGGATATTAAAAGTGATGGGGCTGTGCCTCGTAGATAAGTGATATCTGACAGATGGGAACGTTTTGATGATCAAACCGTAGAAATAAATCTCCCATATCTGAGGTTTTTAGGTGCCTGTAGTGGAAAGCCTCCCTTCATACTGTACATGGTTTTATTGGTTTCAATTTGTGCCCTCTCAAAAATGTTGGCCACACTACGCCCTCGTCAGTATCAGTTTTTTCTGATGTGTTGGTTCATAGATCTCATACATCACCCCAGTCCTCAAAAACCAGCGTGTGTGTGCATTCAGCAGATTGGTATTTTGGTTTCACAACAGAGGCAGAACTTTCTGGCTCTGGAGAAGGAAATAATCTCATCGGAGTTCAACCTCAATGACTGGAACCACAACTTTTTTCAAAGTACCCGTTGAGCAAGCCCCCCTGTTTTCTGTTCATATCCATTTTGGTGCTGGGACCACTGAGGCACCGATGGCTGTGTCTAATAACTGCTTACAACAGAGTTGCTTGTTAGTGGGACTGAGTTGCAGTTGAACCATGTACACAAAATGGGCAGTAAGCACACAGCTCACCACAGACAGTTCTCTTATCAGCCCAGTTGCCTCTGCCATTGCCTCTGGGCTCACATCAGGTCATATTCTATCTGGAGTGAGACACGGGCCATTTTTGTAAAGGATGCCATGACAGCCGACACAGTGGCCACACAACCACTCCATCACTAACGAAGCTGTGCCTACTCCACTCGCCCTCCGAGTGTCTGAGGTCTCCTGAGAAATCCTCACATACAATGAGCTGCAACTGGTCTTTAAGGTACGGTTCATATTGTGTTTTTATGCAATTCGATAGTTTCTTTCTTATCGTGCTTGCCGGAACAGTAAAAGCCTAATTAGATATCATTTTTGACTCCATCAGAATGCACACATTATTGCTTTTCAAATGTTCTTTGCCTTGTCCCTTGCTCCGGCTACGTGACAGGATAGGTGCCCCTTGGAGTTGGCATGCTTTTGGAAGTCTCTGTTGCTTTCCATGGCTTCTAGTTCCAGAAATGTTGATTCAAACTTTTTTTTGAGCTTGTATTAACCGCATGACTTATTTAAGGCTTCTAACAACAAGAACAAAACATTCTAAGTACCCCTTGACTTTGAGTCGACATCGGGCTTCGGGATTTATGCCTGTAGCCCTCTTTTGTTGTTGATTAGCATGTTGCTGGCTTGCTCTCGTGTTAGCGATTAGCTCTCCAGTTTGGCCAACTTGCCCTGTAACTCATCAGCAAGTCGCGAAGCTCCAACAACCGCCTTCCGTTCTTGGAAGCTGCTTGGATGAATTTTGGCTGTTCGCTGGTATGATTATAGGCTTTTACTCTTATTCTATCCAAATGCATTTGTGTTATCTCAAACATTGTCCACCATTAGATTTCAAACAAAGCTTTCCACAGTGAAGAAAACTGAAAGCATCTCCGACCAACTGGCCTTTACTCCCACAGGCACACTCCCCGGCGCTTGTCTGACGTGGTGAAGTCATGTTGATTTGATAAACCATCACGTCAACCACATAAACTGTGAGCGGATGAACAATAAGCTTGTTCTAATGCCTTTCTCAAAAGCACCTATTTACCACAAGGACAGTCCAAATTAACAGCTGTCAGTCAACCACACGGATGGAAGCTAAGGCAGGGAGGGATTACTTGCGTTATGGGACGTAAAATTTCCAGAAATTGTGGAGTCACATTTTCCTTCGGGGGGAAAAAAAGGCCCCGTGACTGAAATGAACACACATTAAGGTTTAAATTTAGTCTTAGATTAGAGTCAGGGTGAGTTGGTCAAATTAGGGTGGTAGGGGTTTGGGTTAAAGTTACAAGTCATTGAACTGTGAAACAGTGATTCTTAACCATAGGGCCCCTCGATTGGGCCGCGAGCAGCACCTATAGGGCCGCAAAAAAACTTTGAATTTCAATTTGTAAATATTGCAACTTTGGGCAAAAAATTGGCCTGACCCCGTCTTGCGAAAGCCGATCAGCGTTGACATGCTCTGCTCGTCCTCACCGCCGTCCTGCCGCCAGAGCGGGAATACACTTCATGAAACTGCCGCTCACCGGACACACACACACAGCTGAGGCTGAACGCCTGTAAGTGAGTTGTGTCTAGCCGAGAGACGCTGACACCGAGCCGACACAGGAGGTCATCAAACCGGCTGCTGGTCAGCCTGAAGCAGCACTGGAAGCGGCAGCCATCCAGACGCACTTCTTGGGGGAAATTCAAGCTGTGTGCGGCGACGGTTGATGCCCCGAACCCGGATACAAAACCGCTTGCGGTCCCTTTTGGTGTGAACGCAGCATAACGCTCTCCAATGAAGCATTGAAGCCGTCGAAATCAAAGCGTCATATGGAAACCAAAAATCCAACGCTCGTGGGAAAGAAGGTGGAATTTTTTAAAAGAAAGAAAAATGGGCTACAGATGCAGAAGAAGTCCACCATCTCACTAACTGGTAATGCTGTTCGTGCAGGTTTACATACAGATAATAAATACATGTTCTTGTTATGATCACTGTATCAAGTTTTTGCTTGTTAAACTTAATAAAATAAAAATAAGTCATTGAATACAAATCCAACCTAGAATGACATCAATTAGTTATTCTAAGAGCATGTTAATATTTGAACGGGACCCGGGGAACTTTGTACTTAAAAAATTGGGCCTCAAGTTCAAAAAGGTCAAGAAGCCCTGCTGTAAAGTGAAGGGTGTGTTGGGGTGGTACTCCAATTTTTGACTGTGAACAGCAAATTACTCAAACTAGTATACAAACTATGTTGTTTGCCCGCTGAGTCTTTGTGCTGAGGATAAACAAACAGCCCAATTGAGGGGCTCTGTCTGCTTCCTCTATTGTCGCCTAAGCTGCCTTTAATTTGCTCTGGGTCACTACAGCAACATAAAGAGCCGGGACCTGGTCATTTAACGGAGTCCAAAAGCCCTCATGGACTTACCTGTTTAAACGTAACGTTATCAGCGCCGTGGCCAACACGTAGTAAGTGCTCGCTGTAATACTTCAGATTATGTTGCATTTACGAAACTTGCAGTTTATCGGATTATTCACTTTCTCCACCCAATATGCTGCACAATTGAGGGGGCCTTCTTCTCTCTTTCTATCATGGATCAGCTAAAATCAAAACAGCAAAAAAAAAGCAACTACCGAATGTCCATTTTAAAGACAAAAAGAAGATCGGGCATCAGGCGTTCACACATGACTTTGGTAATTCGTTGTGGCTTCTCGCATTGCACTTAGGGGGGTAACTTCTGATAATGTATATAGTGTCGGTTCAATCTGGAAAGTAGAGTAGACAGGAGTAGCCTAGGGAAAATCTTCTTCCCGTTCCTCTGCCAATTGTTAATCCCTTGTCAAAAATGAACAAAATAATGATTTCATCTTGCTCAGAGGCCACAATGTCCACCTCTTCAGTCACAAAAGTAATTAGCGCAACAGGAGCAGATGAAATTACCCGTGACCGCCCATTTCCAATGCTGTTTTGTAGTAGTTTTTATGCTATTTTAATGGGGAAAGATAACGTGGAATCAGACACTATTTAATGCTACACATTAAGTGAACCGACGGCAAAAAGTGAAAGTCAACATAAAGGACATCACTTGAGAGCTGCTTGTATCTGTACTTCGAGTGAACAATTATCCTGTTTATTCATGCACAGAGAGGAATGTTGAGTTTCCCTTTACTCCATTTGATGCCGTGGGGCTGGCAAGGAAGCGCTATTCCTCTCTATGATTACAGCAGCGGATCTGATTTAGCTGATCTCTTGCGGGATACTCAAAACTAATTGGTTGGCCATGTTTAATGATGCGGTAGATTTTACTCAATGGAAGGTATTCATCATTATCAATGTTACTTTTAAGGTGGTCTGTCAGTTGGAAAAGCATAGCTTCTGTTATAGTCTGGCTCAAAGCAATACAAAAGCACCTACCAATCACCAGGGGTTTTACTAAAGCCAATAGTGCGGGTGAATGATATAATACTCATTTTTCACATCATCACTTTAATATCCATGATTAGAGTCCCTTCCCTAAAGACCATAATGCTATTGTCTAGAAATGACGGATGAACTTGTGATATTCTACTTGTAATATGATTGGTGACTTTTATTGATTGTTCAATGACTTCTAATGAAATTACTTCATCATATTTGTGGAGTAAAACCGAATTCCCGGGTGAATGTTGTCCTTACCTGATCTATCCATCAAGAAAAAGGACACTACTTTATGTAAAGTAGCACCAACACAAGCAGGATGGACAATTGAACAATTTAATTTAACGATCCTTCGAAAAATGGGATTAACATATTTGTTCATTCAGATGAAAACAAATATGGCTAAAGTTTGTGTCCAGACATGATGGATTAAATCACAATAAGAATTTAAGAGTAAGATTTATCCAGCTATCTGAGCACATTTTTTATTTGTACACTAAATAAAAAGCCCACATATTAAAACGGGTAAATCCTCTATGAACTCGGGCTGCCACTCAGGAGCGTCCCTTGACTTTTCTCCCTGCAGCGGGACATATAAAGGATTGCCTCATCTTAAATTGCACTACTTGTGAAACAGCTGATAATCAAAGTTAGCAACTGGCTAGTCTGATTGAAATGCGGGGAACCAGAACTTTATTTTTTAACTGGAAGGACTTTTTGTGGATATGTCTGACTATTGCAAATGTATTGCATTTTAATAACACTAATAGGTGCATACATGACATTTAACCTCCGCATTAAATCCATCCTAATTATTTATAGGAGTCAACGGCTCCCACTCAGGAGCAATGACTCTCTGACAGGCGGAAAGTGGGACCGTGGGACCAAACCCCCAACGTTCTAGTTAAAACGACCCAAACAAAGCTGACAAAGATAGTGAGACATTTAGTAGCTAATGTTGCAATGAAAAGAGAATGAAACGTTTAAGTTACATTTAAGAAATTCAATAAATAAATGAAAGACTAAATAACGTGGAAATGAATACCAATATTTGTTGTACAAGTATGTACAAGTCAGACATTGCCTAAAGTTTTGGATTTGAACTTTGGACTTTTTAAAGCCAGCAGTAAACACCCTCTGGTGAGAGTTTTTGGATAACCTTCAAGAGAACCCTTCAGAAAGATGCCACAAAAGCATGCACTGGGAATATCTACTGTTCACCACCACCTTCAACCAACCACCAGTGGTAAACGTAGAGACGGAGGCCAGGGGGAGCAATTACCTGCTAGTCTTTCTCCTTTTCTTCCCCTCGCCTTTTTGTATGCCAACCCGGAAGTTAAGATTGCACTGGCTCACACAAAGATTTCTGGATTGTTTCATTGGATTTTTATACTGTGATCCCCCCTCACCTTGTTAAAAAACGTGCTGTTTTCATAAAGTTTCATAATTATGTACAAGGAAAAGGTTTGCAGTTACTCGACTGACGGACATATTGCGGTTGTAACTGTGGCTAATGAGCATTTTTCACACAAGATCAGTAATTCCACCCTCTGTTCTGTTGCCATTGGACAGGAAGTCTACTTCATCATGTTGCTACCTTGTTGTCAGGTAAGTGCCTAATCTAGTGTGTAACCAGTGTAGAACATAAGGGAAGTTGCTAAAGGATACTATTGCTTTGATTGCAGTTGCAAGCGCAACCAACGGTGATGTCACCTTGTCCTGAGGTACACGCAGCGAGATGAGAAGGCAAGCCACTGACATTCAGATACTCTTAAAATGTACATAGATGCCCAATTTTCTCTACAGGCATGATTCATTTATTTTTCCACTTTCCTTCATCCCTTTCCATGCTTTTTAAAATAAATGCTGAATAATTCCATTTCCAAATGAAACGGGTTAAACTAATTTAACATATTACATGGTACTACAAAATAAAACTGTTAAATTCCTGTCAAAATAATTTGATTCTTTCCATAATCACGAGACAATAAATACAGACACCTGATTTTCCCCTGCTAGGTTCTTCCTGCAGAAAGGTGATTAGTTTGAATGCGTTCTAATTGGACCTTTTTAAGTGAATGTATTTTAGGGAAAAATACTTCAGCCAGGGAGAATCCTGCTGTTACAGGAGAGCCCATCATTACACACTCTTGTCTCCCAAATACCTACGAACTCCAACAAGTGAAGGCTGTCTTCCTATTTTCCCCCAAAGGCCATTTTCACTCACCTTTGTCAACAACTCTCCAACATGACTATCCTGTCCACAATTTCTGCTCTACAGTGCTTTCTTTTCTTTCTTTCAAAGTGTGAAGAAATGCAAACAGCGTTCTTCATGCCAGCGGAAAACTGCCGGGTGCTGCCCTCACACTTGCCTTTTTAACAAGTTGTCACGCTTGACAAGAGCACATAACCAAGGCGAGGAATTCCTCCATCTACAGCTGCATGTGAAACAACCCACTTACGGTCTGCCGACTTCATGCTCTGGATGAAATTGTACTCTTTCACGTTTGTCTGTTACATGGAGAGACACGAATGAGTCGTGGCTAAATATTCATTGTTCCTTCTATCAAAATGCACGTCTGTCTCGCGAATGAAAACCCAGCGACGCCGTGAAGTTCCCATTTGTCACGCCAAAGATGTCATCTGTTGGCGGGAGTCTGCAAGAGCAAGAGACAGCTCTGTGATTAAGATTCTCACACGCTCTTGCGCTCTAAAATACTTTGGGGCAGACGGCTTATTATGGAATTCTCTTTCATGTCTTTGGAATAAAGTTATTACAGTAATGCTCTCCCACTGATCTCACATTGATACACATCCCCGCTGGCATGTCAGGAAACTTCAGTTGGAGATGAAACAGGGAGGGGGAATAAATAGTCTTTCAGATATGCAAGTCTCTCTAATCAGCTGAGACAAACCGTGGGAGTTCGTAGAGAGGTCATCCATAAGCACAGCTGTCTAAGAGTTATCCACAGCGGCGTTTAGCAGGTCGGACGCCAACGGAACTGTCACATCAAGTAGCCCTTCATGGATGATATTGATCCAAATCTGTAAAAGTAGATTTTGTTAGCCTACAATATTAGCTTCAAACACTGTCTTTTCCTTAGAGCGGGTGAATTTATTTATTTAATGTATGCTCTTACTGCTTACTCTCTTAAAGCATTTCGTAAACACTGCCTTGAAAAGTTCTAAATTAATACATCTATTATTATTGTTGTACGGTAGTAAAAACATATTCTCCATTGCATTTTGTGCAATGCGCTTTTTCTTTTTTTCTTTTTCTGCAGCAGTGGGCTAAAGGAACAATAGTTCTTGTTCTATGTTTTCAGGAAGACTGGCTGTTAGATAAACGCCTCATTGGATCGAGAGCTCCAACACCAACTGCCGGGCTTTTGGTATAATGGCTTGTTGGACGAGAGCATGGTAGCGTTTTTCCAGTGCTTTTATACCTTCCTAGTTCAACTGTTGATTAATTACTTTTAGCCATTTCAACTACGCCCGGATTGAGATTGATTGTGGGAAGTGACTGATTAAGGACAATAAAAAAAAATCATCACCAACCTTGTAAAGGTAAAATCCAATAGCTTGTGTGCACTTACTCACCAGCATGCCGTTGGATTCGCAGCACGAGTCGATTTTCTGTGAAGTCAAGCACTGCACACAAGACTCGGAGCAGCAACCTGCTGCTTTGATCTCTTTACCTGCTGTGTATATTTGATCTCATCCTCACTTTGCTGAGATCTGACTGCTGTCTGGCTCACGGCATGGAAAACCTTGGTCACATGGAGGGAGAGGGAGAAGACCGCCACACAGGCACATGGTTCTTCCATTCAGGCATTGTAATGACATAGAGATTTTTATAGTTAAGGTGATCTATTCTGGGTGAAACTGCATGCTTCGCAATCATTGTCAACCATGGGACCCACATTGGTTCTGCAGTAGGCCACCCAATTGCTCCCGACGCTGCCTGAAGTCACCTCCAATGCTCTGGTTACCTTCGCACTGGGAATTAACGGGAACACACGAGTGTCCGGGGAGAAATGGGCCCAATTAGTCAGTTGAACCACCTCCGAAGCATGAAAGGAAAGGTCTTTGTTAATAGAACCACCCAGTTAATGCATGCTCTGCAAAAAGAAAAACAAAAATGAAACAAGATAAGTATCAAGGACAGCTCCCAAGCCTTACTTTCTCAGGTCATTTCTCGGTACTATACTTGTCAGTGTGATTACCACTGGGGTCAGTGTACACTTGGTTGATGGAAAATGCAATGGAACCATTTCCTGAAAAGTTTTCCCAACTCTTGGCCGCCTGAGATACCGTTAAATGGTGTCAAGTCAACATTGGAACTGGCAGTGTGCATTACAGCGTCAAACCACTGTTCAGTAGAAGCCTGGAATTACAATCCAGCAACACATTCAGCATTGCCTAAGGGGGTAGAATAGTTTGCATGTTATACATCTGTATTCAGTAGCGCAGAATATTTAGCACAATTACACATGCTTACACGTACTTGCTTTTCGCTCAGCAAAAATGTTTTTTCTCACTCCTAAGTAGTGTTTAATTGTTTGCAGATCCTCTTCTCAGTCTGCATAAAAGCTGGACAAACACATGGCAAGACATTATGGGTCAGACCTGGGATGTCAAACCCATGAGGAAAAGGTCATCAAGATACTTCAGCTTATCATCTAAATTCAAGCTTTTTATTTAATTCGTATCTGTGTGTAACTCAAATCCATGTTTGAAATATTTACCTTGAGGCGTTATTGTGGTGTCGTCAGGAGTATTTCACAAATGTTTCGTCCTTGATTACAGACTGGGGTTTGCTTAACCAGCGTGGTAGTTTGCAGAGGTTTTGGTCGGTTGTACAGTACTTAACATTCTGGAAAAAGAGCCATGTAAAGACATGTGAGGTCATTGAGAGCTATGCAGAATAAAGTGGCTCCTCTGTGTGTGCTGCTAGCAGAGCTGCTCAATTCTTTAATTACATTGTGTGGTTGCCCGGGGGGGGCTTTTCTGTGCATTATTGACTAGTCTCATGGAAAATGTAGGCTCGAGTCAGGATCAACTTTCTCTTTAATTAAAATGATTATGGAAAATAAATAAAAAATGTGGATTGATACATTTCATTAAGCGTGGCAAATGTAATTCAGAGGTCTTTTTTTATGTTTCACTATTTTTAAGTCAGGCTATTATAATGTACTGATATTATAATTATCACCTTCCAGCTGTGAACAGTTGACTTCTGAATTTTACCGTGAATACAACGTGGAATAAAAATCCCACCTCACCATGACAACACCACCCCCCATGGTAAGGTTATATCAGACGAATCACACAGCAGAGGCTGTTCATTGCCTGAAAAACTACAATAATGTACCACCATAGTCCTTATTAGTATAAACAGAAGGTCTGTTTCTATTTGGGTCGAATAATAGCAAGATGTTTGTGCATCTGTGTTTACAATCTTGTGATCCCAAAGCCGATCATCTACAACAAAGGTCTATTGCCCAGAGACCCTCTCTGTGTTTGTTTACCGTCCTTCTATATATTCGCGCTACAAAGGAGAAAACCTTTGAGTAGCCTTGACCCGAGAATTTCGCTAACATGTGTAATAGTAATAATGGTTAAAACATTTTTATTTTGTCTTAAAATTTTTAGTCTTAAAATGGCATATCTCTCTAACAGGGCCTTTTCACCCCCTAAGCAGGCCAGCCAAAGGGCAATCAATATTCACAGTGTTCAGGTAGAAATGAGGTGATCAATGCTTCCTGAAACATATTTGTTCTTGTCAATTTAAGGGATTAGAGCGATATTTATCTGCCAAGAATATATATACATTTTTTGCTATAATTATTATCAAATTAAAGTCCACCAATCATGTCCACAAAATCAGTACAGAGCATACAGGTTACAATTACACAGGAATAAATAAGCGCCACCGGGCTGTTGATCCTGTAAATAATCAAGGGACAAAACATGCTGCCTCCTGAAAAACAGGAGTGAAAACACCCAAGTATGGCATGATTCAGAGATCAATCACAGGGCTTTCATAGAAATGGTTGAAAAAGAAGAGATTCTGAAATCGAGCTGTAGTGAATATGCTGGTGCAGGAGAGTGTGCAGAAATCAATAGCAGATGATTCATTTCTGGCGGCGTAATGGTAGCGAGCTGAGTCCCTCAGGAAGTCGCAGCCATTTCCAACACTTTGTAAATGTGTGTGTGTGTGTGTGTGTGTGTGTGGAAATAGTCTGTGTTGGCCACTTTCTTTTGTGCTTGTTTGGATTCGGGCATTTCTACTTGTGTGTAACCCTCAACAATATCGAGAAATACGTGCCTATACACAGAAAAGATGCTTCCAAGAAGAGATGATTTTGACAGCATTTACGTTATCTTTGGCGGGCAACACTCAGAATGCAACAAACAGGTCCTTGCTAATGTGGACGTACAGTAGTCGTAGTGACATCCCATTCGTTGGGAGCTGGCTTTTTTAAGTGAATACAGGAGTTGGCCAGTGGCATCGTGGCTTAGGCATCTAGTTAACAGAAGGACAAAAAAAAGAAGAAAAAAAACAACTTCAATCATAATCATAAGCCCCACCGTCAAGCATTCCCTGCTTTATCATCAATTCTAAGGCCCTTCCGCTACGGCTCTACACGTTTGGAACCAAAGGGTTATTAACTGGATTCAACAAATAGATCCATATAGGATCAACTATATTTCAATCAATAGGGTACAATCAAGTAGTCCCTAACAACCCCTAAAAGCAACGATTGTTCCATTGTACCAAAACCGTAGCTTTTCAACTGGCGTTTATCAAGAATTAAAATTTTAAAGCGCATTGTAAAGGATTAAAAGACCCTGCTTTTTTAGGTAAACTGCAGTTGCATCATATATTGAGCCGGTGGTATGGTCAGGCTACAGACCAAGGTGGGCTACATGGGGGCCACAGACAAATAGAGAGGGGAATAGCAGATCTCTCTGAGATTCATTGCTGCTGCCATGCCATAATTATCTCCACTCTGGGGCCATTCTACAAAGCACTCATTACACACTATACATCGTAGACATGCTTTGTCTCGGTTGCTTCCTACTCACCCCTCCCTGCCCTCTGTTCCTGTCTCGCTCCCTCTTCCTCCCCGTCTGCTTCGTCTCTGCAGGCGGGTGTGTGTCGGATGTGTTGTCACTTCTCACCTGGTGGGCCCGAGCTGCGTAATTGAACGACTCTGCCTCTCCCGACTTCATCTCTATCAAAATGAAATAAGGCCGCCCTCCCAGGATACCAAGAAGCGAGGGGATAGTGACAAAGTAGGGGTGAGGAACGCGGTTGAAAATTACAGGTGGGTCGAGTCTTAAGAATTTGTATTTAACTTCCCTCGAGTGAACTTGTTTTCTTTTTAAGAATCCCTGTGAAACAAGCAATTAGTGATGCCTGAAGAGAAAGGCAGGAGCAACAATTTATGCATAATTAAAAATGCTGTGTTTTCCTACACAGAAGTTAGTTTGAAGCCAGTAACAGAGTTAGCAGAAGTTTGGTTGGGTAAAATTGGAGACACCGGCAAGAGTGCGACCAGCATTGGCTCAAAATGTTCCTAAATCTAGCGGGAGAGTCACCAGTGCGATGCTGAAAACACGTCCCTGTGGCCCTCCTCCGAAACCACTCGCCCCAGATAATACCCTTAAGAAAGTTTAAAAACTTGAGTGGTTTCATTTGGGCCAAAGGGAATAGTTGCACAGGTTTATTAGACCATTCATTTTCTCCTTTTTTCGTGATATAATCTCATTTCTTTATTTCTGTCCAGAAAATTGGAATTGGGTCATTGTATCATTGTTGTTTTTACGGCGGTCTTTTGCAGCCCCCGCTTTTATTTGTTTGTGCTGGCCGTGAATGTACTGCAGATGCAGATGACAAGATTTAATTTCTCATTACTCAGAGCAAAAATCATATATATTGTAATACTGCTGCGTTGAAATCTCATCCACTGTGCCAGATGCCTTCTGCCCTTGTTTGTGCGTGCCGAAATTGGGGGTTTAAATGGATTTCTGTGCCAAAGGTCCAATGGAATTCTATATCCTGACAAAACATTTGTCCTTTCTCCATTGCCAGAGCTGATCTGACAGGCTTTACTGTAGCTCTCCGAACACCTGAGCGAGGCCCTGTGAATACAAATACATCACTACACCTCGTCTGTTTCATCCCGGTTCAGTCTGCCTGAAAGCCTCGCTATCTGCTTAATCTGGGGAGTCTGAAGTTGTAAATTCGATAAAGCCACCTCTCCTTAAAATGTGTAGGTGCGTCGGCTATTACGACATTTGTGCCGTGCAGTCTTGGCAGTGCGAGATGGAAAAGTAGACCTTCAGAAATGTGTTCCATGTGAATGTGATCACTCCACTGAAAGCAAATTTGTGGTTGCTTGTGCTGAGCAACAGCATGGTCCGGTTTCTTTTAGTATTTGGTCCATTCAATTACACCGCCGCAGTCCTGTTTTTTGGCTGGCAATCATTACGCGTCAATCGGAGTAAGCAGCCGCTGCAAGGTCACAACCAAGCAGAGCATACACACGTATCCATTGCGCACTATCACAACTTTCCTCCTCCCAGTCAATCGTCTGCAATAAAGTAAATTTATTACCACCCCGAGTATTTTAACATCATTTAGGTCTCTCAAGGCAGTCGCGAGCTGAGCATGGCTGCAGTCTGTTAGCATGAGAGCCTCCTAGCTGCTACATTGGTATGATGGTAGCTAATTGGCTCAAGACACAAAAGTAATATCCACGTTTGATTTGACTTGTTCTTTATCACGTTATCTGCGTGTCTGTTGATATTACCATTCCCCAAATATGAACACACAACAGTCCGACACGTCGCTGGCAACCCTTACTGTCAGTGGAGGTGTTCCTAAGCTAGCTAGCAACATAGTCAGTGAGTGCATGAACCAGTCTATTCATATAAAATACAGTACCAAATAACTAAATATTAATAAAATATGCCTGAAACACTTGAACATACACTGACGTAAATAGAAGTAAGCAAAATGACACGTGGGCGGGGGTAATGACCCATACTGGCCACCAGGAGGTGATCAAGTTGCTTTTACATTTTTACATAATGTTGATGGTTGAGATTTTAGCACCTGCATCCAAAAACTTCATTCATATGAAAACTAAACAACATTAGCATCCATCCCACACAATGCTTGCACAAACTGTGACGTTTTCTATTGCGTCACCCTCCTCCTTTATTATTTGTCACCGCCGTCTAGACTCCTACTGCCGGATGTGCTTGCGGCTTGATGGCCTTCACCAGAGGTGATGCATCTCTAATCTCCACCCGCGACACAGATCTCGCCCCCGATGGTCCTGGCTAGCAGCCTGTCCCCCCTGGTTCTACCGAGGACGTGCATTCCCAGCAGCGATGGAGCGACAGCCGGTGCCTATGGACGTATGCCATAGCCAGCTTGTTGGGCTGCCAGATCGCAGCCCCTTGATGTTGGTCTTCATTGGCTCCGAAAGAAACATGGGAGCAAGCAGAGCTCATAAACATTTCAAAAACAAAGCGAATATGAGGAGACATGGTAACTCCACAGGCACGAGCCAACGGCGTTAGTCTAATGCAGGCGCAGGGTAATTGTGGAGAGAACACTTAAATCTGTGATAATTACAAGTGATCTGGGGGGGGGATATAATAACTAGGAAGTGTGCCCTAAGGCTCTATGTCATGAGCAAACCCAATATAGCTGTCGGCCGGCCGCTACGCCGCAGCATCACAACGGTGATCTTAATAAGGGAGCATTAAGCAAATTACCTGTGGAAATGGACAGTCATTTCCCTGCCCCAGGCAGCGTTTTTTTTCTCTTCAGATTAGACAATTCCAGTCATTAATCTGAGAGGAGGCCATTCTTCAACAGCCACAAAGCCCGTGTAGCTATTTAGAAATGAGGTTGTTTACTCATGAGCCCGGGTCGGACACAGATGTATATCTTAATCGACCTCAAGCAGCTGAGCTCTCCCCTTAAATTACTTGCAGCGTTTAACACATACACCTACGCACAGACACACAAGGTATAGCTTTTTAAGGTATAGATGTGAAGGTTTAGAAACGAAATAATACTGTTTTAAGCGTGTAATCTGATGTAATGTTTGACGGGCTAATCATTTCAATTTATAGGTCTCTTCTCAAATGACAATGTCCCCATTGTGGTAAATACAAATGTAATGTTGCTGTGCAGTTTTCCTTTACAGATAGTATGAAAATACTGAAATGAATAAGAAATGAATCAAACTCAATGTTAACCGTAATGTTGATTGTGGCACAATGATTAACAAGAACATTTTAGGTGGCACTTTATATCAAAAAGGTTGCCGACCCCACAGACAGAACTATCCTATTGATGGGAGCTGTCACCTCCTGTGACTAATCGAGAAATGGCTGCTATGTGGTCTAAGGACTGACACCTGCTATTCACAGACTACAGCGAACCCCTTTTGGCTGTAAGTATAAATCAACAGAGACCGTGCTTATCTTGCTTGTTCACATTGTGCCCCCCATAGGGAAGCTGCAGCAACTACAATCACCATCATGGAGAGGAAATATTTAAGAAAAAGAAGAGTTTCATTTCAATGTGCTCTTGTATGTGAAAGGTTTTCAAATTACAGATCATTTCCTCCTCTTTTTGAGTTACAAGATGAGACCGGTTATTAGAATGTATTAACATTAAACAGGAACGGATGATTAGATCAGATTAGAAGACTGCAGGCAGGCAGCACCTTACTGTGTCTCTGAATTAAAGTGGCACAATAGGACGCAGTGCACATGATGGCCATATAATGAAAAAGGGAACATTTTCATCCCCATGTCGTGCTGGAAGAAAAGTGTGTCTCTCTCCGGTCTCACAGTACCTAAAGAAACTGCAAAGGATTTCTGCTTACCCAGCAAGGAGCTGAACATTTCTTTATTTATTCATCTGCCTATTTTTCCCGCCACAGTGGAAATAACGAGACATGCCCTCAGAGAACGTCCCAGCTCTCCCTGGTGTAATTGGTGCTGCATTCATTCTGACGTGTCAGTCACCCACAGCAGTAGATTTACAACTTCATCAGGTGTGGGTGAAACCCCAAAAGAGCCCTTTCCCCTGACAGCTTTGTTTTGTAGCCTTACAGTAGTTCCTCCATTACCAGCATGCAATGTTCTTTCCTGATATTTTTCTGATATTTGGAACATCAAACAACCTCAAATAGTTTAAGATTACCAAAACCTCGTAATGTATTTCATTTTTTTGTTATCTTTTAATCATTCCCAAATTTGGGGTGAATGCTTGAATTTTTAAATGTATTCTAAAATTGAATCCATTTAAAATTAAAAAGGTACATATGATTCAGACATTTTAACCATTTAGAAGTGTGCAATCCATTAAAAAAATAACATTGGTTTCTATTTTTCCTTTTATATAATTTTGTTGGGGTTTTGTGGTGACTTTATTGAATAAAAGATTTACCACACAATTAGGGGAATGCAGGCTACAATGCCTCTTTTTCTATTTATTAGGGTGTCCTGTGTTTTGGGGGATGAATTTAGGATTAATGGAGAATGTAGCTAAGTGTTTTTTACCATTGGTTGGTAAAAAGGTTGTAGCCCGGAACGCAGCATTCACAATGACTTCATAACCATCACAACTTTATTTATGACTTCTGTATCTTCTCTTTGGTCCAGATGGAAAAAGTTATACTTCTGAACAAGTCCAAGTCTTCTTTGATAAACCTATAATTTCCCAAAATAATATCATTTTTTCTCCCAATATTTTTCAAAAGAAGGTTTGCCAGTGAACCTTAACATATCTTGTCTAAGCCACGTCTTTGTCACAATACGAAACAGAATCTGTGTACATGACATAAAGTGACCACTTATACGGTTACTGAGTGTGTGCAGTGTTCATCAGAACCACCATGTATTTGTATGCCTGATTCGTATGGAATTTTACTTGTGTATCAAGTGCTCTAGTACTTAGAATGACAACAATAATCAAAATAAATCCTGGTCTACATCATTTCTAAAAGACATAAAGAATCTTTAACCTTACAATTCCGTTTCTTTTCTGTTACTTTCTGCTACTGCATTATATGAAGTTTGTAAAGTGCTTAAAATTGACAGTTTTATGCCACTGTGTAAGGTAGGTGGTTTACTTCAGAGGATTAGTCCGCCACTTTTGGGGAAGGAAACAACTGGAAAAGGGCAAAGTTATTTTGATAAATGATGTGAAATTCAGAAGACTAGAGAGGCTTCTCACTTTTATCACCAAAAATACATTCTTCTGAAATAAGAAGCCCGTGTGTAGCACTCTTCAGTAAGATATACTGTTTTACTTAATTCATTTACCATAACTGTATAATTAAATTGGCAACAGAAAATTCAAAGTGTGCATCAATTTATAGAATAATGTCTACTGAAGCTACAAGGCAGAGAATAGCGCTTGATTTACGTTTACAGCACTTGTGAACGTACTAATAGACTAACTCCGAGGACCTGCTAGGCTTTGAAGGTTGCAATCTCAATTGGCAACGCAATATAGCTGAGTTAACATGTATCCTTAAAATCAAGGTTTTTGTTATTTTGCAAACATTGAACGGAGGTGACCATATGTGCATTTGGCTCTGGTAATGGTGATGAGCTGCAAATCACAAGGCCGCCCGCCCTAAAGCAATCAACCTCGTATTAAAAAAAATCTGGTGCAATAAAAATAGAAACTCCTGTTTAGGATGTTTACTAAGGGCATAGATCAAGTAAGAAGTAAGGTAATTGTCCTTTTTCAAGTAGTCTGAGAGTGTGCAAGTTTAAGGCACTGGCAGCTGTGACAGTCTATGAAATGATTTTTCAAATACTTAATGCCTCATTCACTCCATTTTATCATATATTAGTCCCAGAGTGTGTGCTAGCATGCAGCAGGCCCACCAAAGAATAATAAATACTTTTTGTTATGACAGGACCCATGCTTTAGAGTAATAACTGCATTGCACGGGGAGCATCCCACCATGTCCTACAATACAATGTCTTCGGCTGGTCCTGAACAGTTGAGGATTACACTGAGCCCAGCAGCTCAAAGATTCTTGGTTTCAGGCCCTTGTTCAGACAAAAATGTTTTAATACATTTGAGAGGATATGTGGCAACATGATATCCTCGTTCTCTTTTATTTCTAATAATGATTTCAGTGAATTTCACTTTCTGGGAAGCCAGTGTGCCCCATGCAGTCAAGATTCTCCTGGCAATTATTTACAGTCCTGAGAAACTGGTTTGTATAGCCGGGACTGTGTGGAAAAGCCACAGCAGGCTCTCCAGTATTCTGGCTTCCTAATGAAAGCCACTTGTCAAGGTCACACCACAGTCTGTTATTAATTTGTCCCCCGACAGTGACTTCCTTGCACTCTTTGCATCATCTCTCATTGAAACAACTCAATCTCTTGCCATTTGTGTTTACAGAAATCAGCAGCATCAGTTGCCTGCAGACAGCCAATTGAATATTCCCCCCCTGCATCTTTTCAAACGACCATGCAATGCCACCGCTGTTGCTTAGATCAGATCAGTAGGATATTTCTTAAAGGCAATTAATGGGGACAACAGTGCCAGCAAATGAGATTGCCTCATCACATTTTGGCTGCAGTCTGCAGTGCCTTGTATTAACAAAAGACCACAAACATTTTATTGCTGCAGAGTATATAACGCAACTGCAAAACTGTTTGTTTAAGTTTATGCTCTAAAAAAAAGACTCTTTTCTTCAGTTTTCTGCAAAGCGTGCCGGAATTACCTAAAAAACGAATTTGTGTCACGCCCTGGCAACAACTTCCAGAGGCAGCAATGTCCATGGAATCGTATTACTATACATCCGGGTATTACGAATGTGCCGGCGAGATGCGGAATGTGACTGATGACGTTCCAGATCCAGACAACAACGCTTTGGCAGGGATGAGGTTTATCTGCGCTGGGTTCTCTATTTACGGACACACGGACACACTGGTCGAGATGGCAACGGACTTCATTTTGAGTTTCTTATTCGCCGCCTGGTTGCTTGTTCGTTGCAGTCGGCTCCTCGGCCTCGCGCCGGAGCGTCTGCTCCAGCCATTTTCGCTCCCAGTCCTGCTCACTGGTTTTATGCCTTTCAGCTGCGCTCGTTACTACCAGCACCGTTCCCTGAACCACTCCTCATGCACTCCTCATGTTCCCTGAACCACTCCTCAATGCATGTGTGTGTATATGACACAGAAGTATATATGTATGTGTCTGTTTCCCATATGTAAGCGTTTCAGACGAGTATGTACGTATGTTTGATATATGCGCGTGTATATGCGCATGTTCACAGAGTATGAATGTATGTGTGAGTGTCTCAGTAGTGAGTGTGAGAACATTAGTCAATAGACAATACAAGAGTGGCTCAATAGTTCAGTCCTAAATGGCCCCTCATACCCAATGGCCTATATACTTTCAAATCAAAATGTTTGGCTTAGTGGATGATGATTGTCCGACATTGCAGACGGATGATGGTGTTACACAACAAATATTACAGTTTATGCTGTAAGAAGTCTGACAAAGAATTCCAACAAAATAACATTCAGCGTAATTAGTGAGATAATAGTTTTGCCCTTTACATGTGCGGTCCCATTATAATAGCTATCATAATCTCTGCTGACTGTCACAACCAACACAGATACTTTGCACATTGATTCACCCTGACATCCTGGGAGGGAGTGCGGAGGGACGAGAAAGAGGCAAGAGGAAAGTGGAAGTTCTTCCGGGTATGTGTATGTGTGTCTGCAAAAAGTGAATTCTCCCGTCAACTCAGAGGAGGCATCCAAAGCTCTATTAGGAAGAGGATTTCGGTAGAAGATATTGAAGAGGCAGGGAGAGTTCATACACTCGACACTGCTCAGTTGTGTTGTGAATTATGCAGTGTGGAGGCATTAGGGCTGAATTATTCACCTGGCCAAGGGGAGCCTATGGAGAGACAACACAGGCAGTCCAAAAGAACAGAAAGCCTGGTTTCCCTCATTTCCTACAGAAGAATTATCTGCTGTGAAATTTCTGGGCACCTCCTCATCTATAACAAGGGTTGTTAAGGTCTTATGAACATGTTACTCATGTAGGAGGCAGCTCTTACTGTCATTCAAACCCAGAGGAAGCTCCAATGCATTTTATTAACTGGTTGAGCTACAGTTGTTTATTATACTTTAGTTTTATTAAAGGAACACTATAGCCTGGCTAACGCCATACACTGATCTCATTCTCAATGATTTCATTCTCAAATGAGACTGGGTCTGGAAACCACTTGTTCATTTTCTCGTATTGGTTTACGAATGCCGAGAGCCGTTTAATTGGGCCATTTGTGCAAGGCAAACATGAGAGTAGAAGGTTTATATCAGTGGTCCCCAAAACCGCATAACCTCTGTCCTCCTCTGTCGCGGGGGCCAGGCTGACCGGGGGGGGTGCCGGCGGTCGGCTGCGCGCACCTCCGCGGATACAGGCACATAAAGTCCGCGGAAATTTTCCGGCGGGCCGTAGTTTGGGGACCCCTGGTATATATGGCCACTCTACAGACTTGTTTTTAATCGACAAAAACACCCAGTTTATCCGAGAGGGTAGCGTTGTTAGGTGTGACAGTCGCTGGACCCTCCCCGCTCTGTGATTGCTGCCCCGATTTCTGGGGCAAAATTGCTCCATGGTTTCCAGATTGTCTTGCAGCGCGAAACAAATCACACACGCAAGGCAGGCTGGGAAAACCCAGGCTAGGAACATTGTGCAATCAGGGTTGATTTTCCAGCGAGGCTCCACCAGAGGCCGAAAATAAAAGTACACTGTTGTAAAGACGCTCAGCTGTTCTCCTTGTTTCTCCGTCAAGCAAAGGTGAAAGTAAGCCGGTACCGTCCGGTACGGCGTACCGGTAAGATATTCGGACCCGGTACGCTGTACCGGAAAGAAAACTGTGCGGTCTCTGAAAAATATTGCACTTTCAGCATGACAACACAACTGCTAACGTTGCGCGAGTGTATGCGGAGCGTATGCTGAGGTTAGCCAGTGTATGCAGAGGTTTTGGCACGAGTGTATGCGGAGGTTAGCGATCGCTACCAAGAAATAAAAACTACTTTCACCCCTGCCGTCAAGCCAGGCGCGTTTGTTTTGAGCTCAGCAGACAGGCGAACGCAACGAATCACCATGTCTTCTGCGGTGGGTAAGCGGTGTTGGGCAAGTTACTTCAAAAACGTAATACATTATGTATTACCGGTTACTGTCATTTCAAAGTAATTTGCTACATTATAATATTACTGTCTCTGAATTGTAAGGCATTACACTACTACTGCATTATTTTTAAGTTACTTTCACCAAAACAACTGGAAATATATATATATATATATATATATATATATAGTTTGCGTGTGTCAATATGATCGCGCATATAGTCCGCGGGTCTCACCAACTGCGCCGGCGGGCTGTGATTGGAAAAAAGGGACTGGAGCCCGAACGGGACGAATCAAAATTGCACGTAATTCGGGATGTCCCGGGTAATACGGGAAGGTTGGCAACCCTAACTGCAGGGCTGCGCTAGGTTTAAAGCTAACAACAGAAGAATGTAATTCATTTACCTTGTATTTAAAATGATATCTTCAATATAAAACTATTCATGGGGCTGAAACGGGTAGTGCATCCAAACATATTCAATGTTAACATTCAAATTTCATGTTCAACTCAGCATGTGCCTTTTAGAACAGTTGGCTTCGTTTGGTAGTCCGGGGGGGCTAGGCTACATTGTAAGGCCCTTTAGCTAATATTTATTGCTAATGTTTATTGTATTTAAGAGACGTTTTTGACTGTTTTATCTGGATACAGATTGACGTTATGTCGCTGTTCTGATGGCTATTTATAATTATAGCCAGTGACAACCTGTTAGCTTACCTTGTCATTGGCTAGTCTGGACGGGGATCTTGCTGACAAGCTTTCTAAAAGCTGGAGACTCCACTGTTGACAGCGGCTGCATATCTTCAACCACATACTCTGCCACAAGTCTCGTTACTTCTTGAGGTTCAAGTGGTATCGCAGAACGGGAGAATGATAACTTTAGCTGCTTTTTTTTGTCTCCGCTCTCGTCTTCAGTTTGCTTTCTTTTTACTAAGTTGATGTTAGCGTGGCACCACTCTAAATGTTTCGTCAAATTACTTGTGCTATTGCGTGAGGTAGATAGATCTTTTGGTTTCGCGCACAAAGTGCACTTAACCTCTATGTTCCTCATATCTTTGTCTCTAACAAACTGAAAATAATGAGAGTATGTCCATCTCGAAAATGTACTGTCCGACGTCGAGCCTGCTTCAGCTTCAGCCATCTTTTACCACTAAGGAAAAAACGTTCTAGGCCTACTAGAACTATTGGCTACTTTGCGCGAACTATTTCTCCTCTGCTGATCTCGTGGTGGCGATAGTATAAAAACAAAACACCCATGGAGATGTACCGAGTAAATATTACCCATTTTTTTTGTGGAATGCCTTACATTACCACGTTACTGTTATGGCCAGTGGTGGTGTTAGGGACCCCAAAGCGGACACGGAGAAGCGGGAGTTGAACAAAAGTCCTTTTATTGGCTATATAGTAGACGGTGCGTAGTGGCGGCCGAGTGCTGGCGGGCTGGAGGTTCCGCGGAGAGGCGAGGAAGCCAGACGAGTACCGTGCACCAGAGGGTAGAGATCCCAGGGATAATAATCCGGCGCTGGCCTGCCGCGCGGACCAGCCCTAAATAGTGGCAGTGACGATAATTGAGAGCAGGTGCGCCTGCAAAGGGAAAACAGGAGGGGAGGGGGAGAGACAGAAAACGGCACACACAGATCCCCACAGTTACAGCACTTTTGTAACGCGTTACTCCCAACACTGTACGTAAGTGACTATTTCGTTCCAATTTTCAAGTTTGAAACTATAGCATGTTTTCGAACAATTTTGGTAGAAACCATTCCAATATTACTTACAATCGCATCTTGCAGCCTTCTTTCTCTTTTAGCTCTCTCCATTCGGAAAAGACTTGCCCGACGTTCACCCGTGAACGAGTCCTCTCTCTGTCCAGAGCCCTTTTCCTCTTTCTTGCCTGCTCCGACATGGGCTTTCGCTGTTTAGTCGCTGGTTCCCCCATGATAACTGCACAAATATTGCCACTGCGCTACGAGCCCAAGAGTGTATGGCTGAAGCCCGCAGCCTCCCGTCTCATGCCGTAAAGCAAGACTCTGTGGGGGCGACTCAACACTCCTGCAATTGCAAGTGCGGTATTTCCCCTACTGACCCCCAGGGCGGCCGAGAAAACCTTTGTCCGACCTGAAATGACTCATTTAGTCATCTAAAATGGTATGGAACACATTCATTAACTGAAAAATGTTGCAGAGTGTGCCTTTAAATCTTGGAAAAAAGATGACCATTTTTACCAGCTTGTATTTGACTAATGCTCAGATCTACTAGGAGAATATCCACTTTATTAAATTGAGTGGGTGCATACTCTGCTGCATGTGGGCATTTATGTGTGTCAACATTTAAGGCAGCGACAAGTCATAAGCACCACATCCAACAGGGAACTAAGAAAACACCGAAAAGTTTCCAAATAACACTATTTTAGCAACGCAAACTTCAAAGTAGACAAAGGTTTATAAAAATGAGCGTGAATCTGTTGTGATCCCTGCATATCTTAAAATCTGCAGAGCAACACCTACATTTTCTTCCGAGTGAATTCAGAAGAGGCCTGTAATACGTCCCTTTTAAAAGGTTTACAAATGTTCAGAAAACCCTACACTACTGATTTGAGTTGGCTTTGGGAATTGCTTGGGCAGTTAATTAATTAAAATTAATTGATTGGTGTTTCTCAAGTGTACTATTGAAAGATTCACCGAGACAAGGGGTCAGTGTAAACAGTAGTTTGTATTGTTCATTGATTACCATTTCGACCCTCTGGCTAAAACCAAACCTGAGACAACTCTGCTCCTGCTTGTTTTTCTTACAATGTGTGACTCAGCTTCACAACAGAAGACAAAGCAAAGCTCCATATCATGGCTGTGTGCCCACAGGTCCATCTTCCCATCACCCATTTGTTGATGACATGTAAATTCAATGATTTTGCATGCGTACATGTGGTGAATTAGCCTATTAAGGCGGGACAGAATTGGAATGATCGAACGTTATTTATCCTAAACAAAATCACAACCTGTGTCAAGTGATTAATGATACCCATATTTAGCACTACGTTGACACTGCTTTCACACAATTTTGTTGCCGGTGTGTAGTAATCAGGTAAAGTGTGAGGCACTAAAGACTCTCACAGGAATATAAACTAATGAGTACTTAAAAACAACGAAAACACATTTCCTCCTGCCACCAGCCCTGGAATATCTTACCACTTTAAAGTTGAAAAAATAATCAGGGCGTGACTTTTACTTCGTTTAGAAAACAGTTTGAAAGGGTATTTATTATTTTTTTACAATGAGAATGAGGAAGGCACGCTTCGACAATTTCAGATTGAAGATAAATAAAGTCAATGGATTAGAGCAGGAACGATACTGAACAGATGTACAGTATATGAGATGTTGGTAACACTAGGTGATACAAAAGAGCAAATAAGGCAGGAGCAAACTGGAAAAGATGAAAAATGATCATTACCAACAGGAAAAACATGTGGATGTGAACCGCCAACCAGTTCTCACTCCCAACGCATCAAACGTTTAGTCAGCTTCTTGATACCTACACAGGACCTCTGTAGCGTGTGTATGAAATGCACTCTGCTTTGAACTAACACCAATTTAAAACCATTTGCGTCATTATTAAGTGACCGTAGCAGCTAACATAGCAAAAACAGCGGAATTGGTTGGGTACGGGATGTTGGATGGATCACACAAAGAGGACCATCATCCAGGAGATCCTTTGTGTCCCGTGTGAGTCCAAGTCAATTAGTTTTTGAAGAACAGATTCATGCCGTAGTGGCCTTGGACAGTATATCTTTTAAAAAGGGGATGAAAAGCAGTCTCCTGGCTGAGAGATGTTTTTTTTAACCAATCCATTTGCTTTGACAGCCTGCATACTTCCTGGTTCATGATAACATGGATAACATAGGATGTGACTGTGGAATATATGTATTACAGAGCATTATTTTTCTTTTGCTTTGCTGTCAGCTGACTCTGAAAGCAAAATATTCCGGTATAAAACTTGAGAAATAAGTACTTGAGGTTTGAACACGGTCCTGGAAACAGCAGTGTCCCTTTAAAACAAGTTTCACATCTGAAAATGACATTTTAACCGCCCTGTAGAAAATAAAAGCACACCAGTTGAGTATGAGCAGCAGCAGCTGAGCACAGCGGCCTGTGGTGGGAACACAAGCCTTATCTTCAGTCCCCCACATCAACATGTATCCTATTTGCTGCTTGATAGCTGACACAGCTCAACAGGTACTCAGCAGCATATGGTGCGACTGTGTGTCTCCCAGCATGTGGGGAATCCCGCGCTGAGAATACATCCACCAAGTGCTTGCAGATGTGGACACAAGGGAAGTGTTTTTCATGCACTTCACTGCAAAGCCCCAAACACTTACAGCATGGCGCCGCTTTCTTTCGCCGTAGGGTGACTGCCGTTAGTTGATCGCTCGTCACGAAGAAAACATTCCGAGCCTCTGCTGTCATCGACTTGTTAAATTAACCTTGTCATCTTTTTACACGCCAGCTC
The DNA here is from genome assembly GCA_021346845.1 of Apeltes quadracus. Lineage (NCBI taxonomy): Eukaryota > Metazoa > Chordata > Actinopteri > Perciformes > Gasterosteidae > Apeltes > Apeltes quadracus. The sequence goes on along the minus strand of CM037934.1, from coordinate 3,244,681 downwards.
CACTGAGGCGCCTCGGCGGGTAAACCGCATACCCGAGATGAGGTTGTAGCGCTCCCAGTAGCGGACCGTAGCACACAGAGACTGCCAAGTAGCATTTCCGGCGTCGCCCAGTACAGCAAGAAAGTGCAAAGAAGGCTTACGTGTCTTCTGCAGATTTCAAAGAGCACATTCCAGTGTATAATGATAGTAATACATTTTATTTAAATAGCACTTTTCATAGCGCTCAAAGGCTTTTTGAAGTTCTACTGAATGACTCAGAAGGTCTTATTCCAGCAGCAGTTTGATTTGAGGTGATTGAACACCTTAGTTTAGCCTCTTTCCGATGTCGGTCATGTTTTACAAAGGATCTTCTGGTATCATTTGTTCCTTGTAATGTGTTTCTTGTCAGTTCTGGTCAGTGGACAGTGTCTGTTGTTCTGTATAAGTCTGTTGTCTGTATAATTAGTTTGAAACCAAACAGCAGTTGATTGCTCATTCTCTGTATACGGCGCTTCGTTTATTGTAGGTGACTTTTGAATGGCAGCCCTGTCTCTTCACGAGAATGCGAAGACTCTGGTCTTCTTGTCTACTCTGACTAAAACTTTGTATTAGACCTTCATTAAATTGATAAGTTCACAGCCAAGACAAACCCACGGCCTTTATGGGTGTGGCCCGAGCAATAAAATAACATAGAAGAACAACGCTTGGCACAAAAAGACAGGCAATAAATACATGTGTCTGTCCATGATGGTGAATCCTGGGGGAATTTACATCACATTTCACAGCACACTTCATTATCTGTCATCTAAAAGCCCACTGTGCAGGGAGGTAAAATACGGCACAGCGGATTCTGGGTCACACTTGATTTAAATAGTCAAACGCTGATATCCAACTTATTATTGACTGAAAAAGACAGAACAGAAGTGGCAAAAAGTACAATATAAGTTTGGTTGGATGCAACTTTGGCGTTCAGCTGCAGGTCCTAATGGGGATTACATCGTGAGATAATGAATCTGGATAATGGCCGAAACACATCTAAATAGGTGACATCTAAATTATGTTCCCTGACAACCAGAAGGCATTAAAATAAGAGATGTACACAACAATACTTATTTATTTTTTTTACAAGAGGTGACGAAAAAGAAATCTTGTTATGTTTCTTAATAAGGAACAGGAAACCAGAAACTGGCATTGGTTCAGTCCAAAAATACATGCCATTTTCTCTAAGTTCACAAATGAACACGTTGTATTCTGTTCATTTAACTCGTACACAAATGGCCCATTTCTCTGTCTGATGTAAACTTCGCAGTGAGGTCAGTGACTTTTGAGTTTTGGGACAACCAGATGAACAATAAGCGTCACTACAAAGCTTTGTCGGGCCATAACAAACCAGTGTGGGTGGATTCATACCTCGGAAAGACGCATTATTTTGCTAAGATAATTGAAGCTGCTTTAATCAGTGATTTTTGTAAAGTATTGCTGCGGATTGCTTAGTGAATGTGTTCAATTAATTCCAGTTCCCTGTCGAGGTCAACCTGGCACTTGAAGATGGCATTGTAGATTGAATTTGATTATTATTATTGTGGGTTAACGCATTCAAAATGTGAACTCGTTCCATGCTAAAAACAGCTAATAGATGGTTTTATTTTTTTTATCTAACAATGAAGACGTAATAAGCCAACATAGGAGTGGTGGGAAGCGGAATTCAAATTTGACAGCGGCTTGTTTTAAAATGTAACTGTTTAGTAGCCAGCTGCCATGCTATTGTTGCTACACAAAAGTATTATAATACAGGCAAATCAAATCATCAACAATGGCTTTGATTAATTATTGATTCAACAATCAGCGTCGGTGACACATAAAAACATGCGCTATTCAGGATTTGAATAGAATTCATTTAGTCTCTTTTCAGGTGTCCAAATTTACACTTCAGATTCATTAGTCATCTTCGTCATGTTTTGCTGTTTGCTGTTGAGAGATTTCCAAAATGTTTTAAGGATAGTTAAGCCCTGTCACTAATTATATTTCTGGGTCACAAATAGACCACAAATCAGTTGTTTTATAGGAAGTAGCAGTGTGCCCTTCACGTAGCTGTGGAACCGAGCTGGGATTTGATGGTCCATTGTTTCTCATTTTGGGCAACACATATCAATTTAAAAAACATAGCTTCCATCCAGCATGATGCATACACCTCACACCAAGTGAACCTGAAATATTGTGACCATTTATATACTACCGCACGTGAGCGAGATAATGTCTACTCTAGTTGGGAGGAAGGTGGGGTGGATAGAAAAGTAAGAAGTTCTTAACCACCTTTGATTACTTGTTCAAAATCTCCTGCATTAAGATATAGTGAAAAGGCCGGCTCTCATACCTCCCTTAACTACATTGTTAGAAGACATTTTTTGCGGATGTAAAATAGCGCCAATAAATCAAACAGAATAGTGAAATATCCGACCTGGATCCATGTCGACCTGTGCTCAGATCTTTGTCACTAGATGTGCAATCTGCAAAGTGACACTACTTTCTGTCGCGTAATATTAAGTGGAACATAAACACTGTGGGTCACACAGCGGGATGGAAATTGAAAGTTAAATCCGATGTGGATTCAATAAAAAGAAAAAGCCAATGGGTTTGGTGTCACTGTGGCTGACTTTGATTAAATAAGGGAATTGTGATGGTGATTGAGGTCATCTTCCGTCCGCCTCTGCATTCCCACTTCCACACACTGATGCTGCTGCCGGGGAAGGTTTACTATTTCAGCTACCGGCAAAAAAAAAAGGATAAATCTTATTTGATTCAGTTCATAGGGCTGTTTGCTCATCCATTCAAATAGAGACCCCTCTCAATTGAAACCTGCTTGATAATTGCCGTATTTTTCCTTTGACACACGGGCTACAGGAAGCAGAAAGCGCTCTACAAGTTATTAGGCCAGGGTCACGGCCGCTGGCTTCCCCACTACGCTGGAACAGCATCTCATCAGTCTTTTTGTGCAGCTGCACGTCGGCCAGGCTTTTGGCGGACGCATTGAGCCTGACTCCTCTCGGGGGGGTTGGGGGGGAGGGAAGGGGTAGGGGGAGAAATTGGGCATCTTCATCGAGTTCTCGAGGAAACCAGAGCACTTTGGCGCAGACGGGCCGGACTTCAACAGACGGCAACTGCCGGAGTGATGAGCGACCGTTCCTGCCTCATTATTTTTTCAGCTCGACAAAGGATGTCACTTCGGCTCGGCAGAGTAAAAAATAAAAATTCCAGGCTCCCTGCTCCGGACTTTCATAGTTTGAGCTCTTAGTAGACATCTTTATTACCTTTGCCGGTGGAGGCTGCGCAGCACAGTGTTCCTGCTTTTTGACAGTGGAAAGACATTGTTGTTCTGTTGTGTCGATTGGGAGGACGGAAAGAGCTGCAACATGGGGCCCAAATAGGTTTTATATTTAATTATTGAAATAATACGTTTTATGAATTATTATCATATGTCACAGGTAAACTAAGACCCCAAAGCCAACAATGTTGCAGGGGCTTTCTTTATTACAACTGCAGAGAACTTACAATAAAAAAACAATCCTCAAACAGACCTATAAAATCTTTTAGCAACGACAAACGTTGCATAGCAAATCCCCTTTCAGGCAGTGATTAAGCAGCTGGTGGTTGGTTGGCTCAAGCATCTCCAACAACCCTACATTTACTCTTTTTTTCTTCTCCCTACTTACGGGTTATTGAACAGAATCTTATATATCACTAAAATTCGGTTTGGGTTTGCAAAATGAAGTTCCGCCAATACAGGATAGGAACTTCTATTGTTAATATTAGTAGATGTTCAGTTTGCAACAACAGTTGTTGAGTTTCATTAACGGCAAATTAACTTGAATCCCACAAGTAATTGCTTGGAATTACTGTCAAAAACAGTATTTGTGTAAACAAAAGCAAGTCACAGCATCAGAGTGGTCAGTATGCCATTCCTGCGGGTGCACAAACCAACACAGGACTTTTATCCAGGAGACCTCTGTTTCTGTGTGTCATGTGAAACCAAGTCAATGTTAACATTCAACACTGTATTTGTGTGTAGCCTGCATGCATATGTCACAAACCTACTTATTTTACATAACAAACATACCTTCTGTCACGGTTTGGGTCTACTTCTGGCTTTATTTTGTAGTTTCTGCTATTAAAGCCCCTTTCAGTTTGAACTCTGCGTTTGAGCCCTGCTTCCTGTGCTGCGCTGTGACACCTTCATGGAAACCACCAAGCGCTTTAGTTACGTAGGTAAGACGAAAAAAAAATCCTATCTTGAATTGTATCCACCACACCACACCAATTGTATCCAGTACAGCTCATTTTTCTTTTTCTGTTCCTTGCCGTATTACCACGTTGTCTTTACTCTGCCATGCTTGTGTGACAGTGTGCAATAGGGGTGTAACGATTCGTTTTAACAACAATTCGAGGTTGTCGATACGATTCAAGGACGATATTGGTTCATTTAGAACGATACGATTCGATACGATTCAATGACTTGAAATCGATTCAGTAACTTTTTAGCCAAAAATTCCACCAGTGTGACTGAAATAAATTTCCTAGATTCCTGTTGTTTCTTGTAATCGAATCAGGTATCAATTAATTATGAATACAAAAACAAGTAAACAATGAATGGTAAATGCATTCACATTTTATTTGAATAAAGTGCAAACACTGCTGTAGCAGTGTAGCAGGAAAAACCCGTATTAGTGATATACACAAAAAACACCCCTGCAATAATGGTTTTCCCGCAAAACCCCTCTATTTCAACCCTTTTGTGAACATCCCGTCGGCTTTGCCCGTGAAACACGGAAGTTGAATCAGGGCTCGGGACGGCGGTGGGTTACGGCTCAGTCCGTAACAGCCTTTATCATTAAAAAAGTCTGACGTGCTTAAATCCAATGGGTTATTTCCTAGTATTGATACAATCGATTTATTATATTTTAAAACGATGTTAGAGCGATATATGTCGTCCATAAGGCCAACTCGCCGAGCACAAATCGATGTAGTTGGATCGGAGGAATATAAATCGATACATCGATGTAACAGCTGAATCGTTACACCCCTAGTGTGCAAGCTTCTATAACTATCATGTATTTCTGTATTGCAGGTTACCCAAATAAATGGATAGAACCAGAGGCAGTTTCAAACAGTCAATAGTTTATTTAGTCTCTTTGCTTGTACTTGGCAAGGGTAACAAGGTATAGATTAATCAAAATACCGTACATCATGACAAAGGACAAGAAAACAAAACACATTATATAGGCCCAGAGGACCAACCCAAGTCATTTGTCGTACTGCTAAAATTACAACTGACAAATCAGCTATATGTGATTACTAATATACTCATGCACACGGTAGTGTAGCACTGCAAGCTGCAAAACGCCCAAGTTAAATCACACGTTGACATCAAGCAAAATCACACAAGGAACAAACTCTATCGAAACTCAACCATTAAGAGAGTGTTTACACCGCAAGCTTTTAAGGGCAGAATAATGCCAGCTATAACCTCACAGTAGAGCTATCCCTGGGTTAGGCCCTAACAAAGAGCACAGACATAAACAAACATGAGACATGTGGCTTCAGGTACCTTAGTATATAAACCAAAACCAACAAAAGAAATAAACAGGAAAACAGTGGTCAGGCTACGAATGATGATTGTTTGTAGATCTACAACAGAGATTTTTCACATTAGCAGATATTGCACATTTTCCCAGATACACTATAAATACACCATTCCTCTAATACTCACAAAAAGATAACATTGAGAATGACAACTACAGAATAAGAATTAACTAATTAAAATAGGGCAGTAGCCCATTGACCACATGAACACAGTAAGCATTAGCAAGGCAGTATGATTACATTACACGTATAGTAGCATGGCTTACTAATATGGCCCATCAAACACAGAGCGTAACATGCACGGCATACAATAGCAACAGGGCTAACCAGAAATCATGAAAACCAACCAAACATAACAGCTTACCTCCTAATGCCCAATGTAAAGTTTGGCAGCCTCAAATAGCGTGCGCTCCCCGGCTTGTGTCTTACTCCGACCAGCAACGGCAACGTGAAACTCAAACAATTCCCGAGATCATTTCCTAAGTTTTATCAAACCGGATGTTACGGACTCATTAACCCTTATCTCAGGCACCTGTAGGTGTCAGCCAGTGAACGTCTACGTGGGCTGACCCCATCACACTTGGATCATTGGTCTGTTTCTATCTGCCAGAATTGGAAGTCTTCTAAATCTACTCTAAAAAGCAGTCGTTTATGTTGATCTGCTATAATGCATTATTTTGCTGGTGAGCCTGGGAGAATCTACCGTGTGTGTCCCCTGACCAAAGAGACATTTTAATTAGCATTGCTTGCAGTTTGCGTCACCAACATAAACATCCATCTGAGACTGTTCAATATTTAATTAAATGGCTCTTGCTTTACACCTTTGTTCACCTTAGAACACAATTCCCTGCAAGCCCTTTTATTCAGCTTTGCCAATTAATCAGCACAAATCAATTAATGAGAATCAGCAGTCCAAGCAAACACTCAAAAGAATCCCAACAGCATCAGTTTGCTGTTGATGCCCTGACATCATATGCTTTAAGTGTCACGCAGAAGCTATATCAGCACATTTCATATCCTGTTCAAAGTATGATTTCAGCCCTATCCAGCATCTATTAGTTTCTTGGTACCAACACATTTTCCATTACTCAAACACATTACCATTTAGTAGATATGAAGTATGTTAACAAGGACTGTCAACAAAGGGCGGGGGAGTTTAGAAGGTTGGTTTCTCCGAGGATTTAGAAAAGTTGACATTCCACTTCAAACCTGTGGTCTGCAGAAACGTATAATGCCATTTTTTTCTCTTTTTTTTTGCTAGCTTGGTTGTTTTGCTTGTGCATTTCAACAGGACACATAGGTTGTTTGCTTCATATGGGATATATCATTTAGACTCGGATGAAATTCTAAATCGGTGTGAAAAAGACATCCACTGTATGTTCCCTTGAATGTTTTGTGTGCGTGTGCCTCCTTACTCAGTGTGATTCAAGTATGCCCTCTCTCCTGTTAAATCGCAGGAATTATTTGGAGGTTCAGTCTTTAAAGGTCTGTTTTCTTTTGGCCGTCTAGCTTGTTAGCATTTAAATGGCTTTTTGTAATTGCCTAGGCGAATCTTGAAGTAACACTAAGTGAAAAGCTTTATTTTTTCCATTCTTCCATTGCATTCCCTCATTGTTTTTAACCTCCCCATTTGGTCTAAAAGAAACCTTAGGAATTTGGTTCACTTCATATGGTTGCTGCTGGATAAGTAGCTTTGATGCTGCTCCTTGCAGAAACACCTGGAGTTTTTCTAGCCCCTGTCTATGGAGGACATATTTGCCAATTATACCCACAAACCCCTTGGGAATCAGCCATGAGAGACTGTGAAGTGAGCACACGTTGCAGTTACAGGAGCATCTTTGAATGTGTTGCTTTAGTAAGGGTTGTATGAGGATGCCTGACAAGGGCCCTTATCTTGTATTCACACAAACGGACCTTGGGCAGAGCGTGACTTCATGCTTTATCTTTAAGCCAACTATTCAAATATGATATCCATATTCAGAGTCGTCAACAGCTTCAGTACGGTGACCGCAGCAACAACTGTCTTGGCCCGGCTCGGACAGCCATGACCGAATGAGGGAGACGCAGACGCAGAAAAGTATTTATTCAGCTCTTTGCCAGGACAGTCCGCACACGGGGGCGACGAGGCAGAGTGGTCAGGGACCCGAGTTGCCAAGAAGGCGGAGCACGGGGCCCCTGGTGTCTCCAGTCAGCAGTCTCAGGGCACCTGCCATTAAAAGAGACATACGCAGGTAATACGGCAGGATAACCCTCTGAAATAAACGGTGGGTGCACCTTTTTTCATCTGTTGGCAGCATTTTTTTTAATATGAAAAACACATTACCTGCTTTACCCAAATATTGACTAAAATTAGCCGATGAAAGGGTTTGACTTTCAGACTGCGACACGCCTGCAGGGCACACTTGCTACCGTAAGTAGGTACTCTCCTTTGAAAGCGGAAGATATTTTTATCCTACAGTCAAGATAAGTAAGTAGATTACTATAGAGTGAAGCACTTAAGTGTCTACTGATAAGCAGGCAGTACGTAAATACAGTTGATATCAGGAGCGTGCACCATTGGAGGGAAACGGCTTCATGAAAACAACAAAACCACAACAGAGGAAATATATTATGGCCGCCAAAATTGACCAAATGTGTGATTCATTAGTTCATTTTTTTCAATCCATATACACATGATATGCCTCAGTGAGCTGAGCATCGCCCTAGATTTATCGTGACATGGGGCATGATTACAATGCTAACACTAAGTATAGCTGCTTTAAGTGTGAAGAACAGAAATGAGTGAAAGGTGGACACTTTGGGAGCGATACATTTCTTTACATGTGAGTAGCATTTGTGGGTGTTAAAACCAAATGCGCCAATGTGTCTCTAAACCAATCCTATGGTTGCTGTCAGACTCCGTTGTCGCTGGCGGGTGTCATTTCGGCTCGAAACCGGATGCGACCCTCCTCCGCCCCAGAGACCACCAGCCAGCTGTCAGGCGCACTTCTCTGTCATCCTCGGTCTTCCCCCGACCCAGCACCAGTGTCTGGATTCTGCCGGAGCAGAGCTCGCCATCACGGCCCCTTGATGATCCTGCTTTAGGATGCAGTCCAATCGGCAAATATTTTTGACTATTTCAACGTTATACAGGTGTAATAAATGTAGTAATAAATGTAGGAACAAAGGCTCTTCCAATTGAAATATCTCAACGTGCTTCCACATTTAGTCTATGTAAAGTATGCATATATGTATTTAACTGTCCTAGTTTCAACCCCTATACTATCAGGATTCCGTCATGTTAATGATTCCGCTCCATGGAACGTGTAAAATTGTGAAAGTGGAAAGAGAATCAAGAATGTTATATCGTTATCAATGTTATCATCTGTACGATGAGACTTAATAAAACTGCAGGGCTCAGTGGATTTAATCAACCCACTGGCTCGGTCTTGTACAAACTATTACCATCAAATGAATCCAGCCTGTCCTCAATTGCTGATTCCCCCAGTGATTCATTGCGGCTCTGCTATACGTCGGCCCTCTGCTATTGTCTGCGTATCTGATGTCTTCCCTTGTTCTCGTCGGCAGTTCACTCACCTCCCGGTGAATTAAGTAGTTCCAAATGAAGAGCTGCTAGCAGCTATTCACTTCACTGTGAGTGCCCAAAGCCTCTCCCTTTTTCAATGTCTCTCTCAAAACACAAAAGGTGAACTCTGAGCCTTGCAGTGTACCTCAAATCAAAAGAGGAGCGGGAAGACCCCAAAAACTCAAGGACTTTTACATGTTTCAGGTATTCCATGTCAGACTAAAGTGTGGGGGGAAAAAAAACATGTTCCGTATTTGTATTCTGGGCTTTCTTCAGTTTCAGTACCGTTCAGTCGTGTTATCTACGATTGATAGTAAGAATGAAATAAAGAACAACCACAACCACCTGTTAACATTTTCCTAACCTTAACTAAGTATTCTGTTGCCTAGACCTCAGTTAATACAACATTTATTTTTAAAAGACACGATGCATTTAAAGACTGCATAATGAATAGCCGTCCCTGACACTGGCCAAGTGTCCCTATTTGAGTTGGGAACGAGAATGTGTAGTTTATTCGCGGTGCACTAATTGAATACTGATGCTCACATAATTGAAAAAAGTATTTTGGGGTTTTAACTGCATTTGGCTTTGGTCTGTGGGGGCGTTTTCCTTCTTGTGACCTCTCATGTCCACCCATGAAAGAGTGAAGCACAAGATCAAGTGACTTGCTCTCACCAATGACTTGAGGCTGCATTATTCCTTATTAACAATGGATCACATTACCATGGGGAATGGGAATTGGGGGCGGCTCTTAAATACAAACACACAGAAATGATCACCAGCTGTGCAGTTCTCCCCTCGGCTCTTTAAGACTCTTTTATTCTGGTGCTGTGCTTTTCTGGCACCCATTTCTTGCATCAGTTTTTGTTTTAAAGGCAAAACATCTTAAAGTGTTGAACCTGCTTTGCACTTCCTGTCTGGCACCAAACAGCCGACCGGCTCAGTTAGACACTAGCTTGTGAACACGGTGGAACATTTAGCTGAAGGATAGTGCTTTTTCAGGACTGAATATTTACTTAAATTCATGAACCGAAGCAGTGTTTTGCAAACATGTCGGCCACAAGTTCTCTAGGGATATTACATCTTCTGAGATAAAGACAAAGGTATCTGAATAAAACATGGTACGTTCACCTCTACTCCAATTTATTTCACGGGGAAATGATTTGCTGTCACATTTGACCTGACAAATAAGACTTTGGTTTTCCCCTTGGCCTGTAAGAATGCAGACTGGGTCTCCTCCATCTCTTTCGTTAATGAAGGACAATGCTGTCCCTCTCTCATTGATGGGGGAGTGATCAGTGGGAGCTGATCCAGGAGGGGGCACTCATGTTTGTCACTTTAGAAAGAAAGCTTTAAGCAGCCTTGACGTATACGACTTGTATGTGTTTCAACTCAAAAATGTCATTTTCTAACGAACAACTTTTGTAGAAAAATAATAATATATATAAATGAACTTAAGTGTTCCTAAATGCCCGTTCATTCAACCACTCCTCTTTGATTAACCCACTGAAGTGTTCCGACATTTTTACATCTCTGCAGGCCACCTCCAGTTCTGAAAAGGGAAGCCATGTCTGATTGCCTATTATTCAATGACCAAAACCTCAGTAAACCCAGTGGTGGGTTACGGCAGCGTTAAGTCCGCTGCACGGATGAACCACGCGGTGGTCATCTTTGTGGACGGCGTGGAGAAGGCGCGCAAGGTGGTGGCGAGCGACGTGGTGGTCAGCGGGACACGCGTGCCCGTGCTGCCGCTCGCCGAGCCGGCTGTCAGAGTCACGGTGGCGAACGTTCCGCCGTTCGTGCCAGACTCTGCTCGGCGAGGGAAAGTGGTGTCCGAGATGACGAAGGTGTCCTCAGGGTGCAGGTCACCCTTGTTAAAACACGTGGTCCTCACCAAAGACCAGGCGTTCAACCTGGTGATTAAGGTGAGGATCGAGGGGGTCGACTATGTCACGTTTGCCACAAGCCTGTTGGTCAGGTGGGTGAGGGGGTGAGTGAGGCCCAGCGGGTCAGTCAGGTGGGTGAAGGGGTGAGTGTGGAGATGAGTGAGGCCCAGCGGGTCAGCCAAGGGGGGGAGGGTGTGAGTGTAGGAGTGGATGGGGGGTTGAATGTAGCCCAGCGGGCAGGTGTGTGTGAAGGAGTGAAAGAGGGGATGAGTGGGCATCGGGTGAGCATGGGGAATGATGGTGAAGGAGTTTGTGGGGCGCTCGTTGGTGGGATGGACGTCTCTGATAGTGAGAAGGAGATGGAGGAGCGGGTGGGCTTTAAGGTCCCCCACAGAAAGAGAAAGACGAGGAGCAACAGAGGAGGCTCTCAGGCAAAGAGGGGGCAGGGGGGGCGTCGAGCATAGGAGAGACGGGAGGTGGAGAGTCCGAGTCCTCTTCGGGGTTGGGCTCTTCCATCAGGGTCTTCTCTGGCGGGACGGCCACCAGCAGGTACAGCGTGGGGCAGGTGAAGGGCTTCCTGCTCGCCACCAAGAACGAGAGGTGAGTAAAGTTGGAGGAATATTTGGAGGACGTTGAAGCACTAAGAAGGGCGCTGGAGAATTCACCCAGCAGGAGGTCTACAGGCTGAGGAAGTTACTCCTAAAGATCAGCCGGGGAGGAGGGAGCACTACGACCGAGTGAGGCGTCCAGCTGAGGAGCATCCTGAGCGCGGAGGAGGGATGAAGACGAGCTGCTTGAGGAAAAAAATGGATTATATATATATACACATACCTGTTAGACTAAATAATATTGATATTGCTTTTATGTAAATTAAAGGGTTTTTTCAAAAACATCTCTCTCTTCTCTCTCTTCTCTCTCTTCTCTCTCTTCTCTCTCTTCTCTCTCTTCTCTCTCTTCTCTCTCTTCTCTCTCCTCTCTCGAAGCGGTAGGAGTGCGCAGTGAGCGGAGCGTGGCGTGAGGTGAATTGTTTGTCAGTACTTGGTTTCGCGTGTATGTTTAGTGTATTTCCTGTGGTTGGTGTGTGTGACTGTTGGTTTTCTGGCTGTGGTCTTTGTTTTGGGTGTGTTTGTAGCCGGTCGGCATGGACCTCACGGGGTTAACACGGAGGCACGGTGTCAAACTCGCACCCGGTATTCCGTGTTCCGTGGAGGACTGCGGGCTGGCCGTGGGGGGGTTGGTGGGTTATGGCAGCGTAAAGGGGAAGGGGAGAGTGAGGAGATGGGCGAGGCCCAGCTAGTCGGTGAGGGGGTGAGTGGGGCCAAGCCGGTCGGTCAGATGGGTGAGGGGGTTAGTGCTGGGGTAAGTGAGGCCCAGCCTGTTGGTCAGGTGGGTGAGGGGGTGAGGGTGGAGAGGGGTGAGGCCCAGCCGGTCAGCCAAGTGGGGGAGGACGTGAGTGTAGGAGTGGATGGGGGGTTGAATGTAGCCCAGCGGGCAAGTGTGTGTGACGGAGCGAATGAGGGGATGAGTGGTGTGCATCGGGTGAACACAGGGGATGATGGTGAAGGAGTTTGTGGGGCGCTTGAGGGTGGGATGGCTATCTCGGATAGTGAGATGGAGGGGGGGGGGGGGGGCGAGCTTTAAGGTCCCCCAGAGAAAGCGAAAAACGAGGAGCAGCAGAGGAGGCTCGCAGGCAAAAAGGGGGGGGCGTCGAGCATTGGGGAGACGGCAGGTGGAGAGTCCGAGTCCTCTTCGGGGTGGGGCTCTTCCATCAGGGTCTTCTCTGGCGGGACGGCCACCAGCAGGTACGGCGTGGGGCAGGTGAAGGGCTTCCTGCTCGCCACCAAGAACGAGAGGGGAGTGAAGTTGGAGGAATATTTCTCCGACATCGAGAAGTTTGCTTGCACTGCCAGACGTGGAAGCACTAAGAAGGGCGCTGGAGAATTCACCCAGCAGGAGGAAGTTACTCCTAAAGATCAGCCGGGGAGGAGGGAGCACTACGACCGGGACTGAGTAAGGCGTCCAGCTGAGGAGCATCCTGAGCAGGGAGGAGGGATGAAGACGAGCTGCTTGAGGAAAAAAATGGATTATATATATACACATACCTGTTAGACTAAATAATATTGATATTGCTTTTATGTAAAATAAAGGGTTTTTTCAAAAAAATCTCTCTTCTCTCTCTCTCTCTCGTTCTCTCTCTTTCTCTTATCTCTCTCTTTCTCTCTCTCTCTCTCTAGGCAAGAAGGAGAGACGGCGACGAGGAGAGGAGTGCTGTCGTCCTTGCACTCAATCACCGTGAATTCATTTTGGGGGAGATGGAGGAAGTCTAATCAGTCTCGCAGGATCACCCGTGGATCCTGTTCCATTCACAACAGCGGCATGTGCTCCAGCTGCATGAAGCATGGCGCTCTCTGCGGCTTCGCTCCCGCCTCTCAGGCGCTGTCTGTGCCCTCTTTTCCTCTCGCTCCTGTAATTACGTTGAAAGTTCCAATTTTGGGTGAAAGAGCCCCGCTTTTCCTTTATTTCTTTCTTTCTTTCTTTCAAGTCCCAGCTGCTCTGCTAATGGCTTGTAAAACTCGTGAATTAACCGCACAAATAATCCTTTAATGAAGCTTAACAAACACAAGACTGAACCTCGGAAAGCAGTAGCAGGATAAAGGCCTTTTTGGTACGAAATTTGAAATGCATACGTAGTTATTTTTGCAGGCAATTTATTTTTCTTTTTTTTTCTTTGTCTGATTAAACACAGACATAGCTTGTTGTTGTGCAACAAGAAACCAACATTCATTTGTCTATAACTTAACTTTTATACTTAGTCATTTAACCCAGAGCAGGACTTTTGTCAAAATCAAAGTTGTTTTGCTGCCATGACAGTAGTTCATCAACTTTTTTTTATGCAAGTAGTCATTTTTTACCCTTTAAGTAACACTTAATGTGCGGTATGTGTTCACATGTTGCTGGCTTTTGGAAGAAAACGGTTGCGAACCACCAGCTGACAAGCAAAATGGCAGATGTGAAGCATTTTGGTGGATCTATTAGAAAAAAATATTCACAACACATTTTCATGAGTGTGTAAAAACTGAAACTAAGAATCTGTGTGTGTAGTGTTCATTTCTAACATAACTTATTTGTAAATTAAGTTGCTTGGACCCCCAGCTTGGACTCGACCACATGTGCTTTAAGCTTTGTATACATACAACTAATTTTAAACACAATAATAAAAGATTACACATTAAACTTATATAAAAAAGTAATGCATTTTCTAGTGTGCTGAAATTGTTTTCCCCAGTAGTTTGCTGGATAATGGATGTTGGGGATGAACTTTGTGAGAGTCTGCCACCGACACCCAAGTTGTGTGAGTAGATTTCCAACTGCAAAAAAAGGGGGGGGCAATCATCTGGTGTGTGCGCATGTTATTTTTCACAGAGATAGTGTTTTGATTGCCTGTGGGGAGGAAATGGTATTATTTACTCCAAAATTGCCTTTGCTTGATCCGCATTGGGTGGACTGGCAAGCTGAGACTAAATATGTCTTCTCTCCTCTGCGTCTCATCCGCCTCAACACAAGCTCCTCTTTCTGCTGCTATAAAGAGCGAGGCAACAGTCTTTACAGCTGAAGAAGTGCAAGTGCACCAGTTCTCAGCTAGATGGCTTTGTCAAAGGGCTCAGTGGGAACACTTGAACACAGCAGGGCCCCAGATGAGTTCTTCAGAGCAGGATGGGCTTGATTTGAGCAATTCAGGGCCTCCTGACTGACCGCCAATAGGAAAAAGGAAAAACAAATCTGCCTACTTTGAGAACGTCATCTAGGAGTGCAAATTCTGTTCTGATGTTGTTTTACCGTAATCTCTGCCATCTCTGGCACCAATTAGCGGCTATGCTCTTGTCTGGTGTGGGAAAAGTGTAACAAAACAAAAAAAACACGAGAAGGTGCAAGATGAATCACACCATCTTGTGTGAGCAAAGAGGGAAAATTATCAAATGAATGCATGACGTATTTCCTGGAATGCATACTTGGGCATATGCCTGGTCCGGATGACAAACCAAACCAAACACAGAAAAGTGCCACAGGGACAGTTCTGGTTTGTTAAAAACAGCTCGTCATCACTTCAAAAAGCGGCCGGTACGTCCTAGGAACTCATCCAACATGCCATGTGTTCATTTGGATTCCCACCGGAGTTCATTCAAAATGTCATCCACTCTGTGCCGGGGAAGGCATCACTATACGCACTCCATGAAACACAGTGGAGACAGAGGTTGAGCCTCCTCCATCAGCTCTATCGCTGTGCTAATCAATGCCAATAAGCTGGGGGCATGGCGGGGGACGTACCCTCCCCTTAACACTCTACCCTTACATATCAAATGGCAATTAATTCCTAATACGTGTTAGAAAATGTGGCTAATCACCACATATGCCTGATACTCTGGGCCTCGGTTTGGACGGGTGGACGAGTGAGCTGCTAACGATGCACAGCTCAGTGCCCTGCCACAATCTGCAGCGGCCCAAACACTGTCCCTAATTACAAGCCTGCGTTCTGTATTCACCATCATCATTAGCGGCAGGAGAGCGAGGACTCGCCGACTCCATCTGCGTCCGTCCTCAGATGAGAGATGACACTCAACACTCATCTACCTGCATGAATGTCTTTTATTATTCTTTCAGTTTGGGTTATATATTTTTCATACTTTACATGCTTTTATGATTTGCATGACAGATATTGTTTTTAGTGTTCAACAATACAACATAATCTTGTTCCTGTTACTACTTAATATACCGTAATTTTCGGACTATATGCCGCACCTTTTTTCCCATTTTTCGATTCTGCGGTTTATATAACAGGTAACAGCCACTAGGGGACATATGGTAATGGTATGGTAAACATTAAAACACATGCGGCTTATAGTCCAGTGCGGCTTATAGTGCGGAAAATACGGTAATTATCTATAATTTATTTATAATCTTTGTACAATTTGTTTTTTTGAGCCTCTGTGCTGCATGTCTTCTTGACTGATGTATTCAATCAATATTAATATTCTCTCTTCTTTTATTGTTTCTGTATGCTTTAAAAGGGCTAAATAATGCACCGCTTCATTTTAATTATTTGTCATTTTAATTATATTCCTCTGATCCAACTGCATCGATCTGTGCTCGGCGAGTTGGCCTTATGGACGACATAGATCGATCTAAAATCGATTTAAAATATAATAAATTGATTGTATCGATACTAGGAAATAACCCATTGGATTTAAGCACGTCTGACTTTTTTCTTAGCACTTTTAATGAAGCTGTCACGGACTGAGCCGTGACGTGCTCACGCAGTATGCAGGTAACCCACCGCCTCCCGAGCCCCGATTCAACTTCCGGGTTTCACGGCAAAGCCGATGGGATGTTCCACAAGGGTTGAAATAGAGGTGTTTTGCGGTGGTTGGTAGGGGGAAACCATTATTGCACGGGTGTTTTTTGTGTATATCACTAATATGGTTTTTTTCTGCTACACTGCTACAGCAGTGTTTGCACTTTATTCAAATAAAATGTGAATTCATTGTTGTTTACTTGTTTATTTATATTCATAATTAATTGATACCTGATTCCATTACAAGAAACAACAGGAATCTAGGAAATTTATTTCAGTCACACTGGTTGAATTTTTGGCAAAAAAGTTACTGAATCGATTTTAAGTCACTGAATCGTTTCGGATCGTATCGTTCTAAATGAACCAATATTGTCCTTAAATCGTATCGACAACCACGAATCGTGATACAAATCGATTCGTTGTTAAAACGAATCGTTACACCCATAGTGTTTAGGTATTTGTTGCTGGATAAAAGATACATAATGTATCTCTCAGCCACATGGTGACTGGTGAGCTGGTGGCTAACAGCTGGTGGCTAACAGCTAGCGCTGCTTACAGCTCTGACAGTGCAAACAACAGCCAAAGTGCATGAGCTATAGCTCACATGGGGCACGCTCACGTGCACTAAAAGACACAGCACAGAGAAGATCGGACTAGTGATTTAAGTCCTGTGCTCGGTTGTTCATTCTTCCACTTTATTAGAAAGAGTGGTCTGCTGCTACATTAATGCCCTGCATATTTTATGGATGAAAATTTCTCGATTGCAATTAGTCTCAAAGATTGTAAGAGAAAGTTATGGATAAGAATCTGCTCGGCATGTTTAGAAAACATCATCCATCTTCGCGGAACATAATATCAATGACAGCAGGTTCTGATAAGGACTGAATATGATGGTATTATTATCTCAACCCTGAGATTTCATCTCCACTCCTCCTTAATGAATAAAAAGACGCTTTTGCTGTTGATTGCCCTGTGAAATACAGCCACATATTGCCCTTAAATACAATGAGCTTTTACCCAGAGCTGTCAGCACCGACAGGGCCAGCTGGATTTTTGGCCCCGTGAAAATATATCACACTAGGCCCCCCCGAAACCTTCCATGATTTCTGTAGCCACCCCTCCAAAACCTCCAAAACCTATCCATTCAATACCTATCCATTCAATACCTATCCATTTATACGACTCCTCCTGCCGACTTGAAACTCTGTTGGAAGCAAATATTTTCTGCCACTGAGCGATGGTTGTGTAACGCTGCAAACATTCAACACAGTGGAAATGACTTGTAATTCAAGGTATTCTATGAAATGTGCAGAAGCAATGGTAAAAAGGATTGTAATTGTAATTGTGTTAATTAATTTATACAAACCAAAGTTAAATATATTAATTATCCCAAAAAATGTAAAGAATGGGTGCAGTGCACTGTCAACACAGTCCAAGGCAGTCAAGACTGAGATTAAACCTGTGTAATCATTGAAATGCACAAAAATACACAAGCTCACATCAAGCCCAAGCGCCGGTGTCTTCGTAACCGCGCGCACACATCTATCAATTCGGTTAATGCGGACGAAATGCTTCGATGGATGTCACACGAGGAACAACCTCCAAACAGCAGGCTCGGCTGCCACTCACTGGTGTTTCTCATTAAAATGAAAATGGATTTTGAGCGTGACATTGCATGCAGGTCGCATCATAGGCCCGTTTCAAGTGAATGCGAGGTCATGTTTGTGTTCCTTTCATGTTGAGATATTTACAATGTAAATGTCTCTTCACACTGAAATTTGAGACGTCTCCTTCCTTGGTACTGTTTCGGCCGGCTGAAGGGCAACACAAAGAATGGATTACCTTCCTCTTTTTTGTTACAACAATTTAAACAGCAGTGCTCTCAGTTATTTTATCAAATCCTTCGTTTGAGTTTCCCACTCGGCCGCAAGAAAAGCGATTCTTTTCACACAAGGAGGAAGACGCACCAATTTGATCTTGACTCCTGGCTCATCTCGGCTCTCTCTAATGCTTTTTTCTTCTTGTTCAGAAGCAGTTCAGGGTTGTTAGCTTTTGATGGAACGTCAGAAGTGGTCTAAATCCTAATAACTGTGTGTGTCATTTGGTAGGCGCCCGCGTAAACATCAACGAGGACGCTCACATACTGGGAAAGAGTGTCTCCAATGACGCCGACAATGACAATCAGCTCCCTCGGCCGATGTTTGTCACACGCTCCGTGCGTGCATCCAAATGGGACCGTGCAGTTAAATGCAATTTTAAAACGTGGGGAATTGTGTGCAGCACTTGATTGAGTTCAGCCTGCACAGAAATACGTTTGCGCTGTGAAGCAGCGACATAAAGTGAGGTTAAAAGTCCACCGGTGGGAGATCTCTGCTATTATCAGGGAAGGAATCATAATTATTTTCCAGTGATATGGGGGGTGTATAGTGCTAAACAGCAGGCATACGACTGGCTCGGGGTATTGCATGTATGACATTGAGATAAGCGATGGTGGGTCAAACCTAGGCAGGTAGCATAACCCCGATATCAGCCAAATGCACCTGTAGGTCCCCGTTGTCGTCTTAGGCTAATTCTAACCCCCGGAATCAGAGGAACATAGGCCACCGCGCGACGGCTTACTCTCACTGCGACTGGCATTGAGCACTGATTTATGTACTTTCATGGAATAATTAAAGGAAATATCTCCCATGCACACCCGCTCTTTCAGCTCTTTGAAAACACAAGCGGCCCAACGTGGTGTTGCACACTTCAAGCGCACATGCAGGAGGGCAGCATTGGGCCGGAGCTTTGACTCGGGCTTTGGCCAACAATGTGCAAATGGTTGAATTTCTATCCGCTGCAGATTGATAGATACGCTGTGTGCCTCGGGCCCGTGAATGTATTCCAGGCTCCAGTAGCTGTGGTTCCCTGCGCTGTATTGAGAAGTCACAGTGGAGCGGCGTGTTCTGCAGTGCTGGTTAAGCATCTGCCATCTGCCACACAGTTTAGGAAATAACTAAATGCTGGTTGTCCCACTAATCAGAGGCTTTGTTCACATCTCAGAGAATTCAAAGAATACTTCAGCACCAAAACTAGGTTTATTGGTTTTATTTGCTTTCTTTCCAAGAGCACAATCGATACTCATCTGCGGCCCGATTTTGCTCCCAGGGAATTGAATAACGAAGTTTGGTCAACGAATGTCATTTCTTGAATGAAATAAAGGTTCCCCTTCATTAGAAATGAAGGTGAAATGAAGGTTCCCCTTCATTTCAGGTAAATTGTTACAGCAAATTATGAATGTCTGTGATCCGAGTCTTATTGACATGAAGTAGATACTGTACTGATGATTCAATCAATTGATTTGAAAATCAATACGAAAAGCAACATTACACCATAATATTTGCACTGCAAAAACCCAGCTATATTTTGTACATTGCTCTGCAACTCCTGTTGTTGCAAAGAAGATTCATATTTCCAATAATATTCATCTTATGAAAACAAGGAAAAATGTCTTTGATACACGCAGTAGGTGCTGGTCTTCACGTCACCTTAAAGTTTCCCACCAGCTCAAGTTATGTGATTGAATCTGATGAAATGAAAAATGTGATTACAGCCGTGCAGAATTTGGGTAAAGTAAGGCGAAGGTTCTCATTTCATTTTTCATGCTACAGCAACATACGCAGGAAATGAAAAAGGAAATGGAAAAACGCTGACTCGAAACTTGGAGGGAAAATACTGAGGAAAGCTGTAACTCAGTTATGTTCCTTCCGTAAAGTATACACTATACATGGAGACTGCGGCACCAAAACGGGGATGTGGATAAGAAAAGCAATGATAGTTGTGTCCAATTACCCGAGAGGGAGCCACCACAAGGAGTCTATTAAGCCTCTTTCAGCTCATCAGGGAGGAAAGCATTCGGATGTCAGTGTTTACTTCATAATCTGCAATTTACTAAATGACTAACAGGAAATAAATTAAAATCCAAAAATACTTATGTCACTGCAGTATAGTTGCTACTTTAAACGGCTTATTCAAGTGCGTCTCTAAGAAAAGGGTGGGGGAAGGGCTCTTACTGTATTCGTTCAATAGCTTTTATTTAGTGCCGCAAAACGTATGGGCCCTAAACACGGGTGATGTCGAATTAGGAAATAGATGGCAACCGCATGTAGAATCGTTAAAAGATTTTTTTTTTGCAATTTGTCAGCCATTGCTTACGGACTTGGGGGCCTTGAGTGTAGCATTTGCCCTGTCTAGTCTTCTTTTCTTTTGCAATCAACGAGCGGAAGTAACCTTGTTTGAACTGTGGAGGAGCGACGCCATAGAAAGTGACCTGTCACTTACAAGGTCTAGAGTAGCCTTTTATTTAACTCTAAAAGGGACCATCAATTACTGTCAATAAATTCCGCCTGCGTGTCACTATGTCACATAGCAAAGCTAAGATAACCATGATGACGTCATCAGGATTTCATCATCTTACTCTCACCGATGGGTTTACACGCCATCCAGTCGGTATCGAACACCAAGCGTAACAATAGAATGCCGCTATTTGGCGCCCTGAGGATCAGACCAGGCTAAAATATGTGTGGGAAAAAAAAACATATTTTAGCTAGCATAGCAGAGTGATGTTAGTTTGATGCCCTGTGATGTTTTCATGTGTGGCTCTGTCCCTCAACTCCACAGATGCCCTGACATGCTCTGTTGAAAGCCCTGATCTATTGCTTTTACATAGGAATAGATGTCTGCTGCAGGCCACAGAGAAGACTACATCCCGTTAACTGTAAGCTGTAAAATAAGCAATTTTCTACTTGGCATCGGGCCTCCTCGGGAGGAGGAAGCGTGGAAATATGTGACCTCTGCTTGACAGTTTTGCTGATGCGCCTGCTGAGGCCGGCATGTATAAATGAATCTCAATTTCCTTTATTAATTTTAAACGTCACTATAGATTTGCGTGTAAGTGGACCTGACCCAACGTTTCAGCTCACTACCAAACAAGAGGAGGTGACACGCATCACATTCCCAAACACAACATTTAACAGAGGACTTTGAAGGTTACCTTTGACTCCTTAAGGCCTTATTTGTCGCGAGTGGTCTTCAACACGTAGCGTGAATATTACACAGCAACAATACAGATGGCTTTGGCACATTCATTAAAAGCATCAACCAGTCACAGACCTAATAAAGATGTACGCACTTGTATACAACAACACTGAGGCTCTGTAGTCAGAAACCACAATGGCAAACCTAATTTCTCCTTCCAAATCCCAAATCCCCTTCTTCCAAGAATAGAATCTCTAGACATGCATTACCGTTTAGCAGGGGCATCTCAAATTTCTTTCAAAGCATTTCCCTAAACTCAATGAAATAGCTTGCAACGGCTTAGGCTACACAACAATAGCTCAGACTGCCAGGAAATGCTCTTGTTCAATAGAATCTCGGCAGTTGGTCTTCCGATTGGACAGAAAAGCCACCCACTAACATCTGGCTTCAGATTTGAGGGAGAAAGGCTACTGTCTTTATTCATTCCTGGGGGAAATAACTATTGTTTATCTGTATTCATCGTCTCCAGATCAAATCAGCAGTGTGTCGGCTCTGCGTCTTCTTTCTGTCTTTCTTCCTCTTCCTGATTATAAGCTGGTCAAGGTGGTTTCGTCAAGTAATTCCTGCCACCTGCTGCTGATCATCTTGATTGCCACTACACTCCTCCAGTAATAAATCCCGGTTTGATCTTCCAGTCGTCGCCAGTTCGTCAGTTACTCTTACTGGTAATCTGCTTCCCGGCTGCTGTTCTACTGAATAGTAATTTCTTGCCTACTACTAGTATTGCTGTCCTGGTCTGCTTTTTCCTCAGCTCCTGTTCCTCAGCTTTGACCAGTTCCCGTCCGGAGCTTTAACATCCAGCCTCCTCAGTCTCAACTGCCGATTTTTCGTCCTTAACCTTTTTTTGTTAAATAAAAACTCTGTGGTGAAGTTCAGTCTGCTGTTGATTCCTGTTGGTGTCTAAATCAACACAATCTGGCATTGCGGGCCAGATTCAACGCTTTCTGTGAAGTTATCGCCCCGTGTCGGCCGAGCCAAAATATCCTCTTCTCAGAATAACCCGCCAACACCACGTGACAGCCACCGGCGCGCTGAGCCTGCCAGAGCCAGTGCGGCACCCGCAGAGCAGGGGAATAACTTTATCTGAAATATGATGGCATCTATCTCTCAAGCCGCCAGACGTCCTCATTACAGGCAGTTTCTCTGACTGGTTGTTCAGACATCAGCTGTCACAGTTCATCAGCCATGTCAAGGTAGGAGCAAAATAAGCAGCTGCCACAAGTCTCCCCTGCTGCAAAGGAGCCTTGAGGAGATACATGCTGGGCCACGGAGCTCTGGAAACACTCCAGGGTCCTCAGTCATTCTGATGTCTTGTGCAGTGTACAACCCCGCACTACATTTGAGTTCACTGTCGGCAGGATTAAACCGAGATTGTTGTTCGGGGAGACGAGTAGCGTATACGGATTTGTCAATGGCCTGCTTTCATTTGGTCAGGTTATGACAAGGAACTTTTAAAAGTCTCAATAAACAAGTTGTCTATTTCTACCAAGTCTGGTTCCCACAAAATCAGGCAGGTTCCCCGGAAACTCCTCCAGCTCAGACTGCAGTGGGACCTCTGGCAGCCAACCAGCACACCGCAGACAGACCCCGATCCGGCTTTACTACCGCCTCTTAGCCTGTCAGTCAGAGGGCGCTGGGGGGAGGTGGAGAGCGCCGCAGCTGGCAGCAGCTGCTCCACCTCTGGCCGGGAGCAGAGCTTTGCCTTTCCTTAGCTTTCCCTACTGTCGTGCCAGCGGCAACAGCTCACTGCTGGAAGCCTGGGTCGTAGATGCCTGCTGAAAGGAAGGGAGGCACGGCAGAACCCTGCTGCAGTCAAATGAGAGCTTTCCTAAAGGGCCGCTGATGCTCACGAGCCAAAAAAACAACACAGATCTGAGATTTAAGAATCGTTGTCGTAGTTTTAGCTGAATTATAAGTTCAGTCATCTGGCCGTAGATATTCGTTGTAATTAGAGACACATCTAAATGTAATCTTGCTGATAACATTTTTATTAATATTGAAAGCGGTGTAGTGTATAGTGTGAGTTCTCTCCACATTTTCTTGTCCCTTGATAAATCAACAGTTCTTTTTTTCATGATTTTGGTAATTAACACAGATGGCTACTACGTACATTTACAATAACTTACTAACCAGTTGCAAAACATCTTGCCAAAGGTCTATATTTACTGATGAGTTTACTCTCGTGCACTGTCCTTTTGAATTGATTTTAAAAGAATAGAAAAAAATGTCCATCCAAGTCCTAAAAGTGCTCCAACAACCAGGTTGCCTGACATTGTCACTGCAGAAAGGGATCGTCACCCCGTGTACGTGAACGCCCCCAGGCGTTGCAAGGGGGCGGGAGTGAAAGTCTGTGGTCAGGCAGAGAGACTGTGCTAAAGGCTGGCTATAATCCCCCTAAATCCCCGAAAAGGTTGTACGCCTGACACTGAAAAGAAATGAGCTCCTCGCACTGGAACGATTTCTCACGGAGCTCCTGAGTTGAGAAGGAGTGTCTCCAAAGCGCTGTCCACTTTTCCACGCTGTTTCTTATCACCTTCAAACGCAGTCCTGCAGATACTGGAAGGAGCAATCCCAAATAACAAGAACGCCCTTGATCCCTGTCTGACCCCCCTCTGGAGACAGCCACACTCTGCCCCTCTGTGTTCTCGGCCCCGACACTGTCTGCCTGCTCAAGGGTACGCACGTTTCCTTATCCCGCTCCTCCAGGTGCGCTCCGCCAATGGCTGCTCGCCTGGAGAATGTCTTTATCGGAGTCGCACACTCTTAAATCGGTGACTACCAGAAGTGAAGTTGTCAGAAAAAGGTGATTTTATTAACTTTACTGTGATAGTGTGTAATATCTGCAAGGTGTAACAGAAGGGAAAGAAAGAGTCAGTTGAGCGAAGTCGTATCTGTCAACGAGCCCATTTGGATGTGAAATAGGTTCGATAAATGAGTCATCATCAGGAGCTCCGTGGGAGCAGTCGGAGCTCCGTTTCGCCACTCGGCTACCAGAAGTTCTTTGAGAAGACATCACGCGCCCTGTGATAACCTCTTGTGGTTCCGAAGAAAACAATAATAACACCGCCAAGCTTCTTAATGAGTGCAAAACCACTCCAGCGTTGAACCGCAGTGTGGCAGTGATTTGCTTCCATAATCATTCACTCCAAAGCCAAAACAAATCTGCAGACAGGCCTGTCAATCTGGTGGCTCCGGATGAAATGCAGTGTTTATCAAGATGAGTCCCATGGTGCAGCGAGCTAAATGCAAGAGAAAACAACTGATTGACTGATATGGCTGATAATGCTCAATGTGGTCACTCTTTTCAGCCTCGGACATTCCATAATCCTTCTGTTACTTATCTATTTAGATAGAAGTCTTGATGGCGATGGAGTATTGCATGAATGACTGATGAGAGAAGGAAACTGTTTTTTAGCTACTAAATTGTTTGAAGTTTGAAGATCTTGGAAAAATATTAAAACGATAAATCTTCCAGAATTACTTTGAACCGACTCTATTGCTGAACAAAAACGCTGCTATGGGACCATTCTGCCAACCCACAAACACAATAGGTCCATGCCCATTTCCAAATTCTTGTGTTCCACTATGTCCAGTAAAGGCCACGATATGGCTAAGATTAGGGAGAGTTTGGGATTTGGGATCAATTAAAAAGGCAAATGGTAAATTTAAATTTTTAGGTGGTTGGACTAGTCAAACAAACACCAGACTTTCAGCCTGGAGACCACTGTTAGTGTCCTGTATAAACCGGTAGTATGTGTGCGTATGTGCCGTGTGATTTACCTGACATTACTACACTACGTAAAATGGCGTAAGAACGTTGGTCTGCATAAGTCTACATATCCAACATCATATCAATTATTAGCTAATTCTTAACGACGTGTGTTTCACGCCCGTACGTCCTCTCGTGTGCCAGCAGAAAGAACGCTAACCAGAGTCAACTAAATGTTTGTTACGGTTTTAGGCTGGGAAATCTGTCGAACAAGAATATTAAAAGTGTAGTTTACTGCATTTGTTCTCTGTAAGTATCTTTATTCTGTTTTTTTATGGGTATGTTTTACACAGGGTTTAACCTGAGCCAGGCCATAAATATATGATAACAATCATTAAAACCTCACTTTCGAACAGTGGTGTCACTTTCCAGATTGTCATATGGGCTGATCAGGACTTGCACACCATTCATCTTGCGGGAAAATGTTGCTGAGGCTTAACTTTATCTGCATGCACATATGTATACATTGTGCTCTTCAGAGTGTATATATATATAAATATATATATATATATATATATATATATATATATATATATATACACTTCATCATCAAAACGTCATCATCATACAGATCCCACTAAATGCTGCAATGCTGTTGGACATTAATTGATCTCTCGGGAAGGTTAATTCTGACATTTTTAATGAATGTAAATTCTATAGTTGAAAAGAATGAAAAATTAGTGGAGGTAGGCAAAATATTTTTGGTTCATTAAATAGTGAAAACTAATTTTTCAGAGGCTCCCCCCTCTGAGCCACCTGGGCCGAGAAATGACCCCGGGCAGGTTGTGGCAATGCGGGGGCTCTCGCGCTCCCCTCTCCCAGGGGCCACCTATCAAGTCTAATGCATCGTCCTCTTGGAGAAACAATACAGAAAAGGTCATTCTCAACTGCTACCCAACTTCGCCCCGCCCCTGCCGAGCAGTCGGCCCGTGCAGCGTTGCCGCCACCCCCGACTGTGATTGACTGGAGGTGCTTTGTCACTCGGTGATCGGGAGGGACTGGAGGTCGGAGTGGCCATCTGATTCAAATCAGCCCCTTCAAGTGAGAACAGAGAGGCAAATAATGCATTCATCTCCACTCTCGGCTTTGAACGTGCCACTGCTGTAATAGTCCCATCGCTACAGCCTTTTCAGGGCCTTCTGTGGTGTTTAAGCCACTCTTTCAGGTGTAGCTCTTTGATTCATACTGTGACTCCATTGGGTATTCATGCCGGGCCGCGTAGTGCAGAAACAGTTCCTCAGACTAATACTAATTAGCCGCCGGGATTATTTTTCAGGTGCTGCACTTCATCTGTCAAATAAATCCGGCAGCGAGTGAACGCAGCATTTAGATAAAGTAAAAAAATGATTTTGCAAAATGACTTTCTGTGGCTGTCCCCAGTGTCTACAGTGTTTACTTGTCGTTGTGTTGCAGCGGTGGGAGTTGCTCCACTTACAGAAAGTGATTTGGGTGCAAACAGCCCCCCCTCACCACACACACAGTATAATTAAACAATGTAAGTCTTATAGGGGGACAGGGGTATCCATAATGCCGACATGCAGCACTTAAAAGCCATAAACACAAGACAAATGTTCATCAGCTGCACGAGTGAGCCGTAATCAATCATATGATTTAAGCGGAGGAAACAGATTATTTCCCGTGCAGGAGAGTGCTGATGCCGACATAATAATATAAATGAATGCATTCTAATTGTAAGAAATCCCCATGTATAATGGGGGACACAAATACTGCTCTTATATAAGTGGAGAAAAGGAGGGAGCTGTGATCGAGCATCAGATACATCCGTTGGTAGTGCAATAGCGGCACCCTGTGGCCGTAGAAACACATAACACGCTTGATCCACCTTGCATGAGACGTCACAGGGTTTAGAGAAATGTTGATATAATGAAAAAAAATACATTTCAAGCTAAGGCGTGACTGAAAAGATAGATCTTGAACAGCCTTTTAAATTCCAGAGACCCACATGGCCCCTTTGGTTTTCCTTCTTTATGCATGACAGAGGGGGTTAGCCAGCCCACAGTGTACGTCACATAAAAGTGCAATTTGTTAAAAAGATTTGGTGTTATGTTTTTTGATTGAGATTCATATAATTGTATGAAAAATCCATCCAAAATACCACATCAAGGCACTGAGTAACATTGTTGAAAAAACATGAAGAGCTTCGGTAACAATTACTTATTTAATTTGGAAGGATTGCTTATTTTGGTGATTGGATCAAAAGAACCTCTGTTCTGGAAACTTCCCATAAACTTTCATATTGTCAATATACCTAGATTCTCTGAATGCCCCAGGACTCCAGTTTGTGGTTGTGGAGTTGCACAACGCTGTGATTATCCTAAAGGTCACGAGGTCATGAGGTTTTAAACAGCCATGCCATGCCAAGTTTCTTCTTTAATGGTTTCTATGGGGACTAACATCATCACAGAGGAATACAACTCGGCTCAGTGGATCTATTAGAGTGTCAGATTTGAAGTCATACCCAATTTATTTAATTGATGCAGAAATATTTAAACTTTAGAAAGGAATTACATTTTTGGGAAAACAAAAAGGTATAGGCTTTTCCATGAGGACAGCCACGGTGACCCCTTGGTCCCACTTTCATTCACGTATGTTAAGGTGAGAGGTCATAGCTTCCTTAGAGGTGATGACTTCCTTAGTAGCCGGTCCAGCCGTAGCGGGGATCATCCCGTTCTCATTAGAGAACCTGAGAAAAGCTGTTCCAATGGAGCACCACCGGCAGAAACTAGACATGTATGTATATATATATATATATATTGCTCATCGAAGGGATCTGCGGCCTACTTGGCAACAACTTTTCCAAAGACTTCCACTGTAACACGGCATCTAGAACACTGGCTCATAAATAAAACCGTGTCACGGTCTGCCTGAATGCATTGTGCAGCCCAGGTAATGACTGTATTTAGTCCTCTCGTGAAACTCTAACTCCATCTGGTGAATGTCACTTTGTTACTGTGGGATTCGTTCATGTTGCCAGGAGGGAAGTTACACCTCAGGTCCGGCTCCTCCAAGAGATCAGGGAGCTCCGAGTTCCTTTCAGCCGAAGGCCCCGAACCATATGCCGCCATAGTCCCTGGAAAAACTGCCAGGTGAGAGGGTTTTAATCACCTTTGAAATGAGTGATTAGAATAATTATTTCAGGGGAGAGGGATGGCTTTTGCTATTAACAGCCCTCTGTTCAATATCACAACAAATTAGTTTGCGCTCATTAGTATGAGTTGTGCTTGCCTAGTGGTTTGGAAAGCCTCCATCGGGAACGTGCGTTATTACTCCCGGTGAGTGGGGCATGTAATTAGCATTCGTCAAGTGCTGTGTTGATACAAGTCCCTCCTCGTAAAATCTAATTTTGCTGTTACATAAGTGTTATTTGCCTGATCAAGGAGGATCTCACTTGCGAGGCTAAATCGTTACATCTATGGTAGACAGAGCTTCCTCTTGATTTCAAAGTCCACGTAGAAAGACTGGCAGAGATGCCTGATTCAATATTTATGCATTAATATATTTTTTGTTGATGATGTTGTTACTGCAGCTTTATTGTGTAGATCCCAATGCAGCTCTAACGCCATCGGTCAATTCTCCAGGGGATTATGACCAAGGTAAAAACCAACCATTCTTCTTATGTAAATTATATTTGAATACATCTGATTTGATCCAATATTAGGTGACTCTTCTTTTGTCTTCTGTTCTTATTTTCTAACATATTCTTAACTTGGCTGAAACATTATGCTAGTAGCCTGGATGTTGGAAGATGTATTTACTCAAATGCATCAATTAGATTAGCTAGAGTGAAAGTTAATTTATTGTTTTTTAGAGGAGCAAGCTAATGTAGTTTAAATATGCAGAATAACTAAACGTGTTATGTGTGTTATGCATGTTATATGAAATTAAAATTACTTTTACATTGTAGTGGTGGAATATAACTAAACCCATGTAATGTTACATTTCAACAGTGCAGTAGGCCTATTCTAATTTTTGCCCCACTACATTTACGGTTCAAATTACAATTTGAATTTCGGTTTTCATACTAAATGATAAGCCTTAAAAAAAACATATTTTGTGCCTTTAACTATCAAGTGGTATAAACATTTTCTGAAGTTAGCTCCATCTAAAAAAGTTCAACTTTTAAAGGGAGCATTTCCTTTCTTTGACGGTTGGAATGAGAACTCCTCGTCAGTGTGCTGGGGACACAATTGCAATGCGCACACACTTCCTGATGGAGCTGCTCCTGCGAAGAATAAAAATACACTCCTAGCAAGCCAGCTAGACGAGTTGAGAAAAAGTTATGTCTGGCTGTGAAGTGGATAGAGAAAGACTGTTCTTTAAAATGGACGTTATTCCTCGCTTTCCTGTACATTAATAGCAGAAAATAGCCCCATGCCCAGAGAGCCACCGGCACTGGCGACAAGACAACTGCGAAGGGTTGGATTGTTTAAGCTAATTACGCTCAGTTCCGGTAGCTAGCGTTAGCAACCAGGCTAACCAGCTAACGCAAACCTGCTAGCCAATTTACCGTAGGCCTTACGTATCTTTTTTTTTGTCACAACTGTTGTATGGTACTCCTAAAACAACGTTAGCACGAGACTATAAACATGTTACAGGCCCGTATTGCTTATGCCAAAAGATAACTTTGAGCACTTTTAAATTGCAGTTTTCATTGGGCAGCAGGCTACAGCTCGCTATGCTAGTTAAGCTACGCGGCTAGCCAGTTGGTCGGCTGCATCCTATCAACTTAGCTGACAGTAAGCTTTAAGCCATTATATGTTGTCTTGACGGGATTTGTTAACAGCCACGTTGCCCCCGCACACGCAGGTAGCTGTAGAGTCGCTTAAGTTATTACTTAACGCTGTTAAGTCCCTGTCATGTCCCTGGTCAGCGACAAGTTAGTTCACAATTGTGCCTCTCATTGCAAGCTAATTTTCTTGAGGCCATTATTGGCATCATTTTGCCCAATATAATTGTAAATAGACCTTAACGAGTGTGTTCTTGTCTGCTATTTGGTCTCTATTCAGTAAGCTTCTAGCTGACGTTAGCTAGTAATGTCTCTAACGTTACCATCTGCCGATATAATTGAAACACCTCCTGGGTATCCGTTTGAAGAAATCAACTATGAGGATATTGAAGTCGAGGAGGTAGGCTGTGACACCGACTCAAGCCTTAACGCTAATGCTTTTCGTGGATGTCGAGAAGTCGAGACGGTGCTGATGAACTGTGTATTTTCAGGTGGTGGGGAGAGGAGCTTTCGGGGTTGTTTGCAAAGCCAAATGGAAAGGCAACGATGTTGCAATCAAGACCATTGAGAGTGAATCGGAAAGGAAAGCCTTTATTGTCGAGGTACTGTTGTGATCCTCATTACCTTTCGGCTAACAAAATCAGTTGACACACAGTTTCAAGTTCTCGTAGGACAGAGTCTGCATAATGACATCCTGGGTGATGTATATTTGTGTACTTGGAGTATTAAATGGCATGTATGCTGATGACGTTTCCTTTTTGTCTCCAGCTTCGGCAGCTTTCACGAGTGAATCACCCCAACATTGTCAAGTTGTACGGCTCGTGCAATAATCCAGTGAGTTAGCTGTCATTGCATCACATGTCACGCGGCCATTGATGATTCGCCTCTCCAGTAATGGAATGTCCCACAGCATAATGCATCTCTATCTAAGCCCAGTCAAGCTTCTGACGATTGTCTCTTCCCTCTCAGGTCTGCCTTGTGATGGAATACGCTGAAGGCGGGTCTTTGTACAATGGTGAGTCTCCATGCACACTAACAGAGCGACACATCTCCACTGCAGAGGTCCTTATTTGTTTGGCCTTGCTAGTGGTGAAACAAACACAGCTTTGCACAGACATGAGAAGCAGCCCTGTCTAGTTGGCCCTCCCACTGTTTGCACGTTCAGTCCTTTGTCCCAATTCCTTGATAAACTAGTCTTTGCACAGTAAAATACAGCACAACGTTGTTGGTCACTGCAGTTAATATCCAAACGCTTCTGGGGAGAAATGAGATGTAACAAACGACGATATGCAATGATATTATAACGTCTCATTAGCGATCCATATAGGCCTGCCAACTTCAGCATTTATAGAATTTGTGTGCCCCATGACGTTTAGCTCCTTGACAGTCTAGATTTCTTGCAGGGTTGAAACTTGATGTAGCACTGCTGCCGTGTGCCAAGTGAAAGTACTTGAGTGAGGACAAATCAATTGAAAGGATGAACAAAACTACAGAAAAAACGGAATAGATACGGTTGAAGATTCATAAATGCTGTTAAAGTTTTCATTGTATCTAATTAATGGACACATGAGCATGCAGGACTTCAGTATTAAGAATGAAGTGGTTGGAGCAGATATTATTCCCTATCGGTTCAGATTGGGAGACTGCTGTTTTTTCCCCAGAATGAGATTCACACATCCCACAGTACTCTGTACTGCGCTATACACTTTTCAATTACCTCTCCTCCCTAGTTACAGACTCTTCATCAAAGTTATTCCCAGAAGCCACACTATGGACCTACAGCTTTGACGTCATTAAATTAAGTTTTTAAACCTTTTTGACCACAGCAACTTTGCCCCTTTTTGGCTCATATGAACCTTTTGGTAAAAGATTGTGCTTTGACTGCTGCAACCAGATATGACTTTCTGGGGAGCTTTTAGTGCCCAAAAGGCTCTGGAACAGGAACACTTAGGGTGGGGTTTGCAGGGATTTTGAAAAAATTAGAAAACAATAAAAGAGATATTGTGCAGAGAGCGGTAGAAGCTTTGCTGTGAATGTGAGAAAAAAGTCACTTTGTTTCTGAAACGGCAGGATAGGGTCTTGGAATGCGACAGAATCAAGGTTTAGGTTTTGTATTATTATTTTGAAACACACCCAGGTGCAAAGTGTGTTAACCCCCACCAGTGTCCCATTACATGTTGCCTTTTCATATGACAGGAGAATTGAACTAGGCTCTGCCGGTCTTTAGATCGCTATGGAAACGCTGATGGGGTGAAGGCAACCTAGAAGTTCCTTGAAAAGTAATCCATGGAATAAAATAACAAGGAACTTATTGGCGGAAACACTCAGTTTGTGTGTGTGTGTGTGTGTGCGTGTGTTATTTTGTGCGTTTGTGTACGACAATGTTGTGAAGCACTGCTCTCTGCCTGATTCCTTTCCTAGGTTTAATGTCTGTGGTGGTGGTGGTGGTGGTGGTGGTTGTGACTGTGCTCTCTTGTCCACAGTACTGCATGGTGCTGAACCCCTCCCCTATTACACTGCTTCCCATGCCATGAGCTGGTGTTTTCAGTGTTCCCAGGGCGTCGCCTACCTCCATGGCATGAAACCAAAGGCTCTCATTCACAGGGACCTCAAGCCACCTAAGTATGCTCCTCCTCGCCTCACTCTCTCGTCTCCAGCAGATTTATTTTTTTACATCTTGGGTTATTCTGTCTGTCCTGGTCAAGAGATTTTGTCAACTCTCTGAACCCTATTTTACAAACATCTGAGGCTTACTGCAGAGCCTCACATGAAACAAAAATGGACCATTTTCATTAAAATCTCATTTGAAAAAAGAGAAAATAAGTAGGCTATTTTGAAGGACTTTAATCTGTGAGTGAAGCCTCAAGGTGGTCTGTTAATATCCTGAAGGGAAATTAATATCGACTATTTTTTTAAATCTGAAATTGGCTCGTGATTGTGATTTTGAAGAATTTGATTTTGATGGGCTTTGATTTAAATATATCTTTTTTTTGTTCTTTATTTATTTAAAGGTGACAATAAATAACATAATATATAATAACAGAATTTGTTTTGATGATAATGTAATGTTATGGATTTGGTTATTTTTCCTATACAAAGTATATTCATATTTTTACTTTAAAAAAATTGTGTGTGTGTGTGCGCACACACACGCACACCAAGAGTGGGTGTTAAAAGAATCCTTTTGCTGATCTCAGAAAAAACAAAGCTTTGAAACCATTTTTTTCCTCACAAATGTAGTTCTTACTATAACAAGTCTGATGGCTGCCTTTTTAAATTATTTTATTAATTAATTATTTTATTAAGTTCTAAGCAGAGGAGTCTAATGGAGCATATTTATCACTTTTTTTGTTCCAGTCTGCTTCTAGTGGCAGGCGGCACTGTGCTGAAAATATGTGACTTTGGGACAGCGTGTGACATTCAGACCCACATGACCAACAACAAAGGAAGTGCAGCCTGGATGGCCCCAGAGGTATTTGAAGGCAAGTATGAGTGGCATCTCAAGTAGTTGGAAGAGCTTCAGATACCCACTTGGTTACTAGTTTGTTTTAAGTAAATAGTATATCTATGTATATATAGTATATCATACCCAGTTACTGCAGCTTACGATGGGGGAAAATATTGTGTAGCGCTATCATGACGTGATCTCTGTAGTATGTATTTTTGACGAGTAACCCGGCCTGTTTCTTGCCTGAAGATTTATTTTACTACTACTAGAGCAAATATTTAAACATGACATCCTTTCAATGAAAACAACCACTATGGATGACAATGGCAAAGTATTTGGAATCTTTTTTTCAAGATTACACTGACATTGTGACACTTGGATGGTGGCAAAAAAGGTTTGAAGCCTGGCTTCCACATTCTTTTTCTCCACCCAACGATTCATCAGCAGTCCATAAAATAATGCGATCGCTAAGCGAAACCGATTTATAGATGAAAGCTCATGAACTCCCATCACCACAGCTCCCTCATTCTTTGTCTTGCACCTACCTGTGGTTGTTCACCTTTCACCTGAATGCCAGATCAGCGCTTATAGCACTAGTCCTTGATCCATCATCTGCCGACTGCTGCTTTATTGATGGCAGTCTCTCAAGCACAGTGAGGAGATCAATGGTGCGATGCTAGTGGCTTTTTTTCCCCCTTGGGAGGCGACGGTGTAAAGTGTTAGTTCCTTGTTCGGCAGGTAGGACGAAAGATGAATTTAGTCTCAGGTTAATGTCCCCCGGAGATGTGATAAAAGCTGCCGACGCTTCCTCAGGCACATCCTTGCTCTCATCTCAAAATGTGCCACGGAAGATTGCCTTCATCAAGTCAGCCAGCGGTGTATAGCGCGCCCCATTCGGCCCGTTTTTGAAGTGGACCTAAGTGTTGCTGTGCCTTTTGATGCTTGCAGGTAGCAATTACAGCGAGAAGTGTGACGTGTTCAGCTGGGGCATCATTCTCTGGGAGGTGATCACTCGCAGGAAGCCCTTCGATGAAATCGGAGGACCGGCTTTTCGCATCATGTGGGCTGTGCACAACGGTGAGTTGTGCGTCTGTGCGGGGGGGGGGGGGGGGGGGGGCTGTAGGATGCAAAGGCCACGTCCTGCTGTCAGCTACTGTGAGCCGTCAGACGCCCCGCGAAGGCCTGCTGGAGAGACTGTGAGAGTAAAAAGCCGGGTACAGCTAAAAGCCATGTTTGCCAGTGCAGAGACGGATGAGGGAGAATACTGGGCACAATTTTCAGCTGCCTGCCCGAGTCATTGCATTTCGAGCAGCGGGAGAGATGGAGGCTTTGTCATGAATATGATATGCAATATTTATGCTTGTCTTGCGTGATGCCACATTTAATTTAATTTGTGTGACTTTTTTTCATTTTTCTTTTCTCACACTTTAAGGCACAAGACCTCCTTTAATCCACAATTTGCCCAAGCCCATTGAGAGCCTGATGACTCGCTGCTGGTCTAAAGACCCCTCTCAGCGGCCCTCTATGGAGGAGATAGTGAAGATCATGACTCATCTAATGAAGGTAATCTGCTTACCTTTCCTCCCAGTGGATGAATCTAGAAACCTGCCCATAGCGTTCAATCAGTGTCGTGGGATTAGTGAACGTTTTAATGCTACATACAGCAGAGACTGGCCATTCACATAGAGGGAGGTTTTCGACTGTTGGAAAAACTGCAATCATGTCGTTGTGGTGATAAGAAAGGGGGTTTAGACAAAAGAACACAAGACCACGTCTGTATCATTTGCCCAAGAAGTTGTGTATATGAAATCTGGGTGACTTGTATGTTCGGTGTCCAGAAGGCCACTCGGTGTCTCATGATATTCAGATGTTTGTCTCAGGATAGAGAACATGACGGTCTTTGTACAGAGATCATTGTGTGTGGGCAGAACCTCCCTCGTCCCCCTTTATTCCAGTATACATGTTGGTGCTAGAAAGGAAAACCGCTGAGTAGCTGTGTGCCATCGGTCTCCTGTTTGCAAACATTAAATATCCTGTTTTGATGACTTTTACACTGGTTTAGAGAGACATTTTTTAACATCAACCCTCATTGATTCAAACTGCTGTTAGACAGTCATCTTTTAGTTTCTAGGTTTAATGACTCATTCATGCAGCACTCCATAGAATTGAACACAATGAACTAAGTTCTTCAAAATCACCACATAGTGGAACACATCTCAGTTTAAGCAAATTAAAACCTCTACAAAGGGGCTATTATATTAGATTGCAGTAGTTTAACAAGGTTTATCTAATAAACTTTGAAATTAGTGACGTCTAACACATTGAAAGGTACAACGTTACACACAGTGGTTTCCAAACCTCTATTGAATTGATACACATTTTAAACTCTATTCAGCACATCATTACCTACCTGTCTCTCTGACGATACAGTCACTCGAGGGGAGAAACGGGAATACTTGCTGAATCGGAGTTGTGTCAAAAAGCTGAGAGGAGAGTCAAATGATTAAAGCATTTACCAAAGGTTTATTAGCCTTTTTAGGGCACTTCTGTTCAAACTCTTTACTAATATGTTTCAGCTCATTTCAGTTTAACTGGAAACTCTCAAACCAGTTGGCCAGTCTGACTGACTATATATTATTATATTGGAATCAATCTCCTTTTTCAAACCGAATAAGAATGGTTAATGTGCAGATATAATATGTAGTTTTAGTCACTTTTATAATAATCAATGTTTTTTGGCAGTACTTCCCAGGATCCGATGAACCTCTGCAATATCCATACCAGTATTCAGATGATGGACAGAGCAACTCTGCCACTAGCACAGGTACATGGCTCTGATCAATGGTTATCAACACAGAAGAATAATGTCGAAGGGTTCTATTTTAATTTTTCTATTTTTTAGCACCCAGTCATTTTGATCATAAAATAATAATGTGTGGACGAAATATTGACGAAATGTATGCCCGAAGTTAGCATTAATGTCCCCATTTACAACTTGTGCAACTGTCCTCGTAAAAAGTTCAAGGAGATCACAATCGTAGACAAAGTTTCCTTTTTTCCCCATCTTTTGAAGGACCTGTTGATACAGATGAGTTGCAAACCATTAAATCATTTGAGTGCCTCAACCTTCAGGTCGTTGAAATTGTTTCCACGTAGTTTAGGCATCCTTTCTTATTCGGGTTGTGTTATACAGTAGTTTCTAGATTAAGATGCGTAGGTTTGTCACATAATAGAAATCACCTTTCTCCTGTTCTGCTTGTTGGGTAACATCAGGTTCATATGTGGAGTACACCAGCACAAGCAGCAAAAGTGACGCCAACATGGAGCACAGCGACTCCCAAGGGAGCAACGACACTATCAAGATCACGCCTCAGTTCGCTCCTTACTTCAAGCCGAAGGTGAAATGACTCGTCATTGGTGATTGGTGAAGTTCCCGGTGTAAGTGTGTCTCGTCATACCGGGGCCATTGTGGTGAGAGTTTGTCTCTGGTCCTCTCAGGCGGACCCATTGAGGACTCTGCCTCTGTCCAGGGGGGGCAGCGTCGAGAGCCTGCCGGCACGGACGCAGTGCCCCACGTTGTCGGACAACAAGAGGATGAGCGCTGACCTGTCGGAGCTGGAGCCCAAGATGCCACTCATGCCTGCAGGTAACAGCTGACATGACACAGACTCGAACCACACATGAAAGCAGCGAGAGGGGCTCATTGAGGCAAAAGCTGGGCCATTTAACAGGATGCCGAGCCTTGGAGGCCTCTCAGGCTTCTCCCAGGTCCACAAGAGAACCCTCTCTTGACTCTTCTGTCAGTTTAAATTTTCATGTGCCATCGTCAGTTAGAGGGAAAGATTCCTCATGTAAACACAGCAGTAACACTCTGCAGGGTGTGTCATGGCTTTTTGTTTTTACACTTTGATGCAGCAATTAATAAACTGAGTTCCAGTAATTGCAGCATCGGCCGTCCTGGTCCTCAGATCACCCTAATTGAACTTTTAATCCCAGCATCGTCTGAGCCAGACGCTCGCTGACGTCTGGAACGGACGAGCATGCCGCCCTTGCACGTGCAATGTATGCTCTGCATGTGTGTGGCCCACCGTACCACACAGTCCCGCCTGTGGGCCCCTCACCCCGCCCCAGTCTGTTTTAGCCTGCATGCTTGTCGTGTTCGCAGCTGTATGTGTGTGTGTGTGTGTTTTCGCAGCACAACCCCAGTATAAACGAGGCCACCGTAAAACGGCATCGTTCGGCACGATTCTGGATTTCCCCAAGATCGTCGTCACAGGTATCTCTGGGACCACTGGGCTTCCTGGTGACCGGGTGTGGCTTGTCTTGGCTGGTGTGGGTGGCTGTGACCTGCCTTTCTTCTGTGTGTCACTCCATACGATGCCCATGCGATCATTTTAAGAAAATATATTATTGACCTTTCGCTAAGCCCCGCCCCTGGCTGCTACGCTCACCAGCTCCCAGAGCTACCATTGAGCTCCCACTGTCACTGACTGCACTCAATGTTATAAATTATAGCAGACTTAAATGTCTCGATGATAAAGGATTTATCCATTAAAAAGGTAAAGATAGAAATTAACGCTGCAGATCATAGTAAAATCAGCTGGCGAATCAGTAGGTCTTCATTTACTGCTATAATCGTTGAAAAGTGAAGGCAGCAGAAGTAGCAAAAAAGAGCTAACACTAGTTAATGATATGCTAACATATCCTGGTGACGCTCTACAGGTTATTTACATAGAAACGTAAACTTTCAGTATCTTGTGTATCGCTTCAAACCTCACTGTTGAACAGTGCTCAACAGAACCAGGCTGAAGAAACTAGACTGCGATTCGCCGATCTGCTTTCTAGCGCTGGGACTTAGCGAAGGGTCAGTCGAGCGGGTCCTGGAAGGACACACATCGGGGTCGGCTTCTGTCTCTGTGTCTTCTTTGATATTTAGTTGGCAGAAGCAGGACATGAGTTAATATTCTCCTCTGGTGTCACATTATGTATATTTTCACATCCAAAATTCAGTTCGAACAAATTCTTATCGTTTGGGCTGAGTTGAGGAAATCCAATCAGTAAATAACATCCGTCCCAGTGACTACGTTCTAACTCATGTCCCTGTCCTCTCATTTATGGAGTGAATCAGCAATTCAGCTTGTCCTTGCCTTTTTTTCTCTCCTGCACTTGCTCTGTTTAACATCAATGTATATGTAAAAAAATAATAATAATAAAACTTGTTGGTGAATGTTTCTTCCCGTTGAGGGCCAATGTTATTATTACAAGCAGAGGTATGAATGCAGGAATGAGGGGCCACTGGATTTCATTTTGGAGACACATTGAGTGTGGATCATTTAATCTGTGACTAAGGGAGTCAGCTGATGCATGTAATTACACATGCACGTGGACACCTAGAAATCCCATCATAACTCCTTGGTAGTCATTGAGAAGGAATGAAACGGTATAAATCTTAAGTAAGGGAGGAATCACAGGTACAAAGCTGTTTAATAGCGGGGAAAGCAGAAACTCAGGAAATAGCATTTTTCCGTTTAGTTTAAGAACTCATTAACAGTGGCTCCCAATGTATTATATATTGTGTCATAATGTCTAAGATAACTTTGGACTAGCAGTATCTATATTTGCATTTCCTCAAATATGGAATAAAAATTCCAAATAGGCAACAGGTGTGTAGTTCATATTTTGTTGGACAAGGTACAACGTTACTGAGCTCAAATTAGATTTGTGCAAATAGTAGGTATTGTCAGACAAATCCATAGTTCCATGTCGCTGTGTTATGTGGAGATTAGGAGATGGTGAAGTACAGAGAAAGGTACGTCCTGCCGGTTGATTAAAACGCTTTAACCTGCGCTTTGTTGTCGTGATGGGGAGCCGCTTGTAGCAAACTTTCAGCCGCAAGTGCAGAATTAGCCAAATGTGCTACTTGGGTTTTTACAGCAGGATAACTTTATCAAAACTGCATTTCCCCATTGCAAAGGCATATTATTCATTAGTTACAAATAACAGCGACCAAATCTGCTGTTCTTTGTGTGTGTGTGTGTGTGTTGTGTGCCTTCAGTGTGTTGTAGGCAGAGCTTCTTGTCAGCCTATAAACCCAGCCGTCTGCTTTAGCGTTCAGTGAGTAGGTGCAATCGACTTAATGTGTCCCATGTCTTGTAGTATGGGGAAATGCACACAATAAGGAAAAAAACAACACCGCTGCAATCCCAATGGACATGACCAGTCATGTTGCATATTGTTACGGGAAAACCTGGGAATGTCCTATGCTGTAGATTGTGGGTGTGGTTAGGTTTGGTGTACGGTGGCGTTTGTGTGTCTGTGTGTATATTGTATGTGATAGACCAGGACACAGGATCCATTCATTGCAGCTGTCCCTTGTCCCATATAAGCACGGGACATCGCTGTCTGCAAACTCCAGAGTCTAACTCTCTCTCCTCTGCCCGTCCCGTCCGCAGCCCCATGTGATCCTCAGAGACGTCGGTCCGTGCAGGATCTGCCAGGCGTTGGCACGGAGACCAGCCAGGTAAGACGGCGGGATCACAAGCGTAATCTTGGTCTGATTAGCCGGTGTTACACTTTGAAGTCCAATCTAAATCGAATTGCTCTTTGAAAGGAAGTAGGTGCGTGGCCCTCCCAACTGAACCCGCGCAAAGGGGGTCCATTTCCAATTTAAATTCGGTCCATTCTAAATAATCTTTTTATGTAATTTTAGATGAACCTTCATCTTTTGGGTTAGGAATAACTGGGTTATTTTTCATAACTTCTACTTCAATGGCCATTAATTTGACTAACGCGGCGCAAAGTGCGTCCCATCAGCGCTGTTAACCAACTTATTGCGAGAGGACAGCCAGCATCAACGATATTTTCTTCAGCTGAATTTGCCCTTTGCCTCCAAATGTGCCCAATGAGGATTCTCTCCACTGGCTTGCCAGGTGATAGAATGTCCCGTGTCGCCTTACAGGGGAGCAGAAACAGCAGCCGGTCCTCCAGTCCGAGCGTGAGGATGATGCCCGATAAGAGCGGCAGAGGTTACTTCTCCCCCGACGACCCCACAGGTGTGTAGTCTTTTTGTCGTATTAAGGATCACTTAACTGATTAGTACCAAGCAGATGGAGGTGTGAACACTGCCCCACCCCGCCTTATTGGCATGATGTTTGTAAATGTTGTGTTAACACAGCAGTTGTACCAGCATTGGTGTCATTGTGCCCAGATGTTTGTACGTTTACTGTGTTTGGTCAGTTATTCCTGATTTCGGAGGATGCTGGACAGCCAACACGGTTTTTCTCTGTGCTCACAGAGAAAAATTAAACCACCCTTGCATTCTCTTCTGGTATTTATTTTTTATTTTAATTCTCAGATAGCAACTGCTCAGACAACTCCATTCCCATGGCTTATCTCACCCTGGATCACCAGCTGCAGGTACATTGTTGTCAAATAGCAGCCACATCAGGTGG
Source organism: Apeltes quadracus (assembly GCA_021346845.1). Taxonomy (NCBI): domain Eukaryota; kingdom Metazoa; phylum Chordata; class Actinopteri; order Perciformes; family Gasterosteidae; genus Apeltes; species Apeltes quadracus. The sequence continues at coordinate 3,203,773 of CM037934.1, read as the reverse complement.
GATTTTACTTACCCTTTCAGTTGGGTTGGAGCCTGCCAATCTTTTCTTCCAGAGAGGAATTGAAGGGCATTTTGAATGACTTTATTTTGAAGGGTTTAGCCCTAAAAACCTAATGCTATCTCGAAGGTGGCATGTGCATGTCGGCGTCACCCACGAGACGGTTGTTGTATTAACTGCTTAGACGATACTTGTACTGCTTGTACCTTCTTTCTTCGACAACTAATGACAACACGCGTATTTCTTTTCCAGCCTCTCGCTCCTTGCCCCAACTCCAAAGAGTCCATGGCCGTGTTTGAGCAGCACTGCAAGATGGCCCAGGAATACCTGAAAGTGCAAACGGAGATCGCCCTGCTGATCCAGAGACAGTATGTTTATTTTCCCCTGGCATCCAAATTCACTGAGATAGTTTCTTTTATTGGTTTAGGTCACTGTTGAGTACTGTATGGTTTTTATTATCGAACATGTGCGCGAGGCCAGCAGGATAACCGAGGCCGTACCGAGGTGACGTCACATGTTCACCACGTTTCAATGTGAGATGTGAGTGAGCCGAGGAGCTGCACCAATGTGTTGACATGTAGAGTTGTAGAGGACTAAAGACATCTTGACGTCTTCGTATTGAGTCACTTATCGAGTCACTTACTGCAGTTTATTTTTAGTAGTATTGTGATCATCCTGAGAATAATGTTGACCTGTTATGAACTTTCCTACTAATCATTTAGACATTTTTTTTTCATTCGCAAAAATAATCCATCGAACTGCGTCTTTGCTAAGATGTAACTGCAGTTTTTGTCTCCGAGTGAGTTAGCGAATGCTCCAGCAACGAGGGAACCGTAATCGTTTCAATTCATTAAGACAAATAAATCCCACAAGTTAGTTTAAATTGATCCGAACGTCCAAAAGGCAAAAATCCTTCTTTAGAGATAATATTGCTTCCTACCCCGTCTGCGCAGGAAAGAGCTCATCGCTGAACTAGACCAAGACGAGAAGGACCAGCAGAACACGTCCCGGCTGGTGCAGGAGCACAAAAAGCTGCTGGAGGAGAACAAGAGTCTGTCCACGTACTACCAGAAGTGCAAAAAGCAGCTGGACCTGATCCGGGTCCAGCAACAGAAGAGACAGGGAACGTCGTGATGGGACAGAGACCTCTGTGAACTGCTCCCGGTCCCCCTCCCCTTCGCAACTCCCCCCCGGCACTGTAACGCTACCCAGTCATTACTCAGCGCGCGCGCACACACACACACACACACGCACAGTTCCTAGTCCGGTGTTGTAAAGAGACCCGTGTCCTGCATGTCAAGTCGTAGGCCCTTCAACGTCCGAAGATGGTCCTCTGTCCTCTGTACGTATATTTGCACATCCTTGCAGTGTATCCTGTGAGTGCAGACCAAACAATCGCTCCAGCCCGCGGTCCCCGATCCTCCGTGGGTGCGGCGGCGGGCCGTCAGCCCAATCCTCCGGAACGTGAAGAGGCTTTTTCTGAAGAATCATATGCAAGAACTCTTGGAGATCGGTGAGGATCTTTGAACTTGTTCTACAGCGCGCGTGTGTGTGGAAACACTGATATGCAAACCGCACACCCCTTAAATCCACCGATTTATGTCTCCTTTTTGGTCACCCGTTGACTTCCACAAGATGTCAACCCTTTGGAGAGGTACTTTGCTTAGGACAAAAGGGAATAGCTCTGAGAGGGAGGGAGGCGGCGTGGCGCTGGTGGGCTTTTGGATGAACCTGGTCCTCCTGCTCTTTAAATACGACACCTAGCTTCCCGAGCAAATGGGGAGCTGCAGATTCCTCTTTATTTGGACTTCGGATTTGATCTTTTTTGCGTGTCTGTTTTTTTTTCTTGTCTTTTTTTTTTTTATTCAGTAGTTCCCTTTGTATGATATCCCTTGTGTCATTTCTGCGTTGGTACATGTTTTATCTGGTCTGGGAATGCCGTTGCGGACAAAAATAGAGGAGCCTTTACCTCTTTTTACAGTATCTAGTTTGTTTTTAGTTCACATGATGCCTTAGAAGTTGCCTGCATTTTAAGTGCTTGTTTTTATGTGACATTTAGTGGGGATAAAAGATACAAAAATATATATATTTTCAATGTTATGAATAGTGAATGAATTTCTCCCCGGAGGTGAGTGAGAAGGGTTTATGTGAATAAGCTGATAATGTCAATGTTTAAGATCAGCTTGACATCCAAAACACGACATGTATTCTAAAAAGAATGTGATCTTTGTTTTTGTCTCGGTTTTCATATCCCACAAGTACTTTTGCACAATCACTTTTGGTTTGTAGGATCATGTACAAATTTTATCTCATTTTAAGCAATTTCGGTCGTAAAGGAGAAAGACTTGATGAGTCTTTGTTTTGAAATGTGTTACCGTAAAGGCCGAGTTTACCAATGCGCACACCACACTGTTTAGGAAGTGTTTCCTACGCTATTGGGAACTGAGCTGCAGTGAGCAAGGCATTATGAAATAAAATGAATGGTGACAAAGATGCACTTCTTTCCCGCTTCAGTGTTAGTGGAAGATTTACTGAAGTTCCAAGTACTTCATACATGTGGCGATTTAAGGTTTTAGCTGCAAAAAAGTGCAACGTCTAAAATATGAGCCGGCTTGCAACTCTAAAAAACATTCAAACAATGAAGTACCATAATCCAAAAAATGTGAAGAGGTAATGTCATATGATCATTGCAGAGACTTTAATGTATCATGATCAAATTCAATGATAACTGCTTCTTATCATTTGGTGTTGAGGGAAAATGTTATCTTATTGTCCAAGATATATGCGTATTCTGATCATTTCTAGGGAAATTGTGCATACAGCTGTATTTCTATATGCCGGTATGAGATATGAGTTGCCATTTAACGTGGGGAAGGAGCAGCTCTTGGGTATAGTGAGACGCTAAGCAGGGAAAGGTTGAATACATATGGAAACACTGGTGTGGTTGTGACACTAAGCAAAAGGTTTAGGACGAGATCGTGTAGAGACGCCAGCAGTGGCACAAAGGTGTGTGTGTGTGTGTGTGTGCGTGCGTGCGTGCGTGCTAGCAGACAGAACGGGAGGGCCAGCGAGATCGGGGAACCGACCAGAATGAACCATTGGGGAGAGAACAGTGGGAGGACATCAGGATAATGCGGTTGTACTGTTGCAAGTTGCAACGGACTGGCCCAGCAACACAAGTCATGTCTAAATCGCTTTAGACACTAGCTGAGAGACATCCAAAAACGGACCGTCTTCAAGGACCATTGATCACTGGAGAACTTTGGATTTCTGTTTGAGGACATTACGGATGTGCCTTCTAGAGCAACTTGTTCAAAGATGATCCATGGACTGAACTCACGGACGGATCATTTGAGGAAACCACCGATGCACCTTTTGCAATGTGCAGAAACTCCGTCTGAAGTCTTAAGGGTGGTCTTACCCGCTCAACGTCAGTGACGTCCACTTGCGTTGGCTGGACTCCAAGCCAGGGGGCTTTCACACCAATCCAATACGAAAGATGTCAATCAAACCCTGATACGGGTCAGACAACCGGAAACGGCAAGTCCTATTCTGCTTTCGAGGGAACCTTGTTGAGGTGGGTTAGAGTTACCCAACAAGACAATTGCATGATGGTAGATATTTCATTTCTGAACATTTCAAAAGCTAAGCTAGAAAAATCCATCTATCATCCTTAAACTGTTGCAGGGGGACATGTATGCGGTTCAGATCTGCTTTTCAAAAGCAGATTAAACTCAGTGCCAGACTCTGTTCTCTGTCGGTGAGTTAAAGTGGCATAGTAGCGGTCATATCTACCATCGGAAAAGATTGCTGTCCTTCCCACAGTCTACCTTTCCAATTCAAGTACATCCAAGGAGACAAGGAGAGTAATTCACAGCAATGCTTTCGTGGCAGACCAGCCACCTTCTGTTTGGAGGCTGTCATTAAAAGGCTCATTATGGCTGCTGGATCACCAAAAACAGAAGGAGATCCAAACCTGACAAATAAAAAGAGCCGTCGTTATGGATCCTACTGTCCCCACAGCGGTCCTGGCCATTCGACTGCGGAGACATCCATGATGAGCAAGACCAAGTCAAGTGTCCTTGCGAGGCCGGTGGCTGAATTTTGCTCGCTGCGTCAGACTGCAGTTCAGCCGGTCTTCCCAAGCAGGCTTCCTCTAAATAACCACAACTTGAGAATACAACATTCATAAAGTCCTGCCTGTGGTTTGAACCCAGCGAGGACGCGGGGAGGCATGAAGTGTTTCCCAGGTGGGACTGATGTATGCAGCCGTGTGCCATTATGGGTTTTTGGGCTCCTTGATTTGTAATTCCTACAATGTGATGCGTGTTGGAGGGATACCCTGAGCCTGTAAGTCGGCTCAATACAACGTGAGACACAAGTCGGGGAAGAGAAATGTTCCTAATACTTTAGCCCTTTGCAGAAGGAATATGGTACAAACATTGTATTTGAGATGATTGATTCATTTCCATTTGTTGTTGGTATTGAAATAGTTTACAGACATCCATAAATATTTGCTGCTGCTGGCCATTCTCCTTTAGTATAATCCAAAAGACAGGTATGTGTGTGTGTGTGTGTCTGGTAGAAAATGTTACTGAGCCCAAATCTAATGAAGACCAAGAGATAAAGCTAGTAAGTAAGTTTTTGTTGGGTTGATACAGCTCGTATTACTAATACAGCCTTTCATCAGGTCTCAATGCATTGTGGAAGCATGAGGAATGCCACCACACTCAAATAGTCCACCGTTCACAGCAGTTTGTTCCAGAGCAGCAGAAGCGCACGAGCTTCTCCATGTTGGGTGCTGACAGGGGGCAGAAAGGACACCCGTCCCTGAGGAGTTACAGCACGTCAGAAGGTCACTTCTTTGTTGGAAGCCAGTTTAAAGACCTCAGAACTAGTGATGTGATCCACTTTCTTCTTGGTGATGCCTCAAAAGTTTGTGTTTGGTTCCTTTGTGTTTAAACATGACGAAGCCATGTTGTGTTTGAATCTAATCCTGCACTATGGGAGGTTAGTTCTTTTGGCGACAAGCATGAACAAATTGTTTATGACTAGTTTAACTTGCTAAAGAATCAGACAATGCATCGTTAAAACTACAAATGACCAGATTTTTTAAGCCATGGAAATATCTTTTGCATCCTAATCGCTGGCTTTCACGCAGTTGAAATGGTGTGAACAAGCTGCCATGGCAAAACAAAACTCATCTTTGATTGACAATCCGTAAAGGTGATGTAGAGGAGGTCTAACTGTTATATTAGCACACGTCCCACTTGTTTTCTTTTGTTAATTCCCTCTTGCGCCCAAACAACGCAAACATCTGGAGGCTGTGCAGTAGAACTCTGCCCGTCCTTGCCGCAGTGTCTCCGTTGAGCCAGCAGGTGGAGCTAAAAGTCCGTTGTTTGTCATTGAGAGGCGCTGTGAGACAAAGAGCCATATCAATGGCTGGGATCATTAATCGCGCGAGCAGCTGCTCCTTTTGAAGTGAGCTGATTTTGATCTGATGTAGTAACAGATTCAGGTACATATAAGTTGCACTTGTTTTTTTGGATAGCAGAGGAGCCTGAATCTGACCCGTTTGTCTGCCCTCCGCAGTCAAAGAGCTTGGACTCCTGGTTCACATTTCGGCCTTGAAAATCATCTCCAGCGCTCTGAAGACAAAGGCCTCCGCCTCCTGTTGCCTTCCGTGTTTTGAAGTCGATCTCTAAATGGGGGAACAATGAGTCATTTCATTGTGGGGGAATGATGTCATCTTCCCTCTCCAGCCAGGTATTGTGCATGTGCTGCTCCTGCTGAACTGCAGGAACCGAGGAGGCTGGCTTTGTTCTCAGAAGGACATGTAAGCACTTGGTCCTACTGTGGCCTGCTTATAGGAAGTCAAACGCTGCTGTAAGGAGTGGGGGGGGGGGGGGGGGGGGTTTAGTGCATGTGGCCCGAGGAAGGAAGGCCACTTTCTATTTGCGGCGCCCTTGACCGTACAGGGTTTTTATTTTCAACAACGGTTGACAAAATCCCACCGTCCCATTTCAAAGACTTCCTAAAGCTCGCTTCTTTGAATCCATGCGTGTAGAGTTCTGTGCATTTCTCTGCCTCAACAACTCCCAAAAGAAGCCAAAGTTGTCGAATGTTGACTAAAAACACACCAGAAATATAAATAAACTAAAACACTCAGTACGAAATACAACACATTGAACGAAATCTAGAGCTCTGTGACCAAATTAAAGGCCCATGTCACACGTTGCACTTCAGAGATGTTTTGGCCAGCACTAAAAAGGTTCTGTGAGATTCAAGGTCTGATTTAGTGCGTCCAACTAACCTCAGCAGCACCGGAGCTTAACATTTGCAAGCGCATGGCCGCGCATTCCGGCACGGCTTCTAATCTAATCTAATCTTTTAATTTGCCTTTGTTCAACTGCATTGATCGCTTCTTTTCCCACTTTGCATAGGGGGAAGTTGAGGCTGCACTTTAGAACGCGTGTTTGTATGAGTGTGGGTGCATGCGTGCTTTAGATTTTATCCATAGCATGGTAGCCATGGAAACTGGGTGACATAAATAGGCTAGTGCTGGCAAAGAGAAAGAGAAATAGAGAGAGGGATGTTGCAGGTTTTTAATAATGGACAGAATTTGGGTCATAACATGTAGGTCTATAAATTGCACCGTGTGCCAGTTAGGATTCTATTAATCTGCTCCAATCCCTGGTCGGTCTCCGAAGTGTCCGTAGGCGTCTGTGTGAGAACGCGACGAGGCCTCCAAGCCGCTGCAGGAGCAGAGAGTCCCCTGCGTTCTTTGTGTACTCGCCTTCATGCATTATGTAATTACACCATGCGTTTTTAGCTACACTAATAGCGGCAGAATACTAATTGGGATCGTGAAGTAACGACAGCGCACTGTGTCATTCTTCATTCATAATTTTACCGGCGGTCTATTTGGGAGCGCACTAATGAGGATGGAGGGGAGGCAGCGTTGGAGCAGATCCTCCGTTCCCGATGCTGAACCTGTTCTTTCGACGAGAGGGCAGGAATTAACAGTCCTGGAGCGTGTCGGCAGGAGCAGAGAGCGGCCCAGGCTCTCCGCGCAGGCCTGCTAGGAGGACGCCAGCGCTTGGCTTTCCACACACAGTGGGGGAGGGGCACCAGGGGGCCTCCACCTATTCACCAAGACCGTCAATCACAAGTTGCAATGGCCATCGGGAGAAATCCACTACACTTAAATTCTGCAGCGGAAACGTTTGAAAATGCTGAAAGGTGTGAAAATGGCCGTTCTCTAGAGGGGGCTGGTTTGAAGCCCTTAAAGGAGTTAAATTTGGCGTTTACACAGTAACGCATTAGTGTGTGGCGTTACTTAATTCAAGACAAACTATAAAATAATAAAAAGACGTCCCGCTAAAATGCGGCAGTCACTTAAAACAAATGAAATGAGCGCTGACTTTCACAGGAGACACAAAGCGCCGTCTCCATGGTGAAAGGCTGGTGTTTGTAGAACACGCCTATCCGCCTCCACACTTTACCATTAACATGCCAGTATTGGCTCAGTTTGTTGCCAATTGGTTGTGTTATCAGTAGCAATATTGGCTCCATGTATTCTTGACAGTTACCATGTTTACATTCGGCTACTTTTAACAAATCATCAGGCGGACAATGAAACAGCATTACAGATATTAACAGCAAACATTAAAAAAAGAACTTCCCATAAATTGGTAATGTAATTAGGAGGACTCTAGCTCTGAAAGACAATTCAACCTTTAGGTCAGGCATGTTTTTAGACAAACAATGATAGAACTCAAATGAAATGCATGATATGAAATGATCACACAATACATGATTGTCATCACATTATCTTCACTATCTTTATCATAAACACAGCTGATCAGTGTGGACTGTTTAATAATTACAACATTATTACACCTGTGTGTTGCATCATGTTAGATCATTCTCTCTAACACAAAAGAACTAATATAGAAATAAAATATAGAAATGCCTTGTCCATCCTATTTCTTTATCGCGATGCGGCGACTCAAACTGCCCACGAAGGGGGACAAGCCGTGTGACTGCGGTCAGTGCTGAACAGCTGCCTCATGCTGGAGGGAAAGGTGAGGCGTCACGGTGAGATGAGCATCTTCACACAGACGCCCCGGGGGGGTCGGGACGCAACGGGGGGAACTAATGGGAAAGGAACATTGTACGCTGCATCAGCAAGTATTCTTTCTCCCACTGTTTTACAAGCAAGAGAGTGTGTGTGTGTGTGTGTGTGTGTGTGTGTGTGTGTGTGTGTGTGTGAACCCGTCTTTGGGGGGGTTGGCAGGTTTTCCACAGGTAAATGTCTGAGGGGGAAACAAGCCCAAATAAACAAATGAAATGTGAAGCGGGCTGTTTATTTACAGGCTGGTTGGGCTTGCGGTTTGGAAGTCTGGAGGCGTAACAAGTGCGTTCCGTTTGCACGGTGCCGCTCACACAGCTGTGATGTTTCTGAGCTCAATTCCGATCAACAGCACAGATCAGGTGTTTGTGTTTTTTGTGAGTTGACGTTTTTGACACCTCGGCAACTGAATCGCACACATGATGCTAAAGTAAAGGGAGGAGATTTCACATGCAAACGTCACGTCAGTGTGGAATAAAGGTTATATCTGTTGTGATAAACAAAAAGAGCTGAAAATAACATTCGGTGGGATGTTTTTTTTTTTAATTGCTTCCATTTCATGTAAATTGATGAAGTGGAATAAACACCCCAAATACTAAAACTGAAAACCTACCCAAAGAAGGAAAAGACTAATGTTTGAGTGCAGCCCTGGAAGATGTCAACTACAATGTGACGGAATGCCCCGATTAAGCCTTTCATGTATTATCACTGCACACACAGTCATCTGTGATACACATAGCAAAGAACTCATGGTAACATGAATGTTAGCAAATATTACTTGATGTATTCTTGTGCAGAAGGTTAATAAGAAGAGTTGCATGGATGTAACGAGCAGAAAGGAATTTTTGCTTTACATTTGTAGGGGATCACGTAACGTAACTGCCTGTTCACATTCCAGTCCGCTGCTCAAAGTTTGGAACTAATCGACCTGTCTGGCCTCTTTTTGGCCACTTGAGGGGAGTGCAACGAGCTACGAACCAAACATTGACACATGTCACTTTCTAAATGTGGGTGCAAACATTTACACGTCCAACTTACCCGGCGCCACATCAGCAATCATTTTAGGCGTCGTGTTTGTGTGCACATCTTCAACGTCCAATATTTACTCTCCCTTTCAGCTGCTAAAAGCTCCACTTTCATCGCAAGCTCGTCCGACTGGTTCTGTCTGCTGCACATTACTGAGATGGGATAAAGATCTCCAAGGGCCATTGGATCTCTGCTTAGAAAAGAGCAGAAATAAACTGTAGCTGATAATTAACTTATTAACAATTTTGATAAGGAAAATTAAATAATGTTTATAATATATATATAATAATATAATATAATATATTATAATAATGTTTTTTTTTTTAATGGGTGGAAGGGGGGTGATCTCTTTGCCTGTAGTTTGGGATATAACCACTGTAAAATCTGTCGAACATAATTAACAACATCAACAACCTGTGTGCCAGGGTTACCCCCAGTGGTCCTGCTCTTTGTGTGCGTGTGTGTGTGCGTGCGTGCTTGCGTGTGTGCGTGTCTGCAGAGCGCTCTGCAGTGGGACAGCGACAGCCTGTTATTAGGGCCCATGTGACTGACAGCGTGTGGGCGAGGAGGTAGTTGCTGAAGTATGCCTGTGGTGACGAAAGGGCCTTCAGGGGAGCGGATGTTCGGCAGACTGAGGCGCACACAACTGATGACTCACCCCCCCCCCCTTCCTCCCCCTCTCCCTCCCCCCCCTCTCCCCTCGCACCCGAGTCACTCCCGTTTGTGTTTACTCGGCTCAACTGCCCAACCTGAGCCGGAGAGCGGTGACAGACAGGGGACGGTCGCCCAGTGATTGGGCCGACTTAAAGGATTCCACCTGTTTAGGCATCCGGGACAAGCGGCTTAGTTAGATCCAGGTCCACTTCTCGAGTAAGACTGCAGACTGTAAGCCTCTGTTTACCGGACTGAGCGAGTCAGACACAGGTCTAAATTTACTAAGCCGACTCCCTGCCACCGATGTGCTAAAGTGTTTGGGGATTAGACCGCTGGGCATCATTTGTTGCATTTTTTCTTTAATGTAGTGGGTTTAAAAAAAAGGCATATGTTTGCCTATACAATTTGGAAAGAATGATGGGATTACCTGTTGGAGACCCAAATTGACTCCAACAATGTAAAACATTTAGTCAGTTAATTATTAATTGTTAATTAGTCAGTAATTAAAGTTCATCAAGTGGATTTAAATGCAGTGTTCTAGTTTTCTCAACATAACCGATTAAGTTGTCAGAGTTAATTGAACGATGTACTGAACAAAACACAACTACATGGCTCTCTTCTTTTTGCGCTGTCACTTTTTTTTCATTTGTTTTGCAGGATGTGCATGAGCGGATTTCACTGGGCGTGGCGAGCCCCAGATCAGCGTCTGCCTCTCGCAAACAGTTGCGACTTGACATTAATCTGCACCTTTGGAGACGATCTCATCCTGTTTTATCAGATAAGCTCACATTCCCTGCACCGAGGGTCAAACTGTGAGCTCAGACTCCCTCAGGGTAACCGACACCCGCCCTCCTCTAACACCAAACTATCACGGTCGTGCCTTGTCTGCGCATGTGAAGTCTGCAACTCACCCAGACTTTGCCGCCCACGTTCATTGTGCGTGTTGCGCGCACACGCACAAACCCCGCGGTGACAGCCTGTCACCTGGGGAGGTTCAGCCTTTTTTCATTTCACCGTCTTTCATCCCTGCAAACCAGCCCGGCCTGTCGGATGCAACTTTTGGCAGTATAAGTATCAGAGTTTCGATGACATGTCCGAACAGGTAGATAATAATGTTCTACGCTACGGAATATGTGCTTTTTTATAGGGAATGTTGGAAAAGCATACCAACCAGAGACGCATGTAGAACTTAATAAAGCATGCAAGAACTTGTTCCTATGGAAATAACGATACTTCCTGCGTCATGCGTTTGCATGTTTACTAGCTACAGTACAAGCCTCATATTGAAGATGCTTAAATGTTGTCTGCAACATCTAAATCTGAGCTCAAGAGTTGTCCTTTAGTTGCATGTGCATGCAAGTGTGTATCTTTTTTTCCTGTTTTCCTGCATATGTTACGCTGTGTTTGTTTGCCTGCAGTTCTTTTTCCACGAGGAGCTTCCCTGGAGGTAACCTGAGTCCAATGGTTCCTTCTGTGAATGGCGGTTAGATTGCCCTTGAGGCACCGTCAGGCTTGCAGTAATTGACGTAATCAAAGAAATTCTGGCTCTGGGCGGCATGCCGGCCACACTGACATCAGCGCTGCACTCTCGTCTTTACGTCTGCCTGGACTTGTTGCTCCCTTTAGCCAGCACATTCGTGGAAGTTCTCTACTCGTTGGCGGGATTATATTTGCACAACCGCAAACCCGATGAATCACTTGGAAATGAGTCACGCTCGCTCTCGACGCAATGACTCTTTGACCGACGTGCATCTTGTTCTGAGTAGGGCTCCTTTGTTTTTTTTCTTTTGCTCGGAAAGCTTTTCCTATGAGTCACTGCTTTGATCTCAGAGCAAATTTAACCAATTGCAGTAAATACAAAGGGTGTTGCTTCGTGAAATTCCCAAAATGTCAAGTGAAGGAAAAGAATTACTAAGAAATCTCCCGTACTTTGTATTTCCACAATGTGTCGCAAATGGCTCTCATGGGTGACTTTTCAATAAAAGGACTTCTCTGTGCAAACAGGAAGCTGAATACAGGTGCAAGTATTTTTGTGTGTCCGCGTGCAAATGAGATCATGCTTCATCTAATCCATCCGAAATAGCAGTCCGTGATTAATCTGACGTTGTCACTCAACTGCGTCGGCGGCAGTGCTACATCCAAGAATCATAAATCTGCACAGGTGTACTCATACGCTGCCGCTAATCTGCCTGTAATCCCGGCTGGAGTCAACAGTACTGGACCTTAACCCCCTTGTTGGTGTCTTGTGTGAAAGACCATACTATTCAAATTTAAACAAATGCGTCACGTAACTTCTGTACTTCAGTGATGCCGGTTTTGCAGTTTCGATAACACATGTATTTTACAAATGCAATAGACTCCAACACAGGGTTTTGTAAGTATGCCTTTGTCAGGATACAACACCTCTTCAGGAGGAGCAACAGAGGAGGGATCCCAAACTCCAGGAAGAGACGTGCACTAAATGTCGAACGTGCAGAAAACTGCATTCATCTCCCAACATGATTATGATTCAGTGAAAAGGTATGGAATAATTGATAAGCTATATAAAAGGCCTCATCTTACGAACAGAAGTGGTACAGCTTCACAATTGCTCAACAAATTGGACGGTGTCATGGAGCAGCTGCCAGGGCTTCACCTGCGCGCCTGGTTGAAAAGCAACGCCGCTTCTTTCTTCGGGGGCCTCACAGCAACGCATGCATGACGGGACGCATTTTCTTCAGACAGCTATTCAACATTCCACTCGCGTTGCACAATGGGCCTCGTCCCGAAGCCGACGGGTTTCTGCACGGAGCTTCCTCTTTCTGTCCCTGTGGAATGGCAGACGCTTCACATGCTGCTTTTATTAAGTCTAATTGGACTTCCTGACATAAGAGGCTGTTTGTCCGCAGCGCCGGGCGGGAAAGACTAGGCCAACACCGTCGCTCTGTGGATTCTTGGACCACCACAACCCCACCCTCCCCACCGGCCCCACCACTTCAGTCCGCCGCCTCTTTTGAGAAGGCCCCGAAGGAAAGGTCATCGAGTGGAGGAATGCCACTGCTTACTGTGTGCATGTGTGCGTTTGGGGACCCCAAACTCAGTGATTAAATTATCCTCATGCTTAACTTTATGTGCGTTGGGAGCATGAACTAGATGTTGACTGTGAATCAGCTCAGAGACAAAAGCAGTCGAGGCCCCGTTTCCCAGCCCCTTTAGACACGGGGCCCACTACCAGCTGCTGAAAGGCCCCCCGGCAGAACTTTCTCTCAGCTCCAATTTAGGTTTGTACAGATAAAAATAAAACAACCTCAGATGTCACAGAGGTTTCCGCGTGGCTGAATATGAATATGAATACCTTTAACTAATCTAGGGGATTAGCGGCTGGATTGTCAAAATGGTTTCTCTAGACCCCCCCCCCCCAAAAAAAATCATCCCCTTGACGGATTGCAATTCTGCCTCTGAGAGCTATATTATTTATTTGGCATTTCGCTCCTCATTTCAGGGCACCTTTTTTGACATTTAACTCTTATGTGATCAGTAATTCATTCATTTGGAGCAGCAGGATGTGGCGCCTGCAATGAAATCTGTAGCTGTCACCTGAGTTCGTAGAGCGAAGCTGACTTTGTGCATGAAGTGCTCTCTTTGGATTAAGCAAACCCATTCCTATATCTGTTATAAAACAGAATTCATTTAAATTAATTAATATGCCGGCAATTTAGTGCAAAATCAGCCATTACCTTATGGCACACACAGAACAGTGTTTGAGGAAGATATTTCTATTTTAAACTATCTCACACAAGTTGTTATTGCACTTGTTGCTATTAGGACTAAGTTAAGCTGGTTCATTGCAACAAGAATCTGGTTTAGTTGTAACAACATGTGAGAAAATGTTTTAGTGACATCTGTGGGCTAAAGAAGGCTATTTGTGTTTCACAGAGATGCGCTACAACATTTAATAGGAGGCATATACTACTAGTTTGTATCATTGAGGCATAAAGGAGAAAGTTACATATTTCACATAATTGTGAACCACCATCCCTGATCTTCCTGGATTTCAGTGCTGATTTAATGTAGACAATTCCTGTGGGTTAAAGATAGCAATTCATTCAATCATATTTTCATTTTTTGTCTATTCATTTCATAAGTTCCCCTGCTCATCATCACAAAACGGCATCATCACCTCCCCTTTGCGCACAGTGTGCGCAAGTCTTTTTTGTTCACCCCTGAATCTCCCTCACTTTGATGCTTTCTCTACGCCAAAAGCAAACGCCTGTTTAATGCAGCAGCACAGGGACCTGCTCATCCAATATCCCTCACAGAACATCCTGTGAGAAGTGACGGCTGCCGTGAAGAAGGAGCTGTCTGCTGCGCTGTGATAATTCATAATTACATGCAAACGCCCCAGGGTGGTTTTTTCATTGGAAATGAAAACATCTCCAGCTTGTCCAAAAAGGATGTGAGCTCCTTGCAGAACAAAAAAAAGAAAAGCCTGCCTCCCTCACATGGCTGATGTTCAAGCCGCGCAGCACTTGCTTACCTCCCTCCCACCGCCTGGCTCCGCTCATTTGGCTTCATGGATTTCCATTTCTGTTTGTTTGCTTTGGTCTGTTTTCACTGGTGGAAACTTAGAAATGAGCCCCTTCCTGTACAAGTTTTATCCTAGAATCTGTTCACCGACATCCTATGCAAAGGCACGTTTTCCAAACACAACAATAGACTTGTTTCCCATTGCCAGTAGAGTGGAGGCCCCAGACGCCTACGGCCCCCCAATCATCCAAGACATTTTAAAAATCAAAAAACCAGACAGATGGGTCTACAATGCGTTTGAAGAAACATTTATGTAGAACTACAAAGTGGTTGAGCAGTGGTTAACTGCTGTTAAAACAGGTTGAAAGGATAAAGATAGAAGCTGAAGCCACAAAGATCACAGTGTAAAGAAAAGCATAAAGGAACAACACCGTTCCTAAAGTTAGGTATGTATAGATTACTTTAAAACAAACGGTATCTCATATAGAAAATGATCTTGGCTGCTCATCCTTCTCAACATATTTTCTAATGCATTGTGTACGGAGCACATCTACACGTCATATACTTGATGACTCATGGTGTTTGGATTTGAGATTTGAAAATGGGAGTATAGTTACCCTTAAATCAAATAACCACAAGCATTTTTTTATCAGGAGAGTAAACACCTGAGAGTAAGCGAAATATGTAAACAGAAACACATCACACAGCTGCAATCTGCATGATTAATGACTCATCCAGGCATGGATTAATTAGAGTAGCATTAAACAGCGCTGTGTGATTCTTAGAAAAGAAATAGCTCATGGCAATCGTGCTGAATCATTACATATATATATATATATATATATATATATATATATATATATATATATATATATATATATATATATATATACGAACATTTTTTCTATAAATCCCCAAATAAACAAATAAATTACTTTTATGGTGGTAATAAATGAGCTAAACAACGAACCAAATATTCTTCACGTTTGCATCTGCAGGTTGTAAAAAAACGCCTTGTGTCATCTTTCCCCGTCATATTCCCGCTGTATGTGTCTGTGCACCGAGAGGACGAGGAGGAGGTGGTGAAGCTGTTGAAAGAGGTGGAGGAGGGGTTGGGGCTGAACCAGCGCGCACAAGGGGGGCGGGCACTCGGGCGAGCAGCCACTAGTGCGATTCACCAAGCGCCGCTGCGCACGATCCAGTGAGTACGCGCGCGCCCCGCGCGGTCACCAACGGCAAAGCCGCGATACGCCGGCGATGTTGTGAATGAGGGGATGGAGTGACGTCAGCGGCCGAATGTCAACAATGTAGCGGCCGAGAGTAGGCGTTCCAGTCGAGTGTAATAAACAGCGGAGACGGAGCGGCACGCCGCGCTGGCTCACCACGCACGCTCCACACACACACGCACGCACAGACACGCGCGAACGTGCACGCGCGTGCAGAGGCAACAACAGACCGTGGAGTCACACAGACGTTGTTGTTTTTTTCATAGAAGAAATCAGCTAAATCTGCAGCCCGGGATGCTTTGAGGACGCGACAAAGCGAGTCACCATGTGAAAGAACTTATGTGGCAAAGGGACAAACGCGCTGGGATACGAGCAGATTAGGAAGTAAAAGGTGAGTTGCCCCGCACGTTTCTCTCTCTCCGATCAATATTTGTCTCTGTGCGCGCGTGCATGTGTGTGTGAGTGAATTCCCGGTTTGTCAATCTCAAGTCCATTGTTGACGCGCTCGTAGCCGAGTTGCAAACTTGCATAAGTGTCGCAGCGGTGGGGAGTCCCCCTCTATGGGACGTATTTTGCCACAAATAAATAACGCGGGGTGGAGACCGCGTGCATGCCTCCTGAAAGCTCCTTTAGGCGGCGGTGCGAATATTGAAATACAGAAACGTGTATCAGGGTGTGAACGCGGGGTTCGGGAGCGAAACGCAACTCTGAGCCACATCCTGTTGTGCTTTGAGTCAACGCGGCGCCTTTTCTCCGGCTCCTGGCCGAGGAGACGCGTCCGTGATCCCGCAGGAGGGTCCGGCGCACCGCCACTTCCACGAGCACAAACCCCAAAACATATTCGGAAGATAAGAAGTCAGTGGCATTGAGCAACACCCTCGTTCGGTATACACGTGCATTCTTGGAATTAGTCCGCGCATTTTGTTGTAGACACGCTTTGCACTTTTCCCTGCGCTTTCCCAATCTGGCATGATGTAATCACATTCACTATTCCACAAAGGGAGACACAAATCGTCCAAATATTTGCTGTGTAAGGAGCCTTGTTTGCTCCCACAGCCAATGGAATCGTCTCGGTGTCGATAACCGCTTAGGCGAAAAACAAAAACAAAAAAAACGGAAGAAAACGGAAACGAGCGCTTTCCCATCAGCATGCTACCGACACGAGGCACGTTTGGGTTTTCTTTAATCAACCAAGTGGCGACTGTGTACATGAAAACAGCTGCGCCTTTACGCGCGGTCCTGCATTGTCATGTGGATGGCGTGCTGCAGCAGTGCCGCTTAGTCAGTCCCTGTCAGTCCTTCTATGCAGGACCCACTGATGTCATTTTGAATTATTCTGCGATGCCTCAAGCTATTACAATTCAATTTGACATTTTTTTTTAAAATGACAAAGCCACAACCAACCGTTTTTTTACGCATTCGGGCCATTAAAGACATTCGGTGTGTTTTAACAAAGTTTTTCTCCCCGTTGTCCACTCTCAGGTAATTAAAAAGGGCAGCTAGTCCGCACACTTAGGACACAAATCGAATTGTTTTAATAGTATTGTTTGACCGTCACGTGTGCCCTGAAATCATATGGGAGAGGAGAGTGATGCTGCCATTTAATGCGGTGATACAGCGTTTTGCGGGGGTGCAGAGAGGGGGGTTCGCGACATTCAGGGCATCGCAGCCTCTTTGTCTGTTTGTGCTGATGCAACGCGATGGTGGTGGTGATGATGGCACTGAACTGAGCTGAGGGAGGGAGGGGTGAGGAGTGGGGGGGGGGGGGGGGGGTCGCAGCATCGCCCTCCCCGTACATCACCGTGCATGGGTCGCGTTTCGCTGCTGCCGTTACGCCGCAATAACGTCGCACGGATGTTTAGCGTGAGCTCCAAGACAAACACATAACAGGGGAGGCGGTTTGCGCCGTGGCACGGTTCTGCTTTCGCAACACGTGCGTGTAAAGGAGGCAGTGCTCGTGCGCAGTTTTACGCAGGGGAGAGCCTTTTGTTCTGTACAGTAGCCCCGATGCCGTTCTTTCTTTTTTCCCCGTGCGTGGCAATCCCTCGCATATTGTAAGGGGGGGTGTCCAGTGACTCAGTCGGGCTTAAAACGCCACTTCATCGTATCTGCCAGCGCTTTGTTTGACATCTTGTGAATCAGTGGTAGTTATCCTCCCTGCGTCATGAATCACAGATTTCTTTGTCCGTCAGTAAAGGGATTTAAAGGGCATTTTGAATATAGCAGTAGATTATCTATACAGTATATGACTTTGATTTCAGATATTTCTTGTATCGTATCATCCCTAAACGGTGGTTCACTGTGAGTTAGTGCATTAGTCTGCTCTCACGTGTGGCAGACATTTAACATTCAGCACAAAGTGTCTTGATGGAAAACCTTCTGATTTGGACGGAACTGATACCGGCACAGAGAATACTCCCTTGTGGACCAGTCTTGCCGTTTGTTTAACCCCTGGAAGTATGTATTTTTAGGATATTTCAGCATGACTTCTTAATAGATTTAGATGTGAATTCAAATGTTTTTGCAGCATTGATATTCATTTACAATATACCAGTAACTGTACATAGAAACACACTGAAAAAACTAAGGCTGTCAATAGCTAAAAAATGAATGGCACATTTTGAAATTCATTAATTGTGATTAATCACAACTACAAGTTAGTCTTTTTTTTCTAAAGACTATATCTTATAAATGAACGAGTAATCACTTTAGAACGCATGTATTTTCAATGCTCAAATTTTTGTTAAAACACACCGGGTGGAACATGTTGAACGTTAGCGCCTCTTGCTGCTGTTCTCGTGCACTTTGCGCTCAAATCTCCATAATTTGACGGCTGTGTTTGAAGTGCCAACAATCTCCCGACATTTTCCAAACGAGGCAAGAGCCCCTTACGTGCTTTTTTCCCTTTCTTGCGTGCGTCGACCAATTTTTCTAGACTACGCAAGCATCACGCAGCCCGCAAGGCTGTGATTGGTCCGCTAACTACGTCCTTTCTGGAGTCTCACATTTCAGGTTCATAGCGTAATGGCGGCATTTTTAAAACGAAGCTTTTTCACGAGAGAATGAATCAGATTGAAGAGCTTTTGTCGGAAGAAATCCGTAAATATGACCACTTGTACAACGCGTCATTGGCGGACTATAAGGACGCGCGGATGGCCTCCAATTCATGGAGGGAGATCTCCGCAAACGTCCGGATGTTCAAAGCTGTGGAGGAAAACACGGGAGAAATATGTCTGGCAAAAAAAATCAAAATCAACAAACCAACCATTTCCACACACAAAGACGTCACTCTCGTCTTTGACAAAAAAAACGTCACGCCACCTAGTGTTCTGGCGGTGAATTGCTTTGCAACACACGCTTTCGAGCCATGAATTAATACGAGTCCGTGCGTGATTAAAATTCTGAATAGGTATATATTATAAAAAGATATGTCAGCATATCTGTAAGTCAAAAAAAGTTCCCATACTGCAGGAAGCTAGATCTACATTCTCCTAATCAGAGAACACTGGGCTTTTTGTGACAGGCTCAAGGCCCTTGCATGGTTCTGCAACTGCGGCTGGCGGCTTTTTGCGTTTCAATTCATGGTTCTTTGTGTGTGGAAGTCGTCGGTTTGTTTATTTATAAAAAGCACAGCCTTTTTTGCCCCGTGCATCGCCGCTGCTGCTTTTAATCGGCTTCTTTTCGCGGACATATTTCTCCCGTATTTTTCCTCCACAACTTTGTGTATTTAGACAGACTGCGAGAAGAAGAATGTGTTTCTTTGGCATTAAAGCCTTGTAAACATATTGTAATAGAAACCTTAAATACAACAGTGAACCTGAAAATAAGCACAACGCGTCCCCTTTAAAAGTCACATTAACAACGATTATAATCAACGAAAAAAAGGAGATAATAATGTTGTATTATTCATTATATACATGGAAAGCCTTGTAGAAAGTGTATATTTCCTCTGTATTAAATACGACTACCCAAAGGCTGTTAAAGTTAATTCATTGTTTTACCAAGCTGCCGGGCAGATTCTAATCAAACTCCCCTCAAGTTCCTAAAAACTCACAAAACTTTGCACAAAACACTTCTGGAATATTTGGAATATTTATAAACTTCCTCTTCCTGCATTTCAACATTCTATCGAGACTGCAAGTCAACCAAAAATAAATGAGGCAAGACCCAACTAAAGTCCTTTTTTTAAAAAGAAAAGACAAGTCATGATGTTGTTCTTATATAACAAGTTGAGCTCGGCTTGGGAACATGTCCCACTCTGAGTGAAGCTCTTTTCGGGGATCTCGACATAATGAGTCCCTCAGGGTTCCCAGCCGCAGCTGAAATCCCACACGGAAACAGGATCCCCTCTATGTGACCCTGCCAACCCCCCCCCCTTCATGCTTTCCACCCAGAACTGCACCGCCCAGGTCTATAACTCCCCCCCCCATCAAGCTAATTGAAACGGCGATGACGAAAAGAGTGTGTGTTCTTCAGAAAGTAACCGAGCACTTATAGGTTAATGATTCATGAAATTGCAGTTGGATGTGGGATTGGACGGAATGATCACTTTGTGAGACCACAGGTGCCGAAACGAGCGTCCCTTTCCCAAACCTTTACGAATCGCTGCCGATGAGTGGTCGTGAAAAACAAAAGGAAAACCTCTTTCCAGACGAATAACCAAAAAAACAAAAAGTAATCATTAAATTGACTGTTTGAATCACTGGGGATATTCCAGTAACCCCCACTAGCTCAGCTCAAACATCCCAAGTCACAGAAAAACATGTTCCCATAGCTCTCCCACGTCAGCACAAAGGCATGTTTGACTGGCCAGCTGCCAGTGTGAGGCGTTGATGGAACACCGCTACTGCCAGAATCTATCCAATCCAAGACACCAAAGGCTGGTTTTGTTTTTGGGTTTCTCTTTTTGGTCGTGTGTGTTTGTATATGTGTGTTCGTCCGCAATAAATTACAGAGAAACTCAAGTCCCCCTGCGTCGACGCTACTTGACGATCTCACCGACTTGTCCTATCAGCCAGGGCCGTGCAGAGAACTTTGAAGGGGCATGGGCTCAAATAAAAAAAATTCAAGGCCGGACAGACGGGCTGCGGGGGGGGGGTGCTAGCGGGCGGGCTGGTAGGGGGGAGTGTGTGCTAGCGGTGGGCGTCCGTATGCTCGCGCGCATGACAAGCTAGTTAGCATGTGTGCCGGCGGGCGAATATTCATGTTGGAAGTATTACACATTTTCTAAAGTAAAAAACGGGTCTTTTAAAGGGGCAAAAGGGCAGGTGCTAGAGCCCTTGTAGCCCCCCTTCTCTGCACGTGCCTGCTATCTGCCTTCACCCTCTGAACCCTTGAATCGATCCCCTTTAGCAGCTCGCTCTGCGCACGCCCGTGACTTTACAAGTGTGCGAATCACACTGATAGAACGATGCACATCTGGTGCTGATAACTTAGCAAAATAAAGCACCAGCAAAGGGTGGAGAGAGGACGGCAGGAGGTTTAGTAGCCGTGGAGGCAGTTTAGAAGAATGGGTTTTGTGTAAAGTGGCGTTCGGTGAATGCAGAGAAAAAAACATTTAATGATGTGTAATGGTGTGTTTGGTTTGGATTAGTACAACTATTACGACCACATCTTATACTACTGGTACTACTGGCATAGAAATGTCAGCTTCAGAGAGGCTTGGTTCCTCTAAACAAGGATTTGCGTTAAATGAAGGAAGATTCAAACTTTAGTCCAACTCAATTCTGTTGCACCAAACCAACCTGCCTAAAGAGGTTTAACACACATCCAGTGCTCCACCATATTTGAAGCCAACGTTCTGAACTGAAGCTTCGACACGTTGTTTTACATTCCACTGACTTGCGTTTGGTCTTTCTTTGTTTCACTCCAGGCGTCGCACAAAGAATGAGATCTGAGCCGCAGGAATGTATTTATGAGTTAAAAGTATTCAAAGTCAAATACATTTAATTGACATTCCAAAATGAATATGAAAATGAATCAGGATTAGCAGAAGCAGAAAATGTAGCAGGATAAAAAAAATAGAAACGATACAAGCTTAAAAACTCAAACATGCTTCACAACTACAACAAAACTGAAAAGTTGCAACAATCTTGAATAAAGAGCTGGAAGTTCACACACACACACACACACACACACACACACACACACACACACACAAAAAGCATACGCCCAAACCCAACAACTTTCAGGGAGAGATTCTGCCTACCATTTGGTGGTAAAATGATAACTTACTCCAGAGTTATTTAAAAGAAGCATTTTCTAGCTGCTAGAAAAAATACTTATTTGTAACTGTTCTGCTTTTAGCCAAATTACCCTAAGAAGCTGAAGACAAGTGTAAAAAATACACTATATCTGACGGGACACAGTTATTAGTCTTTTCTAAATTTAAAAGACGTCGGTTTGGACACGTTTCTCCCCCATCGTGCACAAGAAGAATGCTGCCGTCTGCTTCTTCCTCTGCAGGTTGAGCCCATATCCTCATGTGCCACCCTCTGGTTGTGTTCGCTGACAACCGTGATAAATATGGCCCTCAGCTGTAGCTTTAGCGTTTTTGTTTATTTAAAAAATCTTTAGTTTTTTTGCAATTGAAATTATGTAGAGTCTGTAATAAAGGTGTGCTTACTTGCTTGCTCTGGGTTAAAAGTCATTTTTCTAAGTCGACATGGCGGCGAAGTCTGTTGCTTAAGACCATGTGATATGGTTAAAAGGTCCCAAATAAGTGGACTTAATTGTGTCAAGATTAAAAAGCCAATCTCAATTTTGATGCAGTTTGTTTTTCACAATTTTGAATATCAGGTAACCTATTTTGGGGGTATTTTTACTCTTCTCATTTATCACTTCGGGCCTCTGAATCTGGCACATCTTACCTTCAACATTCCTCACTTCGCTACCAAAAGTCATTCTCTGGGTTTTCCGATGAGTCTCACTGAGTTACATCACAGATCCCCCCCCCCTCCCGCCCCTCCCATCCCGTCTCGGAGGAGAGGAAGGTATTTCAAACAATCAGCGGATTCCTCGCACAGGGTGTGAGGTCATTACTTTAGCGACGGAGGGGAGGGGCCTTGGACAATCACCGTGGCGGGACCCTTGTTTTTTCCGTCCCGAGATGGATTCGTTTTCCCTGGTTAGCACATCACAGACACCTCCGCCGAAAAATGCCAACACTCCCATGCACGCAAAACCCGAGCACTGACATCTGTGGCGGATGAGCGCAGTATGAATAGGAAATAATGGGCCTGCTTCTTCTGAGGGTCGGTGTACACAAAATGTCGGGCAGGGAGGGGCAGACAGTTGAAACTGAAAGTTGTCCAAAGCTAAAATGAATGTAACCCCCCCGAAATTCCACGGGATGGAATTCTTTACACTCAGCAGTATCGCACACTCTGTCTTATTTAAAAATAATTCACTTTTTCCAAGTACACAATATTAACATGCGTACGGAGTAAAAAAAAGTTACAAAACAAACTCTTATTTTACAAAAAAAATTGCCTTGTTGGGTTGGTTGGTTGAAAATACACAGAAAAACCTTTAAGCACATTTAGATTTTATATATATACACATATATATTTAGATTAGGACTTCCGAGATTAAACGAAAACAATAACAGCGAGTTGATATTATCGGTGCACGGTGTGAGCGGTTCTTTTCTTATTGACTTCATGCGTTTTGAGACAGTTTTCAGACAATTCAAATCCTATCTGCCTCCTTGGTGTTGCCAAAGCAGCGGCGTGTAAAACGAGTGTAAAGCGTGTGTGCAGTGTGTGGTTTTGTGAAGATGTGCAGCTGTGGAGGAGTGTGTCTGAGGGAGGAGAAGAGGCTTGGAGGGGGGGACATCCTGTGATACCAGCACAGGTGGTTGGGTGGGGGCTTTGCGTAGTGGTGGTGGTGGGTGTAGACGTGCCATGATGTGCCCGCTTCCTGTACCGAGCCCCCGCGCTCTACTGTAAAACACTAAGCTCGCATCCAGATCAGCGGGAGTCGCCGCGGCGGCTTCCTGCCATTTCAGAGCAGCCGGTCGGCCGTAGGTTGAGATCCCGCCTGAGCACTCTACTCCACTGGGCCTGGTACTTTTCCTAATTATGGTACTTTGTTGCTCTGATAATGGCACAGGACAAAGGGCAAGAAAGGGGAAGATTTATTTCTGAGAACAGAAAAAGCAGTGAAATGAAAGCATTAAAAACCGAGAGCATGACGTTTACCCCGATGGGTTTTCCATTAGTTGCGCACTCACAGATGTGGAATGGAAAACATGAAAGTCTATGTGTTGGGTGGAGTCCACGTACAGAGTCGTTCTTGTGAGGGAGAGCAATGTGTGCCCGGAGAGGTTCATGCTGATTTCTAGGGCTGTAGTCAACCAAAGAAAAGCTTAGTCGACCAAAGTCTTGTCCTTAGTCGACGATTAGTCGACTAAACCAGCGGTCCCCAACCACATTCCTAACCGGGCCGTAGCCTACGACACGAGTTAAAAACAATGCATGCAAACTAAATAAACGGCCCGCCGGCACTCAGCGTAAATGCGGAGGTTCGTCAACCGCTTCCCCCCCGGTCAGACGTATAACTCACGCGGAGGAGTCACCGTTCGGATCAGCTCCAACCGCCGGGGCCCGAGCTGCCGTCGCTGCGCGTGGTCCCCGCGG
This sequence comes from Apeltes quadracus, assembly GCA_021346845.1. NCBI lineage: Eukaryota > Metazoa > Chordata > Actinopteri > Perciformes > Gasterosteidae > Apeltes > Apeltes quadracus. The sequence goes on along the minus strand of CM037934.1, from coordinate 3,179,591 downwards.
ACCCTAACGGACCTGACGCGGGAGGTGATGGAGCTCGCTCTTTAATAAAGAAGCGACCTCCGATCTTCAGCTCGCGGACGTTAAAGCGTTTTTTTTTAAGCGCGGAGACGTAGCGGGCTGCGACGGCGAGAGAAAGTTCTTCACCGCAGTTCCTGAGTGTTCTACGCGGTGCACTGTTACAAAACAGCCTAAATTAAAGCATTTAACGTTGGGGATAAAACATAGGCTAATTATATTTAGATTACAGTAATATATAATAAATAAATTAAAAATGCAACTGGTCGACCAATGAGAATGTCAGTCGACCAAGACGGCATCTGACCGATTAGTCGACTAAACGACTAAAGTTGACAGCCCTACTGATTTCATCCTTTTAATCTCAAGAGAACGGGTCTGTAAAAACGTAACAATTATGAGTCCTGTCGGCCCGTGTTCGAGGCAATTCGACTTTGAATCCTGGAACGTGAAATAAAGAGTTTAGGGGTCAATGGGGGGGCCCGCTGTTTGTGTCCTGCATCAAACCACTTCATTCTGTTACGCAACTTCAGTGCATAACTAGTGCAAAGCTTCCGAATTTATGTCGACAAAACTAAAAAAAGTTCTTTATTTCCAAATAACAACTTTGACTTTTTACTCCCCAATAGGAGCCGGTCGGCCAGTCTTAAGCATCAGAACCGTGGTAAAAACCCCAAACCCAGAACTCCGCGTGCAAATCTATGTCATCTAGATACCTGAGTGTACAAAGTAAATGCGTAAAAAAAAAACAAGACAAGCCACATCTTTTATGGGAATCCAACTTGGCGAGTTTCGTAATAAAAAACAAAAAGGTTCAAATGTATTATTGTCCATAAGAATGTCAAAAACATACATTGAAACTCATTTCAGACTAAATTAAACTTCCATCAGTTTGTTTTGCAGGACTAGTTTGTGGATGGCGTTTTTAGTACTAATACCGTAAAGCTTCTAACAAAGTGTTGGGCTGCACATAAAAGGCTAGTTTTAACTACCAGCAGTGCATTTCTGCAAAATAGGTTCTGTAATTTGGGACTGGATGTAAATGTGTGCTTCAGAATTAGACCAGAATATTACACTTTGAAAGGGATTATCCAACTGAATTATGTTAGAAAAACACAATGCACATGAGTGAAATAATTGCACGCATCCATTATTAAAACAAAATCTCGTACTGGCTCGTTTTGAGCCACGATCCGGCCGTCCACACTGATGTCCTGACATCCCTGGAGTTCCTTTTTTCCCCCGAGTCTACAAATCACGTAAGCAAATCATTCTAACTGAGGAAATGATTGGACTCAAGGAAATGGCGTTAGTGGATATGTAACATTTTGCAAAGGGAGGAATCATTAAAAGAACCTCATCCCTTCGCAGTATCAAAAAACTCATTTTCTGCTCCATCTGCTCGCTCGCTTGTCGGCAAGAGGTGTTAGAATGTAACCCCGAGCAACGAGAGGAAGTGACCCCAGAGCACAAAGCTTTACGGGCATAAGAAGACAAATGTTGACATCTGATAGCTATCTATTACTGATTCTTGCAACACCTCAAGTAATAAAGGCAGGTTTAAAGAAAACGAAAGATGCAGTGAGCGTGAGTCCTGCGGAGTCTGCAGCAGGGAGGTGTGAACCCGAATGACCCGCCTGGGCTTAACAGTGCAGCACCAGACCGTTGTTGTGTACCTGGAGCGGTCACATGACGCTGTCATTAAGGGCAGATGGTTGAAAGGTCAACACGTTGAAGTCGTAGACAGTCCGCTGTTGATACTGAGTCACAAGATCTGTGTCAGCCGAGCGTGTCAAAGCGAGCCGGCCTCACACTTTTAAACCCTCGACTCCCATGTTACATTTTGAAGGTACATTTTATTTTTTCCTCTTTGTTCCTCTTTCTAGAAAATCAGATCACAAGTGAATAATTTGTCTGGTCTTTAGCAGTCAGTCACTTCTGAAGCAGCGGCACCCACTTATCACCTTGCAGTATGTGTGTGTGTGTGTGTGTGTGCCTGCATGTTTGTGTTTAGTGCCTCTCTTACTTGAGAGTTTGTCAGATTACATTTTGCTCTCTATTTTGCGAACTTGACATGTGTAAACTGTTTTCTCAACAACTGCCAGAAACATTGTTGTCAGTCCTTGCGTCATCATTGACGTCAGTCAGAGGCGTTGGCTGTCGGTGCTGAACAATTGATTGAATGTTAATTCACAATTAATAAATGATTGTTACTCTGCTAGAAATGAGCTCAAGCTCCTCATAAAACAACAACCAAATGTTTTGTCATGCCAAATCTTTAGATTTTAAAAATAGTGAACTTTGGGAATTGGTGGATTCTAGCGATAGGTTTGTAGATTTCAATCATCTAAAACTTTTCCTGTGGGCCAAATGTGCACGAAAACTTTGAACAATCCGTAAAATGTGAAGGCGTAATTGGCCTTATCGAGAAGCATTGTTTGGTTTGTCCCTTCTGGGCTACTGTAGGAACATGATGGCCGGCTCCGTTAAGGGAACACGCTCCGGATATAGACGTACAGCAAGCGACTCTTTCTATGGTAACAGTAATGCTATGGATATTTCTATTGCACCCTTAAGAACATGTATTCATTCCAAAAGGGACATTGTCCATTTAGGACAACACAGAATCCTTAGCGAGAGCGTTTTTAAAGTTTCATAAAAGATGCGTTTCCACAAGAACAAAGAGTGGGAATGATGGAGAAAACAAAGGCAGTCGGGGACACAGGCGGTGAGAGCAGGGATCAGTAGTCATGGCTGCATGAAAGGACGCAGGAGTCGGCCATTTAGATGGATTACAGTAGCGCAGCTCCCCTTTTCATCTCACTCAGCGGTCGTATTGGGAGGGGGAGGAAGCAAATTGGTTCCCATCATGCCTAGCAAGTGCTGCTCAGTCTCGTTCTGGTGGCTGTTTGAACAGTGCGGCATGTAAGAGAGGCAGGTTTATGCTGCACGTTAGGCCGACTAATCCTCCTCCTAGAGCACAGTTATCAGTCCACAAACAGGTTCGTCCATCGCACCCAACTTTTCCCAGACATCCAGATATCACTGTTGCAACTGCTTTGAATGTGACAGATTTATTTTTAACCACACGTTAGCTCTTAATGCAGTCTAGACCCAAAGTCATCACGGCAGACTCACGGCAGGTTTCGTCTTCAACACTAATTCCACTTACTGTTGGAACGAGACAGGCAGACGTCTAAACTAACACCCAGTCAGCCGTTTGGGAAACAACTACATTTCCTCAGGGACACAGTGGCGGCCATTTAAAAAAGAATTTCAGTTATCATGATAATAATTATAATAATAATAATGACGAGAGAGGGCCAATAGATGAAAGGTATTATTTCTGAGGTCAAGTATGTGAATTCAATGGGAATATTAATTCAAAACAGATTGTTTAATAATTAATGATTTAAAATACAATTAAATGCAGCCAAAAGATGTTATTCACATTATCATTAAGGTTTCTAGTAATTTGAATTAGAAAATACAATAAAAAAGAATAATAAAATAATATCTTTTGGGGTATTTTCTATTTTTATTTACAAAATAAATGATAATAAAATAAGTTTATTGATTATAGATTTTTTCATGCAAGACAAAAACTGATAATAATACTGACCATAAAATAAAAACTGTTAAATAACAATTTTTATATTTGTCCACTGTCTGGCCAAATACTTGATAAGAAACTTGAAATATTATAGATTTCTTTAAATGTGCTTCCTAAATGTATTCATATTATATATTTATATGATGAATCATGGCGTAATGCTCACTGTCAAACCGTTTTACTGTAGCATGCATGGGTAATTGTGGATGATAGGACGCTCTGTCTTCACGCTGCAGGGCCGCCCCCCACCCTTCCTCACCGCCCTCGTGGACTTGCCAGTCATGTACCTGCGTCTTTCTGACTGACAGTGATGTCGATGTGTCAGTGTACCTTGGATAAATGATCACCAATCGCCATCGGAGGATGAAGGACAAGTCTGTGAGTAACAGTGTATGCACTCAACGTTCTGTGTATTCTATGTCAATACATTATTTTCTGTTTGGCAGGAAGTTTGTTTCTTTTATTTTTTCCGGTTGTGGTTACACAGGGTGAAGCCGAGGCAAACATTTGTGACACGCACACACAAACAGAAATTAAGACAGCCCTGAAGTATGATTTCTACATAATCCATAATCCATATTTTCTTAAATTGTCTTGTAAAGTAATACAGTGCTTTCAATTCTGTTTTCAAGTACAACAAAAAAGAAATTCAAAATTTTTCCAATTAAAAGGATAATACAGGATAATAAGTTTGGATAATTCTGCTGTCCGCTCGCACGCAGAGAGCGACAACCTCACTGTTCCAAACTGATAGATTGTGTGCATTTCCATTTATAACTGTTGCAAAGGAAACAAAGCTTCCTTCTCCGACTTCCTTTGCAGGTGCTAGAATAGCAGCTGTAGAAGACTTAATATCCAACCATAATTTGACCAACTGTGTTTTTTGTTCACTCCTGTGCACATAAATCTTTCAATGAGCCTCCTTGCCACTATTAAAACTCGTAATAATGAAGGAAAACTACACTTTTAACCCTCCAATAATAGATCCCTGGCAAGATATCCCCTTGAATACATGCTCGTTAAAAGGGAAACCATAACTCTAAGGTGACAAGCTGCCTACAGATCTCTTTATGGCAGCTCTCGTGTGTATATGAAGTCAGAACTCTTATCCCGCCTTTTCTTAAGCCTCCTCTTAAAACACAAAGGCGTTCTTTGTGCCGGAGCTGTTAGGCTCATAGGCAGAGTTTGTGGCTCAGCATGTATAGGTGGGGTTAAAGCTGCTGTAGTAAGAGTACAAGTTGGCAGTGTACTAATCGCAGACCACGTGGAGCGCTGGCATGCGTGTGGCTCAGCGTGGAGACGTTTTCTCTCTGCCAGCTGTGGCGTGCTGCTCAGGCACATGAGACGTGTACTTTCAACTCTATGGGAACTTATGAATCACTTACACTGAGAAATCAGTTATATATGTATCAATGCCATCCTTTATGTTTGTTTTTTTCATTCGGTTGACGTTGTCTTTCCCGAAAGCAAGACATTTCAGGACAGCTCCCATAATACTGGTGTTCTTCAGTTGGCTTATAGTCTGTATAGAAGGAGAAGAGGATTGGTTTGTGGAATACGGTTATGATGCCTTGAGTTTGGCTTGTTGGACATCACCATCTTGGCTTTCAGCAACGCCACTTTTTTTTTTTTTTGCCGTTGCCATATTGGTCCCTGGCCGTCCCCATCTTGTTTTTTGAAAACAAGAACTGCCACAGAAAGTCAGGGCTCAGTTAAACTGACTGCTGAAAAAAACTTTAGGCAACCAAAATATAACAGTTATTTCTTTTACCTACAGTTGAAATAAATGTCTCAAGAAGGATGCTCAAATCCTGAATGACTTCCTGCTTCCTGTTACTAAAACAATGGACAAAAACTGGAGGAGTCGAGGCATGTGCCTGTAAAACAAATATTCCAGGAATTGATAATAATCCCAAGTGTTCAAAGGGGTTCCTCCATCTCTGAACTGTTCAAGAAAGAAATTCCACTTATCCCCATACAATTGAAGCTTAAAGGGATCTCGCATTCTTGAAATTTGACTTAAGAATAAAGACGCATTTCAAATGCGTTATGCACCTGGGAAATATTTCTGGGAATGAAATACGTGACTAGTTGTGTTTGTGGAACATCTTGAACGGGGTTTGCGCGGGGCTCTGTGAACCGCCTGCCCTCTGATCCAGAATGAGCGTTTTTCACAAAGCGCACCACTCTCACATGGCCCATATCGGGAAGCTTTAAGGGCGCCGCTTGTTGCCGGGGTTTGTGCAAGGCCTCTCTGAGCCAGTCCTGCCTGTCTGCTTCCCATGATGCACCTCCCCATCTCCAGCCTGGCGACGGCAGTGAAAGAGGCCATTGTTCCTGTCACCCTGAGGCATGTTGCATGCACTTCTGACACAGAGTGGGAGAAACGATTCCCTTTTATACTGGAATGTCTCTTGAATCAATCATTTCTGTGTAAAGAAATGCTGCTGCTTTCGGTGCCTCGGCCACAAATATGCCTGTGTTTCAAGAAAGGGTCAAATATTGCATGTTAAGGAATTTGGCGATGGAAAACATGACAATACTACATTTTATGCTAATGTTCCCTCCTCATTGAAAGTTTCATTTTTAGCTCTGACCTGGAGCGAAAGACCACCTCTGCAGCCCGATTCAGATGTCTGATTCTCGGATTGAAACACCAAAACAAGGGGCTTTCAGGAATTTCCCTCCCTCCCAGTTCCCCTCTTTTCCCAACGGGCTCGGATTGATGCACAGCTAACCACGCTTGGAAAAGCTTGCAGCTCTTCTTGCGGATTCTTGCTGCATGACACAATGTTATGACGATCCTCTTCGTGGTGCGCCGTGTGCAGTGGCATCAAAACAAAAAGAAATATCCCCCCTCTGAAAAGAGAGAGGTGGTCTCTTTGGGCCGATCATTCATGCCTCACATACCATGAGGGTCTTTGAAGCCCCCCCCCCCTCCTCCCTCACCCCCTCCTGAACAGGACGTTCTTTGCTTTGTCGTGCGTGTGAATGTCTGATTCTCTCTGTTCACAAGTTCCCGGCCGCATCAAATCCTGACGGAAGCGTGGCTTTTCCGATCCTCTATCTGAATCTTTAAGTGGCATGAGAAAAGAAGTGGCTACCTTTGTTGTAGCAGTCGTAGGAGTCTTACTTGGCCTCCATTGTGGGTGTAAACCAAGAGCGCTGCACTGAAGTCACCAAACACTGGGCCGTCCATCGCTGGTGGGTCTATTTTTAACCCTGCTGTATCACGTATCACCTCTTTTGTCCGGCGAGGAGGAAAAGTTTCAGAACAGTCTCGGGTAGCGTGGGAGGCGAGGTGAGGCCGCTCCTCAGACTCGCCCTGCGCTTCGTGTGTGCGTGCGGCGTGAGGGACGGTGAGGCCCAGTGACGCCCGCCACTGACCTGTAGCAAAGGGTTGAGAATGTGCTCTCCCCATTCATTAGGTTGGGCGGCCCGCGCCGCCACCAAGCGTTTTCACTACATCTGCGTTTGCGGTCTGTGATCGCATCCAGATGGCCAGTCTGGAACACCCGCGCGGACCTCGATACGAGCTTCCCATATGGCGAACGGAAAAGGAATATTTAAAGGAGCCTCTCACCCGGGGTCACTCCGTAAACAACTTCCGCCCAGAGCTTCTGTAGTGTTTGCAGCATTAGATGGCAAAGGTTTCCACAACTTTGCCTGCTGCTGAGGTGAAAAGGTGGAGGATGCGACATGCTGAATCGGGACAACGTTAAGTTCTCCTCAAAGGCCTTAGTGGTGTCGCTCAATCCAATTGCAAAGGAGAAATGTTGGACACACGCTGCTGGAATCAGGGTGCCAACTCATTGCTTAGGGTATCTCAGTCGCTGATCTGGAATCCACTTGGAACTCCTAAGAAAGAAGGCAAAGCCCTGATTGTCTGAATTTACTTGCAAAAGTTTTGGAGCATGTGCAGCGCCACAAGGACACTAATGGCATTTGTGGGTAAATAACAGCATGGAGTTATAAGCCGGTGAGCGAGGAGAATGAAAACCACGGGAAAGCGGTCAAAGGTTCAAGAGGTTGAAGGGTTACGAGAGAGCGTTGTCAAACTGTATTCCACACAAACAGGTTTTGTCCGGTCAGTAATCAGGACAAGACTTAATCTCCTGGAGGGAAAAGCCCATGTACTCGTCTGCTGCTGTATTTGTTTGAGTTGGGTTGTTGACCATTCTGTCGCGTCTGCTGCTGCTGCTCTGTTTTGCTCCATATTCTTTTCTCCCTTTTCTCTGCTCGTATGAATGTGGCGAGGGAATGTGTGTTGGGCGGGGTGAGAGAGGTGGGGAGAGGAGTCGGTTGGCGCGGGAGGTGCAGGAATTCCTCACTCCATTGGCTCATCTTGCATTTGCTCTACTCCTCCGCCGCGCACGCTAAAAGAGAGGGGATGTTTTGTTTGAGCTCTGTCCTGGTGGGCGAGGGGGGGGTGTGCATGCCGTCCCTGTTATTTCTCAACCATCGCCAGGACCCAGGGACTCTGAGAAATGTGGCTGCTGGGTTTAGCCGGGAGGAGCGCCACTGAGTTCATTAATCCGCCTGACGAGGGCCCCTTTTCTATTGCTTTTATTTTTAGCCAAAATCCATCAGGCCTTGACAATTTGAGCCTAGTCGAGGGAAGCACTCCAGGTCCCCCTCCGCAAAGTCAATCACAAAACAAAAGGCCGGACAGCCCTACTCCGTGCCCCGGGGTTTTGCCGAGTCATGTGAGATCATGTACACAGCAACACAGGAGAGGTGGGGGCCCAAAGACCCAGTTGAGGTGGGTGGGGTTAAGGCCGGGACCAGCAATGGGAGCTAAAATCTGCTCCCAGTGGGACGACACAACACGCCGGGGCTGGCCTTGTATAAGGTAATGTCTAGAGAGCCTGCTGGGGTGGGACGTGTGCACAGATTTATTTTAATACTCGCCCCCTCCGTGCCAGCGGGGGAGGCATGTAGAGCGTGCCAGATCGCCCCAAGACCACTGTCACACTTCGGACCAGAAGGGATCTTTTTAGTAGACAAACGCACAACAGGCGAATTAAAAAAAAAAACTAAACAGAAAGGAGGCAAGTTTCTGTCCATGTTTGACTTTTAATCTGCATGATGAGAGCAGGTTGTTTTTATTTCCATCCCCTGAATGCCGTTGACCTTTACTCAACATGCCGTCTGGGGGTCGTCAACTAGCTTCCTCTCACACACGCATGTTCTGAGTGAGTTGCCCTGCAGGGGAGTGTGGTTTTGGCATGTCCGTCTGGTTTTTAGCATCTCAGCAATATGGCAGCTTGAGCAGTTGCCTTACGGTAGTTACAGTATGCTGCAAACAGTCTGCTACGGCCTCACACCTGGTGGCTAATAATGATTTACAAATCATGAATTCTTTTGATTTGTGTCTTTACGCTTGCCTTAATGATTACATCTTTAAGTATATGGATTATGTTATACGATAGTAGTTTGATAGTTTAGTGGATAGTAGTCCAATAGTTGGAGTTGAACGCTCATTCTTACAGTTGAATACTCAGGAAAACGGAAGTAGTTAATCTTTTCAGTGTGTTGACTGATTGATTAATCAACTAATTGTTCCTGCTGTCTAAATAAAAAATGTAATTCATCACCTCTGTGCAGCATGTAGTGCCATCATCATGTATTCAAAATTGCACAGTACTTTGGTTAAGTGATACTACTGACTGAACACCTGCTACTCTGATGACTATCTCACCAGACTGCAAATATTATAAACATTACACACTTAGCACAACTGTGTCTAATCACAGATTACTAGCGCGGCTGTAGACTCTTGTTGTGCAACCAAAGACGGGGAGAGAAAGCATGCCTATCCAGCATCAATAATTTAATCTGAGCTTTAATCTGGCACATACTATCATGTTAAGTTCTACCTCCATGGCTAGTAGCCGGTGATGTGGTGACAAGTGACAAGCTGCTCGGGTGTAAAGTCCACTCAGATAAGAGAACATTTCTCATTGTGATTTGCATTGAATTTCTTTTTGACGGAGGTATAAGCTTTGTAGGAACAGCCGCTTTCTTCCCCTTTTCACACGATATTTTCCACTGTGGAATTAAACTGTTTAGAGGACATTCAGCGGGTTAATGCTTTTTATGGCCTATAAAAAGCGGCAACAGTCTCACAGGACATAAATCGGCAAAGTCTGATCTTGTGAGCACGTTGTAAAAACAGGACGACCCCTATTCATCCCACCTCGTGCGATGAAGGTCACAGAAGAGGACAGTTAATGGCCGACAAACCGTCTGTGCACGAGTGACTTTTGTGTCTCTGGATATGCTTCAGTGCTGCTATGTGTGTCAAAGGGGGTTGTCCTGCGTCTCAGCACTACACATTAGAGCGGCAGTGTTTACTGTAAGCTTGTGCATTGTGTCATCTGATTTACGCAGTGAGGGAGGGAAAAACAGAGGAGATTAATGTAGCTTTTTCTCAAAGTATTGGGGTTCACCATTAGAGAAATTGGATATCGGCTTGATACTGACTTTTAAAAAAAGGATTTTGTGTTGGTGACAGTATTCTAATCTATCAGATTATATATTACCATACATTTCAGTATATTCATCTTTATGGATGTATTTTTCTATAGCACCCTGAAAAGCACTTATTCAGGATTAGAAAAATATAAAATATTAAGTCCATTTAACTTTCATTTACCTTATTAAATGCAAACATAATGTAAACCACTAAACCTTTGGTTTCACGAGGGATTAAAAGTGTTATCTTGACCTATCCCCCTTACCATACGCCCAGCCCTGAGCATACTTTCTAACTCTTTACATTTTGTCAGTTACTCTGAGGATTAAATTAGTCAAAGAAGGGTTTATATTTACGTTAGTTGCAGGCCCAATTTATCCTATAAAAGTGCTAGACTGTGCCACGGGGGATGGGCTCAAGATGCCGAGGGCATGCGCTTCCGTATGTGTGAACACCGCAGTAGTGGTTAAGTTAGCTCTCCATCTACAGCAGTTCCTGAAATAGCTTTGTATGTGGTCATTACCTGTGCGAGCCCCCAGCACCACCTATACACTTCTGTCACCCATTGATGCTGTCTTTTTAAAAAAGCGCTGCCTCGGGAGTTTTAGACTCTGACCATAGTTGGTAACGCGGACCTTCTAGTGTACATATCAACTGTAGCGCTGATGACATCTCTTACATCCTCTAAGCAAGGAAAATGATTGCAAAACTGTTCAACCCTAGCTGAGTTGTAGTAGTGATGAGGAGTAAACTTGTCAAGGCTTAATAGGACCAACGGCCGCGTCTTTTCAGACTGTACACCAACATGTTGGGCTATAACCAGGAGTTGTTTGAACGGTTTTACGTCTCAGTCGGCAGCCAAACTCTCAGTGTGTGATCTATCCTTTGTTGCCTGTGACGGGTGGGCCATGAGTGGGATGTCACCCCAGGTGTGGGCACGGTCCATACAGCCATCAACCAAGGAAGGTATTTCAGGGTGGAGTGGGTGCCAGACCAATGTATGGGGTCAAAGTGCCACTCGGGGTTCACCCATGCTTCCCTCTTTTGGTATGACATCACACACTTGTTAGGCAGCCTTTGTTTAAAAAGAATTCCCCCTTTTTACTTCCATTTATTGTTTTCCTGTTGGACTGCGTTATGCATTGTTGAATTCAGTGTTGATTAACTGAAAAGTGGAAAATTTCAAGATTATTATTGATTAAAGAGACCTCTGAAATGGCTCACAAGAGGCAATAGAATGGAGGGCTGCTACAGATCAATGATGTAGACCAATTATCTTCCTCTCGCGGCAGTGGAAATGACCCTTCCAAAAAGATTCAGACTTTTGAATTCTGTTAAGGATGTTTTTTTCTTCCAAACTATTGATGCATGCAAATTCCTACTGTGTTGTCAAGACCGTAGGCTGAAAAGATGCCTCTGGCACAAAACAAGCTTCAGGAAGCTTGGGGCTGTATCCATGGACCATGGGAACAGCAGAGATGGAAACAGAACACGGACAAAAGCGGATTTTCTTTTCTGTAAATCGGCATTTACTTACCTTCTGACACAGAACAGGGGCGGGGGGGTATGAGGGGCTGAAAAATGTTCTGTAACGGGGTGGAAGTTGGGGTCATTGTTCATTTTTGAACCGCAGCCCTGGATCCGGGGACCCATTTCCATGGAAACCATTATGTGGTGCAATTGGCGGCCGAGCACTTTAGAAATCTCTTTGGAATATATTAGTGGCTGCAAAGGCCCCACTCTCCTCACCTTCAACCTCTTGTCTTGGAGCTGCTCTACTCTAGGCGCTGCTCTCAGGATTTCAGGCCTCGGCTCAGGAATGCTCGACCTATAGCCCGTTTCTACGGGACGTCAAAACAACCAGCTGTCTTCGAGCCGAGATTCAAAATCCCAAACACACAGGCCGAAACCCGAAAAAGTCAGTAAAGCTGCTGTTCTCACCCCGACGTTTGTCACACAGAAAATACTAAACCCAAAAAATGGATTCGCCGACTCAATTCGGACTGTGCCGGCTCAATTTAGACTTTTACCCCGGGAAAAGAAATGATTTGCACCGCTGAGCAAACGAAACGCGCTGTTCTTCCTGACGTGGCAAAAAAGCCCAAATAAGATGAGGACTTCATATTGGGCAGATGTGCTGAGACTCAAATTTCACAGAAAAATTGCTGCGAATTTAGAGTGCTGGACGAATTGTCAAGCGGTGCATGTGTGTGTCATTAACTCAGCCCTACCTACTGAACAAACAGCTCCGGGGTTTTACTCCCGCCCCCTCCCTCTTTCACAGTGTTATTACCTCTTTGCCCTTCACAGACATTTCCCTCTGGTATTTAGTTGGCGGTACGAGTTCTCAAACCCGAAACCCTCAGCAGTCCTGTAGGCGATCAGCATGCATCGCTCAAAGGCATTGCGTCCCAGTTCCATGCTGTGGCCTGATAGGGCACATTTCTATGGGAGCAGGAAAACAAGCCTCCTAAAGATCCGCTAACCCATCTGGCTTAGGTGATTAACAAAAGCCGAGGCAGATGGTGCCACGTCCAGATTCTGCGTTGCCTCAGAGGTGTATTCATCTGAACGCACGGCCGACGGCCGCGACTGTGAAAGATGTTTCTACGGTCTTTGATTCGACCGACCGGGAGTGTGAAAGCCGTGCTCCTCCAGCAGTGTGCGGGGTTTCTGCCGAAAGCCGGCTCGTTTTTCCATGGCGAGTCGATTTAACTGGGACCCTCGGGATGTTTTTGTTAGGGGACTAGGGGAGGGGGGAGGAGGGCGGGTTGTTCTTTAGACCCCTCCCCTCTTTGTCTGTGGCAAACACGGCTGAACATGAACTCGCCACGCAGCGGCCTGCCCTCCCTTCCCGGCTGGACGCGCGGAGCGGAGAGCAGCCCCAGAAAACCCCAGGAATCCCCCCGAGAAGACGCTGGGCGGGAGGGTGAGGCGGAGCCCTGGAATGGGCTCGCTCCAAGGAGTCAGTCACTTATTTACTAGCTGAACTCGGTGAACCCTGCCTTAGTCAGCCACTTCCATCCCCGGCCAGACTGTCCCACCTCTCCCTCCCTCCCTCTCTCCCCTCTTGTTTTCTCCTCTGACCTATCCCGATGCCTCTCGCGTAAGACGCCCCTCCCCTTCCACTCGCCTTAACGGCAAGCGCTCCGCCCATTGGCTGGCGCCTTCGCCCATGCCCCGAGCGACCTAATCCAACCCCCACCTGACCCCCGTCACTCTGTTGCTCACAACAGAAGCGTGGAGGTCACAAGCTCATAATGAGTAATAAAACAAATGTCAGTGGAAATGTGAGTCAAGCTGAGCACTGTACAAAGAGCCTTCAGTGTTATTTGTTTCATATTTAACAATTCTGAAATAGAGGCAAGCTGTTTGTTGTCTTTCACTTCTCTTGGGTGCTTTCACTGTATAAAACGAGAAAAATAATGACTTCATGTTTGGGCGTCTTTAACAGATTTAAGTCTGATCGGGCCATGCTGTATGTTTTCAAATTGCACATTTTGTTACATGTAAATGCGGACCGTATGTTATATACATGCAGTGTGCCCAGGTTTGCTGTGGCCATTAATTATATTATATATATAATTATATATATATATATATATATATATATATATATATATATATATATATATATATATATATCCTGTCAATCTGAGACACTGGCGGCTCGCTTCTGATGACTCTCTTTGTCAGTAAGTGAGCAGGATATCTGACAATATATTAATATTTCTAACAAGGGTAAAAAAAAAGGACAAAAAGAGTTTTAATTAACAAACCGATTGTATTTAATCAACCACTTTCTTCATCAATTTGTTTTGTTTCTGGCTATAACCAGTTTCTGTACTGTATGTATTGTGTAGCTGATGGCTGGATGGATGTCATGCTAATCGCTATTAGTTGGAATTGGTTTGTACCTCATGTTTAAATGTTTATTTTTTTATATTCTCTTCAATAGATGCATGATATGACCAGAGGATGATAATCTAAATGGGTCATACTAGGTTGCTCTGTCCATAATTTTTCCTGACATGTTTGAACAAAGCCATTACAGAACGATTATAGCCATACGCTAATTCCACGCCTGAACATATCGACGGATACAGGATCAGCTGGAAGTTGATCCTGTGCCTGAGAGAAGCTGGGGAGGTGCAGTGATTAATAGCCGTCTCGCTCTTTCTTTCTGGCCACTGATCTGTTGGGAGAACATAATCCATGAGTCAGTGGGAATGCAGCGCCGTCGTGTCAGCGATACTGCATGTCCACAACCAGCACTGGGCAATGTCAATGGCCTCCATCTGAATTCAGCACAGCGGACACCGGAGCTCTGCGCAGCCATGAGTCACTAATTCTAGTATCAGAAAATGGGACCAGACTATTTCGTAAAGATGGGAAGAGAGAAAATTGTGTGTGTGTTCAGCTGTCTGAGGCTGTGAGTGTGTGTGTGTGTGTGTGTGTGTGTGTGTGTGGATATTGAACGGACAGGCAGAAGACAGTCGGGGACCTTCTGCTGTACGTCAGTGGCAGCCTGCGTGGAGGTGTTCTGCAGGCTGTCGTTCCCACTCGTTTCCGCCCCCTCATTTGATGCTCCTGTGCGCTTGCATTTCCCCCATCTCCTTGTCTTTTGGAAAATGTTCAGAGACAATATTTCTTTTTTTTCAGGATTGTGTATTGTTTCATTTTTGCCATTTTTCCAAAATGCTTGGTAGTTTTTCTTTTTGATTAAGAACTCAAACAAGTTAACTGACTCAGCACCAGCAAAACCTTTGAATCCATCATTTTTTTGTCGAGCCGTGTTTGCGTGGAAATATGAGTCTCTCGCATTAGTGTGCTTTGCGCTTGTGTACATCCATGCATGGTTTTGGTTTAGTGCCGTGGTGTTTTTTTAAACTGTCACTGTCAGTGTGAGCTCTGTGTTTGTGCAGGTGCGCCCTCCCCAACGTCTATTCCTTCATGGCCTCTCACCCTGTTCCTTCCCTTTATCGCAAAGCGGCCACTGCTCCCTGTGGTCGTGTTAAAAAATGCTTCCTCTCGCGTCTGCTTAAGGCCCGACTTCCCTCGATTGACATTTGAGCTCGCCCTGTGCTTTTGTGAACCACCCCCCCCTACCCTTCCTCTGTTCTCAGACATTCCACAAAGCCTACTTTCCAAATCAAATAGAAAGCCTTTGCGCCCTTTGTCTTTTCTTTTTTCCCCACTTTTCCTCTTTCTGCTCTCCACGCGCCCCGCAGCAAAGTAGGTCACACACTGACCCACGTAGAGTATGAGGCAGCAGTTTGCCGGGGCGGAGGCACACTGCCTCTCCCGTGCAGGAAGCTGGTTGCAGAGGAGACGTTAAACACACAAGTTCCTGTTTGGCATCTGTTTCCAGCAGCCAGCCCCCACCCGCCCCACCGCTCACGCTTCACCTTTATCAGCCAGGTTTGTCGGTTGAACTGCTCCGTGACCCCCTTCCTGCCCTCGCTTGCTGGAAACCAACAAGTAAACTAAAAGGACGCGATGGCGCCCTTGCCGTTGACTCTGTTCCCAGAATAACAAACGTTGTGAGATAGTGTCAGGGGGGAGATGTCCTCACTCAGGCGGCCACAGCGCTACACTGCAGACCCTCAGGGCAGATAATAATTAACCAGGTGTGTGTTTGAGCAGACGAGGCAGCAACGTGTGTGCGCGCTTGATGATGTCAGCCTGGCGCTTCGCGCGGGAGAAATGTGAGGGGTTTTTTTTTAGGCCCGATTTGAAAGTGAGCCATCAACGTGACAGGCCCACTGAAACAGCGAACCCCTCATTCCCCCCTATTTCCCCCACCCTGTCATCAATAACAGGGCCTCCGTGGGCTTCCCTCTCACACACGTATGAAGGAATACACACGCAGGGTTGTATGTTTGGTTACTGTGACCCGGCAGACGTCAGAGGACAAATTATCCTCCCGTTACACCTAGCTTTGCGTGAAACCCTAGATTGACGGTGCCAAAGTGCGGCAAGCGTCAGAGGCGACACAAAGGAGCGACCGAGCCCCGGCCCGGGGGGAGAGGAGAGTCGCGGAGCATAGAATTACATTTTATTAAAACAAGTAAAAAAGAAAAAGAACTACTTTGGTCGATAAAGTCTTATAAAAGACTCATGATGTGTTATTATCTGCTCATCGCAAAGCATGGTTTTAGTTATAAGTCTCCAGAAGGCTCTAAAACAAGAATATGTAGAGCCAAGTATTGTTAAACTTAACCACCCCCTTAACCGCCACTCACTGACATTTTCAACATGAGGATCATGGTGTTTTTTAATTCTCTCAGCATCATCAAGTACATCATCATGATTCATCATCTCTATTGATTATAATCAATTCTATATATTTTAGATTTGTATGTATATGTATATCTAAAGATAGACTAAACTAAACTTACATGTTTTTAAAAGCATTTCCCCACAGTGTAGTGTTCGGCCATTGGGATGTAGTTTGTTGCTTGAAACGTGCTAATCATTTATCAGAGTTCAGATTTACTACTAGCAGGGGCTACAATAATACTCTACAAACTAACAGCTGTGAGCAAGGCAGCATGGTTTTAACAGCCCTGGATCGGCTTGTTTACAAGCCGTCTGATCGTCTGATCTGCTCGCTCCATCAGACATGGCTGTAATGCTGTTATGCAAATCCCAAAGCGGATAGAAGCGAAACGGCAGACTACGGTTTCACAAAAAACAAAAAATAACCCTGGAGTCTGAACCGGATCTGTTGTTTTCGTTGTCATTATTTGCAGTGCATTAACACGTTGAATGCCTTCAAACAAAATAGTCCTCCCCACTTCCTCAGTGGAGGCAGATATCCTGCAGTCGGGGATGTAATACAATCAGACTCTCCGAGTGTTGAACCGCTGTGCATTTTCCCTGTGTGGAAACAATAAGGGGTAGTGGGCCAGGTTTAACATTTCCACAGATCTTGGGGGCTGGGTTGAAGCGTTACAGTGAGTGATTCACATTTTCCACTTAGTGTGAAGCTCTCTGCAGACGAGGGGTAGCAGTTTGTTGGTGAGACAGCATCTTCAAAGAGTTCCTGCACAACGACTCATCGTCACATCTGACGCGGGTTGAATCAATGCAGCGGCTCTTACGTATAGAAACGCATTTACAGCAAAAGAACGCTGACTTGCGGCGAAAGCAGCTGCTACGCGACTTTTTAATGGTCGTTTGGCTGCAAAAAAAAAAAACATTTAGCCGTGAGGGATAATGCTTTTTTTTTTTTTTAAAGCCTCCTTTTATTTTGTGTGATTGTGCACTTGGGGACTTCGGAATGATGGCCGCATGAACTCGGCTCTGATCGATAAACCGTGGAAGGAGAAATGCAGGGGGATCAGAGAGGGGGGCTCGGTTTCTCCCGGACTGTGTGGGAGTCAGTGGGATGAGAAGAGAAAAAAAAGAGCTGTGTTTGTTTTTGTTTGCCCGGCTCTCCGGGCTGAGATCAGACTAATCAATAAGCGGGGATGATGTGGGGATGAGTAGTATGACATCAATATCAGACGCCGGGGTCCGGCAACACCATTGTGCCACTGTAAACAGAAAGGAACTCATTGATGTCCCTTAGTACTCTTCGCCTCTGTGCATTGTTGGGCCTCCCATACACGGCAACCATCGCAATGGGGGGTCGGGAGGGGGGGGCACTTCTGCTGGCCTACAGGTAGTGTATGTCTTAGTGACATGTTAGAAAGTTTTCAAACTGTTTCCAAGGTGAAGACTGAACTTACTAAACAATTTCTGCAAATGTATGAATCCATCCTACGAATAATTCCCATTAAAGTCAGTCTCTGCTTGATGCAATTTGGACTTGTCAACACGTAACCAAATAAAGAAGTATTTTTTGTTGGTATATTAATTATCAACGTGGTGAAAATGTTTTTGCCTGCAGCCACAACTACGGTTGAGAAACAGCAAGGTCACAGCATGCTCCAAATGAAGACCTCTGACTGGTAAGTCAGTGTACCTGTGAATGCTATGAATTTTGTTTGATGCGCCAGAGCGACCAGTCACAACTGCAGTTTCGCATTGTTGTGGAATGAAAATGTTATAATTTGATTTGTTGGGGGTCCCCAGTTTGGCCCCGCGTCCCAGGACAATTCTGACATAGGTGTCTCGTAACCACCAACTCGTAGTCACCTAAAACCAAAAGGAACATAGAATCCAGGCTGAAAAAAAACTGGACCCTAGAAGATATTATTTTGCCTTAAACCGTAGCCACAATTTATGGAAACTGTGGTTACACGCGCTTGTATCATTTTTTTCAAGGAACAATGTTTTTTCTGTCTGCCAATTGGTTTCTCGGAAATGGAGCCGATGTGTGGAGCCAAAGAAATCGCTTTTACATTAAGAATATCTGGCCTGCAGTTCAATGTAAACTATCAGCGAGTCTGTAAAGGACTCATAAATCCCGTTGGTGCTAAACAATGAGCTTCCTTACATGAGAGGCGGAGTGCGAGTGGGACAGACGGACTCAAGTCGAAACTTGAATTGATAACTCCCCAGGATCTTCCCTCTGCCCCCGAATCTCGGCCCCTTTCCCGGCGAGCACCGCTCCAATGGATCGGGGGATGCCCGGCGTAATTGGCGGATCTTTGATGTGACGCTGCCCCACTAAGCCGCTCAATTCAGCACTTAGCACTTCTCAACAATGCACGTTCTCTTTCATCTGCAATACCAATTAATTTGTGGATGTGGAGTAAAATTTCAAAGAGCGGCTGCAGAGAGGGCATTAGATATGGGAGGGAGGGGGGGTTTGGATTCCTCCGCGGAGGGTGGTGCACGTGGTTTACGTGCAATATAAAGTGTTTTTCATAGGAGCGAATCCAAGGCGGTCACACCAGACAGGGGAACCTCTGCTTTCTACTGCAAGATCAGTGTTTATCCACACTCATGTTTTATTGGTCAGTGGAAGAGTCAAATCCCCGGGAGTCATTGACGCAGCACTGACATTTACTATTAGGCTTGTGGAACATTTTATGAGTCATTTGTGGCTTCCTCCTTCACGTTGTGACTCAGAGGCACCGGGCGAAAAAAGTTTCAGACTTCAGAGCATTCTTCCGTGTGTAACCAGGGGTGAGAGACGGAGCGCTTATGCAAGATGCCCATATCACAATCATAAAACAATGTAATCAGATTGCAAGGAGCTCCAGTGGCCCTGTCTCTAAAAGTAGGTGATCCCATTGCTGGGAGTTGTGCAGGAAATCGTTGTACACATGGTTTACTTTGTGAATCATTCATTTGAACATCTGGGAGTTCAATGTATGAAATATAAATGGGTTTATTGACTTTTATGAAAGTGTTAATCTGTTACCAGCCATTGCCCACTGGGCATAAAAGTCTTAACAGAAAGCTGCTTAAGGAGACTAAGACGGTAAAAAAAAAATACATTTCAGTGTAAAAAATATCTCTTTAGTTATCATTTTACTGCTGCCTACAGTAAAATAAATATTTTTTCCTAAACTATTTTGTCTATTTATAAGAAGCAATCTTTTTCAGGCATCATGATCCATGATCTCATTGTGAATATTTTATTGTAGTATTTTCCAAATCCCTGAACATTACATCCCAACTATTTCCCCTATTAATAAACAAAAAGAAAAGATTACCTTACAAGGTAACAAAAAACACACCAGATTCCTTTTTCAAATGAACACCTTAAAGTTTGTTTAGAGTTTCAGCAAATATTTATCACTCCTTCAAAACAGTAGTGACGAACCCCAGGACCAAATGCCAAGACAAAACAAAATTATACCTGATGTGTTAACTGCAGCATTTCACCCAGGAAACAGATATTCCCTACCCCAGAGAAACCCAAAGTAAATGCGTTGTTATGCTTATTGCCTAACATAAGCAAGGATTTCCACTAAGTGTGTTTGTTTTTTTGTTCACGCTTGTTAAGTTCCTAAGTTACTGTACTAAGTTGATTCATTACATTGAGTCAATGTTTATGTTGTTACGTTACTTTGTTTCATTACTTTGTTACGTTACTTTGTTTCATTACTTTGTTTCATTACTTTGTTACGTTACTTTGTTTCATTACTTTGTT
Organism: Apeltes quadracus; assembly: GCA_021346845.1. Taxonomy (NCBI): domain Eukaryota; kingdom Metazoa; phylum Chordata; class Actinopteri; order Perciformes; family Gasterosteidae; genus Apeltes; species Apeltes quadracus. The sequence continues at coordinate 3,159,431 of CM037934.1, read as the reverse complement.
TCATTACTTTGTTACGTCACGGTGTTATGTTACTTTGTTACCTTACATTACGGTATATTGTTACTGTACCATTTTTACCTTTTGTTGTTATGTCGCATTGTTACGTCACGCTACGGCATTACCTTACATTACACACAAACTATGATTTTCTACCTAAATAAATTTGTTTTGTTTTTCTAAACTTGTTTCACAATGTATCCCAGGATCGTATCATTGTGCGATTTTGAATTGTGCATTTTTCTGTGTAATACGAGGCGAATACAAAGATTGTTCAGGAAACGGATGTTTGTATTGTGTTTGTGTTGCATATATTGTCCAACTGTTGTGATTCCAAATTCCCCTGATGCATACGTATCACAAAAACTTAGAACAAACAAGAAAATCGAAATAATCAGAATACATAGCAGAACTCATACAAAGGAAGGGAAATATTGCTCGGTAAACACTATCTATGGTATAATGCACATATCAGGACTCAGTAAGACAAATACTTGGGTAAGATGGGTATTATGAAGGTAAACAGTCTAAACAGGTTTGACAGGGCCTCTTTAATGCCAAACAGACCTGTTTTCTCATACCAACACCGTAACACCGTATGTGCGCATGCCTGTGTGTGGCCCTGTGTTGCTTTACATCTGTGGGAATGGGGAAGTGAAGTTGAGTCCAAATGCCCCCAACGCCTCCACCTCGGGTTTGTGAGTGTCTGTGTGTGTGTGTGTTCTTGTGTGTGTAGAAGAATGGGAGGGGATGCATGTCCTGCGGCAACCCTGGTGCCTTGTGAGCTGTTTACGAGTCTCCTCTGCAGCACAGCACCTCCCTCCCTCCCTCCCTCCCTCCACCACCAAACCCCCTCCACCCCCACCTCCTCTAGGTGATAAGTTTGTTGTGACGAGCCCAAACAACTGTTTCGAAACAAGACTCCGGCAGACACACAGGATGTGAAATAGTTCAGAATAAATCAGTTCGTAACATCTACCATCAAATTATTTCTGGTCACTAGATCAAAATCCAAGGTAGGAAAACACTCGCTATGTGTGTCTCTTTAAGAAAATAAAAACTCTTGAAGCCAAACAGCAGCAGCCAGTTTAGTTGACGTCAGCGCTTCCCTCAAATAACCTTGAGTCAGTGAAGGCCACCATGACTCACTCTGAGCTGTTGCCCTGACAGGAAAAGTATGAACTAGGGCCGTTTTTATGCTCTTTCTACATTTTCTTTTTACAAGTTCTGAGAGCTTAAGAGGTGAGATAAGTTCACCAAATGAAGCGGGTGAGGACCAGTTCACACCGTTGAGCCAACGGCAATAAATTGTTCTCTTGTTGGAGCCTGTGTGGAGGGACGGAGATCCCTGAGATACTGTCACAGAATCCATTCTAGGAATGTAAACTACTTCATAATCAATGCATGAGAGCCCACAACACGGACTTCCGCAGCACAGCTTTCAAAGAGATTTGTGCGGCAACATGTTGTGATATTACAAGGAACACATGCATGCTATGCACGCCATGTACTAAAGAATATGATACGAGCAGGGTCTGTGACGTCAGGTGGTGCGTGGTGCTGTTTATTGTAGTTCTGTTCATGGATACAACTCAGTGGTTTTGTTGAAACTTTGGTTTTTGTAGGAAAACAAGGTGTTGGAGAACTTGGGTGGCCTTCAGGTAGGGTTAGGCAATATGTCAATATCATATCTATAATGGTGAAAAGTGATCAGATTTTGGATATCGTGATTTGAGTTTAGAGAAACTGCAAAGTGATGTTGTTTTCTGGAATTACCATTGAAAACATTTAAATATTATATTCCAACATTTGCTCACAGACCCCTGGAAATGTTTCCCGCCTTTGAATTTCCCATTTTCACACCTCTACTCTGCATTGGTGTCGCTGTGTTTTAGTCGACAAGACAGTCCAGCTCACGGGCTTCACATGATTAATTGACGCACCTTCCCTGATCGTCTTGGTGATCAGCACTACTCAGACTTTAGGTGCTAGGTGCTTACTCATATTCTCTGTCCACATCTCGATATGATACATTGCAACGTATTGAGCTGCGGCTCGCGGGGGAAAAGGGACTCATGTAGGACTTCGCCGTGCACTGAGGGCAGAGGGAGAAAGGGAGAGAGAGAGAAGGGGAGAGATGGGAGACGGAGACCAGCTGGTCGGGGCTGAGTACCTGCAGCTGACATGTGGAACAGCACCCATTCATCAACTCCTTGAAAATGAATCGCCTGCTATCACATCATCCCTTGGTGCTTGATCTTATCCCATTGCAGCGTGAAGAGGTCCCATTGTGTGCCTCTTGTTCTGCCCGGGCCATAGCAGTCATTGCTGGTGTTTTTACGAGACAATCTTCACTATTTGCACGTAAGCTTAGCTGGTAGAATGTCTAACAAATACAATGAGCACCAATGAGAGGAAAAAAGTAAGAAATATTGGGTTGTAATTTATTACAATTGGCTAATATGATCACTTAAATACGTAACAACATGAAATAAATGACACTGTGACACATTATCCATCTATTGAAGGACCGGTTATGTAAATCTTTAATTATAACATTTTGCTCAAGTTAACTGCTAAGATCTGATGACATCACAGACATGGACAGACTTAGTGAGAGACAAACTCAAGTGTAAAGCACTTCCAGGCTTTACCTTTCCGAGCCGTCGGTAGCTGTTGGGTTCCTACCCCTCACAGTACCTGTGAGCGCCTGTGAATATGTTTACTGCGTTGAATGAAAGAAAAAAACTATTTTAGAGGCTCACGTTGGCTTATAGCACCACATCCGAGGAATGAAAGGTGACGATGTGAATACCCCAAATTTAGGTTAAAAAAAGGTTTTCATGACAGGTCCACTTGACAAGCACTTAAAGGCCGAAGGGGCCTGAAGCCCAGATGTTTTGTGTTCAACCAGTCCGTGTGTAGTCACGTTTGTCTCCACCCACCTCAGATTAGCTGCCCTGTTGATGCTTCGTCAGGCGTAAGGCAATCCTGTATCGGAAACCTTCCATGAAGAAGTCATTTTTAACACTCCTCCTTGTGTATTTATATATACTCTCAAATATACGTATACACATTGTCTCATATATATTCAGACACTATAAACCATGTTGTCGCCAAAATTATACAATGCAGAGATTTTTTCCTTCATAGTGGAAATTTACAAGGGAAAAATAATGACAGATGAGACATAGACCTAGAACACTCTTTAACATGAAGCGTTTCTTATGTTTATTTTTGACATCTGGCGAGCTAAGACCATTATGAATCCATTGGAGGATTAGCCAATAGCCAATAGGGCACTGGGTGCGCAGCCTTAACCATCAACAGACATCTCTGCGCGGCTCCTTTCTGGTGCTGCCAGCGTTTCAGGGAGTACTTTGTGGTGCGCAGAGAGGTTGACCCTGGTCAGGAAACAGCGGCCCGTTTTCCCCGTTTGGAGCTTCAGTGTGGCATCCTCGCCGGCCGCGGCCACAGGCGAGCTGGAGCGTTAAGGGCGAGCGGCGATTCATCTAGGAAGGCATCCATCAGGCCTTCCTAGAACTGTGTGCCTGTGTACTAGAAGAACGCCAAACGCCCTCCCGCAGACCACCGTCCAACATGTCATTTCCACCAGCGCTGTCTGTTGTCTGCAAATAGCAACAGCTTGCATCTGCGTTTTTGTTTATTTTTCTTTATATTTTCTGCCAGAGTTTTCTCCAGTCGCACATCAGTTTCCTTCCTATCAGATTCTTAAGGTTTTTAGGGAGGGGTTTGTTGATCTTTCCTTCGTTACTGTGATTTGTTTTGCTTCTTATTCATGGTGTGATACGAATACGTATCCATAATCCCAAAAAGCTAAAAGCGTTTCAGTCAGCGTTTCAAAATGTTGATTTAAGAACAAAACTTTTTTCAATCTTTATCCGCATTCAGATTTCTGTTCTGTAACTTTCAGTGATTTGGCTTTTGTGAATACATTGCTGCTGAACTTTTTTCCAAATCTTTTACTCAGCATTTCATTCACAGATACTCACAATTACATTCTGAAGCGTGGATGTACAGGTTTGTCGCTGAGTCACCACACAGTCAAAAAAATGAGAGATATTTTGTTTGGTGCAGCTTTTAACCCCCCAAAAAAGGGAATCTGAACCACAAAAACATTTTCTATATGATCAGTGGGATACGGACCAGTTTAATTTAGCACCATGTTTATCAGTCCGTCTGGCTGCTCTCAAGATTTCTTCACACGCCAGCTGACCCTCTATGGAAACGCACACAGCAATGAGCTTATGGAAAGCTTTTAGAGCTCCGAAAAATAGTCCAGCCTATAAAATTACCCAGAAACATGGTGATGGTGGCTATGGTCAAAAAAATTGCACAACACAGGCCACAACGGACGATGGATTCAAACACCAAAAAAAAAATGCCTCCAGAAGAGGAAGGATTTGTGATAACAAGCAGTCCAGCATTAAGCGATTGTGCGTTGCCATAGACATGGTTGAAAATACCATTAATACATCCGGACCTAGACACAGCGTCGGCGTGCCGAGCGTTTCCCCCGCCGTTCTTTCACCTTCAACCGGTTGTAATTCAGTGTTTTAATCAAGAAGAAAAGTCAATGATCCAGGAGACGAATATTGATCGTATATGTATAGACTGACTCTGACAAGACTGTGACTGAGTAATCGGAGCGGTGGCCCTTTTGCTTTAGCGTACCCGACTGCTGTCATGCCGGGTGCACGACAACTGATCCGGCTGTCGGGACCAGCAGGGCCGACGACTGAGTGGCTCTGCAAAAAGACAGCTTGTGGAACCACTTTCTGAACCACCGCAATCTGAAGGAATCGCCTCATTGTTTAATGTGTTTGTATAAATATATTTGATTTACTGTTGAAACCCATGGATCAAAACCAGTGGTAGTGATGTCAGTGCCTCTTGTGAATAGATTTCCACTGTGAAATGTGAAGCCTGGGTGGCTGGATGGCGGGGGGGTGGGGTGTTTGATACACGAGTACCGCTTTCTCTTCTCGGGTTGAGTCATCAATACCGAAGCCGCGAAACCGCACTTAGACTCAACGTTTCATTCGGAACAGTAACCTTTCATTCTGTCCCTTGATGTGATGCACCCACGGGGCCTTCTGTCAGGGTGCTGTTACAGCGCACGCCGATGCTGACCCACGTAAGTCCTGAGTAACGTCTGTCAGCAGGACGCACATGTTCGGGGGCACGTTGTCATAATGACCCGCTTTTAAGATAAGCGTCTCGGTTTTGTCGATGCGAGTTGTTGGGGTCATATCGGTCACGGCAGGTCAAAGGCGGGGCCTGGGTCTTTTGCAATCAGTTAAATCAGCTGACTCACATGATCGAAGCGGTGGTGCTTCACACCAGAGGCTGTGAAAGGAGCACAGCGGTTACAGAAACCACTGAGATTACGAGTTACACAGAAGAAGTAGAACCGAGGAGGTCGCAGATACTGCAGCACGTGGCGACGCGACTGACGCCAATATCACATATTCTCTTCACGTCCCAACAGCAAAGTAGATCAAATGCAAAGACTAAACAAAATCATTATTGCAATTTGACTCACAGCTGTAATAAACCAATGCAAGCATGTACTAACCGAGAATAGTTTTGTTTGTTTTGATCAGTTTGGGTGAGCAGCTTTGGAAAAACGGTTTTGCCGTATAGACATGCCGATGTAGAAGTATTTCATTGCGTTGAACATCTACCTGACTTCGTAATGATTAAAGGTTCAAACTAAGTAATGTGTATTGTCACCTTCGTTAATCATTCATTACCCGTATTTAATGATTGACGAGTGGATATGTTGAGATTCCATTTTTGGCACAGATACAATACGAAGCGATTATCTTTTCACGCTCACTTTGCAGAATGTAAATATGTGTTTCATGACTTTTTCTTCATTTGAGAAAAGAATCCCTTATCGCAATGCAGAGACTTTGTCTAAATATGAGGAATATTTGATCAGGGATTAAGAAAACCGGAGCCACAATCTGCTCTAGCATTCGGTTCCAACCCACTCGAGACTTCTCTGTATCTCTGTAAATATGAGAAAAACATGGATTACTTTACAATGCAAAACATGTGACATTCCTACAGCACTTAGTACGGGGGAGGTGACAGTGGAGGTTGGTGCAGAGTTCAGGCCACTAATAAATAATAAATAGTTAAAAACACATGCATATCTTTATCATCCGAGTGCTTTCAGAAGCCTAAAGTTAACCAGGTACATGAATCATGCAATGCAAACCTACTTATTAATAACATCCTATTTTTCATCCTACGTTTCTTTGGTTGATTAAATAATGATTTAAATGTGCAGCATTACAGTGAATTTAAAATGTATTAAGTGTGAACATTTGTAGGAAAAAGGTTGCAACTTGAACCTAAAATGCAACCGCTTCACATGCTGAATGCACGATAAATGTCATCTTGTGTTTCTGTCCAAATCAGAGCAGCTTATTATTCACACAACAGAGAGGCCTCCTGTTACTCAAAGAATATGTATGTGTAGGTAAAGTTTTCTCTGTAGTACACCAACTGGTCACACACTTCGGCCCCCAGCCCCCTGTGTGTGTGTGTGTGTGTGTGTGTGTGTGTATATTTACACCCTCACATCACTTCCTAAATTAGCTCCCTCAGTGTTGCTGCTGCTGCCAGCAGGTCATCTTACCCGGTATGGCCATTCCCTGGCCGTGTATTGAGTGAGTGAGCACGAAGCTCAACTTCAGGCGTTGGAACATGTGAGTGTGTTTCAACCCTCTCCTTCTCCCCCAGTGCGCCTCACACTGACAGCGACGGCTGCCGAGCAGACACCAGCAGACATCCACTGCCCCAGTGACATGTAGGGCTTCCTGGCACCTGACTGAGTAGGCAAACCGGCCGGGGAAAAAACGCCTTTCTGCAGACATGGAGGGATCCTCTCTGTCATTATGGTCCAGAGTTGTGCCACAACAAAACGGCAAATGATAATATACGGTTCCTGAAGCAACAAGAAACTGGGCCTTCAGGTACCTGTCCGACAAGAGTCGTGCTGGGTCAGCCTAATTGGGCTCCTCGGGTACAGCCTCGGGTCTGCCGTCTTCGTGTCATGCTCCCAAGTCACAAGAAAATAATTAGGGGGGCCGGCTTCCCCCTACAAACATGGGATTGAACCCAAACCACAAACTTTCTTGTTTAACCTAACAAAGTGGTTTTATTGGGATCCACAATAGTAACCACGTTCTGTGACTTGCCATTTTTGCCTTCGTCCATGAAGAAACTGTTAAACAAGCGTGTTTGAACCACTGACATGGCCTTCCGGTCTTGCGTGTGGTCTAGGGATCAACCGATCTGGATTTTTTAGTGCCGATACCGATTTTTCTTCATCAGCCTTAGCCGATGACCGATATGGGCTGCCGATTTTCTTAAGTGAGAAGTATGCGTTATATTTTCATAATCTTCTACCAGAGAATGTCGAAGACCTTCCGTTTATTAGTTTCTACGTTGCAGCCGGCGCTCGGTCGGCCCCCGGAAGCGGCGAGCTGCCTGCGCGCGTGTGCGCGGGGGAGCGCTGTGAAGCCGACGAGTTGCTGGCGGGGGAGCGCTGTAAAGCATGCGATTTTCGCCGCGGCCACATTCGCCCCGAGCGTTTCAAAGCCGAACGGGAGCCGGCCGTGGCGCACCGCCACGGAGGAAATGCGCCACGGCACAAGCCAGCACCGAAGGCGGGGGAGCCTGAGGATCCTCTACCCCTATGCCGATCCACGTAGAAACTGCAAATATTGGCCCGATCTATCGGCCAATATTCAGTCCCTAGTGTGGTCTTTCATGGCAGCTAAAGGAAGGACTGAACAAGACAACAGCTACATCAACAAGAAGGAATCTGATTTGAAAAGGTGCATGGCGTCCAGCTCGCAGACGTTGCATGTCTCTTTGTGCTCGTCAACGGTCCATTACAATCCGTCGTTGGAGGTTGTCTTTCATCTCCCCCCGCTCGTGCCGCCGTTTTGATCTCAGCTGTATATTTGTACCATTGCGTCGGTTTCGCACATTTCTGCGTGTTTCTGCAATGACACCAGCCTGAAAAGCTCGCGCAAGCAATGTGAGAAAATAACATGCTTTTTTTTTGCCTTATCAACACCTTGGTACCCTGCAAGCCCACTCACACGAGCACACATTATCCCCAACGCACACACGCACACTTTAATTTGCACAAACACACCCCCACACACATGCGTACAGAAATGGCTTTTGAAGGCTTTTTGACGTGGGCGATGCCTGCGTGTCAACTCTTTCCTGTGGGGAGACTTTCCACTTGCCTTTTTTTCCATGAGTCCTCTGAGCGTAAGCTTTTGGGTTACAGTTGGCTGATTTTCAACTTCCTCGTGCGCGCTGACTTTATTGCTTAGAATAAAAGGCTTCCACCTCAAACCCTGCCCCCCTTCCGTCCGCTTTTTTCCACCCGGGTCCCATTAATAATGCAGCACATAATCCAGTCTCGTGCACACTATACTAGCAGCCTCTTGGCCTGCCAATCACTGGCCTAATTAGCACAATATCTGCTTCTTCCCTGCCTGCTGCTGGAAAACCCACCACGTATCCTAATCCAAATCCCTTTAAAGGCCACTTTCCCTGCTGGTAGGGATGGTTTCTGGCCGTTTTCGCTTTCTTTGTGAGATTGTTTTCCGTATTTGCTGACTGAGGTGTCAGCAAACACCCTGCTTGTTTCCTTGTTGATTCAGCCAATCTCACAGGAAGAGGTTTAGGCCATAGCATTGTTGTGTGTGCAGGTGTACCATGTCATTGTCGGTGTGAATATCTTGCACAGGGCAGGAAGCGCGACAAGCATCTGGCATTCTTTCTAGATTCTATCCAAGACTTCGGATTTTTTTTATCTCCTTCAACGACGTAATGCTTTCAGCTTGCTGTGTTCGTCAGATCTTATGCAGGATTATGGGAAAAAGTAGTGATTTTAATGAAACTCGTTGGAAAGGTGTTAGCGTTCTAGCGTTATCTGACTCCTAAGACGGCGCTAGAGACGCAGCAGCTCTGCTTCAGTCGACCGGGACAGCGAGCCCAGTCTATAGATAACCCCAGTGTTTCTATCACATGTGCAGCGTGTTACCATATAAGATGGCAATATGACTCACCCGCTCACTGACCCACTATGTGGGAAGTCATGATTCATGCAAGCTGCATTTAAGCAGGCAGGGCCCAAAAATACTCTGGCATGCACACGTACACAACTATCACGATCACACACTCGCACATACCTTACTTGCTCAGTCATACTCACCACCCACAGACACCGATAGGCTCAGATGCTGTTGGTAACACACAGTGAGAGACATTTAAAGTTGTCAGAGACTGGAATAACAGGATGACTGGATCTTTGCTGATGCCTTTTTGAGGTAATGCCAACGTATGCTTGCAGCTGACTTTTCAATTTTTTTCTACTTCTGTGACTGTGAATGTATGGGTGAGACAATCCTTGAGACCTTAAAGTCAGGTCTTGTTTTATGGCACGGGTAGCCTTGGATGGATTTGGCTCTTTGCTGTTAGTCTTGATCTTAATAAGCAGAGTGCATCTTTTAAAAGCCTGTTGAGTGTATTGATAGATGCAGAGAATACGATGACGGCGATTTTTGAAAACTTTTCATAAGTGGTTTGAGTATTGATTCACGTGGTCGAGGTCACTGCCTGCACCTTTCTATCGCTTAGAGATGTAGTGGCTCTTGTGTTAATTAAGCCGATTGCAGATGGATGCAGGTTTGTGCAGATGCTTCCTCTCACAGCTAAGCCTTTCCATCAGTGTCAGCGGCAGGATGGTCCGCAGCTCAGCAGCACCCAGGGGGGGCTGAGCCTGACCTGGCTCCCCCGACTCATCGGACTGCACTAGAACTGCTAACGACGTGAAGGGACTAGAGATTTAAATGCGATCCTGCACAACAATTCTAGAGTCCAGTTTCATCTTCAATACCTCGACCAGGCGGGTCTTTCTTTGTTCAGGAATTTATACCGCCAGTGTCTTTGCTCAGTCCCTGGATCGAAACACAGAGAGACAGTATTGATTTTTGTCTAGAGCAAGAAGCACCTGATCCATTTATAGATCCAGCTGCAGTCTGAGATGACTGTGCCCTCAATTTACCTTGAACTGTCTTGAACACTACCAATTGTAAAGACGGTACTTGTCCCATTCTGCATATAGCACGTTTGAGGGGTCTTTTGCTAGTAGAATAGTTTTCTTAGTATGTGTTTTTCACAAGACACTTGGTCTCCTGAAAATCACATATCCAAAATCACTGCATTGTCAATTGAAGTTCAAGGAAAACATATTTTCTCCCTAATTAAGTTGTGTGAAATTAAGTTAAGATTTAATTTATGTAAGGTGGCAATGTTATTCTAAGACAAGGGATGATTTTTTAACTATTAATTTGTTTCAATTTCAAATGTTAACCACATGTCTGAAACTGAAACTCATAACAATTGAAAATGCAGTTTAGTTGTATGGGAGCCTAATGTTTGCTGGCGACAGGGTTGCACGAGCAGACCTATGTTTGGATTCCAATTGCATAAGTAAAATGATTGAAAAACCTCTCTACACATTCCTCGGTATGTATTCCGCTGAGCATCAGCAGCGTGTCTCTGAAGTGTCTGTCTTACATATGTTTATCTCAGGATCAATATCAACCCTGTGACCTTCTGAAGGGGTGTTTACCTTATCAGCAGTGAGGTGAATGAGGAACTTCTGCCATAATTGTTTGTGAACCTACAGTGGCCGTAGTGGAAAGCCCCGAAAAACTGCTTGCCTTCAACTATTTCTCACACTCTTGGAACGGAGGATATTACTTGTTGTTTTGCTCGTTTTGTTGCAAAACACCACAACTCTGTTCCTTTTTCATTCGTAGTTCATATTAGTTGTCTATTTTAAATCAAGCTTCCTTCCCTGTAATGAGGGTGACTGTGACCGTTTGAAGAACGCCGACAGAGACTGATCAGCGTGCTTTTTTTGCGGATGAAAACCTCATTGAGTATTGAGACAATCTTGTTTTGGAGAGTCGCGTCAATCCATGGTGTCATTATGCTGGATTGACAAGGCAGGAAGCAGGACCCAAATGCAGAGTTCGCTCAAAACGGGTACTTTAATTCAAACCAATACAGGTTGACAGGCAGCCCAGGATCCAACAGGCACAACGGACAAACAGACAATGACAGACACACAGGGCTTAAATACACAGGAGAGGTGCAGGGGATTGGACACAAGTGGAAACAATCAGACAATCACAGAGGAAGACAGGACAAGGCAGGAAATGAAGTTACCCAGGGAAACCAGAAACATGAAACTCCAAAACAAAACAGGAAGTGAACCCAAACCGTGACACATGGACAACCTCGTAAACAGTGTGTTTGTGCACAAACCATCTTAGATGATACAATTTATTAGAATGAGATTCACCGTTTGACCACAATCTTACAAGACGAGTGTGTAGTAACGATACAAAAAGGGGAGGGGGGGGGGGGGAGGGGGGGGGGGGGGGGGGGGGGGGGGGGGGGCCAGGGAGACATTTGATAACCGTAAAGCGCTCCATTCTCGTTAACACTCTCTATTATGGCCCCCATAAACCAGTCGCACTTTAATCAATCCCTGTGCCTGGTATCTCTACTGATGTTGTAATGAAACACAAACACAATTTTGTGATGATCTCTGTAATTCGTCTTGCAGCAAAGCACCATTGTGGGTAGCGGCACCACCTCAGCTCTCGATAAATATAAGAGGAGAGCTTCTACGGTACATTCAATTTGTGATGTACTGTTCAGACGGCACAAACATGAACTGAAACGTTGTTTCAACATTTTATTGTTTAAAAATGATTCCATGGAAAATCCTCACAAACACATTTTTAAAAGCTTTTGTATTCAATTCAATTCAATTCATTTTATTTTGTATAGCCCAAAATCGCAAATTACAAATTTGCCTCGGAGGGCTTTACAGTCTGTACACATGCAACATCCTCCGTCCCAAGACCCTCACATCAGGCACAGGAAAAACTCCCCAGAAAATGAAAAAAAACCCTTCCAGGGAAAAAATGGAAACCTTAGGGAGAACGTCAGAGGAGGGATCCCTCTCCCGGGATGGACAGACTGCAATGGATGTCATGTGTACAGAATGACTCATACAGATGTATTGGTGCCCACACATTAGCATTTACACCACGCAGGCTAATGCATTTTGGGAAATCTGGTAGCTCGACTTACACTTTAAATACTGTACATTTGAAAGTGTCAATATTGCAGAGCTGCAGGCTCATGTGCTTGGACCCCAGATGGAAAATGGCCTGTGTTAAGGTAGAACATCCTGTGTATTTATGCCACTTCTCTATTGATGAATAATGTTTACATGCCACTGTATTATATTGCGCAGTGTATCATTTTAAAGCATCCTATTTAACATATGTTTTTTACATTCTACCCAGTCTATAATTTCCTCCCTGACTAGTGCAAAACCATTTTTCTGGTGTCTTGCTATATTTTGCCCTTACCACAGATTCCATTGAAGTATGGAAGTATACCAAAGTATTAAAAACGGTACGCTCTATCACTCTGACGAATGCTGCCTCAAAAACTAATCTGAGGGTGTGAGGAAGCAGATAGTTTCACTTGAGGAAATGAAACCCCTGTGAAAATATCATCTGCATGTTCCATTCAAAGAACTTACATTACAGTAGGACTTTTGTGTCAGAAAAGAGCTTTATTTAACGCATACCCGTAAGTGATTTTCATTAGAACTTTCCATGGAGCTGCCCGTCATCATCATCACCACCCGTATTGGCATTTTCCACCTTTCACGGCTCCAAGGGCGATCGCTGGCATAATTTGATCATTGCAATTAAAACCATGTTCATCCTCTGTGTAATTACAATCACCTGGCAGGAGTCTTTCCAACCTAATGGTGCACAGTGACACTGTGTTCATGTTAGTCTGCCTCCGACTGTACTGGCTCATTGGATAATGCTATTAGACAGCAGCAGCAGCAGTTGAGACTGAGGTTGTTTATTACAAGATGCCACAGGGAGCATTTGGGTTTTTGTCAAGATGTGAACGTAGATTTTCCACTTGACAAAATCCTCCTAATAATTTCAAAGAACAGTGAACAGTGCATGAGAACTCCTGTCAAGGCTTTTAGTTATTTACTAAACTAGTAAACTATTCACTTGCAGTTTGTATTTATCTGCCTGTTGGCCTCATTCTGCTCTGCACGGATTGTCTCCCTGTCTGAGGCACTTCAGGAATTATATAAAACACTCCTTACATGTTATTATATCAAGTAAAAAGACAGCAAAGCTCCTGAAAAGGAAATCTGATCATTTACGCAACAGCATTTCTCAGAAATGGAGCAGCTTCTACTTTATATTAAAGGATTCTCCCTGCTATTACAACACTGTTCTTATTTCTGACTTGACTACCACTTCGGTGGAAACACAGATGTTGTGCTCACGCGGAAATTGCTACAAGAAATTCCAAAGAGGAAAGAAGGAAGTACTTCAAAAATTAGGTCAAGCTTACCAACCAAAAAAAAAGACCACCGGTAAGCATATTTTGACATCCATCATTCCGGTCTAAAGTCCATCATCCTGCTTCTTCTTTCACCAGCCAGACACCCCATGCTTACTTTTCTTTTGCTGCACCCCCGGATCGCTTCAATGGCTTCGATGAGTACAACCTCATGGTGACTGACAAAAGGCTCATGTTATGAGGCTCATTATTCTGCTGAAGCACAGAGAGAGAGAGAGAGAGGACATCATGACACACTGTCAGACATAACCACCCCTCCCTCTTAAAGACTGCATGAGATGACACTGTCAGGCCAAAGCTGACTCGAGCATCCCGCTGCTTGTCCTGTTTAGCTGACCAATTTTCTGTTTATGTTGGTTTCCCCATGTAGTATTAATTTAGTGATGCATGAAAAAAAAAAGAATAATCCTGGGTGGGGGGTTCAGACTATAAGGGTATCTCAGCTGTTTTTCCATTGTTATAGTAAGTGATACCTGGGATCTGCAGATGGCTCTGAAACCATCCTTGCATTGGTATCAACAAACCGTTCATTGTCAACGATTCAAGTGGAGGTGATTCATCAAACAAAAATGCGAATTACTCGCTTGTTCCAACTTCTAAAATCGGATTATTTCCAATTTGATTTATGAATGAAATATCTTTGGATTGGAATGCAAGGGGAAATTCAGCACTCTGAAAATAACATATTTGGCTCTGCTCAGTTTGCTTAGATGTTGTTGTTTAACAAGTGTCTTTAATTCCGTTTTTATAGGTCAATATTTTAGCAAATGTACTTATGTGTTTGTTTCTAACGCTAAGCTAGGCTCACTATGGCACGTTTCAGTCCTCTACTCTAAGAAATACTTTGAAAGCATTTCAGTTACTCTCCCGTTCTTTCTTTGAATAGTATTTTATGCCGTGATGAATTCATGTAAACAGGGACCTCGTTTAACAGTGAGATTAAATAAAAACACCTGTTTGCAACTCTCACACATCTCATGCAGTATAGTCCAACTCCCATCCATCCAGTTGTGTGCTTCCTGCTTCCCAACGATGCATGCATTATCTTTGTGACTGTCAATAAAAAAATAACGAATGAATCGCACATTTTGATCGCGATTAATCGCCTCAGCAACTATGAAGACGTTGCTAATTTGTGTGTTCTCCCATTGATGCACATTCCGTTCACAGTATGTGTCGGACTATTTGCACACATGCGGTGCACCATACCTCTCACAAACATAATTGCTGTAGAGCTAACGGGTCTCTAGCCACATTAGTCTCCGTCGGCCGCCCTCAGATCGCCGCCCGCGCTCCAGGAGCAGCCAACAGGTGGACCCTGAAGTCTCCACTGCCCGCTGCCGGAGCACACTCATCGCCATCACGCTGTGCTGTGTAAACAACTCACAGAGAAGGTTGGCAAAATTAGTACGGCAGAAAGAGCCGCCGTCAACAACTGGCCCACAAAGTCCAAAAAATAAAATCTTTTGCATCCATCAGCACTTCTAATCGAAATTCTGCAACAACTGGCTATTTTGTGGTACTTTTGTCTGAGTAAGTCTGTCTGGATGTGTGTGTGTGCGTGTGTGCGTGTGTGTGTGTGTGTGTGTGTGCGCATCAATATGCTTGCACTGTATGTACTGTATGTGTGGTACTGTCTGTATCGTGTTTGTGTCGCCCTTGCATTTTCCCCCCACTGCAACAAACCCACCTACAGTCCAAGGGAAGACAGCGTGCATTCCGGGTCAGAAATAGCATGTTTGGGTCGCGCTGAACCTCGCAACCGCATCTGGAAACATTATTCTTGGAAGACAACGGAAAAATGTTTGGTGGAAAGAAGCAAACTATATAACAGTTGCACCAGCCAGAACCACAGGAAAGTCTTGAATGACATAGTTGTTCCAAAACAGCCCCCACACCAGACAAATCTGCTGTGGGAGTGGACTGCTCCAGTCAACTCGTCTCTGTGTTCCACGTAAACAACTGGATCTACGTATGGCCTGCAGGTAATGCAGCAGAATGAAGCAGCGTGGCCTCGCAAAAACAAACCCCACAATTCTCACTTCCCCTTTCTGGACTGAGATCACGATGCATATTCTTGTGTCAGACGTTATTTTGTAGTAGGTTGCACCGCAGATTGCAAGGTGCTCTCCGATGTCGGTGAGACATAGAAACTGACCCCTTCTTGCCCCCGACCGAATGTTCGCAAAGGGCTCTCAACTTCCCCCCAAAATCAGCTTCCTCACAGACCTGAGGTCAGAAATAGGTCACGTAGTGCCGGAGGCATTTGCAGGTTGCACCTACGTATACACTTGACACTTTACACAATCAAATATATCACTTACGAGGTTGCATAGTAAATGCTTCTATTTAGTTTCTCGGCATATTCATCAGAGTCACGTCTTCTGTTTCAATCACCATGCTGAAGCAGTGATTGAGGTTTGCAGGCTTTATCTTTTTTTGCTCTAAAGCGTCTGTTCACGCTTCTGAATCAGTTTGACAATCCTGGCTACATGGTTCACACACACACGCAGTAGACCCTTGTGTTATCTTTCCTCAGAAATGGTTCTTCTGAAATCCAGAATTTTCCACAGAATGAATTGCCTTCAGATGGAAAACTGACGCTAAGAGTGATCAAAGTCTCAGCTGACCAACTGAATGATTTAGTCTTCTGGTTAAAGGATGTAGCATTGCTTCCTCTTTTTCAGGAACCCTATCTTAGCACTGCCCATACATCACAGAGTGAGTCTTTGCTGAACTTGGTTATCTAATCATTGCTAACCCAAAGGAAGAATAACTTCTATGTGATTTCATTCAATTTATTCAAAAAATGTCTTCAAAAAAACTAAGCTACAAAAAATCCAATTATATTTATAAGAAGCCCCTACGGCCTAAAGGGTGTCAAACAAATTTCGAAAGTAATACCACATGAAAACATCGGCAATTTGGATTATGTTCCCTGAAATGATGAAGGAGAAATTGAATCCAAATCATTTCAACATTTTTCTGTGTGCAATCATGAACAACGCTAAACCGAGACAAAAAGTCACACAATGTCATCGCATTCATTTTAAGAAATAGAAAACGTTATCCTACTCTTGTTGAGGGTCCTTGAGTGTGAGGGACTCCACTTCTCACAGTCAGGGTGTATTTTATTAATCCATTTATGTATTAATCAGTATATGTATTTATTGACACCACGTTTTCACAAATACAAAGTATTTCTCAAGTTTCTCAAGATTTTTGCCTTTGCCTATAGAGCTTTCCTTTGGAGCTGCTGCCTGTACTATTGTATCATTCACATTCCTCTCCAGCTGATTTTATCTTGAGCTGAGTGTGTCTAAGCTGCTCAGCATACCTTTACAGTGAGCCCCCCCCCTTAGATTGCAAACACATGTGGATCTTTACTGCCACACAGCACACAGCTGGTACTTTAAGGCTAGACTCTGTTACCTTTCATTTAACTCTACATGAGATGTGTTCTCTGTGATTTCATTTGCCTGTTTTGTGCGTGCCATCTGAATGGGGATTGGGGAACCGTTTGAGTGGAAATGTTGTGTTTTACGCCCAAAGTCAGACGGATTTGTGTATGGATATCTAGTGCGAGTCCACACACAGCGGGGGGTACACCGCCGTTTCAATCCGTCTTTTTAAACGTTTAAGGCATTGAGCATTTAGTGAAGCGGAAAGCCTCAGTCAGGCTTGCATGTGTTGAATCATGAGGCCGGCCTGCAGCGGTATGCGCTCGCTGGGCTCGGCTGTAAACTGACCCCCCAGCCCCACTCACCCTCTTTCCCCCTCCTCTGTTGTGCTCCTATTTCCAGGGCGTGAGCGGGATGTCCGTGGATGAGAAGCCTGAAGCCCCCATGTATGTGTACGAGTCGACGGTTCATTGTGCCAATATCCTCCTCTGCCTCAACGACCAGCGGAAGCAGGATATCCTGTGCGATGTGACCGTCCTGGTGGAGGGCAAGGAGTTCCGCGGGCACCGGTCCGTGCTGGCCGCCTGCAGCGAGTACTTCCTGCAGGCGCTGGTGGGCCAGGCAGAGAATGGCTTGGCCGTTAGCCTTCCGGAAGAGGTACGTCCACCGAACCCGTCGCCGCGTTCCCCTGACAGGTTTTCTCTCGTAGGGGTTTAGAAAGGCCATCGACTTTCAGACAGTGCAACCACTGAAACTCCCCACCGACACCAGGGCAAAAGCGACAACACGACAATAACGCGGCTCTCCGCACACTTCCTCCAGACATCCATAGCTGCACACATGTAGGACCACTGGCCCGACCACTTAGTCCAACCCAAACCACAATCCTCTCCTAAACCTAGCAACGTATGTTTTCCTAGTCATAAAGTTGGTTTCTTGGAGGCAAGTAGTAGATACGGTTTGACTCCTCTTCAGCATTACACTGATGACCACTAATTAAGCGCAAACAATCTGCCGTTATCATTTGTAATAGGTGCAGATGCTATTGAACAAAGCCTTATGCTTACAGGCCGAAAGCTAAAGTAATTGATGCTATGGGGACTTACATTAATTGGGTGCATGTGTCCATGAAAATGGACGGCGTGCTATCGGGTGCGGTTGTATCGGAGTAGCTTTACGAAGGAGGAGCATAGCATCAGACCCAAGCCCGATTCTGGTTCCGGTAGGTTTGGGCTTAGGAATACTTGTTTCTACCTGTTTTCTGATTCCCCATGATTCCCTGTTTTGGGGAACCGCCAGCTACTGTTGGTACAGTTAGATGTAGTATTTTCAAATTTGAATTCAAACGTTTGCTCCATTTTTCTACTTCACACCAAATACTGGTTTAGAATGTGACTTTTGATTTTCATTTGAGATTTTACTGTTTTACTCATTTTTATCTATCGTTACTATCCACGTCTTCACTTCGGGGTGGACATTTTTTTAACTAATTTTTTGCGGGGTTTTTTGCAGTGTCTTTGTTAGCTATGAGAGGATGGCGGCAAAACAGTGTTTTAATTAGACCCGCCGCTCTTTGGAGGGCAAAGACTCGGCGGAAGGTGTGAGAAAGTGCATTATTGAGCCCATAAGGCTTTGATTACCAATTAGCACCTGTCTCACTCCTCCGCCGCCGCCGTCGGTGGCAGGAGGGAGCGTTTTTTCGTGGCGAGATTAACGCCACCTCGGGATCGGGGCGCTCGTCAGGTTTAGCAACACTCCCTGCTCTCGCTCACCTCGGCGCTGACACTTTTAGCTGATTTCCCCCCCTTTGGAGCTCTTACCCCTGAACACATGATGAAAGCGCCCCGCTGACGTATTGATGTCACACAGACCCACATGGGCTCACATACGTGTGCTGCTGTGAAAACTGGGGCAAATCGTGCATGTGCAGTGGAGACGTGGCTCCTCGCTGGGGCCGGCACACATCAATGAAGGAGCGCCTGTCGAACGACTTTGTTTCTGAAAAAGAAGTCGGAGTCAGATTGTCTTCTTATGTGAAATGAATATTTTTTTTTCTTCCTTTTTCTTCCCCCCTCCTTAACTCAAAGAAGGCACTGCAGGGAAACGGCTCCTGGATGCTCAAAGCAGCAGCCCTTTTAATTCACTCTGCGCTCATGAACAATGCATGAGCCGCTGTGTGTTTCAGGTGTCAGACGTTATGGGGAAAGTAACATCTTCTAATGGTAACTAAGCCTTTGTCCATCCATTCAATTTGACAACATTTCCCACAAACATTGTTTGTATCATTTGATCTAATAAACATCATATAATGAATATATCAATATGTCACAATGCAAAATGCATTTATTTTTTAATATGACTGTCTGGGGATTCAAAAAGGGAGCGGACAAAATGACCCAGACAGTAACGGTAGTAACTTCTCTTGGATCCAGTTTGAGGGGGAGATCTAAAAAGAAAATATACTATTTCAATCTTAACGTGGTTTGTGATTGAACGACAAGTGTACAGTAAATGCCGTGAAGTAGAAAAAATATAAAGCCTAACCCTAAACACCTGGGAATACCGAAATAGAAAAAAAGAATTATACAGGAGATGCTACATCTGACTGTCTACACTCAGTCGCATCACGCAGGAATGTCATTTTGCTGATGTGGCCTGTCAAGTTGTTTTAAGGAGCCTGTTCCTCCCCCCCCCCCTGCTTTCACGGTCCCTGACCGAAGCAAGATGACGCATCCCTGCCTCGTGGCTGAACGCCGGGTCGCCTCAGAGGAGCAGCCTCGATCTACGGAGAGTTTTGCTTCAGCATCTGTGCTCACGGCTGGTACCTTTGTGTAAAAATAAAAAAAGGGCCTCGACTCCCCACCGGGGGGAGAAAGGGGAAGGTTGTTGCAGAGGAAGTGTGAAACAAAGACCACATCCCCCAAAAGCCTTCCTCGCTCCTCTCTCCTAGGAGGAGCCGGGGCCAGGCGCTGTCAGTGACATCATCTACATCTAATGTGGTGGTGGGGGGGCTGCGGAGGGGCAGCCCGTTTCATCATGGGGCTTTGTTGGGCCATCACATCATGAGAACAACACAATCCGGCTTTATCTCAGCGATGCTGTCGTCCGGACCGGCCCGAGGGGAAGGAACAGAAGAGCACGGCGTCCGTGTTGGCCGACGGAGGCTTCGAACACACACACACACACACACACAGTGTTTCCCTGTATCATGGTTCTTGTGAGCGTCAGAACAAAGGGGGATTCATAAGAATCAGCGCGCCACAAATGAGAGCTCAAAATATTTTTTTCCTTCTTTTTTTTAAAGAGAGCCCTTCACTGGAGGGAAGCAGGTCATCACTATGACATAAAATACCTGTTGCTGTGGCTTGATCCTCACAGCAGCGCGCCATGTTGCCCTTGTTCGCCTCTACAAGAGGCCGACGTAGTGAGCCTGATGATGCTCTCCTAAACTCTACCAGAAACCTCATTTATAATAGTAATTACGTAAGCAGGTGATGTCTTCATTCCAATGGTTGGCCAAAGCCACTTTTTTGCACGTCGCTGTCTGGCTAGAATGATTGATTTTAGATCCCTGCAGGGATGGTGGAGAGCTCCAGAATGTTGTATATCATCATTGCCGCCATGTCTGCTATCTTTGAGTTTTATTCTGGGAAAGAAAAAAAGAAAGCAGCACTGTTATTCAGCAGCGCGCTGGTTCACAGACCTCAAACCACCTCCTGTTTGTCAGTTCTTTCCTTATTCACTCGCCAGGGAACGCTGCACATTTTTCATCTCGAAAGAAAACACACACACACACACACACGCACACAGATCTGAGTTCAGAGTATCCACCGGCAGTGTGTTCTGTGATTTATTTTAACAAAAGTAAAAGTTTGACATGCTGCTTGTGTTCTTTGCACCACACAGTTCTGAAAGCTTTGAATGCTAAGGTTTGGTTTGTTAATGGATTGCTTAAAGGTCAGGCCTTGGTGATGGTGGTTATGGCCCATGATGAGGATTAGCGGTGTAGGGCTAAGAGATCTATGATGGAGCTCCACACTCAAGCGGCAAAAGACACCGAAGGTTATGACATGTGGAACCCCATTGAGCCAACCACTAAGTGTTAGTGTCAGTGGAGGAGAAAGGTGAGAGAGGGAGGATACACAAGACAGTGGGATGTCTTTGGCAAACCTGGCTGGTGTTGTGCATCCGAGCTGAGATGGTTGGGGTTTGAGCACACTAGTGCAAGCATTAAGACTTCGGCAGATTTACAAGATCAAGATGGGTTTCGGTTAAGAGAGTCCAAAGGACTATAAGGTATAGAGTGGGATATAAATGTATCCTTTGGACTGCATGAATATACTTTGCAGTGCAATAAATAGATAAGGACCCTAGAGTGTTCATAACAAGTGGACAAGTAGCCAACATTTCACAATTAACTTCCATGAAAAGATGTGCAATGTCGTGGTAGCAACGTGTAAATCAAGGCATCCATTCCATCAAAGGGGGTCATATTATTATGGCTCTCATTTTGCAACCAAAATAGTTGCCACCTGCTGGCCATTAGAAATAATGCAGCTGTAAAGCACTTCAGAACGGAAGGGTGACACCTTGATTGCAACATATCTCTCTTGGAAACAAGACAATGGTAATGTCAGTGGAGGAAAAAGTCCCAGCAGGACCTAAATTGAGTTTCCCTCTCATCCACTGGAGACCAAAATATGGCTCAAAGAATCCATGTTGTTCTAGCCGTGGATCTGATACCATCTCATTGTGGAGGCAAGAGCCAGTAGTTGTTGAGAAACATTGGTTTGGGCCAACTGACAAGTCTCCATCAGATATTAAGTTTACCTTTTTAACAACGAGCATGATCTTGTCCTAACCTGAGCCCAGTAGATCTAGCCACCTATATGTAACTAGACCTGAGCCATAAAGGTGTCAGTTCAGAAGAATGACATATATATCGTCTTGAAAGCTATTGGCCAAGGACCTATTTTGTTGTTTGGGTTTGAGAACTGATTGGACTTCAGGCTCCTTGTGGAGTAACTAAAAAGTATTCTGCTGAGAAGCAGAGAAAGAGCTTGACATGGAGCCGAGACGGACAAATGTAATGCTCTTGTTGTGGTTTAGAAGGGCTGATGAGTGACATCCGTCTTCCCCCACAGGTCAAGCAGTTGATCAAGGCTCAACCCTTGCAAAATGCCGGCTAATCTGATGGAGCCTCACACCGAGCGCCCGGCTAGGACGCTATCTCTGAAACACAGCCTATCAGACAGATGGTGAGAGCCAGGAAACGGCCGCCGAGCTCTGCCTTACTTTAAAGCGTGGGGGTTGGGTGGTGGAAGATGAAGGGGAGCTAGTGGCGAGAAGAGCGATGAGCTGCTTCGGCAGCACTGGCACTAATACCAACCTCCCCCCCGCCCCCCGGTGCAGCGGGGGGTCTTTTTTCCTCTGCCAATGCAAGGACACATCCCGTGTCGTAAGCTGAAAGAGAAGATGCTGGGTCTTTGTTTGAGTGTGAGAGGCCGCTGGGTGCAAGAGCACCTTGAGCAGACGCGTTTATGCTCTTTGTGTTCTTTGTGCTTTTTGCTCATTTAAGGGTTTAATACAAAAAGGGGGTTAAAATCCTCTGTAATTAAAAGCAACGCACAGACTTCTCCGTTTAGGCTGAAATAAACCTGCCACCCACAAGGCATGGCTGGACACTGAGGATGGGAGTAGCCCATAGTGACAAACAGCCCAAACACACTAGTGTCTTATATGGGCTAGAGGTGGGGTGATGACCTCCCCAGTGTCTGGCCTGTACAGTAAGCTGCATTGGGAGAAGATTAGGATGTACACTATCTGGTTTAATCCACTGTGAGGGGGAGGTTTTACTCACCCGCAGCTCAGCACCACGAGCGTCTGAGCTTCTGCCCTCAGCGAGGACGGCGTTCCAAATCCCTCAGCATCACAGTGAAAACATTTTCATTCTGCTCTTTTCACTCTTTACACTGACGGCTCACTTAGTTGAGTTACAACTTCAGTTACAAATTGGAGTCAAGACTGTTTTAAATTAGCTATAATTTTTAATGCGGTGAACTTAATAGTTTAGCTGTATAACCTCATATGAGAGGCAAGACATTACACATTGTTTTTTTATAGTATAGTTTTTTTAATTTTTCATATCCAAGCGCGATAAGAAGCTGATGTGAAATGTTACTTAATGTTAATTTAACAATGGCGTCCCGACAGCGTACAGTGCAGCGTAAAGTGCAGTTTGGTCTGCGTCAGTGCCGTGAGTCGGGACTTCTTATTGTTTTGTCTGAGAACACAGAGGTCAGGTTACTCAGCAGACCTGACGTTGAAGCGTAGGCCGCTCCGTCCAATGGAAATGGAGCCGTTGCCTCCTCCCGCGCTCCATTGCCACGCACACATTAGCATGCATGACATGCAGGAATTCGCGGGAGTGCATTTCCATAAATTAGCCGATGGTGAAAAGGGGGACGTCTGGGAGAGGAGCATGGGGTTGGAGAGGGGGCGGTGGGGAGTAATTTAGGGAGGACAGTGCAGTGTGTTTATCAAAGGATATTTGGCCGTCCTTCCTGAAAAAGTCATGCAAACAGTCCGTGGTCGTTGATTGGCTGCTGCATCGGTATGGTCTGTCCACTCCAGACGCAGAGCGGAGGCCCCGAAACAGCCACCACTGTGTCACGATCATGAATTTGTCTCTTTGTCTCGACGCGTACGCAAGTGTTGCTTACAGCTAGAGGCCTGGAAACAACGTGTGTATCAGCGTCCCTCCCATACTGTGTCGCTCACTGTACGCCCCCCCTTCATTAGCCCGCTGCGCCGGCTGCAACATGGTGGAGTAATCGCATATGGCGCAGGGCTCACGTAAAGATGCGCTCCCGCAGGCAGCAGCTGCTGATGCCGGCTGAAAATAGATCCCTGGTACGCTCAGCACTTTTCCTTCCTGACGCTTTGCTGTTTATCAGCAGCCCTGGATGGATGCAGCTGGACGGCCTTGTTTAAGCCGCCGCTGCCTCAACGTTACAGTCGGCATGGCCAGGTCTACAGAAGTAGACTTTTGTGTGTGTGTGTGTGTGTGTGTGTGTGATCAGAAAGGCCGCAGGCAGGGTTGCGCTTTGTTTCTAGACTCTTTTAAAATGAGCGCTGCACCCGTGAGCCTTTGGGGCAAGCCGGTTGTATACAATACATTTAATATCTCACAGCAATAGAGGCGTTTGGGTTTAAAGAGTCGCCGCGTTGACTGGTGACCCTCGGCAGAATGTGGTCGTTGTTGCCCATGGTGACGGCAACTGTTGGGAAATACTGACAGAGTATGTAGGTGTCAATCAATTTAGAGCACGCACGGATGCATTCTGCCTGAAAGTCACACAGAAAGGCCCCATTAACACAGTCACTGATTGAACTGACACACCTGTTGCTCTAAAATCATTGTGTTTTCCGTTGGAATTATGAATTGATTTGACGCGCGTAACCCCCCCCGCCATCGATATGGAGTAAGCAGCTCCTTCTTAACAAAGACCGATGGTGCAGAAAGGTCTTACGTTAAACATTCATAGTGGTCCCCGTCACACATTGCACACTGTTTGCAAACAGATGTGTATTTAGCATAACACCCATCTGTTAAGGCTGTTTTTACTGTGGCAAACATTTGGCTGTCAGTCGCCACAGCACAGGAAAAAAGGAAAATACAACGGATGTGGGAAAATAAAAAAAAATGTGATAAATGTCCTAATCACGTTTATTTTAAATTTCCATGCAGCACATTTGAATAAATGCGCGTGCTGCTATATTGGCAGTATAGACGAAAAGGCCACGAGCTCATCTGGGAAATACTGTCGCGAGCCAGTCGGACGACGTAATGTAAGATACGACAGCTGCACCTCACTGGACTCACTCTGACTGCAACAACACATTTATTCATAGCTTTTCAAGAGGCACCCTTCTGATAATCAGCAGGAGTTCTTGAAAGAGAGCGAGGTGTGTTACACTGACCCGGCGGCAACCCTGCGCTGAGAAGTGAAGCCAATGCGGAAGTGCTTTCCACTCTTTTCCACTCTTTCTAATGGTTGGAAATATTGTATAGAAGTGTATGAGAAAATGCCCTGACTACATGTTTGATTTATTTCCTCAGTGAACAACCATTGTAAACATGAGTTCATGGTCTCCATTGCTCATAATTTGGTCTCAAATAACTATGTTCACCAATTGACGTGACCAATCGCGTCGGTAAAATGCGGTATTTACGTAACAAAGCTAAGCTTGTAACATGTTGGAATTTGGGGATTCTAGTAACCTGGACCCACCTGGGGCAGTCTATCGGTAAACTATTGATTGGAGTATATTTTATAGTATTTAAGACTAAGTGAATAAAACTACAGTGACCACGCGGCTCTGTACAGATGTTCTGACACATTACCTCGTAGATCATGAAGTTTAGCTAAGAATCAAAGTTGGTTGTTTCACAATTTAAATCTCTATTTCTCATATCTGCACCATAATCCCTGTCTGTAGGTATCCGTACAGTTCCATTCAAATAGGCAAAACATATATCCTTACTTGTGTTGTGGAGTGCTGAGACTCTTGCATATATTACCTGAAACTCCACCAAGCCACATCATTAAACACATTCTTAGACTCCCTCCGATGACCTCAAGCTATTTTTTCACGACATTTTTGTGTTTCCTCGTCCATACTGCTTAGTTGTTTTTTCCAGGCGGAAAAATCCACAGTGCGGATCCTGTGGTTTTTGAAGTGTTATTACTAAAGAGGGAACCACTGGAACTCTGGAAGCACAGTTTACACCATTCCACCTTGGGTAATTTATCTTCTTGTCCCCCACAACAAAGGACTGCGAAACAATCAGCAAGCAACGGGCTCATTAAAACCACATTGTGCCACGCATCCTCTACGTCTGCGAGCCCTCCGTTAAGAAAAACTCCCCCTCCCCTCGGCCTTTGAAAAGGGGCCCTGTAGAGCAAACAATGGCCGTCTCCGATCTAAAGCGAACGGCCTCATTTGTGTTTGCGAGTGCACCTTTTTTTTCCCTTTCATGCGGGATGATTGCATTCCCAGAGCGCCTAACGCTGACGTGATTGTCACCAGAGAGGGAGCCGGGGTAAAGCTGCGGGGATTGGTTGCCAGAGCCCGAGTAAAGTGGCGAGTGCAACCACCCGCTGATCTCCAAACAGCGGACAAGCCTCGCATTAAAGCCGGCTCCTCCGGCTCCTTTCTCCGGTCTGTGAGCTCACTGACAACAGTGGCAGAGGGCGGCCCGGACTTCTGCGGGCTCAGGAGTTTACCTAATCATGTGGCATTACGTCTTAATGGAAGGCTTCCCTCTGTCATCACACGCCACCTGGCCGCGACAGGGATAAGCCGAGGTCTTACGCACCATTAGGCTTTGCAGCACTTGACCCGAGGACGGCGGGCACTCACACAGAACGTGAGGCTGCTCATCGGGACATCTGCAGTGCAGTGTACTGCTGGACACAATCAAACCAGTGGCACACCCCCAAAGGACTCCCACACGTAATAGGGTCTGGGCATCAATAGTAGTGTACTCTCAACTTCCAAAAGCTGGCATCCAACGTGTGGTGGGATTCATCACAGTGTTTGATTATTCTTTGGGTGTCAGAGCTCTTGCTACTGATACCAAACTCAGAGGTGGAACTAATTCATTGAATGAGTCACGTAGATCTTTGTTGAGTCTTTTGGAAGAATAACTATCGCTTGGTCCTCCAGTCAAGATTGCATATTCTGCATAGATTCAACAGTGAATACATATAAAGCAGCACTTGAGATCGGACATCTCAACGTAATAAGAGTTTTGCAAATGCAAAGCAGGGACATGAGTGGGTGTAGGCGAAACTACCGATATAACCACAGAGCAGACAGTGGTAGACTGCTGGAATGTCCCACAGGTGGTTGTTATGACCGTGAGGGTGGACACACAACCTGCCAATCGTCCCAAAACACCAGGTCTTATTTACAGCCATATAGACAGTTCAGTGCTGACCTGACGAAAAGATGAAGCGCTACTTCACACTCTTTGTTTATGGTTGTTGGAGCTTTCGGGTCATCTCACCACACTCTGAGTGTTCTGAACAATAGCTGTACTGATCGTAATGCTGGCAATTTCCCTGTTTTTCTGCAGGTCACTGCCAGGGGATTCGCTCCATTGTTGCAGTTTGCCTACACCGCTAAGCTGTTACTCAGCAGAGAAAACATCCAGGAGGTCATCCGCTGTGCCGAATTCCTGCGCATGCACAACCTCGAGGACTCCTGCTTTCGCTTCCTGGAAGCTCAGCTGCGCAGCGAAGAGGACGGCTTGCTGCTCTGCCACAAGGTGGCGACGGAGGCGAACCTCTCTGAGGATGAGAGCATGCAGTCGGAGGCGGAGAGGCCCGCCTCCCCGAAGGCGAGGCGCTGTGCTGACGCCATCACCTCCTTTGGGCACCCCGACGACGATCGGCTAGCAATCGCCATTCCCAGCAGCTTCACGGACGGCCGGCTGGACTTTGATCGGCACGGAGCGTCAGACCTGCCCCGCTGCCCAAAGTACAGGAAATACCAGTGGGCCTGCAACAAGCACAATAATGACACCTCCTCACACACCAGTACCTCAGGTTTTCCAAGCACATTAAAGGAGAGCAGTGTTAGCGGGTCAGCTCCGGGTCAGGGTAGGCTGCCTTTGGCACAGATCAAAGTGGAACCGCAGGCAGAGGAAGAGGCTGTCTCACTGTGCCTGTCAGGGGACGAGCAGGAAGTCAGGGATAAAGACAGCGAGACGGCCATGGAGATGGACAGCCCCGTATCTGTGGAGAAAAACAAGAGAACCAAGTCCCCTTCCTGCCTCCGAGCCTTCTTCAAGAAAGGGGCGGACCTGCCCAGTCTGCCCAACACATCACAGCAGCTATTCGCCAACAGACTCGCCTGCCCCCAGGACAAAGGAAACTCTCAGGGAGATCATAAAAAAGACTTCATGCCTTTCACTGGGGAGCTGTGTCTGTCCGTGACATCCCCAAAGGACATGAACGATTTCCCTGCAGGGTTGTCCCTCAAGTCGGCCTCCTGCGACGGGGTCTGCAAACAGGAAGCTGAGCTCGATCGCCGTAGTGTCATATTTTCCTCAGGGGCCTGCGACCGACTGGGAACCCCAGCACATTCCTACCCCGGTGGGAACTCTCTGGAGATGGAGCTCTCGGAGCACATGGCAAAGGGCCTCTGGGCGGGGGCCAGCCAGTCCCTCCCCACCTCCCAGACCTATCCTCCCACCACCACCACCACCTCCACCGAGCCCCCGCTCCTGCTCCGTCCACGACCCAACACCAGCTGCCCAGTGCCAATCAAAGTGTGCCCGCGCTCGCCGCCGTGCGAGACGCGCACCAGGACTTCCAGCTCCTGCTCCTCGTACTCCTACGCGGAGGACGGCAGCGGCGGCTCCCCCTGCAGCCTGCCCCAGTTCGAGTTCTCCTCCTCGCCGTGCTCCAACGTGGCGCGCTGCCTCAACGTGGACCAGCAGGAGCAGAGTGCGGCCGGGGACGGCCTTTACAACCAGGTGCGGCCCAAGATCAAATGTGAGCAGTCCTACGGCACCAACTCCAGCGACGAGTCGGGCTCCTTCTCCGAGGGGGACAGCGAGTCCTGCAATGTGCAGGACCGAGGACCAGAGGTGAGTGTAAAACGCCGTCTCTCACGTGTCTCGCACACTATTCCGCTCAATCCTGCCGTGGCTAATTACTTTGCAGTGCCCTGCTCTCCAGGTCTGCGTTAGCAGTCATTAAATCATCATGTAATTGAAGCGGGAGTGCTCAGAACCAGATTCACAGCGTCACCAAAGGGCACAGATGTGCTTTGATATTATTAATCTGCTTCGTGCACTGCTGGAGATCTGTGTAATGAGTTTGAATACGTGAGCGCAAATGCACCAGGACAGCCTAAATACAGGAGGCCGCAGGCGTGCGTGTGTGAAAGGCCCTGCAGGGCATGGATGGGTAAATCTGCCCTCTGGAGTGATTCGCTGCGGCTCCTCCCTTCCAGTGCCAACCATCCCAACTACACCGACATCTATAATCCGCCTCTATAAATATGCCTGGACGCCCCGTCTCAATAAAGCCTGGCCAACTTCTGACATTTCTGATCCGCACCGGCAATTAGCGGCGACAGCCAGCCGTAGTGAAGGCGCGCGGTGCGTCACAGAGCGATTAGCGTTACAGGGGCGATGGACTTTGGCCGTTGCCTGTAGCGTAGCCCCACCGCGCCGCAGAGGATGAACAGCCAATCAGCTTTGATCAGTCTCTTCCCAATCCACCGGAGCAGGTGTCCTCCAAGCTGCAGAATAGATGACTGTTGCTGTTTGTCCGGTAAAGATCGCCCCCTCTCTCTCTCCCCAATGCACAGAGATGGAGCTCAGCGCCGTTTTAATAATATCAAAATGGGCAGAACTCCCACCTGGGGGGGGAAGCGGAAGGCATTAAAATCAATTGGCAGTGAATTGCTTTGCTTCCTCATAGCACTGCTGTTTACCCGCGTTAATGATTAAACTTTCCATGCGCAGCTCAGGCCTTTCCCTGGTGCATGCCGCTAGTGAAAGATAAAAACCCTCCAAGAATTATTTTTGGGGGGAGCGGCAGGGGGGGATTTGAAAGGCTCTTCAAATAAATGATACAACGCTACACTGACATTGTTGCTGTTTGTCTCTCTCTCCACTGTGACATCACATGTTGGCTGTTGCGGAGCTTGAACTTATGACCTTTTGGCTCCCGGTGGCTCCTTTAACTCTTGTGACACTGCATGCAGTGAGTGCAGTGCTCTAAGTCTTCAGAGGGAAAAGCAGAAAAAAAGGGTGCAAGAGAGAAAGAGAGAGTAGTAGTGTGTTGCCACGGTGATCAAATTCAAAGAACTAGTCGTTGTGTTGCAAGGGTTGGAGCTACATGACAGGATTTTGCTTTTCCCGGGGAACGAATTCAGTTCTGCCGCTCCGAGCTGTGAGATAAAGAGGATGAGCAGTAATGTGTAATTATTACCCTCATGGCACAAAACGCTCTCCGCCATTAGATTCATGGGCTTTCGAAAGGCTCGCCGTATGTGCTACTGTAAATTATGTGGGATTGATTCACAGCGCTAAGCTGTCAACCGGGAGAGCGGCCCAAAAATGACTGTGAAATATTCCAGTTCATTGCTTTGTGTGCGTATGACTGTGTTTATGTATGTCACCATCGATCGGGCGCATCCATTACTCCACACAATATCCTCTGTCAAATCTCCATTGACTCACACGGGATTATCTGCCAGCTTTCTACTCGCTATCGCGGGCCGCCGATGAGCTCCTTCATGAATGAATGTTTCCCAGAGTTTGTGGCACCGGCCTTCGCAGCAGGGGTAACAGAGCGCTGCTCACAGAGCAAAGCTGGCTGTTAGGTCACCCTCCCTCTGCCTTCATGCAGTGAGTAAGTGCTACCTCATGGTTCCCTGGCCACCCGTTACCCCGCCGCCTCTCTCTAATCTGGTGGTACAAACACGGGGACGCCCGGGCCTCGCTGTGACCACGGGGGGAACAGCACCGGCCCCGGGCTGCCGTCTCAGCACAGCGGATCCCCATCAGGGCCGAAGTCGTTCGAAGTGTAGTGGGTGGTTTTCAGGCCGTGGCGTTTATATGAGCCACATCTGAGAACAATTAGCAGCTTCACGCGGCAAACTGCAACACAGAGGATTACAATGTGTCTGTGTTGCAAACGACAGATGACCCAGATTATGCAGCTGCAGGGGTTCGGATGTGTCGTCCCACATGTGGTTTAGATGTGAATCGGTACGGTCTTACCTGTTCTGACAGCGGGAATGCATACTGCTGACTTGCCTACCATGCAACAGCAATAATGGAATTTACTGTTCAAATATTCAAAGGAAGTCTTGTATACAGAAATACTTTGGAAATTTTGAAGCTCCTACCAGGGCGGGATTCCAAATAAAAGAAATAAAAGTCGACATAGTGATGTCTTTAGTCTTGAATCAGGGAAGCTGTGCTAGTAGCAGATGATTTGGAGAAAAAAAGCAAAATAATTAGTTAATTTACCAAAAAAACATAAAAGTGTTATCTTATTCAGTGCATTCAGGGGCTTCAGATGGCTCGCTAATATCTGCAAACCGTGTGCTGATATGACACTTTATCTTATTGTTTACAATCATCGCATTATTGATCCTCAAATGTCAGGTCATCAGAAATGAAACATATGCCTGCTAATGATAATGTAGACTTGTTTTCTTTTTTTGTAGCTAATGTTGCGTAACATATACTAGTGTTGTACAAAGACATTATTTCCTATGCTAAAATAAAGTCAATTGTTTGCACAGTGATTTTTTTCATTACTTCAGCTAACTTGGTTTGGTAACCCATGTTAGCTTGTGTTACCAAACTTTAGATAGATAACCCTGTGTGACATTACCGAGTCACTTCATTAGCTTTAAGAATCTGCTGTACTTGTGTTACTATTGTACTTTGTTTTTACATTTGTTCTCATCCCTACTCTTGCCAAATGAAATCTGTAATCCAATTATAGCCTTGTGCTTTTTTCTTTGTGTGGTTTCATACTGCATAAATCATAGAAATGGTTTTCATTTCTGACCTCACAAAACAGATCTTATTTTCTGCAATTTTGTCTAAAGCACCAGGGACAATACGAATGCTTCTCCAGTCAGCCTCCTTTATAAGCAGCGCGGAGGCTCCTTTCCTTTCTTCATTTTAGCAAACATAAAGTGAATATTGTTGTATAAACGACACCACTGTGTTAATTACTCTCCTACTATGTCGCTTTCACACTTTTCAAGTGGCATGTCGGCTAAAGAATAGATCCTGCATCTCTACACACTTCTCTCTCTCTCTCTCTCTCTCTCTCTCTCTCTCTCTCTCTCAGAGCTCCAGCTCCCCGGTTGCAGTGTAGGCGTTGAGGTCATTCTCAGCGTATCGTCTGACCACAGCGGTGAAAATATTGATCTCAGAGCGAGTGGGAGGAAGGAATGAGGACGTAGTCCTGATACATCAGCACATTGTCTTTTTTTGTATCAGGCCAACCATGAAATGGAATGATTGCGTGACAGGAAGTGCACAGGCCCTCATATCAGTTCTGCTACTCTTGCACAATGCCAGAGAACCTTTGCTGTGCTCCGATTTGCCAGACATATGTTAGCTGTGGAGCTGCTTACCCATTTTATTCCTATGCAATGGGAATAATAACAAGCATAAGATAACTACTGCATTTTTTCCAATGATTTTCCTCTTTCATTCTTGAACACTATGGTAATTTAATAAATTCATCCATTTCATCCACAAAGGCTTTCTTGTAGTACAGGAGGCCTAATTTCTTAGCCTACGGTGTTCGCAGAGGGAGGCTTATTCATATTGAGAGAGAGGTGTGCTCAAGTGTTTTTCTTTGAAATCTATAATTACCCAGCTTGATGCCTTTGCAAAAAGAAAATACTGTAGTATCAAAGAAATAAGACAGAGTACCTCTTCATTACGCCCCAAATCGCCCCGGAGGGTACGCCGTGCTGCTCTGGAGCGAGACAAATATAGAAACGCTTCTATTTGTTGTTGTGTGCAGAAGGTGAGGATGGTATAGTGTGCAATCGAGCTGCAGTGTAGATCGCTGGGATGCTGACGTACAGTACGGTACGCGGGCCCCCCAGGGCCTGCTGGGGCAGAAGGACAACTCTAGCAGGTTCACAGTGGTAATGCGCATCGGTCTTGTGTTGATTTTTGGCTGCGTTGCTGCGGCTCGGCAGCCAGTGCTTTGGTGCAAACTGCTGCTGCATCGGAGGCTTTGTTGGTGATTGCTGCTTCGAAAACAAAGCGTCTTATGAGCGTAGTAGAGGTTGAAATTTATTTCAGAATTTTTCAGAAGAGAGCAGTGAAGTTGTCTCTCATGTATCTGAAGTTTTGGAAATTGCTTTTGGCTTGCAGAATTCTACAAGCCATATGGCACGATAAGATCTAATTTTGTCTTATTTTGAGGGGGCACGGCTTACATGGACGAAATGTGTCAAACAGCGATTGTTTCAGAAGTTACAACAAAAAGCTTTAAAGTGATTGGATCGGATCATTTTACCAAAGTGCCGCAATTACTTTTCATCAGGAGTACTTTCATGTGTAAAAATTGAGAAATGACTTTGTTGGTGTGTGTTGGTGTGAGTACAATAAGAATACCAATGAGAAGATCAATGAGCAATATTACTTCCATTAAACCAGTCGAAGGGTATAATACATCAGCGGGGCGCCCACTGAAATGATCATCTCAACTGAATTAGCCATAGAGATTTCCAAGCCCGACTTGAGTTGAGCCCTACTTTACCGCCCAAAAAAAGCAAAAGCGAGAGCGTGTCGAAGTGCACTCTGTCGTCCCCCAGCCGCGCTGCTTAACTGGGTCTCGCGGTGAAGCGGTTAAATATAGCCGTCCCTTGCGTCCCGGCGGCTGGTGGATGATGAGGGGGGGGAGAAACCATTGCAAGGTCGCGGCGTCTCCTTCCCCCATGTTGTTCCCCTCAGCCCCAGGGTTTCGCCTTAAGATGTCATCCAACCAATATAGGCTACCTGATATCAAATAGAGTCATCAACACCTCCCCCCCCCCATCTGCTGCTTTACTTTGAGCTGGCAGCCCGCGCTGATGTTTTACAGCTTCCGCCCCCCCCCTGTCACGCCCTGGCAGAGCGGCGCGAAGCCGAGCGCGGCCTCGGAAGCTCGCGTCGTTACTTATTCATGTGGCTGCATGCAGATGTCAGGCTGAGATGAGAAACGGGGGCTCCCGCCGCCTCGCCGGGCCGTGCTCCCTAATGAGGGAACTCGAGCCGCTGGCTCCGCTCGGGGAGAGATTGACATCTAGATTTGCTCCTCGCTGAGTAGCAATTTGAATTGTGTCGTGAGTTGGGCCTTGCTCCATCCCCGGGAGAGCGCCTCTTACACCAGGTGACGCCACAGGCCGGCGAAAAGAAGGAAAGGAAAAGGCGGCGATGGTGGCGCAAGGAGTAGAGAGGGTGTGCTGGGAGGTTAGAATCCCAGCTGCCTCATGTGTCCTTGAGCAAGATACTTAACCCGAAATTGCTCCCTAGGTCTGAAGACCTAGGTCGCTTTGGATAAAAGCGTAAGCTAAATGACATGTACGGCCTGCGGTCATCTGAGCGCAGGGTCTCCGAGGGAGCATCTGCCCCCTCTGCCTCGTGCAGCCAGGTACAAGCTCCCCGTTCTCTTTTGTTTGACTTTCCAGCGCTTTTCATCTCTGCCAAGTTGTCCCCCGGCTGTCTTCCTCTGGCCCTTTGTTGTGCCTCCACAGCGTCGCTCGCCGCCTTAAGCCGCGGATCCCTGGTGCACGCTGATACCGCTGCTGGTGCATCTGGCCGTGATGTGCTTATCACAAGGTTTGCCATCACCTGAGGGCAAGGGAGGGGAGGGCGGGGGGGGGGGGGGGGGGGGGGGGGGGCGTCTCATTGTTGCCCTCCGAACTGTGAATAAACGCTTGATGTGGTGTCATGTCAGGGAAAGAAACCATGCAGCTTTTCTTTTCATTTCATTTTCATTTTTTGTGTCTAAATCGCTGCCATGTGTATTACCGTTAATTCCTTTGTTCCCCGCGCTGATAGTTGCAGGCGAGGATATTCATGCCCACCCCCCCCCCCTGAATGATCTGACACCGACTTGGATCACGTTGGCGAGTCACTGCCCCCCATCCCCCTCAATCTGTCACACTGGCATCTATCCAGCTGCTTCGGCACAGATGGAAAAGGGACTTCTTTCTTGGATCACCTTTCCCCCTCTGCTTGGGAATGCGCTGCGTGTGAGATGCAAGGCGCACCCTCACCAAGCGGCGCTCTTTTGCCATCTGGTGGTGGAGCTTAGGTACTGCCTCACAGTGAAAGGGAACGGTGATGCCATGATTCAAGTTGCGCGTTCTCCTGGGTACTTGAATTTTGCCGTAACACTCCACTAATCTACATTAGACCACACAGAATGCAATGTGTCCTTATGTATCCAATCAAGTGAGGAGGTTTTTCATGGGAATCTCTGTTTATTTAAACTATTTTATTTGGACCTGTCTCTGTAAACCCTAGTGATGGTTGTGTGTGAGAATCCCAGATCAGCAGTTTGTGACGTACACTGACCAGCCCGTCTGGCACCAACAACACTGTCACGTTCAAAGAAACTTGAATCCCTTTCTTCCACATTCTGATGCTCGGTATGAACTTCAGCAAGTTGTCTTGACCAAGTCTACATGCCTGAACGTATTTGCGCCCGTGTGACTGGTGACCAATTTCTGTTAACAAGCAATTAAACAAGTGTACCTAATCAAGTGGCCGGTGAGTGTATATATTTATAAATATTGAAATATGAAAAGATTTTTACCAGATAAGAACGACCTGCAGGTTTTTGGTGACATATTTAGGTACAGCTGACTCAGCTCACTAGCAATAAACTGTGTGTGTATTAATTTATCTTATAGTAATTACGTTTTCTTATCAAAATGTATTCAAAAAGAATCCCTAGCATTATTTCAACGGGATGACCAAAGTATTTTGCACCTGATCGCTTGTTTTACGCAACCTTGATTAATACTCAATAACAAAATAAACGTAAATTACATGTCTCGTCTTTTCCCTCCCTTTGTCACAGGTGAAGCTGCCTTTCCCCGTCGATCAAATCACGAATCTTCCACGGAACGACTTCCAAATGTTGGTAAAAATGCACAAACTGACCTCGGAGCAGCTGGAGTTCATCCACGACGTGCGGCGACGGAGCAAGAACCGCATCGCGGCGCAGCGCTGCCGCAAGAGAAAGCTCGACTGCATCATGAACCTGGAGTGTGAGATCAGGAAACTGGTGAGTCGGCCGCCTCCGTCCGATCGCCGTTGGCTCCCCTTTCATTTATAATGCACCACCTCGAGCGAATGGAAAACCACGATGCAGCAAAACACGTGTTCTCTGTTCTGCTGCCGTCGATTCTACGGCCTCGATGGGCAAAATGGGGGAATCACCCTTTTCTTTATTCACTGTTTGAAGTTGTGTGTAACTGACCACCGGCTCAATATCAGGCCACAGCCACATAATCCTCCAAATATCCAGCAGCGTCATTGGAATTCTTTTTAAGCAAACTTTTAAAAACTCTTTCCGCCCCAACTCCTGACAATACTGGCGCTTTTTCTCCCCGACTCTCTGCCCCACTTCCACGGTGGTTTTCCAGGTCACATGATACAGCAACAGTCAAAACGTTTTGTTTCCATGTAGGGTCCTTTACCCAATGTCGTCAGCTTCTAGTAGAAATTACCCAGAGTTACATTGCAGTTGGACCGCGGGAAATGTGGGTGAGCTTACAGTTAGCGAGAAATGCTGCTACAAACACACACACGCACAAGCGCACACACACGCACACACACACACACACACACTCACACGCACACACACTCCTCACCTGTTAGAGCAGGAGGAGGACAACAGGCAGACAGGAAAGGGGACTTTGCCGATGGTGCAAATGATATAAATGTATCAGTTGGCTTACATCCAATTACACCACTTCCTGTGTCTCTCTTCAATGTAAGCCCCGCCTAGTAGCCCAGAGTCTCATTCGATTGGATCATTTCTTCCCTCTGGTTTTTTAGAAACCACTATAGAAGCTAAGACTCTTTAGTGTCCTCCTGTTCGCCGGGACTAAAATCGAAGCCGTCTTCTTATGCGTGCGTGTGTGTGTGTGTGTGTGTATCCAGGTGTGCGAGAAGGAGAAGCTGCTGACCGAGAGGAACCAGCTGAAGGCGTGCATGGGCGAGCTGTGGGAGAACTTCTCCTGCCTGTCGCAGGAGGTGTGCCGGGACGTCCAGCTGAGCCCCGAGCAGGTCCAGTCCCTTCACCACTACTGCCCCGTGCTGCGGCCCGGCCACGAGGCCAAGCCCGCCAACGCCGCCGCCGCCGCCGCCATCACCAACAACAGCACCACCAGCATCGACCTCACCGGCCGCTCGGCCTCGGCCACGCCGGAGCCCAGCTGCCACGGGTCGCCCGGCGTCCCCTCGGAGAGCGAGCCCGACTCCAGCGTCGGGAACGGGGCGGTCGACGGGGACTTGGACGGCCACGAGGCAGGCGTGTTCACAAAGTCGGGGCTGTCCGTGGAAAAGTCCAACCAGGCGGTAACGGTGGATTTTTGCCAGGAAATGACTGACAAATGTACAACTGACGAGCAGCCAAGGACGGACTAAGTAGCGGCGGTTCTCCGTGTCGTTGTATGTCCATATATATATTTTGTATTAGTATTTAATTTTACTCCTCTGACAAACCCCCCCTCTCTCTCGGGGGTTGCTGAGACAGTCAGCCTCTGCCAGTGTTCACTGAAAAAAAAAAAACAAGCTTTGTTTTATTTATGTCTTTTTGTGCTGTCTTTTTATTTTGTTGTTTTTTTTCACAACGGTCGACACTAAAGTTGTCTTAACAGCAGCAATACTGTTCTCCGGGTATTCTCCTCTTACCACGACGGAGTGGGAACTTCTCACCAAAACGCGTACAATGGTGCTACTCCCCCCCTCCCCCGACAGCATCCTCCTGCGGCCGGGACCTTGTTCTCTGCGAGTCACAACTCAAAGTCAAACCTCATCGGACCTAAACAGCAGCGCTCTTTGTGTTTCTATTGTGTACCGACAGTATCTCTGTTCCTGCCTTCTCTCTTTCAGCTCCTTCAGCTCTTACAGCCCCCCCGTATCCTCCCCCCACTCTGTCGATCTTCTCTACCTCTCCCCGTCTCGATTCTGTCTCTCTCTCTTGGTTTCTACTCTCGCTATATCTCAGTGACCCTTTTCGTCACAGCAATTCAAACTCAGGAAAAAGCAACAACAACAACAACAACGCCGAAAAAAAAAAAGAATGAAATCCTTTGAATGTTCAACCTAATTCATGATAAATGAGAACTCAGCTTCTGCACACACACACACACACACACAGGTCCAGATGCAGCCAGACGGTATGATATTCATATGCAAAACAAAATAGAAAACAAATCCAAGAAAAGCTCTCCATGCGTCTGGCATTTGTATTTCCATGCAGGAGAACTTTGTGTAACTGAAAACATTCCACCTTTGCCTTCCTCAGCACTGAATTGAAAGGAAAAAGTTTGTTTTTTTGTTTTTTTTGCAGGCGGTTTAATGGCAATTTTTTACCAGCCACTCATCAGCGATACCATTGTATTTGGATGTTGTACCGGTGACTTTCTATTACAGTGCTTATTGGGCAGAAATGTACATAGTATGGAGCATGATGACGGTAACATTGGTTTTGTACAGCTGTTTTTTGTTCCACGGGGTTTTATCGAGCACCTTTTTCTTTCTTTTTTTTTTTGTTAAAAAAAAAAAATGTTGCTTTTTTTGCTGTTTCCTGTCCTGCCTAACGACCGGCCCCACCCATCCAGGTGAGCGTTCTCATACTCAGGAAACCGGCCACATACGCATACAGACACACTCGTGCAGCACACACAGACACACGCGTGAACACACGTGTACAATTCTGGAGCCCCCCAGCATGTGTAAAAGTCTCTTCTTTAAATGTGAAGTTCTGCCTTGTGTTGTTTAGACGAAAATATCATTTTGTCAGTATTTCAATGCGCTATTTGTGTTTACACGCTCGGGAGAAAGCGCAGCCACCTTATAAGTGACGGGTGCTTTCAGAATTGCATCCCGGGAAGAAAAAAAAACGAACATAAAATATTGATTTAAATCAGGCACTTTGTTCCCAGGGCCCTGAGCGCTCGGAGCCATTTAGCACTTCAACAGGGACTCTCCGTCCTCGTGCCGGACCCCGTAAAAAGTCTCAGACTGGAGCACTTAGATTGGCACTTCGCCTCGTGGATATTACACCAAAAAATGTCTCTGAAGTACCCACGTCTGAACATCAAAAGAAGCTAATGTTTTAGTATAAGAGTGTTCACATCTTGTATTTGTTTTTCTTTAGGAATTGAATAAGCTAACTCGGATGTAATTTGACGTGAAAGCAGTGTATGTGTCGTCCGAATGATTGAGTAACAATCATATTAAGATATAACACGTTTTTTGCCCTAACTGTGCATTTGTTTGAGCAGCAGCCAGTGTGATGTGCATGCATGATGCCTACATCCGTAGGCCCAGTCACTTTGTCTGCTTTAGGCCACATAAGCTCCCTGCGGACTTTTTTTAAAAGTGATCTTTTCTTTTGGTGAATTTTGATGTATAAAGTGGCAAGATGAGCTGAATCATCTTAAGCCTTGCAGGCTTTGTGCTCTATCACAAACTGTTTTTTTTTAAAGCCCCAATCCAAAATGGCATCCAATCCTTCCCCCGTTTGCGAACAGAAGCTAATCTGACCCGCCAGCGTCTGCACATCTGCCTCATCGCATCGTCTCATTCTTTCTTTACTCTCTTTCTGAAAAAGGAGAGAGATGTGATCATGAGGTTTACTGTCCTCGCTATACTTTACTATACTGTACACACCGGGGGCTGGACGAATACATGGCACAAAAGATACCAGCCAAATTGTCGGCCAAATCATTCTGGGATTGGGGCTTTAAAGTCTGGATGAAATGTTTGGACGTGTTTTCCCCTCGACTTCAATTAATGTAAATTCAAGATGTGGTTTCAAATTTGACGTCTCGTGAGAGACTGATTCTGTTATGCAGCCGAAATAGAAAGAGTGTATTTTAAAAACGTCTTTAAATTCTTAAACAACTGGTAAAAACATCCATACATGCGACACACACACACACACACACACACACACACTCACAGGTATTCATACAACGCACTCATACACAGCACACAGCGCGAGGTAGTTTTTTCCGTGCAGATATCCCAGTTCTTGCCAAAAAACTCAAGTGGAACGATCTACATCACGGAGGCTTTTTTTCTGCAAACGTTATGCAACCGTTTTTTCTATTTGCGCGCATTTTCATAAGCTTGATCTTAAGTCGAGGAAGCCCTCTTGATGAATGTGCGTTGTAGCAAAGCCCTTGCCCCCTGGGTGTCTCCTAAGATTTCCTGACGATACCACAACAACCACGTTGTTGTTTCTTTTAAAGCTGTGGAATGTTGTTGACCCTCCCATACCTGCAGCGCTACGCTTACGCCTCGTGGCGTCTAGTCATGCAGAGTTGGGCTTTTATGTGCTGCAGGTGGATTGTCCATAACACAGCGGAGGGATTTCCTTTGAAATTTCCTATTTTTCCTGATGCTCTGGATCACATTTGTCAGGCGATTTTAAAACCTTAGTAAATAGAACCAACCCCATATGCATGGCTAGATGGCAATAAATACGGCTGAAATGATGGGATGTTTTATCATTTAGGGCGAACTGGTCACTCTTGAGCAGATTCTTTTGGGACTCTGTTTGAGTCGAGCAAAACTTAACTCTTTAAAAAATAATTTGTTAGCATTACTTAAAGCTGCATTAATTGATTTTTTGGGGGGGAAGGGAGCACTTTGGGGCAGCACAGAAAGATTTGCTGTTCCGGTCTCATGAGAAAAATGTTGATGCCGATTGTAAACAACATTGAGCTAGAAGAGGCTGAACAGCTCTGCAGCAATGAGCGGTTAGTTGCTATGGGCAACCTGCCTCTTACAAATATCGATTAGTGCAGCTTTAAAATGATGTAACAGTAACAATGGGCGTGAGCACCTGTAATGTCATCCTCCAGGTTCCTTTTTTGGTTATAGCCATTACAGCAGGTTGCTGTAATAGAATGCATGAACCTTTTTGCAGTGCATTTGTCTGTTTTTAGTTAAGCCTTTGCTGCTGCTGCTTCTCTGAAACAAAAACACTGGCTTTTCAACTCCAAATGTTCTATCAAAGAATATGAACAAAAACATGCCTTCTTTCACAGATTGCTCAACTGTATTAAAAAGAAGAAGATCCGCTATCCTGGTTAAATGCGCAGCCTGAGATCATCAAGTAAACTAAAAAAAAAGAGGAAAATGTTTACAAATAGGTGTCATTTCATGTTTGATACATTTTTTTTAAGTTAAATTGGTTGTTGGTTGGTGTGTTAAGAGACAGACGAGCTCTTAGGATGGGTCAGCATTATTTGGATACAAGTGCACCTCCGATATTTGCCTTAGAACTTGCAGAGGCCATAGTTCACATTGGAGTGAAGTGAGTGTATGCAGGGGCCTGGGCCCCCATCCCCGAGTCACCAGTGCGGACTTTCTCACACTTATCTACCTGTGAAATCCTTCATACCTCTCATAACTGGTCAATGACTGTATCAGCAAACTGCATCAGGTGTTTTTTCTACATGCTTTTTACACAGATTATATGGATTATTGTATTAGTAGTTTTAGAGTGCATCTTTTTTTAATGTAATAGCTCTTAAAAGCTCGTAGTTCAAGTGGTTGTTTTTTTCTTTTCTTTTTCTAGATGACTGTTTTGTGTTAATATTGTCAATTGGAAATAGCTGTTATTTGCTTATTCTCTACTAAGAGTTCTTACCTTTATCATTTTTAAATGCTACAAGACCCTAATTAATTAAAATGACTTAATAACCATTGTAAATACGGTATTGTGCAAACCCCATTTTCATTCATTTCAATTGCTAGTGTTATATAAATGACTTTTTGTCTAGACACCATTTCTCTTTATGAAATAAAGAAACAATGCATATCACCTTCTGTGTTTTGAGGCTGTTTTTGCAAAGACATGACAGTGTTGAGAAGGATATCTGTGGCCCCCCTTTAACCTCAAGCCCTGAACCCTCAGGGACCTACGGACTGAGTGTGAGGGCTTGCAATGGCGTAGATAC
Organism: Apeltes quadracus; assembly: GCA_021346845.1. NCBI lineage: Eukaryota > Metazoa > Chordata > Actinopteri > Perciformes > Gasterosteidae > Apeltes > Apeltes quadracus. Next base: position 3,117,708 of record CM037934.1, on the reverse strand, counting down.
AGCAACATATCCCATCACCATGACAACGTCAAATAAATAGGATGTGCAATTGTGGGTATTAATCTTATCTTACTTTTTATTACCTTTTTAAAACATCTTCCCTCCTCTTTGCACACAAGGTGAGAAGTAATTCCTTCTGTTTTCTGTCAAAACAGCTTCACTGACAATGACACAATACATGTAAATGATGAAATGTCTTTATTTGCGTCCTCTTAGCGGTGTGACAGGGGGACAGCCCTGGACTCTCACAGAGAGCCTCTAAGTCCTTGAGTGCTTGAGGGGGGAGATTGGGTCTGGTCTCTGCCTTCTTCACCCAGCTGAAAACCACTTCCTGCTGCTCACAGCGCTTAAACTTAAAGGTAATGTTGCACGCACTGAACTTCAAACAATGCGCCAAAAGAAGCTGTCAGGGAGCACATTTGCTTTGTTTGCTTCGTTTACTTTGTTCATTGACTTTACACGCTAACTAACTTGAGACTCAGCAATAGTTTGGCTGCAAACGAGGGAGATTGATGGCAGCAGGTTTAAGGGGCGTCGTTCTTCCTTATTGGGTGACAGACAGACAGCCGGTGGCTGCAGGGTCATTAAAGGTCAAGGCGAACAACATACTAGTTGGTCTGTCGGTAGTTTTTCCCACTTTCCACAAAAAAATGCTGAAGAGGAAAAATGTTTAATAGAAAAAACAGAATTCCGCAATAAAAGCTTAAATATTTGAGAGATATATTCATGGACAAACATCAGGCTTCCCCTGGCATCCCACTCCTTGCGTCTGACAAACCATGAACCTGTGAGAAGTTTCCTCATCTTTTCCTTTGGTTCTGTTGGTTGCTAATGCCATAATCTTTATTTACAATCTTCAAGTCAAATAACTTTGCAGCAGATTTTTCAGTCATTTGCCAAGGTGATTCAAAACTACTCGCTGGAGATATCACTTGTATCAGAACATAACTATAAAGCGTTTTTTCTTTTTTCCACAGAATGTCCATAAACTGTATACGCAAACAAACTGCACACACACAGGTGGAGTTGAGGGACGGGATGAAGACCCACTGGAACTCTCGCTTGGTCCCAAAACGGGTCATTTTCAATTTATTTCTTCATGATAGACGACAGCTCCAATATCATGCTCTGAAAGAAAGAAATACATACATGGTTACAGGTGCATCAGGGCATCACTTCTGACCACACCAAAGGGCTGATGCGAGAACATACCATCAAAGAAGAATGGGAATTTAACTGAATGTCTGTAGGGCTGTCACACAAATTCAAGGAGTAGACTTCTGTGGTTATTCCTAAATGACCGCTGTGTTGTTGGTATGTTTAAATGGTGTCTTTTTGTTTTATTCATGCTCATTACTTATTTGAAATAGACTGAGATTCACGCTTTGTTAGTTTTTAGAGCTTCCCATCAAACAGGTTATGACGCACTGCGTGTGACCAATCACTGATTTTAAATGAGATTACACCAGGCCCAATCCCAATCTTCAACCTTATGTTAAAAACCCAGTTGATATTTACTAATTTCTTCATTGAATATCTAATTTTGTCATTCGAGCTATTTTGTAGTGAAAAGTATGAACTTCTCAAGAGGACGTGACATGTGGCAGCAAAGTGTTCCTGTTCCATTCATATTTAAACCGTTTCAAACCCGTACAGACTCTGAGCCATTTACCAGGGGAAGAGCAAATATTTGACATATTTCAACAAAAAACAAATTGAACGTTTCTTGCGGCCCTCTAGGGGGCGCTCGCGGCCATACGGTTAAGAATCACTGCTTTAAGGACTGAAAGTCACCCAGGGTTTCTTTAAAGCAACCGAACATCACATTTTTTCCGACCTCCAGTGGTTTAACTCCTCAACGTGCAGCAGTGATGTCCAGTTGACCTACGTGGCGTGTGTCACACACTGTGACATCACTGGTGTCTAAATGAGGATAAATTAACAAAAAATAAAAAAAACAGTGTACTTTTATTACTTAACTTTGTTATGAATTTTAAAAAATCTGTTACGGGGGCCTGAATGCTGTCTTCAGTGGGACATGAAGTCACTAATCGGTGCTGTCCAGCAGAGGGAAACAAAGAGCTGCCAACACTGAATGCAGAGCAATGCCACCGGCCTTCGTGTAGACAAGGGGAATCACATAAAGTGAGCCGATGGCGGTCGTGTTCTGCCTCCCTTGTTTGGTTTGTTTTAATTTAGGCCTTTTCAATCTTTCAGCAATGTCTCAAAGTTATCCTTTACTGGTGACTTTACTACTTTGTTTAATACTATATTAGACAATTATAGACAATAATAATAGATATTAAAGATGACATACAATTTAAATGTTAGTTACTATCAGTTTTTGCATTAAAAGCGTTTATTTAACGGATTTGTTAAATATGCAAATTGGCCATTGTGAAGACTAATCTGAAGGTCGGATTGAGGCAGGTTCAAAATGGTCGTTCATTTTGCTGATGAATTGCATTCAAATATCTTTACAAATGATTTGACAAACCCCTGCATAAACCCTTTCACAAACCTGAAAGTATTTGGGAGTATTCAGTATTCAGTTGTCTGTGTGTGAGTGCTAAGTGGAGATCTGGCTCAGAGACCAAATTGCCAATAGAGGCTTTAAAGATATGCGCTTTATTACTTTATATATACTTTAACTGATATTACCATGACATCTTTCCAGTTGATTACATAAATTAACACAATTTGGCTTTTTATATGTATTTGTGTATTTGAGACTCTGAACTCAAAATGAATCACTGCATTGAAAAATATTTTTTTCCCCTGGTTGCTTCGCCTTAAAGTGCCAAAGTGCACACAATATAGACATAGCTTGTTAATTCAACTTTAAGGGGGAATAATGCCATGGTACGGTAAGTAATAAATTGCTAAGTTGAAGATGAGCTATACGCCTTTTGAATGTTTATTCATGTTTTGGTTAAATACAAAAAACATTCAAAAGGTCCATAACTAATACTTGCTTTAGGGGCCACCAGACAAAACATGACTGGAAGACATTTTGGTTTTTTTTGCCCTCACCATGGACATCCTCCTCCCGCCCGACGGAGGTGGCGGGGTCACCGGCGGACTCTCCCCCTGGTTGAAGTGCTGGGCCTCGACGTCCCCTCCGCTGCGGGAGTCGCCGCTGTCGGACGGAGAGGCCAGCTTGCTCTCCGACATCCCGCGGGACATGAAGCTGCACTTCCTGCCCGCGGGCTGGTAGTCGCTCTCGGGCGAATCGCTCATGTCGCTGAGCTCCTTGCTGGCGCTCACCTTGCTGTGCTTCCTCTGCGGGTTCCTCAGGGCGGCCGGGATCTCCATGTGGCCGGCCGTCAGCGTGGGCCGGGGCCCCGCGTACTGCGGGCGGCCCGGGGCCACGGCTCCGTGGGACTCGTCGCTGCTGCACGACGGCACCCGGTGGGCCTGGCCCTCCTTGCTCTGTGGATCCGACGGCTTCCTGCGAGCGTCCGACACTCGCTGGCAGGACATCTGCGTGAGCTGCATCAGCCTCTGCGGCGAGGAGTTGTTGAGCGTGCACGCCTGCTGCACCGTGGAGTTCTTCTTCGACCTGTACACGCTGTCGTCGTCTCCGTATTTGTATCCGTACAGGCTCTGTTTGATCTTCTTCACCCCCAGGTGGAAGATCTCCAGGAGGTTGAGGAACAAAGAGACGCCGGCGATGACCAGCATGAAAACCATGAAAATGTTCTTTTCCGTCGGCCGCGACACGAAACAATCCACGCTGTTGGGGCAGGGCAGCCGCTGGCATTTGTAGAGGGGAGACAGTCCGATGCCGTACAGAGCGCACTGGCCTATGATGAAGCCCACCTCCACCACGGACCTGGTCAGGATGTGGAAAACGTAGGTGCGCAGCAGCGAGCCCCTGAGGGGCGCCTTCCTCACCTTCTTCTGCTCGTCCAGCTTCCTGAGCTCCCGCTCGATCCGCCGGTGGTCCTCCTGGACGGGGTCGGTGCCCTCCAGCTCGGCCTTCAGGGAGGCCTTCTTCCTGTGCCTCTCCTTCTCCAGGGTCCGCAGGCGGTACAGCGCGTGGCCCATGTAGACCAGGGACGGGGAGGACACGAAGATGACCTGCAGCACCCAGTAGCGGATGAGGGAGATGGGGAACGCCTGGTCGTAGCAGACGGTCTTGCAGCCGGGCTGCTCCGTGTTGCAGACAAACTCGCTCTGCTCGTCGTCCCACACGTCCTCGGCGGCCACGCCGAGGCACGAGCATGCGGAAGATGAAGAGGATGGTGAGCCAGATCTTTCCCACGATGGTGGAGTGAATGTGGACCTCTTCTAAGATACTCCCTAACAAGTTCCAATCCCCCATCTTCATTCACGTAATCAGGCTCATTGTGTGCCGCCGGATAATCGGTCGTTTTGTAGGGTTTTTTCTTCAGGGAAAGTCGGTTACTTACATGTTTGCTACGGTGCTCGTCTCACGTGCTGCAGCGTGGCGCCGCAGACTCATTAGTGGGGACATGGCGGCTCACCGAGAGGGACACTGCTTTGCCAACTGGAACCCCAGTTAAACCCATTGATCGTGCACATGGGCCGCGAACGCCCTGAGGTCAGTGTCACCCTGGCACTTTTAACAGGACAGAACGCCATAAATAGCAGCAACAGACACGTCAATACACATCATGTGCGGCGTGTCCTGCGTTCACCCTTCGGAAGGCCCAACAGCGGGGTTCCGACCCGTCGTGTCGGTGGGTTTTGTCCCGTTTTTGACAGTCCCACAAAGAAAGGATTTGAAAAAGCTCATTTTTATGTATTGCCTTTTGGAGAGTGGCTTGTTTTGTGGTGGATTTGATCGGTGTAATCAATGACAGCGACAGCTTTGTGTGATTGAGGCTTTTAGACAAATGATGCATATTTAGCGTGAAGAGAAACATCTGCCCGAAATCTGGCACAATAGGTTCCGGCAGGCATCACTGTGCGCTTCTGCTCTCAAATCCATTTGACTCGCTGCTCCGCTGGAGACATAAGCCCCGGAGCGCTGGCCTGGATTTTCCAAACTTTGTGGCCCACTTCATGAATATTCGTTTCATTGCGACAGTCCACGCTGCTCCCTAAAGTTATTTAAAAACTCTCATTTCAAATAGGGAGTGGTGCATTTCAATTTCTAGTGATTAACAATACAAAACACAACAGACAGCGGCATAAATAAATAAAACTTTATTTTCAGTAAAGAACCACACACACAATATTGCATTCCATTCTGTTCACGAGCAATAGGGTGAATCAAACAAAAAGCCACTAAATCGTTTCATTTGTATTAACAGAAAAATGTAATGAATTTGACGCGTAAACATTTTAACAACCTCAACAATATTTCAGGCACTCCTCCTGCACACATCAACAAATACAGCCAGTAAAATAAGATACAAGGCAGGCTTATGTCGATCCATCCGTCCATCAGTCCGACAGCACCAGCTCTGCCAGCGGCGTGATGCACAGAACATCCGGGCGTACTTGAACCTGGAAGCATCCAGGTTCTTCTTGAGACTTCTTGAGGCTTCCATTGTTGTGATGCATCGTATCTCCACAGCCTTCAGACGCTCAGTGAGGACAAAGGGACTTCAGATCTGGGCCTTTTGTGGTAAAAGCAGTGTGAAAAACAGTAATACTGATGACCGTTAACATCCATCTGTCTCGTCAGTTGTGATGGGCAACAATCCTTCTGCTTGAATTGGATTCCATCCATCCGGTCCAGGTCGCGGTCCAGAACACAATACTTCTGGTCAGCGACTGTAATTAAGACTCGTGGTAGGAAAACAGAGCCAGGCTAATGTCGGTGGGACAAGGCAAAGCTCCGGGTCATGACAGACGGACCCTTTCTTCCAGCTGAACAGCAGCACAACGTGCGCAGTGTGCACGTGGGAACTCTTTGCAACGAGGACTCACGGATCCATCTTCTCCTGCTTCTTAAAAAGCTTCATGAGCTGGTTGAATCTGTGGGCGATCTGGGGAAGGAGAGAAACAAAAAGAAAGGAGTCATTGAATGATCCTCCATCGCGTGGCGAAGACAAAAAGCCAAGCGGATGAACTTACCTGCTCCGACGGCTTGTTGAGTTTCTCTGACAAGCCAGAGAAAGTGTCCCGCGAGGCACCTTTAGTCCTCAGACCGATGAGAATGGCTCGGTCTTCATCTCTGAGGGGGAGAATACAAGTCATGAGCAATTCTCTTTCAGGGACTATGCGGCCTCACAAAAGATCTACGCTTACCAACAGAATGGGTTGTTAAGTGGCTCGTATTTCTAGTTTTCCATTGGGCGCGAACACAATACTATCACCAGCATGTCTTTACATGGGAGCATATTAACTGCAAGTACAATTGTACGAAAATAGTCCTCAAAATGTTCTTTAAATAGGTCCAATGGAAGTGTACTACCCTTGCTAAGTGCCCCCTTTCATAGTTTCTATTATTTAGTATTGAGTTGATAAGACTCAAACAATTGTTGTGGAGTAAAAGATCAAATATATCCATCAGAAAGTAAAAATTAACATGGGAATGCATGTGTACACGTAAAAACACCAAGCAGCAAGAACATGTTAAAACGACCAACCAAAGAAAACAATGGGTCACAAATCCCTAAGAACTGACCTGGTCCACGCAATCACCACCTCGCCCTTCTTCCTGATGACGTTCCTGGCATGGAGGCTGTTGGGGGAAAGAGGTGCCGGGGAGGATTTGGAGTCGCCGTCGTCTCTCCTGCAGTCGGAGGCGACCTCCCCTGCGCTCTCCTCCTCCTCCTCTTCCTCCTCCTCCTCCTCCTCCTCCTCCTCCCTCCTTGACCGCTTAGCTTTGGAGTTCTCTTGGCGCTTCCGCCGCTTCCTGCCTTTGTCCTTCCCACCTTTCTCCGGCTTGCAGGCCGAGTCCCGTACGGCGGCGCCACCGCTCTGGGAGTCGGAGTCGCGTGCCACCGACGCCTGCTCTCGGTCAGTTTCTAAGCGTTCATCGGGTCGGCCGGTTTCTGTTGCCGTTTTGGAGAAGCTGGTCTCGCCCACACACCCCGAGGAGCCACATTTTGAGGGACTTTGTCGAGTCGGCGACTCGTCTATGTGACTCGCGTTCTTATCGCCAGGGACTGTGGCGAGATCGCTGTTGTGCAAATTGTTGTCTGAAGCGTCTTTGGGCGGCTTCTTCGTTTTCTGTGAATGCCCAGAGAGACAAACGTCTGTAGTGTTCGGTTGAGGTGACGAATGGTTCATTATTGTTGAGCTTCCATCGCCGGCAGCCGGGCCGTTATCGGGCAGAGCGGCGGTTGACGGAGCGCCGTCCCACGGAACCGCTTTGGCTTGACCGCCTTCCGTCTCCGCCTCGCCTTCCTCCGTCAGTGTCCGACTCAAGCTGTCCTCGGCGGTGAGCGTGGCGTCTGCGGCGGCGGCCGCCGGGCAGATCTTCACAACGAAGTGGTCGTTGGACCTCTCCATCACCAGCGCCTGCATGGGCAGGTCGGGCTTGAACACGAACGGAGTGGCGAGCGCCTCGCCACTGCCGCTGTTGGAGCAGCCGCTGGAGTTGTCCGTGTCGAGGGCCAGGTGGATGTCCTGCTCCGACGCGTCCTCCTCGTCCAGCAGGGCGTCCTCGCTGATGTGGGCGCTGATGACGCTGTCAGGGGTGGACATGAGGTGCATGGTCGACGGCTGCAGGAAGCTCAGGTGGCTGTCGGACTTAAGCGGCGACGGGATGGTGAGGGACACCGCCAGGTCCTCGGCCAGAATGGAGTACGTCTGCGCCGCCACTCGGCTCCCCGACGGCACTTCCAGGAGGCAGCTTTCGTCAAACACGGCCGGATTCAGGTGGAGCCGCCCTCTGGATCGCGGCGACGCCCTGCGGGGGGAGATGCTGGACCACGTGGCGATGAGTTTGGAGGGCGTGTCGAACTTGATCGGGGACAGCAGTTTGGACGGGGAGTCGAACTTCGTCGGCGTGGCGATGCCGATGAGCCTCTCGCCGTCCTTCCTCGGCGTACCGAGGGGCCAGGACGCCGCCTCTCCGGCGACGCCGCCGGCTTCCAGGAGGTCGGATCCCTGCAGGAGGCACTTGAAAATTTCCCCCATCTGAGTGTCCCGTACCAGGTTGAACGTCAGGCTGGAGGCCTGCTGCTCCGTAAGAAGCTCAAAGTCGGTTTTGTCGAGCGAAGCGCCGCTTTGGGCGACGACCAGCGACGACATGTTGCCCTTTTTGTCTGGAGTGGACGGGCCGTTTCTTGTCGGGAGGAAGACCGCCACAGTTTTTGTATTCGGGTTATTTGTGCAATGAAGCTCGGCGGTTCTGTCTTTTTCCCCGTGCGTGATTCTGATGTCCTTCCCTCTGCTCCCGAGGCCCGTTTTGTACGGCGCGGCGGCGCGCGGTTGGGTTCGCGGCGCGCCGCTCGGAGGCGACCGCCCCTCCGCCTGCTGACACTGTGGCTTCTTCGCCGGAGGCTTCGGCTGCTCTTTCTCTTTAGTGCTCGGCCCGCCGCCCTCGGCCTTGGCCCCGACCGGTTTGCAGGCGCCCTTCAGGGCGGCCTGAATGTCCATAAACATGTAGTCGACCTGGACGTCCACAAAGTCCCACAGCCGCTGCTTCAGATCGACCGCTTGCTGCTCAAAGATGCGCTTCACGATGCCGTTGTTGGACACTTTGCCGAACACGGACGCGATCAGCTTCTTCAGGTCGGACTTCAGCTCCGCCGCCTGATCGCAGATTTGACCGAAATGAGCGCCGTCGACGAACTCTAGAAAAGACTCCCGGAAGTTCTCCATGACCCCGTAGAAGCTCTTCTTGGGAAACGTCTTGTGGAGCTTCATGTACTTCTTTCGGATCTCGGCGCGAACGGCTTTGAACGTCTCCATGACTTCCTCCGTGCTGGAAAAAGAGGCTTTGCTTGCCGCGGGACAAACCGTCTTAAAGCGTCTCTTTGGGCTCTGTGTTGCACACCTCCCTTCCGATTTCCTCCTTGACAAAGTGGCAGGACTCGTTTGGTTCGGGGCCGGTTGCGCTAACTTCGCCCTCTTGGTCGCGGGAGCGGCAGCGACCGCCTCCTCGCTCTCGCTCAGAATCTCTCCGTCCTCCAGTTCGGCTTCAGAGAGACTGGAGGGCGGGTCGGACGCCTTGTCCAGCGGGCTCTGGGCATCGTGGTTTGCAGGAGAACCCGGATACTTGTTTTCTTTGTTTACGTCCAACTTCTTTGAGTTGGCATCGACGGGAGCGAGGGAGAAATCTGCACAGGAGAGAAAAGACAAAGAAGTTTATAGTGGCAGCAGGATACAATTGTCACGATTGATCCTGCTCTAAAGGTGGATATATAAAAAAACAAATAGAAGATATTGTAATCAACTAGTTGGAATACAAACTGAATCTACAGACAACTTTTCAATATTAGTTTAGTTTCTGTGATGAATGGAATGGCCTTTCGGTTTGGTTTTACATAACTTGAGGTTGTGGCTCCCTACATTTTATCAATGTCGTCATTCAAATGTGGTTTCTTGTGACAATAATTGTTGGTACTTCCCAGTCTGTTGCAAACTAGTCACCAGTTTGGTAGGAATAAAGAGCACAAGACAAATTGGACTAACAGAATGGATGGACCAAAATATAACTTATTTTCATTGCATCCTTCTTGAGGAGACAGCGAAGTTGTGCCCACAAGGTTACGAGCCTAAAACCAATCCTATCTTCTGGATGCGTGTGTACGGGCTAACTTTACCTTTTTGAAGGCTCTTGACGTGACTCGGCTTGCTGAGGAGATGGAGATGGCTCCTCTTGGTGATCCGTATTGGGCTCCTCAGAGGGCTGATGGCGTCTGGGATTCTCTTCAGATTGCTTAGCGTGCTCATCATGGAGTCCTCGTCGTGAAGCAGCGGCACAGAGCTGGAAGGCTCCACCTTGTTCTCACGACCCTTTTGAGGGGCGAAGCTCTTTTTTGGCGTGAAAGACAGGCCGCCGTGCTTCTCCGGCGCCGTCTCCCCCGTCGTGCTGCTGACTTTGGACACGCCGGTGCCGTTGCTGCTGCTGTCCTCGTTTGTCCGTGTCAGGACGTAAATGGCCTCAGGCAGACTCAGCCCTTCTTGTGGAAGGGCATCGAGGCTTATCGTGCTGGTTACAGCATCGGCTTCTTTGGGACCGTCCTGCACGCGGCAGGTGTCCCTCTTGCCGTCCCGAGGTGGAGTGGGGGGGGACACCGGCTCACTTGCACGGTCAGCGTCCTCAGCAGCATCTTCAGCGGGGAGGTCTTCCCGTAAAGACCCTTCTTCGGCAGAAGCCACACCTTTCCGTCCTGCAGTTTCAGGAGTGCTGCACGTCGGTTCCACACTTGGATCCAGTACAACGGGATCTTTACCAGTCCGAGCAGCGACGTCTCCAGGATTGGACTTTTGGGGAGAGTGGCCAGCGTGTTCTTCATAGCGGCTTGCAGATGCACACTTGTGCCCGTCTGCACCTTCCAGAGGTCTGCCGTCACCTAGCCGGCTGTCTGAGGCCAGCTCGCTCTCGGGGATTCTTGAGGTACCCGTTGCTTTGAGAGAACCAACCTGCAGTGGCGTCGGCGTAAGCGGCGCCGTCCTCCGTTTCACGCCGGCCTCCGGGTTTGGGCTCGGAGCGGAGGTAGTTTGGGCTGAACTGCCTTCGAGTTGCTGGTCGGCAGCGAGAGCGCCACTCTGGCTTTTGTCCTCTTCCTGGACAGCCTTCACATCCTCGCATCTCTGCCGCGTCGTCTCGGGCGTTTTTGGGATACGCAGGGAATGCTCTACCAAATTGTCCAACCCTGCTTCTAGTTCACTGCTGTTCACTTCGTCAATCACACACATGTCGTCGATGTCCGGCTGTGAGCCCTCGTCGTCTGGCCTCTCTGCGACTACCTGTTCCGCTGCTGTGAGGTCCCCTTTGTCGGCATCGCAGGGCAGCCCGGGTTTCTTAATGGGCGAAAGGGTTAGGTTCAACGTTTCCATGAACCACAACTTCCTGTTTGGACTACTTTCCTCCAAAGGGCTTTTCTCAGTGATGTGTTTTGGTTCTTCGGCAGGTTCTTTCACGGCTCTGTGTGTCTTTTCTCGTCGCTCCTTCCTTCCGTCGTCCACTTTTACCGGGTGAGATTCTCTCGATCTGGTTTTCTCGTGTTCCCTGCTCGTGCTCCTCTTGTGCTTTCTGCTGTCTTTATCTTCATGCCGCCTGTCCTTCCGTTCGTAATCCTTTGGCAGCTTGTCCCCTCCCCTCTCTTTGGAGAACTCAGTGTGCTGATTTGAAGAGGACCTTTTCCGGTCCTTCCAGTCCGAACTTTTAACATGGCCGTCACTGATCTTGATTTTCCTATGCTCTCGGCTGTGGCCCTCTTTAGAGCCGTGTTCAGAGTCTGTCCTATGTTCTCGACTTCTCCTCCCTTTCTTGTCATCAGAGAGAACGCCACTCTCTGGTGGAGGGCTTTTAGAATGCTCTGATCGGTTCCTGCTTTTACACCATCTGGAGTCATGATGTCGTCCTGCGTCTTTGTCTGCTTTGTGAGACCTGTACTTGTCAGAACCTGAACTGTCCTTGTTGGGATCTGAACCACTCCTATATCTCCTGTCTATCGACTCGGGTGGTTTTTGACCTCTTTCCTCTCTGTGCTTAGACTTGTGTCTGTCTGATTCACTGTGTCGGGTTGATGAACTGCTACTGGATTTCCTGCTGGAGGCGCCGGCCGGATCTCCTTTTTTTCTTGGCGATTGAAGAGGATTGCTTGGAGGATGAACGTCCTTGGGAGGTGAAGCTGGTAGAGGTGGAGGAGGACAGGATGGAGGAGGCAGCGGCGGCAGAGGACCGGGTGGAGCTGAAGGAGGCAGTGGTGGCAGAGGACAAGAGAGTGGAGGAAGACGGGAGAGTGGCGGGGGACGGGAGAGTGGCGGGGGACAGGAGAGTGGCGGGGGACAGGAGAGTGGCGGGGGACAGGAGAGTGGCGGGGGACAGGAGAGTGGCGGGGGACAGGAGAGTGGCGGGGGACAGGAGAGTGGCGGGGGACAGGAGAGTGGCGGGGGACAGGAGAGTGGCGGAGGAGGCGGCCTTAACATGGAGCGCTGACTGGAAGATTGGTAATGATGGTGACGTTTGACCGACCTAAGAAAGACAAAGTTGTCATATGAATTCATAACTTGTCAGGAGACGTAGCTCATAAAAAAACAGGTTTTGTACTCGTATTCATTTGCCAAAAGAATCTTATTATGGAGTATTTTCTTACGTTACATTACGCCCATAACAGATAAATAATAGTTGTTGGTAAAACGGCTGCTAATGTGATAGATTGGGACCGGCAGGCTTGGCCTTTATCATCACACTTGGAGATGTATGTTGGGGTCACATGGGATATTCGTTGACGCCATGTAGCCGTGTGTGTATGTGTTTCTGCCACAGCGCCGTTTACAAGCATTCATCTCTTGCCTGTCCCGATAGCCAGCGTCGCCCAAAAGATTTTTGATTGGTTTGCAATGCAGGTTTTCTTTCTTTTTCTTGTTTTTCTTACTTCATTAACATTTCCACACAGTTTTAGCAACAAATTCAGGGAGACCCCTTTACGTCTGTAGTTGGGAAACAGGTTTTAGAGACTGGTTGTGAGTCCGCCAGTTGATAAAGAAAAATGTATACTGGTACAAAAGAAAACGCTTACTGTTGGTTCAACCTCTGAATCTCAGCATCTTTCCGTGCCACCTCCTGTCTCGCGGTTTGCAAAAGCGCAGAAATGTTCCTTTTGAGAAGAATGTTCTCGCTGTTCAACCCCGTATTCTGTTTCAAAGGAGAAAGAGAGAAAAACAACGAAACATGTTAGTGCTGTTGAAGCTTAAAAAAAACGTTTTCAAACTTTTGACGATTACAAGTCAACGGTTTCAATTAAGATTTCTATCATAATAGCACCTCATTTGACCTTTGCCCCATAGGCAGCTAACGTACAGCAACTACGAGTGAAGTGGGGAGACGCAAAAATCTGCAAAGTCTACAAGCAAACGTACCAGATGGACTGGCACGTAACAGAGACAATAAAGGAGTGTATTTCCTGGGTCACATCAGACGATTTCAGCACCTGATATGTTTTGAACTGAGAATACTGTTTCGAAGGATTGTGGTGATCCAGATACCTGACAACCAAGATAAAATCTCAATGGCTGAGGTTTGTTATCCTCCAAAAGATACATTGAAAAACCACATGGGAAATGACGATTGGCAGGTTACTGATGAAACGAGTCGAAAAATATATTATCAATTGCTTTTAAACATAAATATGAAAAAACATTTATACAATAATGCACAACTTTTCTACAAGTAGCTGAAAGATAAAATAAAACAAACCTGCAGCTGCATCTGCTCCACTCTCCTGCGCAACTCAATTATTTGGTTTTGAGCTGCCTGGAATCTGGACTTCAACTGCACACAAACGAAAAGAAAAGGATTGTGAGACAGTTGGCCAGCAGGAAGACTTCTGCTAAGCTTCCATCAAAGAGGGAAAACCATTGTTGCTGCTTTTTGTCCTCACACATCACTTGTAAATAATTTATCAAACGTAAAGCCAAGCAGAAGACGAGGGTGTCTCAAGCTTCCCCTTCAGTATGAAAGAATCACGACACAGTTACAGGTCATTGGAGAGAATGGAAGGCCGGAGTACACGGCAGCCTACCTCAGAGTATGACGTCTCTCTGCTCTGCTGTTCCTCTGTGACAATTTCTTCATAGAGGTCCATTGACTCCTTCAGCTGTGACGCCTTTGGGGATGATTGCTCTGTGATACACAAAAAAAAGACACATATAGTGAACTGAAATTATGAATCTGCTAAATTGGACGGAGGAATTTGAGCTGGAATATTGTCCCAGTGTTACAATGGTATTTGTGGTAATAGCATTGTGCTATAGGAGAACAAAGTGAAACTTTCAGTTAGGACTTTTACCTCCATTTCTGTTGAAAGGGCTATCCAGGCCGTCATAGATATCCACAGAATCCTCATTGTCCTCAGCTAAAAAGACTGTGGAATGTAATACACATGTTTTATCAACGCACGTCATCACTTATGTACAGCTACAATCAACCCTTTTACCTCCATACGAGACGTAACCCCAAATTACGGGTATCGATGTACAAAAATCCAACAACGTTAATTTCACAATGCAAAAACTTCCAGTCCCTGTTTTAAAAGCTGCTAAATAGAGAAAGACATTTAACATTAAAATAATAATTTTTGTTTTGTTGTAAAAGAAAACTTTAACACTACATATAATGAAACCATTGAATGATTTTATCCGTCAGAAAAATGTATATAGTATATTTTGGGAAAGCACCGTGAAAATGTTTCTTATTTAAATTTCATATATAGTAAAAAATTGCATGACTTGGAGTGAAATCACATCTGGAGCCGCTGGTAGAAATATCTTCACTTTCACAATATCCTCATTTGAAACCAAAATATAATCCAGAATACCGCTTAATGAAACCAAACGCGAATGTTCTTTGTTTTGTTAAACTTACGACCAGGCGTCTCGATAGTGTTGATGTCGTCCATATCGCTGTGGCTCAGACCCTCATGTAGTTCCTGATGGCAATGCCAAAGGAAAACCATTATTATACTAACCATTATGAAAAATAGTTACTAGCAGTAAACAAATAAACCAGAAGACAAGAATACATTTAACTAATACAAAATGTATTGTAGCATTAACATACCAATCTTAAAAGGGGCACTCCACCAATTTTACTTATGATTGTCAGTTTTCTTGCTGTTCAGCTCTGGAGCAGTTTTGGAAATGTTGTAATCTGTATAATCTCATTTTTTACTTGCCTACGATACATTTTTATAGTGTTATGGATTTAGATGTTGTTGCCAGGACAGGTCAAAAATTAAACTTGATTGCATATTATTAGAATAGAACTACAATATGGACCACTGTCACGCAACTCAATGAAAGTGTAAAACTAAATCACCATTTCAGAAATCTATACACAGTCTTTTGTGTTACACCTCGCTAGTAATCGCTGCATTACTTCTAGCTGCATCAGCCAACTGTATCAAAACAATAGCAAGAACTACTTTGTGGCGATCGTATTTGGTTTGTAATACATTAAGTGCTTCGGTTGAGTTGATATGTCTATCACCAAGTAATTTGCTAACTGATTTACCCACAACATGTGCGATGAGCTACACATACTCTTCTCGGCAGTAGGCAAACAAAGCCCGGTCACTGTGTAAGCTAACGCCGGACCGCTTTTGTTCAATTCCAACGTTACCACGAACAAAGACGACCAAAGCCTCACAACAACAGAGCGAGCCAGGGAGAAACCAAAAGGAATGTTGCTGTGGAGTTTCATCTTGCCTCTGAATGTTGATTCCCTTCCCTCAATCCGATGAATGAACCTCTGAACTCGGGCAGAAGCTAAGATGAACATCACTATAGCTAACCTAACTATTGTCCTGCTCTAAACTCTTCAACCCAACACGGATTTTAGTTCTCCCGGAATCGACAACCGAATACGGGGATAAAAAACATATTGGGGTAGCATTTTGTTACATTGGTGTTTTATATAGGAATAACCAGGCTTAGGTCTGTTAGACACGTTTGCTTTTCTCACGTTATTTTGCTACCAATGAACAACGTGAGAAAGTGCTCGTAGGGTAAATTTGGGATGCTCATGTGAAACAAGCTGGTCAGAGACTAATACAAAGCATAGTACAGTTTGCTAAAGATGAATAGCTTGACTTACTCGTTTGCGTATTGTTATGTGTCCTCACGTTGTTTACCAATGTAATGTCGCGCCAAGACTTCATTGCACAGGAAGTACCGACATTTCCCGCGGTCTGTCACTACCGTGGGAGTGTACTCGCTGCTCCTCGGTTTCTGAATCTTTTGATAAAAAAGGATTGAAACCCTAAAGGAGATCAGATGTCTTGCGTCTCACTGTCCTCTGCGGGGTTTACGTTTCCCCAAAGCCAGCTGACATACACGAAATCATTTTTAAAAAAGCAGTAGATACGACAGCTCGCTCGAGGGAAAGTTGTTCCGCCCTCGGAGTTGCACTGTGCTCGGGTCGCTGTCCGATACGTCATCACAGCGCGACGCAGCAGGGGGAATCCAACCCCGACGCGACCCGGAAGGATTTGTTCTCCGCTCACATGTGGACAGGATTTTAACACTAGCGACGGGAACATGTATGTATGTTGTGATACAACCTCAGACAGACGAGCGCGTGATGAACCTAGTAGTTTGGTTTAATATCAGCGAAGCAGAATACCTGTTCTTATAGCGCGCGAGCTTGTTTTCGCTCTATATCGCCTTTCTACAGGCGACAAATGATAGGATGGAAAATTTAGAATTGAGCCTGTCATCACTGGGCACCATATCCAGACATGTTGCCAAAAGTCACAACGAGCTGACCCAATATCTGTCAAAGCAGGTAAGACATTTTCATTCCTGGCTTGTTGGGAGTAAAATAGTGGGGTTTTTTTCACACTTACTCAAAACGTGCCACTAGACACTCCACATGACCTACTTGGAGTGTATTCTGCTGCCTTTTTAATCCATAGCATGTCAACATTTCATAACAAATATTTCTCTATGTGTGTGTGTTTTTTGTGGACTCATGTGATTTCTCAGATATGGAGCCAGCAGGACAGGCAGTGTATTCTGGAGTGTGTGGCCCAGCTGCTGTTGGAGAAGGATTATACGTTGCTGATTGCTCGACACCTGCGGCCGCTGGTTTTGGACCTGTTGGAGCGCAACGCAGAGAGGGTCAAGGCTGGTGGCAGGATCAACCATGACCTCCACGAGCGTCTGTGTGTGGCCCTCAGCAAACTCCTCGGCATCAGTCCGGATGCGCAGGCGTAAGTGGAAGAGCGGCCCTCTGGCACTCCAGCATACTGACGCATGAACTGCATCCGCCTTGACCAATTCTCACCCTTCCCCCAACAAGGTTTGCTGCGAGGTACTTCGACGATGCCCCCCCAGTGTTTCAGCGGCTCTTCTTCACCAGTGAAGAGTCGTCGGCTGTTCAGTACGGCCCCAGGAGGATGAAGCTGCGTGACCTGATGGGGGCCACGCTGCGTTTCCTCCACAGTGACTGTGCCAAGTTTCGAATGCTCTGGGATTGGAGTCCCTGCGTATCCCAGCTGCTCACCAGCGATGTCATGGTTCGGGGGTATGTACCCACCTTCTCTTTAGACCTTTAGAGAATCACATAGGCAGTGCAATGTAACCATAAAACAACCCCAGCGTGCTTCATAGGTTGAACTCAAGGTTTTTCAATGCATTTTGGGTCATAGGAAGTGATAATATTTTTGTACTAGATCTGTGTAATAAATTAAATCCACCTAGAAATTGACACCTAGACACAATTGAGCATGGCATTATGAACCATCCTCCAAGCAAAGTTCTTATAAACTTTTCACTTTTGAATAAATAAATCACAATGTTTATTACAGATTCATGACTGTGGGTAAGTGGGGAGCAATCAGAGGGTTTACGGTTCGATCCAAGGCGGACCTGCATGTCCATGTGTCCTTGGACAAGACACTTAATCCCAACATTGCTCCTGTAGCTGTGACTACAGAGTGCTCCTGTCAGCTGGGCAGGTGCCACAGTGTATGGTAGCTCCTGTCATCAGTGTATGAATGGCTGTGATAGGTGAATGACGTCATGTAGTATAAAGCGCTCTGAGTGGTCGGAAGATTAGAAATGTTCAGTCCATTTACCACGACATGAAGAATTTGACTCAGAGCGGTTCGCTAGCTTTTAGATGATGTTCACCATCTAAAAATGCCTTGTGCCCTTAAAAATAAAAAAATGGGTCCGTGGTAGGGAGTGAGGCTTTAAGAGTAACTGAACACATTTAGGCAAAAAGACTGCAATGATATCATTATTGTCACATCTAAATGTATATTACCCCAAACCTTATTTTAGTTAATTCAGATAGCAAATATACTAGCTCTACATTTATTTATTTTGAAGGTCAAAGAGGAGCTTTCATGTTTAAACTACACCTTGTTTTCTAAATGGTTGCGCTTGTTAACAAGCAGCTGTTTTTTTGCGAAACGCAAAGACACGCACGACGCAAGAGCCTCTTGCGTCGTGCGTCGACCGATTATTCTAGGCTTGCATCATAAGCTACGCACGCCATTGCAGCCCGCAAGGCTGTGATTGGTCTGCTAACTACATCCGTCCCGGAGTCTCACATTTTCGTTTTGGTAGCATAATTCCGCCATCACTAAAACAAAGATTTTTCACGAGAGAATGAATCAGATTGAAGAGCTTTTGTCGAAACAAATCTGTAAATCTGACCACTTATACAACGTGTGATTGGCGGACCATAAGGACGCGCGGATGGCCTCCAATTCATGGAGGGGTGTATAAGTTATGGAGGAAAACACGGGACAAATATGTCCGCGAAAAGAGGCAATGAAAAGCAGCTGTGGCGATACACGGGGCAAAAAGTCTCTGATAAACAAACCAATGACTTCTACACACAAAGACGTCACTCTCTTGGTCGTCTTCGAAAAAAACATCCCCCCGCGTATTGTTCTGGCGGTGAATTGCTTTGCAACAGCGCAAGCCTTTTTGAACCATGAATTGAAATTGAAGTCCGTGACACATGACGCAGACGCCGATGCAGAAGCATGCGCCAGCCTTTAGACGAAACACATGCCAACAGATCGGCCAACGCCATCCTATATTTAGGTCTATTTCACTCGGAATGGAACATAATTTACTAAATGAACATGCATTAAAAATGATTTGAACCTAGTGATAGAGCCTATTAATTCGTGTTTTTAAGGTTAACTAAGGTAACTAATCAAGTGAGTAGTAGAGCCATTGAGATTTCTGTACAATCGGACTTCTTGAAGCAACCAGAGGAGCTATCCCTGATGGTAATTGGAAAGTTAAATGTTAATGTTAAACATTCTGTATATTCCCATTGTCTCCCACAGGTACACCGCCCATTGTTTAGCGCTGGTCTCTCACATGACTGATAATCAGAAAACCATCTTTCTGAGAAAGGTGCTGTCGAGCGATGAGATCCTGCACATGAAAATGAAGTATGTTTTTTTCCACTTGTTATTGTCGCTTTCGATATGTCCTGCAGTATTAACTTTTCAGCGGTGGAAGACTTTTTCGGATTACGTACTTAAGTAGAACTACTAATGGAAAAGTAAAAGTACTAAACACAACATTTCAATTGAATGAAAGAACCGAAGCATTGTGTCAGTATCATCACTTTGTTCTAAATCTTTCATCAGAGCTTTAGAAGAAACTCAGCAGCTGGAGGTGGAAAAAGCCTTGGTGCTAACCAATCAGGGTTCTGTGATGTGGCGCCAGGAGAAGGCTAATAAGTTCACCCGGGGCCAGGTGGTATCAGAGGACCTGTCCCAGAATGTTGTGGCCGTCTGTGGGGTGGTGCTCCCCAGGATAGTTCCTAGACAGACTGAACAGGTATCTACTTGTCGAGCAAATAAAGCCGTCTATTGGGGAGATTTTTGGTCCTCATGTTGATTTTATTGTGCAGAGGAACCCAAAAGATCTGGTGCTGGTGGACTCGACCTGCCGTAATCTTCGGAGACTGGCATTGGCTGTGGCTTCCCAGAAGCCAGTGCTGCTTGAGGGTCCTATTGGATGTGGCAAAACTGCCCTGGTTGAGTTTATGGCGGCTGTCACAGGACATACAAAAGCTACAGAGATGCTGAAGGTCCAGCTGGGAGATCAAACTGACAGCAAGGTGAGCGGGAATATGGAATATGGCTGAACCTGAAGGGTCATTTCGAGAGGTGGGAAACCTCTGGTGAATGTGCCTGCTTTGCTTTGCAGATGCTGCTGGGAATGTACCGTTGCACTGACATCCCAGGGAAGTTTGTGTGGCAGCCGGGCACATTGACACAGGCCGTATCCAAAGGCCAGTGGATCCTGCTGGAAGACATCGACCACGCACCTCTGGATGTGGTGAGTTAAAACCTCTTCATCCTCTGAGTAGATCCTTAACAAACAAAAAAACTTTTTTTGTTGGACTAATATGTTGTGTTTATATAATTGCAACAACTTCAAACTGGACTGAAATCTTGTTGTTTTAGATATCGGTGCTCTTGCCTTTGATGGAGAATAAAAAGCTGATGATTCCGGGGCGGGAGGATTGCATCGATGTTGCCCCTGGATTTCAGTTCTTTGCGACCAGAAGGTAAGAAATCAACCTTCTAAAGATATGATTTTCATCTGCTAATCTTGTTTTATCTTTCACTTTTTGGACGTGTCTCAATGTCTGAATATGACTATTTCCTTCTCCCGCATATCCTACAGCCTTTCTGATCTTTCCGCATTGTTTACGTCTCACAACTGCTTCCATGTATATTTAAACTGAAAATGATTTTTCTGGATGGCTATTATGATTAGTGCTGCTATTCCCGTTCACACCGGTTCGGTGCTTCCTCTGTGTACTCCAGTCCTCTGTAACGCTTTGGTGAAAGAAGCCTCCTAACCACTGGAGCAGCACAGGCAGACTTTCCTACCTGTCGTTGGGAGGCGAATGATTTTAATCTCACAAACGTGCAGCCGCTCAAAAACAATCTGAAACCAGCGAGTTCGAGCCATTTGCAGTTAAGAACATTTGCACAATCCAACATGCGCGCAACATCTTGCATGCAGCCCAAAAGGTGCCTTTATTCAGGGATCAAGACCCACGCTTCTACAGGCAAACAGTGTCAACAAGTTGCCACAGGATGAGAGGGACTTTGACACCTCGACGTACCGATCCAGTGGCGATCACCGCATGGACCGCATGAAGCCGTAACGTGATGTGCTTGTGTGTTGAAGGATGTACTACAGTGGCGGCAGCTGGCACAAACCGCAGAACGCCCATGCAGCGCTGCTGGACAAGTACTGGACAAAGCTGCAAATGGGCAACATGACGCGGGAGGAGCTGAAGAAGGTGAGCCGTGTGGAAGCCCTGAGTAAAGGACGAGGGGGGAGTTGAAACAGCCCTGTTTTAATTACCTTCGCAAAATGCGGACGTTATGTTTTGATCGCTGTGTATTTATTTATTTGTAAATATGTTTGTTATTCGCATAACTCAAAGTATTGAAACGAATTGCATGAAATTTGGTGGGTTGATTGGTCATTATCCGGGGCACATTTGATTAGATTTTGGGAGCGATCGGGTCAAAGGTCAAGGTCATGAAAAGGTCAAAAGGCGTCACTCTGACGCAAGTGCGTCAAAATGACGTCACAAGATGACGTAAATTTGCAATTTTCGCGATTTTGAACTTTTCAGTTTCAACCATATAATTATATAGGATCTACCTCAAGGAGGTCACACACCAATTTTCACGATGATCGGACTAACCGTTGTGACATCATTGACGTTTGAAAATCACTTTTTTCAATTGTGCCTAAAATGTCGTAATATATATTATAGATTATAGATATCAAATATCTATATCAAATGTCTAACAAAAGTTAGATATTTGCTAAAAAGTAGCTGCGGTGAAGGTATGCGCTCTACCGAGTGCCCTTTCTAGTTTTAATTTGTGATTGAGCAGCAAGGCGACGACCTCACCTCATCTCTCGCCCTCCCGCCCCCTGCCCTGTGTAGGTGCTCATAAACAGGTATCAGAAGCTGACGGTGGTGTCGGACCGCCTGCTGGATATCTACTGCCAGCTGACTGGGGAGAGACACTCTGACTTGAACGCAGGCGGCCTCCAATTGTCTGACGACGGCCAACAGCACAAGTCTGAGGACAAAGGCACACCGCTGGAGGGGAGAGCCCTGTCGCTGAGGTGAGGCCCCGCTCGCCTCTCTCTCTGTCTCATCCTGGGAGGAAAAAGAAGTCACCCTGTACACATCACGCTCTGCAAGCTGTAAAAAAAAAACATTTTAAAGCATTCAATTCAATTAAAAGATACACTCCAGCAATTCAACATTGCATGCTCATAAAGCTCCCAATCTTGTTGAAACACATTATCTTGAGCCTAAGCCCATGAAGATAACGCTAATAATGAGATCATCATTTCCCCTGAGTTGTTTCTAGACGGCCATAAAGGCCATAAAGTGTACGCGCCGTACAAAACCCCGCGTTCCAGAGCACCTGGCCTCTCTGCACCCTGACAGGCCTCACATCAACAAAACCACCAGCCGGTCTGCAGCAGGACTCTTTAATGAGCTTTCCACTAGCTGCTGCTGTGCTCGATGGATCATCGACCCGACTGCTCAGTACGAGAGGGATCACAGATTCTACGGGTCTAACCGAGGCCTTTTCATCAGGGAGCGGTTTGTGAAAACGTCCGCACGGCCTTAAAGTAGCCACGCTGCCCTTACTAGTGACTTCAAGTTCTTAATTCACTTCCCATAGATATTAAGGCAAACCCAGGCCTTTTTGGGGCGTTCTGATTGAAGGAACCGACCAGAGGGCACAGGTTTCTGTCGCAAAGATGATGGTGGAACCCCGGTTTGATGTGGCGCTGCCTTGAGGGAGTTCGAGATGTTGCACATCTGTCCTGGTCAGCTGGGACATTAATGTGCTTCAATAGCAGATGTTTTTCCCGGATCAATGTAGTGAACTGCACAGCTCGGGCCCGCCATGCAATTGAGGGCCGATGTTGTCGGGTTTGTTACCAGGTGAGAGTTGAAATGATGCCTATTTTGTTTTGTAATTCCACAGGGACCTTTTGAAATGGTGTGAGCGAATCAGCGTCAACTTTGACGGTGCCTCATCAGCAACGGCACAACATGTCTTCCAAGAGGTTAGTGGGTTTGTTCTCTTGACAATGTAAGCAAATAAAAAATGGATGAAAACACCATGTAATTGTATTTGATTTAGAGGGATTCAGGATGTCTTGTGTTTACTGACGTATGCCTTTTCGGTGTGTGTCTCTTGGCCAGGCTCTTGACTGCTTCACAGCCATGCTCTCTCGTCCTGAGAGTCGACTGCGGATGGCCGAGATCATCGGAAGCAAACTCAACATCTCCAAAGAGAAGGTGACCCACACACTTTGGTAGAAAAAGTGTTTTTTGGAGGGACAGGCGTGTCCCAAACCTAGCTTGTTTTTTTTTCTTCTTCTAAACAATCAACATTGTAATTCCAGGCGTTGCACTTCTGCCAGATGTATCAGCCCGGCATCTCTGTGACCGAGCTGGAGGCCTCGGTGGGCCGAGTGACTCTGGGTCGAAAGCAGACTGAAGCAGTGCAGCTGAGTTTGTAAGTGGGACAGCCTGCCCGACCCCTCCTTTGACCTTTTTCTTTCAGCGCATCAGCTGGTCACTTTGCCGGCCTCTGACTCTGATGGAACCAAATTGAATAAACATTGAATCAATTATGGTGAATGCATTCTAATATCTAAGCAATCCGCACAGATTTCGCCTTAAAGCTATGGGAACATTTTACACATACGCCACTTGGTTTCCTGTTGCAGTAAAATTAACCTATAGAAGGTGTACACAGCAACGGCGTGTTTTGTTGTAGAGAGTATGGCTTAAAAGCAGTCCTGTGGACCCATCAATGTCCGCTGTGGAGCTTTCCAGATGTATCTGCTTTTTCTTTGGTGTCTGTGAGTCTCTCCGATGGATGCCCTTCCTGCCTGAGCCGTGGGCCTTGGTCCTGTCTGGACAGTTTTTAACGTGGTGCCTTATTCTTTCCATTTTGTAACAATGGATTTGCTTGTGTCCCATTAGAACATGTGACACTTAGACTTTGACTTTATCCAACTAATTACGCGACTTGTGAGAGTCATTGGCAGCACCAGATCTTACTTCATAAAAGCAGCGAATACTTTGGCAAACATTACTTTTTACTTCCTAGAATGGCTGAGTTTTTGGTTATTTACTCATCACCAATTTGGACAGTTTGTAAATCTCTTTTTAAATGCAGGTTTTATTGCAGAGCAATACATTTTAATCATTTATTGTGGCATCGAAATGCCACAGGGTTCAATGCTTTTGCCACTTACTGAGTAATGTTCAATGTTTTTAACACTTTAAATATGTTTAATCAGTTTTCAGCTACTACTCTACCTGTGCCAGGTTACACTGTATTTAAGCATTTACCACTCCGATCATTTCCACTTAAACGAAGCAAGCCCCTCGGTATCAGTCTGTCATGTCTACCTCTAAATAACCATTTTACCTACATTAACAAATGGCCTGACCAATGATGTCTCTCTGATCTTGTACATGTGTGTGTTTGGTCATTCAAAAACGGTTCCTCTATTAAATATCTTGTTCGTCGCAGAGTACAACTACATTTTTCAACTGTAAATGTTCTCCGAAATGATCTTGGTTGTCACGTTGGGTTTCTCCCTTTTACATTCTATTCATCTTCCCTATTCATTCTATTTGTTTCAAGCATTAACCTCTTCACAGTCACAGGTGTCAATAGTTTTTTAGGTATTTTAGATTCATCAATAGCATGCCCAACAACTTTTATTTATTATTTATTAGTCAATATTCAACCTGTAATCTGGAGACAAAGGGATTGAGCCAATAGTCAATGGTGGCCCCCTTCGGCTTCAATAATGAGGAAATGCAATACAATTAATACCACAATAGGCACTGTATGTTTTCCAACCCCTAATCTAGCTTTTCGTTGATTTAAGTGTGTTGAGTTTTAGGATGGTATTAAAACATTGTCTGTTCATGTATTTGGCATATTAAGGATGCTAGACTGATACAAGGCACACCTCTGAATGTGTAACCCTTTAATGTGTCCTTTTCTTACTGTGAACAGGGGCAACCAGACCTTCGCTGCCACGCGTCCCTCGGCTGTGCTGCTGGAGCAGCTGGCAGTGTGCGTTGCCAAAGCAGAGCCCGTTCTGCTGGTGGGGGAGACGGGAACTGGCAAGACTTCCACCGTACAACACCTGGCCAGAGTCACAGGTCTGCGTGTCCTCCGCGGATGAATAAACAGCTCATTGTTTTGGTAACGCAGCAGCCCATAAATGACTCAAACCTTCCGCTTGCAGGACACCGGTTGCGGGTTGTGAACATGAACCAGCAGAGCGACACTGCCGACCTGCTTGGGGGGTGAGTGCCACACCAATTCTACACAACATCTAACAAAAAGGGTTGAACAGAAATGAGTCAAATTAGTGAAAACCCCAAAGTTAGTGAAAGAATTCATCCATCTCCATATTACAGTGCATAGAGGTAATTGTATTGATAATCTACTCGAGGACTACAGATACAAATGAACTCTCTAGCCAACTTATTAGAGATCTACATTAAGGTGGAATCTCAAATGCTGATTAATGTGCAGTGTTCATGGTAGATGAATGAGTCTACTACTAACAAACTCAGTGGGAGCCTCCTCCTCACAGACTAGTAGATATTTGGTCATTGCTGATGGGTGGCAGGAGTTTGTGTCGGAGCAAAAACTCCTGGGTTGCAACAACGTAATGTTATATTTCTGTCCAATGCAGATACAAGCCCGTAGACCACAAGCAGATATTGCTCCCGCTGCGGGAGGCCTTCGAGGACCTGTTCTCCCAGACCTACTCGAGGAAGCAGAACCTGACCTTCCTGGGTCATGTGCAGACCTGCTTCAGGGGGAAGCGCTGGCAGGATCTGCTCAAACTCATGGACCACGTCTGCAAGTCCGCTCTCACCAAGGAGCTGCAGGAGAAATCCAATGGTAGCGTCGTGGAAAGAATACACTTTTCTAATGCGTAGACTGCCTTTCTGTAGCACGTTAAGAGACAAACGCTCCCCGGGTGTTTTTGCAGCTGCCTACCTGCAGGAGCAGTGGGAGGCCTTGGCTACCAAGCTGAACCAGACGCAGCAGCAGATCCGAGCCTGTGAGGCAGCCATGGTCTTTGCCTTTGTGGAGGTAAAAACCTTAAAGGGGTAGTTAAGGTGTTACAGGATATTTGTTCAGGAGAGAGTTTGTCTTCTTAAGTAGGTTTTATGTTAACTACTCTGAGGCTGACTATGGCTGAGTACCTGACAGTTGGCAGGCCCCCATTGTCGGACAAACAGTACCAGCACTGTGGAGCCAGGCGGCAGCAAAAAATATTCTAAGCACGTAATTCAATCAAATTCAATTCAAATCAAATTTAGCCTCGTCAAACAGGGAACTGAAGCCATTGTAGCTCCATTGTAGATGTAACGCTCTCACCCAAAGACAGCGACTTTATTGGAAAGGAAAAGCATAACTTTCACTGTATTGATCAGTTAGTTTGTGTGATTAGGCTTAGACTGATTCACGTAAGTCACCTAATAACAAGACAAAAGGTAAACCCGGAGAAATATATTTTAAATGTGTACACTTCTTTTCTGCTGGCCTGTCCACAGCAGCACATTGCTTTGCCTCCATGCTCGTACTGCAGTTTGTGTTTCCACACTGGCAACGGGTCACCACGAAGCAGAACCACCTACAACCCAAATCTCTATATTCAATATATATTGTTGTATGGCTCCCTGTTAGCCTAATGAATAGTGGGAATAAAGCCCCATAAAGTTCATGTAAAGGGGTGTAGCCGTGGAGGAGCAGCTTTGACCTCTTTGTCTTCCTCCCGTAGGGAACATTGGCTCTGGCGGTGAAGAAGGGCAACTGGATCCTGCTGGATGAGATCAACCTGGCAGCAGCCGAGACCCTGGAGTGTTTGAGTGGCCTGCTGGAGGGCAGCGCCGGGTCCCTGGTGCTGCTGGACCGCGGGGACACTGGTGAGGACTGCCGGCGTATCAAATCCATATCCAAATCTTGTATTTACACACATGGACAAAAAAAAACCCCACAATGGTCTCTAAAATTATTTTAAAAAGTAATAATAAATAATGTATTGACAATGAACAAATGAAAATCAGACATTGCTGTTTAATGTTTGCTGCTAGCTCGTGCCAACATGCCAATTACTTGTGTAACTACGTTTTTAGTTTTTTTTATTGTGATTATTTCTTTATATTGCAAGATTTCTGAATTGTTCTTTTTTTTTTTTACTTGACACTTGATTTGATGTTTCCACACGGGACATGCATATATATTATATATTATATATATTTTGCCGTAATTGTATTTTTCTTACATTCCTGGGACTGTTGCAAATATATAGTACATTATATATGTTTTGTTACCACAGAGCCCTTGGTCCGCCACCCGGACTTCCGGCTCTTCGCCTGCATGAACCCAGCGACTGATGTGGGGAAGAGAAACCTGCCTCTGGGCCTCAGGAACAGGTGAGCGAGTGACCTTTTATTTCATTAGCTATGCGCTAAACTGAAGGATTATTTCTTTTACCGAGCATTTTGACGACTCTGTGCATTACCAGGTTTACTGAGCTGTATGTGGAGGAGCTGGAGAACGAGGGAGACCTGCGGATCCTGGTTTCGGACTACCTAAAGTGCTTAAATCCACAGAGGAGTGTGATCAGTGGCATCATAAGGTTAGCCTTTACATAATGTCACAGCTGGTAGAATCGCATAACCGCTGTTTGAGACGCTGCTGACGGCGACCGTGGTTCCAAAAGTATTTGCCAATTAACTCCTCGGTTGTGTTTTTTTGTGCAGTTTTTACCTGTCGGTACGAAAGGAGGCCAATTCGCACCTGGTGGACGGGACGGGCCACAGGCCCCACTACAGCCTGCGAACTTTGTGCAGGGCGCTGAAGTTTGTGGCAACCAACCCCTGCCACAGTGTGCAGCGCTCTCTCTATGAGGTAGGAGGCTAGATGAGCATTCCCTCATTCACTGCGAGTGAGACATGGCACTTTATTTCACTGTTGGTGCTGAAGGAAGTTAAGGTCATTTCAATGCCAGTCTCCCGGGTTCATGTTATCAGGGTTTCTGCCTGAGCTTCCTGACTCAGCTGGACAGAAGTTCTCACCCTGTGGTCCAGAAGCTGGTGTGTAAGCACATCTTAATGGGGAACACCAAGTGTCTCAAACATGTAAGTTCTAGCAGCTCTATATTTATTTTATTTTTCAATATTATTTTAAAGCTCAATAAATGTTAAACCTTTAATCTTGAAAACATAGAGGTTAACAGATTGTTTCCTGCAGCCCATCCCGGCGCCGTCAGGCCGTCCCTGCGTGGATGTGGAGGGCTACTGGGTGTCCCAGGGCGAGATGGAGCCGGCCTTGGACCCCAGCTACATCCTGACCGCCTCAGTCAAACTTAACCTCCGTGACCTCGCCAGAGTGGTGTCTGCAGGGTAGGAACGCTGTTGCACACGGTTTCCCCTTAATCGGTCATCTAAAGATGTTCAGATCTTCCTTTTGTCCAAGCTAGTTCTGGCTCTTAGGAAAGGATGCATCGGGACAATAATGTAGTCGGCCTGAATCACTCTGCCCAGTGATCACCCCTGAGCGACTGCCTTTTTACAGCTTTTAATGAAGGTGATGGGCCCAAATCATGTATACAAGTGTTCTCAATCTGTTGAGAAAGTACATACTTTTTCATGGAAGTTCAAATTAAATTCTAAAAGATATTCTAGAGGTTTCTGATTTCAGTACATTTCATAATGCAGTACTTTTTTTATCAAAGGTTTGTTGTAGTTTTCATAATTAAATAATTATTTTGGTCAAAGCTGTATTACTTTATTTTGTTGTCTATATGAGGCCTTAAGATGACAATGTTGACAGTGCAGCTTCTAGCCTTGAATTATTTAATCCTGACACAAATATCACATGTATGAAATGTGAAAACCCCCATTGTCTGAAACATCGTAAAGAAACTGATGTTTCTTTATTATATTATAATAAAGTAAGCGGCCCTTCCTCCCCACTCAATCGGAGGCTTTACTACAGAGCATAAGAAGTCTCATTCCTCCCTCTCTTTTCATGTTGTTCGCAGGACTCACCCGGTGCTGATCCAGGGAGAGACGTCGGTGGGGAAGACCAGCCTGATCCGCTGGCTGGCTTCAGCCACGGGGAACCAGTGCGTCAGAATCAACAACCACGAGCACACCGACATCCAGGAGTACATAGGCTGCTACTCATCAGACGACAAGGGCAAGCTGGTGTTCAAAGAGGGTACGAGCGTGTGTGCTTACAAAGCTCCTAGTTATTACCAAATCCTGCAGTATTTGAGGCTCTACAACGAGAATGTTTTGATTTGAGAAGGAAATGATTACTGTTAGTAAGCTCTGATCCTGTTATGCATTATCAGTGATATCATTGAGGACAGTATTTCTTCTAAGAATATCTGTACAACAAATGCGATTTTTATTTTGCCTTACAATATTTTCAACTCACTGATCGCCTTTTTGGGCTTAACATAGAGAACGTGTTAAGCATGGGTCTCCCTTGGCGATCCGCACAGACTTATGTCAACTGCTTGTGTGTGTGCTCCAGGCGTTCTGATCGACGCCATGAGGAAAGGCTACTGGATCATCCTGGACGAGCTGAACCTCGCCCCCACTGACGTCCTGGAGGCTCTCAACAGGCTGCTGGACGACAACAGAGAGCTCTTTGTGGCCGAGACACAGGAAGTTATCAAGGCTCATCCCAGATTCCTGCTGTTTGCTACCCAGAATCCACCTGGGCTGTACGGCGGCAGGAAGGTATGGATGGGTTCCGTCTGAGGGGGATCTGTCGGATGGCAGGGTCACAGGGTTACTTTGGGGATTCCCTTTGGTCGAACACACAGGTTGAGATCGAGAGCGCTTGATAACGACGGGCAAGATTAACATATAGACAGATGAATGTGACATGTCTCTGATGTCTTCTTGATATTAGCGGGTGGCAGCTGGTGCATAACATTGGACAACAAAACAAATTTCAAAGTCTCTTGGGGGGGAATGAAATGCATGCTAGGTGGGAAAGCTAGATATTTTTTTACTTTTAGCACAACTCATCCCAAACCTACATCTCCCATCAGAATGTTGTTTGGGTTTGCATTATATCCAATAAACTCAATCTGCTTCTATTGAGTAATAGTTTACTGTTCGATGTCCAGGTGCTCTCCCGGGCCTTCAGGAACCGCTTTGTGGAGCTGCACTTTGATGAGCTGCCCAGTGGAGAGCTGGAGACCATCCTCCACCAGAGGTGCAGCCTGCCTCCATCCTACTGCACCAAGCTGGTCAAGGTCATGCAAGACCTCCAGGTAACTGGGCCCTCTTGTATGTTGTGGTAGCGATTCCTATTATGTACTAGTTTCTGTACCTTGCGATCCTAACTTCCCTTTGCCTCCTCCACCAGTCCTTACGCAGGGGATCTACTGTGTTTGCGGGGAAACACGGCTTCATCACTCTCAGGGATCTGTTCCGCTGGGCCGACCGCTACAGGCTGGAAGAGCAGACGGACGCCTCTCAGGACTGGCTGCAGCATTTGGCGGATGATGGTGAGGCTTGACTGGCGTCTGTCTAATGCTGCCAACTGACGCCCGTGTTGTATGGGAAACCTTAGATAAAGTTCTCGTTGTTTTCATCAGGGTACATGCTGCTGGCGGGACGTGTGAGGAAGCCGGAAGAAGAGGCCGTCATTCTGTCCATCCTGGGGAAGCACTTCAAGAGGACGGTGAACCCTGAAACCCTGTTCTCTCAGAAACAGGTCACCAGCCAGTTCAGTAAGTGCAACATAAAACCCTTCACTCGGGCTTTGTGTATGGCCTTATACCGACTACTGATCAGTATTTACTTAATAGCTAGCTTGCTGTTGCTAATGTTGGCAAACTAGTATTTTGTTACCGAGTCTGTTCAATGATTGTCTGAGTTTGCTCTGTTTGTTCTTCTGCTGTCGCAAGTGGTTACGTTCCAAAAGTATATCGGAGGGGGGGAGACTTTCAACTGTAGACCCACTGTATACAACTGAGAAATCTATTCGGCCGTCAAGCTTGTCCAATGAACACAGTGTCATATTGGCCCGTCACTCTGATTGGCAGGTCCCTTCATCGACAGCATCGCCGGAGTGCCCGAGGAGTTCCGTCACGTGGTGTGGACCCACAGCATGAGAAGACTGGCTGTGCTGGTAGGACGGGCGCTTCGATTCGGAGAGTCTGTCCTGCTCGTGGGAGACACAGGGTAAGAGAGGAGGATTAGTGTGAAATGAACACTGCACCTTTTCTTTGGCCACTTTGGTCCAGACTGATCAAAATATTCTACCTTGATGGATTGAGATAAAAAAATGTCATTCATACGTACATTGAGTTCGTATACCTTTTGCTCTAGCGCCAGCTGTTAACTAGCTGAATGTGCTGGTATTTAAATCACGCTAATGTCTCACTCAATGTTCCTTCATCAGTTGTGGAAAGACTACAATCTGCCAGCTGTTTGCTGCTTTGGCTGGGCAGAAGTTTTTTGCTGTCAACTGTCACCTCCACATGGAGACGTCTGACTTCCTGGGCGGCCTGCGACCCGTCAGGCACACGCATCAGGTACGGACCCGTCAACTTTGATAAGCAAGATCAAAATAATAGATGACTTTCACTATCTTAATTTTGCATATATTACATATTAAACATATTAAGTTTGCAATATCCTAATATCATTGATGTCCTGTATAATAAATCTAGTGATCAGTCACTTAATTTAAATCATGTTTTATTGCATTTTTGTCATTGTATGGTGAGACAAACTTATTTATAAAATGTATAAAATTGACTTCCTGTGTGTGTGATTTTGTAGCCTGACGGTGAGGACAGCAGGCTTTTCCAGTGGCATGACGGCCCCTTGGTGCTGGCCATGAAGGAGGGAGGAGTATTTCTCATGGATGAGATCTCCCTGGCAGATGACTCGGTGCTTGAGAGACTCAACAGGTAGACACACACACACACACATTCACACAACACGTATACGCACACACACAACCCAACACAGCCAGTCACTCACAATCAACAAACCGCACCAGTAACCGTCTCCGAAACGTCTCTAAAAAGTTCCTCAGTTCAAAGTTTAAATTCATCCCGGATTAGACTTCCATGTCTAAAAGTGATTGACTTCCTTTATCCGATGCAAAGAACCAGGCGAGGAATGACCTTCTCCTGAAGGATCGAGTCCACAGATCGGCTTTGATGAATACCATTTCTACTATACTTTTACTCTTAGAAGAAATGTGTAAAGGAAAGCCAGTTGTATCTTAGATTCTGTGCCAGTTGTTCCTCAGACTGCTGTCCAACCCAAGTTACCGATATTTGGAGCTCATGTATGTTTAACTGGAAGGTGTTGAACAGAATAATGTTTTTGAGAATAAAACATATTTTAGTTGTCAGCACTTAGAACCAAATACAAAAGAGGCTGTGAACAAATGTCTGTCGAACATTAATGGTATACTGTAATGTAGACCTGTCCCAAGTTGGGGAAGATTAATACATCATCTGTGCTAGTTATTTCTTTGTATTAGGTCTCGATACTTATGTAGTTCTAGAGCACACACAGGTGAATAACAGATGGAGCCGCGTGTTTCCTTTCAGTGTTCTAGAGACAGAGAAGTCCCTCGTGTTGGCGGAGAAGGGCAGCGGGGACAACGACGACGTGGAGCTGATCGGAGCCGCCACGGGTTTCCGTCTGCTCGCCACCATGAATCCCGGGGGGGACTTCGGCAAGAAGGAGGTAGGTAAACAACGAAATAAAATGAACCACAGCTGCAGAAATGCACACGGGGGAATGTTGGGGCTTATGCACAGTGTTTTTAACATGTGTGTGCTTTTTGTTTAACCAACCGGAACCGTTTGAAGCCTGACTCTCTTTTCCTTTTGACTACTTTGCAACAGCTCTCCCCCGCCCTGAGGAATCGCTTCACAGAGATCTGGTGTCCGCAGACCAACAGTCGCAGTGACCTGGTTCAGATCATCCAACACAACCTGCGCTCGGGCCTCTCACTCGATGGTGAGCTCGCTTGGAGAAATATTTCCCGTCATTCGATTGCCTGCCCTAATTCGTTATATCATAATTGTGACAGTGGGATAATGGATATTGCAGTGTTTGAATGAACGTAAGACTGAACAGTAATTAAATCCAGTCCCTCACAATAGGCATTGAATGTTTATAGTGATAAAACACTAAGCTAATTGGAAGATGTAGAAGTTATGTTGTTAACAAATCAGAGGCAACAGTGCACGAATGAAAAGTTCATTGAAAGATAGGCCGGGTGATTGTTTTTGTAATGATCTGCTCTCTTTGTCTCTCCTTTTTCCCATATTAATTACCTAATGAATGTGAAAACCCAAATACACAAGTGTTCAAGAGGAGGGTATTTTCCACAGGAGTTGGTGCAGCTAAAACAATGAGTGCATATTGATTTTTAAGTAGATTCCAAGTATAAATGTTTCATTGAACTAGTTTTTGCCTCCCCCTCCAGCATAACAACTTCATTAATTGATAATGTATCTTCTCTACCTGTGGCTTCAACCACATGGTGAAGCTGCAGACCTTAGGCATGTTGCCATAAAGCAAAAAGGGCAACCCAAAAAACTGTAGCTCATGCGATCCTTTCTGGTCCCAAACGCAGGCGGCGACCTGGCAGAGCTGATGCTGGACTTCATCGAGTGGCTGACCCGGCAGGACTTCGGTCGCCGCTGCATCCTGAGCGTCAGGGACATCCTGTCCTGGGTCTACTTCCTCAACGTTGTGTGTGAACGGGACGAGGACGGCTTCATGACAATGGGGGCCCCGGAGGACGACGAGGAGGCCGAGTGGAACCTCCGGCTGGACACCGTCACCGCCTTCATCCACGCCGCCTGCCTGGTCTACATCGACGGCATCGGCTCTGGTGAGCAAGCAGCCTGTTTTCTTTTGTTCTTCACGAGAATCTGTCCTCTCAAATAATGTGGTTTATAAGCCGTGAACCGAGACTCTGTTGTCCTGCAGGGACCACGGCGTCCTGTGCGGACAACGCCTTGCTGGCACGCCGGCTCTGCTTGGGCTACCTGCAGGATCGGCTGAGCAAGATGACGAAGCTGGATGAGGAGATGCTGGACGCCCTGAGGGTGTATGACAGCAGCGTCCCGCGGGAACCCCAGTGGGGCGAAGACTTCTTCGGCATTGACCCCTTCTACATTGCTTTAGGTATGAAGCCTGCGTACATTTCGGCCCACATCAGTCTATAAAATCATTCTTTTGGGCCTGAAACCGTTACAGACTTGTATCCCTGTGCTTTCAATTCCCTTAATTTCACCCATGGTTATGGTTCATAAACTCATGAGGCAATCCAGATGTATTCTATTATCTCAGGATTACTTTGTTCAAATATCCCCCCACAGCTTTGGATTGTTCTTCCAAGATGTTGTGCAAATCTCACAAGATACTGTCCATTTCAACAATTATTTGTAAAAGTAGCACATATCAACTTGAGCCAAATATTTAACTCAGAAAATTTGGGAATTAACTTTTGCTCAGAATGAGGATTTGGGATTTTGTACCACGTTGAACACTCATCTTTAAATCAACACTACAAACAATAGCATATATAAATAATTTGTGTGAACCTATCATCCATCTTATCCTTAAATTAGAAGACATACATATCAATCTTGTGTCTGTGTGTTCATTGTTTTTCACCCCCGCCCCTCCTCTGCCCACCTCCTAACTAAAAAGTGGATGTATTGAACTGCCCTGGTTACTACGTACTTCTCTAGTAATGATTTGACACGGTTAAGTTTCTTTTCCCGTTGTCCGCCCAGGGTCCCAGACGGAGAGTCGTAACCTGCCGGACTACGCCATCTCAGCGGGCACCACGGCCGTGAACGCCCAGAGGCTCCTGCGGGCGCTGAAGCTGCAGAGGCCCGTGCTGCTGGAGGGCTCACCCGGCGTGGGGAAAACCAGTCTGGTGGCCGCCCTGGCAAAGGCTTCTGGGAACCATCTTGTCAGAATCAACCTGTCGGAGCAAACGGTAAAACATTTATCATGAATAGTAGCTCGAAAGTCCGCTGCCCCCTCTCTACTCCTGGATGATCTGACGCCGATGACGTGTGCTCTCTGGCAGGATGTCACTGACTTGTTTGGAACCGATCTCCCTGTGGAGGGAGGAAAGGGAGGAGAGTTTGCGTGGCGCGACGGCCCCCTGCTGGCCGCTTTGAAGGCGGGCCACTGGGTGGTCCTGGACGAGGTAAGGGCCGCGGTTCACGCAGTTTTATCGTTCTGTACACCACTATTGCGGCCCGCAGCCGGGTCAGACAAAATTTGCAATCACCTTTTTATATTGATTATAACCTGCAATGATAAACTGACTTGTACCCCCCCCCCCCCACCTGTCACAGCTTAACCTGGCCTCTCAGTCGGTGTTGGAGGGTCTGAACGCCTGCTTTGATCACCGGGCAGAGATCTACATTCCTGAGCTGGGGATGAGCTTCCAGGTTCAGCAGGAGAAGACAAAGATCTTCGGCTGCCAGAACCCCTTCACTCAGGGCGGGGGTCGTAAAGGACTCCCCAAATCCTTCCTCAACAGATTCACTCAGGTAAAGAACAGTCGAGAGGATTGGAAGGCGTTTAACTTTTGAAAGTTATTCATTAAAGTGAATAGATTTTTTTTTTTTACACCAGGATTGATTAGTATTTTAAAATATATTTTCACAAGATAAAAATCTCAATGGAGCCTACGGACTGTGTTTCAATGGTATGTCTCATGTACCCCCCCCCCCCCCTACTCCCCCCACCATGTTCTCAGGTGTTCGTGGACCAGCTTACGAGCAAAGACATGGAGTTTATAGGAGACGCCATTTTCGCCAACATTGACAAGGAAATCATTGCTAAAATGGTGGAGTTCAGTAACAAGGTGAGCTTTTCATAAATGACTTCTGTGCAAACTGAGATACAAACCTGCTAGTCTAACATCAGACAGAGTTTCACATTTTTAGGACCCTTAAAAGCTTCTTTGTGTGTTTGTGTTTGTGTCAGCTTGTACAGGAGGTGTGTGTGGAGCGGCGGTGGGGTCATAAGGGAAGTCCCTGGGAGTTCAACCTGCGAGACATGTTCCGCTGGTGTCAGCTGATGCAAGCTGACCAGTCCCCGGGATTCTTCAACCCGGGCCAGCACGTGGCCTTGGTGTTTGCCGACAGGATGAGAGCGGAGGCTGACAAGGCTCAGGTACAATCTTCCTTGATGGTACTCGAGAGATCACCAGAAGATTGTATTAACAAATTAATATTCATTAACAGATGTTATTCCCTTCAACTCATTTACAGTGTTTAAATTATTTCATATAAGCGTTGTGGCTTTGCATAAGATTGAGAACATACTAAAGATTATGTTTGACTAAAATATAAATATATTCTATATATGTGTTAACTGTTTGTCGGTAGGGAGAGCTGGCATGATCATGGCATTGTAGATGCATGGGAAATCCAGGTTTTGGTTACAGAGGCTATTTGTGTTGGATCTTTCTATTATTGTAACCACTCAATCTGTTTGCAGTAAACCACTTCAAAATAAAACAACAGGTTCCCCACATCAATGATTCTGTAGGATTTTAAGAGCTTAGGTGGTAATCGTATTGAAGGATAGTGGCCATAAGCAACATTTTGTTTCCTGTAGTGAGGCCAATGAACAATGAACAAGCCTTAAAAAAAGAGAGAATGACTCTACTTCTCACTTATGTTCCCTCGGTAAATATTGTGAAGATCCGTTTGTGCTCTCAATTTTCAAGTTCAAATTTCAAGGCTTTTTTCAATACATAAAAAATAATAATAAATGATGGTCCAATTGGAGTCAAATGGACTCCTCAGAATTAACAGCTAATTCTGTGGCCTACATGCCCTAAAGTGTCCTTATATTCCCTCACCTTTCTGACCCTCCTCAGTGTTGTAGATAGTGAAATATGGGACAGTTGTTTGGCGAGGTTCAGTTTGTGAAGTTCCTCCCCCTGCACGCAGGTTCTGTCGGTGTTCAGGAAGGTGTTCGGCGAGGACTCTGAGCCTTACAGCGGCTCCAGACAGTTCCACATCACTCCCCTCAACCTGCAGGTTTGTCGAAAGAACAAAAAGTCCTTTTCAGAAGCACATTGTTTAAAGCTGTACACACAAAACAATGTATTTTCTCTTGACTCGCCCCTCTAGGTGGGGTTCTCCGTCCTGCCGCGCAGCGGCGGGGCTCCTGTGGCCCTCGACCCCCCGCTGTCCATCACACACCAGGCGCTGCGGCCCCTGGAGTCCCTGATGAAGTGTGTGGAGATGGGCTGGATGACCATACTGGTCGGACCCACGGCCAGCGGGAAGACCAGCCTGGCAAGACTATTGGCTCTGCTGACGGGACACCGCCTCCGGGTCATGGCCATGAACAGCGCCATGGACACCACAGAACTGCTGGGAGGCTTCGAACAGGTAACCAGGACCTCGTTTGTCCACCTCGCTGAAACTCTTCCACTGTCTTGAAGCAACCTTAATGCTCGGCTCGGCACTCTTTTCTTTCTTCAGGTTGACATTATGCGGCCGTGGCAGCAAGTGCTGGAGAACGTGGACTACATCGTCACCATGGTAATAAGGCGGGGCCTGATGTCGCTAGATGTTGGCATCCAAGACACAGAGTTCCTGCTGCAGACGTGGGGTCTGTTCTGCCACTGGCTGAAGGAGGCAGGACTGCAGAGAACCGGGGGAACGATCAACTCAGAGGCCCTGAACAAGCTGGAGGTCATCATCCTTCTCCTGCAGAAACTCAACACCAAGCTCAAAGTCTTCACCGGTAATGAGTTCCAGAATTAGCTTGGTTTTCAATAGTACAATAATAGGTTTCCAGTGCTGTAACGCCCTTGTTTTTTCTTGTCTTCCAGACATGTCCAAGCTGCAGATGGACTTCACTCTGCTGAAGGAGCGGCTGGCACAGCTGGAGGATGGCTGGACCAACGGGGGCTTCGAGTGGCTGGACGGTATGCTGGTTCAGGCCCTGCAGGCCGGGGACTGGCTGCTCATGGACAACGTCAACTTCTGCAAGTGAGTGGAAACAGAACATTTTGAGATCTGGAAGATTGAGATTGCATTTTTTATTTGTAGGTCAAATCATTTAGCAAACTGGACTGATCAAATATTATTATCTTAGCGCGTCCGTCCTGGATCGCCTCAACGCCCTCCTGGAGCCCGGTGGATCGCTCACCATCAACGAGCGTGGCGTCATAGACGGGAAGACTCCCAAAATCACCCCTCATCCCAACTTCAGGTAGCAATACTGGAGCCTGTTCCCTTCTTGCTGAAGTCATTGAAGAAGTGCATGCTCAGCTTTTTGTGTGTGTGTGTGTGTGTGTGTGTGTGTGTGTGTGTGTGTGTGTGTGTGTGTGCGTGTGCGTGTGCGCGTGCGAGACAGGTTGTTCCTGACCATGGACCCGGCACATGGGGAGCTCTCCCGGGCCATGAGGAACAGAGGGGTGGAGGTGTACATCCCAGGGGAACATGAGGGGTCCTGCTGGGACACCCTGGACCTGAAGACCCTGCTTCACACTGCAGGGGTGACCGGGGACTGTGTGTGTGATCTTCTGATCGAAATACACAAAAGCATTAAATTGGCCATTTGGGGTGAGCGCTGATTAATGATAACGAATGCGTGTGTTCACAGTAAACCTGCAGAATCAAAATAACGAGTGACCTGTATCCTTCAGATTCCCCGGCCTCATCAGTGGCCTCCCTGCTCCACGCCGCCGCCCTGCTGTCCTGCCAGCTGCAGCGAGGTGTGGATTTACCCGGCGCCCTGCAGCAAGCCTGCGGAGAGGCCTACTCGCTCTGCCAACGCACCACCGCCAGCCAAAAGGTATCAACGCTTCCCCAATTGGAATATTTGAAATTCTCACATCCTTCTTTTTGACATGACATTGTTAATA
This sequence comes from Apeltes quadracus, assembly GCA_021346845.1. Taxonomy (NCBI): domain Eukaryota; kingdom Metazoa; phylum Chordata; class Actinopteri; order Perciformes; family Gasterosteidae; genus Apeltes; species Apeltes quadracus. The sequence continues at coordinate 3,079,081 of CM037934.1, read as the reverse complement.
GAATTGATGAAACATTTCCTAAAAGTTTTCTAAATCTGCTTTTTATCTACCGAATATGATATGATTTCGTTTTTCACTCCTGACAGATACATGAGCCCTTGAACCTTAATGACTGTTGAATTATCAATCCAAATGCTTTTCTCCCTTTCTTCCAGCTTAAAGATATCTAGTGAGCACAATCATCCTTCTCAGGGGATGCATAAAGTGTTGATGAGTGTTATTTTTCCCCTCCAGCAAGCCCAACAGGTGATCGAGCAGCACTTGGCCATCCTGGACACGGAGGACTGGGGAAGCGGGCTGCTGTGTGCCGGCGTTTGGCCCGACGGCTTCCCGTCCGCCCTTCTCTCCACGGAAGACTCTTGCTTCTCTTCTGTCCTCAGAGACGGACAGGTCCTCTCATTTTGTCTGAACACCCTCAGCCTGCAGGGCAAACGGTAAGGACCTACCTATGTGAACGTGTGTGTACCCACACAATGTAGAGGGAGGTAATCAAATAAAGATGTACCTGGAGTTAAAAGCACCTAAAGTGCCAGTTAAAACTAAATTACTTTAAAGAGCTTAATGGAAAAATACTCGGATGTTGAATGAACTATCAGTTCACATGAAAAAGCAAAACATTTATCCCCTAAAAGGAGTTGAAGTACGGGAGATAACTTTTCTTGTAATGCCAGCAAAGGGAAACTGCACAAAAAAAAAGGGGACACCAGTTTAACATTAGTTTTAAGTGCGTTTGCCACGACAGGTCTGATGCGTTGTTGTTGTTCCGTTTTCCACAGCAATCGACCTCTGAGCCTCAGCGACCTGCAGAGGGCGCTGCAGAGCAGCGGAGTCCACGAGGGACTGATGTTCTCTGGGGGAGTAGTGGATCTGGCGGAAGGAGACATGCTGAGGCTGATCCCCACTGCAGTCCGGCTGCTCACGGAGAGGGCCTCTCACGGAGACTGGATCCTCCGCAGCAGCTGGCTCTCACACCTGGGGAAGAGCTACAAAAATGCTCCAGGTTGGTGTCTCTGCACACACAAACATGATTTTATAAATTATAAGTGTTGAAGGAACCGTCCCATGACTACATAGTTATCTGTGATATGCGTTCTGTGAACTTAGAAAGGTAGTGCTAACTAGAACCATGTAGGTTTCGTGCCTTGTTCTCATAACAGTCAAACCTTTCGAGAGGGTTCCACCTAATACTCATCTTACGGGGTTTTATACATATATTTGAAAGGTTCCTCTGAAGCAAATGGCTCCGGGTAAAACCTCAGCCCAACAGGAAGAACCCTTTTTAAGTTTGAGATTACCCTTACTTGCTAAAAATAAAATGAACGGATTTGTCCAGAACATTCCAGTACCGGGGATCCTGACACTATGTGGTTCTTGACTCTTCCAGATCCGGCGCTGGTCCAGGTGGAGGCAGGAAACAGGGCTCTGAAGGCCGTGTTTGGTAGCAAACTCGCTGCCAAGGGCAAGTCACTAACAGAGTTGCTGCAACCTCACAGCAAAGGTAAACCTTTTGGTTGTTCTTCCGTTTAAAAAATGAAAAGCTCCCAGATTCTGCAATCCCAGACCAGAGTGTTTAAAGTACAACCTGCACATATAAATATGCTTTATGTTTATTTAGAATTCTCATCAAGGTGAGGCAATGGAGGTTTTGTGAATTAGCTCTGACTATATTATTATTTATATAACAGTATAGAGTTAATGGAATGCTATTATATCAATGCTATTTAGGGCATAGCAAACTACAAAATACATATTTTTCTCCAGATTTCATGCTAAAGCTGATTTTACTGCTTTGTTATATGGCCTTCTATTGGGCTTTTGACTTAAGTTGCCATGTCCGCCATATGAGACGATAGGATTGACATTTGGTAGGTGAAAGTTTCAGTAACCCACCCTCAGGTGACACCACATTCTGCTGCCTACTTCATTCGAGTATCAACCTCTCCGTTACTTCACCAGATGAATACAGGATTCTGGTGGACATGCGATGGAACAAACAGTACCTGGATATCTTGGCTAACAAGTGCAACTTTGAAGACGAGGAAAGATACATGGAGTTCCTGGAGGCGCTGTACGCAGTGGCAAACAGGTACGCTGCAGGTTTCTTGTTAACTTAATTCTGCTTGAGTTATGCCTGTGGCACTCTGCTCATACACTGCTGATGGAAAAATGTCTTAAAAGATTGCTACACTAGAACAATCTGCATGTATACATGTTATACAAGTGTGCGAGAGAGTTAAGTTCTTAACTGTGTCAATGTATAAAATGAGCCTAACCTTTGTGCGTGCGTGTATGTGTATGTGTGTGTGTGTGTTAGGATCGTCCTGATGACGGACAGAGAGGAGCGGTCTGTCATCTGCACCTGTGCCATCAACCTGTCCGCTCAGGACTGTGCCCTGAGAATAGCCACGGCCTTCAGCAAAGGTATGCGTGGCATTTGGGACACTTTAGGTCATATGAACTGATACAAGTGTAACTCATGCGTGGCAAAGTTCTCAACACCACCTGACACCCTAACTAACTCAGTTTTTGCAATGTGCTTCTCTCCACACAGGGACTGTGGATATTGGTCACTTGCCCCACCCAGTGCTGATGCACCTGCGGGCCTTCTTTGACCTGTGGGACTTGTTCACCCTGCAGGCCGTGCAGAGCGGACAGCCCCACATCTCTGACCACATTATGTTTGAGGTCAGAACCCAAAAAGTCCATCTTCACGTCTTCTAGTTAACACCTTGTGTGTACAACGATATCTTCTGCTACTGCGACTGCTCCTTTTACCGCTACTTCTACTTCTCCTAGTGCTGCAGCTACTACTACTATTACATGTGCAGTGGCCTGCATGCTCATTAATATCAGCGCCGCTGCCATTGCAACTATCACGACTACTAAAAACTCTTCTCCTGCTTCTTCACTTGCTACCTGTTAGTTTCTACCTCCTTTGCTTTTAATTACTGTTGGAGTAGAAGTATTCTACATCAATCAACTGCTGTGTAATTAATAGATAATTTGCACAAGTCACTCATTAAGTGAAAGGGAAGGCAAAACTCGCCCCCCTGGGTAAAAGCATAGAGGAAATCATGAAGAAAGTTTTCCAAAAAAACGCCCTTGGTTGACCTCGCTCACAGCCGTCTACCTGTCGCGTGGGTTTTAGATCCTGCAGCTGCTGCAGTGGCTCGACCGTTTCTGGGACGTCTGCAGCACCGTGCCGGCCGACTCGCAGGGCATCTCCGTGCTGTCCCTGCATTGGCAGTGGGTGCAGAAGCACCTCATCCTCCACCTGCCCCAGCTGCTGCTGGGAGACACTGACGCCCCATTTGAGTGAGCACTTTCTCCACTACTTATTATAACTATTATGTCTACAGATTATTTATTTGACTGACTTTGACACTTGTGAGTGTGCTGTACTTCAGAGGTCACCAGGAGCTGCAGGCGGTCTCAACAGCCATCCAGACGGTTCTGTCCACCCCAGTGTCTGTGGCCACAGCTCTAAAGGGCATCCAGAAAACCCTCGGGAAAGCTCTGCCGTTCAAGGTCAGTGGTCCTTCATCAGCAGATATGTATTGGTCATCAGTAGGTGTTTTAATGTTTACCTTCTCTGCTATGCTCATTCTGTCACCAACTGGACATTTTCCATCGTCTCCTCCAGTTGGAGTCGGTGGCTGAGTGCGCGTCCCGGCTGCGGCTCCTGAGCAAAGCCCTGGATGTCAGTGATCTAAGGCTGGACGGCACCACGGGTCCGTGGAAGCAGGAGCTGGTCCGACTCCAGGGCGCCGGGCTCGGGCTGGACGTCAAAGAGAGTCTCCTGGAGGCTTGGGGCCTCGTTCTGCTGGCCAACAACCAGCTGGACCCACAGAAGTCCGGTGAGTCTGTCAGTTCGTTGGTCGGCACATCTGTCTAACTCTGTACTATTACAGGATTCTTTTTATTTCTTGTGGAGAAATGGTTTTCTGTCCAATTTCCCCTTCTTTTATGTGATAGTTTAAAGATGGACATCAATCGGTAATCTGTAATCCAATCAGCACACATTGTCATTCCAATTAATGCTCCCATTGGAATAAACTCTTTCACATCTTCACTTCTAACACAAGACATGGTACACTTAACGGTGTAGTGGACGTTTTGTCTTGTTCCACATAGCCACAAAAGAAAGGGTCTCTCTCATGTGCCTGTCATGTCTTCAGGAGTGTTGGAGAGGTTGGTGTTGAGCGTGGAGCAGCAGCAGCAGCAGATGACCTCCAGAGGGCTGCTGGAGATGTGCTCCCTGCCCGAGGGCGAGGAGCCAGAGGAAGGAGTCCAGCTGTCCAGAGGGGAGCTGCAGCAGCTCAGCCGCAGGGCCCAGCTGTGGCCCCTGATGGAGGAACTGGCTGTACTCAACCAGCTGCGACTCAGCACCGACCTGCTGCACCTGGCCCTCTCTCCGGGGTAAAGGTCTACGTCATTCCTCCACAAACCATTAGTGCTCGTGCGGACTGATGTTGAGACATGTGATGGTCTCCGTAGTGAATTCTTCCTGTTGACTTGCAGCGACCCGGAGGCTGAGGACAGCTTGCGCCGAGAACTCTCCAGACACCTGCGCTACTGCCTGCAGTCCACACCGATGAACGTCAGTCAGCTCCAACCGCTGTGGTTCCTGCTCAGCAGTGACCGGGTCAGTGGATACATTATTTCCCTATTACTTGCATATGATTTTTCTTTTTTTTAGTATGTAACTTGCACAAGCGTGATGTGGAAGCCTGAGGCCCCCTAGGTTACAAAAAATAAAAACTTTCCAGTGAGCCACAGCAGTTAAACATTGGCATATACTGAGATTCCACAAATAATTTATTCAAAACTACAGTCAAAAGTCTAAAATTAAAAAGAACAGTTTCACTCGTATATGTATATTAAATAATAGCCCGAAAATTATATATTATTATATATTGGTACAGCCCTATTTGTTTTTTGTCTGCTCTCCACATAAACACATAAAACGCTTGACACATGAAGGGCATTGCTCATGATTCACCGTCACTCTTTTGCAGCCGGCTGAGGAGCTGCAGTTTGTGTGGTGTGAGCTGCTATCGGAGGCTCTGACCGCTCTGTGGACCAGCAGTGTGACCTCAGATCCCGACCTCTGGCTGAAATGGGACCCACTGAGTCCCAAGACCCGGCCTGTTGCAAAGCTGCCCCGCGGAGCAGACAACGTGGTACCGGCCTTTAACATCTCTTGTTGATGTCACTGTATTCACCATACGTAGAGATTTCTTTTGCCCATTCAATACACGTCAATGTTGTTTTTAGGGACCAGCCTTGCTCAGTAAAGCCGTGTGGTCGTGTTGCATGCTGGGAGTGCTCTGCAGCAGCGAGACCGGGGGGCGTTGGGAGCCATCGGGGGCGGCCCTCCTCTCTCTCTCCCACGTCACCTTGGGGGAGTGGAAGGAGAGGATCCAGCAGCTGCAGGATGTGTCCGCTGTGTTGTGGGACAATATGGCCCTCCCTGCACTGGCTGACTTCAAGTAAAAAAAACAAAAAACAAATATTCATTTCCATTTACGAGCATGTATTATTTTTGGGGTTTACTGATCACCGCCATACCTTCCTCAGGGGCACAGACTTTAGGCTCCAAGGCGCGGTGCTGCGTCGCCAGCTTCAGAGCATGGCCGACCTGCTGCCTCCCAACCTGCAGGAGGGCTACATGGAGAGCTGCGAGAGCCTGGTGGAGGACCCTGACCCACTGATAGCTGCGCAGGAGATCCAGACGGTCTTCAGAGACTTCATGCCGTCTAACCTGCTCCCGAACGGCCTGGTTGAGGCCTGCATCACATGCCTGCAGCAGTACATCCAGAGCAAAGTCCAAGGCTCTAACCAACTGGCCCGGTCTGGCGTGTTCTGGGTCAACATGGGCCTGCTGCAGATCAAAGTGTGGACACCACAAACTATCTTTGATCCAGCTGTGAAGAGGGCCTACAAACTCAACTACTTACAACAAGAGGTCAGTTACTGTTAATTTAGTCTTTTTCACCTAATTTCGTCAAATGAAAATATATGTATTAATCTTAAACATCTGTACTGAGTACTGTTACATTTAGCTGATCTGTCAGGGAATTATAAGAAACTTCCAATTCTGTCTTCAGAAACTGAACTGCAGCGTTAATTATTTCAATGAGATTTCTTGGGATATGTTTGTATACGTGGTCATTAGAAGGTGGTTAAAATACTTTCCCTCTTGTCTCTGTCACAGCTGGCTCTGCTGCAGGAGGAGTGGAGAGGACGCAGCCTGTCGTCTCAGTTGCTGACCGGAGCAGAGCTGGAGGAGAGCAGCACCACTGATGGCTTCCAGCATCCTAGAATCAGGTCGGAAGCTGCAACAATATCTCCCCCTGAGATGATACAACGAATAACTGTTACAATGTGTACACATACGACATCCTCTGTCCAGGGATCCTCACATCCGCACAGAATAAACACCTGCATTACAGCGGTTAGCTGAGATGTTGAGCACAATACACACTTCTCCTTCTGTACACAAAAAATATTGCCTTTGAGCCAATGTAGGGAGGAGAAATGGTTACAATGACCAAAGTCCTTTTAGGCATGTCATGCCACTCGCCGCCATCTTGGCAACGCCTCCGGGCAGCTATTTTTGCTCTAACAAGACCAGCCTCCTATCTCAGTGACTGTTAAAAAGCAGATGATTGGCTTTCCATCGGGAGGGGCGGGACATGCGCATACAACCGCCATCTTTGCCGTTACGGGTTTTCCTACGGGTGTTGTATTGGGGATTGAGGAAGTGGTATGTCTCCTTATATATAGTCTCTGCAATGACTCGGGGTTCCCAGACCTGCTGGTTACATGTTTCTGACTTGTTGGTGCAGGTACCTGTGGATCCGTATGCAGCAGGTGAAGGATCAGATAGCCGAGCTCTCCAGGAAGCAGGCCTCTCGCCCTCATGAACCCCAGTACGGGCGCCTCTTCCAGGAGCTGCAGCATTACCTGTGCAGCATTGGCCAGGCGACTGCTGTGGAAACCCTGTTGTCCCACCTGCTGAAGGCTCTGCAGGGCTCCTCCTCCTCCAAGTCTCGGTCGGCCGTCCAGGGCCTTCTGAAGGAGGAGGCTGTGTGGCAGAACTCTCACAAGCGCTTCTGCCAGAGGCTGCTGGAAGACTACCCCATGTACCCCGATGTGGTCGGGCCGGTGCGCACCGGCATCCTCCAACTCCGGCACGGGATGCGGCTGGTGGCCTCCCAGGTGGCCGCCTCGCTCACGCCTGTACCTGGCCTTTCACGGTTGGCGTCCTGTCTGCTGGCATTCCCCTCGCTGTCCCCCGGCCTGCCGTCCTACCTGGCCCGGGCAGACTTCCTCTGCTCCAGAGCCTGCCTGGACATTCTGCGCTCCCTGGCCAAGCTCCTGCCCCAGCAGCAGGACCCCGAGCACGTGGTGCCCCAATCCTCCACGCTGCACTTGAACTCTCTGCTGTACCTGCAGTGTCACACCCTGTCCACGGGGGAGTTCAGCCCCGAGTCACGCAGCCTCTTCCGCCACATCTGTCAGGTCAGAGCGTCAGTTTGCACCGAGAGATTGACAGCTGGTTTAGCGTCTGAAGGATTTTCGTCCAGCTTTCAAAATTGAAATGGTTACCGTTGCTGCCTCCTCAGGCTCTGGTGAACGAGTGGGATGAACAGGAGAGGTTAAAGAGAGAGCGAGAGCAGATGGAGGCCAGTCTGTACCGCAACCGCAGTCGACTGCACGGCTCGGGACTGACTGAGGAAGAGCAGGAGGAGAGGGACTTCAGACACCAGTTCCCCCAGTTCAACCAGGTATCCACACCTCTGGTCAGACCTTGCTGAAGCTTCAACATACTGGCCCAGTTGCTTTGCCTAAATTGATTATTAAATGTAAAATCTCAGAAATGGCCGGTTTGATTTTGAGGATGAATGAAAAGGTCTGATTTCTATCATTAGCTGTTGAGAGGCGTTGCGACCTAATATCTCCAAATAAAGATTGCTTGCTTTCGATTCATTTTGCACGTACTTTATTAGGACTTTGCAGACATCGTGACCCAGCCGAGTCTGGAGGGCCCAGCAGACTCCGGTCTAACGGAGGAGGAAGAAGACAAGTTTCAGGACCAGTCAATCGAGGGCAGGTTCCTGTCTCCGGCTGCCATGAACACAATGGTCCAGGTCCATCAGCGCCTCTGCCTGGGATACGCCCAATCACTGTGGTACCACAGCACGATACCAGCCAATCACAGCAGAGAACACATCAGAAGCCTGGTCTCTTCTTATCAGATTGCTTCCCCTGTGATGTCGCGCTTCTATCATCTCATTGGTTAGTGTCTGCTGTCAGTTTTGCTTTAAAGTAAAATAGTTTTTTTTGTGAACGGAATTAAAGTGGATCTTGACCTCTGCGTTTTCCCCCCAGATGCCGAACTGGATCAGCAGCTCACAGGCAGTGAACTGCTGCTCTCCGCCCTGCTCCAGAACACTGTGCAGGGCTCGGGCGGCCCCGATGGTCTGTCCGTTCGCCTCAGAAGGACCTTACGACTTCTACCAGCAGCCCAACATGAGCGAGGCCCGCCTTTGTCTTCCTGTCCTGGAGCAGCTGAGTGTGGCAGTGATGCAGAGACTAGATGACTGGCCAGAGCACCCAGCTCTCATGCAGGTCAGATAAAGCCTGGGGTACATTAGCATATCTGGATTCAATGTCTTAACGCAAATATAACAGGAAGCAAGGTTTCTTGATAGTGATGTTTTAGTTTTTCCCAGGATCAAAGCTAGGACATTTTCAATTGGTGTCTAATAAACTATAGTTATGTAACGTTGTGCCTCACAATAAATCATGTTCTTAGTAGATTCTCATTCATTTTAGCCATTGCATTGACATCACTGTCCAATTCCAGCCATAAAGGTGTTACAACAGATTTCCACAATTGTCTTACTGCACATAGAGCATGATTACATTGAATTCAGCATTAATCTCCTTTTTAGCTTTGGTTTGTTCTCCAGTGACTCCTGAGTGCAATATCTGGCTCTTTAGCCACTAAATGTCCCACTAAATGCTTCCGTCTGCTGTTTAATGTCCTGCAGATAGTAATCCGAGCTTTCACTTTCCCGCTGGAATACAAAAAGGGCATCTCTGCACTCGTCACCATCGGGGATTTGACATTGTGATTTGTTAGACGATGATGGTTCTTGGATATTGATTACAAGCAACTGAGGCTGAATAGGTTTACTTTGTGTTTGAAATGACTGAAGATAAGCTCAAATAACTATCCATAACCCAAAATGCATTACATTCCAAGTGACCTGTGTGGCCTGCAGACGACCTAGGTAATGTCCTGCTGTAGAAGAAGCAGACTCTTCTGAGACTTTGTCTGGTTTTCCAGCTGACTGCGGTTGTGGAGAGGATCATGGCTTTTCCCCTCGCCGGTCCGCTGGCCAAGTTCCTCAATGGGCTGGAGATCCTGCTGTGTAAAGCACAGGTGAGCACTCTCAGCAGGATTTCTTAATGTACCATGTATTATTTTGATAGTGAGCTCCACCTATTACCAATAAACACATTCATTCAAGTTCTCAAGTGTAGTGACTGTTTTTGCTTGTCTGTTCTCTTCTGTTGATTTCAGGACTGGGAGAATAACGCCAGCCGGTCGGTCTCTCTGCAGAAGGAGCTGGAACCAGTTACCCAGCTCATTATCCAGTGGCGCAAACAGGAGCTCAAGTAAGACACATGCGCCTTCAGTCCAGCCAGCAGCCTCTGTTGTGATTTCATGTTTTTAGCTGCCACAGAGATCTTGTACTTGTGTGTTTTTTTTCTCCAGCTGTGATACAAGCCCATGACAAATGTATCAATGTGTCCTCTTCTGTCTCTCCTGTGTGGTAGTTGCTGGTCCAGCAGTTTGGACAATGCGGTGAAGCGGCACACTGAGAAGTCCACCAAACACTGGTTCTCCATCTACCAGCTAGTGGAGAGATATGTGGAGCAACACAGGGCGGATGCTAACACGGGTACGTACATAATGGCTCTGAGTGGGTGTTAGTTCAAAACGATGCTGATACAGATGTTGAAAATTTCAACAAATAATAAGGCCCTCTTAAACCTGCTTATCATTCCCTAAAGCTTTCTAAGTGGAAACGACAAATATATGAAATGCTATGACTGCTCAGGCTTTTTTGTCTTCCTGTTAATGTCCTCTCCAGATGAGGAGGTGGAGCGGCTCTCGCTGTCCTCAGTGACCTCCACCCTTCAGGCCTTCATGGAGGGCTCCACCCTGGGAGAGTTCAACACTCGCTTAGGCATGTTGCTGAGTTTCCACTGCCACCTCCTGCTGATCCCCAACCAGCCAGAACAAGGAGGTCAGTCTATCTCAACCCAACACTCCCAATAAGACTGGTCCTTCACCCTTCTCCATTCTGCCCATGAAGCAAATCCTTTTTTAATAGATTTGCCTACATGAAAAGCAACCGGCAAAAGGACACAATACTGGGGGTCAGAGGTGAAGTACCTCAAAGAAAGAATACTCTATGCCAACGGTCAAAATGATAAGACATCTATTTGTATTAAGAAGGGCAAATGAATCAATCCGTTGAGCAGACGGCATCAACCAAATATCCCTGATTAGATTTCAACTAAACTCAGCAGGATTTAAAATACCTCATACATATCTTGTATATAAAGTCATTTCCAAACACGTTTGACCTATGTTTCCTGTAACCGGTCCAAACAGGCTCACATCTAGTATATGTTGCGTTTTGGCTGTGGCTGCACTATTGTCCTCTGATGACTTGATGATTCTGTCCTCCTTGCACAGAATTGTTGTCCAGCCTGTTGTGGAACCTGCACAAATACTACAGTCAGTTTTCTGACTGCATCCAGACCAGGATCGGGCAGCTCAGACAGCCTATTGAGAAGGAGCTCAAGGTTTATATTGATGTCCACATACCAATATTTTGAGGCCTTGTCCACACATCTTTGTAACACAGTGCAAGCACATTATTTTCCCCTCAGGACTTTGTCAAGATCTCCAGGTGGAACGATGTCAGTTTCTGGTCCATCAAACAGTCGGTGGACAAGACGCATCGGTAAATGATCACCACCAATAGTTTGCGTTTGATGTGGCTTATTTTCTAGGACCTGCTTTGGAAGGACAGAATGCGGCTCCGCCACCGACAATGTTCTGCCTGTATTCTTTTCTCTCAGGACTCTGTTCAAGTTTGTCAAGAAGTTTGAGGCGGCTCTGAGTAGTCCGAGTGTTCCTTCTCTGGTGGAACAGGGAAGCAGCGCCAGTTTGGACTGTGTGGACGCCAGCGCAGAGGACACGCCCATCCATCGGGTTCATAAGGCGCTGAAGAGCAGCCTGCCTGGGAAGGGCAGAGATCTGCAGGTACCAGTGTTGTCATTGTTATCCATTATTGTTTTGCCGTTAGTATGCTATCATCGCATTTTATCAAGCCGAACAATGAGCGAATCCCCTAAGCTGCACTGGGTATTTCAGCAGGAGGACCCAAAAGGAGGAGTTGAGGCTTCATCTCTCCTGGGACGTCTGCCAGTTCTGACCAGGAAGATGAAGAAACTGTGCGTCCAGCTGCTGAAGAAACACCCAGTGCCCGAGCTGATTGAAGACCTGGACTGCTTCACTGGTAAAAACCCCAGTTGTAAATAGTACATATTAGTGTAATGGACAGGCATGATATGAGGGCAGGGTCTCTGCAGATACTGAGGACTGAATATTAAGTCATCTTCACCTCACCCAATGGTATGTGAAGCGTGTGTTTTTTTTGTTTATCCTCCTGTACGTTATGTCGCCATCTTGGTGACCATATTTAGACTACAAAGGAATAATGTCTTGCCAGAGACTCCATATGTGGCTCAGGTAGCAACCTTTCTGATCACAGCTTAGCTTAACAAAATGGCACTGGCAAAAAGACTGGAAAGTCGAGATTAAGACTGTTTACAATGTTTACTGATGTAATTAATCAAGTGAGACGGGTCATTTTCTCATAGATTTCTCTACCATCTGACTTCATTTTGCAACAAGTGGGGTTGCTCCTTATTGCCATTAGAGAGAATGCAAGTTTGAGTTACATAAAACCGAGCCAAGGACATCAGGCATTTTTCATTACATCACACATTGCTTTATTGGTTGCACTACTGCAATGCCCTCAGTGTTAATGCAGTGTTCATCTCTTCTTTTTTTCTAGGCGAGGTCATCAGTAACCTGCGGGACCTGCAGAACCTCACCGTTGATATGTCAGCAGAGAAGGAGAAGCAAAAAGCTGAGGTCAAGCACATCCTGCAGCAGAAGCAAAGAGCTCTGTCAGATCTGTTCAAGATGCTCCGAGAAATAGGTGAGTGTTTCTCACAGATCATTAATAGCGTCTCATAGTAATATAAGATCAAGAGAACTCAGTCGAACCTTTATATGTGTCGTGGTCCTATTTAGGTCTGTCGTACCGCAAAGGCCTGACGTGGAACAGGACAGTTGACCCAGAGCAAACCCTCTGTATGCAGCCACTGGAGATGAGCACCGCTCTCTCTGCTGTGAGGAACCAGGAGCAGGCAGAGAGCATGTAAATACCAGCTGTTCATATGTGCGCTGCATAGTTTTGGAGGTTATGTTATTTCGGCTAAAGTAGGCAAACATAAGTCGATGACATATTTTATCTGCATTCTTTTTGCTGCAGGTTGTTCACAGAGCTGCTGACCGCATGGGACGGATGTCAGAAGTACTTCTACCGCTCGTGGGCCAGAAGAACAACCCTGCTGACGGCTCTCCAGCAAGCTGCCAAGGTCAGACACAGATACCCATTTATCTGGTAGTCCACAACATGACAGTTTTGCATTCACTACTCCCATAGCTCTCCGTCTGAAAGTTAGCACCTTGCATCTTCTGTGTTAACAACTTTTTTTTTTAATTGGCTTAGGGCGTCGCTTCTGCTGCAGTTCCTCACTCTTTGTTTATACATCTTACAATGTCGCCCTGTAGCTTGAGCTGTGTGTTTGTGTAACTGTTTGGTTGTAGGAGCTGGGTCTGGGGAACATTGAGCGCTGTAGAGGTTTCTCCTCTCACCTTTTCAAGCTGCTCCTCAAACAGAGGCAACGACTGGCTAAGCTCACTGGGCAGTGGGTCCGTCTCAGGTCAGACTGCTGCGAGCACACCACCATGTTTATCAGGAAGTTGCTAGTCATCCAAGTTTTGATGTCTCCAAGACGTTCTTGAAGTCTTAACATGCTGGTCGGTCTCATCTGGCTCGATTGACGGATACAATTGAGTATCGTCTGCATAACAATGAAAGTTTATGGTGTTTTCTGATAACATCGATAAAGGAAGCATATACAGGGTAAATCAAATTGGTTCCAAGCACAGAACCTTGTGGGACTCCATGACCAACATTGGTCCATTTTTACAATAAAAAAAGAGCTTTCTCCTTTATGGTCTTGACCCTGACCTCTGGAGGAAATGACGCCTTTAGCATAAAATAGCTTCTAATATCTTTATATATTTTTTCATGTTTTGCTCAATGCTGTAGCCTGACCCGTTATCTTGCCTCTCTCAGGAGGCTAACTAACAGCGTCCAGGGCATCCAGGCCCACCTCCAGAGCCATGGTGAGGACGCAGGCTGCGCCCTCCCGCCTCAGGCCTCTCTCCAGGGTTGGGTCACCAAAGGCCAGGGGCTCGCTGCCCAGTGTGCCACCCTCCTGCAGCAGCTGGCCTGGCTGCTGCAGTGCTGCCCGGAGGACCTCCAGCAGAAGGAGGAGACCAGCAGCTGCCGGCAGCACACCTTGAGGTGTCCGTCCCCGCTGGCAGCCCAACGGCAACCCCCCGGCTGCCTGATGCGGAGGGGCGACGCCGCCTGGTGCCACCTAAACCAGAGCCTGAATGCGACGTTGAAGCAGACTCTGGGGCTGAAGGCGGAGCTGGACAATGTGGCACAGCAAAGCTCTGAGACAGCGCTCCACACATGGTACAAAACAATCACTTGAGCGGTTCATATAGGAAATCTGGCATAGTAGTAACTACATTGTTCCTTTTTCCCACAGGAACCATTTTGTCACATGCTGTTCGGCCTTTGACCAGCTGGCAGCCGTAGCGGCCCAGATGCCCAGCATGGAGCAGTTGTTCACCCCGGCCCTGTGCGTCGGCGGCCCAGGCAGCCAGCCGGCAATCACCCAGAGCCTGCAGTATGTCAGAGGACAGGTGGAGGCTAGCATCACCGAGTTCACCACCTGGAAGACCCAGCTGCTCTCCATTGGAACCCAGCACTCAGGTGAATGCAACAGACCTACTACTCATATGCCTTCAAGTAATAATAACGTTGTGCTCAGTCAGAAGACACAGCTTTTAGTTCCATGATTCCACGGCTCACTCTGCCCGTGTACCTCTCCTAACAGATCAGCAGCCGGCCTTTTCCGCCGAGTTCTCTGCTGAGCTGGAGACGAACATCAACACGGTGCTTTGTGCTGTCCAGACGCTGGTGAAGAGGAGGGAGAGGGAACAAAAAAGACAAACGGAGCAGCGTGCAGAGAGAGGTGAGAACAACGCAGTCGGCTTACTAATTCATCACAAGCTGTTAGGACGTTCATCTGTCAGGGTTCCCCACATTTTATCTTCCAGTTTTGAGCTTTAACCCTGGATGCACACACTCAAATACTTCAGTCATAAGGAACAGCTTCGATGGGGTGTGTTTCTTGGACCGATGCCTAATATTTTTAATCAAATTATCATTCATCATAACATATCATCATAAACTATTATATAATTTATTTATTCTGGGCTTGAACAAATTTATTCCAAACTTTTGATATAAAATTGCAGCTAAAGTTGGCTCAATGTAAAGCTTAATTTAACATTGAGCAGAATATTATCATTACTACAGACTACACAGCTCAAAGAGGTGAAGAATGGCAATGTGTTTCTGATGCCATGTGATGTTTCAGAGGATTCGGAGAAGGCGGAGGCGGAGAAGGAAGAGTCCGTGGAGGACCTGCTGAAGCCGGGCCACCTGAGTCGCCTCGTGGAGGATGAGCTGGCAGCCGAGGTGGAGGCTCTGTGTGTGGGAGATGTTAGCGGTGGCCTGGAGGGGCTGCTGAGCCGCCTGAGGATGCACAGAGACTCTTGTCTGCCCCCACAGCTCAAGGTACCAGGAGCAGCTGCTTACGGGGCATCTAGAATATTAGAAGACCCCTGTATTTAAATTCATTCTTATTGTGACAGCCAGTTTGTAATATGTTGAAATGTATTCCTCCTTGATAAAGTCTTAACTATCAATGTATTTGGATATATATATATATATCTGTGCAGTGCTAAATCCACAAATTATATTGCGTGAGTAATTTCATTATTTCAATGAACTATCTACTAATTTGACTAAATATGTATAGAATAAGGGTACATCTTTTTTCACTTCAAAATGTTAAATGACCACTAGTCCCATTAGTGTGATTGATAACAACCAAAGGATTTTAATATAGATTGAAATCAATCCGTCCGAGTGTAGCAATATAATTTCACTTATGACGTTTGGCTATAAAACTTATTTAAGTCCTCTCAGCATTTTAGCTCAGTTGCATTTTATGATAAACGTGTGTGTGTGTGTGTGCGCGTGGGCACTCAGGAGGTGAACACAGCGTGCAGGATGCTGGTGCATCTGGAGCCTCTGCTGGGGATGTACGCTGACATGGTGCGTTACTACGTGGCCGTGTCCATGGGAGCACACAGGAGCACAGGCAAACTGCTGTCGGTGCTGGCCAGCATCTTCACTGAGCTCGCCCAGAAGGTACGGACACTCATTCTCATCTGGGAGAACGTATTTCATACATAAATACATAGGTACATACCGTAAGAAGCAGGGGACATGTACTGTGTTTATATAAAACAGATGAAAAATTTACATTTTCTTAAGTTTAATATTAATTGATTTTGAAATACAGCAATACAAACTACAAATTCACTAGAAGGAACTTCCCAGACCTTTTTAAAAAAAAATGTTTAATGTGGCACGATCTATACCCAGTGCACGTCATTGATACTCGACAAACGTCATAATGCGCCGCCGCAGACGAGTCTCTTCCCGTGACAGAGGATCGAAGGCGCTCACAAACATAATCAAAGGTGGATCTGGACATTCAGAAGTTACTGATGAATTTGGTGTTCGTGAAGCAGCTCGCATCAGTACCCCACCGCTGCTGGCTGCGACTCCGCACCCACACATTTCTTGTACCGACGTTAACCTTACTCTCCGTTTTAATTTTTCTCTTAAAACGAGAAGATTGTAACTACTGCCTCCGTTGGCAAAATAACTTCAATATGTTTGATATCACCAGAGAAGGTCTAATATGCCCGTAGACAGGTTCTGACATCACTCCACTGTTGACATCCGTGTTTAGCTAACAAGTGAAGTCACTGACCGTTGAGTACTCTTCTGTGCATGCGGGTCACTCCTGGGTCATTTCACGTTCACACAGGAGATCACATATAGGTCGCATTTAATTAGAAATGTGAACGGCCTTGCAAAACAATCGGATTTGAGCAGTAAGCCCTGTAGTGTGAGCGTAGCCTTAGTCAAGAGATTAGCCAAAGCAGCATGCTGAGGTTTCTGCTGACGCAGTGAGTCCACATACATTCCAATTATTAGACAATTGAACTGATACATTGTGCAATGTGAACCCTCTGCTACAAAGTGGTGATGAGGTCATCTGCAAGAAAGATGATGTCCTTCTCCCTCCCATGGTGTGAGGACGGGCGTCTCCAGGCCTCTTGAATGCATTACCTTCTATCTATCTACAGAAAGTTCAAGGCAGTAGATTCATGTTTGTTGTGGCCCCTCCCCAGGGTTTCTGCCTGCCTGAGGATCTGATGGCCGGTGGAGACGGAGAAGGTGCCACACAGTTTCACGACTATGAGGGTGGAGGCATAGGAGAGGGCGAGGGCAACAAAGACGTCAGTGACAAGATTGAGAATGAAGATCAGGTAATTTCACGGATAGCGATCAACTCTATCAACTGCATCTTCTGCTCTTTGTTAGCTGAGTTTGTAATAAAGGAACCTGCTGAATGCTGTGAGTGGTTGATTTAAAGCACTGGTTGTGGTTTAACATGAAAAATGTTTTTTTAACATGAATAATACAACTGCCGTGAAATTGGTATTTAAAATAACAATATATGGCGTGTCTAACTAAGTCGTGTCGGGACCAGCCACAATAAATCTAGTTCCTCAGGTTATTATTGATAACCTAATCTGAAATAAGCATATCAATCTTTCAGGTGGAGGACACTCTACAGGAGGGTCAGGAAAAGGAAGAAGAGGAGGATAAGGGAAACGTCAAGGCGGAGGACAACGCCATCGAGATGTCAGAGGACTTTGATGGCAAAATGCAGGACCGGGACGAGAATGAAGCAGGTAACGGTCTGCAGCCCACTCATTCTCGGGTTTGTTCCACTTCCAGTTGTGTGTCTCGGTTCCTCACTGTGTTTGGACATTCAAGACTGTGAAAACCTAAAAATATAATAATAAATAATGTGCAAGATTATGCAGAAACCTTTCTGAGAATCCCAGCTGAGTGTACTTTTCTTTGAACCGTCCGCAGGGGAAGATGATGATGATTCGGCCAAAGAGGAGGACGAGGAGTTGGATAAAAAGATGGGTGACTTGGGTGAAGGACAGACGGACACTCTGGATGAGAGAATGTGGGGGGATGATGATGATGACGGGGAGGAAGGAAGTGACAAGGAAGAAGAGTCCGGCCAGGGCATGGACGAGGTACTGAACACAGAATCACCGAAAGGCTTGGGAAGGAAACGTTTAATATTTGCTGATTTGAAGTGAATCTTCATTTAGGCTAGATGCATTCTTTCTTCAATGTGCCCTAATTTCCTGTAAACACTTGATTGTTAGGGGGAATCAGAGCTAGTTGCTAAAGACGACAACTTGGATGCTGCAGACCCCAACAAAGACCAGAAACGGCAGGACAAAGACGAACAGATGGACACAGAGGAGAAAGAGAAAATCAATGAACAAGGAGATGAGGTAAAGAAATTCACAAATCCCCAACATCATAAAACCAAAGCGCGTGGCACATCTCTTACTTCACGGCGTTGATGTTTTCTGCTCCGTGCTCAGCGGGAGTTCGACGAGAATGAAGTGGACCCGTACCACGGTCAACAGGACAAGCGGCCGGAGCCCGAGGCCATGGATCTGCCTGAGGATCTGAACCTGGACCAGGAGGACGAGGCTGGAGATGAGGGCGAGGGCGACGGTAAAACCGCCATACAAGGCCTCCAAACAGAAACACGTGACTCATGTGATCACAGCTCTGTCGTGCTCAATGAAGTTAGATTGTACCAAGCAACGGAAGTCTCCGTTTCCCCCGAGCGTTGGCAGTAGAGAGGACTGCGATTTCAGAAGGTTTCAGGGATCAAATAAGCATTTATGTCTGAACATGACTTTGATTACTTTACAAGGGGACGTGGATTTTGGAATGGGCTTCCACACACAGGTTCTCGATTACGTGATCACTGAACATCCTTTTACTTCATGCCTTTGAATTCCAGACTTTTGTCTTTTAAACCCTTATATTAGAACATTATTGTTGCCCATTTCTCGCCCTGCTGGTATTCATTTGTGACCCTTTATCACTCAGTGAGTCAGAACCTCTTTTTGTGTTTCCCTCCTCTTCTTCATTCCCCTCATTTTAACAAGCAGCTATCGAGCGCTTTAATGTTGGAACACGGCAACAGCTAAATGGATCCTTTCATTATGTTTTCTACACCCGCATAGACTTAAATTAGTCTCAACACGCACAAACAGAAACCAGGCACCCCCACCCATCCCGCCTATATAATAGTAGGGAAAACTCCATTATAGGTATATAAACAGTTACTACGTGGAATCCTTAAACTGTGTACATGTTCCCTATCAAATGAAAGCCGACACTATTAATTCAGATCTGTGAATTGTTATATTAATGCCCCCTCCCCTTCAGAGGACGATCCGTTTGACATAGACGAGAAATCCATGGCCCAGGATGAGAAGGGGGACGGACAGAAAGATGGAGACGAAGACGCGGAGGAGGGGGAAGAGAAGATGGAGGAGGACCAGGCAGACCAGCCGGGAGAGGATAAAGACCAGGAGCCCGAGACTGAAGAGGGAGAGAAGGAGGAGGGGGAGAAGACAGAGGAAGGAGGAGAGAAAGCAGAGGGAGAGGAGCAGTGTGCTGAGAAAGAGGAGGAGGAGGAGGAGAAAGGACAGGAGGCAGGAAGGGACGAAGATCTGACTATTCCAAATGACAAAGGACCCAAACCAAAGGTTTGTGTGTGTGTGTCCAAGAACCGCTGCACCCTTTTGATGAACACACACAGATGGTTTGGATCGCTTTTATCACAGTATCAACGTCTAATTCTTACAGGAGGAGGAGGAAGGAGCAGGCGAAGATGAGGAGCAGCCCGAGTCAGCTGAGAGGAAGGAGCACAACACGGACGGGCAGACTGGAGAGCAGAACGTTCAGAGTGAAACAGCTGTGGAGCTGGCAGGAGAGGCTTCAGAGAGAGACCAAGCGAAAGAGGTAAAGGTTGAGGCCGGACGTGGATTTTGTGTGAAGTTTGTGTGTGTGTAACAAACGCAGAGAATATATCATCTACCAAAATATTCTGCTACGGATAAACCCATCACACAGACATGAGTCCTCATATGCCCATAAGCCCTCCCTACAGAGGTCATCTGGCATTTCTACTGTGGTTTGTTAGGAGCACGGGAGCGGAGCCGCTGACGCCAGCCAATCGGAGGGCCACCAGACAAATCTCACCGCCAGGATGGCCGCTCAGGCGCAGACGCAGAGCAAGACTCAGGTATGACCGGCTGCACCGTCGGGTGCGCTCTCCCCCCGTTTCCCATTGCACGGGCACTGACCTACCGTTCATTCGCCGTGCCGTTCCAGAGCTTCAAGAGGAAACCGGGTCAAGCCGACAACGAGCGGTCGACGGGCGACTACAACGAACGCGTCAACAAGCGGCTGCGCACGGTGGAGAGAAGCACGGAGCGCGCCGAGGACCGCAAGCAGAGCGATGCCCAGCAGGAGGCGGACCTGTACGAGCACATCAAGCAGGGAGAGTCGGCCTACGACGCGCAGACATACGGTGGGTGGTGAACGTTTCTTGGAGTCTTGGTGGCCATCGGGTCAAACGTTTTAAAATGAACGAATGGACGTCATGTTTGCCGATGTTTCCTATATACAGATGTGGCCAGTGCTGACCAGCAGAAAGCAGCAGGACCTCACCAGGACCAGGAGGATCAGAATGATGACGATGTTGCCATGGAAACAGAGAAGCAGGAAGAGGACCTTCAGGCAGCTGAGGTCCAGGAGCTCAAGCCTGAGCAGCTAGACTCCACCAAGTCCTCCCAGAAAGGTGACGCTTCACTTCCTGTCCTGTTAGACACTGATTTTTTTATTGGATTTGTTTTTGTTTTGTTTTTTTAAGAAAAATGTATCGCGCTCAGAATACAGTTTGTGGCCTTGTGTAAAACATGCTCATCCCCTGACGTCGAGCCTTACCTCTTATACTTCCTGTGCAGGTGTAGACAGTGGGGAGATGGAGGTGCAGAAGCAGGGAGAAGAAGACAAAGCTGACAGGTCGAGGGAGCAGCAGACTGGCATGGAAGAAAAGCTAGCAGAGCGATGCACCGAATCCACAATTCACACGATTCCCGAGCTGCTGATGGACACCTTGCAGGTACAAAACTACTTTATTATTTTTTTATCAAAACATTTCCTGTTAGTAACAGCACTGATTGCTAAACGTAAAATAAGCAAACCGGAAAATGCTTACACTGCATGTGTGTGTTTGTGTGCGTCTGCAGAAGGAAGACAGCGACCCAGAAGAGATCAGGAGGCAGATGGAGCTGCAGCTGGAGGCCTGGCACAAACTGGCCCCAGGAACGCAGGAGGAGGTGAGGCTGAAAAGATACATACAAATTCCACTTAGAATACAAAAAAATATATTTTTACTTGTCTCATCAAGCATTGATTCGGGGGGCATCTCGTCACTCACACATTTCTAACTGAACAGTTAGATTGAACTTGTCAATTGTGAAATTGTCTTGCCCTGCTCGCTGCAGGCGGTTTTTGCATGAAAAGTGGATGCTGTGTGATGAACATTGTGTGAACTTGTGTGAACTTGTGTGACCGTGATAAAAGATGAGTCAAATGAGTGCCTTCATAATAAAAACATGTCCACAAATTGCAAAGCTGTGATCATGTGACATTTGGGTTGTAACCCATCGCCAGTTCTTCTTGTCCATCCTCAGGAGAGTGCAGCGACTTCCATGTGGCACCAGTACCAGAACCTGACCTCGGCTCTGTCCCAGCAGCTGTGTGAGCAGCTGCGCCTCATCCTGGAGCCTACGCAAGCCGCTAAACTCAAGTGAGAAGCATGTGTTATAGTGGACGCTCTGAATACTGCAGTCTGGTCAGTGGCTTATTGTTGCGGTCGTAGACCTGCAGGTTGATTGTTTTTCTTTGAGACTCGCTGTTTTCCACCTCTAGTGCCGTATTCTAATGGATCAACGCACTTGAAAATGCATTAAATGCACGACATTCTACCTCTCCACAGGGGGGATTACCGCACAGGGAAGCGTCTGAACATGAGGAAGGTCATCCCTTACATCGCCAGCCAGTTTCGCAAGGACAAGATCTGGCTGAGGAGGACCAAGCCCAGCAAGAGGGAGTACCAGATCTGTCTGGCCGTGGACGACTCCTCCAGCATGGTGGACAACCACTCCAAGCAGGTGAGAGAGGCAAACGCTATAGTTCGAAAAATTACCGTATTTTCCGAACTATAAGTCGCAGTTTTTTTCATAGTTTTGCCGGGGGTGCGACTTGTACTCCGGAGCGACTTATAGACCGGAAAATACGGTACTCTTAACACAGTGGTAATCGCTTTGCTTGTAAATATTACTGATCTCAACGTGTGTGTGTGTGTGTGTGTGTGTGTGTGTGTGTGTGCGTGTGCGTGTGCGTTCGTGGCAGCTTGCATTTGAATCCCTCTCTGTGATCGTCAACGCTCTCACTCTGCTGGAGGTGGGACAGGTGTCCGTGTGCAGGTACGGTTCCCCTTGTATAGTGCAATGCAGTGATACATATATTGCGCGAATACAATTGTTGAGCCAGGTATAAAAAAAAAAAAAAAGCAGACAAGCCATTCCAACATGATGTGCGCGTGTCGTGTGTGAGGTAACCCTTTTAACGGCTGCTCGTGGCATCAGTTTTGGCGAGCAGGTGCAGCTGCTCCATCCCTTCCAGCAGCAGTTCAACGACGACTCGGGGGCTCGAATTCTCAGGCTCTGTCAGTTCCAGCAGAAGAAGACCCGGATAGCACAGGTGGGTGCTTCTTTGTGCTGCTGCTCCATTAACAAAATGAAAACAGAAACAAAGCACTGAGGCGAGTAAGAAAGCGTTCTGGTAATCTGTTTTCTAAGTCTGATCTCAAGAGATGAAAGACTTAGATGAAAAGGTTCTGATGTTATGGAAGGTTAAAAGTTCCTTTACCGTGACGTAGGGTCAGATTTCTTCATGTTACTCATCAAATTTGGCCAATGATCATATAAATATGTCTCTATTGGGTAACAGCACTACTGGCTGGCTTCCTAATGATGACACCTGCCACTTACAAATGAGAATTTTTTAGAGAGGTGTGATGTCTGCCAGACAATACCAAAGCTGTTTGTTTATTAATAGAACTTCTCACAACCAACAACACCATGTACTTCACATCCAACTGGTAAAAACTGATCACATGTATGGCATGACGCTGTAAGCAGGGAATCCAGTCCAGATGTAAATAACGATGAGATATGTAGCGTGAAGTTTAAAACACTTTAATTCTCCATTAAACATTTTGATCCTTCCCCTGACCTAGATCTGAATGTGATGCTCCACTGTGTACTTCAACATATGATGCCACTGATCGTGTGTCTCCTCCTGCCTCCTTGCAGTTTTTGGACACATCAACCAAAATGTTTCTAGCAGCGCGACAGCAGATTCCGGGATCTCTAAACTCAGGTAAGGAGTCAACATGCATGTTTTAAACGCCCAACAGAGAACAGCACCAAGTACCAGGTGGACGGAGGAATGTTTTGGTACTTTTAGTCCCCGGATAGGAGCAGCTTCCGCCAGCACAGGGCGAGTTAACACACGATAACACTGCTGTCTCAGTCTGCATCGCGGTGACAAATTGCCTGTGGTTATTTCTGGATCAGCTGCTCGAGACACAATGTGCATACTTATAGAAACATTCTGCACTATTCAAGACAACAGTTAGATAAGATTAGAAAACGTGTAAATGAAAAAGAAATGTCGCGGTTTCTGAGGGATTCCAAATAACTGTTTCTTGTCTCTAATCAATGTGTTTGTGGATGAAATGATTACATTTAACATAAAATGTTATAGTATATAGTGAAGCTTCTTCTGACCTCAGCAGCCTTTTAGATTCCTTCAGTTAATTGTTTTGGTTTCCTTCACCTCTCAAGCTGTCAAAGCGCTGCCTGTCCAGCCCTTTACAGAGACAAAGTTACCAACCAGCTGGGGAAGAACATCATTTAGGGCCCAAAGAGCTTCCTTTTCTCATGGGCCAAAAATTAGAACCTCAACTGAATATTGGGCTAAATTAATCAGATGGATCAAACACAAATTCGGATAAATGCAGATGTTGCTCTGTTTGATGTGTAAATGATACCTGAAATATTCATTGCATCAACGTTGTAATACGCTGCGTCAGAACTTGTCGTCCTTTACCTCCTTCCTGGCAACCGACTAAGCAGGATTAACGAGCTGCACACCACAGAAATCGGATTCACGCCCTTATTGTTCACGGTGACGTACAGGTGTTTCCGTTGAACGAATGGAAACGGCACTCAATAAAAGCACAAGCAGACGTAAGCCTAACCGCGTTCCCTCCGTCCCCCCGCTGCACAGAGACCGCCCAGCTGCTGGTCATCGTGTCCGACGGCCGCGGTTTGTTCCTGGAGGGGAAGGAGCGGGTGGCGGCGGCCGTCCGCGCCGCACGCAGCGCCAACGTCTTCATCATGTTTGTGGCGCTCGACAACCCGAACTCTCGGGTAAGTGAAGAAGAATTTGTTTAGAAATGTCCCCGATGTCCGGACACGGTGTAACCTTAAGCCCTGTGCTGCGCTGCAGGACTCCATCCTGGACATCAAGGTGCCCATATTCAAAGGGCCCGGAGAGCTGCCCGAGATCCGCTCCTACATGGAGGAGTTCCCCTTCCCCTTCTACGTCATCCTGCGAGACGTCAACGCCTTGCCGGAGACCCTGAGCGACGCCCTCAGGCAGTGGTTTGAACTGGTCACAGCAGCCGACCAGTAGAGCGGCAAAGTGTACGGCCTCCCAGCCACAACTCCACACCAAGAAAAAGGACTCAAAAGAAGAGAGACGGATTTGCCGCTGTACATGTGCCTTTATTTTCCTATTGTTACTGTAGAAGTTAGAGTTTGATAGCAGCTTTTGCTGTTTTGTCTTTATCAGGGGAATCCTCCATTTCTTTTGTAATGTAACGAGGATTGCTTTAACTTGCACGTCTGAGATGAAATGATAAACAACAAATGTGATTCCCTACGTGTGAAACGCCTCAGTGAAGTCAGTAAATACCTCCGCCCCCCCCCCCCCCTTTGTACTATAGACCTGAAATCCTGTTTGTGTGGATGTTGTAGTCTGTTTAAAAAAAAGAAGAAAAAAAAAAGGTAACGAAATCCTTCCTCTTGGATTTGAACACCGATGCAGGTGTGTGGAGCTGACCCTCCTCACCACATGACCTGACAGTAGCACGCCGGTGTGGCCATGAATGACATTGGAAGCGACTCAAAAATGTGCCTTGCAGAGGATCTCGCCTGACTCCCGTTCAGCTGTCGTGGTTGCGGATCAGCTCTTCGCTTAAAGGTTATTCTGCTGGTCTTCATTCTGTTGGCCGTGTCCCTTTAGGGTAGGAGGTCAAAGACATGTGCATTAGAATGTTTATTATCCACTCATGTGTTTTGTAATGCGGACTGACATGTAATCAAACATCAGTAATATTTCCGAGGTTGTTTCTCCGTTGCGTCCATCTGTTCAACCATGACATGAAGGATCCTGACAATAAACAGTTGACAAGGCTGTTCGTGCCTCACTTGTCGTTTCCCAAACGCTTTCTGTAAAGAAAAAGGTAAATCAAAATTCATAAGATATTTAAAAAAAAACATTGGAAACAACACAGAGTATAATATGAGAACGTTTTTAAAAAGTCAAAGCATAGTATTGAAAAAGTCGACACATGCCGAAAAACAAAGTTAATGAATTGAATAAATACCACATATATATGTTTAATTTTATACTGGTTTAAAGATTTCAGGAGTTTGTTGAAAACGGCAAAAAAAAACTAAATTATGTCAAAAGTGAGGATCAGAATCTTGAAAAAGTTTTTAAAATGTTGAATAACTTCAGAAGCAAATTGTAGTTTAAAATCTTTTAAAAAATGTAATGAGAAACTTGATTTGAATTCTACATTTTACTTTTAATTTTAACTACTTCAAACTACTTTTTAATGAAAAGGAGGTTGAAGCTATTCTTATTGAGCATCCGCTTAAGCTTCATGTAAAAGAGTCCTAGTACAGAATATCATATAATGTATGTCAATTTCTGCAATTGGAATGGATCCACTTTAAATCCTGTATTCATATTTTACACTAGTTATTATATATTTTTACACTATTTTACAGGTGGTGGACGGACTGCTTGTCTGAAGCAGCGTGTGAGGCGGAATGCCCGGGCAGAGAGGTGATGTGATGTGTTTGTGGGAGGTGTCCCCAGGTAAATAAGGGCCTCGCATGTGGATGCACCATGTAGAGGCAGAAACATCTGCACGCCGCCAGACAAAAAGACTGGTGAGGAGAAAATGTGTGCGTGAGGTCATCAAACACACTAGCACATGCTCCCAATCACCATGGAAACAAGCTTCTCCTCACAAGAGTCCCGATTACTTTCCTTTCTTCATGCTCTGTGTTTTCCACCGGGGCCTGCGGCAAGTGAGAAGGTGTCAAATGAGGAATTTCTTTCTAAAATGAGATGTTCTAAGACGGGGCCACCTACTCTCAGCATGAGTCATACCAGTCAAAAGGATCGATTTAAAAGTTAAACCATACCGAAGCATGCTGTATATGAGTGCTGTATTGTAAATGAGCATTTACAATACAGCACTTGTATACACCATGCTACGTTGCTATTTTTGTACCTTGTATACAATGACTATTTTCTGATTTATTTTGTCACATACTATGCTGGGTACTTTGACAGGATAATTTTTCACATGAATTTTTTAAAAAGGTCATCGACCTTATGAATTCTACAAATTTCCTCTATGACTACACTGTGTCCTTTCTTGAAATCTTCATGTGTTCAATTGAATTTATTCAAGATTGGTTTTGGTCCGCGTTCTGCTGCTGAAGCTCAATGCTAACATACCGTTTGCCAAGATGTGAACGATGCAGTGTTACCCGTATCCGTATGATCTCTCTGATAACCAGAGGGAGGTCTTTATTACGTGAAATGATTTTGTTGATACTACACTGCATACGAATATATATACCAAAGATACATACCAAAAGAAATTCTCTACAATTTTGCATGACTTTTTACTGGACACTTGACATACTGTACTGTGAATTTTGATCTTTCACTAGCATCTAAATTCTTTTCAAACATTCATGACCACATTAATCCAGAAAAGGAGCAGATCATGAGCAGGTGGAGGTGAGTGGCTGAACAGGCCGAACTGAAACCTGCTCCATCACCAGTGACCTCTAGAGGACCCAGCTCTGCTGTTTAGCATCAATACCTTCCAATGTAGCCGTGTTTAAGTCAAATCAAGTCCAATTCTTCACGAGGACTCATCAAACAAATATTTGAATTACTTACATTACTTGTGACGATCGATAATGCGTAACTCATTTTGAGTGATTCCTCAAAATATCATTGCAATCTGGATGATATAATAATACAACCTGCTCGGTGAACAAATTAACGATTCATGCAACAAGACTGAAACTAGTGTCTTTGTTTGAAGCATAGCTTCACCTCACGCACCACATCCTTTAGAAAAGACTAAAGTGGGCAAGAAGCTCGGGGGAAGGGGAGCATGAACGTATGAGACAGAGTGGTTCGGTGGGAGTTAACGTTCTATTTTTAGTCACATTTCAGTGCCGTGCAAATTGATATTCATTTGGAAAGACATGTCAACATTTAAAAAGCCAGCGTTGATGTGTGTTCATCCGCACAGCCTTCACACAGTCAATGCACTGACTGAATGTTAGTCAGAAAGAGGCTCTCCTTCTATTTTTCTATCATAAGAATAATATATAGGGAATAACACCAACATGTCTTCCAAAACGGAAATACATTAACAATATAATTATTTATTTCACAGTAGAAGTCCCCCCTCCGCACACAGACACACACCTGTTGAATTACACAGGACTGTGTGAGTGGCTCATGCATTAATGTAATCCATGTTTATCCAGACAGAATAATTGATGTTTTTCATCCATAAAAGCTCATCTAAATTCACCCGTGCAGGCCGTGCACTTATGATTACAGGGGCACTGGAGTCTGGTTCCATCGGCGGAACATGGCAACAACCGCATTATGTATTCAAGCATATATTATGAGGAATCTAAATTTCTTGGAGAAATGACACAAAGAGGATACGACACATTTCCCAGAAGATGAACCCAACGTAGCCGAGACACCCTGGTGCTCGATCTCATTAGGATTCACAGAATAATAGAACAGCTTGACGCCACAACAAGTGTGAGAAAGCAACAATCAGCCTCAGACTGCAGTGAAACCTGATATTAAAGGCGTGGAGACGGGGAGGAAAAGAGAAACAAGGCTGTAAATGATTTTAGTTTCACGTCTCTGTGGTCAGAAAAGAGGAAAAAACACCATTTGTGTACATTTTTCTGTTCTGTATTTAACTCAAGTAGAAATCGTACCTTAAATGAATAATGTTTGAGGAAATGTACCAACATCTACATGTGAAACACAGCAGAAGATGGCCTTGGATTCATTGAGGGAAAAATAAAATACCTCCCAGTTTCACCACATGTGAGGGCCGATCAGCGCTTGGAGCTCTCATGACCACGAAGAGAAATCCAAGAGAGGAACAATGCCAGATAACCACATTTCCTCTTTGACTGGAGCTCGTCCCCTCAGGTGGACTTCACCCGGTCTGCTGCCGAGCGTCCCATTGAGACCTCGCTAAGTTCACGTTGCTTAGTGATAGTCTTCAGGTCTATGATTAAAGTGAGCTTCAAAGCTGCGCGCACACTCATTACTCACCGTCGGCTGCATAATGAACTGGAAATGGCGTCCTTCAGAGGCGAATCGACCCGGTCCCAGTGCTCAGCGCTGCCGGCTCCATCAGGGCCTCAGAGGTCACAACAAGCCGCTGACCTTTTTCTGCACCTTTTTTTCTGCTTCTCTTTAATGGGTTCTTTGTTCTGACATTAAAAGGCTGAATATTTCACATTAAAGGATGACTTCATCACATCCCTCACAGGAGCAACTCAGCACAGGCAGGTTAGACGCTGGGATCTGTATATCTTATACTGATAAGTTCATTGTTATTCTTTGGGGAGTTTTCCTTGGCGATGTGAGGGTCTCGGGACGGAGGATGTCGCATGTGTACACAGACTGTAAAGCCCTCTGAGGCAAATTTGTAATTTGCGATTTTGGGCTATACAAAATAAACTGAATTGAATTGAATTATTATTAAATACGTATTAACATTATCAGATAATGCTGCGCCTTATTAGTAATATTAGTGTATACACGTCATTCTGGTGAATAGGAGGAATGTGTTGCTCGCCAATGAAGATGCTCTTGTGTGGTTTCATTTCCACACAAAGCTTCTGATGGTTGCTAAGGAAGCAAAGCGATGCACAGAGTCTTGGAGTCATTGCTGCTTCTTAATGGAGGTTTTTGATTTTTTGTTACAATAATAATACCCTTCATATCTCACAAATGTGATCGTAAAAAACTGAATATGGAACCATGTAATCTAACTATAATTAAGTCCCTTGAATCTGTGTGGATCGTATGACTCGATCAGAATTATTCAAATGAAATACTGTTGTTAAAATTAATAATTTAAGACATTGCAGTAACATCCACATACTGGCCCTATATTGTAATGTGTTTGTGAAATATATTTATTGTTATGTTATTGTGTTTTGCAACATGTTAATAATCATTCAATTGGATTATTTATTTAATCCTCTTTTTACATTTTCAACTTTTAAAGATGTTTTTCTAAACCTAGTTTTACACTCTTATTCTCATAACTTACTGCGCAGCATCAGGTGTAAGGCACACTGCAGGTCTTTGCACATATCCTGTGATACAAAGGTACATCAAAATGTATTTTTGCAGGGCTGTAAAAGTGCTGCTGGGTCCTCCCATTATGTACTTATGATTATTGTCCTGATTGTTCCCACACCACATGGCTCCAGGTCGGATTGAACACAAGCCAGTGAATTAACAATATGCTCCGTGTCAGCCTCGTATTCAGAAGAAAAAATTAATAAATAAATCACAGAACGGAGGAACAGTGCAGGAAGGCAGAGCGGGCTCATGTCGCCCTCACACAAGCACTCAGCCGACATGACAGGGAGCAGAGTCCCTGAGTGGAAAGAACAGACACAGGTGACGCACCGGAGGGGAGATAATCAGCACTGAGGCGTCACGCAGACGCACCCGAACCCCCAGGCGGGGCAGCGTACACATCAAGCCCCCGGCACACTGCACATGCTGTTACAGCACCAAGGCGTTCCACTCGGGGAACTCATCACAGGAAGACTCGACCCAACCGTAATCACGTATTAGAACCCTCGTGGCAAAGTGGCCCCACAAATATGGATCGCAGGATGAAGCTCACACGCTTCAGTGTGCCGGTTTATAGCAGCAGGGTAGGTCCAGATATTTACATTTGCACAATAATGAGATATCAACAGTTGGGCAAACACATGCAGCGTGGCATGGAAACTCCCACCGAGGGCGCACATTTGCACAAGATAAACATCTGCTGGCGACATGCGTCTCCGGGTTATTATACGAGCTGCAT
Source organism: Apeltes quadracus (assembly GCA_021346845.1). Lineage (NCBI taxonomy): Eukaryota > Metazoa > Chordata > Actinopteri > Perciformes > Gasterosteidae > Apeltes > Apeltes quadracus. The sequence continues at coordinate 3,048,952 of CM037934.1, read as the reverse complement.
GCAGACATCATTAGAAACCGTGACATTTTTTTTTTTTTATCAGCTCCATCATTCGCCTGAAAAGCCAACACGTTCTTCACAATGTCTCTGTTCACTGGCAGCGAGAAACCGTGTGGTAAAGAAATCCTTTTGCATTTGTAAAGTTACCTGAAGGCCACCAAGGGTTCCTGATTTATGAAGTACAAAGTGAAATAATAAATCCCATCATGAGTACTATTGTTTGATAGTGTACACAAGGGATGAAGGATCAGTGCACAACACACACACACACTAAAGAAAAACACACTTAAAGGCACTTTAACAAGGTAAGAAATGTCCATTTCTTTATTACATTCAACGTACAGTACACTTAAATTGCACATTTTCACCAGATATAGCAGCAATCTGACTGGCAAATGGACTCATTAATTAATAGGCACATCCAACACATTTAAATAGAAATACTCTCTGACCATGTTCAAATGCCACTTTAAGCTATTTAGTTACATCCCTTATTAAACAAATTCTACACAGTTAAAAACACAGTCCTCCCCCGCCTAGACCTTGGGATTCCAGTGGCAAGTCGAACCAGCAAACAAAAGATTCACCCGTTTTATTTTCTCTCCCAGTTTGTGCCTTTCAGTGCATTCCAAGAGTTATGAACGTTTTCTTTCCATTGACTTTTACAGTTTCCTTCAGAAGACTTCTTCACTTCAAGGTTTCTTTTATTCTCCAGAATGACTTCCCATCATCCTCAGGAGCCGTTTGTACTTTCTGTTGAGTAGGTGGACAAAGATCTGTAGCGGTCGAATTCTGAGACAACGTCTAGTGGTACAAGATGAGCTGACAATTCAGCACCCGAATCGAAAAATAGGTATTTTAATTACAAAGGATTAAGCGTGGTACCGTGTCTGCACCGCCACATATGGAAATTGTAGGTTTCCAGTGAAAAAAATATGTATTTTGTATGTATTGTGTATGAAGTATTAGAACCCTGACATGACCAATCAGAGCGAATGCCCTCCTGAACACACACACACACACACCTGGATTGTCGTTGGATCTAACAGGACAACAAACTCAACTCCTTTATTATGGAGTTAATATTTGATCACCGACAGTATCAGATTAATGCTGTATCCTATTAAAAAAAAAAATAGTTTGGCAGTTGGTGTTTAACATTTTACACATTTGGCTTGTTTTGTAGAAAACCTCGTTTGAAGGTGGCTTTTAAGAATGTAAATGTGGGTAAAGCGTTTTCATGGATGAATTGAATCCATGGTGAACCAAGGTTTGGTTTTCACCGATATCTGACACAAAGTCAACTTCCTGAATTGCAGTCTGTTTTTTCACTGGTACCTGTAGCAACAGGGCCCCAGCAAACACCTGGCCTTTTTTTTTTTTTACGCGGTGCTGACCTCGTTCTGAACATACGCCAGCAGAAACGCACCAACAAACAACTATATCGGGCTAGAACGGCAAAAAGCATGAAAAGGCATGTTTCTAACGGTGTCTCAGGGTGTGATGGCTGGATCCCTCCTTTCAGACCACCGAGCGATGCTCTCCGCACACGTACACCGCGGACGGCTGTATGCGCCTCTTCGTGTTGCCCGGCAGCTGAGGAAGAAACTTGAAGTACTTGGGCATCAGATCCAGGCAGGCGTCGCGGAACTTCTTGATCCGCCAGTAGTAAATGAGGGGGTTGAGGGCCGACTTGAGGTAGCACAGCCACAGGACCCATGTGCTGACTTGAAAAAAGCTGTCCTTGCGGTAGAAGCCGTCGCTGAAGGTAGCGACCAAACTGTAAGCAGTGAAGGGCGCCCAGCACACCGTAAACACAGAGAAGAGGATGAGGATGGTGGTGAAGGCACGCGTCTTGAAGCTCATGTCCACGTTCATCTGGAAGGGCCTCTGGAGGCTCAGCAGGCCCAGCTTGCTCGCCTGGCTCAGGCAGATGCTGTCCGGGTGGCTGTGGATGCGAATGGCGTTGTGGCGGATGGTGTTCAGGATCCCCATGAATGTGTACAGCATGACCATGAAGGGCAGGAAGAAGAAGGCTAGCAGTATGATCAACACGTAGGTATGATAACCAGGCTCCACGCTGTATCCAAATACACACTGAGGGGCCCTGGGGGGGATTGGTAAGGGAGGGAAACCAAGCGCCAGGGGGAAAGAGAAAATGAAAGAGAGTCCCCAGGTGACCACGATGAGCACTTTAGCTCTCTGTGGGCTCAACTTATCCTGCTTCTGGACAATAATAAGGAAACGGTCTATGCTTATTATAAGCAGTACAGCCACGCCCTCCATCACAAAGAACCAGAAGAGCATGGCCGAAACGCGGCAGAAAGCGTCCCCGAAAATCCACTGGGTGGTTACCACGGTGACCAGGGCGAAGGGCATGTTCAGGATGGCCAGCATCATGTCCGCGAACGCCAGGCTCGCCAGCAGGATGTTGATGGCCGAGCGCATGGCGGACCTCTGGTACACCATCAGGCACACCACCATGTTGCCCAGCAGCGCCAAAAGCAGGACGGCGACCATGACGAAGCAAAAGAAGACCTGCAGGGGGAGGCCGACGCCCGGCTCCGGGGACGCCCTGGGAGCCCATGGCGGCGCTCTCCGTTGGCGGCCCAGCGGAGAGGTTCAGCAGCTCCGTGACGAGGCAGCAGAGGCTGGCGTTGACGTCCCCCGCCTCCGGGAGCGGAGCAGGAGTGGAGCGGACCATTCTTCCCCAAACGGGCGAACGGGCATCGTGACCGGCGAGCTCACGTCAGACGTGACGCTGCGGGAGCGGATGTTCCCCGCCGTGCGCAGCATGGCGGCGCCTTCATGGCTGCGGGACCCTGAGGAGTAAGTAAATTACAAAGGGGTTTGATTAGGACCGTTAACACCGTCATTTCAATAACAAATACCCACTGAAGTTGTAATGTCACAAAGACGATGTTGGTGCTCAAAGAGCTTTTTCTGCACACTGACCTTCCTTTAACAGAAGCTAATCACAATCGGTTCAGCTTTTGTAGTTATCAAATAATGAGCAATTACAATGTAACGATTAATTGTTAAATGAACCGAGTCTTAACTGTTTACTGTTAACTTGTCTAAAACTCAGTGCATCCGAAAACTTGTGTAGGCTGAATAATTACACCTCAAATGACCATTTGTAGGAGTAATTTGTTGTTGAGTCGTGGAATATTTCTTGGCAAACAAGAGCCATGTGCGGGCACAGTGTGTACAGATTCTAACAGGGTGTCGTCGTTACAGTGAGGTCACATTAAAAAAATAAAAGCAATGCAAAAACATCGGCCATTAAAATAAATCCTCCGCTCCATCCTGTTTGCCTGAGATGCGATAAGAAACCCTTTTAAAACGCTTTTCTTAACTGCTGATAAAACAACCAACAGCCAACCCTGTTCAACTGGGGACAAGTTAAACACGGCAATAAAAAAAACCTTATCACTTGTATGAACAGTGCACAATGTTATTTTGGACTGCCGGGCTTCATTTACAATGGCCGAGCAAGAAAAATGAAAAAAACAAATGTGCTGTGAGGAAAAACAGCCCATTTTAAGTACATTCATTATTTTTTTTACCCATTAATTTAGGTCTTTGCGTGGGTGTAAAAAACCCAGTAAATGCAATTACAGGCAATTATGATGAGAACAGCATCTAATGTCTTTTATGTGGCCGTGTTAAAACACAGGTTAGGATTCTGCTTCGATACCTGGATATGTTATTTATAAATGCCGTTATCTCGTGGCACCACGGCTGCGGGACACAAAAGGAAGCCGACAAACAGGCTGGCAGCAGCGAAGCTAGAAACCGTCGCCATATTTACATCCGTCGCTCCGGCACAAAAAAGACGCGGCAAAGGAGGGCGACTTTGGATCTCGGCCTACTTCCTGCCCCCTTCGCCTCGAGTTCCTACGCACCACGACCGAAGGAGACACCTCGTCTCCTTCTCTCCTCTCCTTTAAAAGGGTGGGGTGGCCCTTAAATGCTCAAACATCCACTTCAGCACCGAGCAATCAAGTCAACCTGCGGTAAACATGAACGTCACTTGGCGTTAACAAAAACACACAGGGAATTCTTCAAATACTGAGCGTGGCAACGCACTTATGCAGCAGAGATTTGCGAGGCGAATATGCAGAGAGCTTTTCAGCCACGTCTTGTGACCTTTCATCGCTAGGAAGCATAGTCAGGGGCATGAAATGTGTGCTGGAAAGCTGCATGATTAGATGATAGCAGGGAGATCTATTCGTTCATGGCAATAGCAACCTGTCTGAGATTGTTAAACAGTGGGGATGTGTCTGCGAGATCCATCCGCCTCTCTACACGATCCGTGATTTCTGCAAATGTACCAATCCAAAGGCTGATGGAGAACAACAGCTACAGCGGATTGTAATACAGAGTGCACAGAGAGAAATGCATGAGCAAAACGGATTACACTAGAGATTAGATACGCCATTATGCATTTAATAGCATTGATTGTGACGAGTCAGAGACAAAAAGGATGTCATAGTATGTTGAATTTTCTAAACAATCAAATACGTGATTGTGAATGTAGGCAATCCCCTTTTTAAGTACTGCCAGAAAAGTACAAAAATTCAATAATAGTAATAATAAAAGTTCAATTTTGTTCATCAACTACTGAATTAGAGTTAAGTTGTTTGTATTATTGATGTAAACCTTTGCACTGATTATTATTTTTTAAACGTAGCACTCGATTTTAACTTTTTGAACACAAAAATCCCAAAACACATTGTTAGCAGTTCAAATTTGATGTTGATTTACATTCAAGGCATTCAAATTCATCATTGTTAAATGACACGAATGGGCAAGAGTTGCTTGGAAGACCCTGGACGAAAAGATGTCTCTGTGGACAAATAGTTCTCCAAGAAGGTAGAAGGTGCTATATATACACATCATTCATACATAGGTCCATTTCTGAGACATGATGGGGGCCCTGAGAAGACACCCGAGGATTGCAACACTAGATCTGCTAAATCAGGCGAGGATGCCAAAAACCGAGTCACTTGTTGTTTGGGGGGGGGTCCATGCCGAATAGAACCGCTCACTCAAAACAGTTTTCATCTCATCGGCCCGCAGTAAGAGCAGCAGCTGCATGTTAATGTTTGACGGCGCACTGGCTCGTTTTAAGTCGACTATTCGAAAAGCTTTCGACTGCTCCGTTGTCGTTTTTTTTTCGACCAGCCCGAAATGGTTGAGACGACGAGCAACATTTCCACGGAGATAGTGAGCCACATCTCTGCGGAGGAGCAGTGGGTGGTCGTGGTACGTCTCCTCGTCGACCCTCAGCCGAGACATAGCGGCGCGTTGTTGACAGACCCCCCCTTCCCAACCCCGCACCCCAGCCGAGTTCAATGTATGTGTCCGACATTACCTGCTTCATTCCCCCATGTTGGAGCTTCGCGGCGGCTGTAGTGCTGTGGCTCTGTCCTCCTCAAAATAGTGCGTCTTGCCGCCCAAAAATGTCCCCCCTCTTCCCTTCTTCTCCTGGTTGGAGTCGAGACAGAAATTCGCTTATTCTTCTTCCTCCTCCTCCTCCACCAGACCAGTAGTTAGGCCACTGATGGCGCTCTCTCTCTCTCTCTCTCTCTCTCTCTCTCTCTCTCTCTCTCTCTCTCTCAGAGAAACGCAGCGCGTGGGCCCTGCGGCTGTTCCTTTGACGACCGGTGCGAGCCGTGGATGAAGTCAAATCCAGAGCAGCGCGAGAGACGCCGCTAGCCCGCTACCATTGTGCACGTTTTCCTTCTTTTTAAAAAAAAACTAGTGGGTTAATAATACGACGCTACTCTTCCTCGTGCCCCTTTTCCTTCATCCAGATCTGAGATGACCAAATGATCCCCACACTCTGTTACAAACTACGCTCACTTTCTGCGAGCTGGGTCCGAAGAGAGGCAGCGAGCGTAATACAACACTACTTCCCGTCTGGACTTTCAAAGTAAAACCCTGTGTCGACCCTAGAACTCCATGCGTAAATTACTCTTCCAATGAACACTAATGAGACAGGAAATCCATAAAGGACAGCAATTAGCATTCGTCCACAGGTCTTAACGTTACATTGTGGCAGGATGTTAATGTGAACAGTAATTAAATTGCTTATATTACTATGAATTGTGTTTGACTCATATTGTAATTATTTTATCTAACCTGCTAATGTAATAAATTCTATCCAGCAACACAAAAACTACAATTATCACTAAACATTACTACATGTATTATAACATCAACCACTACGTGTGCTCTATTGCTGAAATCCCTAACATTATTCCCAGACTTGGCATCTTGCTCCCTTGAACCTTCATTAAATCAATATTATAATTATTTATTAGTTAGCAGGTAGAGAGGGGTGGGAATAAAATTGAATAGTGTACCGAATATACAATTCAGTTTATAAATTTACACTTATGTAATATTCATTAAATAATAATTATTTTGTTTAAGGTTTTTTGAATGGATGCCAATTTTTAATTGATCTATTTGAAAATCTCACGTACTCTCTGAAGTGCCTTCACGTGCCCCCGGGGGTACATGTACCCTCATTTGAGAAACACTGATCTAATGCATCTCCACATATTTACATGCAATATTTGAAGTACTAGTATTAATAGAGTAACACAAGTAATGCATTTAAAGACCAATGAAATTGAAACAATAAATCGTGATTTGCATTAAGTTTATTTGTTGTAAGTTGAAATGATATCAGATTTTAGAATCCTAAGATCATCATTGTTTTAGGTAATATCAATTATTGGCTGACATCTGTAGAAGGCTCCCGGTGTGTGTGAGGAGCGTCCCAAACCCACGAGCACGGAAGATGCCAATGAAGACAAACAACGCCCTCTGTGCCGGTGGGGACGGGACGTCCCCTTGTCCTCTTGCGGGATGGGCGGGGCGGCTGGTGTTGAGGCGGGGGGCAAGGAGGACTGACTCTACCCCAGTGGGACTAACTGGGGTGCTGAGAGAGATTCTGGGGTATGTGGTGGGTCTGGGTCCTCCTGGGATGATGGATTGGTTGACGTCAGCTCTCAGCTGTCCCAGGAGTGAAACAAAAGCCTGTAGGAGTCTTGCCCTGTAAAACCCAAACACAAGTGATAACATTTTTTAGCTCAACTACACAACCTATATTACATTGTTGTGTTTAATCTTTATTACTGATACTTCAATAGTCTGAGGTATTACTTACTTGGCCCAATGAAAGAAAGGCACCAGCCGCTCTTTAGTCGTCCATCCTTCTCATCTGGTCCTGCAGTCGTCCATCCTTCTCATCTGGTCCTGTCCTCCATTCTTCTCATCTGGTCCTGTATTAGGCTTATGTTTTCCGTTGTCAAGGAGATCCTGGATGACTATAAAAGAAACTTGAAAACCTTTTTTTAACATTGGTAATATAACTTGAACGTTGTCTGGTTCAGTCACCTTCACCTTCATTTTCTTAACAATAAAAACTATAGAGACTTTCGGGAGATTTCATGTTTGGTATGCATGTTATTAATAACTATATACTTACCTTTGTCTGGTGAAGACATCTAGACTACATAAAGAAAAATACAACACAGAATAACAACCATACCCTGCAAACTTACCTGGTCTCTGCATAAAGCATCAACTATTAATCAAAATGAAAATCCATTAGGAAGAGACATGTAAAAACTCTGCTACAAGATGCTACCTATAGCCAACCTCACTAATCAAGAGAAAAGTCTGGGGCTTCATCAGTCCTGATCAGACACTGTAGTCCTCTTCCCATGTCCGCTCAGTGGAGGAGGGGCCGAGGCCTGAAGTGCAAGGGGCTGTGTCCGCACGGTCCTCATCACCGTTCCTCTGCCTTACCTGCCCCGTGTCATCCTCTTGCCTGCATGGTGGAGTCCTGGGGTCGGTGCTTCGTCAGGAAATTCCACATAAGAAGGGAGTGGGGGAGATTGCACTGGTCCCCTCAAGTACAAGGGGCTGTGTCCACATGGTCATGGTCACCGTCCCTCTGCCTTTCCATACTTACCTGCCTGTGTCATCCTCTTCCCTGCTTGGAGGACACTTGGGACTTCTGGAGGAGAGGAGTTGCCGCGTCTTCAGGACATCAATCCGAGTCCCTGTCTTCAGCCCACTGTCAGTATCACTGTCAGAGAAAACGAGGCCTGAAGTGGATGGTATTGACTCCCTGTAGTCCTCTTCTCTGGCCCTCTAGGTAGAGGATGGGCCGAGGCCTGAAATACAGGGGTCTGGGTCCACGTGGTCCTCCTTGCCGTTCCTCTGCCTCTTCACACTTACCTGCCCTGTGTCGTCCTCTTGTCTGCTCCTCTTGGTGAACAATCCTGACCTGGGGAATTGGGGTCGGTGCTCCTTCAGGACATTCCACATGAGAAAGTTCCCAGCACACACTCTCTACTCCTCTGGACTCCATGCGTAGCACTCCTGTAGCATCCTTTCCGCCGCCTGACCGAGGTGGCCCAAGTTCCTCTGCAAGTTCCTCTGCGCCATCCCTTCCTCTTCCTCCTCCTCTTCTTCCTCTTCCTCCTCTTCTTCCTCCTCCTCTTCTTCCTCCTCCTCTTCCTCCTCCTCCTCTTCTTCCTCCTCCTCTTCTTCCTCCTCCTCTTCCTCCTCTTCCTCCATCAATGCGTAGCACTCCTGTAGCAACCTTTCCGCCGCCCGACCGAGGTGGTCCAAGTGCCTCTCCAAGTTGAAACCGCGCGCCATCCCTTCCTCTTCCTCCTCCTCTTCCTCCTCTTCTTCCTCCTCTTCATCTTCCTCCTCTTCTTCGTCCTCCTCTTCCTCTTCCTCCTCCTCTTCTTCCTCTTCATCTTCCTCCTCCTCTTCTTCGTCCTCCTCTTCCTCTTCCTCCTCTTCTTCCTCCTCCTCCTCCTCCTCCTCTTCCTCCTCCTCTTCTTCCTCCTCCTCTTCTTCCTCTTCTTCATCAGGGGGGATGGGGTGAGACAGCACTCGTCGCAACTCCGTCATGAAGCTCTGAGGTGGCCACCGCTGAGTGAGAGGGTCGTCTTCATCGTCTTCATCGTCCTCCTCCTCTTCGGAGCTAGATCCGTAGCTCTCCCAGTCGGACCTGTCGTCGTCTTCCTCCTCCTCTTCTTCTTCTTCCTCCTCCTCTTCTTCCTCTTCCTCCTCCTCTTCCTCCTCCTCTTCTTCATCCTCCTCTTCTTCCTCTTCTTCATCAGGGGGGATGGGGTGAGACAGCACTCGTCGCAACTCCGTCATGAAGCTCTGAGGTGGCCACCGCTGAGTGAGAGGGTCGTCTTCATCGTCCTCCTCCTCTTCGGAGCTAGATCCGTAGCTCTCCCAGTCGGACCTGTCGTCGTCTTCCTCCTCCTCTTCTTCTTCTTCCTCCTCCTCTTCTTCCTCTTCCTCCTCCTCTTCTTCCTCTTCCTCCTCCTCTTCTTCCTCTTCTGTCTCCTCTTCGTCCTGAGAGAAGACCTGGGGAAGAACCTCACCTACAACCACAGCATGAATCTCAACCTCACTAACCTCTACCTCCTCAGAGGAGTTGGGGAGAATGCCGTGGTCCTCGTCGAGGCCGTGCAGTGTGGGACGTTCCATGACGCAGCTAACACCAGCTTTGAAGAAAACATTGAAACTGTCAGGATTTCTCATTACATGAAATATTTCCCCGATCACATAAGCAATAATCAACGATTTGTAAAGTCGACAGCAGATCCCCAGAGTATCTATGACTGCATGACCCAATGAGTACTAACACACAAGAAGCATGTCCTTTGAACAGTAACATGAAATAGCTCTGCTTTGGTCAAGCTGAACTGATAACACATGGCAAACCAACCACCTATAACAATAATAATAAACAATGAATGCTATTATTGTCCTCACTACTGTTATTGTTTCATAGGGCAAAAATACGGTAGGGTTTTTTAATATTAGAAAGCTTTAAAAAAGCCACTGTTAGAGCTCTGGACATAGACGTTTATTCTGCGTGTGTGCGCACGGGACGCTCACTGGTTTGCAATAAAAAAGCGTGCACGTGTTTTATATGCATTGAACGAGTCAGTCAGTGAAACGCGGCGGCATTGATGCAACATGACCACAGAAACATGAATTCCTTTAATGTATCACTATTCCCCCAGTGTATGAATTACACATCACAGCGCGTGGAGCAGGTGCAGCGCGCGCACATGCAGTCCCTTATACGCATGGGCGAAAGTAAGCCGGTACTGGCCGGTACGGCGTACCACTAAAATATTTGGAGAGGGTACGCCGTACCGGAAAGAAAAATACTGTCTCTGAAAAATATTGCATTTTCAGCATGACAACACAACTGCTAACGTCAAATTACCAGAGGCAACACGTTTTCCCCCAAAATATATTTCATAGACATCGTTCTGAGCTGTATTGTGTCTAAACCTCCTGTGCAGCTGGACAGACAACGAGCAAGCTATGGTGCGCGCGTACAGTAGCCTACAGTAACTGCGCCAACGTGCACTGGTATCCAAAGTGTTTTAGCAGACGGACGTTTCTTGGAAAGTCTCCCAAATAATAAAAAAAAAACATACAGGCTAAAGAAAAATATATTGATGTTTCAATAGCCTGTTCTGGTTTGATGTGTGCAGTTTTTCGCTGGAGAGACAAGAGACAGACAGCGCGTGTGCGGCTTAACCAGATCTTGCGCAGCAATTATGAAAGTAGGCCTATAGGAAGTCCTTGTGAATGCTTGATAAGTAGAATGTAATACAGTAAATAAACATAAATAAATAATTAGGCTAAGTTAAATGCGCGCGCATTATAAATATATCATAGTACCACCAAGAAATATAATAACTACTTTCCCCCCTGCTTATACGGTTACTGAACTGATCGCTCTCTTGTCACTCGATATCAAAATGCATCAACAACGAGCAAAGTGCATTTCAATGTGAAATATCAGAGGAATAGTGTATACAGCATGTCACAATCCATTCACAAGTAAGTTTCAACCACCGTGACGTGGGTTGACTACACCCGCGCGCCGTGACGCCACGCATCAGCCGTCCCTATGGACTCGGTGGATTACAAATAAAAACATTCGAGCATTTCATGAACTCCGTTCTCAGCGCCATCTTTTTTCACAAATTTCAATGTTACATTTCGACGATATAATAACCTCAAACCAAATAACAGTGTTTTAAAACCTCTTCATTAATTGTTGACACATTCCACGGATGCTCCGCGAGATTTAACACATCCCGCCCCTCAAATAATCATTTTACACGGAGAAATTATCGACTGAGTGTCTGTGTCCACCAAATCTTACTTCTTTTGCCTTTAAACTCAATGTGTCGTACTCATTTGTAACCTGGGAACCCTTCTAAGGATGTAGAGGATCAAAAAGTTGTCTTACTTGCACACCGAAGGTCACAATCACAGCCAACCGCCTCCAGCAGGTGGTCGTCGCCGATGCTCCGCCGCCCGAGGGCCTTTTTCAGCCTCTTCTGTGCTCCACAAAAGTTGTTATTTCGTAGTTCACTTCACCAACAATATTCGTATCGAGTAGATTTCGTCCAGCAGTTAAAAACTCAAAGAGTTCGGTCTCAGCAATTTGATATCACAAGAAGTTTAAAGTTCGTGTTCAAGTCAAAGTGCAAAGGGAACGTTCAGAAAGTCCGCAGACCTTAAATACCCTCGGTCGGGTCATCGTTCGGTTGCCATGGCATTTAAGGACGCGCGTGTGTGCGTGTTTGTACGTGTTCGTTCTTTCTTTCAATAGTTTGTGAACATCTGTTTCTGCAACTTTCCAAAGAAATAGCGAAACATGCCCTTTTTTTTTGCTGTTTTATAATAAGTCTGCTCAACACAGAGACAAACATTTTAGTAGTTTATCATGCCATGTTGTGAACACAGCTTAAATCATTGTTATTAACACTGCAACCGACCACGCATAGTCCTGGTAGAGGTAAAAGTGGTAAAAAGTGGGAAGGAGCCAGAAGGTCAAACATAATGTTTCATACGTTTGGTCTGTTGATTGATTTGGTCTTTTAAGGAAAACTATCAAATACTTTTATTTTGGTCAAATTAATTTTCAGACTTTAGATCCATCACATAAAGCTGTAAATTATCCCTTTACCACATGATTCGTGCATGTCTGTCCATTTAGACATATAGTCTGAAACAAACTTTTGAAATATGACACATTTAACTAGAAAATGCATTTCCTGCGGAAAATGCGTGGGAATGCTGAGTAGCTGAATTGCTAAAGCTAAACTGGTTGAATAGCTTAAAGCCATAAGAAAAAGTTGAAGTAGTGAGAGTAGTTGAAAAAGTGGAAATCGGTTTAATATGTTTGAATTTATTTAAAGAGTTATATACACTGCATAGAACGAAAAAACATCAATTTAGCTGAGATGAGATGTGAAATATATTGCTTGAAAAGAAGGGGGCTGAAGAGCTTTGCATTGACAACGAAAAATTAAATGCATTAAAGACAAGGATGTTCAAAAACACAAAGTATACGACGATATTAAGGCATCAGAATTGCCTAAATATGGATTGTTCTTTTATATGTGATCTGAAGTTTACTGAAACAATGCAAGTCTGAAGAGTTTATAGTTATTTTTATATTGATTATTAATGTTGGACGTTGCCCATCAAACACTATGTTCTGCTGTTACAATTACAGTACTGACATTATATACATGAAAACAATGGCATGAAATATTCGAAGGTTATTTCTCCTCAGCCTCCTCAAAGTTAAAGAATTGTGCCTGAAAAAGGTGAACCTAAATCGCACACTTTGTAATGAACCACAGCCTTGTCCTAGCCGGACCTCCAGACTACCCTCAAAGTTAGCAAATTGTGCCCGAAAAAGGTGAACGTAAATCGGACACGTTGTAATGAACCAGGTTGCAGCCATACCAGTCTCGTGCTACCTGCTCTTCGCGGCTAACGTTAATAACGCCGTGGTCTTTCTCCCTCTCATAATTTGTAGACCTGAGCCTATCCTGAAGAAGGCCCCCTCTGTCGGGGGCCGGGTCAGACAGAGGTGGACGGAGCCGACAGCTCCCTGAATTAGCCCAAAGAAGCTTTTCAAAAGTGACTGGAGGGCCAGTCTACTTCCATCAAAGACTGATCCACCCACAGCCATCAAATTGCTATCAACGCAGAATCTTTACGCATGTTACCAATATGTTACCAACTTTAAGACACGCAGTCTCTCGATAAACTAGTAACTTAAACATGTATTTCTTCAATTGGCCTGTGGAGGGGAGCAACGCGCCCTTCTCTCCGTTGGCTGCTGCATGAGCAGAAGAAGAAAATTACACCCGCTCTGCTTCCGGTTCGGCCCGCGCGACAGAAGAGACAGTTTGAACGTTCATTATACGTTCTTTCTCTGAAGGAAGCTTTCAGTTATCCCGTGAGCTACACGTTCTGACTCTGAAAGGGAATCAGGTTCCAACCAAACTATGCCTCTGACATCGTGACAAACGGCGTCTGAACGCGGCTGCTTGTTGGACGAGGAGCTACTGGGGAACGGTAAAGTATCTATCAATAGGTACACAGCCCCGTTGGCGGTCAGTATTGCTAACAGTAACCTAAAGACGCTTAACAACTAGACATTGCAAATGGAATGGCATTCATCACCGATTTTACACCCCAATGGGTTCATTGCACAGAGAAACCGTCTTTGATTTTATTTTTATGTTGCTCCTCAGAGATCTCCTTCAATATGTTTTCTAAAATGTATTTCCTCGTATGTTGCTGTGATTTAGTGCATCTTATTTAATAGGTCAAACCGGTATAACTTTGACTAAAGGTAAAACCATGACCATCTGATATTCCAAGGGTTCAGATCAGATCCCTTCACTATGTCGCTGAACCCCAGTCAGGAGGGCCTGATCAGCCAGGTGTTTGAGACCTATCTGTAGGATCATCATCATGGGGACATTGTGCAGCTGCTTGCAGACACTGGTGAAGAGGCCCATCGCTGTGTGCTGGTTAATGCCATGACTTTGTTTGAAGCCAATATGGAGGTAATGGCAAAGCAATTAAAAACATAACTTACTGTATTCTAAATAATATGTTGGTCTACTTGAAATGTATTTGATTCTAGTCGAGCAATATGCTCTAAATTTTTATGGTATAATGAAGCATATTTTCCCTGTACCCATATATTAATATGTGACATGGATAACGTGGGATATAATCAACCTAATTTCATTGAACTGTGTTTCTGCGATCAAGATATAACAATTTCTTAAATACTGTATCCTAAATTGTGGATAATTAAGCTATATATCACATGCTGAAGTACAGTTTCTGGAGTATAAAATAAAAATAAAAACAAGAACCGTACAGAACCGAAAACCGTGACCTTAAAACCGGAATACGAACCGAACCGTGGGTTTTGTGAACCGTGCCACTCCTATTATATATATATATATATATATACTTGAACTAATTTCATGTTATTTATATCAATCCACAGGTTGGGGATTATTTCAACACCAACCCCCACGATGTCTTGGCTCTATTTGATAAAGTTTTACAAAGAACAGCCCTGGAGTTATCAAGTTATGGAGGACAAAAACATGAGAAAATGGGACCCACTCTTCATGCACGAATCACAGGTCAGACATGCATCCAGGGCTTGACATTAGCACCTGCCAAATGTGGGTAGAATTCAGCATGTGGATTGTACTTGGTATAAAGGTCTGGACTACACACCCCTCCCACCACACACACACACAGGTGCAGAGGCTGTCAGTGGGTAGTGTCCCTCGCGCTATGCTGGTGGTTCTGGAGGACGACCTTGTCGACAGTTGTAAATCTGGTAAGAACTGTAAATGGCAAGCGTTGTTAACAGAAATGCATAGAATCCGCTTCTCCAAATGCGTGAGCGAGTTTACCCATGCAAGCCAAAGGCTTTGTCATTATATGGACATTATAGTTCTTATACCTCATGTCCACCTTTCTAGTAGACAGAGATGATGTGACTGTTAGTGGGTTGTTTCTAGGATATGACTATTTATGGGGTCTTTCTAGGAGATGATGTGACTGTTTATGGGGTGATGTACCAGCGCTGGAAGCCCTTTCATGAAGGCACTTGCTGTGACGTGGAGCTCGTCCTTAAAGCTAACAACATAGAAGTGAACAACCAGCAGGCTTCTGCTTCTAATCTCATGAAGGATGTTCAGAAAGAGTTTGAAGACTTCTGGAATAACTACAAACATGATCCCATAGCTGGTGAGTAATAACTGCCTTGCAACATAAAAAATAAAATAAAAAATATTTTATTGTTGATTTTATTTTTTTGAATGTTCCCCCCTCGCTCTGTAGGTAGGAACGCAATCCTGTCGAGCCTGTGCCCACAGGTATTTGGCATGTTTGTGATTAAACTGGCGGTTGCCATGGTGTTGGCTGGTGGTGTGCAGAGAGTAGATTCTTCTGCCAAGATCAGGGGTAACTCTCATTCTTATTCCTTATATGTTATTAATAGCAAGAGTTTTAACATGTTTGATGTAATGTACTGCATTGTCATGGCACAGGTAATACTACTGAAATGATTTGTTTACGGTCAAGAAAAATAAACCAACTTCCACACAAAAAGACGTCACTCTCTAGGTCGTCTTCGACAAAAAAATGTTACACCACCTATTCTGTCTGTGAATTGCTTTGAAACATGTGCAAGCCTTTTAGAACTATGTATTGAAACGAGTCGGTCGACACAAGACGCAGACGCAGACACAGAAGCCTGCGCCAGCATTAATGGGTCTCGACCCATATGATGTTGTTTCCCGGACCCAGGAGTAACATCAATTGATAATAATACATTCTATACCTCAACTGGCACAGCTTTTCAAGCCTTTGCTGCACTCCGTTCAGATGTCCAGAAAACCCACTGACCAAAATGAATTCTGTTCCCTTCTAGGGGAGTGTCATATGTTGCTGGTTGGGGACCCTGGTACAGGAAAGTCTCAGTTCCTTAAGTATGCAGCTAAGATAATGCCTCGATCTGTACTCACAACTGGAATTGGTTCAACAAGTGCAGGTAGGCATTGATGTGTTCTCTGTGAGCTCTCATGCTGCATATTATCCATAGATATATATTTATATTAGACCTGCCAAAGTTAATGTGTGGCCAAGATTAATGCAATAAAACATGTTAACGCAACTGTTTACTTCTAGGGGTTGTAAGTGGGTTTTTACACAATATAAACATGAATCATAAAAATACCCTTTGTAAAAATAAAAAAATATATATTATTGAATAAATGCCCTTCTGCTCCTCTTTACGTACACACTGACGGCTCGAAATCCCTAATATTATTCCCAGACTTGGCATCTTGCTCCCTTGAACCTTCATTAAATCAATATTATAATTATTTATTAGTTAGCAGGTAGAGAGGGGTGGGAATAAAATTGAATAGTGTACCGAATATACAATTCAGTTTATAAATTTACACTTATGTAATATTCATTAAATAATAATTATTTTGTTTAAGGTTTTTTGAATGGATGCCAATTTTTAATTGATCTATTTGAAAATCTCGCGTACTCTCTGAAGTGCCTTCACGTGCCCCCAGGGGTACATGTACCCTCATTTGAGAAACACTGATCTAATGCATCTCCACATATTTACATGCAATATTACACAAGTAATGCATTTAAAGACCAATGAAATTGAAACAATAAATCGTGATTTGCATTAAGTTTATTTGTTGTAAGTTGAAATGATATCAGATTTTAGAATCCTAAGAACATCATTGTTTTAGGTAATATCAATTATTGGCTGACATCTGTAGAAGGCTCCCGGTGTGTGTGAGGAGCGTCCCAAACCCACGAGCACGGAAGATGCCAATGAAGACAAACAACGCCCTCTGTGCCGGTGGGGACGGGACGTCCCCTTGTCCTCTTGCGGGATGGGCGGGGCGGCTGCTGTTGAGGCGGGGGGCAAGGAGGACTGACTCTACCCCAGTGGGACTAACTGGGGTGCTGAGAGAGATTCTGGGGTATGTGGTGGGTCTGGGTCCTCCTGGGATGATGGATTGGTTGACGTCAGCTCTCAGCTGTCCCAGGAGTGAAACAAAAGCCTGTAGGAGTCTTGCCCTGTAAAACCCAAACACAAGTGATAACATTTTTTAGCTCAACTACACAACCTATATTACATTGTTGTGTATAATCTTTATTACTGATACTTCAATAGTCTGAGGTATTACTTACTTGGCCCAATGAAAGAAAGGCACCAGCCGCTCTTTAGTCGTCCATCCTTCTCATCTGGTCCTGCAGTCGTCCATCCTTCTCATCTGGTCCTGTCCTCCATTCTTCTCATCTGGTCCTGTATTAGGCTTATGTTTTCCGTTGTCAAGGAGATCCTGGATGACTATAAAAGAAACTTGAAAACCTTTTTTTAACTTTGGTAATATAACTTGAACGTTGTCTGGTTCAGTCACCTTCACCTTCATTTTCTTAACAATAAAAACTATAGAGACTTTCGGGAGATTTCATGTTTGGTATGCATGTTATTAATAACTATATACTTACCTTTGTCTGGTGAAGACATCTAGACTACATAAAGAAAAATACAACACAGAATAACAACCATACCCTGCAAACTTACCTGGTCTCTGCATATAGCATCAACTATTAATCAAAATGAAAATCCATTAGGAAGAGACATGTAAAAACTCTGCTACAAGATGCTACCTATAGCCAACCTCACTAATCAAGAGAAAAGTCTGGGGCTTCATCAGTCCTGATCAGACACTGTAGTCCTCTTCCCATGTCCGCTCAGTGGAGGAGGGGCCGAGGCCTGAAGTGCAAGGGGCTGTGTCCGCACGGTCCTCATCACCGTTCCTCTGCCTTACCTGCCCCGTGTCATCCTCTTGCCTGCATGGTGGAGTCCTGGGGTCGGTGCTTCGTCAGGAAATTCCACATAAGAAGGGAGTGGGGGAGATTGCACTGGTCCCCTCAAGTACAAGGGGCTGTGTCCACATGGTCATGGTCACCGTCCCTCTGCCTTTCCATACTTACCTGCCTGTGTCATCCTCTTCCCTGCTTGGAGGACACTTGGGACTTCTGGAGGAGAGGAGTTGCCGCGTCTTCAGGACATCAATCCGAGTCCCTGTCTTCAGCCCACTGTCAGTATCACTGTCAGAGAAAACGAGGCCTGAAGTGGATGGTATTGACTCCCTGTAGTCCTCTTCTCTGGCCCTCTAGGTAGAGGATGGGCCGAGGCCTGAAATACAGGGGTCTGGGTCCACGTGGTCCTCCTTGCCGTTCCTCTGCCTCTTCACATCTTACCTGCCCTGTGTCGTCCTCTTGTCTGCTCCTCTTGGTGAACAATCCTGACCTGGGGAATTGGGGTCGGTGCTCCTTCAGGACATTCCACATGAGAAAGTTCCCAGCACACACTCTCTACTCCTCTGGACTCCATGCGTAGCACTCCTGTAGCATCCTTTCCGCCGCCTGACCGAGGTGGCCCAAGTTCCTCTGCAAGTTCCTCTGCGCCATCCCTTCCTCTTCCTCCTCCTCTTCTTCCTCTTCCTCCTCTTCTTCCTCCTCCTCTTCTTCCTCCTCCTCTTCCTCCTCCTCCTCTTCTTCCTCCTCCTCTTCTTCCTCCTCCTCTTCCTCCTCTTCCTCCATCAATGCGTAGCACTCCTGTAGCAACCTTTCCGCCGCCCGACCGAGGTGGTCCAAGTGCCTCTCCAAGTTGAAACCGCGCGCCATCCCTTCCTCTTCCTCCTCCTCTTCCTCCTCTTCTTCCTCCTCTTCATCTTCCTCCTCTTCTTCGTCCTCCTCTTCCTCTTCCTCCTCCTCTTCTTCCTCTTCATCTTCCTCCTCCTCTTCTTCGTCCTCCTCTTCCTCTTCCTCCTCTTCTTCCTCCTCCTCCTCCTCCTCCTCTTCCTCCTCCTCTTCTTCCTCCTCCTCTTCTTCCTCTTCTTCATCAGGGGGGATGGGGTGAGACAGCACTCGTCGCAACTCCGTCATGAAGCTCTGAGGTGGCCACCGCTGAGTGAGAGGGTCGTCTTCATCGTCTTCATCGTCCTCCTCCTCTTCGGAGCTAGATCCGTAGCTCTCCCAGTCGGACCTGTCGTCGTCTTCCTCCTCCTCTTCTTCTTCTTCCTCCTCCTCTTCTTCCTCTTCCTCCTCCTCTTCCTCCTCCTCTTCTTCCTCCTCCTCTTCTTCCTCTTCTTCATCAGGGGGGATGGGGTGAGACAGCACTCGTCGCAACTCCGTCATGAAGCTCTGAGGTGGCCACCGCTGAGTGAGAGGGTCGTCTTCATCGTCCTCCTCCTCTTCGGAGCTAGATCCGTAGCTCTCCCAGTCGGACCTGTCGTCGTCTTCCTCCTCCTCTTCTTCTTCTTCCTCCTCCTCTTCTTCCTCTTCCTCCTCCTCTTCTTCCTCTTCCTCCTCCTCTTCTTCCTCTTCTGTCTCCTCTTCGTCCTGAGAGAAGACCTGGGGAAGAACCTCACCTACAACCACAGCATGAATCTCAACCTCACTAACCTCTACCTCCTCAGAGGAGTTGGGGAGAATGCCGTGGTCCTCGTCGAGGCCGTGCAGTGTGGGACGTTCCATGACGCAGCTAACACCAGCTTTGAAGAAAACATTGAAACTGTCAGGATTTCTCATTACATGAAATATTTCCCCGATCACATAAGCAATAATCAACGATTTGTAAAGTCGACAGCAGATCCCCAGAGTATCTATGACTGCATGACCCAATGAGTACTAACACACAAGAAGCATGTCCTTTGAACAGTAACATGAAATAGCTCTGCTTTGGTCAAGCTGAACTGATAACACATGGCAAACCAACCACCTATAACAATAATAATAAACAATGAATGCTATTATTGTCCTCACTACTGTTATTGTTTCATAGGGCAAAAATACGGTAGGGTTTTTTAATATTAGAAAGCTTTAAAAAAGCCACTGTTAGAGCTCTGGACATAGACGTTTATTCTGCGTGTGTGCGCACGGGACGCTCACTGGTTTGCAATAAAAAAGCGTGCACGTGTTTTATATGCATTGAACGAGTCAGTCAGTGAAACGCGGCGGCATTGATGCAACATGACCACAGAAACATGAATTCCTTTAATGTATCACTATTCCCCCAGTGTATGAATTACACATCACAGCGCGTGGAGCAGGTGCAGCGCGCGCACATGCAGTCCCTTATACGCATGGGCGAAAGTAAGCCGGTACTGGCCGGTACGGCGTACCACTAAAATATTTGGAGAGGGTACGCCGTACCGGAAAGAAAAATACTGTCTCTGAAAAATATTGCATTTTCAGCATGACAACACAACTGCTAACGTCAAATTACCAGAGGCAACACGTTTTCCCCCAAAATATATTTCATAGACATCGTTCTGAGCTGTATTGTGTCTAAACCTCCTGTGCAGCTGGACAGACAACGAGCAAGCTATGGTGCGCGCGTACAGTAGCCTACAGTAACTGCGCCAACGTGCACTGGTATCCAAAGTGTTTTAGCAGACGGACGTTTCTTGGAAAGTCTCCCAAATAATAAAAAAAAAACATACAGGCTAAAGAAAAATATATTGATGTTTCAATAGCCTGTTCTGGTTTGATGTGTGCAGTTTTTCGCTGGAGAGACAAGAGACAGACAGCGCGTGTGCGGCTTAACCAGATCTTGCGCAGCAATTATGAAAGTAGGCCTATAGGAAGTCCTTGTGAATGCTTGATAAGTAGAATATAATACAGTAAATAAACATAAATCAATAAATAAATAATTAGGCTAAGTTAAATGCGCGCGCATTATAAATATATCATAGTACCACCAAGAAATATAATAACTACTTTCCCCCCTGCTTATACGGTTACTGAACTGATCGCTCTCTTGTCACTCGATATCAAAATGCATCAACAACGAGCAAAGTGCATTTCAATGTGAAATATCAGAGGAATAGTGTATACAGCATGTCACAATCCATTCACAAGTAAGTTTCAACCACCGTGACGTGGGTTGACTACACCAGCGCGCCGTGACGCCACGCATCAGCCGTCCCTATGGACTCGGTGGATTACAAATAAAAACATTCGAGCATTTCATGAACTCCGTTCTCAGCGCCATCTTTTTTCACAAATTTCAATGTTACATTTCGACGATATAATAACCTCAAACCAAATAACAGTGTTTTAAAACCTCTTCATTAATTGTTGACACATTCCACGGATGCTCCGCGAGATTTAACACATCCCGCCCCTCAAATTATCATTTTACACGGAGAAATTATCGACTGAGTGTCTGTGTCCACCAAATCTTACTTCTTTTGCCTTTAAACTCAACGTGTCGTACTCATTTGTAACCTGGGAACCCTTCTAAGGATGTAGAGGATCAACAAGTTGTCTTACTTGCACACCGAAGGTCACAATCACAGCCAACCGCCTCCAGCAGGTGGTCGTCGCCGATGCTCCGCCGCCCGAGGGCCTTTTTCAGCCTCTTCTGTGCTCCACAAAAGTTGTTATTTCGTAGTTCACTTCACCAACAATATTCGTATCGAGTAGATTTCGTCCAGCAGTTAAAAACTCAAAGAGTTCGGTCTCAGCAATTTGATATCACAAGAAGTTTAAAGTTCGTGTTCAAGTCAAAGTGCAAAGGGAACGTTCAGAAAGTCCGCAGACCTTAAATACCCTCGGTCGGGTCATCGTTCGGTTGCCATGGCATTTAAGGACGCGCGTGTGTGCGTGTTTGTACGTGTTCGTTCTTTCTTTCAATAGTTTGTGAACATCTGTTTCTGCAACTTTCCAAAGAAATAGCGAAACATGCCCTTTTTTTTGCTGTTTTATAATAAGTCTGCTCAACACAGAGACAAACATTTTAGTAGTTTATCATGCCATGTTGTGAACACAGCTTAAATCATTGTTATTAACACTGCAACCGACCACGCATAGTCCTGGTAGAGGTAAAAGTGGTAAAAAGTGGGAAGGAGCCAGAAGGTCAAACATAATGTTTCATACGTTTGGTCTGTTGATTGATTTGGTCTTTTAAGGAAAACTATCAAATACTTTTATTTTGGTCAAATTCATTTTCAGACTTTAGATCCATCACATAAAGCTGTAAATTATCCCTTTACCACATGATTCGTGCATGTCTGTCCATTTAGACATATAGTCTGAAACAAACTTTTGAAATATGACACATTTAACTAGAAAATGCATTTCCTGCGGAAAATGCGTGGGAATGCTGAGTAGCTGAATTGCTAAAGCTAAACTGGTTGAATAGCTTAAAGCCATAAGAAAAAGTTGAAGTAGTGAGAGTAGTTGAAAAAGTGGAAATCGGTTTAATATGTTTGAATTTATTTAAAGAGTTATATACACTGCATAGAACGAAAAACCATCAATTTAGCTGAGATGAGATGTGAAATATATTGCTTGAAAAGAAGGGGGCTGAAGAGCTTTGCATTGACAACGAAAAATTAAATGCATTAAAGACAAGGATGTTCAAAAACACAAAGTATACGACGATATTAAGGCATCAGAATTGCCTAAATATGGATTGTTATTTTATATGTGATCTGAAGTTTACTGAAACAATGCAAGTCTGAAGAGTTTATAGTTATTTTTATATTGATTATTAATGTTGGACGTTGCCCATCAAACACTATGTTCTGCTGTTACAATTACAGTACTGACATTATATACATGAAAACAATGGCATGAAATATTCGAAGGTTATTTCTCCTCAGCCTCCTCAAAGTTAAAGAATTGTGCCTGAAAAAGGTGAACCTAAATCGCACACCTTGTAATGAACCACAGCCTTGTCCTAGCCGGACCTCCAGACTACCCTCAAAGTTAGCAAATTGTGCCCGAAAAAGGTGAACGTAAATCGGACACGTTGTAATGAACCAGGTTGCAGCCATACCAGTCTCGTGCTACCTGCTCTTCGCGGCTAACGTTAATAACGCCGTGGTCTTTCTCCCTCTCATAATTTGTAGACCTGAGCCTATCCTGAAGAAGGCCCCCTCTGTCGGGGGCCGGGTCAGACAGAGGTGGACGGAGCCGACAGCTCCCTGAATTAGCCCAAAGAAGCTTTTCAAAAGTGACTGGAGGGCCAGTCTACTTCCATCAAAGACTGATCCACCCACAGCCATCAAATTGCTATCAACGCAGAATCTTTACGCATGTTACCAATATGTTACCAACTTTAAGACACGCAGTCTCTCGATAAACTAGTAACTTAAACATGTATTTCTTCAATTGGCCTGTGGAGGGGAGCAACGCGCCCTTCTCTCCGTTGGCTGCTGCATGAGCAGAAGAAGAAAATTACACCCGCTCTGCTTCCGGTTCGGCCCGCGCGACAGAAGAGACAGTTTGAACGTTCATTATACGTTCTTTCTCTGAAGGAAGCTTTCAGTTATCCCGTGAGCTACACGTTCTGACTCTGAAAGGGAATCAGGTTCCAACCAAACTATGCCTCTGACATCGTGACAAACGGCGTCTGAACGCGGCTGCTTGTTGGACGAGGAGCTACTGGGGAACGGTAAAGTATCTATCAATAGGTACACAGCCCCGTTGGCGGTCAGTATTGCTAACAGTAACCTAAAGACGCTTAACAACTAGACATTGCAAATGGAATGGCATTCATCACCGATTTTACACCCCAATGGGTTCATTGCACAGAGAAACCGTCTTTGATTTTATTTTTATGTTGCTCCTCAGAGATCTCCTTCAATATGTTTTCTAAAATGTATTTCCTCGTATGTTGCTGTGATTTAGTGCATCTTATTTAATAGGTAAAACCGGTATAACTTTGACTAAAGGTAAAACCATGACCATCTGATATTCCAAGGGTTCAGATCAGATCCCTTCACTATGTCGCTGAACCCCAGTCAGGAGGGCCTGATCAGCCAGGTGTTTGAGACCTATCTGAAGGATCATCATCATGGGGACATTGTGCAGCTGCTTGCAGACACTGGTGAAGAGGCCCATCGCTGTGTGCTGGTTAATGCCATGACTTTGTTTGAAGCCAATATGGAGGTAATGGCAAAGCAATTAAAAACATAACTTACTGTATTCTAAATAATATGTTGGTCTACTTGAAATGTATTTGATTCTAGTCGAGCAATATGCTCTAAATTTTTATGGTATAATGAAGCATATTTTCCCTGTACCCATATATTAATATGTGACATGGATAACGTGGGATATAATCAACCTAATTTCATTGAACTGTGTTTCTGCGATCAAGATATAACAATTTCTTAAATACTGTATCCTAAATTGTGGATAATTAAGCTATATATCACATGCTGAAGTACGTTTCTGGAGTATAAAATAAAAATAAAAACAAGAACCGTACAGAACCGAAAACCGTGACCTTAAAACCGGAATACGAACCGAACCGTGGGTTTTGTGAACCGTGCCACTCCTATTATATATATATATATATATATACTTGAACTAATTTCATGTTATTTATATCAATCCACAGGTTGGGGATTATTTCAACACCAACCCCCACGATGTCTTGGCTCTATTTGATAAAGTTTTACAAAGAACAGCCCTGGAGTTATCAAGTTATGGAGGACAAAAACATGAGAAAATGGGACCCACTCTTCATGCACGAATCACAGGTCAGACATGCATCCAGGGCTTGACATTAGCACCTGCCAAATGTGGGTAGAATTCAGCTGTGGTTGTACTTGGTATAAAGGTCTGGACTACACACCCCTCCCACCACACACACACACAGGTGCAGAGGCTGTCAGTGGGTAGTGTCCCTCGCGCTATGCTGGTGGTTCTGGAGGACGACCTTGTCGACAGTTGTAAATCTGGTAAGAACTGTAAATGGCAAGCGTTGTTAACAGAAATGCATAGAATCCGCTTCTCCAAATGCGTGAGCGAGTTTACCCATGCAAGCCAAAGGCTTTGTCATTATATGGACATTATAGTTCTTATACCTCATGTCCACCTTTCTAGTAGACAGAGATGATGTGACTGTTAGTGGGTTGTTTCTAGGATATGACTATTTATGGGGTCTTTCTAGGAGATGA
This sequence comes from Apeltes quadracus, assembly GCA_021346845.1. Lineage (NCBI taxonomy): Eukaryota > Metazoa > Chordata > Actinopteri > Perciformes > Gasterosteidae > Apeltes > Apeltes quadracus. The sequence goes on along the minus strand of CM037934.1, from coordinate 3,024,002 downwards.
TGTGACTGTTTATGGGGTGATGTACCAGCGCTGGAAGCCCTTTCATGAAGGCACTTGCTGTGACGTGGAGCTCGTCCTTAAAGCTAACAACATAGAAGTGAACAACCAGCAGGCTTCTGCTTCTAATCTCATGAAGGATGTTCAGAAAGAGTTTGAAGACTTCTGGAATAACTACAAACATGATCCCATAGCTGGTGAGTAATAACTGCCTTGCAACATAAAAAATAAAATAAAAAATATTTTATTGTTGATTTTATTTTTTTGAATGTTCCCCCCTCGCTCTGTAGGTAGGAACGCAATCCTGTCGAGCCTGTGCCCACAGGTATTTGGCATGTTTGTGATTAAACTGGCGGTTGCCATGGTGTTGGCTGGTGGTGTGCAGAGAGTAGATTCTTCTGCCAAGATCAGGGGTAACTCTCATTCTTATTCCTTATATGTTATTAATAGCAAGAGTTTTAACATGTTTGATGTAATGTACTGCATTGTCATGGCACAGGTAATACTACTGAAATGATTTGTTTACGGTCAAGAAAAATAAACCAACTTCCACACAAAAAGACGTCACTCTCTAGGTCGTCTTCGACAAAAAAATGTTACACCACCTATTCTGTCTGTGAATTGCTTTGAAACATGTGCAAGCCTTTTAGAACTATGTATTGAAACGAGTCGGTCGACACAAGACGCAGACGCAGACACAGAAGCCTGCGCCAGCATTAATGGGTCTCGACCCATATGATGTTGTTTCCCGGACCCAGGAGTAACATCAATTGATAATAATACATTCTATACCTCAACTGGCACAGCTTTTCAAGCCTTTGCTGCACTCCGTTCAGATGTCCAGAAAACCCACTGACCAAAATGAATTCTGTTCCCTTCTAGGGGAGTGTCATATGTTGCTGGTTGGGGACCCTGGTACAGGAAAGTCTCAGTTCCTTAAGTATGCAGCTAAGATAATGCCTCGATCTGTACTCACAACTGGAATTGGTTCAACAAGTGCAGGTAGGCATTGATGTGTTCTCTGTGAGCTCTCATGCTGCATATTATCCATAGATATATATTTATATTAGGACCTGCCAAAGTTAATGTGTGGCCAAGATTAATGCAATAAAACATGTTAACGCAACTGTTTACTTCTAGGGGTTGTAAGTGGGTTTTTACACAATATAAACATGAATCATAAAAATACCCTTTGTAAAAATAAAAAAATATATATTATTGAATAAATGCCCTTCTGCTCCTCTTTACGTACACACTGACGGCTCGAAATCCCTAATATTATTCCCAGACTTGGCATCTTGCTCCCTTGAACCTTCATTAAATCAATATTATAATTATTTATTAGTTAGCAGGTAGAGAGGGGTGGGAATAAAATTGAATAGTGTACCGAATATACAATTCAGTTTATAAATTTACACTTATGTAATATTCATTAAATAATAATTATTTTGTTTAAGGTTTTTTGAATGGATGCCAATTTTTAATTGATCTATTTGAAAATCTCGCGTACTCTCTGAAGTGCCTTCACGTGCCCCCAGGGGTACATGTACCCTCATTTGAGAAACACTGATCTAATGCATCTCCACATATTTACATGCAATATTACACAAGTAATGCATTTAAAGACCAATGAAATTGAAACAATAAATCGTGATTTGCATTAAGTTTATTTGTTGTAAGTTGAAATGATATCAGATTTTAGAATCCTAAGAACATCATTGTTTTAGGTAATATCAATTATTGGCTGACATCTGTAGAAGGCTCCCGGTGTGTGTGAGGAGCGTCCCAAACCCACGAGCACGGAAGATGCCAATGAAGACAAACAACGCCCTCTGTGCCGGTGGGGACGGGACGTCCCCTTGTCCTCTTGCGGGATGGGCGGGGCGGCTGCTGTTGAGGCGGGGGGCAAGGAGGACTGACTCTACCCCAGTGGGACTAACTGGGGTGCTGAGAGAGATTCTGGGGTATGTGGTGGGTCTGGGTCCTCCTGGGATGATGGATTGGTTGACGTCAGCTCTCAGCTGTCCCAGGAGTGAAACAAAAGCCTGTAGGAGTCTTGCCCTGTAAAACCCAAACACAAGTGATAACATTTTTTAGCTCAACTACACAACCTATATTACATTGTTGTGTATAATCTTTATTACTGATACTTCAATAGTCTGAGGTATTACTTACTTGGCCCAATGAAAGAAAGGCACCAGCCGCTCTTTAGTCGTCCATCCTTCTCATCTGGTCCTGCAGTCGTCCATCCTTCTCATCTGGTCCTGTCCTCCATTCTTCTCATCTGGTCCTGTATTAGGCTTATGTTTTCCGTTGTCAAGGAGATCCTGGATGACTATAAAAGAAACTTGAAAACCTTTTTTTAACTTTGGTAATATAACTTGAACGTTGTCTGGTTCAGTCACCTTCACCTTCATTTTCTTAACAATAAAAACTATAGAGACTTTCGGGAGATTTCATGTTTGGTATGCATGTTATTAATAACTATATACTTACCTTTGTCTGGTGAAGACATCTAGACTACATAAAGAAAAATACAACACAGAATAACAACCATACCCTGCAAACTTACCTGGTCTCTGCATATAGCATCAACTATTAATCAAAATGAAAATCCATTAGGAAGAGACATGTAAAAACTCTGCTACAAGATGCTACCTATAGCCAACCTCACTAATCAAGAGAAAAGTCTGGGGCTTCATCAGTCCTGATCAGACACTGTAGTCCTCTTCCCATGTCCGCTCAGTGGAGGAGGGGCCGAGGCCTGAAGTGCAAGGGGCTGTGTCCGCACGGTCCTCATCACCGTTCCTCTGCCTTACCTGCCCCGTGTCATCCTCTTGCCTGCATGGTGGAGTCCTGGGGTCGGTGCTTCGTCAGGAAATTCCACATAAGAAGGGAGTGGGGGAGATTGCACTGGTCCCCTCAAGTACAAGGGGCTGTGTCCACATGGTCATGGTCACCGTCCCTCTGCCTTTCCATACTTACCTGCCTGTGTCATCCTCTTCCCTGCTTGGAGGACACTTGGGACTTCTGGAGGAGAGGAGTTGCCGCGTCTTCAGGACATCAATCCGAGTCCCTGTCTTCAGCCCACTGTCAGTATCACTGTCAGAGAAAACGAGGCCTGAAGTGGATGGTATTGACTCCCTGTAGTCCTCTTCTCTGGCCCTCTAGGTAGAGGATGGGCCGAGGCCTGAAATACAGGGGTCTGGGTCCACGTGGTCCTCCTTGCCGTTCCTCTGCCTCTTCACACTTACCTGCCCTGTGTCGTCCTCTTGTCTGCTCCTCTTGGTGAACAATCCTGACCTGGGGAATTGGGGTCGGTGCTCCTTCAGGACATTCCACATGAGAAAGTTCCCAGCACACACTCTCTACTCCTCTGGACTCCATGCGTAGCACTCCTGTAGCATCCTTTCCGCCGCCTGACCGAGGTGGCCCAAGTTCCTCTGCAAGTTCCTCTGCGCCATCCCTTCCTCTTCCTCCTCCTCTTCTTCCTCTTCCTCCTCTTCTTCCTCCTCCTCTTCTTCCTCCTCCTCTTCCTCCTCCTCCTCTTCTTCCTCCTCCTCTTCTTCCTCCTCCTCTTCCTCCTCTTCCTCCATCAATGCGTAGCACTCCTGTAGCAACCTTTCCGCCGCCCGACCGAGGTGGTCCAAGTGCCTCTCCAAGTTGAAACCGCGCGCCATCCCTTCCTCTTCCTCCTCCTCTTCCTCCTCTTCTTCCTCCTCTTCATCTTCCTCCTCTTCTTCGTCCTCCTCTTCCTCTTCCTCCTCCTCTTCTTCCTCTTCATCTTCCTCCTCCTCTTCTTCGTCCTCCTCTTCCTCTTCCTCCTCTTCTTCCTCCTCCTCCTCCTCTTCCTCCTCCTCTTCTTCCTCCTCCTCTTCTTCCTCTTCTTCATCAGGGGGGATGGGGTGAGACAGCACTCGTCGCAACTCCGTCATGAAGCTCTGAGGTGGCCACCGCTGAGTGAGAGGGTCGTCTTCATCGTCTTCATCGTCCTCCTCCTCTTCGGAGCTAGATCCGTAGCTCTCCCAGTCGGACCTGTCGTCGTCTTCCTCCTCCTCTTCTTCTTCTTCCTCCTCCTCTTCTTCCTCTTCCTCCTCCTCTTCCTCCTCCTCTTCTTCCTCCTCCTCTTCTTCCTCTTCTTCATCAGGGGGGATGGGGTGAGACAGCACTCGTCGCAACTCCGTCATGAAGCTCTGAGGTGGCCACCGCTGAGTGAGAGGGTCGTCTTCATCGTCCTCCTCCTCTTCGGAGCTAGATCCGTAGCTCTCCCAGTCGGACCTGTCGTCGTCTTCCTCCTCCTCTTCTTCTTCTTCCTCCTCCTCTTCTTCCTCTTCCTCCTCCTCTTCTTCCTCTTCCTCCTCCTCTTCTTCCTCTTCTGTCTCCTCTTCGTCCTGAGAGAAGACCTGGGGAAGAACCTCACCTACAACCACAGCATGAATCTCAACCTCACTAACCTCTACCTCCTCAGAGGAGTTGGGGAGAATGCCGTGGTCCTCGTCGAGGCCGTGCAGTGTGGGACGTTCCATGACGCAGCTAACACCAGCTTTGAAGAAAACATTGAAACTGTCAGGATTTCTCATTACATGAAATATTTCCCCGATCACATAAGCAATAATCAACGATTTGTAAAGTCGACAGCAGATCCCCAGAGTATCTATGACTGCATGACCCAATGAGTACTAACACACAAGAAGCATGTCCTTTGAACAGTAACATGAAATAGCTCTGCTTTGGTCAAGCTGAACTGATAACACATGGCAAACCAACCACCTATAACAATAATAATAAACAATGAATGCTATTATTGTCCTCACTACTGTTATTGTTTCATAGGGCAAAAATACGGTAGGGTTTTTTAATATTAGAAAGCTTTAAAAAAGCCACTGTTAGAGCTCTGGACATAGACGTTTATTCTGCGTGTGTGCGCACGGGACGCTCACTGGTTTGCAATAAAAAAGCGTGCACGTGTTTTATATGCATTGAACGAGTCAGTCAGTGAAACGCGGCGGCATTGATGCAACATGACCACAGAAACATGAATTCCTTTAATGTATCACTATTCCCCCAGTGTATGAATTACACATCACAGCGCGTGGAGCAGGTGCAGCGCGCGCACATGCAGTCCCTTATACGCATGGGCGAAAGTAAGCCGGTACTGGCCGGTACGGCGTACCACTAAAATATTTGGAGAGGGTACGCCGTACCGGAAAGAAAAATACTGTCTCTGAAAAATATTGCATTTTCAGCATGACAACACAACTGCTAACGTCAAATTACCAGAGGCAACACGTTTTCCCCCAAAATATATTTCATAGACATCGTTCTGAGCTGTATTGTGTCTAAACCTCCTGTGCAGCTGGACAGACAACGAGCAAGCTATGGTGCGCGCGTACAGTAGCCTACAGTAACTGCGCCAACGTGCACTGGTATCCAAAGTGTTTTAGCAGACGGACGTTTCTTGGAAAGTCTCCCAAATAATAAAAAAAAACATACAGGCTAAAGAAAAATATATTGATGTTTCAATAGCCTGTTCTGGTTTGATGTGTGCAGTTTTTCGCTGGAGAGACAAGAGACAGACAGCGCGTGTGCGGCTTAACCAGATCTTGCGCAGCAATTATGAAAGTAGGCCTATAGGAAGTCCTTGTGAATGCTTGATAAGTAGAATATAATACAGTAAATAACATAAATCAATAAATAAATAATTAGGCTAAGTTAATGCGCGCGCATTATAAATATATCATAGTACCACCAAGAAATATAATAACTACTTTCCCCCCTGCTTATACGGTTACTGAACTGATCGCTCTCTTGTCACTCGATATCAAAATGCATCAACAACGAGCAAAGTGCATTTCAATGTGAAATATCAGAGGAATAGTGTATACAGCATGTCACAATCCATTCACAAGTAAGTTTCAACCACCGTGACGTGGGTTGACTACACCAGCGCGCCGTGACGCCACGCATCAGCCGTCCCTATGGACTCGGTGGATTACAAATAAAAACATTCGAGCATTTCATGAACTCCGTTCTCAGCGCCATCTTTTTTCACAAATTTCAATGTTACATTTCGACGATATAATAACCTCAAACCAAATAACAGTGTTTTAAAACCTCTTCATTAATTGTTGACACATTCCACGGATGCTCCGCGAGATTTAACACATCCCGCCCCTCAAATTATCATTTTACACGGAGAAATTATCGACTGAGTGTCTGTGTCCACCAAATCTTACTTCTTTTGCCTTTAAACTCAACTGTGTCGTACTCATTTGTAACCTGGGAACCCTTCTAAGGATGTAGAGGATCAAAAAGTTGTCTTACTTGCACACCGAAGGTCACAATCACAGCCAACCGCCTCCAGCAGGTGGTCGTCGCCGATGCTCCGCCGCCCGAGGGCCTTTTTCAGCCTCTTCTGTGCTCCACAAAAGTTGTTATTTCGTAGTTCACTTCACCAACAATATTCGTATCGAGTAGATTTCGTCCAGCAGTTAAAAACTCAAAGAGTTCGGTCTCAGCAATTTGATATCACAAGAAGTTTAAAGTTCGTGTTCAAGTCAAAGTGCAAAGGGAACGTTCAGAAAGTCCGCAGACCTTAAATACCCTCGGTCGGGTCATCGTTCGGTTGCCATGGCATTTAAGGACGCGCGTGTGTGCGTGTTTGTACGTGTTCGTTCTTTCTTTCAATAGTTTGTGAACATCTGTTTCTGCAACTTTCCAAAGAAATAGCGAAACATGCCCTTTTTTTTGCTGTTTTATAATAAGTCTGCTCAACACAGAGACAAACATTTTAGTAAGTTTATCATGCCATGTTGTGAACACAGCTTAAATCATTGTTATTAACACTGCAACCGACCACGCATAGTCCTGGTAGAGGTAAAAGTGGTAAAAAGTGGGAAGGAGCCAGAAGGTCAAACATAATGTTTCATACGTTTGGTCTGTTGATTGATTTGGTCTTTTAAGGAAAACTATCAAATACTTTTATTTTGGTCAAATTAATTTTCAGACTTTAGATCCATCACATAAAGCTGTAAATTATCCCTTTACCACATGATTCGTGCATGTCTGTCCATTTAGACATATAGTCTGAAACAAACTTTTGAAATATGACACATTTAACTAGAAAATGCATTTCCTGCGGAAAATGCGTGGGAATGCTGAGTAGCTGAATTGCTAAAGCTAAACTGGTTGAATAGCTTAAAGCCATAAGAAAAAGTTGAAGTAGTGAGAGTAGTTGAAAAAGTGGAAATCGGTTTAATATGTTTGAATTTATTTAAAGAGTTATATACACTGCATAGAACGAAAAACCATCAATTTAGCTGAGATGAGATGTGAAATATATTGCTTGAAAAGAAGGGGGCTGAAGAGCTTTGCATTGACAACGAAAAATTAAATGCATTAAAGACAAGGATGTTCAAAAACACAAAGTATACGACGATATTAAGGCATCAGAATTGCCTAAATATGGATTGTTATTTTATATGTGATCTGAAGTTTACTGAAACAATGCAAGTCTGAAGAGTTTATAGTTATTTTTATATTGATTATTAATGTTGGACGTTGCCCATCAAACACTATGTTCTGCTGTTACAATTACAGTACTGACATTATATACATGAAAACAATGGCATGAAATATTCGAAGGTTATTTCTCCTCAGCCTCCTCAAAGTTAAAGAATTGTGCCTGAAAAAGGTGAACCTAAATCACACACTTTGTAATGAACCACAGCCTTGTCCTAGCCGGACCTCCAGACTACCCTCAAAGTTAGCAAATTGTGCCCGAAAAAGGTGAACGTAAATCGGACACGTTGTAATGAACCAGGTTGCAGCCATACCAGTCTCGTGCTACCTGCTCTTCGCGGCTAACGTTAATAACGCCGTGGTCTTTCTCCCTCTCATAATTTGTAGACCTGAGCCTATCCTGAAGAAGGCCCCCTCTGTCGGGGGCCGGGTCAGACAGAGGTGGACGGAGCCGACAGCTCCCTGAATTAGCCCAAAGAAGCTTTTCAAAAGTGACTGGAGGGCCAGTCTACTTCCATCAAAGACTGATCCACCCACAGCCATCAAATTGCTATCAACGCAGAATCTTTACGCATGTTACCAATATGTTACCAACTTTAAGACACGCAGTCTCTCGATAAACTAGTAACTTAAACATGTATTTCTTCAATTGGCCTGTGGAGGGGAGCAACGCGCCCTTCTCTCCGTTGGCTGCTGCATGAGCAGAAGAAGAAAATTACACCCGCTCTGCTTCCGGTTCGGCCCGCGCGACAGAAGAGACAGTTTGAACGTTCATTATACGTTCTTTCTCTGAAGGAAGCTTTCAGTTATCCCGTGAGCTACACGTTCTGACTCTGAAAGGGAATCAGGTTCCAACCAAACTATGCCTCTGACATCGTGACAAACGGCGTCTGAACGCGGCTGCTTGTTGGACGAGGAGCTACTGGGGAACGGTAAAGTATCTATCAATAGGTACACAGCCCCGTTGGCGGTCAGTATTGCTAACAGTAACCTAAAGACGCTTAACAACTAGACATTGCAAATGGAATGGCATTCATCACCGATTTTACACCCCAATGGGTTCATTGCACAGAGAAACCGTCTTTGATTTTATTTTTATGTTGCTCCTCAGAGATCTCCTTCAATATGTTTTCTAAAATGTATTTCCTCGTATGTTGCTGTGATTTAGTGCATCTTATTTAATAGGTCAAACCGGTATAACTTTGACTAAAGGTAAAACCATGACCATCTGATATTCCAAGGGTTCAGATCAGATCCCTTCACTATGTCGCTGAACCCCAGTCAGGAGGGCCTGATCAGCCAGGTGTTTGAGACCTATCTGAAGGATCATCATCATGGGGACATTGTGCAGCTGCTTGCAGACACTGGTGAAGAGGCCCATCGCTGTGTGCTGGTTAATGCCATGACTTTGTTTGAAGCCAATATGGAGGTAATGGCAATTAAAAACATAACTTACTGTATTCTAAATAATATGTTGGTCTACTTGAAATGTATTTGATTTTAGTCAAGCAATATGCTCTAAATTTTTATGGTATAATGAAGCATATTTTCCCTGTACCCATATATTAATATGTGACATGGATAACGTGGGATATAATCAACCTAATTTCATTGAACTGTGTTTCTGCGATCAAGATATAACAATTTCTTAAATACTGTATCCTAAATTGTGGATAATTAAGCTATATATCACATGCTGAAGTACGTTTCTGGAGTATAAAATAAAAATAAAAACAAGAACCGTACAGAACCGAAAACCGTGACCTTAAAACCGGAATACGAACCGAACCGTGGGTTTTGTGAACCGTGCCACTCCTATTATATATATATATATACTTGAACTAATTTCATGTTATTTATATCAATCCACAGGTTGGGGATTATTTCAACACCAACCCCCACGATGTCTTGGCTCTATTTGATAAAGTTTTACAAAGAACAGCCCTGGAGTTATCAAGTTATGGAGGACAAAAACATGAGAAAATGGGACCCACTCTTCATGCACGAATCACAGGTCAGACATGCATCCAGGGCTTGACATTAGCACCTGCCAAATGTGGGTAGAATTCAGCTGTGGTTGTACTTGGTATAAAGGTCTGGACTACACACCCCTCCCACCACACACACACACAGGTGCAGAGGCTGTCAGTGGGTAGTGTCCCTCGCGCTATGCTGGTGGTTCTGGAGGACGACCTTGTCGACAGTTGTAAATCTGGTAAGAACTGTAAATGGCAAGCGTTGTTAACAGAAATGCATAGAATCCGCTTCTCCAAATGCGTGAGCGAGTTTACCCATGCAAGCCAAAGGCTTTGTCATTATATGGACATTATAGTTCTTATACCTCATGTCCACCTTTCTAGTAGACAGAGATGATGTGACTGTTAGTGGGTTGTTTCTAGGATATGACTATTTATGGGGTCTTTCTAGGAGATGATGTGACTGTTTATGGGGTGATGTACCAGCGCTGGAAGCCCTTTCATGAAGGCACTTGCTGTGACGTGGAGCTCGTCCTTAAAGCTAACAACATAGAAGTGAACAACCAGCAGGCTTCTGCTTCTAATCTCATGAAGGATGTTCAGAAAGAGTTTGAAGACTTCTGGAATAACTACAAACATGATCCCATAGCTGGTGAGTAATAACTGCCTTGCAACATAAAAAATAAAATAAAAAATATTTTATTGTTGATTTTATTTTTTTGAATGTTCCCCCCTCGCTCTGTAGGTAGGAACGCAATCCTGTCGAGCCTGTGCCCACAGGTATTTGGCATGTTTGTGATTAAACTGGCGGTTGCCATGGTGTTGGCTGGTGGTGTGCAGAGAGTAGATTCTTCTGCCAAGATCAGGGGTAACTCTCATTCTTATTCCTTATATGTTATTAATAGCAAGAGTTTTAACATGTTTGATGTAATGTACTGCATTGTCATGGCACAGGTAATACTACTGAAATGATTTGTTTACGGTCAAGAAAAATAAACCAACTTCCACACAAAAAGACGTCACTCTCTAGGTCGTCTTCGACAAAAAAATGTTACACCACCTATTCTGTCTGTGAATTGCTTTGAAACATGTGCAAGCCTTTTAGAACTATGTATTGAAACGAGTCGGTCGACACAAGACGCAGACGCAGACACAGAAGCCTGCGCCAGCATTAATGGGTCTCGACCCATATGATGTTGTTTCCCGGACCCAGGAGTAACATCAATTGATAATAATACATTCTATACCTCAACTGGCACAGCTTTTCAAGCCTTTGCTGCACTCCGTTCAGATGTCCAGAAAACCCACTGACCAAAATGAATTCTGTTCCCTTCTAGGGGAGTGCCATATGTTGCTGGTTGGGGACCCTGGTACAGGAAAGTCTCAGTTCCTTAAGTATGCAGCTAAGATAATGCCTCGATCTGTACTCACAACTGGAATTGGTTCAACAAGTGCAGGTAGGCATTGATGTGTTCTCTGTGAGCTCTCATGCTGCATATTATCCATAGATATATATTTATATTAGGACTGCCAAAGTTAATGTGTGGCCAAGATTAATGCAATAAAACATGTTAACGCAACTGTTTACTTCTAGGGGTTGTAAGTGGGTTTTTACACAATATAAACATGAATCATAAAAATACCCTTTGTAAAAATAAAAAAATATATATTATTGAATAAATGCCCTTCTGCTCCTCTTTACGTACACACTGACGGCTCGAAATCCCTAATATTATTCCCAGACTTGGCATCTTGCTCCCTTGAACCTTCATTAAATCAATATTATAATTATTTATTAGTTAGCAGGTAGAGAGGGGTGGGAATAAAATTGAATAGTGTACCGAATATACAATTCAGTTTATAAATTTACACTTATGTAATATTCATTAAATAATAATTATTTTGTTTAAGGTTTTTTGAATGCCAATGCCAATTTTTAATTGATCTATTTGAAAATCTCGCGTACTCTCTGAAGTGCCTTCACGTGCCCCCAGGGGTACATGTACCCTCATTTGAGAAACACTGATCTAATGCATCTCCACATATTTACATGCAATATTACACAAGTAATGCATTTAAAGACCAATGAAATTGAAACAATAAATCGTGATTTGCATTAAGTTTATTTGTTGTAAGTTGAAATGATATCAGATTTTAGAATCCTAAGAACATCATTGTTTTAGGTAATATCAATTATTGGCTGACATCTGTAGAAGGCTCCCGGTGTGTGTGAGGAGCGTCCCAAACCCACGAGCACGGAAGATGCCAATGAAGACAAACAACGCCCTCTGTGCCGGTGGGGACGGGACGTCCCCTTGTCCTCTTGCGGGATGGGCGGGGCGGCTGCTGTTGAGGCGGGGGGCAAGGAGGACTGACTCTACCCCAGTGGGACTAACTGGGGTGCTGAGAGAGATTCTGGGGTATGTGGTGGGTCTGGGTCCTCCTGGGATGATGGATTGGTTGACGTCAGCTCTCAGCTGTCCCAGGAGTGAAACAAAAGCCTGTAGGAGTCTTGCCCTGTAAAACCCAAACACAAGTGATAACATTTTTTAGCTCAACTACACAACCTATATTACATTGTTGTGTTTAATCTTTATTACTGATACTTCAATAGTCTGAGGTATTACTTACTTGGCCCAATGAAAGAAAGGCACCAGCCGCTCTTTAGTCGTCCATCCTTCTCATCTGGTCCTGCAGTCGTCCATCCTTCTCATCTGGTCCTGTCCTCCATTCTTCTCATCTGGTCCTGTATTAGGCATATGTTTTCCGTTGTCAAGGAGATCCTGGATGACTATAAAAGAAACTTGAAAACCTTTTTTTAACTTTGATAATATAACTTGAACGTTGTCTGGTTCAGTCACCTTCACCTTCATTTTCTTAACAATAAAAACTATAGAGACTTTCTGGAGATTTCATGTTTGGTATGCATGTTATTAATAACTATATACTTACCTTTGTCTGGTGAAGACATCTAGACTACATAAAGAAAAATACAACACAGAATAACAACCATACCCTGCAAACTTACCTGGTCTCTGCATATAGCATCAACTATTAATCAAAATGAAAATCCATTAGGAAGAGACATGTAAAAACTCTGCTACAAGATGCTACCTATAGCCAACCTCACTAATCAAGAGAAAAGTCTGGGGCTTCATCAGTCCTGATCAGACACTGTAGTCCTCTTCCCATGTCCGCTCAGTGGAGGAGGGGCCGAGGCCTGAAGTGCAAGGGGCTGTGTCCGCACGGTCCTCATCACCGTTCCTCTGCCTTACCTGCCCCGTGTCATCCTCTTGCCTGCATGGTGGAGTCCTGGGGTCGGTGCTTCGTCAGGAAATTCCACATAAGAAGGGAGTGGGGGAGATTGCACTGGTCCCCTCAAGTACAAGGGGCTGTGTCCACATGGTCATGGTCACCGTCCCTCTGCCTTTCCATACTTACCTGCCTGTGTCATCCTCTTCCCTGCTTGGAGGACACTTGGGACTTCTGGAGGAGAGGAGTTGCCGCGTCTTCAGGACATCAATCCGAGTCCCTGTCTTCAGCCCACTGTCAGTATCACTGTCAGAGAAAACGAGGCCTGAAGTGGATGGTATTGACTCCCTGTAGTCCTCTTCTCTGGCCCTCTAGGTAGAGGATGGGCCGAGGCCTGAAATACAGGGGTCTGGGTCCACGTGGTCCTCCTTGCCGTTCCTCTGCCTCTTCACATCTTACCTGCCCTGTGTCGTCCTCTTGTCTGCTCCTCTTGGTGAACAATCCTGACCTGGGGAATTGGGGTCGGTGCTCCTTCAGGACATTCCACATGAGAAAGTTCCCAGCACACACTCTCTACTCCTCTGGACTCCATGCGTAGCACTCCTGTAGCATCCTTTCCGCCGCCTGACCGAGGTGGCCCAAGTTCCTCTGCAAGTTCCTCTGCGCCATCCCTTCCTCTTCCTCCTCCTCTTCTTCCTCTTCCTCCTCTTCTTCCTCCTCCTCTTCTTCCTCCTCCTCTTCCTCCTCCTCCTCTTCTTCCTCCTCCTCTTCTTCCTCCTCCTCTTCCTCCTCTTCCTCCATCAATGCGTAGCACTCCTGTAGCAACCTTTCCGCCGCCCGACCGAGGTGGTCCAAGTGCCTCTCCAAGTTGAAACCGCGCGCCATCCCTTCCTCTTCCTCCTCCTCTTCCTCCTCTTCTTCCTCCTCTTCATCTTCCTCCTCTTCTTCGTCCTCCTCTTCCTCTTCCTCCTCCTCTTCTTCCTCTTCATCTTCCTCCTCCTCTTCTTCGTCCTCCTCTTCCTCTTCCTCCTCTTCTTCCTCCTCCTCCTCCTCTTCCTCCTCCTCTTCTTCCTCCTCCTCTTCTTCCTCTTCTTCATCAGGGGGGATGGGGTGAGACAGCACTCGTCGCAACTCCGTCATGAAGCTCTGAGGTGGCCACCGCTGAGTGAGAGGGTCGTCTTCATCGTCTTCATCGTCCTCCTCCTCTTCGGAGCTAGATCCGTAGCTCTCCCAGTCGGACCTGTCGTCGTCTTCCTCCTCCTCTTCTTCTTCTTCCTCCTCCTCTTCTTCCTCTTCCTCCTCCTCTTCCTCCTCCTCTTCTTCCTCCTCCTCTTCTTCCTCTTCTTCATCAGGGGGGATGGGGTGAGACAGCACTCGTCGCAACTCCGTCATGAAGCTCTGAGGTGGCCACCGCTGAGTGAGAGGGTCGTCTTCATCGTCCTCCTCCTCTTCGGAGCTAGATCCGTAGCTCTCCCAGTCGGACCTGTCGTCGTCTTCCTCCTCCTCTTCTTCTTCTTCCTCCTCCTCTTCTTCCTCTTCCTCCTCCTCTTCTTCCTCTTCCTCCTCCTCTTCTTCCTCTTCTGTCTCCTCTTCGTCCTGAGAGAAGACCTGGGGAAGAACCTCACCTACAACCACAGCATGAAATCTCAACCTCACTAACCTCTACCTCCTCAGAGGAGTTGGGGAGAATGCCGTGGTCCTCGTCGAGGCCGTGCAGTGTGGGACGTTCCATGACGCAGCTAACACCAGCTTTGAAGAAAACATTGAAACTGTCAGGATTTCTCATTACATGAAATATTTCCCCGATCACATAAGCAATAATCAACGATTTGTAAAGTCGACAGCAGATCCCCAGAGTATCTATGACTGCATGACCCAATGAGTACTAACACACAAGAAGCATGTCCTTTGAACAGTAACATGAAATAGCTCTGCTTTGGTCAAGCTGAACTGATAACACATGGCAAACCAACCACCTATAACAATAATAATAAACAATGAATGCTATTATTGTCCTCACTACTGTTATTGTTTCATAGGGCAAAAATACGGTAGGGTTTTTTAATATTAGAAAGCTTTAAAAAAGCCACTGTTAGAGCTCTGGACATAGACGTTTATTCTGCGTGTGTGCGCACGGGACGCTCACTGGTTTGCAATAAAAAGCGTGCACGTGTTTTATATGCATTGAACGAGTCAGTCAGTGAAACGCGGCGGCATTGATGCAACATGACCACAGAAACATGAATTCCTTTAATGTATCACTATTCCCCCAGTGTATGAATTACACATCACAGCGCGTGGAGCAGGTGCAGCGCGCGCACATGCAGTCCCTTATACGCATGGGCGAAAGTAAGCCGGTACTGGCCGGTACGGCGTACCACTAAAATATTTGGAGAGGGTACGCCGTACCGGAAAGAAAAATACTGTCTCTGAAAAATATTGCATTTTCAGCATGACAACACAACTGCTAACGTCAAATTACCAGAGGCAACACGTTTTCCCCCAAAATATATTTCATAGACATCGTTCTGAGCTGTATTGTGTCTAAACCTCCTGTGCAGCTGGACAGACAACGAGCAAGCTATGGTGCGCGCGTACAGTAGCCTACAGTAACTGCGCCAACGTGCACTGGTATCCAAAGTGTTTTAGCAGACGGACGTTTCTTGGAAAGTCTCCCAAATAATAAAAAAAAAACATACAGGCTAAAGAAAAATATATTGATGTTTCAATAGCCTGTTCTGGTTTGATGTGTGCAGTTTTTCGCTGGAGAGACAAGAGACAGACAGCGCGTGTGCGGCTTAACCAGATCTTGCGCAGCAATTATGAAAGTAGGCCTATAGGAAGTCCTTGTGAATGCTTGATAAGTAGAATATAATACAGTAAATAAACATAAATCAATAAATAATATTAGGCTAAGTTAAATGCGCGCGCATTATAAATATATCATAGTACCACCAAGAAATATAATAACTACTTTCCCCCCTGCTTATACGGTTACTGAACTGATCGCTCTCTTGTCACTCGATATCAAAATGCATCAACAACGAGCAAAGTGCATTTCAATGTGAAATATCAGAGGAATAGTGTATACAGCATGTCACAATCCATTCACAAGTAAGTTTCAACCACCGTGACGTGGGTTGACTACACCAGCGCGCCGTGACGCCACGCATCAGCCGTCCCTATGGACTCGGTGGATTACAAATAAAAACATTCGAGCATTTCATGAACTCCGTTCTCAGCGCCATCTTTTTTCACAAATTTCAATGTTACATTTCGACGATATAATAACCTCAAACCAAATAACAGTGTTTTAAAACCTCTTCATTAATTGTTGACACATTCCACGGATGCTCCGCGAGATTTAACACATCCCGCCCCTCAAATTAATCATTTTACACGGAGAAATTATCGACTGAGTGTCTGTGTCCACCAAATCTTACTTCTTTTGCCTTTAAACTCAACTGTGTCGTACTCATTTGTAACCTGGGAACCCTTCTAAGGATGTAGAGGATCAACAAGTTGTCTTACTTGCACACCGAAGGTCACAATCACAGCCAACCGCCTCCAGCAGGTGGTCGTCGCCGATGCTCCGCCGCCCGAGGGCCTTTTTCAGCCTCTTCTGTGCTCCACAAAAGTTGTTATTTCGTAGTTCACTTCACCAACAATATTCGTATCGAGTAGATTTCGTCCAGCAGTTAAAAACTCAAAGAGTTCGGTCTCAGCAATTTGATATCACAAGAAGTTTAAAGTTCGTGTTCAAGTCAAAGTGCAAAGGGAACGTTCAGAAAGTCCGCAGACCTTAAATACCCTCGGTCGGGTCATCGTTCGGTTGCCATGGCATTTAAGGACGCGCGTGTGTGCGTGTTTGTACGTGTTCGTTCTTTCTTTCAATAGTTTGTGAACATCTGTTTCTGCAACTTTCCAAAGAAATAGCGAAACATGCCTTTTTTTTGCTGTTTTATAATACGTCTGCTCAACACAGAGACAAACATTTTAGTAGTTTATCATGCCATGTTGTGAACACAGCTTAAATCATTGTTATTAACACTGCAACCGACCACGCATAGTCCTGGTAGAGGTAAAAGTGGTAAAAAGTGGGAAGGAGCCAGAAGGTCAAACATAATGTTTCATACGTTTGGTCTGTTGATTGATTTGGTCTTTTAAGGAAAACTATCAAATACTTTTATTTAAATTAATTTTCAGACTTTAGATCCATCACATAAAGCTGTAAATTATCCCTTTACCACATGATTCGTGCATGTCTGTCCATTTAGACATATAGTCTGAAACAAACTTTTGAAATATGACACATTTAACTAGAAAATGCATTTCCTGCGGAAAATGCGTGGGAATGCTGAGTAGCTGAATTGCTAAAGCTAAACTGGTTGAATAGCTTAAAGCCATAAGAAAAAGTTGAAGTAGTGAGAGTAGTTGAAAAAGTGGAAATCGGTTTAATATGTTTGAATTTATTTAAAGAGTTATATACACTGCATAGAACGAAAAACCATCAATTTAGCTGAGATGAGATGTGAAATATATTGCTTGAAAAGAAGGGGGCTGAAGAGCTTTGCATTGACAACGAAAAATTAAATGCATTAAAGACAAGGATGTTCAAAAACACAAAGTATACGACGATATTAAGGCATCAGAATTGCCTAAATATGGATTGTTATTTTATATGTGATCTGAAGTTTACTGAAACAATGCAAGTCTGAAGAGTTTATAGTTATTTTTATATTGATTATTAATGTTGGACGTTGCCCATCAAACACTATGTTCTGCTGTTACAATTACAGTACTGACATTATATACATGAAAACAATGGCATGAAATATTCGAAGGTTATTTCTCCTCAGCCTCCTCAAAGTTAAAGAATTGTGCCTGAAAAAGGTGAACCTAAATCGCACACCTTGTAATGAACCACAGCCTTGTCCTAGCCGGACCTCCAGACTACCCTCAAAGTTAGCAAATTGTGCCCGAAAAAGGTGAACGTAAATCGGACACGTTGTAATGAACCAGGTTGCAGCCATACCAGTCTCGTGCTACCTGCTCTTCGCGGCTAACGTTAATAACGCCGTGGTCTTTCTCCCTCTCATAATTTGTAGACCTGAGCCTATCCTGAAGAAGGCCCCCTCTGTCGGGGGCCGGGTCAGACAGAGGTGGACGGAGCCGACAGCTCCCTGAATTAGCCCAAAGAAGCTTTTCAAAAGTGACTGGAGGGCCAGTCTACTTCCATCAAAGACTGATCCACCCACAGCCATCAAATTGCTATCAACGCAGAATCTTTACGCATGTTACCAATATGTTACCAACTTTAAGACACGCAGTCTCTCGATAAACTAGTAACTTAAACATGTATTTCTTCAATTGGCCTGTGGAGGGGAGCAACGCGCCCTTCTCTCCGTTGGCTGCTGCATGAGCAGAAGAAGAAAATTACACCCGCTCTGCTTCCGGTTCGGCCCGCGCGACAGAAGAGACAGTTTGAACGTTCATTATACGTTCTTTCTCTGAAGGAAGCTTTCAGTTATCCCGTGAGCTACACGTTCTGACTCTGAAAGGGAATCAGGTTCCAACCAAACTATGCCTCTGACATCGTGACAAACGGCGTCTGAACGCGGCTGCTTGTTGGACGAGGAGCTACTGGGGAACGGTAAAGTATCTATCAATAGGTACACAGCCCCGTTGGCGGTCAGTATTGCTAACAGTAACCTAAAGACGCTTAACAACTAGACATTGCAAATGGAATGGCATTCATCACCGATTTTACACCCCAATGGGTTCATTGCACAGAGAAACCGTCTTTGATTTTATTTTTATGTTGCTCCTCAGAGATCTCCTTCAATATGTTTTCTAAAATGTATTTCCTCGTATGTTGCTGTGATTTAGTGCATCTTATTTAATAGGTAAAACCGGTATAACTTTGACTAAAGGTAAAACCATGACCATCTGATATTCCAAGGGTTCAGATCAGATCCCTTCACTATGTCGCTGAACCCCAGTCAGGAGGGCCTGATCAGCCAGGTGTTTGAGACCTATCTGAAGGATCATCATCATGGGGACATTGTGCAGCTGCTTGCAGACACTGGTGAAGAGGCCCATCGCTGTGTGCTGGTTAATGCCATGACTTTGTTTGAAGCCAATATGGAGGTAATGGCAAAGCAATTAAAAACATAACTTACTGTATTCTAAATAATATGTTGGTCTACTTGAAATGTATTTGATTCTAGTCGAGCAATATGCTCTAAATTTTTATGGTATAATGAAGCATATTTTCCCTGTACCCATATATTAATATGTGACATGGATAACGTGGGATATAATCAACCTAATTTCATTGAACTGTGTTTCTGCGATCAAGATATAACAATTTCTTAAATACTGTATCCTAAATTGTGGATAATTAAGCTATATATCACATGCTGAAGTACGTTTCTGGAGTATAAAATAAAAATAAAAACAAGAACCGTACAGAACCGAAAACCGTGACCTTAAAACCGGAATACGAACCGAACCGTGGGTTTTGTGAACCGTGCCACTCCTATTATATATATATATATATATATACTTGAACTAATTTCATGTTATTTATATCAATCCACAGGTTGGGGATTATTTCAACACCAACCCCCACGATGTCTTGGCTCTATTTGATAAAGTTTTACAAAGAACAGCCCTGGAGTTATCAAGTTATGGAGGACAAAAACATGAGAAAATGGGACCCACTCTTCATGCACGAATCACAGGTCAGACATGCATCCAGGGCTTGACATTAGCACCTGCCAAATGTGGGTAGAATTCAGCTGTGGTTGTACTTGGTATAAAGGTCTGGACTACACACCCCTCCCACCACACACACACACAGGTGCAGAGGCTGTCAGTGGGTAGTGTCCCTCGCGCTATGCTGGTGGTTCTGGAGGACGACCTTGTCGACAGTTGTAAATCTGGTAAGAACTGTAAATGGCAAGCGTTGTTAACAGAAATGCATAGAATCCGCTTCTCCAAATGCGTGAGCGAGTTTACCCATGCAAGCCAAAGGCTTTGTCATTATATGGACATTATAGTTCTTATACCTCATGTCCACCTTTCTAGTAGACAGAGATGATGTGACTGTTAGTGGGTTGTTTCTAGGATATGACTATTTATGGGGTCTTTCTAGGAGATGATGTGACTGTTTATGGGGTGATGTACCAGCGCTGGAAGCCCTTTCATGAAGGCACTTGCTGTGACGTGGAGCTCGTCCTTAAAGCTAACAACATAGAAGTGAACAACCAGCAGGCTTCTGCTTCTAATCTCATGAAGGATGTTCAGAAAGAGTTTGAAGACTTCTGGAATAACTACACACATGATCCCATAGCTGGTGAGTAATAACTGCCTTGCAACATAAAAAATAAAATAAAAAATATTTTATTGTTGATTTTATTTTTTTGAATGTTCCCCCCTCGCTCTGTAGGTAGGAACGCAATCCTGTCGAGCCTGTGCCCACAGGTATTTGGCATGTTTGTGATTAAACTGGCGGTTGCCATGGTGTTGGCTGGTGGTGTGCAGAGAGTAGATTCTTCTGCCAAGATCAGGGGTAACTCTCATTCTTATTCCTTATATGTTATTAATAGCAAGAGTTTTAACATGTTTGATGTAATGTACTGCATTGTCATGGCACAGGTAATACTACTGAAATGATTTGTTTACGGTCAAGAAAAATAAACCAACTTCCACACAAAAAGACGTCACTCTCTAGGTCGTCTTCGACAAAAAAATGTTACACCACCTATTCTGTCTGTGAATTGCTTTGAAACATGTGCAAGCCTTTTAGAACTATGTATTGAAACGAGTCGGTCGACACAAGACGCAGACGCAGACACAGAAGCCTGCGCCAGCATTAATGGGTCTCGACCCATGATGATGTTGTTTCCCGGACCCAGGAGTAACATCAATTGATAATAATACATTCTATACCTCAACTGGCACAGCTTTTCAAGCCTTTGCTGCACTCCGTTCAGATGTCCAGAAAACCCACTGACCAAAATGAATTCTGTTCCCTTCTAGGGGAGTGTCATATGTTGCTGGTTGGGGACCCTGGTACAGGAAAGTCTCAGTTCCTTAAGTATGCAGCTAAGATAATGCCTCGATCTGTACTCACAACTGGAATTGGTTCAACAAGTGCAGGTAGGCATTGATGTGTTCTCTGTGAGCTCTCATGCTGCATATTATCCATAGATATATATTTATATTAGGACTGCCAAAGTTAATGTGTGGCCAAGATTAATGCAATAAAACATGTTAACGCAACTGTTTACTTCTAGGGGTTGTAAGTGGGTTTTTACACAATATAAACATGAATCATAAAAATACCCTTTGTAAAAATAAAAAAATATATATTATTGAATAAATGCCCTTCTGCTCCTCTTTACGTACACACTGACGGCTCGAAATCCCTAATATTATTCCCAGACTTGGCATCTTGCTCCCTTGAACCTTCATTAAATCAATATTATAATTATTTATTAGTTAGCAGGTAGAGAGGGGTGGGAATAAAATTGAATAGTGTACCGAATATACAATTCAGTTTATAAATTTACACTTATGTAATATTCATTAAATAATAATTATTTTGTTTAAGGTTTTTTGAATGGATGCCAATTTTTAATTGATCTATTTGAAAATCTTGCGTACTCTCTGAAGTGCCTTCACGTGCCCCCAGGGGTACATGTACCCTCATTTGAGAAACACTGATCTAATGCATCTCCACATATTTACATGCAATATTACACAAGTAATGCATTTAAAGACCAATGAAATTGAAACAATAAATCGTGATTTGCATTAAGTTTATTTGTTGTAAGTTGAAATGATATCAGATTTTAGAATCCTAAGAACATCATTGTTTTAGGTAATATCAATTATTGGCTGACATCTGTAGAAGGCTCCCGGTGTGTGTGAGGAGCGTCCCAAACCCACGAGCACGGAAGATGCCAATGAAGACAAACAACGCCCTCTGTGCCGGTGGGGACGGGACGTCCCCTTGTCCTCTTGCGGGATGGGCGGGGCGGCTGCTGTTGAGGCGGGGGGCAAGGAGGACTGACTCTACCCCAGTGGGACTAACTGGGGTGCTGAGAGAGATTCTGGGGTATGTGGTGGGTCTGGGTCCTCCTGGGATGATGGATTGGTTGACGTCAGCTCTCAGCTGTCCCAGGAGTGAAACAAAAGCCTGTAGGAGTCTTGCCCTGTAAAACCCAAACACAAGTGATAACATTTTTTAGCTCAACTACACAACCTATATTACATTGTTGTGTATAATCTTTATTACTGATACTTCAATAGTCTGAGGTATTACTTACTTGGCCCAATGAAAGAAAGGCACCAGCCGCTCTTTAGTCGTCCATCCTTCTCATCTGGTCCTGCAGTCGTCCATCCTTCTCATCTGGTCCTGTCCTCCATTCTTCTCATCTGGTCCTGTATTAGGCTTATGTTTTCCGTTGTCAAGGAGATCCTGGATGACTATAAAAGAAACTTGAAAACCTTTTTTTAACTTTGGTAATATAACTTGAACGTTGTCTGGTTCAGTCACCTTCACCTTCATTTTCTTAACAATAAAAACTATAGAGACTTTCGGGAGATTTCATGTTTGGTATGCATGTTATTAATAACTATATACTTACCTTTGTCTGGTGAAGACATCTAGACTACATAAAGAAAAATACAACACAGAATAACAACCATACCCTGCAAACTTACCTGGTCTCTGCATATAGCATCAACTATTAATCAAAATGAAAATCCATTAGGAAGAGACATGTAAAAACTCTGCTACAAGATGCTACCTATAGCCAACCTCACTAATCAAGAGAAAAGTCTGGGGCTTCATCAGTCCTGATCAGACACTGTAGTCCTCTTCCCATGTCCGCTCAGTGGAGGAGGGGCCGAGGCCTGAAGTGCAAGGGGCTGTGTCCGCACGGTCCTCATCACCGTTCCTCTGCCTTACCTGCCCCGTGTCATCCTCTTGCCTGCATGGTGGAGTCCTGGGGTCGGTGCTTCGTCAGGAAATTCCACATAAGAAGGGAGTGGGGGAGATTGCACTGGTCCCCTCAAGTACAAGGGGCTGTGTCCACATGGTCATGGTCACCGTCCCTCTGCCTTTCCATACTTACCTGCCTGTGTCATCCTCTTCCCTGCTTGGAGGACACTTGGGACTTCTGGAGGAGAGGAGTTGCCGCGTCTTCAGGACATCAATCCGAGTCCCTGTCTTCAGCCCACTGTCAGTATCACTGTCAGAGAAAACGAGGCCTGAAGTGGAGAGCGCTGACTCCCTGTAGTCCTCTTCTCTAGCCCTCTAGGTAGAGGATGGGCCGAGGCCTGAAATACAGGGGTCTGGGTCCACGTGGTCCTCCTTGCCGTTCCTCTGCCTCTTCACACTTACCTGCCCTGTGTCGTCCTCTTGTCTGCTCCTCTTGGTGAACAATCCTGACCTGGGGAATTGGGGTCGGTGCTCCTTCAGGACATTCCACATGAGAAAGTTCCCAGCACACACTCTCTACTCCTCTGGACTCCATGCGTAGCACTCCTGTAGCATCCTTTCCGCCGCCTGACCGAGGTGGCCCAAGTTCCTCTGCAAGTTCCTCTGCGCCATCCCTTCCTCTTCCTCCTCCTCTTCTTCCTCTTCCTCCTCTTCTTCCTCCTCCTCTTCTTCCTCCTCCTCTTCCTCCTCCTCCTCTTCTTCCTCCTCCTCTTCTTCCTCCTCCTCTTCCTCCTCTTCCTCCATCAATGCGTAGCACTCCTGTAGCAACCTTTCCGCCGCCCGACCGAGGTGGTCCAAGTGCCTCTCCAAGTTGAAACCGCGCGCCATCCCTTCCTCTTCCTCCTCCTCTTCCTCCTCTTCTTCCTCCTCTTCATCTTCCTCCTCTTCTTCGTCCTCCTCTTCCTCTTCCTCCTCCTCTTCTTCCTCTTCATCTTCCTCCTCCTCTTCTTCGTTCTCCTCTTCCTCTTCCTCCTCTTCTTCCTCCTCCTCCTCCTCCTCTTCCTCCTCCTCTTCTTCCTCCTCCTCTTCTTCCTCTTCTTCATCAGGGGGGATGGGGTGAGACAGCACTCGTCGCAACTCCGTCATGAAGCTCTGAGGTGGCCACCGCTGAGTGAGAGGGTCGTCTTCATCGTCTTCATCGTCCTCCTCCTCTTCGGAGCTAGATCCGTAGCTCTCCCAGTCGGACCTGTCGTCGTCTTCCTCCTCCTCTTCTTCTTCTTCCTCCTCCTCTTCTTCCTCTTCCTCCTCCTCTTCCTCCTCCTCTTCTTCCTCCTCCTCTTCTTCCTCTTCTTCATCAGGGGGGATGGGGTGAGACAGCACTCGTCGCAACTCCGTCATGAAGCTCTGAGGTGGCCACCGCTGAGTGAGAGGGTCGTCTTCATCGTCCTCCTCCTCTTCGGAGCTAGATCCGTAGCTCTCCCAGTCGGACCTGTCGTCGTCTTCCTCCTCCTCTTCTTCTTCTTCCTCCTCCTCTTCTTCCTCTTCCTCCTCCTCTTCTTCCTCTTCCTCCTCCTCTTCTTCCTCTTCTGTCTCCTCTTCGTCCTGAGAGAAGACCTGGGGAAGAACCTCACCTACAACCACAGCATGAATCTCAACCTCACTAACCTCTACCTCCTCAGAGGAGTTGGGGAGAATGCCGTGGTCCTCGTCGAGGCCGTGCAGTGTGGGACGTTCCATGACGCAGCTAACACCAGCTTTGAAGAAAACATTGAAACTGTCAGGATTTCTCATTACATGAAATATTTCCCCGATCACATAAGCAATAATCAACGATTTGTAAAGTCGACAGCAGATCCCCGGAGTATCTATGACTGCATGACCCAATGAGTACTAACACACAAGAAGCATGTCCTTTGAACAGTAACATGAAATAGCTCTGCTTTGGTCAAGCTGAACTGATAACACATGGCAAACCAACCACCTATAACAATAATAATAAACAATGAATGCTATTATTGTCCTCACTACTGTTATTGTTTCATAGGGCAAAAATACGGTAGGGTTTTTTAATATTAGAAAGCTTTAAAAAAGCCACTGTTAGAGCTCTGGACATAGACGTTTATTCTGCGTGTGTGCGCACGGGACGCTCACTGGTTTGCAATAAAAAAGCGTGCACGTGTTTTATATGCATTGAACGAGTCAGTCAGTGAAACGCGGCGGCATTGATGCAACATGACCACAGAAACATGAATTCCTTTAATGTATCACTATTCCCCCAGTGTATGAATTACACATCACAGCGCGTGGAGCAGGTGCAGCGCGCGCACATGCAGTCCCTTATACGCATGGGCGAAAGTAAGCCGGTACTGGCCGGTACGGCGTACCACTAAAATATTTGGAGAGGGTACGCCGTACCGGAAAGAAAAATACTGTCTCTGAAAAATATTGCATTTTCAGCATGACAACACAACTGCTAACGTCAAATTACCAGAGGCAACACGTTTTCCCCCAAAATATATTTCATAGACATCGTTCTGAGCTGTATTGTGTCTAAACCTCCTGTGCAGCTGGACAGACAACGAGCAAGCTATGGTGCGCGCGTACAGTAGCCTACAGTAACTGCGCCAACGTGCACTGGTATCCAAAGTGTTTTAGCAGACGGACGTTTCTTGGAAAGTCTCCCAAATAATAAAAAAAAAAACATACAGGCTAAAGAAAAATATATTGATGTTTCAATAGCCTGTTCTGGTTTGATGTGTGCAGTTTTTCGCTGGAGAGACAAGAGACAGACAGCGCGTGTGCGGCTTAACCAGATCTTGCGCAGCAATTATGAAAGTAGGCCTATAGGAAGTCCTTGTGAATGCTTGATAAGTAGAATATAATACAGTAAATAAACATAAATCAATAAATAAATAATTAGGCTAAGTTAAATGCGCGCGCATTATAAATATATCATAGTACCACCAAGAAATATAATAACTACTTTCCCCCCTGCTTATACGGTTACTGAACTGATCGCTCTCTTGTCACTCGATATCAAAATGCATCAACAACGAGCAAAGTGCATTTCAATGTGAAATATCAGAGGAATAGTGTATACAGCATGTCACAATCCATTCACAAGTAAGTTTCAACCACCGTGACGTGGGTTGACTACACCAGCGCGCCGTGACGCCACGCATCAGCCGTCCCTATGGACTCGGTGGATTACAAATAAAAACATTCGAGCATTTCATGAACTCCGTTCTCAGCGCCATCTTTTTTCACAAATTTCAATGTTACATTTCGACGATATAATAACCTCAAACCAAATAACAGTGTTTTAAAACCTCTTCATTAATTGTTGACACATTCCACGGATGCTCCGCGAGATTTAACACATCCCGCCCCTCAAATAATCATTTTACACGGAGAAATTATCGACTGAGTGTCTGTGTCCACCAAATCTTACTTCTTTTGCCTTTAAACTCAATGTGTCGTACTCATTTGTAACCTGGGAACCCTTCTAAGGATGTAGAGGATCAAAAAGTTGTCTTACTTGCACACCGAAGGTCACAATCACAGCCAACCGCCTCCAGCAGGTGGTCGTCGCCGATGCTCCGCCGCCCGAGGGCCTTTTTCAGCCTCTTCTGTGCTCCACAAAAGTTGTTATTTCGTAGTTCACTTCACCAACAATATTCGTATCGAGTAGATTTCGTCCAGCAGTTAAAAACTCAAAGAGTTCGGTCTCAGCAATTTGATATCACAAGAAGTTTAAAGTTCGTGTTCAAGTCAAAGTGCAAAGGGAACGTTCAGAAAGTCCGCAGACCTTAAATACCCTCGGTCGGGTCATCGTTCGGTTGCCATGGCATTTAAGGACGCGCGTGTGTGCGTGTTTGTACGTGTTCGTTCTTTCTTTCAATAGTTTGTGAACATCTGTTTCTGCAACTTTCCAAAGAAATAGCGAAACATGCCCTTTTTTTTGCTGTTTTATAATAAGTCTGCTCAACACAGAGACAAACATTTTAGTAGTTTATCATGCCATGTTGTGAACACAGCTTAAATCATTGTTATTAACACTGCAACCGACCACGCATAGTCCTGGTAGAGGTAAAAGTGGTAAAAAGTGGGAAGGAGCCAGAAGGTCAAACATAATGTTTCATACGTTTGGTCTGTTGATTGATTTGGTCTTTTAAGGAAAACTATCAAATACTTTTATTTTGGTCAAATTAATTTTCAGACTTTAGATCCATCACATAAAGCTGTAAATTATCCCTTTACCACATGATTCGTGCATGTCTGTCCATTTAGACATATAGTCTGAAACAAACTTTTGAAATATGACACATTTAACTAGAAAATGCATTTCCTGCGGAAAATGCGTGGGAATGCTGAGTAGCTGAATTGCTAAAGCTAAACTGGTTGAATAGCTTAAAGCCATAAGAAAAAGTTGAAGTAGTGAGAGTAGTTGAAAAAGTGGAAATCGGTTTAATATGTTTGAATTTATTTAAAGAGTTATATACACTGCATAGAACGAAAAACCATCAATTTAGCTGAGATGAGATGTGAAATATATTGCTTGAAAAGAAGGGGGCTGAAGAGCTTTGCATTGACAACGAAAAATTAAATGCATTAAAGACAAGGATGTTCAAAAACACAAAGTATACGACGATATTAAGGCATCAGAATTGCCTAAATATGGATTGTTATTTTATATGTGATCTGAAGTTTACTGAAACAATGCAAGTCTGAGGAGTTTATAGTTATTTTTATATTGATTATTAATGTTGGACGTTGCCCATCAAACACTATGTTCTGCTGTTACAATTACAGTACTGACATTATATACATGAAAACAATGGCATGAAATATTCGAAGGTTATTTCTCCTCAGCCTCCTCAAAGTTAAAGAATTGTGCCTGAAAAAGGTGAACCTAAATCGCACACTTTGTAATGAACCACAGCCTTGTCCTAGCCGGACCTCCAGACTACCCTCAAAGTTAGCAAATTGTGCCCGAAAAAGGTGAACGTAAATCGGACACGTTGTAATGAACCAGGTTGCAGCCATACCAGTCTCGTGCTACCTGCTCTTCGCGGCTAACGTTAATAACGCCGTGGTCTTTCTCCCTCTCATAATTTGTAGACCTGAGCCTATCCTGAAGAAGGCCCCCTCTGTCGGGGGCCGGGTCAGACAGAGGTGGACGGAGCCGACAGCTCCCTGAATTAGCCCAAAGAAGCTTTTCAAAAGTGACTGGAGGGCCAGTCTACTTCCATCAAAGACTGATCCACCCACAGCCATCAAATTGCTATCAACGCAGAATCTTTACGCATGTTACCAATATGTTACCAACTTTAAGACACGCAGTCTCTCGATAAACTAGTAACTTAAACATGTATTTCTTCAATTGGCCTGTGGAGGGGAGCAACGCGCCCTTCTCTCCGTTGGCTGCTGCATGAGCAGAAGAAGAAAATTACACCCGCTCTGCTTCCGGTTCGGCCCGCGCGACAGAAGAGACAGTTTGAACGTTCATTATACGTTCTTTCTCTGAAGGAAGCTTTCAGTTATCCCGTGAGCTACACGTTCTGACTCTGAAAGGGAATCAGGTTCCAACCAAACTATGCCTCTGACATCGTGACAAACGGCGTCTGAACGCGGCTGCTTGTTGGACGAGGAGCTACTGGGGAACGGTAAAGTATCTATCAATAGGTACACAGCCCCGTTGGCGGTCAGTATTGCTAACAGTAACCTAAAGACGCTTAACAACTAGACATTGCAAATGGAATGGCATTCATCACCGATTTTACACCCCAATGGGTTCATTGCACAGAGAAACCGTCTTTGATTTTATTTTTATGTTGCTCCTCAGAGATCTCCTTCAATATGTTTTCTAAAATGTATTTCCTCGTATGTTGCTGTGATTTAGTGCATCTTATTTAATAGGTCAAACCGGTATAACTTTGACTAAAGGTAAAACCATGACCATCTGATATTCCAAGGGTTCAGATCAGATCCCTTCACTATGTCGCTGAACCCCAGTCAGGAGGGCCTGATCAGCCAGGTGTTTGAGACCTATCTGAAGGATCATCATCATGGGGACATTGTGCAGCTGCTTGCAGACACTGGTGAAGAGGCCCATCGCTGTGTGCTGGTTAATGCCATGACTTTGTTTGAAGCCAATATGGAGGTAATGGCAAAGCAATTAAAAACATAACTTACTGTATTCTAAATAATATGTTGGTCTACTTGAAATGTATTTGATTTTAGTCGAGCAATATGCTCTAAATTTTTATGGTATAATGAAGCATATTTTCCCTGTACCCATATATTAATATGTGACATGGATAACGTGGGATATAATCAACCTAATTTCATTGAACTGTGTTTCTGCGATCAAGATATAACAATTTCTTAAATACTGTATCCTAAATTGTGGATAATTAAGCTATATATCACATGCTGAAGTACGTTTCTGGAGTATAAAATAAAAATAAAAACAAGAACCGTACAGAACCGAAAACCGTGACCTTAAAACCGGAATACGAACCGAACCGTGGGTTTTGTGAACCGTGCCACTCCTATTATATATATATATATATATACTTGAACTAATTTCATTTTAATTATATCAATCCACAGGTTGGGGATTATTTCAACACCAACCCCCACGATGTCTTGGCTCTATTTGATAAAGTTTTACAAAGAACAGCCCTGGAGTTATCAAGTTATGGAGGACAAAAACATGAGAAAATGGGACCCACTCTTCATGCACGAATCACAGGTCAGACATGCATCCAGGGCTTGACATTAGCACCTGCCAAATGTGGGTAGAATTCAGCTGTGGTGCGTGGAATTCTATTTATCTTGGTTTATTTTTTAGTGTAACAGACTTCCTCACGTTTAGGGTTTTATATTTGAGATAGGATGTCCCTTCAGTGCGACATATTAATGTCAGTGTGGAACTGCTGTGCACTCTATAAAAAAATGTGCCTAAAACTGAGTAAAATGTGTTGAAAAATTAATTAAATCTACAAGAGATATTTAGTAAATCCAAATCAATTTCACAAGGAAAATTGATTAATGTTTACTTCTCAATACTAATTTATAATTACTGGATATTTAGTTGAAATGGACCTTATATTTACTCAATATTTAAGAGAAATTAATATAAATTTGCTGAATATTTATTTTAAATGGGTTTATATATAGGCGAAACAGATTTATATTTACTGACTATTTGAGTGAAATTGAGTGTTATATACTACTAATCTTGGTAAAATTGGATTTACTTAATAAAATAAGTTATCAACTCACATTTTTGCACTTTTTTAGTTAGAGGGTGGGATTGACTGCCATCGTGTGCACACCATGTTTATTGTTTTCCTCTGTTCTCATTGTTGTTTAACATTTTTGTCCTAAAATAGTAAAAATGTGCCGCACAAATAGTCTGCCTTGACTTGGGACTTTGCTTCAATAATTATCACAGTGTAATTTCACACATGAAAAATATCAGTGTGATAAAGACTTTAAATACGACCCCTGTTGGATACAAGTCACCCTCCCTTGTTTGTGCTCTCAGGTCTGCCAGTGTGTCCGGAGCTGACCAGA
The DNA here is from genome assembly GCA_021346845.1 of Apeltes quadracus. Taxonomy (NCBI): domain Eukaryota; kingdom Metazoa; phylum Chordata; class Actinopteri; order Perciformes; family Gasterosteidae; genus Apeltes; species Apeltes quadracus. Next base: position 2,993,717 of record CM037934.1, on the reverse strand, counting down.
GACACCATTCCCAGGTCCAGAGATGTAGGACACTTTCTGTCCGTCACTGGTACTGTCATACGCACCAGTGTTGCCAAGGTAACTGCATGGCAGGATTTGGTTCATCCATTCACTCGCATGCATACATTGAAGACAGAAACTACAAAGCCAGAGGGCTATTGCATGAAACCAGGATACAGGATTAAGCCAGGATATTCAGGTTATCCTGGATGAATTTAACTTTGACTTGGTTGTTGTGGTTCCTGCTGAAAATGCGATGGAATGCAAAAAGCTGAAATTATTTCAGTAAATTGCTCAAAATACAGACATGAAAAAGCTGAAATTAATTTGAAACATTGCTGAAGATACAGAAATTTAAAATTGCTAGATATACACAAAGGGGAGAAGCTTAAATGAAATACAAAGAATTGCTGAAAATACATGGCAGAAAACATGCATACCAAAAGCTAAATACAAATTTTAAAAGACTGCTAAAAATACAGAAATGGCAGAAACTGAAAGCCGACAAAAGCTGAAAGATTTTTTTTTTGTGGTAACATTAGTGGTAGTATAAGTTATAGTTGTAATTTTGGTACTAGTTGTACGAGCATAATAAGTATTTTTGGTATCAATAGCAGTAGAAAAACTAGACGTAATAGTGTTGGTAGTAGGAGTATATCAGCTCTAGTACTAACACTATTAGTCATAGTAGTATTTGTTGTAGTAATAGTAGTAAATGCTAGTATTGATAGTAATAGTACTACTAATATTAGTACAAATTGAGGTATTAAAAGCAGTATGAAAACTAATGTCTTTTTTATAGCAGTAAGAGTAGTAATATAAGTTGCAGTGTCACTAATACTGATAGTAGTTCAATCAGGACAGACTCGTTCTGCAATTAAACCCCTTTATTACATGTGTAACAAAATTTTGTGTCTATGGAGAATTTAGTGTCTTTGGCGATTTGGACTCTATCCTCAACCAGGATAATCGGGGGCCGCGGTTCCGAGTTCTGATCCTCCAGACTTCCCTCCCCTGAGTCCAGACACTGGTGGTGGTGAAGTCAGGAAGTTGAGCCGGCCGATTCTGCCTGTAGTGTGCCGGAGGCGCTTGGGGTGGAGGAGGGTCGGATCCGGTCTGCCCTGAAATGACAGCTGACAGGACCCGCCAAGATCACTCCTTAAATATTTGACAGCAATGTTATGATTGGTAGACCGACGCATAGCCGCTACCGATTGGCTGATCGGTTGTTTGTTTGTACACGTGCCCCCGCCCCTCCCTCCCCCCTTGCTGTCAGCGAACAGCTGCCCATGCTAACAGCTGCCCATGCTATTGACCCGCTGTGAAATAAGTCTTCCTTCCAGAACTACCGCTTAAGCTTTATTTAGATTTTTTTTAGTATTAATAGCAGTTGAACTACTAGTAGTAATCGTATCAGTTGTAGAAGTACTAATAGTAGTACTTGTAATATTAGTTGTAGTTCTACTGTTATAAAATAACGTGATTTTGAGAGTCCCAAGACTCTACCGTACGCATACAGGTAGTTTACATGTCTGTCGGGTTCTTAATACGGCTGTGACGGCAGTTTTTAAAACGTGTACCTTCTGGTTTTTCTTTTAAATTCGCCACCAGATTTGTATTTGAGCCTATGGGACTTGAGACAGACTTTGTCTCACTCTTGGGCTCCTCAGGCAAAAAGTTAATAACTCTGGGATTCCATACCCACATTACTCCGACCAGCACAAGCATGGCATCATTTCGATCCAAAAATGAAGCTTTAACGGGCGGGAGGGCAAAAGTGCCATATTTATTTTACCTAAATCTGACGGTGCTCTCTACTCTGACATTCCAATCCCTCACTCTAGCTCTTCACGTACACACCCATGTAAATCTCAGAGGACTGCAAAACTAATGAAACATAATCTGTGATTACTCCTGGATTGACTTAGCTCCCCCTTCTCATCCTGGCTCAGCAAATGTGCAACCGAGCGTATCACACCGCTCGACACAAGTCAAGCAGCGCCTTTTCACATATCCTGGATTTTTATTCTACTTTTGTGCCATCTGCCCATCAGAATCGAACATTCACACCCATTCTTACACAGATGAGTCAGGACACTGTCAGGGAGGTGTTGGAAGGCAGGACTCAAATGCAGAGGATTCAAAAGACAGGGTTTATTTAATAATTAACGAAAGTACTTCTTGGGCAAACGGTCCTTCAAGAAGGGGAGGGGAAATATAACAAACTCAAAATCACTCCGTCCGGAGGAAATGACCAGGTCTACAAAAACTAAGATCAAAAAACAGGCAACAATAATCTTAACTTAATCTTGGCGTGATCGTGGCGAGAATGGCTTTGGTGAAGTCGATGGGAACGAAAACACTTCGGCACAAGACGAGGGAAGACGCTGACTAATAAACACATGAGGGTAATGAGGAACAGGTGGACACAATCAGGGATCCGGGTAATTGGACAGGTGATACGAGAGGAAGGGCAAGCGATTTGAAACGAGAGGAGGGAACAGACTTTCAACATAAGACAGGAAATGACAAGACAGACACACCGGTGTTACAGACACAAGCCTAAATCGAACGGTTCAACTGACTGCAGTGTTTCCTCTATGTTGATTGGGTAGTGGCGGCCCACCACGGCTAAATTTCTGCCGCCACGGCATCAGAATAGGGCCGTACAGTACACTTCGCACACGCACCACACGGCTGACAAGGGAGAGAAAGGAAAAAAGACAGACCGCAGCTTTCTGGAGAATAACTTGAGTCGGTGTGTCCGTCCTTGAGAACTGTAAGTGATATAACCAGGGGTGAAAGTAGTTTTTATTTCTTGGTGGTACTACGATATAGAGCCCCAAATGTTTTCTCCTCCTCTGCCGGGGGCCCGGTTGACTGGGGGCGGGAGTGATGGCGGTCGGCGGGCGGGCTGACGCAGGGAGGGTGCCGAACCTCCGCATACACTCGTTGGTAGTTGTGTTGTCATGCTGAAAGTGCAATATTTTTCAGAGACAGTACAGTTTTCTTTCCGGTACGGCGTACCGGCTCCAAATATCTTAGCGGTGCGCCGTACCGATTTACTTTCACCCCTGGATATAACTTATGTTGTCAGTTAATTTAAGCCTGATATTGTATTAGTCTATAGTTCTTGCTAATTTAAATTAAGTTAATTTGTGATTTTAGTTGTTTGTATTCTTCACCTGCTAGCTAAATTGCACGTTGCTGTTGATTGATATAATAGCGTTGCAGGGCTAAGCGATTGCTGAAAGCCCTTCCTCACGTTTGTTTTTTAGGTGCCTAATTTACATGCTGAAGTAATTACACTGCACTTATTAATATTACTTGCTATATACCATAATGAGCAAACTAGCATCCCAGCACGATGAGTGGTGTCAAATCTACTCCTCCCTCAGTAAGCTGGCAGCCATTGCCCTCACAGTGCCAATCTCAATTGTCAACTGTGAGAGAGATTTCTCCACGATGAATAGGGTGAGACATTTCAGTGTTATGTGAAATGAAAGATTGTTTGGCTATCAATATCGCTCAATTTTTAAGAATTCCTTTATAGGTGAAAACTGACTTAAGGAACAGGCTGCAGGGGGACCATCTAGCAGCATGGATGCTACTCAGCATCAATGGGCCACCTCTTTCTGAATTCCCCTATGACAGAGCCTTGGACTTATTATTTCAAAAGCCAAGAAAAATTAAATGTGTGCACAGCAAGGAACACAAATTAATTTGTTTTATTATGAATGATTTGTAGATGTTAAGTGCCTCAAATCTATTTAAGTAATTATTATTGTTTGTGTAAATATTATTTGTGTTGCAGCAAAGTGTCAGTCCAGTTTCGTACGAAAAACTTTTCCTGGGGAGGGTGAGGATGGTGGCGGCGGGCGGGTTGGGGTCGGGGTTGTTCCGACAGACCTGCCCGCACTGCTAAAAAAACCCCTAAAGGAAACACTAGACTGGGATGGAGGGTAGTTCTTGGTCCGCTGGTGTGAGCGCCACGTGCCTGCCTACACCGACATATTTGCACACGTGTTGGTGCAAGTGCCGTGCGTCGTGGAAGAAAAAAAAAGTTATAATGGTAGGGTAAACGCTGACATAAACTGGACGTGTACCAAGTTTTGACCTAGATTTGTTGTGATTCAGTTGTCGTACCTTTTTAAGAGTTCTATACTGGCCATATGAATGAAATGATTCATTACTGTGGGCAACAACGAAGGCTGTGCTTCTCCCACCAGGATCACAAACTGAAGGAATATTCAACCAGTAGGAGTCTCCTGGTTGTGATGGCCAAGGTTTAGGTAATGGTTGATGAGATGCAGAAATGAAGGAACCAGCTAAAGGATACACTCAATGGGACTCAAATCCAGACGTGTGGCAGACGTGTCCCCCTGCTTAAGCCGGCACATGTCCAGGCTTAAGTTTTGCTAGAGAGTATTTGGACGATCCAGAAGAGAATTGGGAGAATGTCAGATGAAACCAAAATAGAACTTTTTTGGTACAAACTGAACTCGTCGTGTTTGGAGGAGAAAGAATGCTGGGTTGCATCCAAAGAACACCATACCTACTATGAAGAATGGGGGTGGAAACATCATGCTTTGAAACTGATCCGTTTAAAGGAAAGAATGAATGGGGCCATGTATCATGAGATTTTGAGTGAAAATCTCCTTCCATCAGCAAGGGCATTGAAGATGAAAGGTGGCTGGGTCTTTCAGCATGACAATGATACCAAACACACCGCCCGGGCATCGAAGGAGTGGCTTCGTAAGAAACATTTCAAGGCCTCATTTATAAAACCTTGCGTAGGATTTACACAGCGTTTATAAATTAGGCCCCAGATCTCAACCCCATAGAAAATCTTTGGAGGGATTTGAAAGTCTGTGTTGCCCATCGACAGCCCCAAAACATTACTACTCTAGAGATCTGCATGGAGGAATGGGCCAAAATACCAGCAATGGTGTGTGACAACCTTAAGAAGACTTACAGGAAACGTTTGACCTCTGTCATTGCCAACAAAGGGTATATAACAAAGTGTACTTGTCATGTACTTTTGTCATTGACAGTGTTATTTTCCACTATAATTCACCAATAAATTCATAAAAAATCCTACAATGTGATTTTCTGGATTTTTTTCTCATTGTATCATGGTTGAAGTGTACCTGAGATGAAAATTACAGGCCTTTTTAAGTGGGAGAACTTGCATAAATGGTGGCTGGCTAAATACTGTTTTGCCCCACTGTAAATACCTAGGTGAGGATACGTGGAAATAAATTAAGTATCCATGTTTTTGCTTTATTCTCCTGTCAATGCTTGTCATAGGTCTTGGAATACGAGCGTGACTACATGTGCACAAAGTGTTGTCACGTTTTCACGGTGCAGGGAGACTTTGTCCAGTTCTACACCTTTGTCCCACCGGAGAGCTGCCCTAATCCACAAGGCTGTAATTCGTTCAAGTTCAGCTGTCTGTCTGGAGGATCTGAGCCTTCTTTCTGCAAAGACTTCCAAGAGGTTAAGATACAAGAGCAGGTAGGCATGTGTAAGTTATTGTTCATTTTTAGTGAATATGGATTGTACTTGGTATAAAGGTCTGGACTACACACCCCTCCCACCACACACACACACAGGTGCAGAGGCTGTCAGTGGGTAGTGTCCCTCGCGCTATGCTGGTGGTTCTGGAGGACGACCTTGTCGACAGTTGTAAATCTGGTAAGAACTGTAAATGGCAAGCGTTGTTAACAGAAATGCACAGAATCCGCTTCTCCAAATGCGTGAGCGAGTTTACCCATGCAAGCCAAAGGCTTTGTCATTATATGGACATTATAGTTCTTATACCTCATGTCCACCTTTCTAGTAGACAGAGATGATGTGACTGTTAGTGGGTTGTTTCTAGGATATGACTATTTATGGGGTCTTTCTAGGAGATGATGTGACTGTTTATGGGGTGATGTACCAGCGCTGGAAGCCCTTTCATGAAGGCACTTGCTGTGACGTGGAGCTCGTCCTTAAAGCTAACAACATAGAAGTGAACAACCAGCAGGCTTCTGCTTCTAATCTCATGAAGGATGTTCAGAAAGAGTTTGAAGACTTCTGGAATAACTACACACATGATCCCATAGCTGGTGAGTAATAACTGCCTTGCAACATAAAAAATAAAATAAAAAATATTTTATTGTTGATTTTATTTTTTTGAATGTTCCCCCCTCGCTCTGTAGGTAGGAACGCAATCCTGTCGAGCCTGTGCCCACAGGTATTTGGCATGTTTGTGATTAAACTGGCGGTTGCCATGGTGTTGGCTGGTGGTGTGCAGAGAGTAGATTCTTCTGCCAAGATCAGGGGTAACTCTCATTCTTATTCCTTATATGTTATTAATAGCAAGAGTTTTAACATGTTTGATGTAATGTACTGCATTGTCATGGCACAGGTAATACTACTGAAATGATTTGTTTACGGTCAAGAAAAATAAACCAACTTCCACACAAAAAGACGTCACTCTCTAGGTCGTCTTCGACAAAAAAATGTTACACCACCAATTCTGTCTGTGAATTGCTTTGAAACATGTGCAAGCCTTTTAGAACTATGTATTGAAACGAGTCGGTCGACACAAGACGCAGACGCAGACACAGAAGCCTGCGCCAGCATTAATGGGTCTCGAACCTGATGATGTTGTTTCCCGGACCCAGGAGTAACATCAATTGATAATAATACATTCTATACCTCAACTGGCACAGCTTTTCAAGCCTTTGCTGCACTCCGTTCAGATGTCCAGAAAACCCACTGACCAAAATGAATTCTGTTCCCTTCTAGGGGAGTGTCATATGTTGCTGGTTGGGGACCCTGGTACAGGAAAGTCTCAGTTCCTTAAGTATGCAGCTAAGATAATGCCTCGATCTGTACTCACAGCTGGAATTGGTTCAACAAGTGCAGGTAGGCATTGATGTGTTCTCTGTGAGCTCTCATGCTGCATATTATCCATAGATATATATTTATATTAGACCTGCCAAAGTTAATGTGTGGCCAAGATTAATGCAATAAAACATGTTAACGCAACTGTTTACTTCTAGGGGTTGTAAGTGGGTTTTTACACAATATAAACATGAATCATAAAAATACCCTTTGTAAAAATAAAAAAAAAACTATCATTGAATAAATGCCCTTCTGCTCCTCTTTACGTACACACTGACGTTAGCTCACGTAGCTAAAGTTAGCCTAATTTGTGCAGCTAACGTCAACTAACTTCATTCATTCAGCAACATTCATACAAATATGCGAAACTGGCTGGCTAGGTAATTTCAAATTCCCCTACCTGCTGACAGTCAGTCGTGATGTGGAACTGTATTATTCTTAACCTTTTAATGTAACCGCACTATATACGGTTATTCTAAATTAAATGGAATGCAATCAGCCTCTGAGCTTGTGCGTGTATCCTCGCCATCCGTATTTTTGTTTAAAGGTGAAATAACTGAAATTTATTCACTTTGTTGCAGTGTTTTAGGGTATTTTCATACTTCATACTACAATTTGGGATTAATACGATACAATGTTGCAGTTGCCCCTCGTTCGGTTTGTGTTCACACTTAACAGTAGATCCAATATCCCTCCCTCGTCAGCAAACCATTCTCTCATTGGTCTGATTTTAATGCGGCTATAAATAGGCTCTTTTTTTTTAAGTGTGGGGGATTGGGGTGCATTAACTCAGTCAGTATATAGAAGAGGGTGCATGGCCTAAAAAGTTTGGGAACCGCTGATCCCAATTTATGAATTTCAAAATGTGAGATTAGTTTTTCTCTATCCATTGAGAGCCCTAAAATAAAGGAAAAAGAATATATCATTTATAATATATAATTATTCCCTATCACATGTTTTACTGGATGAACTGACTAGACACAATGTCATTCGTTGAAGGACTGACGGTAGCAGCGGTGAAAGACGGAGGGGATTGGCATCTGGAAGCAGGAGCCCTGGTTCTGTCAGATGGTGGCTTGTGCTGCATTGATGAATTCAACAGTATTAAGGAACACGACCGCATCAGCATCCACGAAGCCATGGAACAACAGTCTATTAGTGTGGCCAAAGCTGGGTAGGACCGTGGTTTATCATCATGTTCATTGATTGCTTGATGAATGCCGCAAACTAAAGACACACCGCTTTTGAACCTTGACTAAAAGCACTAACAAATTATAGCACTTAACTTGTACTTACGCACTTACTTGTAATGGCTGTTATCTATAACAAGTTGTAAATCGGCTTATTTAATGAAATGGCACTTGTTTCTTCTTTGAGTTTGTATCCCTATGGTGGAAATGCACTTATTGTAAGTCGCTTTGGATAAAAGCGGCAGCTAAATGACATGAAGAACACCAATTATTTAGTTTTTATTGTTTTGTTGTGAAATACAAGGGTGACTGTGTAGCAGAGGATCGGTGGTCTTGATTCCTGTACATATTTATGTTTCCCAAATTGCTGTAGCAACTGTATAATTGGCAATTTCTGTCTGGATAGAGCTTCATAAGCAGGTAACATCAGTGTATGAATGGGTGTGAATGGATAAATTACATCTTAAAACACTTCTGACGAACAGAAGACTAGAAAAGTCCATCCATTTGCAAGGTTTTTGAAAAAAACAGTGTGCCATTGCTGCTAATTTCCATTAGAGGATATTGTGGTAGACTAAAAAAGAATGCATTGCTTCTTTTGGCAGTCTTTGGCTCTGTACCGACTGTCAATGGAGACGTGGCCAAATTAATTGAAGTTTTGTGCAAAATTTGTAAACAAGAAAAATACAAGAATGTGCATGTCAATTTATTTTCTGTTGCCCAAAATCACAAACTAAAGTTTCCTTAGAGGGCTTAATATTTTGTATAGATATGACATCCTTCATCCTGAAACCCTCAACATCGGCACAAGAAAAAACTACTTGATTCATTCAATAGTCAGTTACTACAATGGTAATAGGGTAAAAAATAACCACAACGTTTAGTCTGTCATGCTCATGGTCTAAAACCTAATTAGGGCACCCTAATCATTGAATCATACTCAAAATGTTAGAAGTCAAAAGAAGTCTCTTGGTCAGCATGTTTTTCAAATTTTAGGACATTTATCAAAGCCCAATTTGATTTAATAGCTTAATATGAGGTCCTGGTCCCCTTTTCCCCACGAAAAATGTGTAATATCACAGTTTAGCAGTTGTATTGACACATGATACAGAAGGAATTCTCCTTTTATTTTCTGTTAAATGCTCTATACCAACCACCAGAACCAGGTTGAGGGAGTGAACAATGGGTAGGTTTCTGTATACTTTGTCTCTTTTAAGGACATCGCCATAGAAAGTGAGCTTTGATAAAAACCGACCTGCTTGACCGAGACATTGATAAATTAAAACATATAACCAGGTTTAGCCTACCCTCTTGAGTCAGTTCTAGGTCAAAGTGGTAAAAGGAAGATCTGTCAGAAAAATAATTCTTCCAGACCTCAACGACACCTCCAACAAATGTGAGATGCCAATACAAGCTCAATTCAAGGCGCACATTTTAAACTGAATTAAATATTCAGAAGAGATCAATTTTGACTTCCAAAGAATTTTTTCCGTTTGTTCGCAAAGTGTATGATCTTTCAACTGTTACAAGTGGTTTCTCTCTGTTCAATACAAAATGCCACTTTTAACTATTGTTCTATTCTATTCTATTGTACTATTGATATTGAGGTAATGCAAAAGATAACACGATTTATCTAACTGCATTGTTTAAAATGGCTTTATTTGGATGATGTTCATTAATACATTTTTGCAGGTAACTTATAATCGCATCTGATAACATTTTTAACATTTTCAAGTAGCCCAGGCAATGAGTTATTACATCCATTTCTGACTAAAGATGTTTGTTGTAACCAGTCTTCTATAACATTATCCAGGAAAAAAATGTTTTTCTTCAGAAGCACTGTATTGATTTTGGGAAGTAAAGATTGACTTATGGGTCTGTTTATCCTGCTCTACATTGTCTCCTCTCTTTACAGTATGGTGTGTAAACTGAATACTAGAACTAGTATCCTGGCAGCTGCCAACCCTAAAGGCCAGTACGATCCGAACGAGCCACTCTCCGTGAATGTGGCTCTGGCCAGTCCTTTGTTGAGTCGCTTTGACCTGGTTCTAGTTTTGCTGGACACCAGAAACGCTGAGTGGGACCAGATCATCTCAACTTTCATTCTGGAGGACAGAGGTAGACTATAAACTTTTTGAAGAAGAAAAAATGCTCAAATCGGAACAATTCCTTTCAAAAATGATTATTGTTGTGTTGTTGATTGCAACAAGATGGGTCTTTTCTTGCAAAATCACCCCAGGTAACTAAGTACTGTACAGAACTATTTCTAGTACATGGATGACATCTCGAAATGTAGTCGGCCGAACGGATCGGCTGACGGGAGGTGTAGTTGTTTGGGCGGACGCACACTCTGTCCGCTGGTAGGACCGACACGTGTGCACATACACGGACATGCAAGCATGTGTAGGGGCGGAACTGCAGTGTGCAAAAAAAAAGCCAGGCTTTCTTGGTGTTGATACATATTGTACAGCAAACCTGTTCATTAAATGCACTATTTTCAAATAAAAATCTACATCTACTATTTTAAGATTAAATTGTTTGCAGGATTTTTAACCTTCATTTAGTTGAAATTCGGGCCGGGACTTAAACGCCTTAGGATTAATTAATTACACCAAAAATAACACGTTAAACATTTTTTACGCATTTTAATTACACTTATTTTTGCACCGCGGAACGTTTCTCACTGGATGAGTTTCGGCGGACCGATTATACTGGAGCACCAACTAGTGTTTATGACCAGAGAATTTCTAATATGAAGAGAAGGGGCACTCTCTGGTTACTTCCGGGTTCTGGACAGGCTGCAGTATCACGTCTCTGTCTATGCAGGGGCGCTCGCAGGCGAGTGCACAATGCTTGGGAGTCTATGGGTTTTTTTTAACTAACCTTAGTTACTATGTTGTGCATTGTCGTCTTTTGTTCTGTTATGCACCAACCGCCAAGTCAAATTCCTTGTATGACGTTCTTTGGCATTTGGCGTCATGTACTAACAACATGTGCCAATCATCTAACTCATATCATCAGATATTTTTACCCTATCACTGTCAGAGTGTACCAGCTTCAAGACAGCCACCATGGCTCCTGTATGTACAGTATCCAGTGTACATGACTATCGCCCTGTGGAACATACAAAACAAAGCGCTTTGACAGACTGGTTCTCCAGCAAATCTGAAACATCCCAACAAGCCTGGTCCCTCACCAGTTTGCATATAGAGCCAACAGATCCAGAAAAAACCTCAGCGCCATCTAAATATAACTGAAATGCAATTCAGTACAAAAATAAACATCAAAAAACTAATGGACATATTTGTTGAAAATGGCAGATATTGGATTTATCAGTATGCTAATGATTTTTTTTCTTTATGCATGATTCAGTATGGTTATTGAGATTGTATATCAAAGTATCAGTAATGATTTCATGCTCTGGTATGTCAGTGCTCTTTTTTTAATTTCAGGGCTTCCTGCTCAATCTGCCAGCCTGTGGTCCATGGAGAAAATTAAGGCTTACTTTAGCGTGATTAAACGCTTTCAGCCGCAGCTGTCTGAGGAGGCTAACATCATCTTAACACGTTACTACCAGCTACAGAGACAAAGTGATGACCGCAATGCTGCCCGTACCACTGTCCGTATGCTGGAGAGTCTAAGCAGACTGGCTGAAGGTTGGGATGGAATATTAACTTTTTTTTTGTCAGCTTACATTTATTTTATGTTATCTATTCTTATGCTGATTCTATTAATGTTATAGCCCAATTCACAAATTCCAAATTTGACTCGGAGCTTTACAGTTTGTACACACAGACATCCTATATCCCGAAACACTCACATCAGCAATGTGAAAAACGACTAGCCTGGGTGCCATTCCGGACTTGTTCCCGCCCACAACGTTTTTTGGTCGGGAAGTTCGGTCTGGCATTGCTCCATAGTGTATTGCCCAGCCACATTCTAGTTTTATATCTACAAACCCTGCTTCGCAAAGTGTAGAAAACAAGTTCTAAATGTGTCACAGAGGGTGGGTGAGTGGAAAGTTGTCATGCGATCAAGAAGTATGTATTTCGATCCTCTGTGAGTCACTTAACCCTAAAATCCTATATGAATGGTATGAATATTAGTTACTGATTGGCTAGTCTCACTGTGTGCAGCTCCTGTCATTATTAACCATAACGTGTAGTATTGAAGCGCTTTGAGTGGTTGGAAGACAATAAAAGGGAAATGCAGGTTCAATCCATTTACCATTCCATTGACATGCCAGTTAGTTGTCGCTTTTATCCAATGTATCCAATAAGGATACAAACCCAGAAGAACAAGAAAGTGCAGTAGCTGATTTACAACTTGCTATAGATAAGAGCCATTTTAACAAAGTGCTATAATAGCATTTTCAACTTGAGTTAAAAAGAAGCGGTTGAGGAACCTCAAACAGTTGGAACAGCTGCTCTCCCCTCTAACATTCCAATCTGCCCTCTAGCTTTTCACATACACATTATAAATGCAGAAACAGTTTCACATTTTTCTAAATCTTGAACTGCAATTAGAAGAGATCCATTAGAGGTATGAGTACGCCATTTTGGCTCAATACATTTTTCCTACATTTGAAGTATAGCGAAGAATATAGAATTTTGGCTCTGTTTTGGGTTGTTTGTCGGCAAACGGTCATTTTTCTTCTGATGAGTCCCGACACTTTGACAAATTATGAGACATGTAGTAGAGTGTGCTGTGCTTCGCAGGCCACACTCAATAATTTGCTTTAAAAATGCTTTCGTGTGTTTTGTGTTACTATTTTATTGTCTTAGCAAAACCCAAACTGAATACATTCATACAATTTGTGTATGAATAGCTGTTCTTACAACTAACAGGATTTATTTTGACCTGCCAGCTCACGCAAGGCTCATGTACAGACAGACAGTGACCATAGAGGATGCAGTCATGGCTGTCTCTGTCATGGAGTGCTCCATGCAGGTAAGAAGAAAACAAAAATGCCTTCTTTTCTACGAGCGTGGATCACAAAAATGTCTTTATCCATGTTTTTTTTTTTGTTCGTTATGATTAGTGTTGTAATTTACATGGGCAGCTGTGTATTTTTCCAATTATGCAACTGTGTTTGGTTTTCATTTCACAAAGACTCAGATGGACAACATATACCATTTTGATGGTATGAAAACGTACTGCGATGCTCTTTTGGACTGTTATTACTGTGCTTATGTTTCAAATGAAACAAAATCCTTTTATTGCCCGTCAGTATCCATTAAATCAGTGATTCCCAAACTGACCCAATAAAAAAAACGTTTGACCGATTGAAATTTTGCACACTTTTGCTCTAGAAGAAAGTAAATCATGGTATGCAAATTCCCTAACTAGATTATTTAGGGAATTTTATAAGTTTATATTTTGTGGAAAAACACATTTTGCGAACTTCCAAGACGCTTGGTCCGATTCTTAGGGAATCACTATTGGCTCATTGACATCTAAAGTTATTAAAGGCTTTTCGATATCTTATTATTTATCAAAGTTATGGACCATTAATGTTTGGAAGGGGTGTGGCCTATATCTTCAAAAGTAATTTGCCTGTCCTCACCAAATCTCTAGGGTATGTTCAGATTGAGTCCCTGAACATAGCCCATTCTTGTCAGATTGCTGCAAGTTGATCACTGAATATTTGTAATTTGAATTTATAAACTAACGAACTCAGAATGATCCTGACAATTGTGTGGTCAAAAGTTATAAAAATCAAAAAAAGTTTTCGTGCAGGCGTACATGGCCACATATATGTATTATCCATACATCTTATAGGTCTTAAATAGGGCGAAACCCACAGTGCCCTCTTTACATCCCTCCCATAGTGTTATGGTTTCCTCGGTTTTCACCATATTTTCACAAGTCATTTTATTTCACACGTTGCTTTAGAACGGGGGTTCCCAAACTACTGTCCCCGCATGCGGCCCCCCGGCACACCTCGTGTTGCCCGCGGACGAGTACCGAATGCGGCCCGTCGGCAAACTTCCGCGGACTTTATGCGCGATGATATGCGAAGGATCACCGAGCGCCAGTCCCCCCCCCCCGCCCCCCGGTCAGCCCGGCCCCCGACAGAGGAGGACATAGGTTGTGCGGCCCTCACAAGAAAAAGTTTGGGGACCACTGCTTTAGAACATAAGAGAAACCCAGAAACCGTGTTGGAGCAAAACAGCGCTCGATTGTTGAGGCTTATAACACCAGTTCACTTATATTGTTTTATTGTTGGAATGCTTAAAAGCATTCCAAGTATTGTTATCCTTTTTCTTTATTGTCTCTACTATCGACATGTCTACAACCAACACAAAATTCAATATTATTAGACATCCAAAAATGAGTGAAGATTGTGACACCCAAGACTATATTTAATATGTTCAATCTGTGTCCCAGTTCAAGAGGTCACAGACCTTCTGTCTGTCACTGAACCTTATTTGAATTTTTCAAACGGCAGTGCTACCTCATTTACAAGTGATCCCAACTGATGGGGTATTGTCAGAACCTGTAGATGCTCAACCACAGAGTAATGGCATACTCTTGAATCTGAACTACTGATTAGTATTTCACACATTATAATACATTTGGAATTTGACACAGCCTCAGATCTCACAGTAATCTGGAAATGTGTGGTGCACTTGTCTTTCAGGGTGGAGCTCTGCTGGGAAATGTGAATGCGTTACTTACCTCATTCCCTGATGACCCCTGTCAGCAGTATCGGATTCAGTGTCAGAAGTTGCTGGGCGGGTTGAACCTGCCACTGCTCCTTCGGAAGGAGATGGACAGACAAGCCAGGTAAGAGTGCTGATGTCTACTGTGTAGATGGTCGCTTAGCGTTTCTCTTAACATTCAGACAGGCTCCCACAGCAGATTCAGCCACAGCCGGAGTAACTACTGTATTTTCCGCACTATATGGCGCACCGGATCATGAGGCGCACCTTCAATGAATGGCCTATTTCAGAACTGTTCTTTTGTAGCGCGAGCCATATATGGCTCTTTCGGTGACGCCACAGAGTTGAAAAAAAATTGTACGACACACAAATTTCAACCCGGGCACACGCCACACCTTGTATTTCTAACGCAGAGAAATTGACTTCCGAGCCGCATAGGTTCCTCTCCAACTGTCATGCGCCCCGCCCCCACCCCTCGGCCGTAGCGCGCAGCTCCGAGCGGGCCATATCACCCCGTCTCCCGTAGTGTCCACAGTGCATGGCTCTCAATGAAATATATTTATAAATTAGGGCCGACACTCGATTAAAAAAAATAATTAGAGGCCTTGTAATTAATTGCATTTTAATTGCATAAATATTTGACCTGAGAACAGTGAGAAGTAATTTTTTTCACATGGATTTTTAGTGTACCATTGAATAATTACTGAATACATAAGCTTGAGCAACAAAATATTGTTTATATTTGTTCAACCAAGTCCAAGTTTTCAGACGTGGACTTGGTTACCCTGGTTCTTAAGCCAGTCAGGTGGCGGAGTGTGGGTCCTGTACTCGGAGTCGGGCTAACGTCCATGCTGCACTGCATGAAAAGTGTGATTTTCGTCCCCGTAAACGCCCGGAGATCTCCCGCCTTTTCGGTAGTTTCCGACAATTTGCAACCAGTGTTGCCAACTCCTCAGTAAGGAAAGTAGCTATTGGCTGTCCTAAAAATCGCTAGATGACGTCATCACCTAATTTGCATACCCTTTTACATTCAATTGTGATTATGGTATCACGGAACAGTGCTCAGCGATTGATAATGCCATTATAGCCTCAACCTTGTCTGCAGAGTCACATTTTTTAACCATACATCACAGCTTGTTTTGGTTGGAATTGTTATAATTTGAGTGATGTGTTTTTTAATATCACCAAGTCTCGCATAGAAATCCGTCTTACAAAACAGGCAGTATGCCCGCGTATCAATACCAATAAACGGCTTTAACCAGCCTTTGTATTCGGCGTTCGACTCCCATTCCTTTCTGTATTTTTGTGCGTATAGTTTACTGACATGTTTAGCTTATTTAACAGAAGCGCACACAGCGGCGTCAACGAGGTAAGTGCGTGACAAAGGCTATGATTGGTGAGTAAAGGCGGTATGTCGTTTTTATTTTTTGGTTAGTGATTTATTTTAGACAAAGAGCATTTGTCAAAGATCATTTGTCAAAGATCATTTTTCCATTTACATTTGCGCATGCGCGATTGATTTGCAGTCTGCACGTGGAGCGGTAAACATCTCCTGCACTGACTGCAGCTGGAAGGGACTGCTGCGCGAGTACTCGGCCGCTTGTCAGTGCTTTGGGAAGGGGGTGAGGTTCACGACAGTACCCGCTGCTCGTTGAGAAGAAGCGTTGGAACGATACGTTCTTTTCACGTCACCAAAAGTCTCCAAAATGCGCCAATAACGTCAGGAATAGTCGCTAAATTTGTCGCTTGTCGCCTTTTGAAATATTTGTCGCTGGAGGGGTCCGAAAAGTCGCTAAATATAGCGACAAAGTCGCTAAGTTGGCAACACTGTTTGCAACCCGCGCTTGTCGCCGTTTGTCTGTCACAAATTGTCGGAAACGAACTATGACGTATGTGGAGAGCTTGCAGTACGTGCTAATGGTCCTAATTAGCATATGAATGGAGCGAAACCGCGCTGCTAAATGTTTTGCGTTGGGGTGATACTTGAGGCCTGATGTGCTGCGGTGATATGCGGGTTCCTTGTTGCAAAGCCGGCACACAACCACGCTCTTATCGCCGCTTCCACCCGTTCGTTTTTATAAAAAAAAAATCCCATTCACGGGGTCAACCAAAGCGGTCTCATCAGCTTCTTCGTTCATGTTCACTGTGGTTTGTTGATGTCTGAAGAAGTCATGAACACTAGTTGGTGCTCCAGTATAATCGGTCCGCCGAAACTCATCCAGTGAGAAACGTTCCGCGGTGCAAAAATAAGTGTGATTTAAAATGCGTAAAAAATGTTTAACGTGTTATTTTTGGTGTAATTCATTAATCTTAACGTGTATTTAATTAATATTAATTAACGCGTAAAAGTCCCGGCCCTATTATAAATATTTCCCTTTTATCGGTCGGAAAATGACGGTGTCACAATGTAAGGGAGACTCCTGCTTGGTGTGACATCGACAAACCCTGGAACTGGCAGTTTTGTTTAGTATTGATTCATTAGAGTAATCATTAAAAAGCATGCAGGGTTTTTTTTTTCAAGTGTTTGGGGGGTTGATGACACACCCACATCAACGTGTAGAAGTGGAATTTTCATAAATATGTCTCTTAATAGCTGCGTTTTTACACAATTGCAATGTCATCATTAATGTTCTTTTTAGTAGGCCTTTTATGAGCATGGTGTTCTGACACAAAATTGTGAGCGTTTAGCAAAGCTTTTAACGTCCCACCAAAGGTGTTCATATGCATTGTGTTCTTTCAATAGGGTGAATTTCAACACCTCAGAGGCCTCGCGTGTGGACCCACCAACTGATCATTCCCAATACCAACTCAGAGACCCAAATGCCATAAAAAATAAAACCTGCCAGGGAATCCGCAGTAACAATAGTGATGTCACACTGGACAGTGGCTTAGATTGGTTCCACTCCATCACTTCATCACTGTCGCCAGATGGCATAGCCTCGTCCATAATCACATCAGCTCCAGAAAACCTCAACAGAAAGCCAAACTGTAGTAGGTCAGACACGTCTATAGCAACCAAACTGAGAAACAGAAGAAGGGAGCTGGAGCTGAATGATGGGCTTGGAGAGAAGGTGGTGTCTGGAGATGCAAGTGAAGATGTGATTGATGTTTTAGATTCCCACACTAGCATCTCTTCAGCTAAGAGCCCCTCAACTATCCTAGTTCAGGGTCACCTATCGTCTGGCAAAGACAGAAGATTTGAGAAGGAAGACGAGAAGGACCAGACTGGAGCTAAGAACACGCGTACTGTACTAAAACAAAAGATGGCAGCTGAAACCGAAACTGGTAAAGAGCTATATGTTAAGTTGTCTAAATGTATATTCAAACCACGGAAGATGATGCCTTCAATCAACCACAGCCTCAACGCCAGCTCAGCTGTTATCACAAACATCCAAACTGATAGTAACTCAGGCCGCAATCCTCAAACCTACACAGAGAGCAGAATGGGGGAACTGAAGCCACTTTGTAGTCAAGAATCAGCCGATCCACTTACAGACATCGAGAGAAAAAAAAGACGGAACCAGTACCTAAATCTGTCAAAAGACAAAAACCGGAGTAAGCAAGTAAGCTGTATCACTGAGGTGGGAGAGGGATGTAATCTAATAAGATCTAATATGACATCTCAAGGAAAAGCACTCTATCTAGAACAAAGACCCAGAGTTAACACAAGTGATAGGACTACGGTAAAACCAAACACTTTAGTTAATGATCCAGCATCTTCCAAATCGGAACCCACCAAAACTACTGTGGCCTCTTCTACCCTGTCTAAACTCTCAAGATTCTCATTTACCGGTCTCACAGAAACTAAAGTGGAAACAAATCCTACTACTGAAGTAGAAAAAAGGCCAGGTCAGATTGATGATGCTGAACGCTCAAGAGCTGATTCAAAATACCTACAAGAGCGAATTTTAAGGGAGAAAGTCAAGGATACAAAGCGGCCCCTTGGACGGGGACATCAACGATGTACAAAATCCCCAACTAAAACAATGACTCATTGCAAATCACCGCCTTCTAATGCTTTGATCCAAAGGAAGGGCGTAGACATGGCAGACAATGGTTCTGTTGCCCATCAAAGTAATGGCAATCTGAAGAAGAGAAAGTGTTTTGGGCTGGGCCCTCCACTGAGCAGTGTTGGTGCTCCCAAGGTTCCGTTCACAGGACTGTCACTGTTTAACTCCGATTTGAGTAATGACATATTTCAGACTGACTGGGATGAAGAGGTTTCAAAGAAAGCCAAAATCTAAAACCATAATCTACTTTCACAATGTATATTCTGTATATCAAAAATGCAGTCACATTTTGCTAAGTGGAACATTTATTTTGTTTTTGATATGATTTAATTACCTCATATAGAAATAAACCTGCTAAATTTGGTTAGAAGTTCAAGTGTGTGTGTTTTTTCTGCATCTTCTTACAGTATATTTGGGCTAAAAATGTATCAATGCATTATCATAGGGAGAAACCTTTAGGGATCTTTAAATGATTTGCCCTACAAATTCCATACATTACCTTTTTTTGTACATTGATTCTGGAAAACAATGCATTTCATACATACCAACTTTGCTATACTACCACTTTCAGTTAGAAAACAAAAGCTATCAGCAGCGATGGACACAGGTCCTTGCTACTCTGCGCACGTCGGAGCGGACGGCTACAAACGCTACCGAGAACACCTGCGGCCATTGGAAAAAGCAGCCAGAAGTCAGTTGTCGTTAACAGCGTGGAGCGACGCCGGAAATGGCACTTTGCAAACGTTATCGTGAACATTATTAGGGTCTTTTCTGACATTTGAAGGGGATCAGATTAATCTGCGAGTAGGGTATAAAGTAAAAAATATGTAACTTCCTGTTGCCACTAGGCAGCGCTACAACTAGGATTCAAAATTATCATATGTATGTCTAAAGGCTAAAGCTGGCGTGACGTAAGAGAAATATGGAGCAGATAATGTATGGCCGACTTAACCACTTTTTATGGAAAATTGTGGTAAGCACCACGATCACACAGTCCAATATTATTTCAAGCTTTATGCCATTTTTATAAGCAAAGGTCTCAAGATCATATTGCCCCAAAAATAATCTGGTTTAATCTCTAGGAGGAGTTTGAATACATTATAACATAAAATCGTTTAGACTCGGAAGTGAAAAAACGAGGCAATTGCTATAAAACACGATGAGTTCTAGAGAAAACAGTGTAGACCAAAATAAATATCTCCAGTCATTTTATATGCAAACTGTTAAATATAATCCATCATAACAGTTATATAGTATAGAATTAGTGTGGAAATCTAAACTTTTAATCACTATTATTTTAAATTGCTATTTTATAATAGGTAAGAAGCAGGAAGGAAATTCTGAAAATACTATGCAGTGTGACTAGGCAATATTCAAAGCAATACTGCATACTGAATCGTCGAGACTGCGGTACTGTTCTGGGTTTGTCTGCATCACTTTAAAGGCCCGCGTACAGTTGCGGAACCATTGGCATGCGTTTTGTCTTCACATGAAGCCCAATCGCCCTCTCAACCAAGCGCACCACATCCAAGTAGAGAGTACAGAACAGTTGCCCTTAACTAGATAACTTTCTAAAAAACATAATAAAGGCACAATTACATGACAATTGCGTAATTTAAGTAATTGAGTTACTGTATACATAACATCCTGCCACATTGTAATGTTAAAGCATAGGAGAAGGGTCGTATTCCTATCATATGTAGATTTTTTAATCTCACTTTTTATTTTGTTTTCAACAACATGACAAGATGCACTTTGTCCATTTTACAGTTGTATGTATTCTTGGTACACATGTTATTCAGGTGCTATATACAATGCACAGAAAGAACAAGACACTATCAAATGGCGATCACACAACAGAAAAGGGGATGAATAAAAAACAAAGAAATAAAATCAAGGGATGAATAAATAATAGTTGTCCACTCCTGAATGTAGCATGTAGTAGGTGCCACAGCTAGAGGGCCGAGCAACATACTGTAATTCATGCTATACGTCACGCTAAGCGCGTTGCGTTACTTCTTGTTGCCAGCGTGTCTGAGGTCATCGAACTTTTCACAGCTCTAGCTATACTAAGTTGACTGTCGTGATATTTTTCAGTACAAGCAGCGAATTATCTAGTGATGGTGAAGCCTCATAAGGCATTGAACCACTTCATCCAATTGGTTTGAGAAAAGGTTAATTTCTTGACAGTTCATGTGCACACGAAACCATTTACTGGCCAAATGTATAATCACAGGCAGCTGCATCTGAACGACATAATGTGATGCATTGAATTTTTGTGTCTATTATGGCTGTTGGGAAGGACTTTGAATTACAAAAATGTATGAATAAACATTTCTGTACATAAATTCTCACATGTGCATAAAATATTTTTTGAATGCAGAGGCAGACAGAGTACACTGATTCATTACTTGAGTAAAAGTACAGATACCCTTTGCTACATTTTACTCAAGTACAAGTAAAAGTACAAACTTATAAGGGTCGAAAAAGGTGACAAAATAAACCAGACGGGGGCCGGGCTGACCGGGGGGGGGGTTGGGGGTGCGGACCTCCGCATAAACTGAGAGGCATCCAGCTGCAGCCCCGCAGACTCCCCTCCGGCTAGCTTTTGAAAGTTATTAATTGGATTTTTGAAACTCATGAATTATAAGCTATCCATCCGGGACTGTAGGTGGCGGCATGCACCATAAACGTTTGATCTGAAGTCCGCCGCTGAATTAAAGGCACACTATGCAACTTTTTTCAATTAATTAATATGTTCCATACCGCTTTGGATGATTAAATGAGTCATTTCAGGTCGAACAAAGTGTTTTTTCGGCCGCCCTGGGGGTCAGTAGGGGAAATACCGCACTTGCAATTGCAGGAGTGTCGGGTCGCCCCCACAGAGTCTTGCTTTACGGCATGAGACGGGAGGCTGCGGGCTTCAGCCATACACTCTTGGGCTCGTAGCGCAGTGGCGATATTTGTGCAGTTATCATGGCGGAACCAGCGACAAAACAGCAAACGCTCACGTCGGAGCAGGCAAGAAAGGAAAAGGGCTTTGGACAGAGAGAGGACTCGTACACGGGCAAGTCTTTTCCCAATGGTGAGAGCTCAAAAAGGAAGAAGGCTGCACGGCTGAGCGGACCTTGCGTTTCTGCTGATGCGATTGTAAGTAATATTGGAACGGTTTCTACCAATAATGTATGAAAACATGATATAGTTTCAAACGTGAAAATTGCAACAAAATAGTCACCTACGGCAGAAGACGTGGTGATTCGTTGCGTTCGCCTGTCTGCTGAGCTCAAAACAAAGTTAGCTTAATCCAGGCCTAATAAACCACCAGATACAGAGGTTTGATACAGTAACAGCATCTAACCAGTAATATATGATTACATGGATTAGCCTACTTAAGCATACACACCTAATGGTCGTCTTGGTATTCAAACATGAAGATGTTGGTATTCACATGGACACAGCCACAAACATCATGCGTTACTGCAAGAAGCAGCTAGACCTCATTCATTATCGAATCCATGGAAAGATTTGGTCCTGTTAGATTTTAGATTTTAAATAGGCTGAATGTTGACTAACTGACTGTCTGGAAACCACATGTTCATTTCCTCCTATTTGAGGCGTGGTTTACGAAAGCCCAGAGCCGTTTATTGGGCGCTACAAATGTCTGTCAAATGCGCCTGTTCGTAGCTCATAGCCAATCGACTGGGGTCTCGCTATGCCCTATTGCCTTAGTCACTAACAGGGCTAGTTAAGCCTGTTGGTAGCAAGGATAAAACATCCTTCTTGGTCACGAAATGTTTCAACGCCAAAAGTTGCTCTTCTTTCAAAGTAAACCTGCGTTCCAACCTACTTAAAACACTAATGCTGCGTCGAAAGCTACCTTCGCTTCGGATGCCATGTTGGATGTTAGCGTTGCACACTCCCCGCTCTGTGATTGGTCCACTATCTCTGGCGAAAACTTGCTCCATGGTATCCAGGCTGCGTTGCAGCACGAATTAAATTGCGCGCAAGGCAGCATAGGAAAACCCAGGCTAGGGAGTAAAGGCCGCCGCATGCTTCTGCGTCGGCGCCTCCATTCTGTTTGCGTTGACTGACTCGTTTCAATTCATGGTTCAAAAAGGCTTGCGTGTGTTGCAAAGCAGTTCACCGCAAGAACACCAGGCGGAGTAACGTTTATTGTCGAAGACGACCGAGAGAGTGCCGTCTTTGCGAGTGGAAGTCGTTGGTTTGTTTATTAATTTATCAAGAGACTTTTTTGCCCCGTGCATCAACACTGCTGCTTTTCTTCGTCTCTTTTCGTGGACATATTTGTCCCGTATTTCCTTCACAACTTTAACCCCCCCTCGACCGGCAACGTCACGATTTGGGAGGGGTCTGAGCCCGTCCGCTATTTTGGTCTACCACGCTATCGGTTGCCAGGGGCAACATTGTACGAGCGAGCAACACAGAGACGGACCTGGAAAGACATCGCAGAATTATAATAACTATTAAACGTAGAAATCACAAGGAAATTAGTAAGAAAAGTGACCTTGCAGGGAAAAACTTACTAGGAGCGCTAAGCGGAGGTATTTAGAGAAGCTGGCTGATATTGACAACGTCGACCCTATACAAGCTGCCTGCAGCGGAGCCCTAGACTCTTTACCACCTTGTACCTACATGGCGATTGTTAATTATGCTGCTTTCCAGTTGTCTCCGCCCGAAAGTGTGTTGGAAAGTGTAAATTACCCAGCTTTCTTGCGGCATTTTGCGCAGACACGCCCCCTTTAGGTCGCCATATCAGCCGTCCGACTCGGGATTCTGAGAGTATCCCGAGAATACGACATACAAACATACGACTCGCAAAACAAAAGATGTCTGCGCCCACATTTTATGGAAGTTGATATGAATTAAATTTGTATTTCTACTACGTTGGTCGTTTTAATGTCGACTTTAAATGCTCTTACACACCAATTTACATTGCTGCTTCAGTCCGGTCACCAATGTTTGCATTGCACAGTTTCGCTGTGCATGCTATACAATGTAACGTTTTGTTTTCGAACTAGTTTGCTAAAAGGCTACGTTGCTAACAATAACAACAGTTAGCCTGCCACGGACACCGGTGGGTCGAGAAAAACGCGACTGCACTGGTTATAAAATAAAATAGGTGAAAATGGCAAAATATTACAGAAATGTAAGACTAATGGAATTACTTAAAATGTCAGTGTTTCTGTAATACCTCTACATTATCCTAAAGTCGCCATAGAATTTCTATAGTAGTTTTATAGTACTTCTATAGTATGTCCCAAAATACGATAGTAGTTCTATAAGATACCTAAAAGATTACTATAGTATTTTGTCGAAAACGTCCTGCATTAGCTTTGCAGCTGCTGCATTTGCGGCGTCCATGTTCTTTCCAACTCGTCCTAGCAGGACGCATTTGGAACACTATAAGTGGTACGAGCCAGGCAATGACGTCACTTTCCAACTCGGGCGGCGGATTTACGAGACAAATGGAAAGCAGCATCACTTGGTTTTTGGCATCAGTTAATACACTATGCAAGAATTCAAAAGCATGAAATCCTTGGAAAGCTACGAGACTTTCTGCTGCGGCTCGGTGCAAGACTATCTGTCATCTACAAGCCCGCAAACACGGCATGATTTTATTTCAGCTAGCCTGGTATGGTATGGTGATTTCTCCTAATTCGGTTAATTAAGGCTTTAAGATTAAGCTTTTTCCTTTTAATAGTCCTCAATGAAGCAGAAGCGCTTAATGTCATATAACGTCCATAATAATTGTATATTTTTCTCGCCATAGGCGCCAATGAAGAAGAAAACGTTAATGTGAGATATCTTCTATAATCGTTGGATTTGGGTTTATTTCTTTTGACAGGCTTAAGTCTTCATGACAAGATACGGCCATGCGAAATTTGGTGATGATCCCTCGTTGTTTTCCTACCTTAAGCAACGTTAAGCTTTTTCACGTTAAGCGTTTTAGAATGTCCCCACAGTCAAACCCGTCGATCCTCACCTTAAATCACCAGGTTGAGGGCCTGATCCTTGGTGAGGACCATGTGGAGCTGTCTCCTGTGAGACACCACGTGCTTCAGCAAGGGTGACCTGCACCCTGAGGACACCTTCGTCATCTCGGACACCACTTTCCCGTGCTTCGCCAACTCGCCAAGCAGCGCAGCGTCCGGCACGAATGGCGGAACGTTCGCCACCGTGACTCTGACAGCCGGCTCGGCGAGCGGCAGCACGGGCACGAGCGTGCCTCGCACCACCACGCCGTTCGCCACCACCTCGCGCGCCTTCTCCACGCTGTCCACGAAGAGGACCACCGCGTTGTTCATCCGCGCAGCGGACTTCACGCTGCCGTGACCCACAATCCCCCCCACGGCCAGGCCGCAGTCCTCCACGGAACAAACACGGGAAGCGCGGAGCGAGCTTCACGCAATGCTTCCGAAGCGCGCAGCATGCCGACCGGCTGCAAACACGCACAAACTAAAGCACACAGACGTAACAATCACGCGTACACAGCACCACACATTCACACCAGATTCATACCGAAAATAAACGAAATAACAGATAGAAAGTATCAAACAATTCGTCACGCTCCGTTCACTCTGCACTCCTTCCAAAGAGAGCGAGAGAGAGTTTGGAGAGTGAGGAGAGAAGGATAGGTGATAAGATGGAGCCAGCTAGGAGGAGGAGGATTTCCCCTGTGTGGGAACACTTTGATTCGATAACTCCTAATAAGGTAAGCTAAATCTAACTCTATTTCAGACATATTAGGTTTGCTTATCAAGAACTGTATTTTTACAGTTTCTTATTTTATTCAAAGGTGAGGTGTTTATTGTGCCCCAAGGAGTTTGGGTACAATAACAACACCTCATCCATGCTAAGGCCTTACCGTGACTTGCATGAGAATAAGGTGGAAACTGGAGCTTCACCCAGCCGTGGTAAGTCATTACTATATTACAAATGCACCATCGCAATTGTTTCCTGTTCACGTTTGTTTATTGTGCAAATAAAGAAAGGTAACAGACACTTTGTTAATTCTCTTTTAACTAGACACCAGAAAACAAGAGCTGGATGAATTACTGTATCAAGATTTATATAGACTTGCTCTTGTGTTTTTGTGCACGTCAGCATCTTCTGTACCCTGTGAAAGGGTGTTTTCAAAGGCCGGAGAGGTTGTGTTTAAAACAAAAAACTGTCTGAATAAAAATGAATCAAATGTCCCCCGGTCCTGTACATCATTGTCCAAATTACACAAGCATATTCAGTCCCCTCTTCCTAGTTCCAAAAGCACTTTCACTGTCCTCTGCCTGCTTAAGCCCATGATGCCATTTTCCTAAAGTGACGGACTAACATTATTACACAACCTGCCATATCATATAATGCTACCATTTTGGGGAAATTTACACACAGAATACATTTAAAAAATATTTTATTATGCACATGTGATAATTTATGTACAGAAATTATTTGGTCATACATTTTTGTAATTCATAGTAATTCCCAACAGCCATAACAGACACAAACGTTCAATGCATCACATTATGTGGTTCAGTTACGGCTGCCTGTAATTATACACTTGGCCAGTAGGTAGTGTCGTGTGCACATGAAGTATAAAAAATGAACCTTTTCTCTAGCCCGGCTAACGTCATACCAGAGAAATTCTAATATGAAGAGATATGGCACTCTCTCGTTACTTCCGGGTTCTGGACGGGCTGCAGTAACACGTCTCTGTCCACACGGGGCGCTCGCAGCCGAGTGCAGAATGCATTGGACTCTATGGGGCTTCACCCCCTAAATTCCACTTTTCTCAGGATATAATTTTTTGTCAAGCAAGTTGAAACTTGCATTCAAAATGGGGGGCTAGAATAATACACTCAGCTGAAAATTGAATTTTTAAGTTCACTCATCTGTTCTAAAAATCTGTTCAAAAAATGTGATGACGTCACATATTTTCATACTGCCGGAGGTGCTGCTTTACGGCCATTTCTTCGGCGATCTTTTCGGCACTTCCGAATCATGGCTTCCTTTCTCATGGCATCAGCAACATCATCAACAACGATAACCCAAGCTGCTATTTGAGGTAAACTTCGACAGAAAGTCCTGCTAAACTTTATATTTCTGATTCTGCTTTAGCTTCAGCTGCCATCAAACGGGGTCTCTGGTTGTAATCGGTCGCAATCCGTCACTGACCAATCAGCATTCATTAGCAGAATGCTAGCGTGTTCTGGCCAACAACGTCCCAACCTGTAAGAAATCGAAAGGACATAAGTACTCATTCATTCGACTTTTGGTCTATAATCCATATTGAACTTGCGGAATCAACAATAAAATCTACGTTGATTCAACGACAAGCAGGAGAAAGAGCTACATTTAGCCATCTAGCTCCATAGAGTCCCATTCAATCTGCACTCACCTGCGATCACTTCCAGTGGAATTTAACGGAACTGCAACAAAGATCGATACAATGGGCCCGAATAGGGAGTGCCTCGGCTCTCCTGAGGCTCTGGTCATACCCTCAGCGTGAATTAAATCGAGCCCGCAAGGCAGCATGGGAAACCCCAGGCTACCTTTTCTCGACCCAATTGGCTGAAGTGTATCTATCACTACCTTCCATCTCCACCATGACAGTATAAGCGCCTACGCTGGAACACTATATCATCATGCAAAGCCACCTTCACATCAGGACTCATCCCACCCACCCATGCATTGACAATTTCCGACTGCTTCCTAAGCTGGAACCACTAACTAAGTCCTAAGAAGCAATGCAAGGCAGAGTCAAGCACAAAATCTTGATGGAATGGTGGGTTCTATTTCTAAACTCTGATGATGACTCCCTGCGATGTCACTCATGATGTCACAGTTAGGAACATCACCATAATGATGTCGCTGTCGTCACGGTCTAGCCCTGCTAATCCGTGTGTTGACGTGTCGTTGGAACACTTAACCCCAAAATTTATCCTGTAGCTGTAACTACTGTAACTACACGCACAATTTCTCTCTTGGTATAAAAAACCTGAGGTCAAGCCATAGACACCACAAGGTCCCAGTGCTCTGGACTCAATTTCCCCTCCCACCCTAAAAACTTTCTTTGCAAACCGACTTCTGTCGATAAAAGGTTAACACAACAGTTTCTAAACTCTCTATACGAACCGACCGAAATGTTAATACTGTAGTATGTCTTCAAATCAATTTTACAAATTGGCTCGCGCCAATCATAGCTTAAGACGACAGTATCGGCAACGTTCCAAATCGACTCGCATGGATGATTAAAGATTCAGGCTCTCAAACTTCCATGCCTGTGCGTTAGACAGCACGAACAACTGTTTAGTCACCAAGAAACCTTACTGCGGGTCAACGCTGAAGTTACAATTTAGTGTTGTCAGTTAATATTTAATGTACACACTAATCATAATCCATATGCTTTACTAATTCCCTGTGGGAAAATTACATATTTTACAATCTGTTGGTGAGAATGCACTACACTCAGACTTGAAATACACACCCATGCTCATATTTAATCACAAGAATAATATGACTGGTAAAAACTAGTACATTATTCAAATTATAATGTATTGTATTCAAGTGCATCCTGTGGAACTCCTCTTTAACGTTAAAAGACGTTTCAGAGCGAGGCACTTTCCTTCCAGCTCTGCATACATAGCTGATTAATATTCTCTGCATCACTGATGTTGTAAAGGAAACTGTCGTTTGCAAAAAAACAAAAGAATCTGCTCGGATGTGAGAGCATGTCCACGATGGGTGACGTTAGTTAGATGAGGACGGGTAAGGTTATGTACATATTTGATGGACTGTGAAGAAAAACGATACCGTTCAAACAAGTAGTTATCTGGAAATTACAATATATTTAATCGGGGCGTCAATATTTTCTCCCGACTTATGTTCAACACCCTGCGAAGAAATGCCCCATCTTCATCAACAGGATTGTCCAGAAAAGGGCATGCCATGTTCGAGAAAAAACTTTAGTCTTTAATGTAACAGATCTTATTTTGTTTACATGTGGAAACTCCGCTAAAATACGCCTGATACAGAGCAATTGAATGAATGAGGAAATGAAAGAGTGCTGTGTCATTGGCTGGGGTGGTGTTAGACGGAGGAGACTGTGAAAGAAAAGGTTTATTGAAAAAAACCTGCTCCCCACCAGGTTAGGTTCACCGGCTCTGTTACCATGGTGACTGACCCTGGGATTTAGTTACCTCGCTTTCTGAAAAAGACAAACCAGACTTTCCCTCATGCCAGGGTTAACGAACAGGGGTCCGTTTCAAGAAGAAATATATAATCTACCTACAGACAGAAGTTTAACTACGCGAGGAACACATGTGGTGTACAAACACGCCGTCTAAGCAATACCTGTGCCAGTTCGTAGCCATGGCCTGCCATGAGGTTGTTTGCTTAGCTTTCAACTCTCCCCCTTCCTTGCTTATATCTCCCCCTCGTTATCTCACACAAACACACACACAAACACTCCTCCCCCTCCACGAGCATGGATTAATGTGTATTTGTTGTTTGGATACTGAGATGTCGTATAATAGCCTTTGTTGATTTCAAAAGGTATTGACAAGATTAGTATTGTTGGAAGTTAATAAACCCTGTTACACCGTACGGAGCATTTTTCTGTCATTTCTATGTACATACATACAATACCCTGGGCTACAAAAATAGCTCACGGTTCAAACTTATTAGTCCCTTTTTTTACTTTTTAACTAACCCATAGCCATATATTACCTATAGTATTATATTTTATTTCTCTTGCACTATGTTGTCTTCTTGTCCATTGTTGAACTGTCTGTTGTCATGCACCAACCACCAAGTCGAATTTCTTGAATTTCTGACATATTATGGCAATAAATGTTTCTTGATTCCTGATATATATTTGTTTTGTGAATTATTTTAATGATTATTAAAGTTCTTATCATTTCACATTAGCTATCAACCAAAACAATTTCCATCCCAAAACCATGGTATGTGTGTGTCTTTGTTCTGTTTAAACAATTAAAATCCTCAAAAGGAGACATAATGAGGTAGCTGGCTTCAGTCCATAGTGCCCAAGGGAATGTACAAACACATACACACACAAGCACATATGCAAACACACTCGAGTGCTTTCAATTGGTAATGACCAAGCAGATCTTTAGTGACAGTAGAGAGCAGGGCCCGCTTGTAATTTATATCATAAGAACTGAAGTGAACATATGAGTATTTAAAGGAATGGTATAATAAGGACTCAAATGAATCATTTTCTATATGGATTGCACTTCTCCCAGGCATGCAGCAATAAAAGTTATTTTTTCCTCATCAGGTTCCTGCATTTAACAAAAAGCAAAAAAAAAACAGCAAAGAATTTGTGAATTCTATATTATATATCTACATATAATTACAAAATTTCAATTCATTAAAAAAGAAAAAGCCGGCTACGCTCTCACCCTCACATTTTTGGATGCAATTCGATTTGTGGATTATTCAAATTTACATGTGTTTTGCTATATATGCAAATACACACACACACACAGATCATTAATGTTGAATTTTTAGGATGTAAAATGTTGTGCGTTGTTATGCTAACAAAACATTAACTCATTAGGTGTGCTCTTTTTTAAAATACATGTAAAAGTAAGAATCATCAAAGAATGTATTTAATGCAAGACTTAGCTCAACTTGTTTGCTTGGATTTGGATCAAGTCATCATGATGCCATTGTGTGCTTGTCAGTTCACTAATATTCCTCAGCTGTGCATGTGAGGTTTCTCCAGCTCCTGGTAAAAGTGATTCTGTGATCTTTCCTTCAGGTGGCTAGCAAACCTCTGGCCTAGTACCAGGTTTTGCCAAGTATACTCATACTCATGTGACTCATGGGGTTTTGTGGTATGAGGTCTGGCTCCTCCCTGAGTAAACCCTGTGGGTTTGTTGTGGTAACCATGATTATTTGTCCTTGGCTCGTAAACGGAGCAAGAAAAGAGACCATGGTTTGTCCACGTTTTTTGATCACAGAACCATTAAGTGTATAAGTATGTGTCATTACATGGGTGACTCTTGTCCAATTTTTAACATGTTAAATCATATTCAATCTGACAGGTAATCTTTCCTACAACCATGTACTAGATAAGGGTTTTGAATGAATTGAAGGTGATATTCTTTCTTCCACTGATTGGATGGTGCTCATGTGCGTTCTGTGGCTGACTGCTAGAGTGTGATTAATGTGTTCATTTCCTATTATTAAAGACTACAGCAGTGCTGGAGGCTACAGATTTAGGGCCTAGTCATAAATCTCAGCCAAATGAACATTCAAATAATTGCTCATTGGAAATGAAATCTGGCCTCATTAATATTGAGGCCTAGACTGGGGGAAGAATACACACACTCATGCACACAGTCTCGGCATCTCATTCTTATTCAGCCATACACTCGCATGAATACACACACACATACAGATGCACACCAAATGAGCACTTGAGGGGGGCTCTGGTCTAGGCTGCCACCTTGGCGCACCACTCAACAATGACAGACTAATCATTAGAGGGGAACACAAAATCTTTGTGAATCTTGAACCATATCTTAGCTTCCACACAGTGAGCAATGACCCATGGGTGCTAGACAATCACAGGCACTAACAGAGTAAATAATCTCTGCACTTAGTTTAATTTCTTACCATCTCTGACTTCTTTTTAGTCTTTGTCATGGATTCTTACTCATGCATAATACTAATAATAGTAATACAAATGGCCAATGCCTTATTAGTTACACAATTTCGATATTTTCAATTTTCACACTGAAGTGTCTGTAAATGTAACAGTGGGCTGCTGCAGGTGTCTAGTTCTGGGACCTTGGGCAGAAGAGACGTCATAGTTGAGAGGAGGACCTTCTCTGCTCCAAGCACCACGGTCGCTCCTATTATATGCTTTCAGGAGGTCTATGAATCTACTGTATATTGCATATCGACAGCTCTTTTTGAAGGAATAAATATTAAATCCAATTTGTCAAAGCCGTGTTTCATAATAGTTAATAATAGTCAACATAATAGACACACAGAAACGGTTTCCAGGAGTGAAGACTCTATTTCACAACGGGTCAATAGGAAAGACTGGTGTCTCAGCAGTCCGCTAACAGCAAGGGGGGAGGGAGGGGCGGGGTCCACGTGTAACAAACAAACAACCAATCGGAAGCGGCTGTGGGTTGGTCTACCAATCATAACAGTGCTGTCAAATGTTTAAGGTGTGATCTTGGCAGGTCCTATCAGCTGTCATTTCAGGGCAGAACAGATCCAACCCTCCTCCATCCCAAGCACCTCCAGTCACCGTCAGTCACACTACACGCAGCATCGGCCGGCAACAACTCCCTGACTTCCCCACCACCAGTGTCTGGACTAAGGGGGGGGATTCTGGAGGATCATAACTGAATCGCGGCCCCTTATTATCTTGGTTGAGGATAGAGTCCAAATCGCCAAAGACACTAAATTCTGTTATACAAGTAATAAAGGGGTCGATTTGCAGAACGAGCCTGTCCTGATTGAAATATTAGCAAGCAGAGAAATTTAGAATAAGAAAGATTAATGGTGTATAGGAGCTGCATTAGTAACTTACTTCAAAGCTCAACCATTATACTCTCTGAAATGTGTGCAATAGGTGAAGGCATCATGTAACAATAGACTGTATTTGATACAGTGGGCAGTTCCAGCTATTATCATCTTGGGACTACCAACACTGCTGGACTCTAAAATAGGCAATGATATAGATTGCAGAACAGAAAGCTAGCAGGTCGTACCTGGTGCCGCAACCATTTTCTGTAACGGGTTACTGATACCGATGTACGCTGGAACCCAAACGCACGACTCAGACACCAATGAACGAGACATATAGCTTTACTCAAGGTTCAGGCACGTTCAAAACTGGGAGATCAGTCAGAAGGCAAACAAATCCAGAGGGGCAGGCAGGGTATTTGTAGACACGGACGATCAGGGTTGGAACCAGGATGGCAAAAAGGGAAGCAATTCAATTAGAGAAGGAGCAGGCAGGGAAACCGTGGTCAAAAGACATGGTAGGTAAGAACAGAAGTATATCGGGCTAACTTGCAAAACCGCTGGTTAACTTGGCAAACACAAAAGATAATCAGGCAGTGAAAAACAGAATGTGTGCGGCTTAATTGGTGAGGGGCTGATGAGGGGATGTGCTGCAGCTGATAATGTGAGAACATCTGAAATGACAGTAGAGTTAGAAAACATGCGTGTGACTCCATTTAATCTTCTACGCCTGCATTTGTGCCTAAAATTGAAATGGAATGTAACAGTGGAGGACAGTGTCAGATTCCGGTAAAAGAAATATGGCACGGCCACAATATGAACTTTTCAAGCTTCATTTTTGGACCGAAATTATGTTGTGCTTGTGCTGGATGTGGCTACGGAATCCCAGAGTTATCTACTTTTTCCCGGAGAGTAATATTTATTATTGTCACAGATCGGTGTCAGGCTGCAGGTTTGGACCGGAAGTAGAGAGACGCAATCGCAGGGGTTCACACAAAAGGGGGTTCTGACATCGAACGACATAGGACAGTGACGCGACACCGGACCACAGATTCACAGGACTTAAATACAGAAGGCAGGTGCAGGTGATTGGAAACCGGTGGAATCACTCAGACAATCACAAGGGGCGACAGAACAAGGCAGGAAGTGAAGTTACCCAGGGTAACCAGAAACATGAAACTCACAATAAAGGACCAAACCTGGTCCTGGCTGCTGCTCCTGCTGCGTGGCTTCGGGCGGAGGCCTCTCTGGCGGCGGCGGCTGCTGCATGGCTTCGGGCCTCTCTGGCGGCAGCGGCCTCTCTAGCGGCAGCGGGCTCTCTGGCGACGACCGCATTACATCGGAGACCGCGGGTGGCGGCTGCAGCGTGGCTTGCATCGCAAGGCTCTCTGGCGGTGGCGACGCGCCTGGCGTCGCAGGCCTCTCTGGCGGCGCGGCTGGCGTCGCAGTCCTCTCTGGCGGCGTCGGGGCAGGAAGGACCGGGCTCGGGAGCACCGGCCCAACCTATGACCCCACTCCCCCCTCAAGGGCTGAATGCCAGCCGGCCTCACAAACAGGCAAGGGCGGGGGGGAGAGGACCAAAGGACGGGAGGCCGGGGGATCAACCAGGCGCCGTGGAGCGGGGACTGGCGGACTTGGGGCCTCGAGGTGTGGCGGCGGAACTAGCCGAGTGTGGGGAACGAGGCTTTGTGGGACCCGGACTGGGGGCAGGAGGAGTAGTGGGGCCGGGACTGGGGTAGTCGAGGGCACGAGGAGTTTGGGGGGCCGGGACAGTCGGGGGCACGAGGCGTCGTGGCGCTGGAAATAGGGAAGTCATAGAGTCGCACGAGTCGTGGAGCAGGGACCAGCGGTTGCAGACACCCAGCGTTGGACACGGTGCGCTCCGGTTCAGCGGGGACCGGAGTTCGCTGCTGCCCAGCGCGGAAAGCATTGCGCTGCGGCACAGTGTGAACGGGAGTTTGCGGCTTCCTCCTCTCAGGGCTGCTTCTCCTGGGGTTCAGGAGATCCCGTAGCTCGAGGCAAGCCTTTTGGTAACTCCTTGGACCAAAAAAAAGTTTGTCTTCCTTCTCCAAAAGGGGCTCCTTACGTCCATGTACTCACACTCATAAAAGGAGTCTGCTGCGTCTCTTCTTGGTCGCGTTATTCTGTCAAGGATCGGTGTCAGGCTGAAGGTTCGGACCAGAAGTAGGGAGACACAGTCGCAGGGGTTCACAAAAAAGGGGGTCGCGTCATTCTGTCATGGATCGACCACCTGCCGCATCTCCGACAGCTGTTCGGCCGGCTCAGTGAGAAGGTCTCATCAACCCCGCCAAGAGCGAGTTTGGCCGGCCGTCTACACTTTTCTCGGCCACCACGTCACCCCGCAGGGGGCCGTCCCTCTCCCTGCCAAGGTGGAGGCTGTTGCTGGTTTCCCTGCAGGAGTTCCTGTGCATGGTGAACTTCTACAACCGTTTCCTCCACCATGCGGCCCAACTCATGCGACCCTTGTATGACGCCTTGCGGGGTCGGAGGCCTGTGGACGAGTTGGACTGGTCCACAGAGATGGCTGCTGCTTTTGATGCTGCCAAAACTGCGCTGGCCAACGCTGCTTTGCTGGCACATCCGTCTCCTACCACCCCAGTTGCTCTTACTACCGACGCCTCGGATTACGCAGTGGGGGCGGTGTGCGAGCAGTGGGTGGGTGGAGCCTGGCAGCCGCTGGCCTTTTTCAGCAGGAAGCTCTGTGACAATGAGAGGAAATACAGCACCTTTGACAGGGAGCTACTGGGTCTTTTCCTCGCCACCCGTTTCCTTTTGGAAGGCCGGAGGTTCACAGCTTTCGTTGACCACAAGCCACTGACGTTCGCCATGGCCAAGTCTTCGGAGCCATGGTCTGGTCGACAGCAGCGCCAGCTTTCTGCCATCTCCGAGTACACCACTGACATTCAGCACGTGGCCAGCAAAGACAATTTCGTCGCCGACTGCTTCTCCCGAGCCATCACTGGATCCGTCCACTTGGGCTTTGACTACGCAGCCATGGCTGAGGATCAGACCGCAAACTTTGAGGTACAAGTCTACAGCACCTAACTCTGACCCGCTCATCTCATCCGTTCCCGTGCCTAGTGTCCCGTTGTCTGCGCTCACGATTACCCTGCCCTTTCCTGCCTATTGGATCTCTGCCTTTTGAGCCCTGCACTGTGTTGGATCAATAAAGGTCTGCTTCATCACTTCCGTCTGTCTCCTGTTCGTCCGTGACAGAAGACTAGACCATGATGCAAGATCCAACAGAGGCCGTGGAGGATCCTGTTCGCGATCCATTCACGGAGCTCGTACAGGCGGTTCGTCAAGCTCTCATGCCTTCTCCGCTTGATAATCCGCCCACGGTGCCCGAAGAAATCCTCCGTTCAGCACAGAGCCATTTGCTGCCGCAAACGCCGGCTTCTTCAGCTCCGTCGGTTGCCACAGCCTCGATTCCCGTCGCCCGACCAGCAACGTTCACCGGCGAGGCGGAGGACTGCAGTGGATTTCTGCTCCAGGTGTCACTATACTTCCAGATGCAAGCCCACTTGTTTAACAATGATATCCCTGCTGCGCTCCAGTGGGCCCAGGCATTATGGAACTCTAACTCCCGGTTGGTGACGTCTTTGACGGACTTCAATCATGATCAACTTTTCCGGCTTCGCCAGGGAGGATCGTCTGTGAGTACTTATGCCCTCCAGTTTCGCACTTTAGCGGCTGCGAGTGGTTGGAACGAGACAGCCCTCATAACGGCGTTCCAACATGGTCTCCGCCCTGATGTCGTCAGCTGGTGGTGGTGTACGATGACACCATCGGACTGGAGGGTCTCATACAAAAGACTGTACGGGTGTCTCAACGCTTGTCTGCCTGTGAATCCGCTGCCACGGCTGTCTACTCTCCTCCTGCGGTGCCACCTAGCAGTTTTTCCCGCCGCTGAAGCATCACCCGCTGAGCGTCAGCGACGCTTAGGGCTCAAGCTCTGTCTGTACTGCGGAGGGGAAAAACACGTCATCAGAGACTGCCCTATCTGTCCCCACTTCCCCGCTTCGTCATTGTATACATAGATGACATCCTCATCTATTCCGCCTCACTCCCCGAGCACCAACTACACGTCCGTCAGGTACTGAAGAAGCTCAGAGCTAACGATCTGTATCTGAAGCTGGAGAAATGTGAGTTCCACACCCCATCTGTGCAGTTTCTGGGTTACGTCATCGACCAACACGGGGTCCAGATGGACCAGAAGAAGGTGAACACCATCCATCATTGGCTTCTTTCCTGCACCCTCAAGGACCTTCAGCGGTTTCTGGGTTTTGCCAACTTTTATAGGCGTTTCATCCTCAACTACAGTGACATCAGTGCTCCTCTGACCTCGGCCCTCAAGGGGCAGCCCAAAACTCTGTCCCTGGCTCAGGAGGCCATCACCGCCTTTGCCCGTCTTAAGGATGCCTTCAGTACCGCTTCCATCCTGGTTCATCCTAACCCTGACCTGCACTCCGTCGAGGTAGACGCATCCTCCACTGGGGCAGGCACGGTACTGTCACAACGGCAAAGAACTCCTCCCAGACTCCATCACTGTGCCTTCTCCTCCAGGAAGCTTTCTGCAGCAGAACAGAATTACGACATCGGAAACCGGGAACTACTGGCGATAAAACTGTTCCCTGAGGAGTGGAGACATTGGTTGGAGGGAGCCAATCACCAGTTCGAGGTCATCACGGATCATCGCAATCTGGAATATATCAGAGAGGCAAGGCGATTAAACCCTCGCCAAGCCCGTTGGGCTCTCTTCTTTACCCATTTCGATTTCCACATCACCTATAGACCTGGCAGTAAGAATGGCAGGGCTGATGCTCTTTCTCGTCTCCACCAATCAGCTGCTGAGGATCGCCAACCCGAACCCATCTTACCTCCTGCCTTGATTGTCAATCCTATCGTCTGGGACATCGACGAGCAGATCCCCCAGGCCAACCGTCACCTACCCGCTCCGCCAGGAATCCCCGAAGGGGTTGTCTTTGTCCCTCCGCCGTTCCGTACCAGCCTGCTGAACTCAGCCCACACTGTTCCAGGTTCAGGACATCCGGGTAGGAAACGTACCCTTTCACTCCTTCGCCAACTGTACTGGTGGCCCACCATCTCTCAGGATGTGTCCCGTTATGTTTCCGGTTGTTCGGTCTTCCAGAGGGCTAGCTTATGCCCCTTCCTGTTCCTCAACGCCCATGGTCACACTTAGGGGTAGACTTCATGAGTGAACTTCCTTTATCCGATGGCCACACTTGTATCCTGGTAGTGGTGGACAGATTCTCCAAGGGGTGTAGGCTAATCCCTCTTCCCAGGCTTCCTACTGCCCTCATGACCGCAGAAGCGCTCTTTGATCATCTGTTCAGGAACTTCGGCATCCCTGAGGAGTTTGGCACACTTTCTTCAGACTCCAAGAAATAGGACGCCATCTCAGAACCTACTGCCACCAAAACCAGAACAGTTGGAGCCGTTTCCTCCCCTGGGCAGAATACGCCCAGAACTCCCTTCGACAAGCCACCCAGGACTCACCCCGTTCCAATGCGTCCTGGGCTATCAACCCCCGCTTTTTCCTTGATCGGGAGAGCCATCGGAGGTTCCTGCCGTCAACCATTGGTTCCAGAGCAGTGAGAGGGTATGGGAGACGGCTCACGTGCAGCTTCAACAAGCTGTCTACAGGCACAAGGAACATGCAGACCGTCGTCAGGCCGAAACCCCACAGTACCAACCCTGTCAGAAAGTGTGGCTGTCCACTCGGGACCTTCGCCTCCGCCTGCCTTGCCGAAAGCTCAACCCTCGCTACACTGGGCCCTTCACCATACAGCGGCAGACAAATGATGTCACCTATAGGCTAAATCTTCCTTCACAGTACAGAATCGCTCCTTCATTTCATGTCTCCTTATTGAAGCCTTTTGTTGACCCCGTCTCTACTCTTCCCACAGACCTTGACACCGAAGTGCCTCCTCCTCCCGTACCCGTCGACGAGGAAGCCATCTATAGGATCCGTAACATTCTGGATTCACGGCGACGGAGTCGGCGTCTCGAGTACCTGATCGACTGGGAGGACCACGGTCCAGAGGAGCAGTCGTGGGAACCACGTGACAATATCTTGGACCCTGCTCTCCTCGCCCATTTCCACGTTGATCACCCAGATCGCCCCGCCCCCAGGGGTCGGGGTAGACCTCGTCACCGTGTACGCCCTCCGTCTCAGCCGTCGAGAGCCGCCTTGGGAGGAGGGGGTACTGTCAGGGTCCCAGCATCACCAGCACTCACTCCCCCTCATTCTCCAACACACACTCCTCCCACTGATTCATACTCCTCGTCACCCACGCCCATCAGGCGTTCCCGGTCCCCTCAGTATTAATTACACACACCAGTACCTCATCAAGCCACATCCCCAGTTCACCACCTGCAGCTAATCTACAACCACCTACATAAGCAGCACAGACTCACACACTCTCTGTCTAGTCTCGTTGATACATACGACACACATGATTCCCCCGGTTAGACCTAACTCTGACCCGCTCATCTCATCCGTTCCCGTGCCTAGTGTCCCGTTGTCTGCGCTCACGATTACCCTGCCTTTTCCTGCCTATTGGATCTTTGCATTTCGAGCCCTGCACTGTGTTGTATCAAAAAAGGTCTGCTTCATCACTTCTGTCTGTCTCCTGGTCGTCCGTGACAGTTTGATGAGGCCTATCAATTAATAACTTAGTTTGAATAACAAACATTCTATCTCCCACCCCCCTACAAGTAGTAGTGACCCTGGAACTGATATTACTACTCTTACTACCATAAAAAGTACTATTAGTTTTTATACTGTTTTTAATACTTCAACAACTACTGATAAGTACTACTACCAATGATATTTTTTATCAATAATAGTATTTCTACCGCTATTAATACGACAACTACCACTAGTTGTTTATAATGAAGCGTGACATTTGTGCCAATAATCTTCTAGCACAGGTGACTCTGCCTGGTGGGAGGGTGGCCCCCAAACCAAATTCTGCTTAGGGCCCCCAAGAGGCTCGGGCCAGCACTGTCTGCCATGTATGTATTTTCAGCAATTCTTTGTATTTCATGCAGATAAGATCAATAACATAAGATTTTTTCTTTATTAAAATAACAAGGTATAGACCTGTTCTATTGGAATTGTGACCTTAAGTGACTTGATCATTGCAGTTAAATGGCGCTAAATAGAAAATGAACCTTTTGAGACTTCAGATCCCAGTGTTTCATTATATGGGGCCCCCATATGAAACACTGTGATCTGTTGAGTTTATAACTACTAATACAATAGTATAATAATGTGTGGATTTTACTCATGCAGATTTCATCACTGCCAGCTCATCTCACACAGCAACTCTACTCAAGCAAGCGCCAATGCTTGCCACTTTATTGAATTGCATAACTCGTGCACAAACACACAGACTCACAACAGAGACACTCAAAATCATGGTGGAATACATACACACTTGTGAATAAAACTTGAATAACCTATATGTAAACCCATACCCTCCCCCCAACACAAACTCCTCAAACCAAGTCTGTGCTAGCCTCCTTTCCCTGCCACTTCTGACAATGCTAATGAATCTCAATAGGAAACTAGATGAAGGTTGACAGAGTCAGTTGGACGAGTGCTGGCTGACGATGTGTGTGTGGCGTAGGGGGTAGAAGACGAGGTCAACGATGGTGGTGCACAGGCCCATTCTCTAGTGATATGTTGGCAGATATGCACTATTCCCGGGCTCAATGGTAATTTATTACATTTAGGACAGGCCCTGACAACCTGAATCAGCCTCCAATCAGATAAAATTGGCAGGGCCGGGTGGTGGGCGGACATGTGCGAATGAGGGAAGAGAGGGGGGAGGTAAACAAAAGGAGAAGGGAGCAGAGAGAGTAAGACACAGAGACAGACTACATGGAAATCATATGCGATGAGGAGATGTAGCCTGGGGCATTGTGCATGTTTTGCCTGTTTCCTTATAGTTAGTTTATTTATAATTCAAATGTATGGCTTCAATAATTTACTGATTGGGTATATCAAAAGAAAGTATGCAAGAATTTTCTGATGGAAAAAGCACATAATTTAAGTGTTTTTTAAGTAGATGCTTTAACATTTTAAATAAAGAAGACACATTTCTACATAGTGAAAACACAGGCCAGTAAAGCTGGACTGATAGAGGAAAAAAAAGTCTATGTGGGTAATTACATGATTTAATACTTAAATTTGAATGTGATTTTATTACATTTTTAGTTGTCCAAGGGATTTCTTTCTAAAATTAGAAATACTGGAATACTGGCACTAGAGTCTTCGCAGTCTCAGGAAATTCCATATTATTCCACAATGGCCCTATATTGTCACCATGTTAGTTTTGTACCACTTATAAATGTGCTTTGTTAACTTTAACAAACAGTGAATAATAGATTCGCTTTTGTATAGTACCTTTCTAGTCATCCAGTATCAGTGTTGGGAGTAACGCGTTACAAAAGTAATGTAATTACTGTAATGTATTGCTTTCTGCTGTAACGTGGTAATGTAAGGCATTCCACAAAAAAATGGGTAATATTTACTCGACAGTGTTGAGCAAGTTACTTCAAAAACGTAACACATTATGTATTACTTGTTACTGTCATTTCAAAGTAATTTGTTACATCATAATATTACTGTATCTAAATTGTAAGGCTTTACACTACTACTGCATTACTTTTAAGTTACTTTCACCAAAACAACTGGAAATGTATACAAACACAGGCTGCGATTTGACAAAAAAGCAGAGGAGATGGGGGGTATTCATAGACAAGAACATGTGATTTTTAGCTTGCATAACTAGGGAGACAAACGCAAAGGGTAGACAGGCCCTTTTTCGGGTGCGTGGATTAGTCCCCATCACAACATGGCAACACTTTTAATGTTCATTTAGTTGTTTTATTATTGGGTCCTGTAAAGTAAGACGATATGCTCAGTGCCGGCGCTCCGCACACGCACATCACGCACTGCGCCAAAAAATCGGGGACGTGGAAAACCATCACAGTAGGCTGCTAGTATAAATAACAAATAAAATATGTCTAAAGCATGTTAATATACAAAACCAATACAAAAGGTAATAGGCCATCACTCACAGTAATGCAGCTGCGCGCTGCTCTTATTAGAGAGCTGGGTCCTATTCTCTGCTACGGAGACCCCCCCCCCCCCCCCCCTCGCCCTACCCCCCTCAGCGCAATTAATGGGATCTAAAGTCCAACTGGCTTGATGCTCACTTTCACGCACACGGACGGTTTGGCTACGAGGAGGAAGCAGAAAAGCGCCAAGCGGCGCACAAAGAGGGGAAACCGATCTGCGTCACGCGCACGCGCACCGCTGCGAA
The DNA here is from genome assembly GCA_021346845.1 of Apeltes quadracus. NCBI lineage: Eukaryota > Metazoa > Chordata > Actinopteri > Perciformes > Gasterosteidae > Apeltes > Apeltes quadracus. Next base: position 2,952,051 of record CM037934.1, on the reverse strand, counting down.
GTTACGGCACTAAATGTTACAACGTTTTTGTGTTCGATGACGTTCAGAAATATGCGCCGTCTGCCAGAAGGTGAAGGTGAAAAAATGCATTGTAACACGCATTACTGACCGTATAATGATAATGAAAAATGAATATTCCAACAGTTTTCAAACAACAAATTGCTTTTCATGATATGTATCGAATTCACGGTGCTCTGAAGAACCGTAATCCTTCATCGCTGCTCACTAAAAGTGTGTCGCTTTCTTTCCGCTGTTTTCTCTATCGTATCTCTGAGCTGCATGTGAAAACAACCGTTTTACCTAAAGCGAAAGGTCGCGGATAGGTCGGGTGCCGATCGAGTGTCTGCTGTGAACACGGAGTTTCATAGACTTGAGTTGCCACTGAGGTGGAAATGAAACAATGCATGTGGCATCAGACAAGGGTAGACAAATAACAAGAACACGAAATTCCATACAATATATTCCACCTTACGAATGCATGTATCAAAACGAAATCCACTCCATCAAACCTTTTTTGCTGCAGGATCATTCTTTGGTCCGGGTTTATTTTGAAAGTAAGGACCGGAAAACGATGCTTAAAAAAACATCCACTTGCCACTAGCTATTGGCTGGTTGCACCCTCCCTATTCCCTACCTTCCGTCATCAGCGTGCACTGCACATCACACAGCTGCCCTATAAGCGGCTCCCCCGCCACCCTGCAGACAGTGAGCGCGTCGCACAGAGCCGTGGACATGGGGACACACTGAGTGCAGAGGACTGGCCCGCGGATATAGGTGCATTCCTTGTGAACGGGACTACCGATGCCCGGAATCAGACATCAGACACTTATATTTTACAGATTGTTCTTTATCCTCCCGTTGAAGAACTACAGAAAAGCAGCTTGCCTGTTGCCAGTGCGTGTTTTTGCAACGCAGGACAGAGACAGTGTTTTATCACTTTACAATTTGTTGATTGTTCCATGCCACAAAAAAGGACAGGATTATAATTCCCCTTTGGATTTAAAAGTCATCGATTTAACCACTCATCAACACCAAAATCGTCTTTACCCTCTGGAAAGTGCCTACGGAGATGGCGCAAAGGGTAAATCTGTTTTGACGGATTATTGAGCTGTTATTAATGAAATACAACTTTTTTGATATATATATATTTAGGGCAGGGTTTATTTTATATTATTTTATATATAATCTAACGCACATATAATCGCAAATTAATACAATGGAACATTCTATTAGTAATAGTGTGATATTATCCCCAACTTCACCCCAGTACGACGAGTTGTCTCATTACGGAGCAGCGATGGATGGAGTTGGAGTCCCGACATCTATGTACGCAGACCCGCACGCCCCACGGCCCCTGGCCCAGGTCCACCACCTGAACCACGGGCCGCACCCAACGCAGCACTATGGTGCACACGGGTCGCACAACATGATGCCTAGCAGCATGGGCAGCGCTGTCAACGATGCACTAAAGAGAGACAAGGACCAAATCTACGGGTATGGATATGCATATAATAACTATTCAATTAACAACTGCTTTCTTCTTCTTCTTCTTCTTCTTCTTCTTCTTCTTCTTCTCATAAATAAGAGTGTATGCAAATCTGTATTATGAGGTGTAAGAAACACATTTGGGGCACAAACGTTCATTTAATTTAATGTAAAAACAAATCGGAAATTACGTTAACATCGTGTTATTTTTTAACCTCAGAAATATGCGGATCGAATCATTTTGAATGGAGTTTGAATTTCAACTATATATTCATTTGCTGCTTCAAACGAGAGCAAATCCCCATGTTGCCCGGATAACCGATTCAAATCTCAGAACAGGTTGTTAGCTTTAACTCCGGTCTCTAATTGTGTTGCAGGCACCCTTTATTCCCACTGTTGGCCCTGGTGTTCGAGAAGTGCGAGCTGGCAACCTGCACGCCGAGGGAGCCGGGGGCGGCGGGGGGAGACGTCTGCTCCTCCGACTCCTTCAATGAAGACATAGCCGTATTTGCCAAACAGGTAAAATCAAATAGGAACTAAGGCCTGTGGGATAAAGAAGCTAGATAACGAAATGAGTTTGAAAACACCAACTAATTAATTTTATTGTCGTGCCGTCCTCAGATCCGCGCAGAGAAACCGCTATTTTCTTCTAACCCAGAGCTTGATAACTTGGTGAGTACTTCTTCGTTCTAATTCCCTACTCTGACTCCTTCTCGGCTTCTTTATAGGATGTGTTGCGAGATCAAACGTGTACCTGGAGAAACCTCGAATTTTTGTAATGCAAGACAAATATTTGTATTACGTTGGTAATTAGCAAATGCACACAATAGTTATGATTATGGAATTCTGGGCGTCTCTGAAATGATATTGTTCTCTTATCATGAATTTTGGGAGGGGTGATTTAACATGTATTTGTTTTTAGATGGTTCAAGCGATTCAAGTCCTTCGATTTCATCTGCTGGAACTGGAGAAGGTAAGCCGAACCGTAGGCTATTAATTGTGGAAACGTGCCAGATCTAATTCAAACATGTATCGGCATTGTAATTGTTTTAATTTATAAACAATTGCCATCAGACTCGAATAATCTAAATAAAAACTACGTTTGCAGGTTCATGAGCTCTGTGATAACTTCTGCCACCGGTACATCAGCTGCCTTAAGGGCAAAATGCCCATCGACCTGGTCATCGAGGAGAGGGATGTCTGCAAGTCGGACTTCGACGACCTCTCCGGATCCTCGACCAACCTCGCAGATCACGTGAGTCCATCCTTCTTGTTTATAACTGCTGAATGACTGTTTAGTCTTTCTCAATTTAATTACATATTTCTTAATTTATTATTCAACCTGTGAAAAAGTCTTTGCGTCATCTTCAGAGGTAAAAGACAAACGGTTGAGAATTCCTGCTGTAAATCAATGCATTTATCAACAGGAACAATCCTTTATAATAACATTTTAGTTTGCTTTGTGCACAAAAGGCCGTTACACTAATTTAAGGATATACATTTAAAGAAATTTAAAAAACAAGATGAAAGTTAGCCAGTGAGGTCAAGTTTTAAGGCTTTTCTTAACCCAAGGGCTTCAGTTGTCTGTTTTAATGACATGTCTAGGGGAATTTGAAGCATTCAAGGACATTTAGGGAGGATTTGTCTTTTCTAAAAAAGCAATATTGGTTTACTCTTTTATGCACTCCATCATTCAATTTTGATTGTTGAAAAAACTGTCTTTTCTAGATATATTTTGAATTGTGATTTTACAAATATTAGTAGTATGGAGCTTTTGAATACATCATTTTCAAACTGATGGAATTATTCTAGTTATTTATTAACTTTTGTTGTATGTAACTTTACTCAGTAACTCTTCTTAGTACATGATTATGACATGAAAATATTTTACAATAACTAATTATTATAGATAATGAGCTCCTCCTTCTTTGCACATCAATGCATGGTTATTTTAAAGCAATAACTATATATCAGTCTGCATTGTGAGTACTTTTGTTTGTTTTGTTTGTTTGTAATTTGCATGAGTAATAGTTTTAGATGTAATAGTATTTCACACTGTACTAACTTTTCTTATTGGCTTAATGAGTGCTTCTTGCACCTCTACATTAGACTATTACATTAGTTTATTAAAATATTTTAAAATGTTGCTCTTTTCAAAAGTCAACCTACAATGATCATGAGGAGAAATGGACAGTATATTACATAAACCTACGTATTTTCCTCAATGTCAACACATCCTTGTATGGATGTGCACCTTCTCCTCTTCTCTCTCCCGTAATCATACAGATAAGATTTGTTCATTAAATTCTAATTTAGCCGTCAAATAGTAATTTTAGCCTTTTTTTTACTGTTGATGAAGGAAAACTGTTTATTGTGAAGTTGATGATCTTCATAGCCAATGTGCAGTTGAAAGCACACTTTTTGCTGTTGGGTTTCAGCAGCGATCAACCTAGTGTTTTCAGCCAATAGGCAGAGCTCGTTGTTAGGTACCCTCCCTGCTGTAAGCTTTACACGGCCACTCCCTATTTTTGCTATGTTTACATGGGATCTTTGGCGAACAATAATTATTGAAATGTTGTTTTTGTATAATTTTTACCTTGCAAAATATAAATTAATAATATTTCCACTGGAAACATTTCAAATTTGAAAAGAACAATATATTTTATTTCATGAAAAATATTGGTATCGACTTAATTTACCTCATGAATTCCTCTTGACAATACAATTCTTAATATCTTTTCCTCTTTATTAAGCATCAAAAAACAGCTTTTGTGCGAGTGAGTGAGGCCACCAGTTGATAGGACAGGACCAACATTATTGTAAGGTCTGCTGCATAATGGATGTGCAGCTGTCCTCTGGGTACAATGACATGCACAGTTGTGTATTGTACATGCATGTTAACCACTGATACCCCTTTTCTACCAAAGCAGAGCTGGTGCTAGTTCGGAGCCAGAGCCTAGTTCCAAATCGGTTCTTTGGTTTTCCTCCGCTAAAGCACCAGCTTTGTGGTTCTTAAGTAGAACCATATCATTAATGGGCTAGAAGTAAGAACCACTTACGTCAGCGGCTGGGGGCGGTGTTACCGTGAGACGAGAGAAACTTGTGACCGCCATTTTTAAAAATCTCTGTCTATGAATAAAGACGAGCCGCACGAACACGCTGGCTCCGCCATGTTTGGATGCCGATGAAGGTCCGCGAAGCCATGAACATCAATAGCAAAGCAACGTCTGCCATTGTTGATGATGTTTGTGTTTGGCGCCGCCGCGCTAACGTTGCGGGTAAAGATGAGACGTAACCGCAGAGGTGAAAGAAAGTCGGTACAGCGTACCGGAAAGAAAACTGTACGGTCTCGACTGCTATTTAACTGCTAACGGCGCGTATATTGCCGGTCAGCCCGGCTTGTACAACCAGGAAATAAAAACTACTCCCCCCGCGTAACAGTGACGAAGGACCTGGCTCTGCGCTGGCTCTTTAGCCTGCGGAAAAGCAACCGGTTCTTTGGAGGCTCCTCAGTTGAACCAACTTTGAACCGGCACTAGCTCTGGCTCCGAACCAGCACCTGGTTCTTGTTGGTGGAAAAGGGGTGTGAGTGTACCACAATCTGTTTATCATTCAAAAGGGCTAAAAGCAGTCTGAGTTCAAAGGCATGATTCTGGCATTGGATTCTACTTTTCTTTTTGGATAGTTGGTTGTCTTTCTGGATTCCACTAACACCGTGAAGGCTCAAACTATTGGTTTGGACTGAAACTTTGTTGAGTCCTAACATTCTTTTTCCTCAAAGCAGTCAGAAATGTAGCAGTTTTTTTAAAATCCATCAGGTGCCAGTTTAAGGTTTTATTGAGTATCATTTAGGGGAAGCCGTTCTCTTAAATGTATACCTATGTCTAGTAGCAACACTAACAGGGAAGAAGTAAACTTTTCTATTTGAGTAATGTGTTTTACAGTTTAAACTCCTCACAACCCACCCCCTTGGCATAACACAGTTTTCTTGTATTGTTTATTCTAAGATAGGGAAAAAACCTCTGTAACAGCATTCAGACCACCATGTAGCATCTACATTTGATTGATTTACCAACACCATTTTAGATGTGTTGAATAAAATCATTGGGAGATCATTTTCCCGATCGGCAATACACATAAAAGCATTTTTCTTTAATGGAAAGTAGAAGTTTGAGAGTTGATAGGAGAGATGGTATTCACTGACGATCTAAGGTGCAAAGCAAAACAAGGATGTTACCACACATGGTGAGCGCTTTTAACACAAGGCACTTTGATTGATCTCTTTAACTCTAAACCAACCATCAACCATGTATCTGCAGGTAAAATAACGTATTTGTTACAATAGCCAAGTTTACAGATTAATAATTGTTTTAAATTGCCCAGTTTGAGCAGAAAACATCTTTCATTCCCGCAGAACAAATCATTATTTTCATCTATTTAGGATTCTCAGTCTTAGCTGTACAATTCTAACCAATTAATTGGGTTTTAACAGATGTGGTGGTTTGGAAATCAGATCTTTATTCGCTTGATAAACATAGAAACACATGTGCGTACATTTGAAATAGATGTATGTAATCAGGAGCGCCAAGTAATTATTGGTGGCTTTGATAAGAAAAGAGGGCCCGTCATTGAGAGGGCTCGTGCACACTGTGCCATTGTCCCCACTGTTGTTGTCATCTGCTGAGCTCTTCATCTGATCACCATCCGGCAAACAGCTGACGCAGGGAGGCTGAAGAGGCAGCTTTGCTGTTTGGCTTGGCCTTATGGCTGTCTGAGTGGCTAGAACCAATCCGCCCAATAAATACACAGTTTCTCATTCGCACAAGTAACAGAAACAGCAAGGACAGGACGGTCCACACGCTGCAGTGTTACTGTCTTATCTAAACTCTGCAACTGTATTTTAACATTCCTCGTGGTCAGGATGGTAATGTTTTTCTTTTTTAACAAATGGTTGCTGCTTTACTATGCTAATCATTCCACCAGCTGTCATTGTGTCTTTGGGAAACTGCATAATGGACCTCATTCTGGACCTAACGGACCCCTCTCATCATTTTTTCCCTCTTCTCTGTTTCCTTATCTCCTGTACCCTGGTGTGTGGACCTCTCCCTGACCTCTCAGAACCTAGCGTCCTGGAGAGACATGGATGACACCCACTCCACACCTTCTGTTGGCACCCCGGGACCATCCAGTGGGGGTCACGTCTCTCATAGTGGTGATAACACCAGTGAACTCGGTAAGAGCACCCGCAGGACTCCTTCGTTCTTTTTCATATCAAAGATTTGACTTATCTGTGACCTCTTGGCATGCATGGGGACTGCTGCACTGGTTACTAGGCGGGTTTGGGGGGAAAAACATAAACAGTAAGTTTAGTGAGCACTGATCATGAATAGAATCTTCACAACAAAAGTTTGCCAACAACTTTTTAGGTGCTTAAGAAAATAAATGAGCATATTGTTTATTACATTTTGCAACAAGATTAATATCTTCAGTATGAACCAATCAGCTTTATCTACAGACAAATAAAAAACAAAAAGGTCACAGTCAACTTGATTTCTCTCGCGGCATCTCCTGGGTAGAGGTTATTGTTTGTTAACTACAAGGATGGTTTTACCTCTCATGCGGACGCTATAGGGTGCTTTGTTGTAGCAAGGAGTAACTCTATCTAGACTTTTGTTGTATTACATATTATTAAATAAAAAATTGGTTGGGAGGTTTTTTCTTAAAATTCCAGCTGTAGCTTTGAGTAAGTTCACAATAACAACGGTATTATACAGATCCAATGTTCACAGATGTGGATAATTTAGAGATTCACTTGATCAGAAGGGCTAAAATATTGATTACCCACTGTAACTGGGGCTCCCTAACTTTTCTGTAGGTTCTTAGTTACAGGTCAGTCAGCGTTGGTCATCTTTGAGTTTTATCTTTTTGTCGGCTGTTATTGTCTGCTAGTGTACCTGCATTTAAAGGGATTTCTGAGGTGCAAATTGGAGGCCATGAGGGTTTTATGGCCTGTTTTGGTCATTGTCACCTTTGAGCGCAGTAAAAATAGAATGGACTTTATAGCAACTTTTCACCCTCTGCCCATCAGGCATCAAGGAGGAAAGCATTGCCAAGAACAATAGGAGGATGCTTTACAAGACAAGAGAAACTAAAAAAATTAAGAAAAGACCTGGAACACGTCAAGACTCTTTACATTGATATGATACACAAAGATAAATGAGCATGTGACATATTTGTTTTTTGTAAATATTTATCAAGCAATGATGATCCAGAAATGTTATATTGACTTCTAAATAGCTTTACTTGGGGCTTTTAATAAACAACAGTGGGGGGAAAAGCCACCGTCCATGCCCTTTTGACCTGGGAGGGAATGCATAGGGGATGGAAGTGCAGAATGCCCCCTGAAGGGGTGTAAGAACAGGGTACTTTATGTAAAAGTAACAAAGTAAAAGAAGAAGGTAGAATGATCAGAGCTGTCGTTTCTGCTGCAGGATGTGAGCATGCTACCTGCTGCTTCTCCCAGGGGCCTTTCTGCCTTGTTTCCAGGCTATTCTCATGCCATAGAAAAGTCATTTGAAGCAGGTAGATGGCATATTTATAATTAGTTCAGTCATTGTAAAAGTTACTTACCTTGTTCTTAAGGTACGTGGACAAAGCTTTTTCTTAATTCAAGTATCCCTGAGGTTATCTTAATTTCCAATTATTCAACATTGTTTGTGGTGGAATAATGGAAGGATTGGTGACACAAGCCTGTCAAATTTCTGTCCCTTCTTAGTTCAGCAGTAATTTTTGCATTTTTTTGGAAGGATTGCCTTCAACCCAATGATCACCTGCAAATCTAATCCAAGTGTCAGTTTTAACATGAACAACGTTAAACTAAAGGAGGTAACTATATTGACCAGCAATTACATTTTGAGATGATACTTGGAACTATCACCCTGGCAGCTACAACATGCACATATACTCAACCAAGAGAACACTAGTCAGAAATTAAAACGTCCTAAATTTAACACAATTATATTTGTTACTGTGTGGAACAACAGAGAGTTCACCAAACATATACAACCATTTATAAATAAATTAAGTTAAATAAAGTTTACAAATAAGAAATGTCAAAGATTAATATATGGTTCCTAAAATACTAATTAATATAAGAATAGTGAGAGAAGAATAATAATCAAAGTTTAAAATGGAATAATTCCAACAGAATACAGGAAGCAATTGTCCTGTCCTGTCAAAACAGTGAAGCAATTGTTGGGATTCAAGTATGGTAAATAACATATGTTACAAATTGTTCGCGTAAGCCATTATGTTGTTCTTTAAAATAATACTTAATCACTTTTATTCAAAATCAATTTACAAAACTGCATGTAGCAGGAGTCTGAGTTGATTAGCTCCACTTGGACACGGGCGTCATGTGAGCCCTGTACTCTCAGGTGTGATGACATAAGACATCACTTTTGTCTTAGATTAAAAATACAAAAAGGATAACTTTTATAAAAATAGGTTGGCTGGAAATGCCAGAGAAAACATAAATAATGTAGGTAATAGTGAAATTTTGGACACTGTAGCAGATACGCTTTAATTCTATTTCACCACTATCAAAGGTTTTGTATTGAAGTGGTTTGGTCTGAGACATACTGGGCTGGGGTGCTTCCCAAGTCCAAAGGATGAGTCTTGCCCCTTTCCTCATTGTCCACATGCAAAAAGCAAAATGACTCCTGCCCTGTTCAGTGGGATGTGAGTATTCCACAATCTGATGGAATGTTTTCCAATCTATTGTCACTTGGGAAAACCAAAGTGGTGGTCATGTGGCTTCCAGCCCTAACTAACCACAGGTAAATTATCCATACAACGTGCCGCTGGTGGTTTTGGTCGTGGCTGCCTCCTGTTCTTGAAGCTCTGAGGTTTTATTTATTACGTGTGAGCTGTGTGATATGCAAAGAGAGCTCTCCTGGATAGTTCAACCCCCATGGTGACTGCTGTTGACCACATGGAAAGGGGCTGGGCTTTCTAAAGAATGTTTGAAAGAAGGAGGACAATAAGGAGGCTTTTAATGTCCATCACAAAGACCCAAATAAAACAAAAGGCAGGGGGAGTGGATATATAAAAACAACCAAAAATATTCTGCACCCTCCTGTTGAGAAATGGAATGTCAGTAACAGGATGCAACTTCCGGAAGCTGCAGTCAGGAGTCTGGAATGCAAGGAGGTGGTGGTGTTGACATGCCTGTCAGTGAAACTGTAGGCTAAGGTCCCTTTAGCATCCTTCATGATGCAGATGTCATATTTTTAAAGAGAAGGACAAGGAAGACGTAAGTGCTTGATGAATAGGGAAATTAAAGTTTACATTGTTGTGTCAGCTCTAAGAAAATGAGAAAGGATTTACTTGAAAAAACATTACCAAAAGTTGTATTTTATATACTGATAATTTAGCATATTTTACTTATAAATGGCCAAAAGCCAAGTGCGAACATACACAGTTAACACTATGTGATACATTACTTAATAATGACAGGCAAAGACTCCCATTCACTAGTTTAAAAAGCATTTCTTCATTCACTTCCTTACAAAGCTTTTCAGGTAGAATTGTTCAGAGAGCAGTGGAAATAATAATAATAACAATAATTCATTTGATTTATAGCACAGAGCCAGCGAAACGTAGTTCAAATAAGGTAAACCACTTTGCTTGAAACAGCATGGAAACGTTGAATCTCCCCATGAAGAGCTTGTAATTGCCATGTTCAGCGGTTCATATGGAGTATTCTTCATGCCTTGGAACCCTTCCAAACCACTTTGTCTCATGTAGACATATTCATGTCTGTGTATCATGTCTAATAAGGGGAGGAGCCCCAAGGTGTCACTGATGATTGATCAGGCCCCACTGAGCTTATTAGATAGGCTGTGCTAGCTTTGCATCAATGATGCAGCTGGGAGAGCTCTGCACTTTGTTTTATGGACACGTCATTCAAAGACTTCACCCAGCGCTAGGTGCCCCCAAGCAGCATGAGGGAAAATTTAATTTAAAAAGTGTCAACACTATCAACATATTTTTGTCCACCACAATAAATTGATATTATTTTAATTTACTATGCGCTCCACTTCCACCCCCTGCCCAATAGAAAAGCTTTCAAACTTGATGGAAATGTCTACTGTCTTCCTATATTTCTCAATAGCTCCAAAATGTTTTGAATGCAGGAACATAAAATATATAATACAAATTATGGCTGAGCTAGTTTTCCCTAAATAGTAAGTACTAAGAGGTAGCAAAGGCAGAACAGTTGAGCAAACATGAGACTCAGATGCAAAAGGCGCTGGAAAGGACAAGACTCTTCATATCTTACGGTGCTGTTTTTGAACGTGTTTTCTTTTGAGCCCTGGGGCAATACTCAAGCTATTCCTTCACCAACACTGGCAGGGACAGTGGAGTTCGGGCAGAGTGGTTGGGGTAGGATGAAGGGTAGGCATGGGAGACTTGCACAAATGTATGACTTTGAGACATCCCTGTCACACACTGGTTAGATTGGATGTGTTGCCGGGGAACAGTCAGTAGCGATTAGTGTAGCAGAGGACCTGCCCTGCGGCTCTACCATCGCCGGAGCAGAAGAAATTTGGATGAGGAGAGGAGAGGAGGTGCACCAAGATGGGGTGTCAAGGGTGGAGTGGTGAACAGCACGTCTTCCTACATCCGTTTTTTAGTAGTAATATATTTGCCTTTTTTCTATCAGGAGATACAGAACAACCGGTCATCAGTTATAAAAAAGTGGTCTTAAAAAATAATTGGGTTGTCATCCTTTATTATGGTGATGTTATTTTTGCCTACATACCATAGCTGATATTCAGACTGACTATAATTTTTTTTCTTTCAGTCAACTCAACATTTTTTTCATACTAGCTCATTTGTTGATGTGAGTTGAAGATTGTTTGTCCTCACCACAAAGTCGACCACTGGTCTTCGTATCTAGGTAGCTTGTTCGGTACGTAGGAAGACGACGTCAATCTATAACTGTCCACAACCGATGAAATATTTGATCAGAAATAAGTGACTTTAACAAAAAGATATAGGAGAGGTGGGGGACGAAATGGGCAGATGGAGTTTGAACCCTGCCCCCTGCGGATGACTTAGAGCTGGACACCATCCGTCCAAATTCCCACAACCCCCATAGCCTACAACCCTAAAACACATCCTGTTTAATGTCAATATTCATTAGCTGAAATATTTATTCATGAATAGGGCTCATATAAGCATGTTTGATTGATGCATCTCTAAAAACAAAAAGACATGCTTGAGCAAATCTTAAGAAAAGTAGGGTTTGCATTCCACCTCGGGGGAGGAGTCTCTTAGATGCATTATTCACATGCCCTCCGGGCAAGCTTTCAAGGCTTCTCTGCCTCGAGGGCAAGGGAAATAACCACCACTGTTAAAAGTAAATCATCGCGGCTGATGCAGAATTAATGTCTCAGAGGGAACGGGGGCCCCTCGTGTTACAAGATGGAGTGAGTAAGCTAGCAGGAGCAGAATATCAGCTTAAAAGAAGTCCCCTGTCTTGATCAGCTTCTACTGAAATCAAACTTAGATGGTGCCATTTTATGGCAGGGCCAGAACTCCTACAGTAACTAACTCTTGTCAAACATGTGGCTCAGAATTAAATAATAGTTCTTTTTTTATTGAGCTATAATCTCCTCTTCGATATTCAATGCCTGAGGATTCAAGCAGGGCTGAGGGGAATAATGTTATGCTGCTGTTCTACAGAGTAGTTCAATCTTCCTCAGTCAAAATTTTGGAAAATGTTTTTGTGATGGTGACAAGATCAAATAAAAAATGTCTTCTAACAGGACTCCCCTTTGTCTCTGATCATAGGAGATACCCTCGACAACAGCTTGGCATCACCAGGCACAGGAGACGAGGATGACCAGGACAAGAAGAGGCAGAAGAAACGAGGCATCTTCCCCAAAGTAGCAACAAATATAATGAGAGCGTGGCTTTTTCAGCACCTAACAGTAAGGGAATTTAGCTTTGGCCTTTTCTTAGCGGTAGCGGCAACATATATTTAAGACTAGAAATAACGGTTGTGTAACCACAGTCCCTCAATCCACCAAAATCCAGGATAGAGCCTTGGCTAGCGTCCCCAAAGACCTCCTGAAACTAAGTTAACCTCTGTTCCATTGTAACAGAACATGGCAATGACAGTATTTTTGTAATAGGAGAGTTTTACCTTTTATGGAAAAACCACGGCTGCTGTCTCATCGGTTGGTTTAGCTCTCAATTGTTTAGTTTGTAAAAAGCTCATACAAGCCGTGTACTCGGGGAAATACGTTCTTTTCCAGACTCCTTTTCCAACCATTAGATTTTCCAGATGAAAAACAGAGGATAATTGAATTATTACCTCTCTCTTCCCCATTCCCTTTCAGTCCTAATTTGTTAGGCAGATGTGTTCGCCATGGCAGGGCGTGCCTATGAAAGTGTGCAAAGGGACTTTGGCCCCTGAAAGGCCTATTGAAACTGCCAAGCAATCAAGCATTCATCTGCCTCTAGGGTGTGGAAGGAGCGAGATTATGTTTTGTCAGACGTTGGAGTGTGATGCTTGCGTTTGGAAGTCTGTTAGGGGGGATGTTTCTGTCTACCCACTAACCATAGTCTCCTGCTTTGTTGTACATTCTGAAGACTCTTTAAAGATGCCTCTGAGGAAGTTATAAAGAAAGCCGCTATAAAAGGTTTTGATTAATTATATTATTCATTTCCCTGTCCGCGACTGCTGCTTTCAATGATTGATGCCAACGTGTTTGGGGTGCGGACCTAAAATACAATGACGGTCATAATTGTTGTATCAAAGTCAGCAAAAATCAGAATACCGGTAGAATGAATTGCCTGGTGATATGTATAAGACAAACATCTATCACAACTTACTTATCCCACACAATCCTTTGTCTACAGAAAAGGTTTCGTTCCAATGTTGTAACCTACTGCAGGTTTATAACACCAAATATCACATTTTGGCCTTAAGTCCCACGCCTTCTGTTCATTATTGGACATATACAGATTCTGCTGGGATAAATCTCGTAGACAATTAAGTCATTTCCAAAGTTTCCAAATGTTAACCTGTGTGATTGTGCATCACAAGTGTAGACGTGCATATGTTTGTGAGTGTGTGCAAATTTGTCATCGGTTCCCTTTTAACCTGTTTTTACTTGTTACTTAGATATTTGTATGTTTCTTACATTATATGTTTGTGCATGTGTATGTGTTGGTACAGTTTAGTAGTTGAAGATGCCAGCTTATCTGTATTAAAATGTAGATTAAGTGTGTCTACATATGGAATTCTAATTACATTTGATATATTTGCATATATGTGTACAGTTGTAAACGCCTGAAAGGCAGCCAAAATTGAAGTTCTTGGAAGCTCATCCTTCAACGATAACTACGGGAAATGGCTGCTGGCCTGACAGCAACAGAATGGGGACTGGCCCGCGACCCTTCTCTCAGTACAAGGATCACCGCTGTCTACCATCTGCCACCCTCCTCCCACTGTCTCACAAACACACGAAGGGATCAGGGCCTGAGGACAGTGAGGCAGAGCAGGGTTGGGGGGGTTTCAGGGTGACAGGGCCCTAACCTTATCGGGGCTGGAAACAAAAGCCACCATTGTTCCTCTTTATATCCCACCCAATCATTCGTCAAGCAATGTCAATTACTGTGACAGAATGGCACGCGCTTTTAGCATAAAGTGTTTGGGGGGCCAATCTCTGGTCAGCCTTGATTTTTCCATAACCAACTTCTGCACTTGTTACCAGGAATAACTGTACACAGTAGAGACTGCCACAGAATATGATTAGACTTCCTAGCTTTTTTCTTGAAGTACTAGAACCTACACTATTTAACTATAGATAATTGCAAGATAAGCCTGCCATTCATTTGATATATGTATTTATTGAATGCTCTCTAAACGTTTTGTCTCACAGCATCCATACCCCTCAGAGGAGCAGAAAAAGCAGCTTGCACAAGACACAGGCCTCACCATACTTCAAGTGAACAACTGGTAAGTTACTTTAAGGCCTGAAATGTATTGTTACATTTCTGAAATTGTGTGCGTTGTGTCTTTTAATTCCAGGTTTTTATGTTTAGCTGAACTTCTTTGCACTGATTTTTGCACAAGACATGTACAGTACCACTGAAATGCTAAATAAATTTCGCACAGACCTACCATACGTTGAAAATCACAATGTATGGCATGCCTGCCTAAGATGTTAAGTCACTACAGACCTTTGAAAAAAGGGAGTAGTTTATATCGTGAAAAGGCAGCTGAGATGATACATCCCATCTCAACAGCCTTGTTTTACATGTGACTTGAAAGATTAAATATCTTAAGGCCAAGCTGCCATTGTAGTTTAGTTTAGTTAATTCTGAATTAAGATGATACATTTCTACTTGTCATAATTTAACTGGCAGCCTGCCCAGGACAAATTTTGATTAATTGAGATGGCAACATCTCAATTAACATCGCCACCGCTAAAAGGTTGCTTTTGCCAAACTTTAATCCAGGAGAGAACCACAGATTATATCCAATACAGACATTGTGTTGCGAATTATGAATTGAGAAAATACTTTCTAAGTATAATTTCTGTGCATAATCTGCACAAGATAGATTTGAGACTTAAATAATGTTTATACTATTCATTCTTATTCATTCACTTATTCAAGTCCTAGGTGAGTTTAACTTGGTTATGTCACCAAAGTTCCATACTAAGGTTTGCCATATGTAACCTGAGTAAATCCTTTTTTAGGCTTTAACTGTTCTTTAAATAGTCATCAAGCAATATTGATTTTCTTTCCAGGTTCATCAATGCAAGGAGGAGAATAGTCCAACCTATGATTGACCAGTCCAACAGAGCAGGTAAAGCTGGTGTTATTTTAGTATTGAAAGTACTATGTACTCCATTCCATTCTAGACTGATCATTTGAAACTAAACGCAAACAGTGGTGCTTTACTGATATAACTCGTTAAATCCACTGTGGCAATTATATATTAGAGAAGTCAGCCTAATGGCTATAGGATAATGGATTGCATAAAGGAGCTGCAAAATGTACAGATGGATTTCAGTGCAGTGTATAGCTACCAGCTTGATGCAGATGGCTGCCACAGAACTTTGGTGCTCAGCGTTCTTTGTTGTTTTTGTTGTTAATTTTGTTTCCTGCTGGAATTCCCGGAGCTCTTTCACCAGAGAAGAGCTCTTGAACATCCAAGGAACTACGTCTCCGGAGTTACTTCTAACTTTCTCTCTTCTGTGGAATTACTGGACATTTTAGTCAAAGGTGCACTCAGCTTTAGCCACGCAGTGAATCGCCGGCGGAGAGGAAAACGGGCCGGCTCATTAGTGCGACTCATCCTCCGTTTTGTGCTTCACGGAGCCGTGGCTCTGCGGATCGACACTTGACTCCACGCTCCAGCTGGCGGGCTTCCAGCTGCTCAGAGCAGACCAGCTCTGCGGCAAGACGTAGAGTGTAGGAATCTGCTTTTACTCCAACATTAGCTGGTGCAACAACGTAAAAGTGATTCATCAAATGTAAACCCTTATACTCGCGTGAGTTCGCTTCATTCATCCTGGTCGGTGTTTATATGCCGCCGGCGAGTAACGTGCAGGAGGCGCAGCAGACACTCGCCGACCAGATACGACGTGTGGAGCGGACCAACCCAGGCTTCTTGGTTATTGTCCTTGGGGACGAAAGTACAACCAGTTTATTATATGTCCAACCAGAGAGGAGGAACACGCTGGATCACTGCTACACCACATTAAGCAGGGCGTATCACGCCGCTCCCCGCGCTGCGCTGGGACTCTCCGACCATGTCATAGCCATCTGATTCCTGCATACAGGCAGAAACTAAAGCTCTTCAAACCTGTGGTGAAGGAATTTAAGAGATGGACCAGTGAGGCCCTGGGAGATCTTTGTGCGTGTTTGGACTGCACAGACTGGGATTTTTTCAGGACTGTTACTGACAATCTAGCTGAGTTCACAGAGGCTGTAACTTCCTACATTGGCTTCTGTGAGGACAGCTGTGTACCTTCATGCACCAGTGTGAGTTTTAACAACGACAAACCCTGGTTCACAGCAGAACTAAGGAAGCTTGGACTGCAGAAGGATCAGACATTTGGGAGTGGGGACAAAGACTTGTACAGTCAAAATACAGGTTTAGCAGACGGTGAGAGATGCTAAACGACTGTACTCTGAGAAACTACAACAACAATTCTCAGCTAATGACTCTGCTTCAGTTTGGAGAGGCATTAAACACCTCACAAACTACAAGCCTAAGACCCCCCATTCCATGAATGACCTCCGCCTGGTAGACGAGCTCAACGAGTTCTACTGCAGATTTCAAAGACAATGTTCTGACTACATCATCGACAGCACCTGAAGACCCTTACCGACCCCGTCCTGGACCCCTTGCAGTTAGCCTACAAAGCCAACCGGTCTGTAGACGATGCTGTCAGCATGGCCCTCCACTTCATCCTCCAGCATCTGGACTCCCCAGGAACCTATGCCAGGATCCTGTTTGCCGACTTTAGCTCTACCTTCAACAACATCATCCCGTCTCTGCTGCAGGCTAAACTCTCAGCTGCACGAGCCGACTCCACCTGCAAGTGGATCACTGTGAGCCCTGTGTGACTCCCCCATCACCGCTGTGGACTCCTTCCGTTTCCTGGGCTACATCATCACCCGGGACCTCAAGTGGGAGCTGAACATCAGCTCCATCACCAAGAAGGCTCAGCAGAGGATGTTCTTCCTGAGGCAGCCGAATAATCTCAACCTGCCAAAGACGATGATGGTGCAGTTCTACACGGCCATCATCAAGTCCATCCTCTGCTCCTCCATCACCGTCTGGTACGCTGCAGCGACAGCCAAGGAGAAGGGCAGACTGCAGCGTGTCATTCGGTCTGCAGAGAGGGTGATCGGCTGCAGTCTTCCGTCTCTCCAGGACTTGTTCTCTTCCAGGACCCTGAAGAGAGCTAGAGAGATTGTTGCCGAACCCTCTCACTCGGACAAAACCTGTTTGTGCCCCTTTCATCTGGAAGGAGTCTGAGGTCCATCAGGACCAGGACCTCCCGCCACACAAACAGTTTCATTCCGTCAGCAGTTGGGCTCATCAACAGACTGACAACAGACAACAGTCCCCCACTAACTGACTCTGTCATCCTTCTGGGCACATCTCTCTTCTTTTTTTTAACTAACCCCTAGCCTTAGTTACTAACCCACAGTGTTGTAGTATATTTTATTTTTTCTCCTTGCACTATGTTGTCCGTTGTCTTGTTGTCCATTGTCGTCGGTTGTTCTGTTATATAGCAACCGCCAAGTCAAATTCCCTGTATTTCTGACGTACTTTGGCAATAAATGTTTTCTGATTCTGATTCTGATGTTTGGCTGTGAAGCACAATTATTGTAGAATTCTGGTTTGCTCACTGAAAATCTTGCTTCTCCTCTATCTCATAGTGAGTCAGGGTACAACTTACAGTCCTGATGGCCAGCCAGTGGGAGGCTTTGTTATTGATGGGCAGCAGCACATGGGACTCCGACCTGGAGGTGAGTAAGATCTTGTATTTTTATCAAACCACCAAGGGAGAAATCTTTAGAATGATTTTACATAAGCTGGCCCGTTGAAACCGCAAATGTCTGTATCTCTTATCTGTCAGAAGGTGGAAAACGTCACAAGCATCCCGCACATTCTTGGTCATTGTCTTACTGGAGTCAGCCTGGGTTGGTTTGGAATTAAATTGAATGTGTCCGTTAGCCAGCAAAGATTGCTCATTAGCATTAGTTCGGTCATTACCCACGGTCGACGTGCATGCGTACGTCAATTTTTTTTTAGCGATGGCACACGATCGACTTGTACTGCCTTAGAGATCGACTGGTTGATTGCGATTGACCTATTGGGCATTCCTGGTCTGGAGTGATCTTCGCTGCCCGTTTATGAATGGAAAATTATACCTGGTTTGCTGCGCTGCTGAACACCAGCTATTTATTAGCGATTACGGTGATGCTGGGGTAATGCTGCAGGTGAATACATCTAATACCAAAACTAAAGAAGAAAACTATTTTCTTTGTATTTTCATGCTTTGTGTTAGCATCAGGTAGATACACCTTTACTAGAAAATCTGCCATGTCATGAGAGGTCTCTAATCTTTAATAATTCTTCTACTCTTGACTCTAGGGCCGATGGGTGGTATGGGTATGAACATGGGCATGGACGGGCAGTGGCACTACATGTAAATCCACGCCACTGAGGCGAGCCTGACAAATATGGGGAAGTAAGTAGTCCTGTCTTTGTCTTCATTCACTAATTTCTCCCCCACTACTTTCATGCATATGCTCTTTTCCTAACCTACCTGCACAATGTATTCCTGACGGGAGAAATTACGATCTTTGCTGGAGTGACTTTCATGTGTGAATGTGGCTCAGTGTCATTGTAAGAAAGATTTGAGTGGTCAAGAGGCTAAAATTGTCATTCAATCCCAGACTTTGATCAATAGCTCGCTGTCCTATACTAACTTGCAATACACACCAGTTACTTCACTATCGGCCCTACATTTGTTTATTTTTAGTGAAACAGACAAACAACAAAAGACAGTCAATGTTCAGTGTTCCGCTTTCGGATAGGCGTCGATATGGGGCAACAGGAGGGGTGAAAAGTGGAGCAGGTACTGCCCATTGTGCCCAGGATAGGCTAGCCCTATACTGCTTTAGAAATATATTCGCAGTAGTCTTTTCACTTTCTCAATATGTGTTTTTGTTGTTACAGTTTGATTCTTAAGCATGCCATAATCCTGTGAGCATACTGCTTTTGGGGAATTTATTCTCTACGGATAATTCTAACCTTGAGGTTTAATGTCATAATTTTGGCTTTCATTTCGGTCATTAATAGTCATTTTACAATGCTTTGCTTATTCAATTGTCTAATTGTGGTCAAGAGGAGCTGTATCTGGTAATTTTCCCAGCTGGCCTTGCCTGGAACCCCTCCCGAGGGAGGCGCCCAGGGGGCATCCTTACCAGATGCCCAAACCTCCTCAGGTAGCTCCTTTCAACGTAAGCAAGCAGCAGCGACTCTGACTCCAATCCCCTAGCGGATGGCTGAGCTTCTCAACTTAACTATACGGGAGACCCAAGCCACTCTTCTGAGGCAAACCATTGTGGCCGCTTGTACGCTTGACTTAGTTGTTTCGGTCATGACCCATCCTTGATGGCCATAGGTGAAGGTTGGAACGAAGATTGACCAGTAGAATTTTTCCTTCAGGCTCAGCTCTCTTTTCATTTGTATCACAAAGATGTGGTAAAGCGAGTGCAATACTGCCCCCGCTGCTCCGAATCTCCGGCCAAACTCACACTCCATCTTCCCCTCACTCGTGAACAAGACCCCGGGGTACTTGAACTCCTTCCCTTGGGGTAAGAACACATTCCCTACCTAGAGTAGGCAATCCATCCAATTTTCTACTGAGAACCATGAGATTTAGAAGTGCCTCGATATCCTGTACATGAAAACCCCAAACAGGATTGGTGAAAATGCGCAGCCCTGACGAAGGCCAACCCCTACCGGAAACGCCTCCGACTTAACGCGGAGCACCCAAACACAGCTCTGGCTTTTGGGCATACAGGGATTGGTCCGTCGTGCCACGACCCGGACGAAAACTGTATTGGTACTCTTCGATCCTTCCTTTCCACCACCTTGGAGTAGACTTTATCAGGGAGGCTGAGTAGTGTGATACCCCTGTAATTGGCACACACTCTGTGGTCCTCCTTTTGGAACAGAGGTACCCCGGACTGCCACTGGCACTGTCCCAGACTTCCATGCAATGTTAAAGAGGCGTGTCATCCAAGACAGCCCCCCAACACCCATTACTTCCAGCATCTCCCGATGGATCTCATCAATCCCCGGGGCTTTACCACTGCGGAGTTGTTTGACTACCTCAGTGACCTCCACCAGGCAAATTGACGATGATCCCGCCTCTACCAACATGGGCGTAGTAGTTGGATTCAAGGGTTCCTCAAAGTGTTCCTCCATCACGGCAGAGGCTTCTACCCTTTGAACCTTTCAGTACACCAAAGACCTTGAGGCCACAACTCACTGCCATAGCTTCAGCAATGGAAGTTTTGAAAAATACTTCAAAACTGGTTCATTGTCCCCTACCTTCACAGGAATGTGAGAGAAGCTCCACTAGAGGTATGAGTTGAAATTCTTTTGGACGGGGGCCTCCTCCAGACATTCCCAGTTCACCCGCACTACGCGCTAGGGTTTACCCTCGAGGGCATTCATTTTCTTTCCACCAGAATTTGGTCCTAATACTGATGTTTTATCAACTTGGAATATAGTATATAGATACCAGTCAAAAGGGTTGTACACACTTCCTCATTGAAATTAATGAAAGAATGTTTTCAAACGTTTGACTAGACAGAAAATAAAAAATTTACATATGGTTATTATTAATAATATGATATTTTTTTAAATACAGCATGGGAAACCCATTTATCTAAGTCAGTATCCTCACAACACTTCCTCTTTTCTTTTCCATATCTCTATCCTCCTTTTCCTCTATTTTTTTCTACTGTCTACCCTACCCTGATAATCTGATTAAGAATTGCAGTAACATTCCCCCTCCTCTAGCCTCTATCAGCTCCCCACCATTGCTGACAGTTCTCAAAGCAAGATGTATGGCATGCCAGAGGCACCCGAGCAGAGAAAAATGTATTTAACACCTACTCTCCAATGCTTAATGAGCCACGCTGTAATGACAATTACCTTGATTAATAGAGCTCTTTATATGTAAATAGGAGCTGCACTTGCCTAATTCATTTTCAGTGGACTCCCTGTCACTCCCTGTCTGAGAGTTAGCCAAGCTTTGCTAATGAAGTTCAAAGAGCAGATTGCAATGCTTCATATAAAAAAGAAATGAATTAATACATATATATGTATGTGTGTGTGTGTGTGTGTGTGTGTATATATATATATATACACATTTAAAAGCAAAGTGGCGGTGGGATGACACAAAAATATTTTTTTAGATTAATTTCAAAGAGAAAATGTAAAGGAAATTAAGTGATAAAGCATGGATGTAAGTATGATCATTTCTAAGAAAATGAACAAGTAAAACAGTTTAACAAAATAATCTTTGAGGTTTAGGTCCTTGCAACTATTTTCCACCTATCAACTGCATCGTGCGCAGATGGAGGAGTTATTGAATAAAACCTCCTCTAAGCGCCGTGCTCTCTGTAAATCAAATTTTTACAAATTAATTTAAGTATCTCCCTGACAGGTAAACAAATTCAGTCAACAAAAAAATATTTTAAGAAGGGGTTTAAAGCTGTCATAAACCGTGACTTTGTTAACGTCCTCCACTTTATATAAACCACTAAGCAGACAAACGATTCCATTTGAAATCAATAATGCTACTCGCAATTGTTTGAGTAATTTCTGTGATAGGAATTGAATAATTGATACATCTGTATAAATCAATCTGTACACATGACATCCATTGTAGTCCGTCCATCCCGGGAGAGAGATCCGTTCTGTGACATTCTCCCTAAGGTTTCTCCCCTTTTCTCCCCATGGAAGGGTTTTTCATTTTTTCGGGAGTTTTACCTGTGCCGATGTGAGGGTTTCGGGGACAGAGGAATGTTGCATGTGTGCGGACTGTAAAGCCCTGTGAGGCAAATTTGTAATTCACGATTTTGGGCTATCCTAAATATTTTTTTTTTGAATAATGAAGTCATACAGGAGAGAAAAACATACATCATGGATTCAGTTAATCAGACTGCGTATTTTCCTATTAACAAAAATGTTCAGAATAAAAGAGTCCGGCTGTAGTTGAGAGGGTGGGTCTTCCTTTAAGCAACAAGGTGGTTATTTCTATTCCCTGCTTAATAGATGTTGTTTTTCCTAATATTTGAATATAAAATCACAAGCATATTTTTTTTTAACAGCACCTAAATCGTCCATTACATATCATTCCAAAGATACATAGTTTTCCTAGAACTGCTTTGAATGCTTCTCAATTATGTATCCAGATTCCTTTCAAGGTTAAAATACTAAATGGTTAAAGCAAGTGAGGGCTAGTTTCTTTACTACAACATGAGACAACTGGAAATGGTCAGTTTTCATCAGATTGCTGGGCCTTGTAATATCTGCTTTACACACCAAATGGTGTATAAACTGCAATGATAGCAAAATACAATTAAGCAATTGCTCACTTTGATTACTCTATTATTTCGGGTTTTGGGAGCTGCCAGTTAAGT
This sequence comes from Apeltes quadracus, assembly GCA_021346845.1. Taxonomy (NCBI): domain Eukaryota; kingdom Metazoa; phylum Chordata; class Actinopteri; order Perciformes; family Gasterosteidae; genus Apeltes; species Apeltes quadracus. The sequence continues at coordinate 2,929,293 of CM037934.1, read as the reverse complement.
CTTAAATCAGATTTATCTTAACCTCTATCCCCTGTCCTCTGCCCTGTGTGTGTTCAGGCTTCCATGGTGGACTCAGGGATCTTCTTCATCTTGCTGTGGAGCTCAGATTACTGGAGCTGCCTCTACAGTCAACCAATATCTAACCCACCTGACCGTTCACGCACTTCAACACTCCCACCTCACCTTGCCTAAACGCGCCTTGTGCGGTTTTTCACCACGGAAACGGCTGAGCTCTGCGCCAGACGTTGCCCACAAAACTTGACTTGAAACGGAACAGATTCTGAGCCCCCTCGGCCTGTTACACGACACTTTGCGATGAAAGACTCATTATTATTTTAAAATTATTTATTTTTCTAAAACGACCGACCACGGGGAAGACGAATTTCCCTCTTCTTTTTCTATTTCCGAAGTAAATATGCCCACCTCCACCTCCCCGATACCACACACACACACTGAACAAAAACAAGAGACAGTGCAAATCTTTGTAAAAATGAGTACTCAGTGAGAGTTTTAATTGTTGTGCTGTTTAGATGAATGCTTTTAATCTGGCTGTTTCTATCTAAGTTTTGCGCGTGTTATCACTATGTTAGAGAGCTTTTACAACTGACATGGTTCATAGTCCCAACTCAAACCCCAATATTAAAAAGGAATACAAAATATTTACATGTGTTTATGTTCTGCACTGCCATTCTTTAATTAAGCCTATTTGTTCTTATGAATTGACGTGACTTAATTGAGAATGAGATCAATTTTTTGACAATGTTTTGAACAGTTGTAGCACCAAAACACGCAAGAAATCTGCAGTACAACTAAAATAAATAGAAATATTGAGCAAGACAAAACAAGGATTTGTGTTTTAATATGAGAAGCAAATGAATGTCTCAGTTCGATACATTCCGTTATGTGATTTTTACTGCGGGTCAACATTGAACAACCGAAAAGAAAGCTAGGTTAGTGTAGGTGTTAGAGAAAACGGTTTAAGCAAGCCAGCTTTGGTTCGATCTGAGACGGGATTCCGGTTGTCTAAGGTATTCGATTGATGGTGACAAGAATGATGGATGCCCTGGAGACTAAATTTAAGAAAGTAAAGTCGGAGGCTGCGGCAACCGTAGCTTTCACTAAATATTGTGGTTTCTATTTACAGTAGTCTGCCGCTGAGATGGTTCGATGCATATATGTTTGTGTGACGTGAAGAGACAAATATGTGGTCCGAAATACCTTTAAAAAATAAAGGGTAATCTATATAATTTTTTTGTTTTTAATAAAATGTATATATTTATAGGGTGTTTTCTCGTATAGTTTTTTTTTATTTTTCCTCCTCCACATTGGCTTTACAGTATAATAAATACATATAATGCAGGCGGCGGAACTAACCCGATTCAGTCAGCCTATCCTCTGCGGGGAGAGCCGCAGTCACAGCTGACATTATGAGAGCCGAAGAAGGCCTATGGGCCTTCGTGATCATTCATACATTTTCATTTTTATTTGATAACTGACCGAAATTATAACGCGCTTTGTTTTCGATTTCGCTTTGTACCATTTCTAAATTATTGGTGACAATTTTACGACAACAATAATAACAATAATCAATATAATAGATTATTATGTATTATTCTAATTGTAAGAGGGCATCTATTTATATTTGAAAGGTACTGTCCGACGGTCATCAAATATAACTTCACCTTTTGAAATTTACATTGAGCAAACATTACTTGCTGCCCCAAATCATAGGACCAGATTTTGAGCTGCGGGCCTGGCTGTGTTGTCCCATCCAAATCCAATCCCACTTTCATCCTTTATACGGTAATAAAAGGAGATATTCATAGTAAATATAAAGAGTTCCCTTACACATATTACCCCAGGGATAAATATACTGAAAAGCAAAATGGCATAATGCAGTCGAATTTAATATATTGCAAGCTTATTTTATTGGGGTTCTGCTGGTTAATACTTTCTTCTCACTGCCATTAGTAGACCCGTGTTTCAGGGGACGGACGATAATATACTTAGATTGTGTTTCCTCAAAATGAGCAACTTCGTATGGTATTTTTGACGGGTGTTTTTTTTTTTAACTAACCTTCATTCCTCTTATATGCAACACGGAAATGTGAAATGCAAGAGTGAAACGCTTCTCTGTATTTTCTCTGGCAGCGATCCAAGTGGCGACTGCACTGAAGATAAATGCGTTTTGAAGGCTGCCTGAAACAAGCGCCCATCCGTTTGAAATATAGGTCAAATCTCCCGCAGAAAGCTGCATGCCATAACGCACGAAATGCTTTTCACACAGAATCCCTCCTTACAACAGCAGGGGATTCCTGCTACCAAAGGCAAGATGCCATTTCAAAAAGTAGGCCAAACAATAATATCGTAATTAATCATAAAACGGAAGGTTACAGAAAATGCAGAAAGAATGAATTTTACAATTTGCATTATTGCAGGAATATAGCAAAAAGTACTTTAAGATTACAAATATGTACTATAGAAAGTCCAACCATAGGAAATTAAGAACATGCATATATTTAATTAAAAAATATGTTGACATCTTCTCTGTAAGAGAAGTGAAATGGGAACTGTATATTGTAACAGACTCTTCTTGAATCAGTGTTCAAGAAAATAAATAGGTTGTGACAATTACTGAACCCTTAAGCCTGCCAATCATCCTAGTGCCACCTATGGAAATAGCTGGCACAAGTAAGAGAACGTGGGCAATATTTTCTGATGTTTATGGGCCGGTTGAGGGGTTGAGAAGAGAGGGGGCACACTAAAAAAAGGGGGAAATTGGGGTTGTTCACTTAAGAAATGAAAAGTTTGTATACATAACACAATTGATTTATGTTTCCTCCTCTGAACATATGTAAATCATGTAGAGTTATTGTAATCTTCAGGGATGTTGAATTTTTAAGTTTCAGTCATGTTATGAAGAAAGGAAGTTGTTATGTTTTGTCTGGAAACTCCGCCCATTAGGAGCAGGTTTTAGAGGGAAAACGTGCGCCATTTTTTGAATCCAGTCGGAGGAATTCATCTGTCTGGACCATACAAGTCTGGACAGCTCTTCACACGGTAAAGGTAATAAAACTTTGTCATTTATTAGTCAAAGACAGACGTAGTCGCGTTAGTCGCACAATCTTGACTAAGCTGAGGTTTTTATCTACCAGTAACATCGAGCAGAAATTATTCAAAGTCAAAGCTAGCTAATGTTACCACTCGGTAACAATCTACAATATTTGGAGAGCTCTCCACAAGGTAAAGACAATTAAATATTGTCAAATGTCAGAGTTAAAGTGTGTCCTGTTAGACGCATTGTTTTCACTGAGCAGAGGTTTTTAAGGCGCATCAAAATCGAGCAACATGGATAGTCAATGGTAATGCTAATGTTGTTACTCGCTAGCGTTAGCTAGTAGTTGAGGCAAAAGTTTACTGCAGTTTTTTTGCTGACCGTCCACAAATTTGCTGTGCTTTATTAATTAGAACGCAGCATGAACTGCTTGGTGACGCACCAATTATAGAGACTTCCAGGCAAGGTGGCCAGAGCTGTTTGATGTAAGCGAGGTATGTAATTTATGAAATTTGATTAGAGCATGTTTTCATGATTTTTTTTATTTTTTGACTGAATATGTTGATCATGCAGTGAAAGCTTTTATAGAAACAATGTTTGGGTAATGTATTGTTACAGTATTTTTATGTCTGATCATTCTTGTTTTCAGATAAATGCAGAATTCAAGCGCATTACCACCATGCCCCTGCAATCCAAATTTCTCTCACAGCTAGATATGCTGTCTGACAGACTTGCGAAACTATTCGAAAAAAGAGGAGGACAGATGGGCAAGCGGCTACAGAGCATTATGGCCGACATGAGTCAAGTAAGAATGCATTTTTTGTGTGGAGGGGGAGTGAGGGGGGGGGGGGGGCTATTGATTTGTACACATCTGATAGAGGTAAGGACTCTAACCCCATGACTTGTTCTGCTTATTTTCCTTGACTTAGGATGATGATGTTGATGTTGGGCGGGAATGCATACTCAAGGATCCAGAAAATCTAGTGAGAGAATACACAGTGAGTATATTAGGGTTCAGGAGTTTTGAGATTTGTTAAATATTTCATGAAGTTCTAAAACATCTAGTTGTTGAAGAAACAGAACAGCTGGCCAATTATTTAGATATCCGTGTGGTAGTGGTTTCGAATTTTAAAGAAAGTGGTCTAAAATTAGTTCATCGCTGGTAGTAGCCTAAATATGTTGAAGACTGAAATTGAAAAATAATTAATGTTCTAGATTTTGTGAATATCCATTTTTACATTTATAAGACCAGTAGAGTGAAACCATTGAGAAAACAATAGATTAACTTAATAATGACAGAATTGTTAGTCACTGACCTTGGTATTCCATTAAATTGTAGTATAATTCAAAAACATTCACTGACAGATTCCATGTAGTTACATAAAATACTATGACCTTTTTATAAAAAATATTATCAAGTATTGCTTGGGTACTGGCTACATTTCTCACTTAGGAGCGTTTAACCTGTCAAAGTTCCTGAATGCTAATGTAGATCTGCTTTAATGTAGACAAAGTATAATAAAACAAATAGGACTTACTGCAGACCTGGTACCCTCTGCTGAGGTAAATAAAGGCCCAGGCCATTATTTGAGGAAACTTATCAGTTAACGCAGATGCTCATTAAATAGCATGATGTTTTCAGGGCATGATAGATATAAGGTCTGGGGCAAGTGTTATTTATTTTCTCTCATATGACTCTTTTTGTGAATGTGCACTCTGAAGGCAGAAGACCAAGTAGCCATGGAGGAGTCCACGCTGGGAATATGTGTTGTGAAACACACAGATGCCACTGATGGACCAGAGGACATTGTAATGGTCCTGGAGGGCCAGGTGGTACTGCATGATCTGGATAACGTTGCTTTAGCTGCTGCCATGTTGTTTGGCCTAATGTATTCTTTGAACCTCAACTACCCTCCTGAACTTAAGTACTCGTTCGAAGTGCTCCAGAAGGTTGTGATGGAGCTGGATGGCAACACACTGTCAAAGAAAGCCCAGGCTCTCAAAACAGACTCCATCAGTGAACTGTTGCCATTTAATGCCAAGATGGATACAACAGTTTTGCCATCTTCTTTTGGAATATGGACCACAGCTGCTTTTTCATTGGGCTGCACTTTTGACACAATTTCACTTGCGCTGCCTTAAAGTCACACACCAACTTTTTGGGACTTCAGTTTATTCACCGTAACCCCCAGAGTTAGACCAGTCAATACATACCCTTCTCATGTCCGTGCGTGCTGTAACGCTGTCTGACGGCTCTACCGGTAGCAGCCCATCACAGAACATGCAGATGACTGGTTCCAACAATCCTACTGTTCCCAATAAGCCATCTTCTAACCTTAAACAAAACGGGAACTATATTCTCAGACAGGCTTGCTGCAAAGCAAATCACTCCGCCAAAGTATCAGAATTCTTCTTCTGAGAATATAGTTCCCGATTTGTTTACGGTTAGAAGATGGCTGTGTCTGTTACATTGTTTTTTGGTACACGCTGTGACTCTACTAATAACATGGAGATGGGAACATGTTGGTTTTATTTTGTCACTTATTGGGAGTAGTAGGATTATTGGAACGAGTCATCTGCATGTTCTGTGATGGCTGCAACCGGTAGTCATCAGACAGCGTTACAGCACGCACAGAGATGAGAAGGGTATGTATGGACTTATCCAACTCTGGGGGTTACAGTGAATAAACTAAAGTCCTGATAAGTCAGCATGTTCCTTTTAATCTATGTTCTTTTTTTATAGCATGTGTAATGTGTCTTTTTCATGTAAGTGTCAGCATTTGTCAGATGTGTTGAATAGAGCTCCAACAGTTTACCCTATTTTCAAATTTGGAGGTGATTTTGCACATTCTAAACTGAAATGGTGGGAAAGAAAGCCATTACTCTTAATTGTATTACTTTATTTTCAAAACCCTCGCAGTTAAAGGAGAAAATTCAGTTTTCAAGCATAAGATCTACATTTACCAGGACAATAATGGTTCTTACATGTGTCCTTTTATTTTAAGAAATTGTAAATGTAATGTTTTTTGCACATATTTTGCACGACATCCCTGCATTAACCTGGCTGTATAGTATTCTCTTGATGCGGGTTTGATGTAATTCAGAAGGTGTTTTAAGGACCAACAATGTTGCCTCAGGTTGTAGCAGTCATGAGTGTTTACTACACACTCTTGATAACTTACGTACCAAGTTTTTGTTGTGAAAGAAAAAGGTGCTTTGTTCTAATATGACATTTCTTTGTGAATGTGTGCATGTGTTACATTACACTGAACCTTCTATTGTTCTATGACAATACAGTTGTAAACGAAACGTTTTTGTTTTGCCTTATTCCGGAAATGTTAAAGGAGTAAATCCTGTAGGTAATAGATTAGTAGAAATTGCCATACAGAAATAATTTTAGCATGTAGAATTTATACAGAAAAGTATGCAGGATATTTGAGACTAACTTGAGCAGAAAAAGTTAATTTAACAGAACAACATTGCATATACTTTACATAAAAATCTCATGTTGCTTCAATAGGTGAGAATTGAATACACTTAACACAAAAAAAATATGTTTGGTCATCAGAGTAATTTAATATAACTAACATTAATGTAACACTTTGAATTTACATGAGAAAATCATGTTTGTTTTACAAATAAAAATTCAGTATATTAAATAGAAATGAATCATTTTCATTGAACATAAATATAATATGTGCAACCGATGTACATTTTTTTTTAATGTAAATCCAACAGACTTTTTTTTCAGTGCATGTTAGGAATTCACAAGAGGGAATAAACGGTTGTTTTTTGGCGTAGGCTGCCGAAGTGGGCTTTGGGCTCCGTTGGTTATAGCCTTTGAATTAAAACCTCTTGAACTGGAGATTTGCCTCACAGGTGATGCATTGTTCTGCTTGCTGAGTCCTGTTGAAAGAAGTGAAAATTTGTCTCAATCAATTACGTGACTTTCTAAAAAACAATGCTTTGTTCGAGGATTTTCAGTCAGGATTTCAAGTGCATCATAGCACAGAATCAGCACTAGTGAAAATTACGAATGATCTCCTACTTGCATCGAAGCAAGGATACAATCGATAAACATTTAATTGGTATGGAGGAATGGGCCAAACTACCAGCAACGGTGTGGGACAACCTTGTGAAGACTTATACGAAACGCTTGACCTCTGTCATTGCCAACAAAGGGTATATAACAAAGTATTGAGATGTACTTTTGTTATTGACTAAATACTTATTTTCCCCCATAATTCACCAATAAATTCATTAAAAATCCTACAATATGATTTACTGGATTTTTTTTCTCATTTTGTCTCTCATAGTTAAAGTGTACTGTAACGGGGTGGGCACTCAGGGGACCCGGAATGAGGACGCTGAGACGCGGAGAACGTGCCTGCAAGTCTTTTATTCACCACCAACTCCGCCATCGCTTACGCGTGGCGTCGTGTTTCCATGTGCTCTTCTCCTTCCTCCCGTGCCTCTCCCGTGTTTCCCCTTTTCACCTGGGAGAGGCACCTCGTTAGTCCAGCTGGAGGTTGATTACCTCCAGCTGGCATCTTCCCAGGCGCTGGGGTTGGGCGGGGCCGCCACATGTACCTATGATAAAAAATTACAGGCTTCTCTCATCTTTTTAAGTGGGAGAACTTGCACAATATGTGGCTGACTAAATACTTTTTTGCACCTCTGTAAGTGTCACGGAATGACCAGGAGACCGACTGGAGTAAGTGGAACCGAGTTTATTTGACAACATCCAACAGATAGCGGAGCAAACCAGCAGGACTTCAACAGGTGAGTGATCGAAGTTTAGACAGCAACAGACGACAGGAGGTGAACAACAGGAGAGTAACGGGTAACCCGGCAGGAGAGTAACCGGCAGAGAGTGAGTCTAAGAGTCGTGAACCTAACAATACCAGACAAGGAGTGAATGTGCCTGTGGTGACTGATGAGGTCTAGGTGGTGAACTGGTGACATTTTGTAATAACTTCCCCCCCACACCCTTTTCAAACCTACATCTGTTATGTACTTTTCAGTTTAAGGATCGTAAATCAATCTACTTTCTCACTGTCAGTTCTTTCCTCACTGGGGGTTAGCGTTATTGTTTCCCCCTTAAAAAGGGGAAACGTAACGCTGCCAAATAACAGTATAAGAGTATCTGCAGTGAGGGACGTCTGGCAGAAAAGTTGTGGTGGCCTAAAGGCTGTCGCATGCTTCTGCGTCGGCGTCTGTGTCTTGTGTTGACGAACTAGTTTCAATTCATTGTTCAAAAAGGCTTGCACGTGTTGCAAAGCAATTCTCCGCCATAACAATAGGTGAGTAACGTTTTTTGTCAAAGATGACCTAGAGAGTGACGTCTTTGTGTGTGGATGTAGTTGGTTATTATTTATCGGAGAATTTTTTGCCCAGTGTATTGCCACTGCTGCTTTCCATCACCTTTTTTCGCAGACACATTTGTCCCATATTTTCCTCCACAACGTTGTACACCCCTCGACCGTCATTTGCGGAGATCTGCGTCCATGAATTGTATTATTATATTATTTTCATATTTACGGACTTCTTCAGACAAATGCTCTTCAAACTGAATCATTCTATCGTGAAAAAATCATATTATATTATTATGCTATTAAACCGGAAATGTGAGACTCCAGAAAGGATGTAGTTACCAGACCAATCACAGTCTTGAGGCTTGCTTTGGCTTGGGCCTCCCGGTTGTCATGGTTCCTAAAAAGCAGAAGGATGTGTGGCGGTTCTCTCTGGATTTCTGAACCCTCAAAGTTGATCAAAAAGGACCTATTACTGTCTCCAATGCATAAACGAGGCGACACTGTGGCAGGGTCCTTTTTGTACTCCTTTTTGAGACTTTGAGACTGCCTGCATCACTACTGGGCTTATCAGGAATTACAATATTTATTGCCAAAATATGTTAGACAAACAAGGAATTTGAAATGTCGGTTGGTGCATAACGTCGGACAGTAAGACAAGACTAATAACATAGCAAGTTCTGCTACAAATATACAATTAAACTCTACAGTATAAGATAGAAGGCTATCAGCTAGGGGGGACATTGGATAAAAAGACAATTTTTTCTTTTTATCCTTCACACCCTTAGAAGCGCTAGAGTCTTGGCTACAATCCCCATTAATCTGTTTCAAAATGCATAAAACACAGAATTGTAATTAAATGAGTTAGAGAATAACTCATTTAATTACAATTGGCGATATCCACGTGACAGCTTGTAGGGTGGAATTGCATATTGGTGATTTTATTTTAGGCAATTCTCAATGTCCAAAGGCTTTTTGTGTGCAATGTGCATTTATTTCTTCACCAGTAACATATTACATTATTTTTACACACCAGAACTGTCACAGTTCGGGTCTGTTTCTGGCTTTATTTTGTAGTTTGTGCCTTGTTTGTCCCTAGGTGAGCTTCACTTCCGGTCTTGTCCTGTCTCCCTCATTAGTCCCTTTGTCTTGCGACGTCAGATTGTACGCCGCTGACTACTTTGTTGACAATTCTGTGCAATGGCAGATGTGGCAGATATGCCAAATCGTGCTCATAATAACTGTGCTGCTAACAGGGCTTCTTACATGTATACAGATACATGCTCAGTTATATCACTATATTGAGGAACAGAGGCGTCAGAATGCAATTCTACGCAGGGCACTGCTAATGGCAACACTCCCAGTCCCGCGACACAGACCCCGCCGTCACCGGTTTTGGACGAGACCCGGTCGGACCTCTAGTTGGTGGGACAACTATGAGAACGAAGTGGTTGTTACTGAAGAATGGAGAGACAATTTTCGTATGTCGAGGAGATCGCTGTTGAATTTGAGTGAGTTGCTTCGCCCGCACATTGAAGGGTGTGATGGAAAGTTTTAGCACAGACAATCGTAGAATAAGAAATGAAGGGTCTGAATCAAGTATGTCTTTTGTCCGTTTATTTCCTTGCAAGGGAAAGAGGTCACAACAGCTATGCGCTCCGCAGACTGTCATGAACTCCCTCCGTCCTTGATCAAGCCAAGACGTTCTTATAGTTTAGTTCGGTCACAGGTGACGTCAACAGGAGAACATACTGGGTGGGTCACATCAGTTAGTTACAGGTTACGTCAGCAGAACAAAACAAACTTGTTGAGTCTCTATCACCAGGTCACCGGGAACATACTATCAGAATGTCATGCGTCAGTGCTTATCTCATGGCCTCGCCATGTCAGCACTTGCAATTAATCAACTGGTTACAATGAAGCATCAGGAAGAGAAGAAGAGAGTTGCATATATTTTTGCTATTACAAGGGCAGACAACTGTAATGAGATCGCCTGTCAGTGTTGGCATGCTCTTGACAGCGCTTGATGGCATGTTTTTGCGTTTTCATGTGGACAAGATTTATTTTAAACCGAGCATGTGTGGACAGGTTTTTTTTTTAAACGCAGGAGGAAAAACTCCTGGTAAAAAACTGGTTATAAAAATACCCGTGTCCGTGTGGACATGGCCTGAGTCTGTGGTTCCTTTTCTTGTCATTGTGTTCCGCGGGATGTCCTGATTATTGCTGAGTTTTTGCTATTAAACTTTTGTGTGAAAACCTTGCATCTTGCGTCCTCCCGTCTCCAACCATGAACTCACCTGACAGAATGACAAGACCAAACCAAGACGCTGCAGCGTTTTTGGCCAACCCGTTTTTGGAAACCCGTCTGACTCTGGGACACTGCTGGGCCGCAGCGCACCTCGTTCCGCGCTGGGCTGCAGCGACCCCCTGGACCCCGCTCGGCAGCAGCAACCACCAGTCCCTGTCCCACGACCCGTGCCCTCGACTTTGCCAGTTCCAGCCCCAGGCAGTGCCGAATCGAGCTGGGACCGGGTGCTGGAGCTGCTTGTCGGCCTCCAGATCACCTGGACGTCCCCGTTGAGCGTATCTTACACCCTCCCTCCCGCTCCCGGGCCCGGTATTCGAGACCCTGCAGCCGGAGCCAGTGTGCCCGGTATTCGAGACCCTGCAGCGGGAGCCAGCGTGCCCGGCATCATATTTATTTCTACATTTCCACATTTATTCACGTGTGTGTCTGTATGCTAATGAGGTGGGAGGTCCTAACTTTTGTCTGAAGCCGGATTGGTCAAAGCAGTGTGATCTCTCTTGGTCTTCTAGTTTGCCCCTTAGCAGGCGTTGTAGTTAGCATTTGGCTACATTGGGTGATTGTTAGCAATCAATTTAGAGAAGCATGTTAAGAAAGACCCTCTTCAGTTTCTGCTGGATAAAGTGATGGAGGACTTGTCTCCCCTCAATGTAGACGTGGATGTGGAAGTTGACCAACAGCGGTTGATCCTACTTGAACCAGAGGAGTGGCACATGGACGTTCATCGTATATTTTATTCTCCTTTGGGAGAAACATGGCGCAGCTGCTCGCAGGATGCTTCAGTATGGAATAAGGTAATAATGTCAAGTGGGGTTTTCTGGTTTCATTTATTATCTTTTAAGTGTCTGTATATCGTTTTGCAAATGTACGTAATATTTACTGATGGTAACTTTGAACATTTAACACTGTTGCCATGGAATCAACTTTTCAATATCACATGATTTGCAACGCCCTTTCTTAATTAATTCCCGCTGGCTTTATGCGCGAGGACACGCAAGTTTATGCGAGTTGCATCCAGCTGCAGCCCCGCAGACTATATATGTAGCTCTTTTTCTAATGCTTCATTGTATAACCGGTTCATTAAGTGCTGAGATGGCGAGGCCATGGGATAAGCACTGACGTATAACATTCTGATAGTATGTTCCCGGTGACCTGGCGATAGAGACTCAACAAATTTGTTCTGTTCTGTTGACGTGACCTGTAACTAACTGATGTGCCTCACACGAATAGCATGTTTTCCTGTTGACGTCACCTGTGACTGAACTAAACTATAAGAACGTCTTGGCTTGATCAAGGACAGAGGGAGTTCATGACAGTCTGCGGAGCACGTAGCTGTTGTGATCTTCTTTCCCAAGGAAATAAACGGACAAAAGACATACTTGATTCAGACCCTTCATTTCTTATTCTACGATTGTCTGTGCCAAACATTTTCCATCACAGTTTCTGTCAGAAGTGGGATCGTTTTAAGTTCCGTCATGGCTCTGTGGACGTCAGGGAAGTGGCTACTTCAGGATCCACCGAAACGTGATTCTGCCCCGAACCTCAGATTCAGAGAGAGGGGTCCGGCGACCAAAAGGGGCTTGATTGGCTTCAACACGATCCGAACATGGAAGATTTTTCACAGAAATCGGGTAAGAAGTTGATATTCTGATTTTCAAACGGGGTTTCTGAATTGTAACGGGTAATAAGATTACGGAAAAAAGGGTATTTAGTACCATTGGTTAACGGAAACATTTAAAAAACTATATATGTTTTTCTTCAAATATAATATAACTTCAAATATGTTTTTAACGGTGCATGCCGCCACCTACCGTCCCGGATGGATAGATTGTTAACGTAATAAGTATAGTGACACACAGGGTGCGATTTCACAAAAAAGCAGAGGGGGGGATTTTTTTTTTTGCTGCCGGTGTCGGCATGCGGTGTCCATATGATCGCGCATTATGTTCGCGGAAGTTGCAGACGCACATCACGCGCTGCGGGTAGGGAACCAAATGTGTTTGTGTTCGATGACGTTCAGAAATATGCGCCGTCTGCCAGAAGGCTGCTGGACAGCTGCTCTGATGTATCGACACTGAAGATCGTTAGATTTCAAGAGTTTAAGTAGGCGAGCAGTTAAGTTGCATTCCTATAAATCAACAGTTTATTATTTTTTCTTACCGCTGACATCTGCATAGCGCGTCAAATTTGTGAATGACGATATGGAAATAATGTCTGCTGTCCATCCACTGGTGTCTAGCCGGAGGCGAGTCTGCGGGCCTCTCAGTTCATGCTGACGCACCTAACAGATTAATTTATGAATAGATACAGATAATTATCAATGCAAATTTGAACTACACCATACACTGGTATTCCATCTGTGAGATGTGGGTTTCTGTTTGTGTGTTTTTCTATAATCTTTTGACTTGTAGAAAAGATGGTGTGACCGGATGAGACCATATAAGGCAGACAATGTGAATTGTGGAAGGGGGAGCACAGGAAAAATGAAGATAAAATATTATCTGACATAGCGCTCCTCTGACCTCCTTCCCCGGTGATTAACACATCATCTGCTATGATGTAGACTCTTGGGAGGCCCTCCAGGGCCTGCATGAGCTTTCTTTGGAACACTTCCGGTGCTGGGCTTATTCCCATCGGCATCCTTAGCCAACGGAAGCGACCAAATGGGGTGGCGAATGTGGTGAGGTAGCTTGACTCTTCTTCTAGTTTGACGTGCGAGAAGCCTTGCTTCACGTCGCAGACTGTGAACACCTTCGCCTTTGACATCTCCGACAGGATGTCATCTATAGTTGGGAGTGGATAGTGACTTCTTTTTAGTTTCCGATTCAGAGGTTTTGGGTCTATACAGATCCTCAGCTTCCCATTAGGTTTTCTCACTGCGACCATGCTACTGATCCAGTCAGTGCTGCGTTCCACTGGTGTGATTATCCGTCTTCTCTCTAGATCTTTGAGTTCCTCTTGTAGAGGTGTCATCATAGCTACAGGCACTCTGGCAGTTTCACTGGTGGCACTCTGTCATCTATCTCGATTTTATATTCACCCTCCATGCAGCCATCTCCGGTGAACACATCCTCAAACTCTTCCTTTATTTTGTCCATGGTCACGTGTTCTTCCTTCTGTCACTGGGCTCGGCTCTTTCTTCACTATGCTGTCTATAGCCAGAATGTTCTCGTACTGTACTTTTATCAACTTCATTGCCTCGCTGGCTTTTCTGCCCAGTAAAGGGATTCTGCTATTCTGGTTAACCACTTGAAACTCTGTAAAGCTTCTTGTTTCTTGGGTTTCTGACCTTAATCTTACATGTACCCAGAGGAGTCAACTTGGTCTTGTTATACATTACTAGCACTTTGTCAGTGTGCTCTAACTGTGTATCTGGGTTTAGTAGGTCGATGGGGATGATATTACAGGTGGCCCCACAGTCTATCTGGAAGTTAACTAACTTTTCCCCTATCTTCATTCCTGCAAAGAGCTGCTGGCCCTGACTGTGGCTGTCTTTAACCTGGTTTACAGTTTCATCCCCTCTATTTACTTCAGTTATCCAGTTGACATCCTCACATGAGTCACTGTCACTAGTCTGCTCTGTAACTGCATGCACTATCTTAGTTTTCCTACTGATCTCTTGTCTTGATCTGCACTGAGCTGCAAAATGATTTTCCTTTCCACACTTCTTACAACTTTTCCTAAAAGCTGGGCATTTTTTCTTATTCCTCTCGTGTGTTCTACCACAAAACTTGCACAGTATCTCATTGTCTCTTTTCCTCTCTTCTGCCTGTTTTAGTGCATGTACCTCCTCCACTGTCTATCCTTGCAGTGTTCTGCTATTCTCCCTAGCCAGCTCTGTAGCTCTACAGATGTGCAGGCATGTATCAAGAGTCAGCTTCTCTTCCCTGAGTAATCTCTCCCTCAGCGCTGAGCTATTTGTACCACACACAAGTCGGTCTCTAATCAATGAATCTCTATCTCTGTCCCCAAAATTGCAACTGCTAGCAAGCGTTTTCAAGTCGGTTACATAGCTGTCCACATTTTCATCCAATCCTTGGTTCCTTATGAAGAATCGGTATCTTTCCACAGTTTCATTTACCTTGGGGTTGCAGTACTCGTCAAACTGCTTGTGATCTGATCATTGAACTCACTGTGGTCCGCACTGAAGAGCTAGCAATCGACAAAGTTGTCCAAAGTTCTCTGCCTTTTTTTCCGATGAGATAGTTGAATAGCTTGACTTTTGTGGTGTCTTCGGCGTCTGGCATGGTAAGGTCCACGTACAGTGTGAACTCCTCCTTCCAAATTTTCCATGACTTCGCCAAGTTGTTTGGGTCCAAAACCAAAGTTCCCGGGTTTTTTAGCCCTTCCATCACTAGCTAAACTTTCACTTTTTTGTAGTTAATTAATTCTGACAATTTTCGATGTGCACACCGCTGCCACCACGTTTCATTATGTTCTGCCTCGAACTGCTATACATAATGGACGATTAAAGCAGTCTTGCTTACTTTACTTTATTGGTGTGCAGTCATCAACTCTGAACTCGAAACCGAACTGACCCGCGTGTGCGGTGTAACCTCCAAATCAGTCCAACAGCACCCAAATAAAACAATCCTATTGTTACAGCAATCAGGCTTTATTGGTACCATGATGCCGCTCATCAACTTACTTTGTCAACCCAGGCTTTGATTCTTAAACTCTGATTACTCCGCGCGCGTGCACATAAAAGAGTGACGTCGGCACCGAACAACCAATCACGTTCGATATGGATAGAGAGAGAGAGCAAGAAATTATTCTTCAGAAATATGAAGAATATAAAAAAATTGTCAAGCACACAGTAACACCGTCTCTGCTGCCAAAGCAAGAGAACAATCTTGGAGGAACAATGCTGATAGCGTAATGCGTAAGTTAAAGAAATGCATTTTAATAGGCGAATGGTATGCAATACATACCATTTGCAGTACAATGTGCATGGCTTCGACGAGTCACATTTGTTATGTGCGGCTCAACAAGTTCGCAAAGATAAGTTATTCCTACCGCCGAATATCTGTATCTTTCATACAAGGTAAGTATCAAGAAAGTCAAGGGGATTTTGTCTGTCCCTAAAAACTCTGTCTCTACGAAGTGTTCTTCTAACAATTTGCGCTGAGATGTCCACAGGACATTGCAACAGAGAACAGAAGCTAGGAATTAATGACGTCACCTATATGTTTCTTTGCTCACCGCTGGTTGGTCAAACTTCTGACTGAAAGCTTGAATGCAGAACATAACCTGCCCCGCAGCAGGTTAGCCGTGCAGCGAATACCGATTGAAGCCGAGCTACTTTCATAGTACCTAAAACCCAGGCTTGGTGCAAACTAAACTGAAACATAGCTGGCTAGCCACCTAAACCAGCTTCATGGTACAGGCCCCAGGGGAGAGAGTCATGTTATGGCTGGAGCAGAAAGGAATTTACAAGGACACCGTGGGAAGAGATGGGTTTGAATGTGCAGCCGATCACATGCGACTGCAGCTCAAGGGACATCCTCCGCGAGATTGTTAAAGCTGAGCTGGAGAAGAGGCCGGCAGAAGCCTCCGATGAACCAATATTGATCAGGGGATATTATGTGCTTTCTGGCCTTGCAGGTCTCCGTAGATCGTGGTTCCGTCTGGACCCTGGTCCTGACTAGCCCGCCGACACCTACTGCTTTTAACACCATAGATATTTCTATTTCTGTTACATAATGTGCATCACTAACGTTTCTTCCACAGAGTGTGCTTTCTCGCCTCACAGGTTTCCATGGATCAGGGTTCTATCTGGACCCTGTTCCTGCCTCCTGACGTAGCCTTGGTGACAGCTGCTACTGCCATCGTCATCATTATTAAATTAAATTATAATAAAATAATAATATTGCTATCACTGTTATCATAAACCAACATTACCCTTTGCATTACCATTTGCAAGTCTTTGTGATTTCTGTCCCCATACACTTCTGTGGATGGTGGTTGTCCCTGCAGTTGTCCTGCCGTACACGTGGCTTACTACTCACAATTATTTGAATCATCTCTGATATAGGAATTGAATGTATTATACATCTTTTACATTGTTTAATCTGTACACATGACATCCATTGTAGTTTGTCCATCCCGGGAGAGGGATCCTTCCTCAAATGTTTTCCCTCAGGTTTCTTACCTTTTTCCCCATGGAAGGGTTTTCAAATTTTTGAGGAGTTTTTTTGTAAAGGTTTCGGGACAGAGGATGTGTACAGGCTAACATTTGTCAAATTTGTAATTTGCGATTTTGGGCTATACAAAATAAATTGAATTAAATAATTCTAGTGTTCATATATTTTATGGAAAAGGGGAGTTTTATCACAAAAACAACCTCACTGTTAAAACAGTAATATAAAGGCAAAGGTGAACATGTCTTATAACAAACTATTTAAAAATCATTCAATTACTAATACAGCACACAGACACAACTCTCCTGGTGATTGACGAGTGCGTCGGGGCCAGGCTCATCCATCACTTCACCAGAGCGCGTGGCAGCACCAATAGCAAGAGTCAAATAACGTTTAGCACACAGGGAACCCTGTGTTTAGGGGGAGATTATGATTGTCACAGCTTTAATGGATTAGCAGAGGCTCAGCCAATGGCGCATGAGGACTTTGCATTAGCATAGCTATCACAGGTCCAAGCAGACAGCAGCAGGTTGGTGATTGACAGACGGAGATGGCTTCCCACCAGACATCTAGCTAGTCTAAGGCCAAACAGCAAGGAGCCAATTGCATGCGGAGAAACAGGGTCATTCATCATTCAGTTAGACACCTGTCCAGCCACACAAAGGAGCCACCGCAAGCATCCCTAGACAGAGACGATGCTCATTAGATTGGACTGTGTTAGGAACGGTCTAGGTGGACCGGAAGGAGGTGAGTCGCAATCGCAGGATTAAAAAACAAAAAGAGACTTTAATCGTTTAAAAGACAGAAATATAATGACCTAGAGTCAATATTACAGTTTTATTACAGTCAGTAATACTCACAGACCCGGAGGAGGTTCACTTTAATACTGTGCTAATTTGAACCAAATTCTAAATTTGATTGGAGATTAAATTTCAAATAATCACCAAAGTGTTAACAATTCAACATGAAAGATTGCCATTACATGTATTACATACTATTTTGTAAATGCAAATTATGTTACCTTAACACAAAAGCCTCCTGATTTGTCATTTTGGTGACTAATTGATAACTCCGCTGGTAGTGCCTGAAAGGTCAAGTAATCACTTATGTTATCAACATTAATCTCTAATAATAGTCTCTAATAAGTCTACGGAACCATGAATTTGTTTAAAGTAATGGCAATCCATTAAATATCTTTAAGGTATGCCAGTGTGGCCCAAATTGAGTCATCCTCAGGGGAATGTAGCGATCTTAGACAAACATAACATTTGTCCAAGTGCAATTCTTATATTGCATTACTCATCCGTCTTCAGTATCGGTCGAGGTGGTGACGATATGATCCTTTAAGAAAAATGATTTGTTTAATCAGAGATTCATACTGTTATGCCTGTCTTAGTAAAGACTCATAATAGTGTTATAAAACAGAAACGTGCTACATTATTTAAAATTACTGATTTTTACTCGAGTGATACCAATAAAAGAAGGAAAAGACAAATTATCATACAAGAAAACCAAATTACATACAACAAACTGAAAAAACTGAAACAGGCTTGGGTGCTGGGGGACCCGACAGGAGGACCCTGAAGGCATGGTGACGATGGATAACAAGTCTTTATTTATTCTCAGGACACTCTCGCTCTTGCCCTGGCTGCCGCCAGCCAGCTCGCTCGGACGCTCCATCTCTGTCCAGCCTCGCGCTCGCTCTCCCGTACCTGACTAAGTACTGGGAGAGAGCACACCGTTAATCCCCCCCCCAGGGCACCGTTCCCTGAGCCGCTCCCCCTCTCTCTCCGCTGCAGCCATGCTGAAACCACACCTGGCCACCACATACCCACACCGCACGACTTATGCCGGGGAGCCGTCCAGCCTAGCCTACTCCCCCCCGCCTCCCTCGAGAGGGCGGGAGAGGATGTCCGCCACTACCATCTGCGTCCCCGGCCTATGGATCACCTTGAAGTTAAATGGTTGCATGGCCAGATACCACCGGGTGATCCGCGCGTTGGCATCCTTCATGAGGTGGAGCCATTGGAGCTGGGCGTGGTCCGAACAGAGGGTGAATGGGCGCCCCAAGAGGTAGTACCTCAGGGAGTCCACCGGCCAGCGGATGGCCAGGCACTCCTTTTCAATGGTGCCGTACCTGGATTCCCTCTCGGACAGCTTCCAGCTTATGTAGACCACTGGGTGGTCGAGCCCCTCCACCTCCTGGGACAAAACGGCCCCCAGCCCTCTGTCCGATGCGTCCGTCTGCAACACAAAGGGGAGAGAGAAGTTAGGCGTGTGGAGAAGCGGCTCCCCACAAAGAGTTTGTTTTACCTTCTCAAACGCCCGCCCACACTGCTCCGGGTCAGGTCGGTCAAGGGGCTTGTGAGATTCGCGAAGCCCGGGATGAATTCTCCCGGTGTAAATTTTCGCAGCCTGGCTCCTCTGTCATACAGCCGCTGTTGCTGCTCCTGGGCCTGGAGCAAATTCTCCCGTGACATCCTCCCCAGCGTGTGGAGCTTTGCTCGCAGGTCCAGGACGTACTGGATCTGGTTCCTGGCGGGGCTCGGACCTTCCTCCCAGCTTTCCTTAACGAGTCCAACACCCTGTCTTGGAGATCTGGCAAATAGAAGTTCAAAGGGAGAAAATCCCGTAGAGGCCTGGGGAACCTCCCGGACTGCAAACAGAGGATCCAGCCATTTGTCCCAATTACGTTCATCGTCGCTGATAAATTTACGGATCATGGCCTTTAGAGTCTTATTCATACGCTTGACCAGCCCGTAGGTCTGCGGATGGTACACGCTCGTACGAACGGACTTAATACCCAGCAACCCGTAAAGTTCTCCCAGTGTGCGCGACATGAATGAGGTGCTAGTCCGTTACAATCTCTTTCGGGATTCCAACCCGGGAGATGACCTCAAACAGCGCCAGCGCGACACTCTTCGCCGAGATATTGCGCAATGGCACTGCTTCCGGGTATCGCGTTGCGTAATCCATCAGAACCAACACAAAGCGATATCCACTTGCGCTCCGGTGAAATGGCCCGATGAGGTCCATGCTGATGCGCTCAAATGGAACCTCCATCAAGGGCAGAGGTCGCAACGGGGCCCTCGGGATGGCTGGCGCATTAACTAACTGACACTCCGGGCAGGCCGCACACCAACGGCGCGCGTCTCCCCGGATGCCTGGCCAATAAAATCGGGCCATTATCCGGTGCAGTGTTTGCGCGTATCCCATGTGACCCTGCCATCGGATTATAGTGAGCTGCTTGGAAAACCATTTCCCGGTGGCTTTTCGCCACCAGCAACTGGATGTATTCTTGTCCCGTCCGAGCGTCACGACTCACTCTATACAGTCTGTCCCTGATCCCGAATCCACCATCGCCTGGCGTGTACCCCCCTGGATGCTTACCGGAACGAAGGTGCTGCGCTACCCTCCGGGTGCACTCACTCCGCAGGTGTCTGGGCCGCCTGCATCTCCAGCAGACCTGCCCTGGTGTTTGAGAAACCCCCTGTGGGTCGGGAAGGGCGCCGGTGCTCTCTCCCACCGATCAGCAGCGGCCGGCCGCCCGCCGTCCCCACTGCTGCCCCCGATTCCGTCTCCGCCGGGGTCAGTGTCGCCGCCTCGGGGTCAGGGTGGGCCGCTCCGCCGCTTGTCCACTGTTGAGTCGGTCATTCAGTGCTCTTCTTGCTAAAATACCAATACGAGGAGGATGGCAGTTGCAATCTATTGAGTTCAAATAAATACCAAATGGTCTAAAATACTGTATAGTGTTTTATTCTTTAATCAGTTATTACAAAACATCTTTGACGTTAAATGTTATAGAACGTAATAGCATTTAGAACAAAGAGTTACTTTGCTGAGTAACTAATTACTTTTACTTTTTGGGAGAAGTAATTTGTAACTGTAACTAATTACTTTTTTAAAGTAAAATGACCAACACTGTAGATTGCTAACCCAAAGTACTATACTTTATTCCTTGCCCTATGTTGTCTTGTTGTCCATTGTTGATTGTCTGTTGTCATGCACCAAGTCAAATTCCTTGTATGTCTGACATATTCTGGTATTAAATGTTTCCTGATTCCTGAAGCTGATTTCCATCAGTGCAAGTTAGGTAAATGTATACACCAAATCTAAATAAAGCAAAAATATTAATCAGTGCTAAGATATTAATTTAAGATGGCATTAAAAAGTACAACACACAAATTTGCCAACAATAACCTATATGGGACAAAGCACAAAATATATACATGACCACAGACTGAATGGTCCAGCTACTGCTAACTGCTTTAGGCTGTTATGATTGAATATCCTGTGCTTGAAGAGGAAAAAAAAAGGTGCTTGTACGGGCGGTGGCGCGGACGTTAGGGCCGACGGAGCTGGCGCAGATGTGATACTCACAAAGGGGTTTTGTGATACAAGATATATTTGTTTTATGTTTGTAACTTGTTTGCTTTGGAGATAGAATTCCACATGTTTGGGTAATTTACAGTTTAATCCTCCGAAAGTAAGGAGAGAAATCAGGGCATGCTATACCATATTGTGCCAGTAGGTGGCAGTAGTAGCACCCGGTACACATTGGAAACGCGCCGTACGTAAGTTCATAATCCAATTGAATGGAGAAAGAACAACGCGTCGTCGTGTCTCATTCTTAATGTGTACTTTTTCCTGCTGTTACATGTCTACACCACATAAAGACAATACAGACATTGATAAGGTTATCCTAGTCCACAGCGTTATGTTATTGACACGCTAATGTTTTATTAAACCGGTTAAAAGTAGACTGCAACTGAAGTCACCGAAGCGTGCACGGCCCGTAATGGCGTCGTGGCTAATTCATATTTTCTCTATCAAGCCACGTGTATTGTTTTCCTAATGTGTTTAACTGTCACCCCGGACAGTGTTAGACTAGGAGTCAATGTGTAACAGCTCATTATTGCAGCGGAATGTTTATTAGGTTACAGTCGTTTACCGAGCTAATCACTGCTATCTCTGTTCGGGCTACAGCAGCTTGAGCTAACGGGTTAGCTTAGTGCCCTTGTAGCACTTCCGGTTCAGCCATTCGCGCCAGTGCCGTTTCAACACAGGTTTAGGGTTTTACTCATGTGTTTGAGTCACGAAGTTATTTTATGTTCAGCTGTTAATATGTGAATGTTTTACTATTTAAATGTGTTGACCGATCTCAGATGGTAACTCAGTCTATTCTGTTATAAATAGTAATCAATACTAAGAAATGGTGAAAGTATTGACCGTAGACACACCTTAATGGAAAGCTTGATGTGTTAAGGTACTGTATATTGTATGAGTAGTCTCAACGACGTGAAAATATACTAAGACCAATGTATGATATGTTTTGTGTAGAATGCAAATAACACATAGATTATTGACAGATGCAGGGATAAGCCAAGGAAAAATATTTGTAGTCTAGGAATTTCCAGATTGCTGATCAAACATAGCACCGCCTCTGTTTGAATGTGTGGTATAAGTGGATGTGTCAGGGAATGATGGATGACCAGGGGAATATGCTGCAACAACCGGCCCAATCTCCAATCCATCTGAGCATGCTGCTTGTACCACATATGACAGCCATTTTCTATGCACGATACTTAAGGTTATTACATTCCTTTATCGTAAACCAGAATGTGGCCCTTCTAGTACATTGGACTGTGGTCCAAATACTCACCAAGTGCTTCATAAAACACCTTCAATCAAGTGGATTCTATTATTTTTCTCCCCCTTTGTTGATGTATGTGCTATTATTCTAAGAATATCTTTCATGAAAACAAAAATAAAAACAAACGCCTCTCCATTAACATGGACCACATATTGTGAGAGAAAGCAATAGCCAATATTCTCATCAGGGTGCTTTGTGTATCTCTGATCCGCGTTCAATTAAAGACTTTGCTATGCTCAGGTAAGCTACACAAGGAGACAAAGACATGGCCACTGTCATCATTTATCTTAGTCAATGGGCGAAGCTGGCCCAATCTGCATGACCAAAGCAGTGACAAATGCCGCTATTGGACAGGGGCTCCTGGCTTGTCGGAGGGGATGATACTGATGTAAGAATTAATTGGAGGACAACAGTGAGTGGTAGCTGGACAGAGTGTCTGGACACAGGAGGGATTTCCAAGATGTGTACAGAATTTGTTTTTTGTAGGGGGCAGAAATTTGTTTGATATGGTAAATTTCAAATATGCAAAAATGTACATACTATATTTTTGTGGGACTCATTGTGGATAGATTTGGTTCAGACAGCACTTAGTTTTTCACAATTGTTAGCACACGTTTTCAAAACAACTTTTTTCAAAAGAGCACACACAGAACTGGAAACCTCACACGCAAAAGGCCAAACCTGACACTCCCTTTGCTAGACTCTTTGCCATAAAATATCTTCACAAAATGGAAATGTTTTATTTGGTAGAGACAGCCATATTTTCAAATGACACACACATACTTGTCATGATCGTGGTTCTCTCCTTGTTCCTTGTCTCCCTCTTGAGGTCACCCTTGTGCATATACTTTCTGTTCATTCTCTCAGAGTTCATGATGGGCGCCTGCCTTCGGCTGCTGACCTTCTCTGTTATCCTCACTGGACCCGGCTGGTAGTGTGCATCCCTGACTACAGACCTCGTGGGAATTAGTATTGCATTCCTAAGTTCCAGTTTTCTGGCTATTTCTGTTGTGGCTCTGTTCAATTCCCATGGACTTTGTCATATTATATTCAGGGAATAATTTCCTTTTTCATTAAAGACTCTTTATTGCATCTCGCCTTCCATCCCTCACCGCATACCAATACCATGCATAAGTACCAACAACTAAGCAGTTGCTGCACGTATTTAGAGCACACTTGACACACAATCATACAAGTGGAACACACCATATGAATGAGAATGAATGAATGAATGAATGAATGAATGAGCCATTTCTTCTTTTGTAAAATGTTTCAGTATAGCCCTACTTTTTCAGTCCTTCCTTCTCTGTCATCCTATACTCCTGCTCCCCTTTTCCCCCGTCCTCCTTGATCTCCTCCTCTTCCTGCTCTCACTCTTAAGGCTGGGCAATGGTCCTACAACTGCGGCTGCGACTTTACGCGCAGTTGTGTCGATGGACTTCTGATTCATCCTCTCGTAACACATCTTCATTTTAAAAAAGTCGGTATTATGCTGTCAAACCGGAAATGTGGTTGGATGTAGTTAGCAGACGCAGATGCACACGCAAGGGGCTCTTGAGTGTGCATGTTTCAAGAAAACCAAGTAGGCTTTACACATCTTCTCTGGTTGTTGATCTCTTCAAAGTACTCCATTGTTCACCAAGCAAAATAAAAGGCTCAAGGCACTTTAAGGCTGCAGTCCTAATTTCAAATTAGAGAACTGAATGTTTAGAGATTTGAATATGTGTGTGTTGTATGTTGACGCTGTGAGATTCTACTCAAAGCAACAACTGAACATTGTTTTGACAACAAGGTGATGTATAATTAACATCAGAGTGTAAAAAAGGGAAGTCAAAGTCAAATGAAGGACTGCGAAGTAGTGGCAAATTAGGTCGAGTGATTGGTAAGAGCAGGATGTGCAAATCATGCTCAATTTTTTTTAATTGCTAACATGCGTTGTTCAATACTCAAACAACATTTTCAAACCTCTTCACACATTCAGCGACACACAAATGTATGCAGACCAAACTGTGAATCATTTTTCATTGCTTTCAGACAAAATGCATTCAATCACTACAGTTTTCAAAATTCACAACACTAAATTTCCAGGATATTTTTCATATGCTAACACATTGCTTTCAAAACTGATGAAAGCACATTCAAATCAGAAGGATGACAAGTTTCAAAGATTTCTGCAGTAATTATTTTGAAATATAGAAAGTTTTAATCAGAATTATCAGTCCAATCTAATAGCAATTTAATATCAAAGCCAACCCAGGTGTCCTGCTTTAGTTTCATTACCACGCTTCAGTAAAACGTGATAGCTTGTAACTAATTTTGTTTGGAAATATTGATCACAGAAGACAGGTTGGTGGGGTGTGATGGCCCGGATTCAGCCACACATGTTATGAGCGGTGATGTTACGCACGCAGATACATACAAACACCCATTAATATTTCTTATAAATTATCTTGCAAATTTTTTAGTATTTCATTTCATTCTCCCAATGGTTTCTGTATATATGTATTTGGCAATAATACTCAGACACGGTTCATTTCTCATTAAAACATTTGTTCGAAAAAAGTAATCTAATTAATTAAGAGGCTTTGTAATTAATTAAACACATTTTAATTGCATAAATATTTGACCTGAGAACAGTGAGAAGTAATTTTTTTGACATGGATGTTTAGTATACCATTCAATAATGACTGAATACATAAGCTTTAGCAACAAAATATTGTTTATTTTTGTTTAACCAAGTCCAAGTTTTCAGATGTGGACTTAGTTTAGATTAATATTATTTTGATTCATGTTTAATGATGATTTATTATATCATAATTATGACTATGATATGATAGGCGCAGTGAGCTGCCTGCAACAACCGCGGCGCTTGGGGAGCAGTGAGGGGTTAAGTACCTTATGACAGAAGTGAGAAATGGGCTTTCTGACCGGAAACGTCAAGTACTAGTGACTTGAGTTTTAAGGAAAACTATGGCAAAATGGTGTTTCTTTCCTCTGCATTCTCCAGAAACGTATGAAGAAGCCAGACGAGGAGAACACAAGTATAATACAACCATGTGTGCAACCACCGAAATTGAGTCAGAGGAGGAAAAAGAAGAACGGGAGAAAAGGAAAACAAAGTGATGTTCACTGGACGTTACTTCTGTTCCCTCACAATTGAACTAGTTATTAGTATTATTATTATTATTATTATTTATTAATAATATTATAATAATTATATTAATAGTAAGGAGGTCAAAGCAGCATTATTTTATCTTGACTTTGGCTTGATATAAAATGGACTGATGTGTTCACACCATGTTCTATTCTCTACACCTAACTAACCTATTCATTTATCATGTATACAAACCTAGCTGCCCTGGAACTGACCCTACCTCTTTGTAACATACAACCCAGGTGGCTCTAAGCACCATTAAATGTATTGTAGAATTAGCTAATCATGCTTTTAGGTTGAGAGTTCCCACAACTGTTTTGTCCCTTTTGCAGATATGTTCGCAGGTGCCAGTGCATCAAATGCATCAGCACATGAACAATTTCACCATGGTAAGCTCTCAAATAATGGCAAGTAGTCACATAAGCCTTTGTATGTGTCTTTTGTAAAATAATTTAATTCACTGACTTTTGTATTCCTTGTGTGTCAGAAATGACGGCAGCATCCCACAGAAGGAGGGCGACGCTGGGCCGTACCACCAGCTGCAGGTCCAACAGAGACTGTATGATGCCATACTTCCAGCAACACTTTTTGTACAGCTGTGGACACAGAATTCCACAATGAAACTGACATAGCATGACATAAAATGACTTGATAACAATTTTTTGTTATGACCTCCTTTGGTAGCTGACAACACAATCTGCTCTCTCAAAGTCTTGTTGATGCTTCCCAATATATTAATTGTTGGAATGCTTTTAAGCATAAGCTTAAGTTTTACAGCTTTTTGATATCTATTTTACTTTTTTCACAATCACTGATTATGTTTCACTTTTGCGCTCCTTTTTTTGAGGTTTACATGGGTGTGTATGTGGAGCCTCAGAGTGAACGTATTTAAATTTGGAGCGTACAGCTGCGTGAGACTCTGGTAAAATAAATATGGAAATCTTGACCTTATGGCCACACTATTAACTTACAAAGCTTCAGTTTTGGATCAGAATGATGCTGTGCTTGTGCTGGTCGGAATGATGTGTTTATGGAATCCCAGAGTTTGTTACTTTTTGCCTGAGGGGCTTGAGAGTGAGACAAAGTCTGTCTCAAGCCCCATAGACTCCAATACAAATCTGGTGACGAATTTAACAAAAAAGACGAAGGTACAATTTTGAAACTGTTAATACAGCCATATTATGAACCCTAAAGGCACGTAAACTAGATGTATGCGTTCGGTAGAGTCTTGGGACTCTCATCATCCAGTTATTGTTTTGAAATCCAGAATAGTTTTGCTCTAGCAGCAATTTGTTTGAGGTGTGGATTCTGTGTCCTCTGATCAGCTCAGGCAGCTGCGTGCGTTGCCACGGCTACTCGGCCACCTGCACTCTGTCTGTTAGACTCACACAGCTGAATCACATCAGCTGATTAGTGGAGTCACATGACAGCCCCTCCCTCTCTACCCCTTCATAATCACTCACTGTCTCTCTGCCTCGCTCTGTCTTTTTTTTCTCGCATCACATATTAATAACTTCTTAATTCAAATAACATTCTGTCTCAAACAGCCCACCCAATTCCATAATTTCAAAAGAAAAGCCTCAATGATTATCTGAGTTCTTACTGTAATGTTAGATGAGGCCTGTCGAGTAAAAACTTGCCTTGAATATCAAACATTCTGACCCCCCTCAGTACCCTCCCACCCAATTCCATCATTTCAAAACAAAAGCCTCAACTGGAAGACAGGAGTGCTCTTTAAGGACATGCATGTATTGATATACTAATCCCTTGAGCGTTCTGACAGAATTCCTTTGTGCACACGTACAATGTCACACCAAGCACAATCTAAGGAAATGTTCATGATTTCTCTTTTGCGTTCGACTGTTGAATTTCGATGTGCCCTTGAACGCCTAAGTGAACTCTACCACAACACTGCGCATGCGCATCCTTCCGTCCTGACGTCTTTGGTGAGTAACTGTGAGCCGCTAACCGCTGATGATATAAATACAATATAACGCTTTGAAAAGGTGTTGGAGTTAGCTTGCAACTCGTACAGAGTTCATGCATGAATGGAGTGAAATATTCCCCCTGTATTGGATACGCTAATGCTTGCTTAACACTAGCGTAGCCGCTATTGCGACTTCAGCCAGCTAGCTAGCTAACCGGTTAGCGTGGCTGAAGTCAGTGCTAGCCACAATGCTAGTATTAGCTGAGCGTTAACGTCATGCCCTCACGTTTACAACCAATGTGGCGCGATTTGTCGTGCTATTGTGAAAACGTAACATACAATATAACGTGTTTTATAGGCTCATCTTGTCCTTACTATATTGTAGTTTCGGGGTTCACATAGAGCTCTTTGAGGCCTGTGTAAATTATAATGACGCCGTATGACTTCTTTTAGAGTGTTGGTGGAGCTGCTACAATGTTAGCTCAGGCTAGCACTGCTCCAGAACAAGCATTTTTCGTCTTGTCGACAGAAGCAACAAGGCATGAAGAAGATAAAAATTTGTTCGCCTCCAGTGTTTAATGACCACAAATGATCACATTTAGTGTGAACGCAGCCTTACAGAGAATATTACGTTGCATGTCATTTAGAGGAGGCTGAACATTATTATTTGTATTGTTATATTTATTTATATATATATATATATATATATATATATATATATATATATATATTGCATTTGAAAGTTTTTAACCTGCCTACTGTCACTTTGTCATATTGTTTCCTCTGGTAGACAACAGAACATTGATCCATATCTGCACTTGGGTTGGTAAGTATAGAAATGCTGTAAGTTAAATAGAAAACAGACCACAGAGCTTCAACCTGAATCACTGTTTATCGTATCTCGATTTTTGTGTTTTGTTAAAAAAAAATTGTAAAGAGATTTGGCATGTATTTTTCCTTTTTTGTGGAATTGTTATAGCCACAAATCAGATCTATTCAGTTAACTGTCATAAAGGAGAAAAACAATCATAACATGCTAACATTTAAGACGCTTGAATAACATGCAGCTTTACTGTTGTGTCCCATGCTGAGACCGTTGAATATGTTTAAGTCCTTGACATGCAATGAAACATATTGAAGGGATACAATGGAATGCTGTTGATAACACAGTATTGGACTTAAGTGTCCATTTGACATTAGATGTTGATAATAAAATAAGGAACCTGAAAGTGGTTAAAGTGAGCAACGAGGTTGGTTTTCTGAAGTGAACTAAAAATGTTTCTCCCTCTCTTCATCCCTCACCGTACTTCGTCCTGCAGGCTGACTCTGAAGAGTAAGTTGAAATACATTGCCATGGTTTATGCTATAACTAAACTGAGATTACATTGGTTTACAGCTTAGATATGTCTTCCCATCATAATAATCCATCTTGAGACAAATGACGTCCTTTCCCTACTTAACAATAGTCACCCAACCTTAAGTTCTAGAGTGAAAGGGGATGTGATACACTGGTTTTAAGAGAATAATGTAAATCTAATGAATTTCTCTTCCCACTCTGAACCCTGTTTCCTCTGTTTTTAACTACAGACCATCACTGCCTCTGACTCCTTGGTGACTTCACAGTAAGTTCACACATGGCAGAAACCCACCACCTGGCAGCAGCAACTCTAAGAGATCTGAACCAGTCTACTTAATTATGCATTTAGGATCAGCGTTGTTTTTAATAAAAATAAGTGAAGTATTCCACGTGGTAGACTGGTTTATATCCTGGTTATTTGAGCAAACTCTTTACTGCACCTTTAGCGTTAAGTTCCTTAAATTGATATTCAAACTTCTGTCTGAAGTGTGTTTTGTATTGTGTCTCGCTGTCAAGCATCTCCTCTATCACGTTGGCTCTCTGCGTCTCCTGTCACATCTCTACTGCTCTGATTTTGCAACTCACACTTTGTAACCCCCTCTATCACATTCTTTATGTTGGTTCTCTTTGGCAAATGAATGGAAGAAACTCTGGAGCCCTTTTTCTGAACTGAATTGTGGACTTGGCTCGGGTTACCGGTACCTGATTTGAATAATCTCAGAGTCTCTATTCTCTCACCGTCACCTCTTTCCTCCCCTATCTACAACTTGTACACTTATCCATAATAATACACTTGGACTGAGCATTAATACTGTTTCTGAGACTTTTTCCAACACACTTGGTTTGAACAAAACTGAAAAGTTAATTCATAAACTAAGACGACACACAACATACATATTTTGTTGTAATTGATAAAAGGGACACACTAAATTTCCAGATATATCATTTCTCATAAAAGTTCATCATTCAATTGACATAATTCGAAAAAGTTGCTCTTTGTTATTTTACATAAGGCATAAGTCTGTATTATAATATGAGTTAATATCCTGATCGTTGTTGCTTTGGAGTCCTTCTGGTTCGTACCTAGAGCTTTGTTTTGGTAGCAGATATCTTTGTACATTATTTCAATCATTCACTGTATTTGTGTGTGTTTACTGGGTTCATACTGAAATAAAGCAAAGCAATCTAAGGACAAAGTGGATTTATCGGGAGTTGAGCCTTCTGTCTGCAGACCTGACGTTCTTCAGAAGCTTCCATCCATCATCACGTTGACACGACAACTCTTCCTGATTTACAATATAAAACCCTAGTATTATAAGTTACTCTCTGCTTGTAAGTGCAAACAGTTGAGGATCAGATCACTGCTGATATCAGATAACTTTGGTTATCTGATGATTGGTGGGTGGAAAGTAGTAGCTGTGAGCCGCTAACCGATGATGATTTAAATGATTAAATACAATATGTTTTAAACAGGCGGTGAGGCTCATTTGTAACTCCTACAGAGTTTTTTTAGTACTAGTAGTTATTCTAGTATTAATATAAAAATTCTACTTCGTCTACTAATTCTACTGTTAGTAGTAGTATTAAAAATACTGCTACAACTACTACTCGTGTACTCTAAGTAACTGCTACTGCAATGCTTCTATGCCAATTTTCATACTACTGTTTCAACAGCTACTTTGACGGCTGCGGCTGTCTCGCAGGGCTGAGATAAAGTTGAGTGGAGTCAGTTGCAGGTATCCTGACTCTGGGCTAAAAGTATATGTCTAGTCTGTTATACAACCAAAGGGCTTCCATTAAAACTACAACATTGTCAATTGTGTGAATGTGTTCATAGTCGGCAAATGAGCGGAAAATCCAACGCGGTGAGATGACAAGCACTCTGGCAATGACGTCACAGGTTCTGTGCTGTGCAATACCGAAGTCCTTTACATGCCACTCGCCGCCATCTTGGCAACACCTCCGGTCACCTATTTTGCGTCTAACAAGACGACCCTCTTATCTCAATCAATGGGCAGATAGTCAGAACTGCACTTTTACGGGTCATCGGGACATACAAACTACATGTATAGAGTCCTAGGGTCCTCCAACAACCGCGTACGCTGAACAGAGCGATCCCTGAAAGAGATCGCTCTGTTCTGCTATGACTGCCTCTCTAGCCTCGACAAATACATCCAAACAACACATTTAAATAATATTAAACATATGTCATTTTATTCAAATCTATAAACTATCGATGGGCATTTATATTATAAAGGTTATCATCAACACATTCACACAATTGACAAGTTTTAATGGAAGCCCTTTGGTTGTATAACAGACTAGACATACATTTTTAGCCCACAGGTATCTGCTTCTATATTCTCTGATAAAAACACACCATCTAGCTTCCTAACTACGTTTTAATAAACATTTGTGAAGAGGTAGGATTATGTAGTTGTAAAGTGTCTGTCGTGGTTTTCATTGACTGTATTGAATGATTTACTCTGCCTTACGATTGCAATATTACTTTTAGCTGACAGTTCAAGGCTTTAAAGGCGTTTAGTCACTTGCCGCAGGTTGATAGGCAACGGGATACGCTGAGGGAAAGCCGATGACGCGGCCGGGAAAGCCTCCCCGTATGACCGACCACGTCTCCCTTATTTTGAATGCTTTCAAAGCATTCCAAGTAATGTTATCCTATTCTTTATTGTTGGAATGCTTTTAAGCTATTGTTATTGTAAGTATTGTTATCCTAATCTTTATTCAACTTTTTATTGTTGGAATGCTTTTAAGCATTCAAAGTATTGCTATCCTAATTGTTGGAATGCTTTTAAGTATTCCAAGTATTGTTATGCTAATCTTTATTGTTGGAATGCTTTTAAGCATTCCAAGTATTGTTATTCGAATCTTTATTCAACTTATTCTATTTCTCCCCCCCCTAAAAAAAATCTCTTTATTTGTACAGCAGAAATATTTCCTTTTCAGCATAAGAGTAGTCAGAGATGTCCTGAAAACAGGGGCACATTGGATATTAGCTTTTAGATCCTACCTAATATTTTATATATAAAAATTGAGTCCATTTTCCCTAAAACGCAAGTCCATTCTTTTGAATCAATGATTTTCGTCAGCTGTTCAATCCAAGGATGTCAGCTGTCTATTCCAGCTATGAAGATCCATACAAGTTTAGTGAAGCCAGTTGTTTGACTGTAGTGGCGTTAACTCCATCCAATGTGGTATTAAGCCATGAGGCAAATGGGAGAACCTTGTCGGACACATTTTCTAGGCTATGAAACAATTCATTTTCCAATGCGCCGTATCTATTTTCGAACAGTTGATCCATTTATTATGGTTAAAATGTAATTACATTACACATAATGTAACAGGATACCATACGGTGAGATAAGTCATATCAGGCTCAGCCTATTCAGGTTGAGACAGATTATGTTGAGAAATGGTCAAAAAAACGATTGGCTTTCCTTCAATGCTCTCTGCACACTGTGACTGGATTTTAACCATCAATCAATATACTCCACAGTTACCTTAATTTGTCTGATGACGATAAATATCTCCCATTGCTACTTTTCATCAATATGATGTGAATATGAAAATAATTAAACTATTCTTTTGTATAATGAGCAAAGCTGCTTTGGAACATGATGTACATTATAGACAGTCAAGATATACCTGTGCTGCACTTGTGTCCTTCTTTGTTGATTATATTTATTACCAGTGTTCCAGCATATAGTACAATTTTAGACAAAAAGGCATCTGTTCGTCCCTTCATTGTAGAGATATGAGTATGTACATGTTTAAAAAGCCAACATCATGAAAATGTTTTTTTTTACCAGTTTACTATAAATAATTTGATTGACCTAACAGAGCCCTTACCCCATTCAATAAATTCGAGATGAATAGGAAAGCAAACTACGAGCCAGGACTTATCACCCATAATCATTGCTGACTAATACCCTGGTGGCTGAATGCAGTCCGGTTTAGACCTGCAGCGGAGGCGTATACATACATTGGACGATGTAGTGGATCAGTTAATGCTTTTCAGTAATAAACATAAAACTGATTTTTTTCAGTGACTGGTCTTCTTATGAACCTCTAAATAAAAGACTAAACATATGAATAAATGAATTATTGGACTAAATGTTTTTTTGTCGCCTTGATAACTATCTTTCCACACTGCTGTCTTCATGGAAGCGTAACAGGCAGTTACACATATGCAGAGTCACCTGAATGTGTGTGTCCAAGATTGGGCATACTCATCCTGGGCCAGTCTTTGTTCCGGATCTCATAAATGGACTTTCTTCTAGCCTGCACTCCTCTGACAGCAGTTTTGATCTTTGTCCAGCCAAGATGATTGAGCTCTGCCAAGTTTAACAGTACACAAATACCACTGACCGCAAACATGAAGACGAGAAACACTGTTTTCTCTGTCGGCCGTGAAACATAGCACTCTACATCTTTCATGCAAGGGTATCGATCACATTCATACACCCCAGGGACATAGAATCCATACAGGACGTATTGGCCCACCAGAAACCCTATCTCTAGTGCGTTTCTGAACACAACCTGGATGATGTAGAACCTGGAGATGCCCTCCTGCCTTCTCATCTTTGACTTAGTAGTTTGCATGGCTGAGTTGTGAATTTCCTTTACCTCAATGTAGTCTGGCTCAACCTCCTTGTTGGAGTTTTCTGTGTTCTGTAGCAACCCGTTCACAATGGTATTCTTGATCTTCCGTCTGTTGTCTCTCTTCATAAAATCCATGCCTTTGTCCAAGGAGAGAAACACTGTGGAGTAGCGCCGGTCTTTCTGCTTGGTAGACTGGTGCACAGAGTAGGTGATGAAGCAGAGGATGGGGCAGCACACCATGATGGTCTGGAACACCCAGTACCTGATGTGGGAAATTGGGAACGCCTTGTCGTAGCATGCCTGGTTGCAACCAGGCTGTAAGGTATTACACACAAACATGGACTGCTCGTCGTTGTACACAGTCTCTCCCACGATGGCCACGATCAAAATCCGGAAGATAACAACGACGGTCAGCAGGATCCTGGGAAACAAATCAGTTACAGAGATATTTTCTTTTTTAGAACACTTTTGATAGCTTAACATTGAGCTGCAATCCATTAGCAAGAGGCCTTACTACATTCTCCCCCCTGCCGACGCTGAGGTGGCATGATATGGCGATATTTAGAGAGGCAACGCTAAAATAACGGGACACATGCATCGACCCGCATGATATATAACTTAAACAAATAAAACCAGAACCCATTTTCCAGTGACGGCTAAATGACATTAGTCGGAGGACGTACACACACGTTGTTCCCATTGATTAGGTAGACTGAAGTATTTCCCCATGGTTTACTACTTCGCCGGGGGGGGGCACACCGCTGTTATAATGATGGGGAAACAATGAACTGGCAGCGGTCGGTTATGAAAACATTGGCCAAATAACACATTTCAGGCTTTATGAGCAGATATCCCTTTGTGTAAAAAGGATCCGACTTTCGACCACCGCAACATGCCATTCTGAAAAAGGAACCTTCCATCGACCACTTTTCGCACCCGGCGTCACTCTTGATTTGGGTTTTTTGTGTGTTTTTTAAACAATGACAAGCCAGAATGAAAACAAGCCAAAATGAAAATAGGAGTAACTAGACTATTTTTAAAAAGTAAGGAGTAGAAAGTACAGATATTTGCGTTAAACTGTGCAGTAGAAGTAAAAAAAAAAAAAAATTATAGATACTCAAAATTTCTATCTGTTGACTTTTAATCTGTGGGGATTGTGAGTTTTATGCCATGGGATTTTGTGTGTGGACTGTGGGTGCGGCCTGGCTGTGTTGCAGGAGGGGCGGGACAGCGGAGAGGAGCACTTGCCCACAACCCGCACCTGTTGCCAATCATCATCAGGCACGGATTTAAGCCTGCACTTTCCGGGTAACCGACGTCGGATGATTATCTCTCCAGCACAAGAAGCGTATGCCAGCACACCCTGCAAGCAAGACTACTGATAACTTGACCTTCCTCGCTCCCCGGGGATTACGCACAGCGGATGCACTACGGACTTCCGGTTATCCAATACCCCTCCCCTCTTCCTAATAAATCACTTCTGTTTGAACCCCTACTACCTGTCTTCGTTTGCTTTTGGATCCAGTTTTCACATGAACCTGACATAATCATGCCCCTGAACTCTGGCCACATGGCTCCAAGCTATGTTATCTAGCAAACTACCCGCATAGTTTAACTAAAAGAGCAGTCTAGCCCGTAGGTGAGATGACGGCACAAGTGACTTCATTGTAGATCATTCTGTTGAATGTTTATGTTCACGTGCATGCTACGGGACACTATACTCTGGGAAGTGTGGGTGCGTTATGGGTATGCGCATCTCCCGCCGAGTAGAATGGTGTAGCTGTAACATGGCTGCATGCAAGTTACTAGTTTGTGAAATAAACACACGGCTTGGATTAAAAGTAAGCACTTGTCTCGAGTGGACAATTAAGCGGATGGCGGATCGATTTTGCAGACCAGACCCCCTCGGTTTTGACGGGAACAATCGCTGAGAATTGGCAGACTTTTGAACAGGAATATATCTTCATAGCAGCGGCGCACTCCGACAAGACTGCTAGGACACAGGCATATATCCTCAATCTTGCAGGAGCGGAGGCCCATAGAACGTCTCCGGTTACGTATGTAACCTTAGTTCCCTGAGGGGAACGAGACGCTGCGTGAAACGCTGTGGGAACGCCCTGCGTGACCGCCTCATGAAGCACGTGTGAAATCAGACCAATGGCGAGACGGCACGTCATAGGCGGGTGACGTCGAGACCAGGAGGCATAAAGGCCCCTCAAACACAAACCCATTCGTCTCTGAAGGGCCAAATCAAGTGTCACAGGCATGCCAGGAGTATGGCATAAACACGCAGTGTCTCGTTCCCCTCAGGGAACTAAGGTTACATACGTAACCGGAGACGTTCCCTAATAGGGAACTTCGAGCTGCGTGAAACGCTGTGGGAACGCCAATACCCACTCCGCCATCAAGGTGCACATACTGACGAAAGCACCTGCGCTCCTGGCGTGGAGCTAAGGTCAAGACGATAAAACTCACAAACGTGTGCGGAGAGGACCAGCCAGCCGCAATACAAACGTCGTGCAGCCCTACAAGAGGGCTATAAAGCCGCCATACCCCTATTATGGTAGATACGGACAGCCAGGGCTGCCCGGCCGACTGAAGCCAGTGAGATGGTCTAAACCACCCACTTGCTTATCCTCAATTTAGACACAGGACCCCCGATGTTGGGAGGGCAGTTCTGTGGCTGTTTAAGCGTCTAAGGCCCTAACCGGGCAGAGGAGGTTAGCTTCAACTGGTCCGACGTCAGAAAAAAGAGGAGGACAGAAGGCCTGCAGCAAGATAGGTCCAATAGGAACCTTAGGAATGTAACCGGGAGAAGGTATGGTGAACGCCTTCACCATACCGGCTGAGAATTCCAAGCACGAAAGAGACACCGAGAGGGCTTGCAGATCTCAAATTCTCTAAGGAGAAAATATTGCAAGCAGAAAGGTTGTCTTAAGAGACACC
Organism: Apeltes quadracus; assembly: GCA_021346845.1. Lineage (NCBI taxonomy): Eukaryota > Metazoa > Chordata > Actinopteri > Perciformes > Gasterosteidae > Apeltes > Apeltes quadracus. Next base: position 2,892,821 of record CM037934.1, on the reverse strand, counting down.
TCTACAACCTCCTCAAAGAGCTCGTGCAGGCTGCTGGCTTCAGCCTCGGTGTGCCACGAAGGAAGCTGGATACCAGCGGGGTTCTAACCAGAGAAACCCCCTCAGCGGGGCCTGGGTCACCGAACATACCTCGCTCTCTTCAAGGCCGCCACTTACACCTCAGTGCGGACGGGGATAGACCTGTGGAGGAACGCTACTGCAGGAACACTGGGCAGTTACACTGGGTCTTAATTGACGTTCTCCACACCAAGAGGTGAAGAGTTTACACCTAGCGGCATACGCTTCCTTCGAGCTACCCGAGCGGGAGACAACGTGCCCGCACCGTGGTCAAGTCCCACATCACGTCCCGGAAAGTGGTACTAAGCAGCTGGGACAGCACCTTTCCTGGCGTTGAGTCTCAATCCCAGATGGTTGATGTGAGCGAGAACGATATCTCAATGTTGAACCGCTAGCTGCTCTGATGGAGCTAAAAACAACCAGTCGTCGATGTAGTTTAAATGCGGATTCCCTGGAGATTCAATGGCGCCAGGGCTGCATTCACGCATTTCTTAAACATACGGGGAGAGAGCTCTTGGCTAGGCCGGAAGAACCTGATACTTGTATGCTTCGTCCCAGAAAGCGAACCTCAGGAACTTCTTGTGTTGTGGAAGGATGGAACGTGAAGGTCAGCGTACTAGATCTATTGCGATAAACCAGTCCTCGGACCTGATCTGAGACACAATCTGATTGAGCAACAGCCTGAGCTTCGCGACAGTGTGATTCAACAGACGTAGATCTAGCAATGTACGCAACGCCCCATCCTTCTCTGGAGCGATCTTAGCCGAGACTGTACCTCGTACAGCAGGCATGCTCATAACCAAAGCCTGCTGGGGGTCTACCACTGTCGGCAGAACCCCTCTGTTGATTGTACGCAGGACCCATGAGAGATATTGGGGAGAGCTCGCCACTCCGCCACAAGCTCTCTTAAGGGTACCAGCCTCTCGAGACCAGCCTTTGGAATAACCGGGTCTGCAGACAGTGCCCTGTAGCAGCGCACTGGCAGGAAGACTCTGGTCTGGCAGCCCTAGACTCCTCCTTGAAGGAGGCGAGCGGCCCTCGGGCACGCGCTCGCTGGGACTGGCTACGTAACTCTGGCCTGGCAGCCCTGGACTCCTCCTCAGAGGAGGCGAGCGGCCCTCGGGCCCACGCTCGCTGGGACAGGCTACGTCCCGAACTAGTGGTGCCAGGTGAGCCTTGCTTTCCGACGGCACCGGGGACGTGACGTCAACGGGGAAGGAATTTATCAAACGCCGCCGCCTGCCTTTTTTCCTCGTGGAAACGGTCTATTATCACATGGATAGCGCCTCCAAAGAGAGCTTCCGGGGCAAGCGGCGCGTCCAGGAGAAAGGTTTTATCTTTGTCTCGCATATTGGATTGGCTGAGCATATTGGATTGGCTTGGTAAGCTTTGCCCACCAGAGCCGAGGTAGTTCTCAAAGGCTTGGTGGGCAACGCCGGTGTGCTAAATGCTGGCGCCACGGGAGATAAACGGCTCGCCAGTACCTCTTCCGCGACTGGCAAGCTTGCGTAACCGTGCACTCTCGCGCCAGCCACGGACGAATACAGCGTGGATTAAAAACGCGAGCGGACACCGGCCGCTCCCAGGACGCCGACACCTCAGCATGGAGATCCGGGAAAAACGGCAAACCCCGGTGTGGAGGAACCGCAGGGGATGGCAGAAAACGCTGTTGCAACTTACTGGTAGCTGCAGGGGATCTTAGGGGCAACTTAGGGGATCTGCCCGTCGACCGGGCGGCCAGCTGATGTTGAGTCTCTCCACGGCTCGAGTGAGTACCTCCATCAGCTCCTCCTCGGCCGCGGACGGCTGAAGTGACGCGTCTTCAGCCTCCGCAGCCAAGACGCCAACCACATCCAACTCCTCGCAGCTGATAGCTGCGTCAGTGGGGCCTCATCCGGAATTGGAGAAACCGCTTTGCGTGCTCCCAAATCCTGATATGAGGCCCGGCGGGAGCGTAGCGTCCGCACCGGAAGCCTCTCGCAATGCACGCAGTCAGCCCCCTCGAGAGCTAACTGGGCATGCTCCACTCCCAGGAAAACGACGCACAGAAGGTGCGTATCCCCTCCCGAAATAAATCTGCAACAGGGAGAAGCGCACCGCGCAAACCGTTGCCTTCTGCACTTTACTCGCCATCGCACTTGATTTCACAACACGCTTGATGAAGGCACAGAGATGAATGGGTTTGTGATTGAGGGGCCTTTATGCTTCCTGGTCTCGACGTCACCCGCCTATGACGTGCCGTCTCGCCATTGGTCTGATTTCCCACGTGCTTCATGACGCGGTCACGCAGGGCGTTCCCACAGCTTTTCAAGTTCCCTGATAGGGAAGCTCAAAGTTCCCTGATAGGGAACGGGAGCGTTCATTTGTTTAAGGAGCAGAGGTGAAGATAGTTTGAAACGGAAATTTCGAGAAGTATGTAATGTGTGATGTACGTTTGTTTGTGTGTCTTTTATATTCATACTACTCGTAGAACAGATGTTGTGACCAGGAAAATAACGATGAGACCATATAAGGCAGACAATGTAAACTATGAAATGGAAAAGTACAGGGAAGGTGGCGATAAACCACTAGCTGACACAAAGCACCTGTAAAGGAAGGGACGAACAAACTTTCAAGGGCAAGAGGAGGTTATACACAATGGTACGAAAGGGAGAACCGATTTGAACTAACTTTCAAGGGCAGGAGGAGGTTATAAAAAAGATCAGAGTCAGGCAGCAGACATACTCTGGGAGGGATTGCTTTTGCGTGTTTCATGTCTTCAGATATATCTCCGGAGAATTGCTCGTGCTCCATTTTCTCTTCTAAATAAATGTTAATTTTTTTAACTTTAATTCAGTGACGTATCGGATTCTTCTCATCAACCAACTTGGAGGGATAGGAAATCCTGACAATTTGAGGCTCGTCCGGGATAAATAGTTTTCCCGTAAAGGTGAATTTGGTCGAAGACGCTTTCATCCAATGAACACTGCATACTCCCAGGCCTCCTCAAACCAAGGTTAGCAGAAACCTGTTACGTCTGTTGTGGATTGGTGGTGAAGGAACCAAATTGATAGATGAGCAATTTGCCAAAATGAACATTAAGGAAACCGGTAAAAGTGAGTAACAGTCGAGTGTTTTGAAATAGTACTGGCGAGTACTAGGGGATCTGGGATCTCATATTTTGATTTGTTAAGGATCAACGATCTGGCAAAAATCAAAGGATTTGGGATCGTAGTCTTTGGTTTGGCAACCCCCTCAGATCCTGACGAGGGCTGATTTTGCTTGGTTGGAGTCCTGGGGATTTGAGAACACCCGAATTCCAGGGTTAATGTCTCTAGCAGTAAAGTTTCTTAAAACTCTGGGTTTAAAAGTCGCTAGGAGTACAGCTCCTTAGAACTCTGGGTTGCAGTCTCTGAGGATGCAGCTTGTCTGTGGGTGTGTGTGTGTGAGAGAGCAAGTGGTGGAAAGAAAAGGTGGAGTAAGAGGGATATCTTAAGAAAAAAAGGGGAAACTGAGAACAAAGAAACCCCGCAAGGTTAATATAAACTGTTGTTATATGAAGTGAAACACACACACGCTTAAACGCTAAACGCGAACGCTGTCGCCAGCACGCCACAGCCAGATAAGTGCTCACGTTGTACGTAGTCTGTAAACTTATATGTGCTATTAAATTGGAACAACACCCAAGGATTTGACACATTGTGGACATTAACTTTAATTGAAAGTGGACAAGCGCGTCAAAAACAAGTATCTAGCCATCACCCTGCCGAGTGTCTGATTTGCGTGAAGACAGTATTTATTTAGACAGGTATTTTCCAGGTCAAAAATTGAGTGGCAGACGTGTGTTCTTTTTTTCTTGCACAATTGGTCCTTCGAGCCGGATCTCAAGAACTCTTTTTCCCCTAAAACTGTGCACAGGGAGTTTATGAGTCTTTTCAAAGCCCTCTGCCCTAGTTCGTTACAGGATTAGTCAAAATGAATGACACTATTGGAATGAAGCATGAGTGACTGATGTGAAAGAATTTTTAACTCAACAAGCAATTGGTTTAACTGAAAGAGGTAATTAATTGTTTACAAAAGGCTAAAGGAAATGTATCAAGTAACCTCCTCAATCTGTCTAAGAGAATAAGAATTGCTGACGTGCATTGAAATGTTTCTACAGAGACTCAAGGTCCGAGATAAGAGATGCAGAGGCATTCTTTACAACAAAGATGAGAGAAGACTAAAACAATTCTTTGATGAAACAACGAAGGGTTTTGAGAAACTGACGTGTTACAGAACGGTGGACAGCTGTGGAGGATTGCTGTATGAATGCGGGGGAAACGGTGGGCCAACAAAGCAACCTAAAAGGATATTTCTCTTCTTATGGAGTAAGCAGATTCAAGAACACGTGTTAAATTAAATAAATCCTGAGTGGAAATATTTCTGCTGGAATGTGAAGATTTACAACAACATTGTTACACAAACAATCAGATACTAGACGAAATTGTATGACATTAACTAACAGATCTATAAAACCATAGATAATTGGTATTACAACTACTAAATAAAGTAACTTACCTAAGAAAACAGAGCGTTTGAATACATAGCAACAATTCAAGGTGAACGTTTTAACAGGAAACCACAAACCACCTGATCAACTTTCTTAAGGAAAAACTTTTTGGGGAAAATACAACTTTGAGATAATGCGGAAGAAGGTAAACCCTTATATAAATATTTGGCTATTTTGAGCTATGTGTTAAATTAACACATGCTCAACACGAGGGATGGAAAGGCTGTGCAATGTTTAACTGTACTAATTACTAATAAACATTTTTAGGCATGCATTGATTGTGAAAAACACAATCCCATGGTTTAAATTACGAGAAAATATTAGCATGGACTTCATTGAACTAAATCAATGTGAATAAAAGGAATATTGTCCGACAATCAGAGATATTTTCCAAATTAATTAAATGGTTTTAACAAAGGCAAAAAGCCTCAACAGATGAAATAGGACTGAGATACCGGAGGCAAGGTTTGTCAAACTGTCTGTTCTACATTTGGGAAGAATGTAAATTATCACTGCTTTTATTTTCGGAGCAGGACCGATGAAACAAATAAATCGTACAATTACTTAAGAAATTAAAGGGGCTCTAACTTTTAACATTTAGATGATGGAACTTATTATCTTACCAAGCTTAAGAAAACAAAGCAGAGAATATGAAGAGAAAAAAATTATGTTTTCTGCTCAATGTTTTTCCTACGTAGAAGCTGCCTTATCGGGCCATGCAGGATCACAATCAGGAGCTATTTATTGCCACATGTGCTACACACATAGAGTAATTTGTCTTAATGGTTTGTTTGATTTGAATACTATGAGATAAAGTTAATTAGATTGAAATATACAAGAACAATTAAATCAATATAAATGGATAAGATGTAAGAAGTTGAGCCAATTGCCTGCAGGGGATTGCACGACTGATGACTCTCATTGCAGATACCTGACTCCTCCGAGGCGTGGCTGGCTAACCAGGGAGATGAGTACAATAAGGTCACCTAGCTGGAACCGGTGAAGAACCCAAGTTGAAGCCATTAGGATCACTTTTAGAGGGGATTAATAACGCCCGGGGGTTTAGTGGGGTCTGTAAAATGGAGCTCAGTGGTTGATCTGCAACACAGGGATTGGTAAGCAATTGTGCCACCTAGACCACGAGTCAACTTACAAGTATTTAGGTTTTGTTAGTTTAATGGTATAAATAGAAATAGATACATAGGCACACATACATATTTATATGTAATCAAAGCGTAATAAATAGGGAAGAAATTGACTGAACTTTGTTATCATATGAGAAACATTCGCATAGATCCTGGACTGGACTGGCTTCACCACCCGCTAGGTACCGCCAACCTCCCACAACAACACAACCCACCAAGGATGAAGAAGAAGAACTAACAACTTCAGCCCATCAATGAACATAATGAAATGTTTGGATAATCTGAACGAGAACGAGAGACGACAGGAGTCTGATGAGCAAAAGAAACTAGGACTCATTTGGCAAGTCTAAAGATCCACAGAATTAAAGAAAACCTTTACTCCTTTGGACGTCGTCATGAAATTGAAACTTTAAGGAAGCAGAACCTTTGGAGACAAACCTAAGACGGTCATGTCGGCACAAATAATTCCAAGCCGGCAAAGTAAGAGCCCGAGAAGAGAATTTGTAACAGGAACGAAGAAAAGACGATTGAAACACACCAGCTGCGAACATTGTGTGTGATCACTATGACAATGTGGAGCCGAGAAGGGAGGGCATACACCGGCGGTGGAGGAGGCGAGGAGCAGGGTGGGGGAGAGGTGACGGATCAACACACAGCACACCCCATTGGATGAGTTAACTTTGGAGTATGATTTACAAATTAAACAAATAGGTGCACACACATCCTTTAAGTAGAATGCTGGAATCACAGTTCGACAAATGAAAGAATTGGGATTATCACTGTTGAGTTTGGTCTCATTGGCTGTATCACTTCTCGCTGTGTTTGAGTGACTCTAATACTTGATTTGTGGTATGTGGTATGTTGGTAGCCTGACGTAGTCATACTCAATTGTAGTCAGAATTTGAGTTTGATACTGCTCCATTGAGCTGTGATTATGGGGCGTGTTTCAAACGAACTAGGAAAATAAATGCCTCTGCACTCAATTGGATAGACCTACAACCAATAAAGCAGCAAATGTGTGACGTATGTTTAGCGACGCCTAGTTGCTGAATCCCGTAGGAAGGACGCCAAAAATAAATGCCTTGATTGCGTTTCTCTGTTCCTCTTTTAAAATTAATTTCGCTGTTGATATCTTTCAGAACAGACCTGATAGCAGAATCTACACACCTCAATTCTCCAGCGGCAGCCTCCGTTGTTGTAAACAAATTCAACCCAAGTGCTCTTTGATGACGTGGTTGATTACGTTACTGTTGGTCATCTGTCCATCATCTTATAAAGCCCGCACTGACAATTTGATTGGCCCGATTTCGGGTGAGCAATACTCGCGCCACTATGGAGCAATGCCAGACCGAACTTCCCGACCACAAACGTTGTGGGCGGGACTAAGTTTGGAATAGCACCCAGGCTAGCATGTTGGGGGACTCATCTTGATCCCATTATACCGAGGCCTAAATGGCGTTATAAAAAAAAGATTATGAGACAATGATTTACAGAATTTAGTCAAAGAATTGCGATGAGTGATGAAATTATGGATAAAAGTATTTTCTGTATTGAAAAAAACAGTGAACAACATTTAAAATATTTACAAACAACTTTCAATTAGTTTGCGCGAGGTGTAATGCTCAATCCGGGGGGAAGGTTACCCACGGTAGACTCACCCACTAAACATTGGACGTCGGACAGACGGGCAGATCATGTCTATATTTGGTCCGTCGGTCCATGACCAATTCTGGACATCAATTCGACGCCCATACTAGGTCCACTATTTGGATGTTCAACTATGACCCAGCTTGAACGTCATATTTACGTTCAAAATTTGACCTTTGAACTGGGTAAATTTTTTGGGACGTCAACCTCCTCCCGTGTTTTCGCCTATGAAAACAGGAAGTTGCATACAGTGTTAAATGTTTTAACTAAATAAACGAGAAATTTGACACCAGAAAACATTAACACAAATGGCTGATGAAAATGACTATGTTACGTTGGCGTTTGGCTGCCTGCATGCTGTGTGAGCACGTCACAGCTCAGTCCGTGACAGCTGCACCATGATAGAAAGTAGCACGTCTTTTAGTCTTGTAGCAGACGTGATCACGCCAGAGTAGGGGTCTAACGATTTGTTCGATTCGTATCATGATTCGTGGTTGTTGATACGATTCAAGGACGATATTGGATCATCTGTAACGATCCGAAACGATTCAGAGACTTGTAATCAATTCAGTAACTTTTTAGCCCAAAATTCAACCAGTGTGACTGAAATAAATACCTGGATACTGAACAGTGCAGGTGAAGTTTCCTAGATTCCTGTTGTTTCTTGTAATGGAATCAGGTATCAATTAATTATTAATATAAATAAACAAATAAACAACAAATGAAATGGCAAATGCATTCACATTTTATTTGAATAAAGTGTAAACACTTCTGTAGCAGAAAAAAAACCCCTGTATTAGTGATGTACACAAAAAACACCCCTGCAATAATGGTTTCCCCCTACCAACCCCAGCAAAACCCCTCTATTTCAACCCCTGTGGAACATTCCCTCGGCTTTGCTGTGAAACCCGGAAGTTGAATTGGGGCTCGGGACGGTGGTGGGTTACCTGCATAATGCGTGAGCACGTCACGGCTCAGTCCTTGACAGCCTTTATCATTAAAAGTGCTAAGAAAAAAGTCTGACGTGCTTAAATCCAATGGGTTATTTCCTAGTATCGATACAATCGATTTATTACATTTTAAAACGATGTTAGATCGATATAGGTCGTCCATAAGGCCAACTCGCCGAGCACAGATTGATGTAGTTGGAGTAGTTGTAGTTGGTGTCGGAGGGATATAAATCGATACATCGATGTAATAGATGGATCGTTACACCCCTACGCTAGAGTCAAAGACTTAACTTACAAGGACCACTTGATAAGTGTTCACCTTGAGAAGAGTTGTTCCAATTTGTTGTGTCTAGTTTGAATTGGAAACCAATGTCCTGCTTTTGGGCAGCAGTGCAATAGCAGGAAATTCACTCATTACAAAAAATTCTGCAAGGCCATGTCATATGGACAAGACTATGAAAAGAAGGGCTACGTAAGGAGAAGGGACTGCAGAAGATCGGTGCACCAGTTAGAGCTGCAAGAGCCCGAGGACAGTGCCAGTGATGACCCTTTCAATGTGGATGGTGTAAAAGTGGACACTATCAATCCTTAAACAGAAGGACAAGATGAAGGATTTGTTACGCTGCATGTACATGACCGGCCAATCGAAATGAAGATTGATACAGGTGCAATGTAATGATCGTTACAACTTTCCGACAGTAGGCTAATGGCAAACAACCAGTGGAACACAGCAAAGACACCAACCTACTGGTCTATGGAGGCAGAAAAATACAGGCATAGTCAGACTGCCTTGTTGTTTAGATGGACAGCAACATTCATAGTGGATAGAGACGTAGAGCCACTATTGGGATTTCGTGGATGCACACTGCTTCCCACACTGCATGAAAAGTGGGATTTCCGACAATTTCCGGCACCGTAAATTGTCGTGGAATTTCAGGTTTACGGCAATCTTCGGCAATTTGCGGGCAAAGCCGAAAACTGCCGGAAATTGTCGGAAATTGACGTGGGCCTCCCTTGGCAGTTGGCCCCCCATGACTCCCCTCCTCCTAATTCTAGGGGAGGCTTTGACATGTAAATGAAAATGCTGTGAGCTATACAAATGCAAATCAGAGTTTCAGAGAGAGTTTTAGCCCAGGTGACATTTTTTTAAAAGGTAAGAAAATCTCTGGTACAACTACATCAGGCCTAATTATAGACTCTTACATTTTAGCTTGTATTGATTTATTTAATTTAAGTATGCTAGATTACTGTGTATGCCATTAGCTATGGCAAATGTTATGTAAAAAAGATACACTAAATTATTTAAAACATTAGTTTCAATCTGAATCAGCAAGGTAAAATGACCACTCCATGCAAACAACATTAGAATGAGAATGAAGGCTCTGCAGAGATCACATTCTACTAGAGCTCAACTAATGTGCATAGTGGCAGAAATACAGTGACCTTTTCTTTAGTCTTACTTAAATGCTCAGAGGACGTATTAACCACTACATCTCGCAGACGTGGTGCTTCACAGGCACCGCGGTCTGGTCTCGCGAGTCCTTCCATGTAACAATGACCTCGTATCTGATTGGAGGATCCGGACGTTCAACTCGCGTTCAGCTCCTCTTGGACGCGATCAACAGCTTTCAGCCAGTGGAGAAGAAACTGCTGTTTGCTATCAGCGGACTGTCCGTCAGCTGAATCAACATGCTGCCGATATGAACGAGCGGGAGAGACTGACTCAAAGAAGAGGAGACGGCCGCATGAAATCCCAAGGTAAGAATATGTTTGATGTCTGCTAGCTAAGCTAAAAGTAGCTTAGCCTAAAACCAAAGCTAAGAGTAGCCTTACAAAAGAACTAGTGAGCAGAACCCGCTTTTTTGAAGTGTATTTTTGTAGTGTATAAGATTTAAAGAGCATGCTTTCATTGTGAGGTATAAGGAAATAGATACCATAGAATAGATACCGATCATAACTGTACATTTTGTTTTCACAGACTAGTTTCTCCTCACAATGAGGCGCTGACCTCCTATTTTCTCGGAGCAACATCTGTAAGTGACTGTTTCTCCTTCCTTATTTAATGTTACGGTGACTTGCGTGTTGATTTTTATTCATACCACTTTCATTTAATTGTTTTCCAGCCGCCTGTAAGACGTATTACGAGACGGCACGTCGTGGGCTTCAGAATCGCGCCAGAAAAACTCGGGCGGAAGAGCGAAGAGCTCCGCGCGAGAAGAAAGTGGGTAAGAGTATTTTTCACGAGCATTGATAGATGTGTTGTGTCCATACGCATCGCACAGTATTGATTCATTGTTTTGTTTTTTACAGGTGCTGGAATGGAGACAGCGTGTGCTCGCAGATGACGAGGTGGAACTCTGGAAGTCCGCCAGCGCAGACCTCATGTCTGCCGAAGAAGAGGGCATGTTGGCGGGTCTCTGGGTGGATTGTACGGTCGCCATCATTTCGTAGGACGGAGCTCTCTGAACTCTGTGCGAAGCTGCAGTCCCGGTGAGAGGCGACTCCGAAGTACAGAGCCACGCACAATGTGCGTCTGCGCAACGGACCTGCCTCGGAAAGAACGCCGCCAGTTACCTACAACCCCGAGGAGGCAAACGGACAGTTGTAGTTTTTGGATCATCCTCTACCCATGTGTGCGCAGATCCTCGCTTTCTATATAATTGTTTGTTTTAATAAAGCTCTTTTTGCATAAACATGTTCCTGGCAAATGTTCATTTCCTCTATAAATTCATTAATGTCCTTGGTGGTAGTTTAATAATTGTTTAGTAGACTACATAGGATAACAATGACATGAATATACAGTACAATATGAATGAATAAATAATATATATATTGTATATATAAATTATTTATGAGGCTGGGTGACCAATAGCGACAGATCTGCCAACCAATCACGAGTGTTTTTTCTTGTTAGAAAGTTGTGGTTTCATCCAATGAGGAGTAAGCAAACTCAAGCCAGGCCTGCCCAGGTGTGGTTTTGCTGCCAATCACGAGTGATTTTACTTGTTTGAAAGTTGTGGTTTCCTCCAATAAGGAGTAAGGATATTCAGCCCGCTCCGCTCGGCCACCCGAGGTTTCGCTGCATTCATATGCTAAATAGGGCCATTCGCACCTCCGCCAGCTGATCGCCACCTACGTCAGAGTCTGTTTCCGACAATTTCCGGGACAGGCGAAAGCGGCGTGCGCGGCCTGTAAATTGTCGGAAATTAGGGAAATTTTCGGGCGTTTACGGGGACGGAAATCCCACTTTTCATGCAGTGCCAGGGGCAATGAAAGCTCAAGTCAAAGCTGAGCTCAACAGCATGCAGAAAACAGGTGTCATAACCACAGTTTCTGAACCTACAGACTGTTTTGTCTATGGTTGCAGCACACAAAAAGGACAATCAGAAGGACCTCAACACAGCCCTGAAGAAACCTCACTATCCAATGTGCAGCGTTGAGGAAGTTGTGACCAGATGTCAGGTGCTACAGACTCTCAGCAAGGTCATCCACCGCGGATGGCCTGGCAAAGAACGCAGCATCCAGCCGTTCATTCTTCCCTAACAAAGATGAGTTGGTAGTAGTGATGTGTCGGTCGCGAACGAAACGGCTCTGGGAGCCGCTTTTATTTTTTTTTGTCTCTCTCTCAAGCCGCAAAGAAAGTCCATCCATGGACAGAAAGTTCCAGAGAATTGAATACAACACTATTCTCTCAGAATCCACCATTCTTGACCCAAGATTCAAGAAGCTGGCCTTTAATGACAACAGAGCGGTTGATGAAGCTCTTCAGAGAGTAACTGCAGCAGCAGCAAGATCCAGCCAGCCAACTTCACTGCCAGAGGGCCAAGAGGGAGAAGAGGCAGCAGAGCACCAACAAGAGGTGCCACAAGCATCTTCTGTTTGGAGGTTCTTTAAAGGACGAGCAAGTAGAGACACTACAAGAAGGAATCCTTCAGCAGATTCGATTCTGGAAGTGAGATCCTACCTTGAGGAGCCCCTTTTCTAGAGCAGTGCAGACCCACTGAGCTGGTGGGAGACCAAGGCTTCAGTGTACCCACGCCTTACTCAAGTGATGGCACAGAGACTGTGCATTGTAGCTACTTTAGTCCCCTCAGAGAGAATCTTCTCCAAAACAGGGCAGATAATTACAGAGGAGAAGAAACAGGATCAGCCCCTCAAAGCTGAGGCACTTGGTCTTTCTCAATTCCCTGAATGACAAAACTTTGGATGCTGAATTTTTTTCTTTTTGTTTTATACATTTTAATTTAGATTTTGTTGTGTGATTGTGTGTTAAGTATTAAAAAGTTTAAAATAGTTAAAAGTTAGTTAAGTTCATGTAAAACGTAAAACGTTTGCACTTTCTAATTTAGTTTTTGTATCACTCTGTAGAGTGTATAAATAAAAGGGTATTTATATAATAAACATTTGATAGTGTTTTTTTTACATTAGTAATTCATATTGCGCATAATTTCACATTATTGTTGGTGATAAATTAATTTAAGCACCAAAAAAAATCAGAAGAGCCATTTGGGAGCCGAAATTCCCATCACTAGTTGGTAGTGGAGTACAGGATAGGTATCAAGGACCACAGAACTGTTATTCCAAGTTCTCTACAGCAAGAATACATTAACATCATACACCCTACCAAGCGCAGACCTAGGAGTACAGTTTTTTGGCCGACAATGAACAATGACATTGCGAAGGAGCTGCTGTCATGCTCTGTCTGCAATAGCACCAGACCACATTAGCAAAAGGAACCTCTACAACCTCATCCAGTTCCAGTCTTGCTATGGTCCACAGTGGCTGCTGATATGTTTTACTGGCACGGAAAACAATACCAGGTGCTGGTGGACTCGTTCTCGGAATGGTATGAAATCATCCTCCTCCATGACGCAACTTCTGCAGTTGTGATCAGAAAGCTGAAAAGACACCTTTTGGTTCATGGAGCGCCTCACACGCCGTCATATTCTCCCAGTCACTGAGCCACCAGCGGGGCAGGTCGACACTGCAGCCTTCGATCATCAATATGCCAACCCAGCTGCGCCGGACTGTGCCCCCTCCACGCCTCAGCGATCCATCTTCTTTTTTTTTTTATTTTTTATAATATATAAAAATAGAAGAAGGAGCTGAATCCTCACTGGACTTTACCCTATATCTAGTTGAGATGCAATGTATGTTGGACTGTCTTGCAATATGAATGTTTACGTTGGTGGGTTACTGTTCAAGTATACTTAAAGATGGTTGTTTGAAACTGTAATTTTTATTCTATAAAAAAAAGTTGTAAAAAACAAAATGCCCAGCCATCTATTGTTCTACATGAAAGGCACCAACTAAAGAAAGGAAATGTAGATCATTCTATTGAATGTTTATGTTCGCGTTAAGTGTGCACGCTATGGGACACCGTACTCTGGAAAACGAGGGTGCGTTTGAAAGTTTGGGGTATGCTGCATATCCCGCCGAATCGAATGGTGTAGTCGGTAGAACCACGACTGCATGCGAGTTTGTGAAATAAACAAACGGCTTGGATTCAAAGTAAGGACTCTTCACTCGTCTCAACATTCATGTTTAAATTGAACCTAATAAAAAATATTTCAAATTAAAAGACATCTTACGGTATTTACCCTCCATGATCACTGCATTATAGACATTAAATACCATGAGGTTAATCACTATTGATGTAGAGACAAATTTAAGATATAGACCCGAGAACACAAGTCTGTTCTTAGCGTTCTTAACAGTACATGGGCGTTTCATGAGACTAAACAACGCATATTGAGAAATAGCCGCTGTGTAGCTATTGTATATAGCATACCTAAAGGCAGATTTTGCAGGACATTTTTATTAAATGTGCTGCACCAGATAAAGCCTGTGGTATATTGTTCTGCGCACTGTGCAACCTGCTCTAAAGAACATTTACAGTAATCACAATAACACAACTTAACTAGAACATCACACCATAGTTATGTTAGCCATACATTGTTGTTTACAATGTATGGCACTAAATGTGCCAAACACATTTTTTTTACAACACTAAATGTGCTGTGGTCTGTGTACACAGTATTTACTGCATTAAATCCAATGGCGCTTAATCACGTCCTCTTTGTAGCCAGGAAACGACCCTGCCAGGGGTACAGTGTATGCCCGCTCCATGAGACGTAAACCCTTTTTGCGGCTGCAGCAACCAATCCCACCAGCCACAGTGGGCTCTCCCTCTGTCTAAACTGTGTGACAGGTAGCCAACAGAAGGTTAACTCAAACAACAGGGATTATGGGCGCTGAGGGTTTCAGACCTCAGGTTTGCTCCTGCTTAATATGAGCTAGTTGCTAAATGAAGGTCCTTCTGTTTCCGCTTTGAATTGGTAAATGTACTGTACTTGTAGATCCATTTTCTAGTTTTCAGTACACTCAGAGCACTTCAATACTACATGTCATAATTCACCCATACGAAGATGACTTGAGCTACCATACACAGTGACTACTTTCCATCAGTAACTTACTCTCTCGCTCTGCAACTCACTTCGTCTCTGACATAACATCAACACTTCTTTACATGCAGTTGTTAATGGTTGTTCATTTCCGTATGTCTTAGCTATCATTTAGGCTACAACTCACAAATTGTGGCCTGAAATTGTGTGTTGTTTTACGTTCATTTGATCTTACGGCATGTTATTTCAAATCGACAGGGAGTTAGTAAAATGTTTAAATCATTCAGTAGAACAACTCACTTGCACTTTAATTTAATAACCACAAATACATTCTCAGCCTCTAAACCCTTTTTGAAAGAATGTCATATAAAGAATTATGACCACGGTTACCATGGGCAGACAATCAACTTTTTGTTATTTAGAGTTCAGGGAAAAGCAGACCCTGGCAGATCTTTGGCACTGGAGCTACGTGGGAGCTGTCTGGTGCTGAAATAACAGCATTCTGTAATTATAAATCTCTGCCAATGTTCAACACTAGATCAGGTTTCCTTTTATGTTATTTAAATCTGCTTTGAATAACCAATCTAGTTATCTTTATCTTTCCACAGTGTTGTGCTCTTATGAAAGGGCAAAAGACACTTGTGCATATGCAGAGTCCCCTGAATTGGTGACTCGAACATGACTCTAAAACTCCCTTTTCAAGAGGAGAAGTAGATACATTCCTTTCTTTCTTTTTACGCTTACCTTCCAATCATTGTAGAATGTTGTTGGACAGCCGCCTCCAAGAGGCGCTCCAATATGGTCCACTCCCCCATTTTTGCTCATTCAAATAAGATCGGACTCAGACAAAAATAATCATGGAAAAAAATGAGGATCTTATTAATCCCCCCATATGTGTCCGAGACCTCCGACAATCTCCAGTCAAAGTACGGATGTGTCTGTTTTTATATTTGTGTCCCTTGCTGTGCTACTCTATGGGCAGCAAGAACTCTCTTGTCCTCACGTCAGGGGCTGATTAGTAGAGACAACTGCTAAGCGTGTTGTACAATGAAAGAGGTTGTGTGGGACCGACTGGAGCACAGTGTGACACTCCACGCTAATCCAGCTATAAGTAGACTTCTTTACGTAATACGGTTGGTTAGAGAGGCCAGGAAAGGACGGCTGTTCTGAGTAGCATATCCATTTCCCTCCAGATAAAATCATTTGTATGTGCTGCAAAGAGAGACACACTCAACAAATGATACCAAACACTAATCATCAAGTAAGAAAATATCAAATCTATTGTAAATGTAACCTATTTTGATCCTTTCTCTCTCTCGGTGCATGCTGGCCGTGAGTGGATGTGTGTAAGTGAGTCAGTGAGCAAGTTGGTTTTTTCTAACTTTTTTGCCATTTTCTCTTAGTTTAGTTGTATTACTTTAACGTAGTTAGGTGGGTGGTTTTCACATTAAGTTGGGTTTAATCTTTATTGTGGGTCTTCTTTGTTTGTTTTGTGGTTCTCCTGCCGGTGTTACGTCCCTACTGGTTTGCCTGCTCGTGCGTGTTTGTGCAGCGGCAGATGTTGTCTGCCTTGGTCACGTGATTCGTCCCACATACGCAAATATGCATCACATTTTCATTGAATCGATTACGATTTTACAAGTGAGCACTACATCACTGCCACGTATAAAAAAATACATTGAGGAAAATATATTTAATAAAAGATCACCACAAACTGGATTCGAACCCTGTCGAGCAAAACAACAACACGTCCCAAGACAGCTGCGCTACACTATCAGCCAATCGAGCTTAGAAGCTCCACTGCTGTGCTGTATACTTGTCATTTAACTGTTCATCGTTAGTGGTTAGAAAAACTTTTGGTTCAGGGTGAACCAGGACAACTGGTTTTTGGTGGCGTATCGTGGTGCACTTCCAAACATATTTATCGGTGCTTTTATGTGCAGTATTGTTCCTGCTAGTTTTATTTATCATTCTTTATTTTTATTGGAAATGTTTAACTTACACCTTCAACGTCACCAGAGACATCACCAGATCTATGAAGGACCTGGAGACTGATATAGTGGAGCTAGAACATTTAAGCAATTCCACAGGAGATCGAGGACATATTGAAATAATAAAGAAAAAATGTCTCTGAAAAAAAATTCTCTCCGGGTGGCGAGGAGGCTCCTCCAGAACTACAGACCAGGAGAAGTGGAGCCAGACCCTGCAGACCAACCTCCCTGAGATGTACCTGAGCCTGGCGCTATGGGCCGCTATGACGCGCCCAGAGAGTCTGACATTGCATGAAGCAGACAAGAAGACTTTATATTTCAATTGCGTGAAATGCACGAACAGAAATGGACTGTGTAACTGTGTGGTCCAACAGACTGGGATGAAATGGACCTGGCCCACAGTGGAGGATTTTATACAAACCTCCCCTCAAAACACGGACTGCCAACGTCCAGTGGAGAATTTTGAAAGGTGCTGTTGCCTCCAATGCTTATTTATCTCTGTTATTAATCCCTTTGTTCTTAGCCAGTGCCCTTTTTGTAATCTTGGAGAGACTTGGTAATCTTGGATTTATCATTGGTTTTTAGTCTTTTTAGCGTGTTTTTTACAGAAAGTGTATTTATCGTGGGAGCTGCCTACAAAAAAACGGAAAAGGAAAAAGGCAGCTCCTAAACTTTCTCTGCGGGGGAGAAATAATGGTGGTGTGTGGTGGAAAACGCAGTAGCACTTATGTCTTGAATTGGTTTAAGTAAATAAAGTGCTTTTAAAAAATCAAAAACAAGAAGTGAGCAGACAGGTGGTGAGCTAAGAGCAGTAACTCTGGTTTACGTCAGTATTTTAAGTGGTAGGTTTTTTTTGTACAGCGTTGTAGTGGTGTGAACCATGACATAAAACGTCATGGTTCACGCCAGTGTGCTGTTACAGGGCACTGTGTCTGCAGGCCCGGTTATCCCAAAGGCCGGTCTCGAGAGGCTGGTACCCTTAAGAGAGTTTTTAGCGGAGTGGCGAGCCCTCCCCAATATATCTCTATGGGTCCTGCGTACAATCGACAGGGGCTACGCCATTCAATTCAGGGCTCGCCCACCTCGATTCAGAGGGGTCCTGTCAACGGTGGTGGGCCCCGAGCAGGCTTTGGCGTTGGAGCTGGAGGTACAGTCTCTGCTAAAACAGGGGGCTATAGAACGAGTTCTGCCCCTTTGCAGGGACTTGGGCTATCACAGCCGGTACTTCCTCGTCCCGAAGAGGGATGGGGGGCTCCGTCCCATACTGGATCTAAGGCTCTTGAATCGCGCAGTAGTAAAGCTCGGCTTCAAGATGCTCACGCTCAAACAGATTGTGTCACAAATCAGATCCAAGGACTGGTTTGTCACAATAGATCTGAAGGACGCGTACTTTCATGTGTCTATCCTTCCTCAACACAGGAAGTTCCTGAGGTTCGCTTTTGGGGACGAAGCTTACCAATAGCGGGTTCTTCTTTTCTGCCTAGCTCTCCCCCCGTACGTTTACGAAATGCAAGGATACAGCCCTGGCCTCTGCGCCTCCAGTGCATCCGCATTTTGAACTACATAGACGACTGGCTGATCCTGGCTCCGTCGGAGCAGCTAGCGGTTCAACATCGAGATGTTGTTCTTGCTCACATCAGCCGTCTGGGGTTGAGACTCAACGCCGATAAAAATAAACTGCCTAGAGATGTTGGCTGTGTTTCATGCTCTGAAACACAGCCTCCTACATCAATCTCCTACATCAATCATCAGGGGGGTCTGCGCTCACGCTTGCTGTACAAGCTGGCTTGCCAGACCCTCCTGTGGTCCCTCGGGAAGTTCCTCTCGCTGAGGGCAGTCTACAACCCGGGGTACCTGAATCAGGGAGCAGACGCCCTGTCGAGGCAGGGGCCGACGCCCGGGGAGTGGAGACTCCACCACGAGGTGGTGGAGCTCCTTTGGAGACACTTTGGTCGTGCCGAGGTAGACCTATTTGCATCCAGAGACACGACTCACTGTCCTCTGTGGTTCTCCCTGACCCATCCGGCCCCCTTGGGGTTGGATGCTATGGTACAAGCTTGGCCGAGGTCTCGCCTGTACGCCTTTCCCCCGGTTGTTCTGCTCCCAGGAGTTCTGGAGAGGGTCCGCCTACTGCTAGTAGCCCCGTACTGGCCGGCCCGAGTGTGGTTTGCGGACCTAGTTTCTCTCCTGGCCGGTCCTCCCTTGGAGATCCCGATCAGGAGGGACTTGCTCTCGCCAGCGGCCGGGTCAATCCTTTACCCCCGTCTGGAGCTATGGAAACTGTGGGCGTGGCGTCTGAGGGGGCCCGCCTCCTAGGATCTGGTCTCTCGGCCGAGGCCGTTGAGACCATCCTCCACTCCAGAGCTCCAGCCACAAGGAAAGCGTACGCCGCCAGGTGGAAACTCTTCACCTCCTGGTGTGTGCCCCGCCAGCTAAACTCAGTTAACTGCCCAGTGTTTGCAGTACTGGAGTTCCTGCAGGAGCGATTTTCCTCCGGGTTATCGCCTTCTACACTAAAAGTGTACGTGGCGGCGTTATCATTCCCTTGGTTGGCGCCCCGCTGGGTAGGCAACCGCTGATATCACGCTTCCTCCGTGGCACTCGGAGGCTTAGGCCAGCAGCCCGCACGAGAGTACCATCATGGGACCTGGCCATTGTACTAGATGGCCTATCCCGGGCTCCGTTCGATCCCATCGAGGAGGTCGCAGAGAAGTATGTGGCTCTTAAGACAATCTTTTTGCTTGCTATTTCTTCCTTACTAAGAATTGGAGATCTGCAAGCCCTCTCGGTGTCGCCGCCGTGCTTGGAATTCTCTCCCGGTATGCTGAAAAGAAGTACTGCAAACATTGGGCAGTTCTTACTACCTTCTCCCGGGTATGTTCCTAAGGTCCCCACAAATATTGTCGGGCCTATTGTGCTGCAGGTCTTCTGTCCTCCTCCTTTCCTGTCGTCGGACCAGTCCAAGCTGAAACTCCTCTGCCCAGTTGGGGCCCTGGACGCTTACGTCCACAGCTTACGTCGTTCTGCGGGGTTACAATTCTTTATTTATGCCGTTGTATACACAAAATGCTGGCAGTATTCGGACAGCGTCACGCTCGCTCGGCAGCCTCTCCTCGCTCCTGGCCGCCTCACTCCTATATATGCAGGGAGAGTACATGGTTAATTACCCCCAGCTGGAGGTTCATCACCTCCCGCTAGCACCGTTCCCCAAGCCACTCCCCCTCTCTCTCCCCTGCAGCCGAGCCGAAACCACACCCACCACCACAATATATTATGGGCAAGGGTATTCATTTGGACCCCCCCAATGTCTAAACCATGGTTACACCCTTGCCAGTACCAACCATGAAGAAGGAGCTAATGCGCTTTTTGGAACCTGGT
Organism: Apeltes quadracus; assembly: GCA_021346845.1. Lineage (NCBI taxonomy): Eukaryota > Metazoa > Chordata > Actinopteri > Perciformes > Gasterosteidae > Apeltes > Apeltes quadracus. Next base: position 2,872,718 of record CM037934.1, on the reverse strand, counting down.
CGGCTATTATAGGACTTTTTGTAGGAACTTTTCTACAGTGGCTCTGCTCACTGATTTGCAAAGCAAAGTTTGTCACAAAGCTGTCAGGACTATGTCGTACAGGTAAAAACACTCCTGTGCTCGGCACCAGTTCAGGCTGCTCCGTATCTGGACAGGCCATTTAAGCTCCATGTGGACGCTAGCCATATGGCCGCTTGGTTTGTCTTAATGCAAGCGGATTACCTGGGGGTAGAGAAGCCAGTTATTTTCTTCTCGAAGAAATTTAATTTGTGTCAGCTGAACTGTGCAGTTGTTGAAAAAGAGGCGCTGGCGCTAATCATGGCTTTGAAACATTTTGATGTTTATGTTAGTGGCAGTGGTACCTTGCTAATTGTATACACTGACCACAACCCGCTGACCTTCCTTAATTCTTTGCAGTGTTCCATTGAGAGGCTGTTGAGACTTGCGTTACAGTCGTACTGCCTACAGTCGTACCCGTACCGATAATGTTGTTGCAGACGCATTGTCCAGGGCTCCCCGGCAGTGAGCAATTACCATCTGCTTTCCCTGCTTTCATTCCTGCCTTACTGTTTAAATTGCTTCCAAGGTGCACCGGTTGCGACAGTAGGAACCTGGGACTGAGGATGCAGGGCTGGTGACAGAGGGATGTCCAGTAATGTATATAGGGTTTGTTTTTTTTTTGTCTGCGGTGTGGTATTTTTTTAGTTTGTTTTGGGTCTGGCATTCCCTGCAGGGGTGCTAGCGGTCGACGTCCATATGCTTGCGCACATAACGTGCTAGTTAGTTTGCATTACCGTTACCGTTCCGCATTAGCGTTCCGCACGGAACTACGTGTTACGTAGGTAGGTAACGGAGGGAGTGGTATAGCGATCAGATGTTTCCTAAAAATAAACGTTGTTCACGAGTCTCAAGTCAAGTCTGAAGTCACTGTGTGTGCGACTTAAGTCGCACTCGAGTCCGAGTCTCAAACTCGAGTCCCCATCTCTGCTGGAGAGGGCTAGTTTAAAGCTCCGCCTTCCTGGCAACTTGGGCTGCTGATCACTCTGCCTCATCGGAAGCCCTCCTGTGTGGATTGTCCTGCCGAGATCTAAATAAAGACTACCTTTTGGTCAACTGGCTGCATCTCTTGTATTGGCTCATGGCTGTCAGAGCCAGGTCGTGACACACTAACTGCCAGTTAATTACTGTGATTCCTTTTACAGTTAATTATTTTGAATTTCACAGTGGGTTCGTCAACAATTTTTTAAAATTAATTTCAGATTTTAGCTCTCAGCATTCCAACCCACTTTTAGTGGGAAATGAATTTTCTAGTTACAAAATCAACCACCCAAACCCAACAAAAATACTCTTCCATATGTAAGCCTTCATTAAGGTAAGACCAATGTCCATTTGAGTGTACTGATATCTTCATCTAGCTGTATGCTCTAAAGGCATATTGTGTTTAAAAAGTCTAGTTGTATGTAAAACATCTAAAAATTGCTACTGTTCTATCCTCAGCCTGCCTTCAATGCTGGCATTATGTCATTATGGTGGGGCGACGATGGTGCATGGAGTAGAGACCCGGCAACATGTTTATGGGCCATACCTCATTTATTGTTTGAGAAGAAAAAGTTCAAGACTAATATACATTAGATGTCAGTTACCACAGAGAGTAGTTCAGAAAGATTACCAAATTATGTGAGAGTAGCGAAACTGCTGTTGGATGCTGGTTTTCTGCACCCTACGGACATCTGAACAGCTGATATCCTTGTGTGTAAAAAACAAAGCATGGTACAACCTTTAATGTCCAGGCTTATTTAATTGGTTCAAAAGGAGTGGGAACATTGTCATTGAGTTAATACATCACACACATTATACTGGGGTCAAATGCTAAGCTTGGTTAGCTTCACTCACAAATTGGATAGCACAAATTCTATTTCAACATCTTCGCTATTAAGAAAATAATAAGACACGGTACAGAAGACATAAAAAAGACACAGTACAGAAGACATAAAAAAGACACAGACGAGTAGGCAAGATATAAAGAGACACAACTTTTACTGCCTACAAACAATACGCACCCAAATACAAAATTATGACAAAAAGGAGTGAGTAACATTAAATTAAAAGGTTTGTACAACTGAATCCAATGACGTCCAAACCAAGTCTGGATACATTACTCAAAAGTATCTTTCTACTATCTCTTAAAAGTAGTAGGTCAAAAAATGTAATTACTGTCACAGTGGCTCAGGTAAATCATCTGACAAAGAAAAAACGTTCAAACTGAATTTTGAGAGATTAAGATCACAAGAACAGGAGTATTTTTCCTTTGTGTTATATACTGTCATGACAAGTTTACTCGGCCTGCATCAATGTTAGTGTCCATGTTACGGGATTCTTCTTTAACACCCGAAGAATTCCATTCGTCTTCCAACAGACCCTAATTTGATGTCTTCAGGGCCATCTGCATTGGAAATAAAACAAAGAATAAAGAAAGTGTCACAACGGTCGGTTGGCGAGGCAGGACTCAAACGCCGAGTTCGGAAGAACAAAACTTTTAATCCAAAGGCAGACAGGGTACAGGCAGGAAAAACCAACAAACAGATAATGGCGCGACAAGGGAACGACCGACACATAGGGCTTAATTACACAAGGGAGGTGCAGGTGATTGGAAGCAGGTGGAATCACTCAGACAATCACAAGGGGAGACAGGACAAGGCAGGAAGTGAAGTTAACCCAGGGAAACCAGAAACATCACAATAAAAACAGGAAAAGGGACCAAACCATTACAGAAAGAACAAATAGTCAATATATGAATATGTACTTATACCACATATGTGACACAAAACATTATATATATTTTTGATATAGTCGTTAGTTTATGTCACCTTGTGAACAATGTCTGCAAACTGGTGAGCTCTGTCCATCAGTTCAACTGTCTTGTCCTCAGCACGAGTCAGTCCCTCTCCGCGCTGCCCCACAAGCACATTCACCCTGTGGACTACATTACCCATAGTGCTCCTTGTGACACAGAGCCCTGGCTGACCTGGTCATACACATAAAAGAAGAAAAATAAAAAATATCCAAAAGATATTTGTTAATGTGAGCAGTCAATGATATGCTGTCTTTCTATCTATGTTTACTGGAGCATGTATGGCGCATAACAGATAAACAATAAACATCACACCACAATGGCCACACCAGCCAGACAAGCTGCATGCTATGTATGCATGCAACTTGTATGAGCCATTCTGCACACATGACATCCATTGCAGTCTGTCCATCCCAGGAGAGGGATCCCTCCTCTGGCGTTCTCCCTAAGGTTTCCATTTTTTCCCTGGAAGGGTTTTTTCATTTTTTGGGAAGTTTTTCCTGTGCCGATGTGAGGGTCTCGGGGCGGAGGATGTGTACAGACTGTAAAGCCCTCTGAGGCAAGTTGGTAATTTGCTATTTTGGGCTAGACAAAATAAAATGAATTGATTGGTGTGCAGGAATAGTGGTCCCAAAACCCAATGGAAAGATAAGAGTCTGAGTTGACCTTACTAAACTCAATGTGTGCAGAGAAAGACAGTGGATCATTCATTAGCCCAGCTGAATTGCGCGCTGGTGTTCACAAAGCTGGATACACATTGTGGGTTTTGGCAAATACACTTAGCACAGGAGAGCTGTGAGCTCACAACATTTATCTCAGCGCTGTATCTTAAAGTACATTTCAATTCTTAAAATGCATCTCAAGGATTGAGGAGAGGAGCTGAATACTGCAGATTTCTTTTCAACAACGCATGATACATTAAAAAAAAGATTTAAAAAATGTGTTTATCATTCCTTAAATGCAAAATTGCATTTTACAATATGACTGTGTAAGTATGAGGTGCTGTTGAACCATAACTTAGTGCCAGGCACATCACCCATCCGAGGACACTGCCCCTGTCAGTGGGTTCAATGGTGCCCCACGGTGCCTATCAGTCTCAAAGCACAGGGCTTCTTAAAGGCTGCTATTGTGTCGACCTCCCAGAAAAGAACAAAGTGTCCTCTCATCTGACCGCCAAATCAGGGAGAGGCCTTTCTGCAGCAGCAGAGAGCAGAGTGGACAAACAGTGGAGGATTCATTTGGACAGTGAAGGTACGGATGAAAACCTGTGACAGGAAGTATGTAATTTTGAATTCCAAATCACACTGACAAATTCAGTGTTACGGTAATAGTTGTATTTAGAGCAGTCCCTGCAAGTTAGGTTGGTAACTTTATCATCGGTTAAATGTTAGTTCACTAGTCAGGTTTTTATGTGACAAGGTAACAGTTTTTGTATTTTATTCCAGCGGTGAGGATTTGCTTCGCGTTGAGTGTTTGTCCTTTACTTTATTGTTCAACTAACCCACACACACATACTCACACACAAATATAAGTTGTCTTACCTTTGTCACGCACCATTGGTGTCTAAACGCAACGTCTATTGTGGCCCTGCTATCTACTGCTATTTTTGTTTGTTAGTTCTGCCTAGATTGACTTTGTTGCATTGTACAGGGCCCCACGTCCGTATTGAGAATTCCTACATCAGAGTTCTTAAGTTGCGATGTATTGACAGATAGACAGTTACTTAATTGATCCTGCAATGACAAATACTTTGGTACAGCAGCATTAATATATACAGGTCTTTTAAAACCAATATTGTTGGTTATTAATGTGGGGGATTTTATTTTTTATGTTGCTGTTGATAATGACAGCCTTAATAATGCCTTATACATAAGGTCAACTAGTGAGACAAAAGTCAGAAAATTGTTAAATTGCCCCATTCAGACTAGGCTGGAGAAATATGTCTTCTTTATTGGATATTATAAATCTAGGTCTTGTTTAACAGAACATTAAAAACTGTCCTATGTAGCTGTAATTAAGATACTCTTGCTCCAGAGGTGTCTACAGACCCATTTCTAACCTTCACCTCACTGAGAAAGCAGTCGTGTGACTTTCTACGTAATAATGTTGTTTGGGGGTTTTCAGTCAGGATATAGAGTGCATCATAGCACAGAAATAGCACTTCTGAAAATTACGAACGAACGATCTACTGGCATCGTACGAAGGAATTGTCTCTGCTCTTTTCTCGTTTGAACTGTATTTGACACATTGATCATTACTATTTGATTGGTACTAAAGTTATATTTATCTGATCAAACCCAGTTTGTGTTGTAAACAATGAAATGCATCGTAATTATTTTATGTAGTTCATCTTGTACATCTATCACACATCTGGCCATCCTGGGAGAGGGATCAGTCTTCTGTCACTCCCTAAGGCTTATTCCTTTTGTGTTTTCCAATAAAAATAATCCTGGGCTGATGTGACGTTCATGGGACAGAGGATATTGCATGTGTACAACTTGTGGAGCTCTGAGGCAAATTAAAAATTACATGGCAATTTAAAGGTATTTACCATAAACAATGGACCTGCAAGATCACTTAATTACTTAATCCCCCCAATTCATCACTGCTTTACCTCGAACTTGTGATCGATTTTGTTTCGCTACCATTATATTCCTCATACGATTAAAGAAAGCCTTGCAGCGGTAGATCACCAGATTCATGGTGCAGGAATCTGAAATAACACATTGAAACAGGCTCATTTAAACATGAACTAAATGATTTCCAGCATATCATGAATTTAGAGACTGATATGACACTACCTCCTGTTAGTTTCGATTGGCAGTTGATGAACTCTGTCTCTCTTGGAGGAATGTCACTCTGCCGTCGGACCTGCAGGGTTCTGGATGCAGAGACTGGTGAGGAGTCACTGGAACCACATCCGACATTGCGGTGAGCACACTGACTAGCTTGTCCCTGGTTTCCCACTTTGCCCAGACGTCCTGCTTTCCCCTCCCAGTAGGTCTGGCAGGCGTGGTACAGGATTTGGACAAAGATGCACTTCTCTGCTGATGAGCTGGCTACCCACTGGTCCATAGCATTGTCAAACACCAAGTCAAACTCTGGGCTGTCCTGGAAGAGCAGCATACAGACACGAGAACAACATTGATATGTTGATAGACCACTACCGATAAGAACAGAATGTCCACATGCTGACCTCGTTGGGGTTGATACCGTTGACATGTCGGAGCTGCTCCACCTTCCACTGGGACCTTCGAGTGAAGGAAGAGGAGCCAAACTGCTTTACCTTTACAATGAGGAGCTGATGTGGTCTTGTGTTGGTGACTAGGTAAATCATAAACAAAATATGATATCCAGCCTTCAATAATTACTTTTCAAAAATAAGTTAATAACTGCAAAAAATATACTGGGATGGACACTTATGAGAAGTAACTGTTCTCTAAATATATAAAACATAAAACAATCATAAAACATCAAGATATATGAGGCAAGAGGATATCAAGTTTCTACTTTTCCATATATTGGTATAAAGTAGGTGGTATATAATAAAAGAAATCATGCAAAAAAGAGAATTTTGAAATGTGTTACTGAAAGCAACATTAGTCTTTAAGAAATGGTTCACAGAAAAACACATTTTGAAGCACGGATTAAAGACACAATGGAAACGGACTATCAATACCCTGTCCAAAAAGATCATTAGATCTTTAAAAGAAGTGTCACACCTACTTCCACGCTCACACCAGCATACAGACACAGCGTGTTGACTACGCACATCGAATAACTGTAATTCATTCGTTTTCAGCTTTGCGTCACTGTTTATTTTATATTTAACTCTATATCAGCCAGTGAATCAGGGAGTTGAACCTACAGCCTCAAACTGGTCCGCTGAGGAGAGGCTTTTTCTTACATGATGAACTTAATGACTGCCTGTCTGTAAAAAACAAACCATTTGCAATTTACAGACTGTCAATTATGATCTAACTTTCACTAAAAGATGAGTCTTAGAAGTCATATTTAACCTGAAACACAGATGAATGTGACGTAGTCTCCTTTGGGTCCAGTAGACAGAAAAGATATTCTCTTCCTTTTCCTCCTACGCACCTCCACCGCCACTAACAGGCGCTCATTACGAGGGATGAAGACCTCTTTGTTGATAGCAGACTGAATGGTCATTGTAGTCCTGTAACCTGCACAGGTGATGGATGGACATCAGTATACTGGCAGGTCATGGTCAGACTAAAATAACAACCGGCTTCAGGCTGAACATGTTTTGTACACGTGTTGAAGTGACTTTATTGAGTTTGACCTACAGACATGAGAAATTTAAGATAAAAAAAAGATAAAAATGCATAATATTTAGCTATATTTTTCTCTCTCTCTCTAGAGATACTATCAATATTATTTAGAACAGTTTTTTTCAATTATTACTATTAATCATAATTTCTCAAGCAAAAAACATAATTTCTGGCTGCAGTTCTCAGTATTAGAGTAATCTAAATGACTGCGTTTCCATCAGTGAAAAGTGAGTTAAACCATTTACTTTGTTCTGTTATTTCAATTAATTGAAACAATGAAAACAAATCCATGGATTAATCGTTACCTTAGCGATAATAAAATCAATTTAAATAACTACTTTTCCTATAATACTTTCAGATGCTGCCGTTAGGAAGAGCCTTATGATAAAGTGATAAGCCCAATTAAACAATCATCGGAGCAAATGGTAAAGAGGCTAATGCAGATAAAAATATTCATCTTTTTTTTCCATACAATTTCCGCTTCATGCTTCAAATGTCTGTCAAAAAGGTTTGACCAACAGGTTAGCCTACCTGTTCTTGTCCGTTTCCTCCGAATTTTATAGGGATCTCTTGTAGCCTACTGCCTGCTTTTCTTGTTAGTTCCAACCCCAGACAATTAGCCTTTTTAAATGTTTCCCAGGATTCTGTCATGAATGTATAAGCATGCACACAAAGCTCGATCCTTGCTGTGAAGGCAGAAAAAACACAATCCATCTGATTTGAGGAGGTTGCACGTGGTTTAAGGCTTGGAAGTCAGAGAACAGACACTGGCTGTCTCAAACCCCCCCCTTCCATTAGAACACTAGTCAGCTCTGCGCACTTCTATGAATATTCAAATTGTTCATTATTGAAGAACCACAAAAGGAATTGTAGCTACACAATAGGCTCAGTAACTATAAATATCCATTTTCATCACAAAGCATCTTGCTGTAAAATTGAGTTCAGGTACGGGTCAAACTGTGTATATAGGGCAGAGGTATTCAACTATGATGTAATGAGGTCTGGTTAGAGAAAATTTCCAGAAGCAAAGGTCTGGCAAACGGATTGCGTGCTGTGTGGCCAAATGCTTCCGCATATCCCCTTTTTGTCGAAATTAAACTCTTACAACTGTTGCAAATAACTGCATTGGCGTCTTTTCGAGTGAAATATAACCACACTTTAGATCGCTTCTGCCTCGAGGACATGTTTGCCGCGTAACCAAAAGAACGCAGTGCGCGCGTGTGACGTCATGAGTCATGACACATTTGCAACGAGCGGAACTGTTGGTCGGAATTGTTAAGCAGGTACACTAACGGTTCCAAGGAATTGATTCACTGGTTCTCGATTCCCATCCCTAGTTATAACTTTTTTTAGTGTGTCGAAGCATTAAGGTCAAGACAGTTCTGCTTAGACCACACCGCTAATGTGTCCATCTCAGTCTGAAACTCTCGTAGGGAATTAGTGGCTTCCATGATCACAGTGTCGTCAGAATATTTAGTATATATATTATACCTGGGTTATTGCTCCTACAGTCATTAGTGTGTACAGAACCAGTGAGAATACAGAGCCTTGTGGTGCACCGTTGGAAACTATCTTAGACGAGCTGAGGTGACCGTAGACTCGGGCCCTCTGATGTCTATGTGTCAAATGATAGGATCCATAGAATGAGGTGCGGGTTCACATCCGTTTGAAGCAATTTTTTCAGGGAAACGCATGTCGCTCGAAACGGTATCGCTCTCTCTCCTGCCGCTGCCTGCTGCGCCGTGGACGTGTGTGTGTGTGTGTGTGTGTGTATATGTGTGTGTGGGAGAGACAGCCCGCTCAGCGAGCTAGTCAAGTGCATAACAAACCGGGAGGTGCCCTGTCACCCGGACACCTCCCGGTTTGTTATTTCTCCCCCCCATCAATAACTCAGACCAAAAAGCTAGCCAGAAAAATGTCGGACCCCCCTCGTCGACAATTCATGCACTCGGATCTGCCATATTTTCGTAACCTAATGTGTTGGCAGGTATGGTTTAACTACGGGAAGACCAGTTAACCAAAGTTGACTACAGCTTCCCGTTGATCTTATGATGGACATTTATTGTGATAAACTACCAACGGCGAAATAAAAGCCTCTTATTAACGAGAGCGGTCCGAGAATCCTCCAGCTTACAGTGAGGTCTCTGCGCAAGACTGTCCGACCGACGAGCTAGCAGCCTGGGTAACGTCACGGTAAGCGTGTTGCGTCACTTCCTGCTAGCAGCGTGCCTGATCTCACCTAACTTTTCGTAGCTCTAGCTCAGTTGACTGTGCCGTGGTATTTTTCAGTACAAACGGCGAATTATCTATTGTCTACGTGAGGCGTTGCTAAACGCCTCACCATCTTGCAAGTGTTTCGTTTTGATCAAAATAGTTGCTTAGACGTTGTTTAGCGTCAACGTTACCTCCATTAGCATTAGCTTAGCAGCTAACCTAGTGATGTCTTCCCTCCCTACCTCTCCTGCTTCTTTGTGTTCGGTGTGTCACATGTTTAGCTATTCCTCTGCCTCCCTTACGGATAATGGTACATGTAAGAAGTGTAGTATATTTGATAGATTGGAGGCGAGGCTTAGTGAGTTAGAAGCACGGCTCCGCACCATGGAAGCTCAGTCGGTAGCTACTGTTAACCTGCCCTCACCCGTAGCCAGTGCGGACCACATAGACGTAGTGTTCGCTCCTGATAGCCGTCCCCCGGCAACCCCCGAGCGGCCGGGAGGGTGGGTGACTGTCCGGAGGAAGCATAAGTCTAAGTCGAAGCCCACGGCTAACCACCAACCACTTCACGTTTCAAACTACTTCTCCCCACTCAGCGACACACCCGCTGAGAAGCCAACTCTGGTGATAGGTAGCTCCATTCTGAGGAACGTGAAGTTAGCAAAACCAGGGACCATAGTTACGTGTATACCGGGGACCAGAGCGGGCGACATTGAGTCTTATCTTACACTGCTGGCGAAGGATAAACGTAAATACAGTAAGATTGTAATACACGTCGGCGGTAACGACTCGCGGTTACGCCAGTCGGAAGTCACTAAAGTTAACGTGGAATCGGTGTGTACATACGCTAAAACAATGTCGGACACCGTAGTTTTCTCTGGCCCCCTCCCAAACTTCATCAGTGACAACATGTATAGCCGCATGTCGTCATTCCGCCGCTGGTTGTCGAGGTGGTGCCCAGTAAATAATGTGGGCTTCGTTGATCACTGGAAGACGTTTTGGGGAGAGCCTGGTCTGATTAGGAGGGACGGCATCCATCCTACCCTGGATGGAGCTCAACAACTAACAATCTAACATCTAACAATCTGACCCAGTTTCTTAGTGGACTTAATCCATGACCCAGAGTTCAGACCAGGAAGCAGAGTCGCAGTCTTACACACTTCTCTGCGCTTCCATCTAAGCGGTCACTCACCCAAACCATAATTAACCCTATAATTAACCTTATAGAGACCGTATCTGCCCCACGGACACCTTTTGTTAAATTAAAGGTAAACAACCGAGGAGTTATATTAAATAACTTAATTAAAGTTAAAACCATTAATGCAACAGTGCAACAAAATAGGAGAGTTAAAGGGGGACTTTTGAATATTTGATCTCTGTCATCTAAAGCTGTTTTAGTAAATGAACTAATATCTGATCTCCATGTTGATGTATTTTGTCTTACTGAAACATGGATGTCAGATGGGGAATATTTTACCTTAAATGAAGCGACTCCTCCGAGTCATGTTAATACTCATATCCCTCGAGGCACAGGCCGAGGGGGTGGAGTAGCAGCTATTTATGACTCCTGCCTTTTAATAAACTTTCAACCTAAACTAGATTATAACTCATTTGAAAGCCTGGTTCTCAGTCTTTCGCAACCAACCTGGAAAATGTTCCAGCCGGTTCTCTTTGTAATAGTGTACAGGGCGCCAGGTCCTTATTCAGAATTTTTATCTGAATTTTCACAGTTCTTAACGAGTTTGGTCCTTAAAACGGACAAGGTAATTATAGTGGGTGATTTCAACATTCATGTGGATGTCGATAACGACAGCCTTGGTAGCAGTTGGTTTTTGTCAGAGGGTAAATAAACCAACTCATTGCTTTAACCACACACTCGACTTGGTTCTTGTGTATGGTATTGAGATAGAACATTTAACAATCTTTCCACAGAATCCTCTTTTGTCGGACCATTGTCTGATAACCTTCGAATTTCTACTACCGGAACCTCCTCCTGCCAAAGGTTTCTACAGTCGATGCCTATCGGATACCGCTGTAGCTTCATTTAAAGAAGCGATTCCTTCTGCTCTAAGTTCAGTGTCCTGTTTCAAGATACCGGACGACTCCTATGAAAACTTCAGTCCGTCCCAAATTGATAATCTTCTCGATACGGCTACGGACTCTCTGAGAGCGACGCTGGACGCTATTGCTCCTCTGAAAAAAAGAATGGCAACAAGTAGGAAGTTTGCACCTTGGTATAACCCTCAAACCCGCAACTTAAAGCAAACTGTACAGAAGCTTGAACGACTATGGCGTTCCACCAAATCAGAAGGATCTAGGCTTGTCTGGAAAGACAGCCTTAAAACATATAAGAAGGCTCTCCGGAGCGCAAGAGGATCTTACTACTCATCACTAATAGAGAAAAACAAAAACAACTCCAGGTTTCTCTTCAAAACTGTGGCTAGGCTGACAGAGAGTCACAGCTCTGTTGAGCCATGTATTCCTCTGGACCTCAGCAGTAACGACTTCATGAACTTCTTCAATGATAAGATTCTGACTATCAAAGAGAAAATTGATGGTCTCCTGCCCTCAACTAGTGCCGACCCGTCCTCGGATGTAGGAACCCTGGGTGTAGCAGTGGGCCCTGATGCCTACTTGGATGGCTTCACCCTGGATCAACTGACTTCTACAATTTTGAAGTCTAAATCTTCTACTTGTCTCTTGGATCCTATTCCAACGAAGCTGCTTAAGGAAGTTTTTCCTTTAATTAGCACGCCTTTACTGGATATTATGAATCTGTCCTTGTTGACACGGACATGTACCACAGTCCTTCAAGATAGCTGTAATTAAGCCTCTTCTTAAGAAACCTACTCTTGCTCCGGAGGTGTTGGCTAACTACAGACCGATCTCTAATCTTCCCTTCCTCTCGAAGATCCTTGAGAAATCTCTCGCAAGTCAACTATGTGACTTTCTTCAGAGCAATGCTTTGTTCGAGGACTTTCAGTCCGGATTTCGAGTGCATCATAGCACAGAAACAGCCCTGGTGAAAATTACGAATGATCTCCTACTTGCATCGGACCAAGGACTTGTCTCTTTTCTTGTCTTGCTGGACCTCAGTGCCGCCTTTGACACCATGGATCATCGTATCTTGCTGCAGAGACTAGAACATTTGATTGGTATTAAAGGAACTGCACTTAGCTGGTTTAAAACCTATTTATCGGATCAATCCCAGTTTGTGCTTGTAAACGGAGAATCCTCGAAGACCACCAATGTTGGTCACGGAGTCCCACAAGGTTCTGTGCTTGGACCCATTTTATTTACCCTTTATATGCTTCCTTTGGGCGACGTTATCAGAAAACACCGCATCAACTTCCATTGTTACGCAGACGATACTCAATTGTATCTGTCGATCAAGCCAGAGGAGACCGAACAGCTCGTTAGACTTCAAGAATGTCTTGGAGACATCAAAACTTGGATGACCTGCAACTTCCTGATGCTAAACTCAGAAAAAACAGAAGTTATCTTGATAGGCCCAGAGCGCCTTCGAAGTCAGCTGTCACGTGATACAGTTTCTATGAATGGAATTTCTCTGGTATCCAGCAGCACCGTCAAGAATCTTGGAGTTCTCTTCGACCAGGATATGTCCTTCAACTCTCACATAAAGAATACTTCAAGGACCGCCTTTTTTTCATCTACGTAATATATCGAAGCTCCTCTTTTGTGGAACCAGCTTCCACTTTCAGTCCGGGGGGCAGATTCAGTCAGCTCCTTTAAAATAAAGCTTAAAACTTTCCTCTTTGATACCGCTTATATTTAGGGCTGGCTTAGGTTTGCCTGGACCAGCTCTTAGTTACGCTGCTATAGGCTTAAACTGCCGGGGGACTTTTTAGGACACACCGAACTCCTCTGTCTCTCTCTCTCTCTCTCCCCTTTTACTAAAATCCACGTTGCATTAATGCACATGACTAATTCAGCTCCTTCCCGGGAGTTCTTTGTGCTTGCTCGCCGAGCAGGTCTCTGCAGATCGTAGTTCCGTCAGGACCCTGGTCCTGACTCTGGCCGTGGCCCTGCTGGCACCTGCTGCTGCTGTCATCATCATCATCATCATCATCATCATCATTTTAAATATGATTCATATCACTATTACCCTTTCCTAAAATCTTTGCTTTCCCTCCCCACAGTCTTCTGTGGATGGTGGTTCGATCTGATGGTGGTGGCCCCTGCAGTGGTCCTGTCGTACATCTGGCCGGCTACTTGGAATTCTTTGATTAATTTCTGTTATAGAAATTGAATGTATTCTACATCTGTATGAGTCATTCTGTACACATGACATCCATTGCAGTCTGTCCATCCCGGGAGAGGGATCCCTCCTCTGACGTTCTCCCTATGGTTTCTTCCCTTTTTTCCCTGGAAGGGTTTTTTTCATTTTTGGGGAGTTTTTCCTGTGCCGATGTGAGGGTCTTGGGACGGAGGATGTTGCATGTGTACAGACTGTAAAGCCCTCCGAGGCAAATTTGTAATTTGCGATTTTGGGCTATACAAAATAAAATGAATTGAATTGAATTGAATTGCGGTTTTTTGATGCGTATTTAGCTTAATGTGAAATGTCTGCACTTATTGTACCTCGCTCTGGATAGGAGCAGCTGCTAAATGCGTAAAATGTCAAATGAAAACTTAAAAAGTTAATTGTCAAGTCCTAAAACCTTGTCAGAAGTGAATATAGTGATTAATAAGATGGCGAATAATGTTTTGTGATGTTTGTAGACTCGAAAGCACGTATCAATCTGCAGTTACTGTTCTCAACAAGCAGCGGGTGCAGCCGTGAGCCCCCCCCGTCCAAAAGCACTCACAGTCTCTCAGTAGCCTTGCGCAGCAATGAGGACACTCACACCATGCCTGTCTTCTCTTTTTATAAAACAATTAGTCCTTCGAGCCGGATCTCAAGAACTCTTTTTCCTCTCAAGGTTTGGACCTGAAACTGTGCACAGGGAGTCTGTGACTCTTCTCAAAGTCCTCTGCCCTAGTCCGTTGGGTTTTGTGAGGCCAGGATCCGCTTGACTTGGAGGAGAGGGACGACATCTGTTTTTACTAGCAAAACCGGACTGGTGTTTTAAAAGTTTTCATCCTCTCTAAAAGCCCACTTTTCTTATTCGGTGCTACTGAAACAAATACGAATCAAGAGTTCCTGTTAGCAGAAAAAAAGGCAAGTTTCTATTAACTGAAGCCAGTCTGGGAGAATAGGTTTTAAAGCACTAAAAGATAATGATAATATATATATATATAGAATCGGGTCGTTCCCCACAGCAAACAGCAAAAATAGAAGTTATGACAGCGAAAGGGGGAAGTTTGCTGGGGTAATGTTTTTATTTTTTATTTTATGTTGAAAAGGCGCAGGTGCACAAGGTGGGAGTAAAAGAGATTGGGAAAAGTGAATAACGAGAGATGTGATTAATTCTCCTTTTCTTTCTTTTTTTTCATTTTAAGAAGTGATATACGGGAGACGAAGCCTCCTCTGCCTGTCTATCCTCCGACTCTCCCTCCAGTCTTCATCCACCCGTCACATCCTCCTCCACCTCCTCAGTCCCCATCACAAACCACAGCCCTGGTCCCACAGAGCCAGAGCCCAGACCTTGTGTCTTCACTGAACAAAGCTGTGAGCCAGAACTGCAGCATCCAGCTACAGGCAGCTGCCACCAGATCTGTTTATGCCAGCAGCAACAGTGCTGCGGAGAAAAAAGAAAAGAGGATTAATACGCTGATGATGATGTTGAAGTATCTGAAACCTGTTTGTTTTTATGTGTATTCCTGAGACAAATAGAGTCGTGGAGGCGTGTGGACCGGGGGCCTATGGGGGGACAAAAGAGTGGAGCAGGGAGAAGGCCTTCAAAAGACGGGATGGTGTTTGGATGGAGGCGAGGAAGAAGAGGACAAGTGGAGGTGGTGGATCCCTCTTCAACGGACAACAGGTCATACACACACACAAACACACAGCCATAGGCTGATGGGGAACAGGAGAGAAGTACAACAAATGTGAGATAAAAGAAATAAATTAACTCGTAGAGGATGCATGGTAATATTTCTGTGCAAGAAGCACGCAAATCTTTTTTTTTTTTTTTTTTAACCTCACGATAAATAATTAAAATAGGAATAAATGGGTTTATTAATTGATAAAATGACACTATGAGCGTAAGACTACAAACAAACACCAGCACACAGAATATCTGTCGGTGCAATTAGGGATCATAGATCCAAAAACAGGTTTACAAACGAGACAACAATTGGTATTATGAAAGATTTGTTTAACCGGTTTCTTCAAAATGAATAAATGCTGTTGGGATAAAGCACGAGTGACTGATGTGAAAGCATTTAACTCAACAAGCAATTTTGGTTCAACTATAAGAAGTAATTAAATAGTTACACAAAGCCTAAAGGAAATTTATGACGTAACTCCTCAATCTGTCTAAGAGAATAAGAATTGGTGATGTGCACTGAAAAGTTTCTACAGAGAGACTCAAGGTCAGAGATAAGAGATGCACAGGCCTTCTTTACAACAACGATGAGAGAAGACCAAAACAAATCTTTGCTGAAACAACGAAGGGTTTTGAGAAAGTGACGTGTCACTGAACGGTGGCACCCTAAAGGATATTCCTCTTCTGATGAAACAAGCAAATTCAAGGGGAAAATGTATGACTTTAATGACCAGATCTATTAAACATGGATAATTGGTATTGCAATTACTCAATAAAGTAGAACTACCTAAGGAAACGGAGCGTTTAAATACATAGCAACAATTGAAGGTAAAGTTTCAACATGAAACCACAAACCACCTGAACAACTTTCTTAAGGAAAAACTTTTGGGGGAAACTGAGATAATGCGGTGAACACATGTGGAACGCATTTGGCTATGATGAGGATGTGTTGGATTAACAAATGCTCAAAAGGGGGGATGGAAGTACTGATAAACATTTGTTGGCATGCATTGATTGTGAAAAACACACTCCAAGATTTAAAGAAAACATAAATATGGGCTTCATTGGACTAAATTAAAGGTAAAGAAAATTATTATTGTCTGACAATCATAGAAATGTTTTCCAAATTAATTATAATGCACAGGAGCTTTTAACAAAGGCAAAAGCCTCAACAGAAGAAATAGGACTGAGATACCGGAGATAAGGTTTTCGCCAGCACACACACCGTGTCAATAAAGAAACAACCTATCTGATCTGGTCTACTTTTGGGAAGAATGTAAATTATTGCTCTTATTATCCACAGTCAGCAGGACTGATAGAACAAATAAATGGTACTATTAATTAAGAAATTAAAGGGGCTCTAACTTTTGAACAATTAGATGATGGAACTTATTAGCTTGCCAAACTTAACTCAGTCGTTAAAGAAAATGAACAAATGGGAGAGAACAAAGCAGAAGATATGAATAGAAAAGAAATTGCGTTGTCTGCTCAATGTTTTTCCTACACAGAAGCTGCCTTATCGGGCCATGAAGGCCACAGAGGACCTGACATGAACCGAGCACACGAACAAGCAGAGAGAGCACACTGGATCCACCTCATGCAGGATCACAACCAGGAGCCATTTATTGCCACGTATGCTACACACATAGAGTAATTTGTCTTAATGGGGATTGCACCGCTAATGACTCAGTTTAGCAGATACCTGACTCCTCCGAGGCGTGGCTGGCTAACCAGGGAGGTGAGTACAATAGGGTCACCTAGTTGGAACCAGTGAAGAACCCAAGTGTAAGCCATTAGGGTCACTTATAGGAGGGACCAATAACGCCCGGAGGTTTACGGGGGTCTGTAAGATGGAGCTCAGGGTGGATCTGCAATGGTGCCACCTAGACCACGAGTCAACTTGCAAGTATTTAGGTTTTGTTAGATTAATGGTAACAGAAATAGAAATCGTCATAGACACACACACACACACACACATATATTTAACTGAAACGCAATTCCTAAATAAAAAAATAAAGAGGGAACAATTGGTAAAAATGTTTAAAATATATAGAAACTGCTTGACTGAACTTTGTTGTTTGTTTTTATCATACGAGAAACATCGAGTGGATCCTGGACTGGACTCCGCTTCGCCACCCGCTGTGATCTCCCTCTGTACCACCAGCCTCCCACCACACCAAGGCTGATGAAGAAGAACCAACAACTACAGCCCATCAATGAAGATTACGCATGATCTGAACGAGAGACGACAGGTGTCTGACGAGCAAAAGCAACCAGGACTCATTTGGTCAGTCTGAAGATCCACAGAATTAAAAATAACTTAAAAATAACGTCATGAAATTGAAACGTCGAGGAAGCAGAACCTTTGGAGAACGACCAAAGATGGTCGTGTCAGCACAAATAATTCCAAGCCAACAAAGTAAGAGCCCTGACAAGAGCAGAGAAGAGAAGCTGTACTAGGGACGAAGAAAGAAGAAGAAACATTGATGGGCAAAGACATTTGAAACACACTAGTTGAAAACTTTGTGTGTGATCACCATGGCAACGTGGACATTGGCGCTGAGAAGGGAGGTCTCCCATCAGCAGTAGAGGAGGGGAGGAGCAGCATGGTGGTCGAGGTGGACCCAGTGACGGATCAACACACACCACACCCCATTTGGGTGAGTTAATTTTAGAGTGTGATTTACGGATTAAGCAAATAAATGGACTCACATCCTTTAAGTAGAATGCTGGAATCACAGTTCGGCAAATGAAAGAATTGGGCTTATCACTGGGTTATTTTTTATCTCAGTGGCTGTATCGCTCCTCGCTGTGTTTGGGTGCCTCTGATACTTGGTATTGGAGGATTACAGCAGCGAAGGCTGGATGCTGCCATGAATAACTAATTTGAAGATTTCTCAATAGGAGGATGAGAATTGGGAAAACTGCAGCATGTTGGGGAAGTCATCTCGACTCCTGACAGATTACATTGAGGCCTCAATTGCCTTATTTGAATACAATTCTGACACCGGATTATGAAACTAAACTTTACTAGTCAGGAATTGTGATAAAATGATGAATTTTCTGTAGACAGCATGTTCTGAGATATTTGGGTTTTTACTTTACAAGTAATCTATGTGACTTTCCAGCTTCCTTATATGTCTTGGTTTTATGAACAGGCAATTGGTTTGGTTAAACATTTTTTATTTTTTATTATGTTTCGGTGTTCATTCCTGGTGTTATATATATATTTGATGTTTTACATTTGCTTGCTAAAAAACTCAAGACGAGTTCTCACAATAACATATTTTTTGCAATATTAAGTGTGAATAATCAAAAGAGTGGAATGTAATGGTGAAATATGTTATAGCATAGTCTTATATTAACAGTGATTATTGTCTGTATTGAACTAACGCGTGAAAGCAGGGTGATTCAAAGTTTATCTTCTGCAGCTGTGGAAGGAAGGACGAGTCAACTCCCTACGCAAAGGCTCGAACAAAGGAGCTGTGTTGCCCCATTTTTAACTATGTTTCTCAACTTGGTTTGCCATATTTCATATGGGAATGTCCTTCACATGTGTATGTATAAAAGCTCAGTGTTCTGACGGCTCGAGGATGCCATTTTCACAGGCACGTAGCCTGTGTATTTGACCTCCTGCTTGCAAGCAAATAAATGGATTTTTAAAACTCTGATCATTCATCAAGACCCTCTAATAAGAAAAACTTATTAGACAAACATCGAAACAAGTCATTCTCTTCTACCGAGCTTTTATTGAAATATTCCACAACAGGTGACAGCAATGGTGGTTGCAGAATGAAGTTGATCTATATAAAGCTTGGGCGGTAGTTCTGGAAGGAAGACTATTTCACAGCGTGTCAATAGGAGGGGCTGGCGTTTCAGCTGTTCGCTAACAGCAAGGGGGGAGGGAGGGACGGTGGCCACGTGTACAAACAAACAACCAATCGGGAGCGGCTGTGCGTCGGTCTACCAATCATAACATTCCTGTCAAATATTTAAGGAGTGATCTTGGCGGGTCCTGTCAGCTGTTATATCAGGGCAGACCGGATCCGACCCTCCTCCACCCCAAGCACCTCCGGTCACACTACAGGCAGCATCGGCCGGCAACAACTTCCTGACTTCAACACCACCAGTGTCCGGACTCGGGCTGGAATTCTGGAGGATCAGAACTTGGAACCACGGCCCCTGATCATCGTAGTTGAGGATAGAGTCCAAATCGCCAAAGACACAAAATTCTCCTTAGACACAAAATGTTGTTATACAAGTAATAAAGGGGTTTAATTGCAGAACGAGTCTGTCCTGATTGAACTGCTGCTGCTTTGATCATCATCATTATTAAACATTATTCACATTACTATTACTGTCATCATAAACCAACATTACCCTTTCCTAAAGTCTTTGCACTTTCCCTCTCGAAAAGAAAGCAGTGGACATTGGGTAAAAATATATAATAAAATATAACATTGTAAGCTTGATTTATAGCATGTTTGAGTTATTTTCAGTTCGTCAATAAAGTAATTTAATTCAAATTTATATCTTAGAATTTACAGATTCTAAACATCGGTCTGCATACCAGCATGATTAAATGGAAATCCATTATCTGTGAGGCTGCAGATAATATGCTTTGTTTATGACTTTAACTTCTTAAAACACATTCAAAATGTTCAAAGATCAATAAATATATCAGAATCAAAAAACATACTGTACAAGAAATTTGACTTGGCGTTTGGTGCATGACAGACAGTTCGACAATGGACAACAAGACAACATTGTGAAAGAAATAAAATACAATGGGTTAGTAATCTAAGGCTATGGGGGTTAGTTTAAAAATAAAGGAAGAAGAGTTAAAAAAAAAGTTAAACTAAAGTGCATCAGCAAACAGAAAGTGACAAATAAAAGCGTTTGTGGAGGTGGAATGTGAAGAAAGTGACCAAAGGGGTGACAGTCAGTGGGGTACACAGGCTCTGTTGATGAGCCCGACTGCTTTATTCCAGACATAAAACAACAGTTCAGTCAATGCAAACATGATACAACACATGGTTTAATATTACAGTAGCGTTAAAGTAGCATAAATGGATAGATTCTCATTTTTTAGCTCTAATCATTCCTTTAGTTGCTGCTATACGCTTTACTAGAAGTCACTGCTTATTGAGTAGCAGTGATGCAAGGGTCTCTTAACTGTAGTGTAGTAAGGAATGTAGTGTTACTAAGGATATTTGCGTGCACTCAGGAAGCTGGGTTACTCCGAGAAACCAGATTATGCCGGTAATCACAATGTGTTTACATTTGGAGTGGTAAACTGGAGTGTACGCATGGCACATTATGCAGCTGGCATTGTCCTCGACTGCACTGATTTGCTTAGTCGTTGTTTGATGGAGTAGATGCAGGGTTGATGAAGAACGAGTGTCCAAAATGGTCTGCTGACATGAGATCAAACTGAAACAATGTAGTTGTATTCTGCTGATTATCGCATGATGTTTCAGAGTAAAACTCTGTAATCTATGACAGTATTCTATACTAAAGGCCTTTCCTTTTCTCTGAATTATCATAGCATGCAGACGTCTAAAAAATCTGCAGTCTGGCTAGATGTA
This sequence comes from Apeltes quadracus, assembly GCA_021346845.1. Classification (NCBI taxonomy): domain Eukaryota; kingdom Metazoa; phylum Chordata; class Actinopteri; order Perciformes; family Gasterosteidae; genus Apeltes; species Apeltes quadracus. The sequence goes on along the minus strand of CM037934.1, from coordinate 2,851,822 downwards.
ATCAGTGAAACAGTTAAGTGAGTGTACGCTTGCACACAACAATCTTCTCTTCAATTTACTTGATTATAATATTTGTTACTTGTCAACCAGTAAATGAAAGTCTTTCATTGATATCCTTTAAGTAATTGAAATAGACTACAATACATTAGAAAAAAAATACTGTATTGTGGAATTTAGTGAACATCGCAGCCATTAGTCAGGCCTTCAACTTCTGCATTGAACTATATATGTAACGGTATATGTAAATATAAAGCAAAACAAAACCAAGCAACACAAAACAATAAATACAATTAAATGAATAGAAAAAACAAAACAAAACAGCACTGGCAGTCAACGCCTGTAGGCTTCTCACTGCAACCTGGCTGTTTTATGTTGTCTGCACGACTCAATGTACCAACGCATGAACAAAGGCATCTAGAAAGCACTTCTTTGTAGTCCATCTTCAGAGAAATTGTAGTTTCACTGCTGCTGCTGACTAACGTCACTAACATGCGTCTCTCGTCGCATTATAACTACGTAGTTTAGTAAAAGCGGGGTCGGATTCCCTATAATTCGCGGAATTCTTTTCCTAACTTGACGATTTGAATCCAGCCCAGATATGGCTTATATCCGGTGAAGGACACTAATTGGAAACCCGGAAATAGGAGGGGATAGGGCCTACCAACATCTACGGTAGTTTAGGAGGTACATTAGTTACATTAGCTATTACATTAGCTAAAAGTAAACATGATCTCAAATATTAATTATGTTGAACTCATTTTTAAGGACATTTTAAGGACTGCCATTGTTTGTTTGAATTGTATTGGTTAGTGCCATTCCCCTGCCATTGTGTTTTCATTATTGTGTTCAAAAACCCTTTGTGTGACTTTTTGAGCTTGCCTGTTTTCCCTTGGTGTGGCTGTGGGGCAGCACTCGTTTCCGCCAATAGGTGGCAGTTAGCGGGTTAGTAGGCAGGGCGGGCGCTGTGACACTTACACAGAACAAGTGACTCTGACTAACGTTGGGAAGTACAGACTTCAGGAAGACAGAGTGTTGCTGACTGAACAGAGACTGTTGAGCGTGTACCAATTACATTACCAATATTTCACATTTCCCAATAATATATTAAACAATATTAAATTGTTTGTTTTTTGACTTTATAATTTTTATTTGAATTGAGGTATTTGAATGATGATAAATGTGTCTTTCAATCTATATCTAGAAGGGAGTGATTGAAAGTGAAATGACCCAAACTGTAAAGTGTCCAGTTTCCATGTTATGCCATCTCAAGGTTGTCTTCTGCAGGTTCAAAAGGCTCTTGTGGTCTGTACATGAAGGTGAGGAGGAACAGCGCCACATCATAAGAGCACCAATAGGCCGTGTGTGAGGTCACAGCCGACCAATAGCGGCTCTCCACCAAGCCCTCCCGCAGCTCAAAGTCGATGCGTCTTTCCAGTTCCACTAGACCAAAGGAAACAACAGATTAAAATCGAAATGCATTCAGGATAAGAAAACAATGTTTACCCTTAGTTGTTGGAATTGGAATTCTATATATCTCATATTATTCATGATATGACTCATGATATTTTTTTTTATCGTAGTGTAACGGCGGTTATTAATTTGTCATGAGCCACGATAACTATTTTACAATTCGGCGAGTTTGAGTGCACTTTCTTAGTGTGGCTTAGCTGTCTCAGTTTTTGTTTGCAGGCACTTCAGAGATAGATGTGTGTGGAGCTGAAGAGCCGTTTAACAGCTTGGGTTGTTTGGCCGACGATCGCCCAGCTGAGGGATCCATGCGGACCTGCCTGCTCCCTTTTTTGGCAACGGTAGCCAGAGCTTCCTTGGCTGGATGAGACAGTCTCTTACAGTAGTCTTCTCAAAACATGTCTAAAATAATAAGCACTGAATGTGAGACACAAGCATTTCATCGAGGTGGCGTCTTAAACTGTGTGGTTCCTGTAACCCAACGATGTAATACAATCAACAAAATGGACGTTAAAAAATGTATGCAGAGCACACATTAGATAAGAAAAACAGACAGAAATGTCTTTGACAACAAGGCAGGCTCAGATAAAATAAAACACATACAAAAACAAATAGACAATTCTCATTTGCTCTAAAAGCATGCATGTGCAAATTGCAAAAACATGATTTGTCATAAATGGTTGTTCAGTGTAGCAATGGCTGTGGGGATTCAATAAGTGACTCATAGACCCTGGTTAAAATGTCCTTGCTCACACTAATATCTCTGAGTTTTCCCAGCAGGTGTAAGCGCTGCTGTGCTTTCTTATACACAGTGTCTGCGTGCCGTGCGTGCCGTGAGAAGGACATAGATCTGTCAATGTCTGTCCCTATATATTTAAAAACATTAACTTGTTCGACTGGTTTACCATTGATGCTGAGGGGTTCAAACATGCCCTGTGTATTTTTGGTTTCCTGCTCTGACAGCACAGCTCCTTGGTTTTATCGATATAAGCTTGGTGAATTTTGCTGACTCCTCTAGAAGGTGCGTCTGGATGACTGACTTTTCCAGCGTTACTTCAGGCTAACCAGAAGCCAGTTTGAAGCCAGTTATCGGTGCCAGGATCTCTTGGTTGGACACAAACTATTAAAACAGGCGTTGAAGCTCAGCTGCAGAGCGCTTGTGTATCTCCAGTGAATGGCAGTTGCATATAAGTATATTCATGCTTTGGCAGCAGGATGGCGGTGGTGACAAGCGGAGCATATCAACACTTATTGGCTTTTGCAAGACAGCGTGAGGCAAATTTATTTATTTGATTCGCTCCTTTTGTTTCTTCACGTCGGCCATTAATAGTTTGCTTCATCTATAACCATTTGCGTCTTACGACTGCTTGGAAATAATTTGTTTCAAGTTTGGTGTGAATGCGGCATAACGGCTCAGCTCTCAATTCACCCAAATGGTCAGCCTTTTATCTCGATTCAATTCATCTTATTTTGTATGGCCCAAAATCGCAAATTACAAATTTGCCTCAGAGGGCTTTACAGTCTGTACACATGCGACATCCTCCGTCCCAAGACCCTCACATCAGCACAGGAAAAACTCCCCAAAAAATGAAAAAACCCTGTGAGAAAGGGGTTCGGTGTGTCCTAAGAAGGGCCCCGGCAGTCTAGGCCTTTAGCAGTGTAAGTAAAGGCCTCAGTATGCTTCTGCGTCAACCCTACAGCGTAGCTACGGTGTCACTCCTACGGCGTAGGAGCCGTTTTATGCTTCTGTGTCGGGTCACGTTGCATTTCACCGTCAGAACGCAAGGAGGATGTGGGGTTTGCGACTCTCTCTGCTAGTTTGTTTTGGTTCCGTGCGCCGTTTCCGCGTTTTCATTTCTGACAATGGCGAGCGAAAACGATCTCTTTCCGCGAGTTGTGTGCCATTTGGCAGTCCTTGTAGTGCGCCGAGGAGCGCGGTGCGACACTGACGGTCGTACTTTCGTACTTCCTCGATCCAACGTTCCTCAACTTGGTCCATCGTTGAAAACAAACTGAAAATAAACTTTAAAACTGGCGGTACAGCGGTAGGGGGAAACCGGAAAAGCTAAACTCTGGGAATGATGTATGCTCTGACCAATCACAGCCCTGCGGTCTGCGTCGCCTCGATGCGTAGTTACAATTTCTTGGAGGTGCACGTCGAGCTACGGCGTAGGGTACGCCGTAGGGTCCGCGTCTACGCAGGAGTGACGGCATAGCTACGCCGTCGATTCAACGCAGAAGCATAAAACAGGCTTAAGAGCTGGTCCAGGCTAACCTAAGCGAGCCCTAACTATAAGCGGTATCAAAGAGAAAAGTTTTAAGCAGCTTAAGGGGAAGAACCTTAAATTATAATCCTGATTTAAGTAGGACCACTTTTGTTACTTTTTTATTATTTGACCTTTATTAGACTAGGTTAAATCAGTTGAGAACCAATTCTCACAATGATGACCTAGCCAAGACACAGTGTCACTTGTGTCCACACAAGTGACACAAACAGCACAGATACAATACAGTACGACAAGCACATGAAAACAAATGGCTAAAAACGACTGCATGAAAAGTGGGATGTTCGTCAGTATGCGGCACTGTAGATTGTCGTGGAATTACAGGTTTACGGCTGTTCACGGCAATTTGCGGGCAAGGCCGAAAACTGCCGTAAATTGTCAGAAACTGACATGGGCCTTGCTTGGCAGTTGTCCCGCCATGACCCCCTACACTAAATAACTTAATAAACTAAAAATAGTTTTAAAGACATGGTGCTTCACAGGCGGGCACACCGGTCTTGTTTATAGCTTGTCTCGCGAGTCCTTCCGTATAACAATGACCTCGTATCTGATTGGAGGATCCGGACATTCACCTCGCGTGCAGCTCCTCTTGGACGCGATCAACAACTTTCAGCCAGCTGAATCAACATCCTGCCGATATGAATGAGCGGTGCACTCAACTGCAGAATTCGCTAAACTCCAGGTTGCTGTTCATAGAGGACAAGTCGGCGGCTCGTGAGTCAAACAACTGTGCGGGAGAGACAAACTCAAAGAAGAGGAGACGGGCGCATATCCCAAGGTAGCGGTACGACCATGTTTGATGACTGCTAGCTAAGTTAAAAGTAGCTTAGCCTAAAACCAGAGCTTAAGGCCGGCGCATGCTTCAGCGTCGGCGTCTCCGTTGCGTTTGCGTGTTGCGTCGTTTCAATTCATGGTTCAAAAAGGCTTGCGTGTGTTGCAAAGCAATTCACCGCCAGAACACCAGGCGGAGTAACGTTTGTCGAAGACGACCAAAAGAGTGCCCCCTTTGCGAGTGGAAGTGGTTGGTTTGTTTATTAATTTATCAGAGACTTTTTTGCCCCGTGCATCAACACTGCTGCTTTTCTTCGTCTCTTTTCGCGGACATATCTGTCCCGTATTTCCGCCACAACTTTAACGCCCAGGCGACCGGCAAAACAGACGTTTGCTGAGATCTACGTCCATGAATTGGAGTCCATCCGCGAGTCTTTATAGTCCGCCAATGACGCGTGTGTTTCTAAGTGGTCATATTTACGGATTTCTTCAGACAAAAGCTCTTAGATCTGATTTATTCTCTCGTAAAATATATTCGTTTTAAGAGTAGCTTTACAAAAGAAGAGCAGAACCAGCTTTATTGAAGTGCATTTTTTTTTTTGTGTCATTTACAGGAAGCGGTGCGCCGTCTTCACAACTCGGGTAAGATTTAAAGAACATGCTTTCATTCTGCGGTATAAGGAAATAGATACCATAGAATAGATACCGATCATAACTGTACATTTTGTTTTCACAGACTAATCTCTCCTCACAATGAGGCGGTGACCTCCTATTTGCTCGGAGCAAGGATCTATCTGCAAGCAAGGATTTACACGATGTTGATAAAGACAACCATTGTCTGTAAGTGACTTTTTTTTAACTGTTTCTCCTTCCTTGTTTAATGTTATGGTGACTTGCGCTTTGATTTTTATTCATACCACTTTCATTTAATTGTTTTCCAAGACGTATTACGAGACGGCACGCCGGAGCTTTAGGTAAACCCCGCCAGAAAACTGCGGCGGAAGAGTAAAGAGTTACGCGCGCAGTCGATTTGGTGACTATTTTTCACGAGCATTGATGGATGTGTTGTGTCCATACGCATTGCACCGCACAGTACTGATTCATTGTTTTTTTTATTTTTTTACAGCTGCTGGAATCGAGACAGCGTGTGCTCGCAGATGACGAGGTGGAACTCTGGAAGTTTGCCACCGGAGACCTCATGTCTGCTGAAGAAGAGGGCGGGGTCTCTGGGTGGATTGTACGGTCGCCGTCATTTCGTAGGACAGAGTTCTCTGAAATCTGTGTGAAGCTGCAGTCCTGGTTGGAGGCGACTCCAAAATAAAGAGCCACGCACAATATGGCGTCTGCGCAACGGACCTGCCTCGGAAAGAACGCCACAAGTTGATTACAACCCTGAGGAGGCAAACGGACAGTTGTAGTTTTTGTATCATCCTCTAACCATTTGTGCACAGATCCTCGCTTTGTATATAATTGTGTTTGTTTTAATAAAGCTCTTTCTTTGCATAAACATGTTCCTGGCAAATTTTCATTTCCTCTATAAATGAATTAATGTCCTTGATGGTAGCCTAATAATAGTGTAGTAGCCTACATAGGATAACAACGACATGAATATACAGTATAATATGAATGAAATATATATAAAAGGCAGGGTGACCAATGGCGACAGATCTGCCAACCAATCACGAGTGATAAAGAGCAAGGATATTCTTGAACTCTCCGTACGTGGCGAGACTCCAGGGGATCGGCGAGCCGATGGCGAGCGGTCCGGGAACGCTGCCAGGTGGAGGCAATCAGCCTCAGCTGGGGGTGAATCATTCCCAATATGGATTTGTAGACCACAAGCAGCCAGTGGTGTAGCCGCCTGGTATGAAGGGGGGGCCAATCCACCAATATCTAAAGACCAGAGTGGTGGGTGGTGAAGGGTGCACTTGTGACAAATCAGATTGCGGATGGAGTGTGTCCAGTTTTCTGAGGGTGGTCTTTGATGCCATTTACTTCACTGTGGAAACAGGCCGAATAGCTAGTCTTTACAGGGAGAGAGGAGCACTCTTCACTGGTACAGTCACTGTAGCTAATTACGTCTCACCTTGAGCGAGGACACATTGCCAACCGACAACTGCACTGTGTAAAAAGCCTCAGTGGACACCACGTCAAGGTGGATTTAGTCCACTTAGCATCTATGCGACTTAGCTTGAGCGAGGACACTCTGCTAACTGTGATAGTTTCAGTGCCAGCTTTCCTCTGTGTTAGCCCAAGTGAGGACACAGGGTTAACCGTGACCACTGCTAGATCTCCTGTGACACAATGTGCCGGTCGATCTAGTCTATCGTAGCATCTCATCTAGCTAGTCTGGGCGAGAACACCCTGCTAAATGTGTTAGCCGTAAGGTCCCATCAGAAATGTAGCCAGTGCTAGTGTTGATCCAGTCAACTAGAACCACACTCAATCAGGCGAAGGATGACCTGCTAGGTGTACTACCCATGAGGCAACATAAACAACTGTCAACGTGCTAGTGTTGATCTAGTCAACTAAGCACCACCAACCGCCAAGTTGAATTCCTTGTATGTCTGACATATTATGGTAATAAATGTTTCAGTTAGTCTGGGCAAGACTACTCTGCTACGGGATACGGCCTCTGTTGATGAGCCCAACTACCAACGGGAAGAAACTGTTTGTGTGACAGGAGGTCTTGGTCCTGATGGACCATAGCCTCCTGCCAGATGGAAGGGGCACAGGGTGTCCGGGGTGAGAGGGGACATAAACAATCTTACTAGCTCGCTTTAGGTTACTTGAAGTGAACAAGTCCTGGAGAGACGGCAGATTTCAGCCAATCACCCTCTCTGCAGAGCGGATACCCTAACTGGGCAGAGGAGGTTCAGCTTGGACTGGTCCGACGACAGGAAAGGAGGAGGACAGAAGGCCTGCAGCACGATAGGCCCGACAATATTAGTGGGGACCTTAGGAACATACCCGGGAGAAGGTAGTAAGAATGCTTTCACCATACCGGGAGAGAATTCCAAGCACGACGGCGACACCGAGAGGGCTTGCAGATATCCAATTCTTTTTCAGGAAGAAATAGCAAGCAGAAAGATCGTATTAAGAGCCACATACTTCTCTGCGACCTCCTCGATGGGCTCGAACGGAGGCCGGGAGAGGCCATCTAGTACGATGGCCAGGTCCCATGATGGTACTCTCGTGCGGGCTGCTGGCCTAAGCCTCCGGGTGCGACGGAGGAAGCGAGATATCAGCGGGTGCCTACCCAGCGGGGCGCCATCCAGCCAGGAATGGGATGCTGATAACGCCGCCACGGATGTAGACTGCTCTCAACGAGAGGAACTTCCCGAGGGACCACAGGAGGATCTGGCGAGTCAGCTTGTACAGCGAGCGTGAGCGCAGACCCCCCTGATGATTGATGTAGGAGACCACCGATGTGTTGTCTGAGCGGACAAGAACATGGTGGCCCATCAAGGCTGGGCAGAAGTGTTTCAGAGCCTGAAACACAGCCAACATCTCTAGGCAGTTTATGTGCCGTGAGCGATGATGGTCTAGCCACAGCCCCCAGGCTGAGCGACCACTCATCGCTCCCCAGGCCGTGAGGGAGGCATCTGTTGTAAGCGTGACACAACGACAGGTTGCTCCCAGCGTGGGCCCTTGGGATAAAAACCGGGGTCCTTCCAAATGGCCAGGGCGTGCAGGCACCGCCTTGTGACCCTGATTGGGCGACCCGGGTTCCACCTCGAGGAGAACCCCTTGGTTCTGAGCCACCACTGAAGCCGTCTCATGTACAGCAGGCCGCACGGAACTAACAGTCTCTGAAACTGTTTGACCGTGAGTAACTGGCCTAGCTTGGCCTGCTTGTCGGCTGAAAGAATCGACGCCACTCGAGCGGGAGACAGACGTGCCCGCATCGAGGTCGAGTCCCAGATCTGCATCCAGGGCTGCATCCATGCATTTCGTAAACGTACGGGGGGAGAGAGCTAGGCCGAATGGAAGAACCCGTTATTGGTAAGCTTCGTCCCCAAAAGCGAACCTCAGGAACTTCCTGTGTTGAGGAAGGATAGACAGATGGAAGTACGCGTCCTTCAGATCTGTCGTGATAAACCAGTCCTCGGATCTGATTTGTGACACAATCTGTTTGAGCGTGAGCATCTTGAAGCCGAGCTTTGCTACTGCGCCCCCCATCCCTCTTCGGGACGAGGAAGTACCGGCTGTAATAGCCCGAGTCCCTGCAAGGGGGCAGAACTCGTTCTATAGCCCTCTTTTCCAGCAGAGACTGTACCTCCTGCTCCAACACCAAAGCCTGCTCGGGGCCCACCACCGTTGGCAGGACCCCTCTGAATCGAGGTGGGCGAGCCCTGAATTGAATGGCGTAGCCCCTGTCGATTTTACGCCTAACCCTAACCCACAAACTCACAAACTCTCTTAAGGGTACCAGCCTCTCGAGACCGGCCTTTGGGATAACCGGGCCTGCAGACACAGTGCCCTGTAAGAGCACACTGGCAGGGAAACTCTGGTCTGACAGCCCTAGGCTCCTCCTCAGAGGAGGTGAGCGGCCCTCGGGCCCACGCTCGCTGAGACCGGCTACGCAGCTCTGCGGAGGGGACGAGCTGCCCTCGGACCCACGCTCGCCTCTCTTTGTGTCTGTAGTCCTCTTCCTCCTTGACGAAAACGAGCGGCCCTCGGGCCCACGCTCGCTGAGACTGGCTACGTAGCTCTGGTCTGGCAGCCCCGGAGGGGGAGGCGAGCGTGGGTCCGAGGGCACGCGCTCGCTGGGGCTGGCTACGTAGCCCTGAGGAGGAGGCGAACGGGCCTCGGGCACACGCTCGCAGGCCCCTCAGCAGCCCCGGGGACGTGGCTCCGCTACGTCAGACAGCAGCTTCGCCTAGTACGCCTGCAGCAGCGCCATTGTGTGCAGGCAGGACGCTGCCTGTCCTGCCGCTGCGTACGCTTTGCCCACCAAAGCCGAGGTGGTTCTCAGAGGCTTGGTGGGCAACGCCGGTGTCCTAAATAATGGTGCCGCGGGAGATAAATGGCTCGCCAGTACCTCCTCCGCGACGGGCAAGCTTGCGTACCCGCACTGTTTGGCGCCGGCCACTGATGAATACAGCGCCGTGCGCGAGTTAAAAACGCGAGCAGACACCGGATGATCCCAGGACGCCGACACCTCAGTGTGGAGGTCCGGGAAGAAAGGCAGACGCCGGCGCGGAGGTAAGACACGGGAGGGCAGGAAACGGTTGTGCAACTTACTCGTTGCTACGGGCTCCTGCCCGTCGACCGGCCAGCTGATATCGACCCTCTCCACGGCTGAGTCAGCACCTCTGTGAGCTCCTCGGCCGCGGGTGACTGAAGCGGCAAATCTTCAGCCGCGACGCTAGCCATCTCCACCTCCTCAGAGCTGGGTAGGCACGTCGGTGATGCCTCCTCCGGGATGGAAGAAACCGCTCCGCGTGCTTCCAAGTCCCGGTAAGAGGCACTGGATGTCCCGGGAAGAGGCTGAGGAAATGCCGAAGCCGCCTCAGAGCCCTCCGAGATATCCACCTGCGATCCCCACGAAGACAGCCGCCGCCTCGCCTCGGCGAAAGCGGGGCCTGAGCTGCGGGGAGCGCAAATCGAGCCGCCCTCCTCGAAGGATCCCACATCAGGAGAACAGTGTTGTAGGATCACTGTTACGTTGTTGCACCAACTGATGTAGCTTGGAGTAGAAGCAGATTCCTCCACCCTTCATCTTGCCGGAGAACTCTGTCGTGGTCCACTCTGAGCAGTTGGATGCCGGCCAGCTGTAGTCCTGAATTGATCCACAGAGCCAGGTCTCCGTAAAGCACAAAACGGAGGATGTAGAAATGTCTCTCCTCAACAGCAGATGAAGTTCGTCCAGTTTGTTGCACAGTGAGCGCACGTTGGAGAGAAAGATGCCCAGCAGCGGTGTGCGAAAACCACGCTTGCGAAGTTGCATGTGGTGGCGGTTGATAGGGCCCGGAGGGTGGAAAGTATGCTTTAATTTATTAAAGTGGTGTTGGTCAATCCTGTTGCTGAGCAGTTACAGGACTTAAGGAATGTAATTAGGATCAGAAGGATCTAGGCTAGTCTGGAAAGACAGCCTTAAAACATATAAGAAGGCTCTCCGGAGTGCAAGAGGATCTTACTACTCATCACTAATAGAGAAAAACAAAAACAACTCCAGGTTTCTCTTCAGCACTGTGGCTAGGCTGACAGAGAGTCACAGCTCTGTTGAGCCATGTATTCCTCTGGACCTCAGCAGTAACGACTTCATGAACTTCTTCAATGATAAGATTCTGACTATCAAAGAGAAAATTGATGGTCTCCTGCCCTCAACTAGTGCCGACCCGTCCTCTGATGTAGGAACCCTGGGTGCAGCAGTGGGCCCTGATGCCTACTTGGATGGCTTCTCTTCCATCACCCTGGATCAACTGACTTCTACAATTTCGAAGTCTAAATCTTCTACTTGTCTCTTGGATCCTATTCCAACGAAGCTGCTTAAGGAAGTTTTTCCTTTAATTAGCACGCCTTTACTGGATATTATGAATCTGTCCTTGTTGACAGGACATGTACCACAGTCCTTCAAGATAGCTGTAATTAAGCCTCTTCTTAAGAAACCTACACTTGCTCCGGAGGTGTTGGCTAACTACAGACCGATCTCTAATCTTCCCTTCCTCTCGAAGATCCTTGAGAAATCCGTCGCAAGTCAACTATGTGACTTTCTTCAGAGCAATGCTTTGTTCGAGGACTTTCAGTCCGGATTTCGAGTGCATCATAGCACAGAAACAGCCCTGGTGAAAATTACGAATGATCTCCTACTTGCATCGGACCAAGGACTTGTCTCTTTTCTTGTCTTGCTGGACCTCAGTGCCGCCTTTGACACCATCGATCATCGTATCTTGCTGCAGAGACTAGAACATTTGATTGGTATTAAAGGAACTGCACTTAGCTGGTTTAAATCCTATTTATCGGATCGATCCCAGTTTGTGCTTGTAAACGGAGAATCCTCGAAGACCACCAATGTTGGTCACGGAGTCCCACAAGGTTCTGTGCTTGGACCCATTTTATTTACCCTTTATATGCTTCCTTTGGGCGACGTTATCAGAAAACACCGCATCAACTTCCATTGTTACGCAGACGATACTCAATTGTATCTGTCGATCAAGCCAGAGGAGACCGAACAGCTCGTTAGACTTCAAGAATGTCTTGGAGACATCAAAACTTGGATGACCTGCAACTTCCTGATGCTAAACTCAGAAAAAACAGAAGTTATCTTGATAGGCCCAGAGCGCCTTCGAAGTCAGCTGTCACGTGATACAGTTTCTATGGATGGAATTTCTCTGGTATCCAGCAGCACCGTCAAGAATCTTGGAGTTCTCTTCGACCAGGATATGACCGCCTTTTTTCATCTACGTAATATATCGAAAATCAGGAATTTCCTGTCTCAAGGTGATGCAGAAAAATTAGTTCATGCATTTGTTTCCTCCAGACTGGACTACTGTAATTCTTTGTTTGCAGGGTGTTCTTGTAAATCTCTTAAGCCTCTTCAGTTGATTCAGAATGCTGCAGCACGTGTATTAACAAGAACTAATAAAAGAGACCATATCACGCCTGTATTGTCTGCTTTGCACTGGCTCCCTGTTAAATCAAGAATAGAATTTAAGGTTCTTCTCCTCACCTACAAGGCGCTTGCTGGTGAGGCACCTTCTTATCTTAAAGAGCTTGTAACACCGTACTGCTCTGCAAGGCAGCTGCGTTCTATAGATGCTGGGTTACTTGTTGTTCCTAGAGTTATTAAAAGTTGGATGGGAGGCAGAGCCTTCAGTTATCAAGCTCCTCTTTTGTGGAACCAGCTTCCACTTTCAGTCCGGGGGGCAGATTCAGTCAGCTCCTTTAAGATAAAGCTTAAAACTTTCCTCTTTGATACCGCTTATATTTAGGGCTGGCTTAGGTTTGCCTGGACCAGCTCTTAGTTACGCTGCTATAGGCTTAAACTGCCGGGGGACTTTTTAGGACACACCGAACTCCTCTCTCTCTCTCTCTCTCCCCTTTTACTAAAATCCACGTTGCATTAATGCACATGACTAATTCAGCTCCTTCCCGGGAGTTCTTTGTGCTTTCTCGCCGAGCAGGTCTCTGCAGATCGTAGTTCGGTCAGGACCCTGGTCCTGACTCTGGCCTGTGGCCCTGCTGGCACCTGCTGCTGCTGTCATCATCATCATCATCATTTTAAATATGATTCATATCACTATTGCCCTTTCCTAAAATCTTTGCTTTCCCTCCCCACAGTCTTCTGTGGATGGTGGTTCGATCTGACGGTGGTGGTCCCTGCAGTGGTCCTGTCATACATCTGGCCGGCTACTTGGAATTCTTTGATTAATTTCTGTTATAGAAATTGAATGTATTCTACATCTGTATGAGTCATTCTGTACACATGACATCCATTGCAGTCTGTCCATCCCGGGAGAGGGATCCCTCCTCTGACGTTCTCCCTAAGGTTTCTTCCCTTTTTTCCCTGGAAGGGTTTTTTTTCATTTTTTGGGGAGTTTTTCCTGTGCCGATGTGAGGGTCTTGGGACGGAGGATGTTGCATGTGTACAGACTGTAAAGCCCTCTGAGGCAAATTTGTAATTTGCGATTTTGGGCTATACAAAATAAAATGAATTGAATTGAATTGAATTAATTACAAAGAGCAACAAGAAGAAACCCCAGGGGGTGAAGTGACACCCCTGTGACCCTTCTGTGTGACCGCCTGGTCAATCACTAACCTAACAGATGGGACTCAGGATACAGGTCAATAAAGGTATCTCTGAAATCTCTTGTTTAGATAGGAACATAGGAATTAAGTGTTATTATTTATTTCCTGACTTTTTTTCTGTGAAGACCCCAGAAAGGGTTACTAATATTTTCTTATGTGTGGCTTTTGGAAAACAATAAATGTTTATGTATAGGCACCCCAGTTATTGTCACACTTTTTCTGTTACAAACTGACTTCGGCCCCCATCAGAGAATGGAAATGTTATGTGGCCCTCACAGGAAAAGGTTTGGGGACCCCTGGTCTACATCCTTCCGGAGGCCCTAGTATCCACACTTGCTACATTGCACTAACGAGCAGGCCCATTTTCCTGTCCTGCGTCTCACCGCGTGGCTCATGGTGAGGACATCTTTGACTAAAATGTCCAGTAATTCCACAGAGGAAAGAAGAAAAGTTGGAAGTTGTTCCTCGGATATTCAAGAGCTCATCTCTAGGGAAAGACCTCCGGGAATCGCAACAGGAAATGTACTCCTGTTCACACAGACGTCGAAACAGTCGTTCAAAATTATTTAAGGAATTTTTAAACATCAAAGTACGAGAAGGATATCAGCTAAGTGGTCAAATCTGGTGTCATTGAGTTTAGGGACTGGCGTCTCATCCTGGACTGACTTTATTACGACCGCGTGTCCGTCCATCGCTGTAATTTGTTTTGTCCTTTTGTTTTGTATATCTGTATTTCCTGAACTACTTAGGTACAACATGATTAAAAGTAACTAACTAAAATGAATCATTTTAAATGATAAAAAGAGAAAGGAAAAATTATAACTGTAATAATAACCACAAAGAAATAATAAAATTGAATGTGACTGATTTATTTCTGAAAGAAAACTCTCTGAACTACGACTACTGCCTTTATTGATGTAATTTGATATTAAATCGCCCATAAACAGTAAGCCCAAATAAGTATATTTATTGTTTTGAACGAATTCAAATTGAAATATTAAATGCACCTGGATTTCAGTCATTAGGGGCCAAAATAACCGCTCAGCGGTCTAATGGGAATGGTAATTAAGTTTCTGAGGTGTAGTACTTACTGGAGGTGTTTTCCAGGACAGCTGAGGCGGACTGGTACATGGCTGGCTCCATCTGTGCCCTTCCCTGCTGTAGGTCCTTTTCCTCTTCTTCAATCTCTGCCACAACCACTCCTTCATCGACTGCAGTCACTTCAACTTCAGAGTTGCCGCCCTCCGGATATGATGGGTCCTCCTCCACTCCTCCTACCTGGCCACCAGAACGGGAAAAGCGGGAAAACAGGATTCCTCCTATTCCCTTTCCAAGACTGGCAGCACCTAAGAGGCAGTAAGACTTATTAATTTCCGAAATCAGTGGCGTATAATCTTTCAGAAGTTCAACGAGCATTCCTATGGAAGCCTAGCACTAATCACATGATAAATTGGTTATTGTTTGGACCTAACCATTCTCATGAATGAACTGATCCCTCTCACAGGTATCCTCACCTCCCTAAGTGAGCTTTAAGCTATAATAACATCCCATTCTTACCCAATCACATATTTGACATCTTGTATGTCCTGCTTTACCAGGAATGCATCAATTCATCTTAGAAAACATATCTATTCTTTTTGAGAGGCAAATACTCAGATTGTATTTCACCCTGTGGGAAGAAGCAGGAGAAAGACAACATGCAAACTCCACACTGAAAGGTCACTGGGTGGAGTCGAACCCCAGACCTTGTTGCTGTGAGGAAGCTGTGCTAACCACCACAACACCGTGCCAACCTTTTGAGCCACAGAAGTGTATTGTAATGGTAAAATGTTATAGCGTAGTCTTATATTAAGTGATTATTGTCTGTATTGAACTAACGTGTGAAAGCAGGGTGATACAAAGTGTATCATCTGCAGCTGTGTGTAGGGGAGGACGAGTCAACTCCCTACGCAAAGGCTGGAACAAAGAAGCTGTGTTACCCCATTTGAACAGTGGTTGTAACATCTCAATTTGGTTTGCCATGTTTTATACCTGCCACTGATAATGGCCTTCACATGTGGGTGTATAAAAGCTCAGTGTTCTGAGAACTTGAAGACGCCATCTCCACAGAGCACCGTAATACGTGCTTGTGTATTTGACCTCCTACTTGCAAGCAATTAAATGAACTTTCATCATTCATCAAGACCCTGTTTTTCTTTATTAGACAAACATCGAAACCAATCATTCTCTTCTCCCGAACTTTAATTGAACTATTCCACAACAATTTGGCGTCACGGACAGGATACGCTGACTGTCCCTCAGGCTCGTTGGGACCGTCTAGCTGATGATCCTGCCTCATACCTCCTTACAAGAGAGAAAGGACGGGCGGAAACCAAAGGAGTCCTGATTGACGTGACACATATCCAAAGACGGGTAAGAAGTTGAAATTCCAATTATAAAGAAACAGTAAAAGTTGAACATAACGGAAACAGATGACTGATCAAGTGATTGTTATAGTCTATTTTTTTTTAGTATTGTACATGATTCCGGGATATTTTCAATGCATCACTTCGTGCGAAGGTAGATAGGACTGTGTACGATAGAGATTTCACTTCGAACAAATTCTCAGAGATTGTCAACACACTTGCTATAGACTACCCGGGTAAAATAAGACCCTTCACTGCATGAAAAGTAGGATTTTCGTCCCCGTAAACGCCCGGTAATCTCCCTAATTTGCGACAATTTCTGACAAATTGCCGGAAACGGACACTGACCTAGGTGGAGATCAGCTGGCAGAGGTGCGAATGACCCTATTTAGCATATGAATGCAGCGGCCGAGCCGAGCGGAGCGGGCTGAATATCCTTACTCCGTACTGGATGAAACCACAACTTTCAAAGAAGTAAAATCACTCGAGAGTGGCAGCAAAACCACACCTGGGCAGGCCAGGATTGAGTTTCCTTACTGCTTATTGGATGAAACCACAACTTTCAAACAAGAAAAATCACTCATGATTGGTTGGCAGATCTGTCCCTATTGGTCACCCAGCCTCATTATGTATGTATGTATATAGATTTCAAGAGTTTAAGTAGCCGAGCACTTAAGTTGCATTCATCGCTATCAAGGGGGGGAAATCCTTGTCCCAACCGGAGATAAAAAAAAAAACAGAGGGGGGGAAATCCCTGTCGCCCCCCACAAATCACACCCTGCATACATACATACATACACACACATATTCATTTATATTATGCTGTATATTGATGTCATTGTTATCCTATGTAGGCTACTAAACCATTATTAGACTACCACCAAGGACATTAATGAATTTCTAGAGGAAATGAACATTTGCCAGGAACATGTTTATGCAAAGAAAGAGCTTTATTAAAACAAACCCAATTATATACAAAGCGAGGATCTGCGCACACATGGGTAGAGGATGATCCAAAAACTACAACTGTCCGTTTGCTCCTCGGGGTTGTAGGCAACTTGCGGCGTTCTTTCCGAGGCAGGTCCGTTGCGCAGACACCATATTGTGCGTGGCTCTGTACTTTGGAGTCACTCTCACCGGGACTGCAGCTTCGCACTGATGGCGACCGTACAATCCATCCAGAGACCCCGCCAACAGCGCCCTCTTCTTCAGCAGACATGAGGTCTCTGTCATCTGCGAGCACACGCTGTCTCCAGTCCAGCAGCTGTAAAAAACAAAAAATGAATCAATACTTTGCGATGCGTATGGACACAACCCATCTATCAATGCTCGTGAAAAATAGTCACCAAATAAACTCTTCGCTCTTCCGCCCGCAGTGAGTTTTCTGGCGGGTTTACCTAAAGCTCCGGCGCGCCGTCTCGTAACACAAATCAACACGCAAGTCACCGTAACATTAAACAAGGAAGGAGAAACAGTAAAAAAAATAAATTAAAAAGGCACTTACAGACAATGGTCGTCTTTATCAACATCGTGTAAATCTTTACTTGCAGATATTGCTCCGAGCAAATAGGAGGTCACCGCCTCATTGTGAGGAGAAACTAGTCTGTAAAAACAAAATGTACAGTTATGATCGGTATCTAGTCTATGGTATCTATTTCCTTATACCGCAGAATGAAAGCATGCTCTTTAAATCTTACCCGTGCTCCAGTTCGTTCCGCCTGCAATTTGTCTCCGAGTTGTGCAGACGGCGCACCGCCTTCTGTAAATGACACGACAAAAAAAATACACTTCAATAAAGCTGGTTCTGCTCAGTAGTTCTTTTTGCTACTTTTAGCTTAGCTAGCAGTCATTAAACATATTCTTACCTTGGGATTATGCGCCCGTCTCCTCTTCTTTGAGTTTGTCTCTCCCGCTCATTCATATCGGCAGCATATTGATTCAGCTGACGAGACAGTCCACTGATAGCAAACTGCAGTTTCTTCTCCTCAGTCTGATCGCGTCCAAGAGGAGCTGAACGCGAGTTCATTGTCCGGATCCTCCAATCAGATACGAGGTCATTGTTATACGGAAGGACTCGCCAGACCAGACCGGTGCCCGCCTGTGAAGCGCCATGTCTACGAGATTTAGTGATTAATACGTCCTCTGTGCATTTAAGTAAGACTAAAGAAAAGGTCACTGTATTTCTGCCACTATGCACATTAGTTGAGCTCTAGGAGACTGTGATCTCTGACAAGAGGTGAAGAATTTCCTAGAAGCATACGCTTCCTTGTGGCCGTCGCTCTGGAGTGGAATATGGTCCCAACGACCTCGGTCGAGGGACCAGATCTTAAGAAGGCGGGCCCCATCAGAGGCCACGCCCAAGTTTTCGTAGCTCCGGGTGGGGGTAATGGATCGACCCCGACGCCTGCGGGAGCAAATCCGCCCTGGTCGGGATCTCCCAGGGAGGCCGACCAGGGGAGAAACAAGGTCCGCAAACCACATTCTCCAGAGCTCCTGGGAGCAGAGCAACCGGGGGGGGCGGATGCTCCTGGTCAGGGAGAACCTCCAAAGGAGCTCCCCCAACCCGGAGTGGAGTCTCGAATTCCCGGGCCTCGACAGGGCGTCTGCCCCCTGCTGGTTCCCCCTCGGGGAGAACCCTCTGAGCCACCACTGCAACGGTCTCAAATGCAGCCAGCCGCAGAGAATCACATTGGATGCAGCTGCCAGCACACCTAACAGTCTCTTACAGTCTCTGACAGTGACTGGCTGGCCTAGCCTGGCCTGTTTGACGGCTAAAAGGGTCGAAGCTACCCGAGCGGGGGACAAATGTGCCCGCACCATGGTCAAGTCCCAGATTACGTCCAGGAAAGGTGTCCTAAGCAGCGGGGACAATACACTTCGCCTGGCGTTGAGTCTCAACCCCAGACGGTTGATGTGGCGGGAACGACATCTCGATGTTGCACTGCAAGACGCTCCAACGGAGCCAAGCTCTTTAATCAATCGGTCATAAATGTAGTTTTGCAATGCGGATGCCCTGGAGATACAGTGGCGCCAGGGCTGCATCCACGCATTTCTAAACATACAGGGAGAGAGGGCTATGCGGAACGGAAGAACTTGTACTGGTAAGCTTAGTCCCCGAAAGCGAACCTCCGGAACTTCCTGTATTGTGGAAGGATGGACACGTGGAAGTAAGCGTCCTTAAGATCCATCGTGATAAACCAGTCCTCGGACCTGATCTGTGACACCATCTGTTTGAGGGTCAGCATCTTGAAGCTGAGCTTCGCGCTTCAGAAGACGTAGATCTATTATTGGACGCAACTAGCCCATCCTTCTTACCGCCAGAGCCTGCTCTGGGTCTACCACTGATTGCAGACATTTTCGATTGCGTGCAGGACCCATTGAGATACATTGTAGAGGGCTCGCCCCCGAGCTCTTATGGGTACCAGCCTCTCGAGGCTGGCCTCTGGGATAGCATACTGAAGACACAGTGCCCTGTGACTGCCTGCCGGCAGGGAAAACCCTGATCTAAAAGCCGCAGACAACTCCTCGGAGGAAGCGAGCGGCCCTTGGGCTCACGCTCACTGGGACCGGCCACGCCCCGAAGCGGCGGCGGGGACAATAGCCTGAACCCTAGAGGGTACCGGGTGGGAAACGCGCAACATATATTGCGGTGAGGACGTGACCCTCCACGGTGGGGATCACCCTCCAAACCCTAATGCCAATGGCGTCAGGGTATTTCTTACGCAGCCCTCGTAGAGGCACCGGCTGTCCTCAGACTAGCCCTGCTTCTGAAGGACCGCGTCTGAGAGCGCTGTGTCCCGGCCCAAACTCCTTGACGAGGGGGAGCATGTGAAGCGCGCTCTCGCTGCATTGCCAGGTAAACCGGGTAAGCCACGTCCCCGGCAGCCCCGGGTATGCGGCATCGGCAGGGAAGAAATTTATTAAAAGCCGCTGGCTGTCGCTCCTCCTCGTGGAAACGCTTAACGACAGAGTCAATGGCCTCCCCGAAGAGGGCTGACGGGGCAAACGGCGCGTCCAAGAGGAAGAATTTGTCCTTCTCTCATCTTCAACTGACTGAAAGGTGGCTACGGAGCGCCACCTTTGGCTGAGTTCCATTTACCGATCTGATTTGGCCGTCGCCTTTGTCGCGCGCAGAGCCAGATCCGCCGTCTGACGTAGTTCTCGAACTAGTAATTTTCTTCCCCTCGGCCACGTCCGTCAGCAGCTCCGCCTGATACGCCTGGAGCACAGCCATCGTATGCAGGTAGGAAGCCGCCTGACCTGCCGCCGAATAAGCTTTGCCCACCAGCGCAGAGGTCGTACGCAAAGGCTTGGTAGACATTGCCAGTGTCTTAAAAGACGGTGCCTTGGGAGATAAATGTCTCGCCAATATCTCCTCCGCCATCCAGCAGGATCAGGGTGAGAAAGTGCCGAAACCGTCTCAGTCCCCTCTACAAGATCCATCTGCGACCCCCAGGAAGCCCGTCGTCGCATTGCCTCGGCAAAAGCGGGACCTGAGCTGCGGGGATCGCAAGCCGAGGTCAGTCGTCCTCAAACAGTGCCCGGCGGGAGTGGAGGGTCCGCACTGGGAGACGCTTGCAATCCTCACATCCAGCTCCCTCAAGAGCTAGCTGAGCATGCTCCGCTCCCAAACAAGCAACGCATAGTACGTGTGTAGGGAAGTGGGTGCTCAAGGGACCCGGAATAAGGACGCTGAGACGCGGAGCACGTGTACGCAAGTCTTTTATTTAGTTCACACGCCGCCATCGCTTGCGCCGACGCCGTGTCTCCATGTGCCCTTTTCCTCCCGTGCCTCTCCCGTGTTTCCCCTTTTCACCTGGGAGAGGCACCTCGTTAGTCCAGCTGGAGGTTGATTGCCTCCAGCTGGCATCTTCCCAGGCGCTGGGGTTGGGCGGGGCCGCCACAACGTGCGTATCCCCTCCCGTAATAAACCGGGGACAGGGTGGAGCACACCGCACAAACCGTTGCATGCTAGCCATACTTTCGCACACTTCTTACTGATACACAACACACTTGATGAAGGCACAGCGAAGAATGAGCCGCTGTCTTGGGGCTATTTACGGCTTCTGGTCTCGACGTCACCCGCCTATGACATGCCATCTCGCCATTGGACCGATTTCACACGTGCTTCATGGCGCGGTCACGCAGGGTGTTCCCACAGCATTTTCACGCAGCTCGCAGCTTTTGTAAAGCGCATTATTGTAACGTCTCGTTAAGTGTGAGTGTGTGTCTTTTCCCTGATAGGACTCTGCCTGCTCACCTGCCTCATCCACCTAGCTGCATCCAATCGCCTATCACCCCACCCATACATACTCCCCTGTGTTCCCCAGTCCAGTTGTCAGATTGCGATCACTGATGCCCTCATGTGTCTCCTGTAACTTTTGATCAATTACCTGGAATGACAGTGACTCCCTGTATTACGCTTTTTGCCTCGGTCCCTCCCTTGGAGTATTTTCAGTTAATTAACAACCCCTATGTGAATGTTTGCTTCCTTCCTGTGTGGTGAGGGTGGTGACCTGGGGCATTGAAAAGAGGTTAGACGTGCCACCAAGGGGACACAGCCCCCAAATGACTGCCCACCCAATCCCCTTTTTGTCCCCAATGCTCTAGACCTACGCTCTAGAGTTCTGCCATGGGGACACCCCTCCAGATCCAGCTGCAATCCAGGAGTACGACGGATCATCAGCTTCCTCAGGCAGCGGTTCTAAGGGCCATCGCTGGAGAAGTATACGCAGGAGTTTGTGGCCGCCTGCCAGAGCTGCGCGCAGAACAAGACCTCGCGGGAGCACCCATCTGGACTACTACACCCTCTCAGCCTTCGAGCACCTGTCTGCATGTAATTTGCCTGGGTTTGCGATACATCCTGGCCAGCGATGTAGAGGTCCCTGGAGAAGTGGGTATACTCTCAGTATCACTTTTTCTTTTCTTTTTTAAAGTAGTCCAGAAAAAGCGTTAAACGTTGGCCGACTCGCACCAACTATTGGCGACAAAATATCTTCTTTAAATGTGCAGTCATATTGCCAGTAGTTTAAAATAATGATTCATTTGGAAACCACCTTAAAACCTGCGCCATTTGTTGTTTGGTCTGCTGCAGTTAACGTAATCAAGTGGCACCGGCACCTGAGGTTTTTTTTACTGGCACCTGAGTTATTAGCAATATTTTCCTTGGCATAACCCGCCCTACTCTGCCTCTGATTAGTCCTCATGCCTAAAGTTAACCAATGAGCCAATCTAATCAGTAAAAGACAAAGGAGGGTGGGTCATGGCTTCACTATCCTTGAGGAAAAAGTGGGTATGGCTGCACGCTGCCTTCTACCTCATCCACTCAATGTCCGCTGCCAGTAACTCTCGTGGTAGTGTCGGTCCCTCCGACCCACGTTGATTGTCCGAAACGTCTGACCGCTATGTAGCGCGGTGGCTTTAGCTCCCTCCTTCAGCCATGGTAATGGTTTCATGTTTGTTTTGTATTGCAAAGGACCATTGAGCAGCACTTACACAAGCTAACCTGCCAGAGACCACTGTTGCTTTGCCTTGGGATAAGGTCACCTGGTGTGGGTGTGCTTTGCCTTTGGCTGTGTTCACCCTGTTTTAGTTTGCATTGTTTTGGCCTCCCCTCATTGCACCAGCTGAGGGCCTCCGAACTGGGTCAAGACATTTTAACCAGAGAAAGGCCGTACGGGTTATATAGTTTTTTCGTCAATTTGTTATTTTCCTTGTGTGATTGTGTTAAGCAGTTAATTGGTGTTGGATAGTTTTTGTTTAAATGTAAATTTTCTTTCTGTATTCGTTTTCATTTACTTTCTTTTATTTTAACCCTGTTGCTCTCATCTCAGCAGATGCTGAGCCTGCGGTGGTGGATTGGTGTCCCAAGTGGTGGTGTCCCTCTTATGTTTTTGCGCGTTGTGTGGGTTGCTTCACTTTTAGTTGTTTTCACGTGTAGTGTTCCCTGGGTCCCCTTTTCTTCGGACAGTCCATTGTAAGTCTCAGCCCTGATTGGTTCCCCTGTTGCTCGTCACAGAGTGAGGTTCTTTTTAACATTGTTATTTAACACTAAATGAAGTTCAATAAAATGTATATTTTGTACGTTGCGACTCTGCCTTTATTTGCAACAAATCCGAGTGCCTCCCCCTCTGTCTTTTTGTTGTTGAAAAGGTTTAAAACAATTCCCAGGGTGGCGTTGTCTGGCAACTTTAGAACATTTAAACTGCCCTCTCTGCTACAGCATGCCTCGTCTTGCTAAAAGATGTTTTTAAACCAGTACACTACTAAGTAAAAAGCTTGAGTTGATACTTCTACAAAAGTATTACTAAACCCAAGTATCTACGTATACTTCTACTTGAGTAATGAATGTGAAAACTTTTGACACCTGATCGACAGGTGGATTGCAATCAACATATTGGGAAACCCTGGTTTAGAGCATGCTTACTGTTAGTGCTTCCTCCACATTCTCTCCGCTCGGATCCGTTTTAGCTTTTTTTATTACTGTGTGCTTACCCATAATACTGGCTTTCCCAAGGTTGGTGATGGACTCTCCATAGTGACGTCTGGCCTGGGTTGGGGAGGTGCAGGGGCTCGGAATACTCTCTGAGTCAGAGAGAGATGGGTTGAGCAGTGTCTGACGGATCTGATCATACCGTGTTGGGCTTGTGGTGTTGTACCTGCACATCATATGCACATTAGCCTCAGTCAGAGAAACACATTGTCCTCACTATGTCTTCAGCTATACTTATGTTGAACTAGAAATACTATAGCTTCAATCACACTTAGATTGTATAATAACTTTTCATACTTTGACTCCTATTCGTAAATGGGTAAGAGCCAAAACTTATTTTGCAAATCTGACTAACGGGATATGAGTCAGGAAAACTATTCTCTTGCATTCCTAAACCTATAGTTAATTTAATTTTTAAATCAAGTCACCTATCACCTTAGGACCAAATATCCATGAGCTTCTGCCAGACTTGGTGGCCCTCGGTGCCAGCTCTTTGTGCCAGTTGCCCATGCAGCTGCTCGTGCTCATCAATCGACAGAAAATAAATAACTCTGGTTCCCCCAAGACCGTCTTGTTTCATTCTCTTGGCGCTTCCCTGATCCAAATGGTAGATGGACTGTATTGGTATTGCTTTTTTCTGGTCTGTCGACCACTCAAAGTGATTATGTACTACATGTTATCATTCACCGGTTCACACTGTCAGGAATCCTGCTTCCTGATCCTGTTTTTCCTGAAAGTCTGTTTTTCTGAGCCCCCCTGAACACACCTTACTAATGATCAACGACCAACACCTGCTGCTGTCTACTCACCTGGTCCTGAGTTCCATTCCCTGCAGCATTTAAACCGTGGCCAGACGACCAGTCCCTGCCGGATCGTTAGCGTAAACACGTATGATCAAACCTTTTGAATCAAGTCTCCTTGCGTAGTTTAGTCTGTTGAATTTCTCCTGTTGCCCTACTAACCCGCCATCTGTTCCACTGCCTACAGTTATCTACCCGGATTCCAGCCCAAACCCCGAGCTACCCCCCTTGGATCCCCTACCATCAACACCGCCGCTTCCTAATAAATATTCACTGTCAATTCCTACTCTCTTGTCCTGGTCTGCTTTTGGGTTCCGTTCTAGACGAAGTCGTGACACACACCCATCAATACTTCAATGCAGTGGCACTTTCCCTGACTGGGGAAACCACGACCCCCACAGCAGCCCAGTGGATAAGCCCATAAAAAAGGCAGAGTGGGAGAGATATAGCAAGATGGGCAGCATCAGGTAGACAGCAAAAAAATAACACTGTGCGCCACAGAAATAATGGTTTGAAAAAAAGAGGGCTCTGGAGAACACTCCAGCGAACTCATATGAACTCTAATGAATATCCAATCGAGCCAGGCTTATTCACATCATGTCATTAGAAGTGTTCCATATATTTGGTCCTGAGTAGGATCAAGTCGATCAAGCAAAGTGCCCAGGTTATGGCCAGGTCATCACAAACCACATCAAGAAGGCTTCACTCGCACAACACCAACTCTCTTCCTAGCGTGTGCTGTGTTATCTAGCAACTTGTGTCCACCAGTGGGCTTTTTAAGGATATCACGGTCAGTGGTTCTCAGTCCTCCCTCTACTCAAGATTTAATATAATCTGCATCATGTTGAGATTACTCATAGGTAAGTGGGGTTGTGTAATCATATCAGGGGAAGAATCTGTCTTCTATTTTTAGTCGTTCATATTCTTGTATTCTCAGTAATCTGAGTTTTTGGCAGGAGTATCAGATCTATTGCATTACTAATTATCTCTTGTTTGAATCCATTTAGTGTCTAATAAATTAAATATTTTTTAAATTAAATATTTTTCAAAATTTGACTTATCTCTCCCAAATAAAATAAGTTTTACAAAAATTAGATAATTTTGGCATCTGTGGATAATGCAAAATATGTCATGATAACAGCATCTGCTGTTTTGATGAAATCCCGATGAGAATTCGGGATTAACCAGGATAATATGCTACCCCTTCTCTTACCAGTGGATTTGAACAGGTGCAATGCTATTGTAGTGCTTTAAGATAAGAGGCTCCAATCTGTATGCCTGAAACAAACAAAAAAACAGCACAGTTATTGTTATATATATATATATTTATATACACTAGATGGTCCTATGTGAAAGAGTAATTGCTTTCACATTGATTAATCATGAAAGAACTGTGATTAAATTTCTAGGTCATTAGGACTCCAGTTATCAGTGTAAACCTACAGTTGGAAGATAAATCAGCAAGTGTCTTTTTTGCAGTAGTGCACTCATGTTGCTTGAAGTGGTTCCTCATAATTAGGTTGAAATTACAAGTATGTTGCGTTTATTTAGTTAGTGTTTGATTTTGTTACCCATCCGACTTTGTAAATATTTTCGGTCAATAAAACCCCTACTTTTTCCACTCAACTCACACCACAAATGGAAAAGAAAAGTGGTAAACTTTCCCAGGAGGGGCCGGCCCACCAAAGTTATCCAAAGAGCACATCCACTCATCCAGGAGGTCATAAAAGACCCCAGAACAATATTTGAAGAACTGCAGACCTCAGTTAAGGTCAGTGTCTGTGACTCAACGCTAAGAAAGAGACTGCGAAAATGTTGCATCTATGGGACGGTGCCAAGATGAAATCCATTGCCGATCAAAAAGAATACAAAGGATGCTATCACATTAGCAAGACTTTTGAACAAACATTCTGTGATCTGATGTGACAAAAAGTGGAACTAATTGGAAGATGTGTGTCCCGTCCCATCTGGCATAAAAGTAACACAGCATTACAAAAAAAACATCATACAAATATAAATAAGTATAATATGGCAATGGTAGTGTGATGGTCTGGGGCTGCTCTCCTACATACTATTTGCCATAGTCGATTGATGAATTCTGCTTTTTATCAGAAAAGTCCTAAAGGAGAACGTTTGTGACCTCGAGCTACTGCTGCAGGACAAACATCCAAGACCCCAGCTGGTCCATCTCTGAATGGCTCAGAAGAAGCCAAACTAAAGTTTGTCCGGACTAAAATCTGATTGAGATGCTGTGGCATGACCTTAAACAGCTGTTTACAATGGGTACAGAAAGTAAACGGACCCCTTTTAAATGACAATGTGTCACTTTGTGTTTCATTGGAGCCATTTGCTAAAATCATGTCTTTTTTTCAAAAAAGAAAAAGACATGTGGAATTTTTTTTCAAATGTATTAAAAAAGAAAAACAAATATCCCATGGTCTTCAGCATTCAGACCATTGGCTGTGAGACTCAAATTTAACTCACATGCTGTCCATTTCTTCTGATCCTCCTTGAGATGGTTCTACTCCTTCCTTGGAGTCCTGCTGTTTAACTAAACCGATTGGACTTGATTATGAAAGGCACACACCTGTCTATATACGACCTTACAGCTCACAGTGCATGTCAGAGCAAATGAGAATCATGAGGTTGAAGAAACTGCCCAAAGAGCTCAGAGACAGAATTTTGGAAAGGCCAATGTTACAAAAGAATTTCTGCAGTACTCAAGGTTCCTAAGAGCCATTATGGCCTCCATAATCTTTAAATGGAAAATGTTTGGGACGACCCGAACTCTTCCTAGACCTAGCCGTCCAGCCAAATTGAGCAATCGTGGGAGAAGAGCCCTGGTAAGGGAGGTAAAGAAGAACCCAAATATCACCGTGGCTGAGCTCCACAGCTGCAGTAGGAAGATGGGAGAAAGTTCCACAAAGTCAACTATTACTGCAGCCCTCCACCAGTCTGGGCTTTATGGCAGAGTGGCCCGACGGAAGCCTCTCCTCAGTACGAGGCATATGAGTTTGCCAAAAAGGACTCCCAGATTATGAGAAATAAGATTCTCTGGTCTGATGAGACCAAGATTGAACTTTTCAGGATTCATTCTAAGCAGTATATGTTGAGAAAACCAGGCACTGCTCATCACCTAATACAATCCCAACAGTGAAACATGGTGGTGGCAGCATCATGCTATGGGGGAGTTTTTCAGCTGGACAGGAAGACTGGTTGCAATTGAAGGAAAGAAGGGAAGCGGCCAAGTACAGAGATATCCTGGGAGAAAACCTCATCCAGAGTGCTCAGGACCTCAGGCTGGGCCAAAAGTTCACCTTCCAAGACAATGACCCTAAGCACACAGCTAAGAGAATGGTCAATTCTGTGACTATTCTTGACTGGCCCAGCCAGAGCCCTGACCTAAACCCAATTGAGCATCTCTGGAGAGACCTGAAAATCGTTGTCCACCAACGTTCACCATCCAACCTGACGGAACTGGAGAGGAACTGCAAGGAAGAATGGCAGAGGATCCCCAAATCCAGGTGTGAGAAACTTGTTGCATCATTCCCAAGAAGACTCATGGCTGTACTACCTTAAAAGGGAGCTTCTACTCAATACTGAGCAAAGGGTCTGTCTACTTGTAACCATGTGTTATTTCAGTTTTCCTTTTTTAATTAATTTCTTAAATAGTTTTTTCTCTCAAGATGGAATGCTGAGTGTACATTAATGAGAAATATTTTTTTATTTATTTTAGAAGGAAACATTTAAAGGGGTCTGAAGGCTCTCCGTAACGCAAGAACATCTTATTACTCATCATTAATAGAGAAAAATACAAACAACTCCTAGTTTCTCTTCAGCACTGTAGCCAGACTGACAATCACAGCTCTGTCGAGCCGTGTATTCATTTGGACCTCAGTAGTAAAGACTTCATGAACTTCTTCAATGATAAGATTCCGACTATCAAAGAGAAAATCAATGGTCCCCTGCCCCCAACCAGTGCCGACCCGTCCTCGGATGCAGGATCCCTGAAGGGGCACTTCTTAGGACACACCAAGCTCCCCTTTCACACTCTCCTTCTACAATAATCCATGTTCTATTAATGCACATAACTAATTCAGCTTCTTTCCGGAGAAAGTTCTTTGTGCTTTCTCGCCTGGCAGTTCTCATAGATTGTAGTTCCGTCTGGACCCTGGTCCTAACTCCTGCCCTGCAGACCACTTGCTGCTGCTATCATCATCATCTTTAATATGAATCATATTACTATTACTGTCATCACAAACCAACCTTACCCTTTCCTAACGTCTTTGTGCTTTCCCTCCCCACAGTCTTCTGTGGGTGGTGGTTCTATCTAATGCTGGTGGCCCTGAGAGTGCTGCTACCGTACACTTAGCACCTACTTGCAATTATTTGAAGAATTTCTGTTAAAGGAATTGAATGTATTATATATCTGTATAAGTCATTCTGTACACATGAAATCCATTGTAGTCTGTCCATTCCGGCAGATAGACAGACTACGGTTTCTTCCCTTTCTTCCCTATGGAAGGGTTTTTCATTTTTTGGGGGGTTTTTCCTATGCTGATGTGAGGGTTTTGGGACAGAGGATGTCGCATGTGTACAGATTATACAAAATAAAATAAATTGAATTGAATACTTTCCGTACCCACTGTATGGTCAAAAAACATTCAATGTGGCTGACTTAAAACGATTCTGCATAGAAGGGTGGATCAAAATTCCTACACAGTGATGTCAAAGACTCCAGCCAGTTGCCACAAAAGTTTGATTTCATTGTTCCCGCCAATCAGGGCATTAGCAGCCAGGGAGGTTTTGATAGTTTCCCTATTAATAAATTGAATCATTTAAAAACTGCATTTTGTACTTATTCTGTTACCTTTTTTCTAATAGAAAAATGGAGAATCGTCGATCATTAAACTAATAGTCATTTCACGTTAGCTCGAAGAGCAGTTTTAGGCCCACCGACAAATGTTCTCACCCAATACTGATCAACATCCCCTGTGACCCATGGTTTGTCTGTTACTGTATTCATCGGCAGGGGGCTACGGAATTTCAAAATAATAAAAATGACTGTTGACACACATTATCAGTGTTAACTCTTCGTTAACTTGCACAGCCCTCATTTTTGTCATTGTTTATTGTTTATTATTAGCAATACCACAAACGTACATGGCATCCATTAATAGGTTTTGTTTAGGTTTGTTAGTGATTAGTCCTTTCTAAACATCCATAAAGGTTAAGTGACACTCATAATCTAGACACACTCAGTTGAGGGTTAAGTAGCTCACCACAGGGTCTGTGGGATGGAATATGTTGAAGAGGCGTTTGCAGATAGACGTTGGGAGGATATGGCTCTGTACGCCATTGTTCCCCGGCCGAATCCCACGCAACGCTAAGAAAACAGCCAGAGGAGATCCCATGCAGAAGAAGTTTTCTACCTGCCACACAAAAAAACAGTGCAGATTCAACATGGGAGAATAAGAGAAGTCAGTGGATCTAAAAGGTTTATACTGTAGTTTGAATCAGTGGCTTTGTAGTATAAAAATTGGGTTTGTGGTTTGAGCTGGAACTTTTTTGTTTGTTTTGAACCATTGTATTTCAAGACTTATAAATGACTGTACAAATAAATTGTACATTGTACAATATATTAACATGAACTAAATGCATACATTTAGCAAATTTCTCACCCAAAATAACTCTTATTGGATGAAGACTGTCCGAATAAATATAATTGTACAGGAAAAACATTGACTGTACAATTAATCACAAAATACATATGTGGATCCTTCTATCTAGTGACTTAGCTGACTTCATTGGTTTGTAGGTTCAACCAGAAGGTTTTGTGGTTTCACAGGCACAGTTTTTTATTATTACCACAATGTTTATACTTAAATCAATAGTTTGTTGTTTGACTCAGAAGTAATTTAGTTTGATGGAGGTGGTCTATAGTTTGAATTAGTTGGTTGTAAATCAAAGTGTTTGTTTGCCCTCCGAACTATAAAATCCTCTGTCAGAGGACTTGTTTTACAAATCCCAGGGTTTATTGTATAAAACAGGTGCAATCAGCATGTTTGTAGTTTTATTTGAAATATATATTTCAATTACATTTGAGTATTATAAAAATCGAACGGAATTTGTTACGAAATACTACAAATATGTAAATATTTGTTATAGCCTGGACATGCTGTCTAGGCTAGTGCTAGGCTTTAGCAACTTGACTTATAAGTCAAGTGGCTAGCTATAGGAAGAGAGAGATCAGGAGCTTGTTTGTTCATAATAACCTTATCAAGAGACGTCTGACCATTTCATCTTGCACTGTATTTGTAAGTTATGATGTGAATCTCATAATGCCATATCAATTACAGGCAGAAAATTTAGTTCCTTTATGACATTAGATGTCCATTTGTTGAAAGGCCATGGGTTAAAAAGGAAATGGAAGTCGCATTGGATAAAAGCGTCAGCTGAATGACATGTAATAATGTGATATAATATCCATTCTATTTAAAAGGCATATGTAAAGTGCTTGGGTGCTAGGGGACCCGGAAGGAGGACGCTGAGGCAGGTTACAAGAGTGTAACGGGCTTGGGTGCTGGGGAACCTGAAAGGAGGCGACTGAGGCAGTGACATGGTACGAGAAATGTTTTTATTTAGAGCCGTGGCGTTGCCGTGCATCCATGCCATCTCAGAATTCAGCTGCGAGCCCTCGCTCGCCTGCTCGCGTTCCATGTCTCTGCTCTCCCGGCTCGCTCTTCCGTACCTGTCTAAGTACTGGGAGAGAGCACACCGTTAATCCCTCCCCAGCCGGGGGTTAATTGCCTCCAGCTGGCACCGTTCCCTGACCCGCACCCCCTCTCTCTACGCTACAGACGTCCTGAAAACCACGCCCAGCCACCAAATACCCCCACCGTCCGACTTAGGCCGGGGAGCTGTCCGGCCTAGCCCACTCGCCCCCTCCCCCCCTTCTCGAGAGGGTGGGAGAGGAAGTCCGCCACGACCATCTGCGTCCCCGGCCTATGGATCACCTTGAAGTTGAAGGGTTGCATGGCCAGATACCAACGGGTGATCCGCGCGTTGGTATCCTTTATGCGGTTGAGCCATTGGAGCGCGGGCGTGGTTCGAACAGAGGGTGAATGGGCGCCCCAGGGAGGTAGTACCTCAGGGAGTCCACCGCCCAGCGGATGGCCAGGCACTCCTTTTCAATGGTGCTGTACCTGGCCTCCCTCTCGGACAGTTTCCGGCTGATGTAGACCACTGAGCTATCGAGCCCCTCCACCTCCTGGGACAAAACGGCCCCCAGCCCTCTGTCCGATGCGTCCGTCTGCAGCACAAAGGGAGAGAGAGAGAGAAGTCAGGCGTACGGAGGAACGGCTCCCCACAAAGAGTTTGTTTTACCTCTTCAAACGCCCGCTGGCACTGCTCCGACCACTGGACCGGATCTGATGCACCTTTCCGGGTCAGGTCAGTCAAGGGGCTGGTGAGATCTGTGAAGCCCGGGATGAACCTCCGGTAATACCCCGCCAGCCCCAAGCACCGCCTCACCTCTTTTTTAGTCTTGTGACGCGGAGAGGCTGCAATTGCTGCTGTCTTGTCGACCTGGGGGTGCACCTGCCCGACCCCCAAGTGGTACCCCAAATACCGTACCTCCCTCCGTCCAATCACACACTTCCCCGGGTTGGCGGTGAGCCCGGCCCGCCTCAGTGACCACAGCACTGCGTCCACCCGCTGCACATGCAAAGTTCTCCCAGTGTGCGCGACATAAACGAGGTGCCCTGGTCTGTCTCTTTCGGGATTCCAACCCGGGAGATGACCTGAAACAGCGCCTGCGTGACACTCTTCGGCGAGATATTGCGCAACGGTACTGCTTCCAGATATCGCGTTGCATCAGAACCAACACAAAGCGATATCCGCGCGTGCTCCGGTGAAAGGGCCCGATGAGGTCCATGCCGATGCGCTCAAATGGGACCTCCATCAAGGGCATTATAGTTTTATAGACTCTATACAGCCTGTCCCTAATCACTGAAAAATGCGGGTACGACTGCGCTGGCGCACAAGGGCGCACCAGTTGACCATCAATTTGAATCACTTGGTCGAAGGTTGAGCGTAGAGTGTCGTCCCGAGACTGCTCGAGTGTAAATTCTTCTATGGAGCGAAACTCGGGAACCGACGGGGTCTCGGGAGGCTCCGCCAGTTCCCAGTCACCTCCCCCGGCAGCGTCGGTCGACCTCGCGTCACCGCTGAGCACAGCGCCCGCCCCGCCTGTCCCTGCCGGTCGTGAACGCACCCCGTAGCCTGCCCCATTAGCGCGTTAAACCCGTCAGGTGCGTCAGGTGGGAGCTAACCATGACCTCCATTCTATGCTTTTTCTCTCCGGTTTTGAATTTCGACGGTCACCACGGGATACTCGTGAATATCCCCATGCACACACACCATATTTTCACCCGTCGTGCCCCTACCAATGCCCCCTGTCGAACCAGGTCCTGGTGGATCATGGTCTGCAAACAGCCCAAATCCACCATCGCCTGGCGTATACCCCCCTGGACTGCTTACCGGAACGCGGTACGTCGCTCCCGGACCGGGGGAGGGTGCTGGAGCGCTGGCAACCCGGAGCCCCGGCTCCGCTGCCTTCCGGGGGCACTCCCCCCGCAGGTGTCCGGGCCGCCTGCATCTCCAGCAGACCTGCCCTGGCGTTTGAGAAACACCTTATGGGTCGGGGAGGGCGCCGGTACTCTCTCCCACCGATCGGCAACGGCCGGCCGTCTGCAGTTCCTTCTGCTGCCCCCGCTGCCGCTGGGGTCGATGTCGCCGCCTCAGGGTCGGCGTGGGCCACTCCGCCAACTGCTGCTGCCACCGCGGGGCTGCGATCGGCCGCCCCGCCGACTGCTGCTGCCGCTGTGGGGCCGGGGTGGGCCGCTCCGCCGATGGCTGCTGCTGCTGTGGGGCCCGGATGGGTCCCCCTGGGCCTCCTGCGCGTCGCCAACCCCCGGGCATGGGAGCATCCGCCCGTCTGATGCCGGGCAGTCTCTGGCCACGCCGTCCGTGGCTCTGGCTACGGGTGTGGTCGCTGCGGGCCCGGGACAGGTGGCTCCGCTGCCCGCTTATGCTCCCGCCGCGATTCGCACCACCGCTCCTGCTGCCTGGCCATCTCCGCTCGGAGCTTCCGCACAATTCGGTGTAGCTCCCCCGCCTCTGCGCCGCCGCCATCTGCCGGCACAGCATCACGGCCTCCTGGGCTGGATCTTCCGCCATGGGTCCCCCGCTGAGTTGGGCGCCACTGTAAAGTGCTTGGGTGCTAGGGGACCCGGAAAGAGAAGGAGGCTGAGGCAGGTTACAAGAGTAATCAAGTTCTTTATTGAGGCTTGTGGCGTTGCCGTGCGTCCAAGGCGTTGCCGTGCGTCCATGGCGTTGCCTTGCGGCCATGTCATCTACGGCGTCCTCGCCTGTCTCTGCAAGACCTCGCTCGTGTGTAAGTGCTCCATTTCTGAGCAACCTTCCCACTCGCTCTCCCGGACCTGTTTAAGTACTGGGAGAGAGCACACCGTTAGTTCCCCCCTCCCACCGGCTGGAGGTTAATTGCCTCCAGCTGGCACCGTTCCCTGAGCCGCACCCCCTCTCTCTCCACTGCAGCCGTGGTAAAACCACATGTCTCAGCAAAATGATGTTCAAGAAGGACCAGCAACAAGCACAGCCTGTGTCATGGATGGGATTTAGGCTCTACCTGTGTACAACTAGTGTTCATACTAATTCAATATTTGCTCTTATAGTATACAGTACATAGGACTATTAGTTTGATTTTTGAATATTTTCTTGTTGATACAATGCCAAAGTTTATGCGGTGTTAAGTCCCCTTAATATATATACATATATAAATCTTTGTAGGTCCAAATAGAAGATGTTTTGTCCAACCAAAAGGTTTGAGTTTTAAGTTTGCATCTGACAGTTTGTAATACTAGTCAGAATGTTTCTAATATATAATAATTCCATACAACTTGTCGGAAATCTCCTGCCTCCCACAATAAGAAAATCAGCTAACCTGTACATAATTCAAATACATACTTCCTACAGAAACAACCATGTCAACACATGTGGCCAGGTGAACACATGGAGGTCAAAATTTGAAAATTTCCATTAGAAGAATTCCACCCTTTTTGAGTTATCTGGAATGCTTGTAGTTGGAACCAGAGGGTTTGAATACGAAAATGTGCAATTTGAATCAGTCTCTTTGTGTGATCCAACGTTTTTTTGTGTTGGTTTTAACCACATCTAGGGCACATTGTGAATGGGAAATGTCTTGCAGCAACTGATGATATAGAGTACAGTCAAGTGTCAAATTTACCTTGAATTTTAAAGCAGGCACTTCAGAAATCGAGGTACGCAGACCCTGGAACTGATTCTCCAAATCCCTTAACCTAGGATAATGGAAAAGATCAAATGGATTAAATTAACTCAAAGGAAGGCATGTTTGTTTAGCTGTCTAGCTATGTCTATGTTCACAATCCAAGCAAGAAGGATCGGCTACATTGTTGCCATGTCTGTGTTAAAAGTGTTCAAGCGCTTTTTCACATAATTATATTGTTAAATAACAATGGCAACTGGTTAATAGTATTGCTTAACTGAATAAAACAGGTTGGAACAGAAACATGAGGTTGGCACTTCACCTGTCACTAGAACACTGATAAAAAATTGAATAAATCGTACTTTGAAGAGTCCAACAATACGATGTAGCTCTATGATGATGACTTCCATTGAAAATATAGTATCAGACCTATTCTTCTAAATCCCTTATGCAAGGACTAATGTATGTGTTAACCTGAAACAAACCATATCAAATCAACTGTTATATACCATTAAAATAAATTAGTTTTAAACTGTTTTTCAGAATTTTCAGTGGAATAATCATGATTAATCACTATTTGCACGTTGTTCCCGAGTGAGTGCAGGCAGAAGTGTCAGGGATAGAAGAGGTGCTAGGAGACGGAGAAAAAGGATGATTCCATTATTGGACTTGAGAAGCTCCATGAAGCGATGACAGCCAGCTTATGCAGCCGCGGCGGCTCGCTCGTCGGCCGGGAAGTCTTGCGCAGAGACCTCGCTGTAAGCTGGAGGTCTCTCAGACCGCTCTCGTTAATACGAGGCTTTTATTTCGTCGTTGTGTTGTGAACAAACGAACCATCATGTCCATCATAAGATCAACTAGTCTTTTCAGAGTTAAACCAAACCTGCTTACGAAAATAGGGGAGATCTGAGTGCGGGAATTGTCGACGAGGGGGGACTGACATTTTTCTCGCTCGCATCGCTCGCTTTCTGGTCTGAGTTGTTGACGGGGAGGGGGCGCAAATGCGACTGGGAAAAACGGGAGTGTTGGCAGGTAAAACTCCAAAAAAGTGACAACCTCGCTGAGTGTCTCTCTCTCTCTCACACACACACACACACACACACACACACACACAGCGCAGCAGGCAGAGGGGGCAGAGAGCCAGAAGGATGATTTTTTGTTATAATAGTCCAACCACAACCGTGTTTCAACATGCGCGGGGGGGCGCGGACACCGGTTGAGAACCACTGCCCGAGGAAGAGGTACTTTCCCGACCTGAATAATTTGTCACACTGCGCATGCGTGAAATGCATTAAAACAATTGACGTAATTAACGACAAACATCTAATTAATGCGCAATTTTTGACCGCCCTAAAATAAATATAATTTTGGTCCAAGATGCTGCTCAAATCAACTGAATACTGCATGGTGAAATTCTTGAGTGGAAAGTAAAAGGCTGTTTATATTGAAGAAATATATAATCAGCAGCTGAAGTCGGAACAAGCACATGTTATGACCGATCACATACTATTCTGAACCTAGTAAGCAGAAATAAATGAAGCAGAGAAGGCTGAGTTCCCTATCAGGGAACTTCGAGCTGCGTGAAACGCTGTGGAAACGCCCTGCGTGACCGCGTCATGAAGCATGTGTGAAATCAGTCCAATGGCGAGACGCCACGTCATAGGCGGGTGACGTTGAGACCAGGAAGTATAAAGCACACCCAAAACACCGGCTCTTTCATCTCTGTGCCTTCATCAAGTGTGCTGTGTGAATCAAAAGTCCTTACGTTTATCGTACTATGGCGAACAAGCAGCGCTTCTTTCAGTGTGCTTAGTCTCCCTGCACCCGCTTTATTACGGACGGGTTATGCACCAACTGTGCGTTGTTTGCTTGGGAGCGGAGCATGCCCAGCTGGCTCTGAGGGGCCGGGCTGTGTGCATTGCAGCGTCTTCCTGATGCGGACACTACGCTCCTGCCGGTCGCTCTTCGAGGAGTGCGGCTCGGCTCGTGCTTCCCACGGAATACGATCTACGTGGGATTCGCATTTGGATTGTTCAGAAGGATCTGAGACGGCTTCGGCGTTTTCTCAGCCTTTCCTGTCGGATCCAGTGCCTTATACCGGGCTTCGGGAGCACGCGTGGCGTCTCTTCCGCTCAGAGGAGGCACACTAACCCAACTATCCAGCTCTGAGGAGGTGGATGTTGTTAGCATAGAGGCTACAGAGGCTGAAGACACGTCACTTCAGTCGGCCGCGGCCGATCAGCTGGTGGAGGTACTCGCCCGAGCTGCTGAGATTCTCAGCATTGACGGGACGGCTGACAGTCAGGAGCCTGCAATCATCAGGGGGGTCTGCGCTCACGCTCGCTGTACAAGCTGGCTCGCCAGATCCTCCTGTGGTCCCTCGGGAAGTTCCTCTCGTTGAGAGCAATCTACATCCCGGGGTACCTGAATCAGGGAGCAGACGCCCTGTCGAGGCAGGGGCCGAAGCCCGGGGAGTGGAGACTCCGCCCCGAGGTGGTGGAGCTCCTTTGGAGACGCTTTGGTTGTGCCGAGGTAGACCTGTTTGTCCAGAGAGACGACTCACTGTCCTCTGTGGTTCTCCCTGACCCATCCGGCCCCCTTGGGGTTGGATGCTATGGTACAGGCTTGGCCGAGGTCTCGCCTGTACGCCTTCCCCCGGTTGTTCTGCTCCCAAGAGTTCTGGAGAGGGTCCGTCAGGACGGTGTCAGCCTACTGCTAGTAGCCCCGTACTGGCCGGCCCGAGTGTGGTTTGCGGACCTAGTTTCTCTCCTCGCCGGTCCTCCCTTGGAGATCCCGATCAGGAGGGTCTTGCTCTCGCAGGCGACCGGGTCGATCCTTTACTCCCGCCCGGAGCTATGGAAACTGTGGGCGTGGCCTCTGAGGGGGCCCGCCTCCTAGGAACTGGTCTCTCGGCCGAGGTCGTTGAGACCCTCCACTCCAGAGCTCCAGCCACAAGGAAAGCATACGCCGCTAGGTGGAAACTCTTCGCCTCCTGGTGTGTGTCCCGCCAACTGGACTCAGTTAACTGCCCAGTGTTTGCAGTACTGGAGTTCCTGCAGGAGCGATTTTCCTCCGGGTTATCGCCTTCTACACTAAAAGTGTACGTGGCGGCGTTATCGGCGTCCTATTCCCGGCTGGATGGCGCCCCGCTGGGTAGGCACCCGCTCATATCTTGCTTCCCCCGTGGCACTCGGAGGCTTAGGCCAGCAGCTCGCACGAGAGTACCATCGTGGGACCTGGCCATTGTACTAGATGGCCTCTCCCGAGCCCCGTTCGAGCCCATCGAGAAGGTCGCAGAGAAGTACGTGGCTCTTAAGACGATCTTTCTGCTCGCTATTTCTTCCTTCTGCGTCGGGTCGCGTTGCATTTCACCGTCAGAACGCAAGGGAGCTGTGGGGTCTGCCTTCTGCTAGTTTGTTTTGGTTCCGTGCGCCATTTCCGCGTTTTCATTTCTGACAATGGCGAGCGAAAGAGAGATAATGTGATCTCTTTCCGTGAGTTGTGTGCCTTTTGGCAGTCTTTGCAGTGCGCTGAGGAGGAATTGTAGAAATGGTCGTAGTTTCGTACTTCCTCGATCCAACGTTCCTCAACTTGGTCCATCGTTGAAAACAAACTGAAAATAAACTGGCGGTATAGCGGGAGGGGGAAACCGGAAAAGCTACACTCTGGGAATGATGTATACTCTGACCAATCACAACCCTTGCGGGCTGCGTCTCCTCGACGCGTAGTTACAATTTCTTGGAGGTGCACGTCGAGCTACGCCGTAGGGTACGCCGTAGGGTCCGCGTCTACGCAGGAGTGACGGCGTAGCTACGCCGTCGATTGGACGCAGAAGCATAAAACAGGCTTAAGGATGGCATCTCTTCAGTACGCCTTTCTTGCTATTAGTTGATGTTTCATCCAATGGCCTCAGTGCTGTGTTATCACAAATGCCAGATGGCAATGACGTAGCACGACCAGTTGCTTTAGGCCTCAAATCTCTTAACTATGCCCAGTCAGGTTTCTACCACTGAAACGGGCTGTTTTTGACAAAATCAGCCACTGTTTAATCAGCCATTCACTGCGTGGACGCTGACCAACATTCCCACTAAAGGCTGGCGCATGCTTCTGCGTATTGTGTCGACAGACTCAATTTTTTTTACGCCTCAGTTTTTTTTACTTTTCCTGCTGATGAGGAGCTAAGTACAGTATTGTGCTTTGCAGATGACTGGCACTGTGGTACACAGCAGTGGTCGGCAGTTGTACCACACACTTTCTGGTATTTAAACGTTGTTTTTTTTCATGGCAACTAACGCTAGCGTAGCAGCTACCAACCAAAACAAGTAGACGCCTATGCTACCGGAAGCGATCGCGGTGGCTGAGATTTTAGCGGAAGTACGTCATCACCCCTGTAGGCATATAGCCCATTGAGCAATGTGTCAACGCCACAGCCTACCTGAGTTTTTTTGCTGACCATGTCCATCCCTTTATGACCACAGTGTACCCATCTTCTGATGGCTACTTCCAGCAGGATAACGCACCATGTCATAAAGCGCGAATCATCTCAGACTGGTTTCTTAAAAATGACAATGAGTTCACTGTAATCAAATGGCCTCCACAGTCACCAGATCTCAATCCAATAGAGCACCTTTGCGATGTGGTGGAATGGTAGATTTGCATCACGAATGTGCAGCCAACAAATCTGCAGCAACTGTGTGATGCTGTTTCCAGTACCTTGTTGAATCTATGCCACAAAGGATTAAGGTAGTTCTGAAGGCAAAAGGGGGTCCAACCCGGTACTAGCAAGGTGTACCTAATAAAGTGGCCGGTGAGTGTATATACATGAGCTAATTTCCTTCAAAATCACCAGCCAACTTCTGGTAATTTTCTGGTTAGAATCAAAAGCAAACTATTAATATTCATGTGATCATTTCACTTCAGGCAGAGACTACACATCCCCGAGGTGTGACTCTGTGGTAACCAGGACATTCTGATGTACGATTCCAAACTTATGGCTTTTCAAAATACCATACATGAGCCAATTTCCTCAATCTCTTTCACCAGACTACTTTGACAATGCTCCCACTCGCCACCGTTAATCAAATTCTTATAATATTCACAGTCGAGCATTATCAAGGTCTTAAGTATCAGGTACCAACTGTTGAGGGTGATCAGATTAACCTGTGAGGAGCAGGGTGTTAAGTAAAAAAAACTAAACTTTCTGTTCCCACCAGGTGGCACTGTGACTAATGTTAAAAATGATCATATGGATGTCTACAAGGTGAGAAGTTCGTGCAATCGGAGAAATATGGAGCAGATTAGATAAAGTATGTTCGAGTTAAAACAACTTCAATGTTTATGCCAAATGGTGGTTCTTAAAAAATGCTCACCACACATATAGTTTGGAAATCTTCCGGCAAAGTGCAATTCTTAGAGCCCAAGGTCTTAAGATCACTATGCCTGAAAATGAAAAGAATCTGGTTTAATCGCTGGGAGGAGTTTGGTCTTTTACAACCCTAACAAATCATGAAAATAGCCCAAAAATAGCCCAAAAGGGAAGATTCTCAATGATTAACTGCAGCGCCCCATATTCTTCAAGCATTGTCAAAGAATTAGGGTGTGTTCAGAGGTTCAATGTCTACATATGTTACATATTTTGGTGAGGGCAGGCCAAGTAATAATCTAAATTATGAATCTTGCCAGATTAAGCCACACCCATTGCGAAGTTCATTAGCCCATATCTTCTAAAAACAATGAGATACTGACACGACGGGACATAGAAACAATAATGAATGACGGAAAGTTTTGTCCAAATCCGTTCAGGAGAAATGGCCAAAAATGTGTTTTTCACAAAAGTCAATGGCGGAAAATCTAGTTAGGCGCATTTGCACACCATGATTTACTTTTTTGTAGAGCATGTGTGCCAAATTTCAAGTCGATTGGACATTGGGGGGGGGGAAACTGGCCTAGTGGGGTACTTTTCACATTTCTGTACAACATTTTTTTTATGTTTCTCAGGTTGTCATTTTTGTATTTTCAGCAATGTTTAGAGAATTAATTTTTTTAATAAATTCCAGCTTCTCCCATTTCTGATTTTCTGCCATACTTTTAAATTCATTTCAGCTTTTCTCATTTCGGTATTTCCAGCAATTTTTTAAAATTAGATTCAGCTTTTGTTGTTTCTATATTTTCAGCAATGTTTAGAATTCATTTCAGCTTTTTTTTATTTCTATATTTTAACATTTTAGCATTTCAACGCATGGAAATGCATTTTCTAGTTTAAGTTGTACTCTGCATTTGCATTTAAGGGACATCTTCATGTTTTTAGGGTCCTCGCTACGAATAGTCGGAGAGGAACCTATAGTATTTCAAAGGATTATTATTATTAGGGTGCTCGCTACGACTAGTCTGAGAGGAACCTATTGTATTTCGAAGGATTATTATTACTGGGGTCCTCGCTACGACTAGTGACCAGAAGTTGGCTGGTGATGAAAATTGGCTCATGTATGGTATTTTGAGAAGCTATCATTTTGGAATTGTTCATCAGAATGTCACACCTCGGGGATGTGTACTCTCTGCCTGAAGTGGAATGATCATGTTACTATTAGGGCCGAGACTTGATTAAAAAAATAATCTAATTAATTAGAGGCTTTGTAATTAATTAATCACATTTTAATTGCATAAATATTTGACCTGAGAACATTGAGAAGTAATTTTTTTCACATGGATTTTTAGTATACCATTGAATGTAATGACTGAATACATAAGCTTAAGCAACAACATATTGTTTATTTTTGTTCAACCAAGTCCAAGTTTTCAGACGTGGACTTAGTTACCCTGGTCCTTAAACCAGTCATCTGGTGGAGTGTGTTCAAATGTGTAACTAAGGCTCAGGTTGATCTTCAACCGTCAAAACTTTAACACCACGAAGAAGAGGCATTGTTTATCATAATCCTGATTCCCTCTGGTAAGTACACAGGCTTTTCAGTCTTACTACAATCGGAGCAGCAGCCCGCGACCAATCTAGCAGCAACCTTCAAACGTCCCTTAAGTATTTCCAAAGGTACTTATCTCCAGCCTTCCTCATGGAAATCCTACTGTGGCTGTCTGGTCCTTTGCAGAGACCTCTACCTACACCTTGTCTCTCAAAACCCCACACACCCCCACTAACCATGTATCTACCCCTTAAAAAGCCCTTCAGGTCATCAGACCCTGATCAGTCTCCGGAATGTCGTGAATTGAGGGGTGGAGTTTCCGACTCCACAAGCAGATGGAGCCATAGCTTTTCCTGGTTACAGCCATCTCCTGGGAATGTAGCGCCCTTTCAGGACCCAGCCTCTCGCGACATAACAATATATAGCGCTTTTTGGGTCTTTGACCATGTAAAGCTCTTTGACACTACAACTCATCATTCACTCATAGACGTAGACGGATTGACATTCTGACTGGCGGAGCCGGGGATCAAGGCGCCTAATCCCCTGAATGAAAGAATCCTCTGCTCTCCAGTGAGCCACAGTTGCCGCCAGTGAACAAATCAATGACAAGACATGAAGCATATCAAATGACTGCCAAGCAAGCAAACTAACATGTATTTAATTATTGGTCAATCCTACATCTAGTCTGCAGTGACATTATAAGAACTATGTAGTTAATCCTAGGCCCCATACAGTCCAGGACTAGGACAAGACCAAAACATAAGAATCATTCCTCCAACCTCTGTTGTAGAGAAAAGATCATTTCAGTATCGGCAGGAAAAAAGAGATGGTTATATTACATGGGGTTGTTGTCAGATAATCCCGGAAGTACTACGGCAGGGTTTGACTTCAAATTTACACATATTTATTGTCGGGTTCCTGTATCCAGTGTACCATTTTGTATGAATTGACTGCACAATAAAGTTTCTTAGGTCAAACATCAATCTAGCTCCTGGATAAATCTGAATAAATCAAACTTCTCCATGTTTTTAATTTCTCCATATTTTTGCATTGCAAAAATACTACCAATTATATGACATGCATAATAATGGACCAAAAATAATGATTACTGTTCATGTGAAAAAATGGTATGTTATTATAAATAATACCTCTGTTTATGCAAGACAAAAGTGGACAGGGATTACAGTATGACTGAAATGTTTAGTAGACATTTCACATCAAGACAGATGTGGAATCGACTTCCTCACCTGATCCAGAGCCAAGAACAACTTGTGCTGTACCTGAGGCGTGTGACTCTAAGCTGCTCCTGAAGGTGACGCTCTTCATCCCTCGGCCACCGAACCTTTGTTTCCTCTGGGTCAAGTTCTGCTTGATGATGAAAGCGCACAGGGTCCCAGCCCGTCATAATATCAAAGGTGATGACGCAGCCCAGAGAGTGTGATACTATGGACACCTTCCCATTTTTCTCAAAGTCCGGGTTTCGCGAGCAGAAGAGTGTGTAAAGGCGATTCAGCTCCAGAGTCAATCCCCTTGTAATCTACTTTCACCCATAGACAACAACAACAAACAAATGAATTAGGTAGTTGCTTGTATTGTGATTTTTTATTGTGTCATTATGACTAAAATATATTTGGTTGTGTTAGATGATTATAGATCCTTGACTAATCATCCATTCTTTCATAATTAGGAATTAAATAATAATTCACTGCCATAGAGTAATGTTGGAACAGTTTGGCCACAATTTAGTTTTTCCTTAGTGGAGTTGATTTGAGCTCATGGGACTAACAGTACCAAACTATCAGCACTGTGGCAAAATTCATCAACACACCTTTGAGAAACGATAGCAAGGCTCAACTTTAGCTATCAAAGCAGTAGTGTACAATAGTCTCACCTCATCTCTGTACAGAGGGCTGGTGTAGTACATGATGTCCATGGCGCTGCCGTTGAGCATTTCTCTGAGACCCCTCACTTTGTCTGGGGTGATGGAGTCCACCGTGTCTGCAGGGAGGTCATACAAATACAACATAGTGGCTTTTTAAATACTTTTCATTTTTTAGTGAAAAAAGGGATTCTAATATGCCATGAATACGATGAGTCAATAACACCTGTCCAACACCTTGAAAAATCTTTCATACATGAAGATACTTGTTCACCTAGATGTATGAAATTTGCTTGCTGAATGTAACATGGAGACACACATAAAACACTCGTAGCGTATTTAAGGTGCACTTTAAAGAAATGAAAGCCTTGATGATAAAAAAAACTTTATTAATATTAAGTTTTCCTGAAAGCACCGTACTGTAGAATGGTGCCCGTGACAGCAAAAAAATATTTTATGACTCCAATGTATATTCTCTTTACGACAGCTTTTATTTTGTCTTCATTGTTATGAGCTGGGGTGCAGCAAACCTCCATCCAGAGACAGTTTTGACCTCCACTCCACAGGAAAGAATTCTACATGGTCTGTTGTGTGATTAGAGAAGTGCTTCTCCTCCATCTTTCTGGCAGCATCTCTCATCCTAAAAGTCAAAACAATTAATTGAGGGATTATTA
Organism: Apeltes quadracus; assembly: GCA_021346845.1. Taxonomy (NCBI): domain Eukaryota; kingdom Metazoa; phylum Chordata; class Actinopteri; order Perciformes; family Gasterosteidae; genus Apeltes; species Apeltes quadracus. Next base: position 2,808,054 of record CM037934.1, on the reverse strand, counting down.
AAAAAAAATAATAATAATTAGCTCCGCAACCTATTGATATCTTACATGCTGGTGTTCCTGATGATGCGGCCTTGGTCCATCTTCTGGCCAATTCCATGAACCACAAAAACAATGTGCGTGGTTTCAGGTGGGGTGTCTTCAGGTGCCGCCTCTTCTACATAACCCCGATGGAGGCGTGTACCGCTGCTGGAGGCTGAAGACATTAGAGGGTCGGCCAGTGTTTAATCAGTTAGGTGGCCGTGTCACCTAACTCCTACAACGAATAATCTAAAATGGTCAAATACTATTTCCCGCACAACAAAACAAACTTGACATTGTTTCTAAAACTTCATTTGTACGTTGTCATGGATGAAATGTAATCTTGGATCTTGATATGGGATGTTAATGTAGGTCAAAGAGGACAGAACAACCCCTTCATTACCTTTAAGAGCTTACTGTGAATGTAAAGTTCCCTATGGTTTTGAAGAATATACTTCACTTTATTTATGAATATAAAAATAAAAGAGGAGAGGTAAACTACTGACCTATGGAATGTGTGACATATGTCAAACATTATTGTACGTGCCTTTCAAAGCCACTTATTTGTTAAACTCAATATATAAAACAGAAGGTGTATCAAATTATATGCTATTGTTCTGCTGAGCTTGTATTTCATTGAAGTTGTATGGACAATAAAACTGAACATATAAGTGAATACCTCAACAACATATTCTATCAGATCTCCTCTCTTGTCTCTGTCTTGTAACATTTTCCATATACCTTTAGAGAAGCCCAATTTCTGAGTGACGGTACGTGCAATCTTGGAGGTGGTGGCATCGCTGTACAGGTACACCTCGTCTACACTGTGCCAGTCCACATGACTCCTGCTCAGTTTCAGACTGTGGATTGCTGGGAGACATGAAAATAAAGGATTAACAGCAACTCACACAATTATTCAAGTTACTTAATTCCCCATTTCCCATCATAGTGTGTGGATTACATTGAACACCATTTACTTCAGTCGTAATACAGACTGTACACATAGTCAATCCCTTCCCGCCTTCCGAAAGATGTTTTTAGGCCTTGCTCGGAATGGGGGAGTTACACCCACCCACCCGCACACACAAACACACGCCGTTACCCCTTTCAAAGCTGTATTCTATATACGCTCACATTCGCCCCCATTCACATCTATCATTGTTTGACACACACATGTTTTTAATTTCTTTTCTTACCATCCTTGCTGTCCACTGTGGTGGTTACCACCTCCATCTCATAGGTGTCCCTCATTTGTTGCCCCCGGAAATGAGCGAGATGTTCCATCTCGATGTGGTCACTCTCGTCCTCTTCAAGAGGAAGCCATGTTCCATCAATGAACCACTGACCCCTCATCACAGGAATACGGTCTTGTTCTGAGGGACATCCGTAAATGCAGTATTTCAAAAGGTTGTTCAGCCAGTGCTTCCTTTTTTTTACTTCCCTAACACTTCAAAGTAAATGAGAGAAGAAAGTGAAAATCAATCAAAGTCAGTTTGGGTCTTTAAAAAAAAAATCAGACATAAGGGTGCACTGTAACAAACAAACTGTTAAATTCACAGTTATTATCATGCAGCTAGTGACAAGTAACTAACTGTAAAATGAATCACAACATAATACTGTGAAAAGAATCACAGTTACTAACTGGCAGCTTGTGACAGGTAACTAACTGTAAAATAAATTACAGTATAATATCATAACTTTTACTATGTATTGAATTTTTGAATAGTTTTTTGATTGCGAAATAACCGTGAAACAAAATATTTAAAATAATAATAATAATATACACTTCTTGGTACAGTAATAGTGTTAAAACCGCAATATAAACCCAACCTCCAAGTAGTGTCATTTTGTTCACGGTTAAGAGTTTGACCTGGAAAACAGGTGGTACCGTTTCTTTTAGGGTAACACTGTTTTAGCTGCGAAATAAAATTCAGTGTTCAATATAATAACGTCTGGTTTAATATCTGACTAGACACCAGTGGATCTAACTATCAGGAACTTCAGCAACGAAGACCCACAGAATAACACGCCGATTGTAATTTCTTCACTCCATGCGGGTTTATTTGCATTTTATAAGATTTCCCAACATTTTGAAGGCAAATTAAACAAAAACAATATTTTAGAGGCTAAAAATAAAAGACAGATAAGAACCTCAGTTAACTGTTAACTCCTTAATTTAAAGGCCACATCATTATACAAGCCTCACACAGTCTGGGTTTATCCTGACAAGGAACCTAATACAAAATGGATGTTAATGTTTGGAATCAGCCAGTTTTGAGACCTTCAATTAATTTGAAAGTCTGTTATACAAAACAGACAAAAGCTATTTTTACTGCCTAATATGTTCAAGACTTAAGAGCTGCCCAAATTACCTCGTGGCCCACAAAAGAATTACCGTCTAACTCATACATGCAGTATCTGATGGTCCCAGAAATACAGGGTCTTGATGTGCATGAATGTGTGTGTCTCTGGTGCTTCCACATGCATACAAACTTGGAAGAAAATCCGTCCATGCTGTTTTGAGTTAGATGCAGGTTTCTGAATTGATCCAGTCTTCAGCCTCTGAACGAGCTGTTCAAAATTGCCAAGTTTTGTTATGTCACAAAACTAGATCACAGCCCGCCTGCGCGAGTTTATGCGGAAGTCCCCCGCCGACCGCTACCGCCGATTCTACAAGCTGTGGGCGTGGCCAAATGAGCTGCAGATCATGAATATGTAATGAGCAGCAGAAAACCGCACGCCCTGAAAGGGGCTGAAACAGAGGGAAGTAGAGGGAGGTAACAATCGTTTCCTACAAGCTATTTCCAGCAAACAACTTCAGAAACATGTTTTCTGGAACTCAAAGACCTATTTTAACTTGTTGAAAAATAATCAAAATATTTGGGGATTTCACCTAGTCAATGCTACAAGCATACTTTGAAAGATAAATGCACGTAAAGAAAATGCCAAGAAACAGGATGTTCATATACCATACCATCTTTATTTGTTAAGCACTTTACAACAACCAAAGTTGACCAAAGTGCCGTACAGAAAAATAATACACATTAATACAATTCATAACCACACAATAAAATAATAAAAACATGCAAAGTAAGAAATTAATTTAAAAAGGTCAAAATGAAGTCGACATCATACTAGGTATTAAAAGCCAAAGTGAACAGATGGGTTTTAAGAAGGGTTTTAAAAACAGATAAAGAGGAGGCCTGCTTAACATACAGAGGCAGAGCATTCCAAAATGTAGGGGCAGACACAGCAAAGGCACGGTCCCCTCTGAGCTTACGCTTCGTTTTTGGCACAATCGGGAGCAGCTGATCATCTGACCTGAGAGAGCGGACGGGTTTATACGAGTGTAAAAGCTCAGATAGGTATGGCGGGGCAAGACCATTTAGTGATTTAAAAACAAATAAAAGACGTTTAAAATGGATCCTAAATTGCATGGGCAGCCAGTGTAGTGAAGCTAAAATAGGTGTAATGTGCTCATGTTTACCCTTACCATGTGTGCCCGTTAAAAGACGCGCTGCTGCATTCTGTATCATCTGGAGACGGGTGATGGAGGACCCACTAACCCCCACGTAAAGTGAATTACAGTAGTCCAGCCGTGTGGTTACAAAAGCATGGACTACAGTTTCAAAATTTCGTTGTGACAAAATTGGCTTTATTTTGGCGAGCTGCCGCAAATGAAAGAAGCTTGATTTGACAACAGCTTTAATCTGGCAGTCAAATTCAAGCTCAGGGTCCACTTTAATTCCTAGGTTTGTGATACCAGGCCTAATATACGGTGCCAAGGAGCCCAGATCTACAGGTGGGGTCCTAGTCGTGCCTCCAAAGACAATCACTTCTGTTTTTTTATCATTAAAATTTAAAAAGTTCCGAGCCATCCAGACCTTTATGTCGTCGAGACAATTGAGTAGTTGTCCAACAGAGTTATCATTTTTTGTTTTATGAGGTACATAAATCTGCCAAGCAGGGGACAGAGATTGAAGGGTCTGAAGCTGAAGGTGCAATTTGAGACCTGATAGAAGTGACCTTATCAAATCTGACTGCCGGTGGCCGGCAGGACTGTCACAACCATATTATGACAATAAAAAAAAGATATGGAATTGTTAGTATGACCTGATGGACGTGACCTTATCAATTAAAAAGCGAAGGAAGTTTTCACACATAGCAGGGGATGCCTCCATACAGGCATAATGCGGGGCATTTAAAAGTGAATCAATTGTGTTAAACAAAACACAAGGCTTGTGACAATTTGCCAAACTAATATCTGAGAAATTACTTCTTTTTGAAGAGACACCTGCAGTTTGTCCTTCTTGCACTCAGCTCTACGGCACTCACGTCTGGCAGCATGAGTCATTTAGCCAGGGCTCAGATTTAGTTTTAGGCTGCCTGGATTTTAATGGAGCCACAGTGTCTAAAACAATTTGGCAGGTGGGGTGAAACCATGAGCTCAGCTCTTTTGTGTGCAGTACGGATTCAGGAGTGATGGAGTTATGACTGAAGGCTTTGAGTAATACCTCTGAACAAACTCTAGCGTTGTGGCGGCTTCCGGCTGATACAAAATGTTGATGATGTAAAAACTAACGAACAAAACAGCGAGGGCAGTTGGGAAATCTGGTATGGGTGGTGGATTTGCGATCACAATACGGCCTTCTATCGGCAGCATCCACCGGTTCGCACACGGTACCACACGGTTTCATCTGCAAAAAAACAATAAAAGAAGAAATGCAATATGTCTGAGGGTGTTTTAATAATGTTTTCATTCTCCTTTACATTTTTATCCTGTGTGTAATTGAAATTAAGACCCAATGAAACTATCACACCATGGTGTTGTGTCCGGGATGTGTTTTTCTGTTGGGCCTTATTGTCTTGTCATGTCTGCCTTTATTTTGAAATAACGTCTCCTCTCGTTTCAGGTCACTTACCTTTCCTCATGTGTCACCAGTCTGATTGTCTTCCCTGATCCCTGATTGTGTTCACCTGTTCCCCATTCCCCTCCATGTCTACTAAAAGTCTCTGTTTCCCTTTGTCCCGTGCCAGTGTGTTCGTTCATGTCCCCGGAATACCACGATCCCACCACGCCACCTCGCTCATGTTTCCATCAGATTTTTCTCCTACAAAATTTTGTAGTTGCAGCCTAAGACTAGTTTTGAGCTTTTTCATTTCCTCCGCAAGGAGAGAGTTTTTGTTTGTGACGTTGCCTCCGTCAGTAGAGTGCTTATTAGAGTTAGAATTACAGTTTAAAAGCCTTTTTGTTTTCCTTCCCAAGTGAAGTCTTTTGTTTAATTAAGTTTATAGCCACACTTCTTCCCCATCTGCCTGTGAGAAATAAAGGTCTGCCCTCCTCTCAAGTCGACTCTGCGCCTGTGTCCTATTCTTGCCCCGGCGTGACAGTACACACTGGCCAGTATGGACACAGCAGAGTCGGATCCATTCACGAAGGCTCTGACCCGTCTGGGAGAGCGGCTCACCCAGCAGGAAGAGCTGATGACTGCTCTTACCCAGGGAGTCAGAGGTCTGGCCCAGAGTCAGGAGTTCAGGACGGCGGCGGTCAACTAGATGGCCACGGAGAGGGAGCAGAGGCAGCAGCGACCCAGCGGATCGGCGGGGAAAGAACCAGCATCCTCCACCCTGGAGCCGGCGCCCGTTCCCATCATGCCCGTGGTTGCCCCGGATATTCGGTTGGCATCGCCCGAACGATATTCAGGAGAGAGTGGACAATGCAAAGCATTTCTAATGGACTGTGATATGCATTTTGAGTTTTCGCCTCAACAATTTCCCACAGATGGTTTCCCAAGGTGGCATACGTAATTTCCCACCTGTCAGGGAGGGCCAAGGCGTGGGCCGTGACAGAATGGGAATGCGGATCCGCCCTTTGCAACTCCATTTAGGTATTCGAAGGACTTTTGACATTTTGACAAGGTCTCAACGGACCGAGAACGAGCAAGAGAATTGAGCGGGTTAAAACAGGGAGGGGAGTCCGTCTGTGTTTACGGCATCCGCTTTAGAACATTGGCGGTGCATAGTGGATTGAATTCCACAGCACTCTATGACGTGTTTTTAAAGGGCCTGGCGGCGCCCATCCAGGAGCGATTGTTGCCCCTGGACCTACCCTCGGGTCTGGACTCTCATCTCCCTGGCCATCCGAACGGACAATCAACTTCAGGAGCTCAAGACTCTACAGGCGGGGGGCCGGGAACCCTCCTACCAATCCTCCCACGACCGACTGTGAATAGACAATCACACCGAACAGATTGCCTTTTTTTGTTCCACTCATCAACCAGCACCCTAGTACTGGGACTGTCATGGCTTGTGTGCCACAATCCCCACATTGATTGGCCTTCGGGCAGAATCATGGGATGGGAGGAGGTGTGCCAAGGGAAATGTTTACAGGATCCCGCACACGGCTCCACCACAGCTGGCTCCACCATTCCAAGGGGTCGCCTGTACTCTGTGTCAGGACCCGAGCGACAAGCTATGACTGACTACATTACAACATCGCTTAAGTCTGGTCTCATCCGGCCGTCATCATCACCTGCGGGGGCGGGGTTTTTCTTCGTTAAGAAGAAGGATGGGTCGTGGAGACCTTGTATCGACTACAGCCCTCTCAACGACATCACGATAAAGAATCGGTACCCTCTCCCCTTAATGACTTTGGTTTTTGACCAGCTCCAACAGGCCACAGTATTTACCAAGCTGGACTTACGGAACGCTTACCATTTAGTCCGAATCAGAGAGGGAGACGAGTGGAAGACGGGATTCAATACTCCCAGCGGGCATTACGAATACTTGGTCACGCCTTTTGGCCTTACCAATGCCCCGGCCGTTTTTCAGGCCATGATCAACAAAATCCTCAGACTTTCTAGATAATTTTGTTTATGCATACATTGACGACGTTCTAATTTACTCCCCAGATCTGGCCACACACATGCGTCATGTAACCCAAGTCCTCGAACGACTTCTCGAGAATCACCTATACGTGAAAGCTGAGAAAAGTTAATTTCATGCCGACACCACCTCCTTCCTGGGCTTTATCATAGCCCCTGGAAGAGTCCAGATGGATCCGGCTAAAATAAGCGCTGTGGCCGAAAAGGCCTACGCCTGATAGCCGCAAGAAGGTTCAGCAGTTCCTGGGGTTCGCTAACTTCTACAGCCGCTTTATCAGAGGTTTCAGCGCCATAGCTCGTCCTCTCTATGCCCTGACTTCTCCCCAGGTGCGGTTCCGCTAGTCCTCAAAGGCAGAGGAGGCGTTCCAGAACCTGAAACACCGCTTCACCTCTGCCCCGATCCTCACGCTGCCAGATCCACAGCGCCAGTTTGTGGTGGAAGTGGATGCTTCCAATGAAGGAATCGGGGCCGTCCTATCACAACGGTCAGAGGAGGACGGCAAGATGCACCCCTGCGCCTTCCTGTCCCAGCGACTGAGCTCTACGGAGAGGAATTATGACGTTGGCAACAGGGAACTGCTAGCAGTCAAGATCGCTTTGGAGGAGTGGAGACACTGGTTGGAGGGGGCACAACAGCCATTTATTGTATGGACCGACCACAAGAACCTTGTATACATTAAGCGCGCTAAAAGACTAAATTCACGCCAGGCCAGGTATGTGAATTAAAAGAAAGTTGTAACCCGTTTCCCTATTTAGCCATCTTTTTCTTAATACGCAATCTTTGTAATCCCATGCACAGCGATTTAATTGGGTGATCATCTGTCTCATGATAGACGTTCTTTGTTTTCTCCTGGCGACCGTTTTCCGTGAAGTGCGTTAGGATTAAGCAGGAAACATTATAGAAGATTTATAGGAAAAATGAACAACTTTTAATTTGAAAATTGAAGTATGACGTCTGGAGTTTGATGATTAATATCAATGTCAAATACAGAGTCATTCTGGAACAGATCTTCCTTATCCCGTTAAAAAAAACATATTACAGTATGTAACCATATTCCGTCCGTTCGGAAATAAAGTTGCACTAACTGTTCGTTACAGTCATTTGCCGTCAGGCAGGTTACAGATAATGTTAGGCTAACGTCGTTAAACATATTTTTGCTAGCCTACCTGCTGCAAAATTACACCAAGACAAGTAGAGCTATTTTATCGAGTGTAATTTATCACTTACCACTATCTTGTTCACTATCTTCCTTTCTCTTTTTCCTTTTCTGGCTTCCTGATGCGTAATTCCGCATCATGATGGCTGCCGAACGAGGAGGTTTTGTATTTTGCCGGCAGCAGAGATCATGAGAGAGGCCCCTTGAGGGGGGATCCCGATTACAGTGTCATTGCACTTTACATTGACTATCAAAGGGGCGCTCACACAGATTGTCGTTGCATTTATTCTTAACCAGTCGTTGTCTTGGGGCCCCAGGCCAGCTCGGGGCCCCAAGCAATTGCTTGGTTTGCCTGTCCTGTCGCGACGAGTCTAGGTATACCTGGAGATCTGAAAGACGCTTCACAAGCTGTCCCTCTTAGAGTCTGTCTGCTGTCTCACTCTGGTCTTTTTCATCACCTCTCTTGCCCTTGAATGCCAGTTCAAACCGGTTCTCCCTTCCGTGCCATTCTGTTGCAGGTGCCCTGTGTCAAAGAGTGGCTTATCTTCACTCCTCCTGCACTCCTCCATTCCCCAGTTCACATTGTCTGCCTTATATGGTCCCCTCGTTATTTTCGGGTCACAAAATCTATTCAGAAGAATATTTTAAAAAAAACACACACAAACAGAAACCCACATCTCACACCGTTGATAGGCCATTTGTCAATTTCTGCTGCCTGATCCACAATATAAAATATAAAATTTGACCAAAAATCTGTTATGACCAACAAGCAATACATAAAAAAATGTAATGCATAATTCCTAGATGTGTGGAAAAATGTAATCATGTATACCAAAAAAAAGAATTTACTACATTGCATAAACCCCAGATTTCTCCTATTTTGGCCTACTCTACAAGACAAAAAAAATGAATTGCAAGTATGTAAAAAATTGTTTGTTTATAAAATGTATTGTATATTTTAATACAAATATGAAAACTTACATCAGCTTGGAGAGAAAGGCCACCGTCTGCTTCTTTGAAATATGCCGTCATGACCAGCATTGCTGCAAGACCAGATAAAATAATGCAAGACTGTTCATAAAGTCATTTTTATCTACTTGAGTACTTGGATTATCATTTCCATCATTCAATTCCTCCATTCTATCATCACCTTCCAATAATGTATGAGATGCTTGGCTCACTTCATTTACTCCATTTAATGAGCAAACAGTGGCAGTACTTAAGTTGCAGGTAGATTTTGTCTTATGTTTACGGGTCAAGTGAGAAGAATGAACGGACATGAAATTTACTCAAACAGTTCTTATAGGGGGAACTTTATTCCCATCTTTGATGTGCAGCTTAAGATGCTCACACAGGGTTGAAATGTTCACTGGCACATAACTGCTACCCTCAATTTGGCATGCTAAAGCATCATTTTCCACGTGTCTTTAGCACTGGTTTAGCATTGACTGTTTGCCGATGGAATCAATACATGTGCTTTTTAATTGCACTCACTGTTGCAAAAGCAGTTGGACATTCTGCATATCCACACTGAAATCTATTGTTTGATGGATTTCTGTAAATTCTGTGAACATGTAAAATGAATGCAGAAATTGACGCTGCACTGAATTTACAAACCTTACAAGAATATGGCGTTTTGATAATTTAGAAAGTAAAAAACATTTTTGGTAACATAAAATACTACAATTAAATAACTGAACTGATAGCGTTAGATTTAGTCAGGACAGATCATGTTCAGAAAATAATGTTCAGAAATACATTCAACTTACATGCAATTATTTTGTCTTTTCAGATCCACTCCTTCAATGGTGTCCCACTCGTTGTTCGTTGAAAAATGTGGCATGAAAAAAAAATGTAACCAGCACAAATTCGGTAAATCAATTTAGTACGCTATCATACATGGTAAATTGTTATTTCCACTCCAGTACTCTTGCTGAGCTGTACGACCATTCTATCCATTAAAATCAGCCACAGATTGAGTGCAGCTGGGGCCAAAGTTTCACTTTTCAGGTTCCAACAATCGTATTGATTCAATGCGGTTGCAGTTATGAGCTTTACCGCCTAAACTAAACTGTATATTGTATCAAATGTTAAATAAATAAATAAATACACTGTACACTACTTTTTGATCTGACTTTCTACAGTAATTTTTTGGTTACCGTGTACTCTATAGTACACAAATTGTTAATGTGATATTATACAGTAAATTAAGGACTTTAAATGAATACACAATAAATTACTGTGAAATTGTTTTACAGTAGCTCACTGCACACAAACACAGTAGATAACTATTTTACAGTAGGTGTTGATTACTGTGATGTTCTACACTACTTTTTTTAAACGGTACACAACGGGTTGCTGTCAATTACTACAGTAATTTTTACTTACTGTTACGTACTACAGTACCTTTTTGGCTAATGTGTTTATTACAGTACTTTTTTATTTACTCTGTTTTAAACAGTACACGACGGGTTGCTGTCAATTACAACAGTAATTTTTACTTACCATGACGTACTACAGTAACTTTTTGGCTATGAGTTTATCTACAGTACTTTTTTATTTACTGTGTTTTAAACAGTACACAACTTGTTTCTGTGATTTTCACATTACACTATTGACTACTGTAATATTTGACTGAATACGGAGTAAATTACTGTGAAATGGTTTTGCAGTAGCTTATTTCTCTCCAACACATTAAATAACTGTGGATATCACAGCATTTTTTTACAGTGTTGTGTTGCGTGTGTGGTTGTGGTGGGTGCAGGGTCGGCTCTAGTCCGTTGGTTGCCCTAGGCGAGATTAAGTTTTGCGCCCCCACCCCATCGTCCAATTTCCTCCTTTGACGGGGGCCGGGCTGACCGGAGCGGTTGGCGGACCTCCGCATAAACTTGGGCGTGTCCATATGCACGTGCATAAAGTCTGCGTGCCACATTCAACACATTTGTCGCCCTTGACAAATTTGTCGCCCAAGAGCTTGCCTAGGTCGCCTATAGCAATCGCCGGCCCTGGGTGCGTGTCACCAATAAAAATAAAAATACATTTTAGCAGCAGTATATTTGTAGTTCTAGTTGAGGACAGAAACACTGGTCGATTTAAATAAACATGTTCATTGGTGGTATGTACTTGAGACATCATGTTGTCATCCCGGCACTACATTTCAACTATTTATCAAGCAAAAAATATAAAACATATTTGGTTGCAGATTCTATTTTATATCTTTGTAAACTGATTATCTTTGCTCATTGGAAAAGCTTTTAGCAAATTAATCTTTTCCATCTGTAATGAGAGTTTGCAGAACCCTAAAACGTGTTTTATAAATGCGTGGTGAACTGATGAATTTACAGATTTTTGGGGGGGAGTTTTTCCTGTGCCGAGGTGAGGGTCTCGGGACGGAGAATGTTGCATGTGTACAGACTGTAAAGCCCTCTGAGGCAAATTTGCAATTTGAAAAAATAAAATGAATATAATTGAATTGTGCAACTTTAGCACTAAAGTAAAGAAACAGTAGAGCTTCTCGTCATGCTTAGTATGGTGGTAGTTACTGTAGTAGGCTTTAAACCAATACTACGGATGTAGCAGGATCAGCTTCAGTAGGCCTATAGTGGCTATAGAACCCTGCATAATAGTAACGTTAAAACATACTAACGTTGAGGTTACGGTTAAGCTTACTTTTCAACCAAATGTGAGAGTAACACGCTAGACAATAGCAGTGGTAACACAAGTTCACTGGTGCTAATAAGGTAGCACTAATATAACGTTACTTTATTGTCGCAGTGTAGTATTATTTTTGAGGACATGAATCATTGAATTGCGGTGGCTTACGGTTCCAGTACACGGGGTAGCATTCCTTCTCTCTTATATCTACTTCATAGATCCCCCCTCGGACACACACTGCCTCCACGCTTATGTCCATGTCGTCCGACTCCATCGTCTCCTCTGATGCGGAGAAGCGCTGCGCCCCGCCGCGCGTCGCTTTCGACCCAGCCCGGCCGCTAGAGCAGTCCGCAGCTCCGCTCGCGCTGTCCCCCTCTCCGCTCCGACCTTCTCCCGCTCCGCTCTTGGGCTGGATTTCATCGGCCTCGCCCGCCTCCTTCCCCTTGGCCTCAGGGGGATCCGCGGGGCGTTTGCCGGGGTTCTGTTCAATGAATCGCCTATACATGACCTCGATTTTTAAAGAGTCGTGTCCGACAAATGGCTTCCACATCCGCTTATCCTCTTTGTAAAACCAGCGGACCTCCTCTGGCCCCAGCTCAGTAACGATCTCACCGCGGTGCCTGGAGCTATTTGACCGTATGCGTTTTTTGGTTGTTGCGTTCCCATCACTTTCGATGTAGTTGGGATCAATTCCCAGATACGATGAACCCAAGTATTCCTCTCCAGCGAGGCCCAGCACCAAGCCATCTTGGGACAATATCGGCAGGTGTCTGACCAAGACATCACTGTCTCCCAGCGGATCGTCGTCGTATCCGGACACAAACACATCGTTCGCCAAATCCCATTCACTGCTGCTGACTGAGTTATTTTCCGAGCTCTGTTGGCGGACAGTTGGTCTGTCGTTTAAACTGCTCATGGTTTTGCCGCAAATTATTAAACTCCTAATAACAAAATGTACAATGATGTCCCGACCGTTAGACTTCCAGTTTAGCAGTGTTTTTCTACCCAGATGTTACCATCTGTATGCCGAAGCGCTTGGATCCCGACAATATCACTTATAATTATACCTACAGGATAAATTATATTAACCCACGATGTTTAAATGACACATATAATCCTACTCTCTTGCCTGTACGTTCACGTTTAAAACAATTGATGGAATAATCAATGAACGCTAAAATGGCAATCTCAGTTGCTCCATAACATCAAGTCAATGTTATCAAACTAAGCTTTTCCTGTTGAAACCTTCAAAATAAACTCGATGAACGAGAGAGAATTAGTTACTTATATATTTAAAAAAAATAAAGAACATATTTTATTTTATATTATTTGTCCAAATTTGAAAAGTAGAATCATAAAGTATTTTCTCCAATCGTTTAATCGCATCGTAATATCATATCTTATATTTTAAATGTATGCTTTTAATTTGAAGAATAAATTCACCATTAGTTAAGTACATTTGTTCTAGATATTTCTGTCTTGATTTATTCAGTTGAAGCAAGATTATCTATAATTTCATCTAAAGCTAGACAACACAAAGTTCAAATTTAAAATGCACTTCTTCAGTGACTAGTAGTTAACATTGTAGCAATAATGTTAACTTAAAATGATTGCAAGGAGCCTAGTTGTTCAAAATACTTCATTCAACTGTAGCTTGTGGGCCACCGTAGTTTGGTGAGAGGAGTTCCGGTTCTGGACGTCATTTGAGATGTTTACCTCAGGATTTAGCGATCATTTGCCGTACAAATCATAGGACATGGCAGCCGTTTTTCTCGTGACTTTGTTTGAGTACTCCCCATTGTTTTACATCAGTGTGGTTTCTCTTTGTTTCGTTGTGACAGCCGCCATGGTGCTCGGCTGGTAAGTGATATTTATCCAAATTAACGTTAGCTTAGCTTCTGACTTGGCAGCGACAGTTAAATCTTTTACCCTTTTGTCAACGCTAACGTTATGTATTTTCACTAAGTAGCCCCTAGTCTCTCCCTCAGATTTGAGGGATTAAGTAATCTTTCGAACATGTTGTGTTATTACCTGGACCTCATAATTACCTAGAAGCGTGACATAATAATACTGCGGTCATGTGGACCGCACACCCCTACTTGGTGTCCATTACGTTGACGTAGATCATTATGGAGGAACCTTCTGGTGTAGTGGATCTGAAACAACTGGTTACCTTGTGTCTTACTTCCAAAAATGTTTAACGCTACTTTTTCGCGAGGCTGCAGTCTTGCACCGACACATTTGGATAAAAACGGATATTGTAGTTTCATAACTACATCTCTGAAGTTCATAACAAACCAAACCGTTTAAGAAATTGAGTAATGCTGCTTTCCATTTGTCTTGTAAATCCGCCTCCCGAGTTGGAAAGTGACGTCATTCCCGGTTTCGTACCACCAGAGCCCTCTAAGGAGAGCCTTGGCACTCCCTATTCGGGCCCATTGTATCGATCTTGGTTGCAGATCCGTTAAATTCCACTGGAGGTGATCGCAGGCGAGTGCAGATTGTATTGGACTTTATGGAGCTGGACGGCTAAATGTAGCTCTTTCTCCTGCTTGTCGTTGAATCAACGTAGATTTTATTGTTGATTCCGCAAGTTCAATATGGATTATAGACCAAAAGTCGAATGAATGAGTACTTATGTCCTTTCGATTTCTTACAGGTTTCTTACAGAACACGCTAGCATTCTGCTGATGAATGCTGATTGGTCAGTGACGGATTGCTACCGATTACGACCAGAGACCCCGTTTGATGGCAGCTGAAGCTAAAGAAGAATCAGAAATATAAAGTTTAGGAGGACTTTCTGTTCAAGTTTACCTCAAATAGCAGCTGGTGTTATTGTTGTCAAGCATGTTGCTGACGCCATGGGAAAGGAAGCCATGATTTGGGTGTGCCAAAGAGATCGCCGAAGAAATGGCCGTAAAGCAGCACCTACGGCAGTATGCAAATATGTGACATCACATTTTTTGAACGGATTTTTAGAACAGATGAGTGAACTTAAAAATTCAAATTTCAGCTTAGTGTATTATTTTAGCCCCCCCTTTTGAATGCAAGTTTCAAATTGCTTGACAAAAAATTATATCCTGAGAAAAGTGGACTTAGGGGGTGAAGCCCCATAGAGTCCCATGCATTCTGCACTCGCCTGCGAGCGCCCCGCGTGGACAGAGACGTGTTACTGCAGCCCGTCCAGAAGTACCGTGGAAGTAACGAGAGAGTGCCACATCTATTCATATTAGAAAATCTATGGTACCACTTACAGCGTTCCAGATGCGTCTTGCGTCTTACAAGTTGGAAAGAACATGGACGCCACAAATGCAGCAGCTGCCATGCTAATGCAGGACGTTTTTGACAAAATACTATAGTAATCTTATAGGCATCTTATAGAAATACTATCGTATTGTTGGACATACTATAAAACTACTATAGAAATCCTATAGCGACTTTAGGATCATGTAGAGGTATTACAGAAACACTGACACAACACCGACAATTCCATTATTGCAAGTCTTACATTTCAGTAATATTTTGCCATTTTTGCCTATTTCATTTTATAACAAGTGCAGTAGCGTTTTTCTCGAGCCTTTTAGCAAACCAGTTCGAAAACAAAACGTTACATTGTATTGCACGCACAGCAAAACCGTGCAATGCAAACATTGGTGAACGGACTGAAGCAGCAATGTAAATCGGTGTGTAAGAGCATTTAAAATCGACATTAAAACGACCAACGTAGTACAAATACAAATTTAATTCATATCAACTTCCATGAAATGTAGGCGCAAACATCTTTGTTTTGAGAGTCGTATGTCGTATGCTCGGTGTACTCTCAGAATCCGAGTCGGACGGCCGATATAGCGACCTAAAGGGGGCATGTCTTCCCAAAATGCCACAAGAAAGCTGTGTAATTTCCACTTTCCAACTCGGGCGGCGGATTTACGAGACAACTGGAAAGCAGCATTATTTCAAAAGTACATGTACCACTACCAACACAATGTGATGGGTGAGCAAGCTAACCCTACAAACATGGCCGCCATCTGCGGACGTTGGGCTCCGTTGGCTGGCGACGCGGAAGAGACATCTAGCCTTTATATATTTACAGGGTGCGATTTGTGGGGGGGATTCCCCCCCCTCTGGTTTTCCGATCCCCCCCCTCTGCTAAATTATTTTTATCTCCGGGGGGGACAAGGATTTCCCCCCCTTGATAGCGATGAATGCAACTTAACTGCTAGCCTCTTGAAATCTAATGATCTTCAGTGTCTTTGAATCACATCAGGGGAAACTTCAATTGTGCTGAGGGGAGGGGGGGGGGGGGGGGTTCCGTAGCAGAAAATAAGACCCAGCTCTTTAATAAGAGCAGCGTTACTGTGAGTGATGGCCTATTACTTTTGTATTGGTTTCGCATATTAACATGCTTTAGACATATTTTATTTGTTATTTATACTAGTAGCCTACTGTGATGGTTTTCCAAGTCACAGATTTTTTTTGGTGCTCCCCCAGGCATTTGGTTCCAGAGCGCCGGCACAGAGCATATCGTCTTACTTTACAGGTCGCGAGGAGAAACTAAATTAACATTAAAAGTTTTGCAATGTTACAATGGGGACTAATCCACGGACCCGAAAAAGGGCCTGTCTACCCTTTGCGTTTTTCTCTCTAGTTATGCAAGCTAAAAGTCCCATGTTCTGCACCAAAGGTGCTCTATTGGATTAAGTTCTGGGGCCTCATTTATAAACGCTGCGTACGCACAGAAGAAGGATAAGTATTTATAAAAAGCAAACTTGGCGGAAAAATGTGCGGTCCTTCACGCAAGCTCGGACCCATGCGTACTCACAAAAACGGGTGAAATGAGGACCGGCGGCAATGCAAGAAACACGGAAACGTGTGTGAAAGTGTGTAAAACTAAACTCTTGCGTAAAAGAAATGTCAATACTGCCTCATAAATAACACACACCGGTTTGATCGATCTGCAGTGTGAAACAAACAGAAATGCAAATTAAAATTTTCAAAAAGAAAATTGAAATATGTTCTGCAATAATATTGTCATGTTATCAGGGGTTACAAAGGTTTCGATCAATGTTCCTCTCAGTGTTTTCCATGATTTCGCAATCGATGAATATTCATTTGTTCCACAGACTCTACATGGGCAACTATGGGCGTGACATGAAGCCGCAAAAGCTGCGCTGCATTTAGAATGGATTGTGATTTATTAAGGGGAAAACTGCGTAGGACGTGTTTTATAAGTCTGAATATTTCTGTGCTAACGCACGTCCCGTTTCATCCGTACCCCACTTCTGGCGCAAATCCTACGCACAGTTCTATAAATGAGGCCCGTGGTACCGTGGAGGCCATTTGAGTACAGTGAACTCATTGTCATGTTCAAGAAACCAGTCTGAGATGATTCGCGCTTTATGACCTGGCGCGTTATCTTGCTGGAAGTAGCCATCAGAAGATGGGTACACTGTGGTCATAAAGGGCTGGACATGGTCAGCAACAAAACTCAGGTAGGCTGTGGCGTTGACACGATGCTCAATTGGTACTAAGGGGCCCAAAGTGTGCCAAGAAAATATCCCCCACACCATCTCACCACCAGCCTGAACCGCTGATACAAGGCAGGATGGATCCATGCTTCTGCTGCTGTAGCCCATCCGCCTCAAAGTTCGACGTGTTGTGCGTTCAGAGATGCTCTTCTGCATATCTTGTTTGTAATGAGTGGTTATTTGATTTACTGTTGCCTTTCCATCAGCTCGAACCAGTCTGGCCATTCTCCTCTGACCTCTGGTATCAACAAGGCCTTTGCGCCCACAGAACTGCCGCTCACTGGATGTTTTCTCTTTTTCGGACCATTCTCTGTAAACCATAGAGATGGTTGTGCGAGAAAATCCCAGTAGATCAGTAGTTTCTGAAATACTCAGACCAGCCGGTCTAGCACCAACAACCATGCCACGTTCAAAGTCTCTTAAATCACCTTTCTTCCCCATTCGGAAGCTCGGTTTGAACTTTCATTGCGCCACAGGGATTTGTTGCACCTTCTGACTTGCATTCTCTGGACTTTATTTCAAGATGGATTGGATGGTGTTCTCATTCACGTACGGGAACAGACCGCTACCTGTTAATGCTTGTTTCAACAATGGGTTGCCAACTTTGCGGCTGACCCTTTTACGTAAGTCAAACAACGTCCTGGTGACGGAACGAGGTTGGAGCGCAATGAGGACCGTCTGCGGCGAGAGCAGGGGTCCCGGTCCCTCAACGGTGAGGAGAGAGGGCACAACGAGCACTTGGTCCACGGCCACCATAAGCAGTAAGGTCCACACAGGGGCAATATAATGCAAGTGGCCGGAGCAGAGAGCCGGTCGCAGCGTGTGGTAAAAATGCTTATTGCCCGCTCAACAATTTTACGCCTTGTTGAACTCTTCTCTTTACAGTTTAACTTTGCCATAAGGTACTTGTTGACAATGCCACTATTAGGCCTTAGATGCGTAGCGCAGTCAGTACGGCGACCAGAAGTCCATGGGGAAGCCACATTCGCCCATGCTGGATCGACCTGCGGCCCACTTTAGATTGGTGGGGGGAAAGTGCGCCCCAAGAGCAAAAAGGGCCCGATGAATATTGTCATTTTTGACAACTTTCTTGAAATGTACAGTAATATATCATGGAAATACACAGCTAGAGGAGGTGAACTTGAACAAGAATCAAGTGAAAATAGAGTGTGCCTTTCTTTCTCCGTGAGGATATTAAGAAGGTCATCCAGAACATAACGACTGTGTCCACTTTGGCTCCTGTCCCGCAGGTTTGGTTTTGATGTCCCAGTGATCCTTCGCAGTTCTGATGAGACAGCGTCTCTCCTGCCAACCCCTGAGAAGCAAATGGTTCGGATGACCAACCCCTTCATCCTCAAAATGGGCTCAGGCCCGGCATCTGTCACTGGTGAGAACAGTCATCTGCAGTATAGAAAACTAAATTAAAGAGATTAAAAGGTGGAAATGGCTCTCAAGATAAATTTTAGTATGAGAGATGTTAGAGGCTTCCTCTGAATAACAAGAGAACTGCTCATCTGTATAATGTAAAAGTACGGAAAGTACAGTTTCCTGTTTGGCTACGACATGTGGCTGTTTATTTCCATCCAATACCGGCCCACCCCTATTACCATTCGGTTCTCCCGCTGATATGGCCGGACTTAGGGATGGGAATCGAGAACCGTTTTTTCTTTAGAACCGGTTCCCAGTGAATTAATTCCTTGGAGCCGTTAGTGTACCTGCTCAACGATTCCGCTTAATGGTTCTCGTTGCAAATGTGTCATGACCGTCACACACGCGCTGCGTTCTTTTGGTTACACAGCAAACATATCATCGAGGCAGAAGCGATCTAAAGTGTGGATATATTTTACTCGATAAGACGCCAATGCAGTCATTTGCAACAGTTGTAAAAGTTTAATTTCGGCCTGGGGGGGGAACTTTGTCCAATATGCAGAAGCATTTGGCCACACAGCACGCAATCCGTTTGCAGGACTGTCGCGTGTTTGATTCTCTACTACTCAGCGACACAGCAACAACAAGTGAGTCAAGCAGCAGCAGAGCTAACGAGACGGCCTCTGCTATTAATGCCAATGGTAACTTGTCTATTTAGTAGGGGTGTAACGATCCATCTATTACTTCGATGTACCGATTTATATTCCTCCGATCCAACTACATCAATCTGTGCTCGGCGAGTTGGCCTTGTGGACGACATATATCGATCTAACATCGTTTTAAAATGTAATAAATCGGTAATAAACCATTATTTCAGGGGAATTTTTTGTGTATATCACTAACACTCGTTTTTTTCTGCTACACTGCTACAGCAGTGTTTGCCCTTTATTCAAATAAAATGTGAATGCATTTGCATTCATTGTTGTTTACTTGTTTATTTATATTCATAATTAATTGATACTTGATTCCATTACAAGAAACAACAGGAATCTCGGAAACTTCACCTGCACTGTCCAGTATCCAGGTATTTATTTCAGTCACAGTGGTTGAATTTTTGGCTAAAAAGTTACTGAAACGTTTCGATCGTATTGTTCTAAATGAACCAATATCGTCCTTGAATCGTAACGACAACCACGAATCGTGATACAAATCGAATCGTTGTTAAAACGAATCGTTACACCCCTACTATTTAGTTAATTTGAGCCCCAATTCAGTGTCTAAACTTTTACTGTAAGGATCACAATCTCTATTGTCATTGTCCATCAAATTTAAATGATGATGACGGCCAGAGTATGCAGCAAGTATCTCTAGTTGTGCACCTCTAGCAGTTTTTTTTTTTTTTTTGTCTGGACCAATGAATGTGAAAAAAATCTATAGGGCCCTGGACTTTACTTTGTAGCTCATCTACTGTTAGGTTTGTTCTGAGGTTGCTACACATAATGTGTGTATACTCTGAGTATGTGCGGTGTTCTTATCAGATATTAAAGCAAGTTAATACAAACAAACAAATTTGTAATTATTTCTTCACGCAATGAGAATCGATAAGAAATCGGATCTTGAGGGGAACGAGCAGTCCGGAGGAACCAATGGTAGTTCTGGTTGAAAGACGGACGGATGATTGTTGTTTTAGGTGAGATTTTAGCCTAGTTGTGTTGCCAAAAAATGGTTAAAAGGTAGTAGTCACTGACTGACAATGGCTGTTGGGGTTTGGACTTAACCAATCGCTCTGTTCTCGCCTCTCTGGCTCCAACACAGATTTAATTTCTTCCTTCCGGCAGCTAGTCTTTGTTGCCACTATTTTTTAAACAAACTCTCCTGTTTCATCCAGCTTAAAGCCAAAACTGAAGCTGAACATTGTGCGTTCGTAATCAAGTACATTAGGACTTGTTTATCTAACCGGGTTTGGCTGTAGATGTTACACTTTATAACCCTTTATAATGCTGCTTTGCAGTTGTCTCGTAAATCCGCCGCCCGAGTTGAAAAGTGGAAATTACCCAGCTTTCTTGCGGCATTTTGCGCAGACACGCCCCCTTTAGGTCGCCATATCAGCCGTCCGACTCGGGATTCTGAGAGTACACCGAGCTGAGCCAGAAAGAACGTACGACTCGCACAACAAAGATGTCTGCGGCCACATTTCATGGAAGTTGATATGAATTGAATTTGTATTTGTACTACATTGGTCGTTTTCACGTTGATTTTAAATCAGCTCTTACACACCTATTTACATTGCTGCTTCAGTCCGTTCACCAATGTTTGCACTGCAAGGCTCTGCGTGCAATACAATGTAACGTTTTGTTTTCGAACTGGTTTGCTAAAAGGCTACGTTGCTAACAATAACAACAACTAGCCTGCCACGGCCCCCGGTGGGTTGACAAAAACGCGACTGCACTTGTTATAAAATGAAATAGGTGAAAATGGCAAAATATTACTGAAATGTAAGACTAAAATGTCAGTGTTTCTGTAATACCTCTATAATATCCTAAAGTCGCTATAGGATTTCTATAGTACTTCTCTAGTATGTCCAACAATACAATAGTAGTTCTACAAGATGCCTATAAGATTACTATAGTATTTTGTCGAAAAACGTCCTGCATTAGCATGGCAGCTGCTGCATTTGTGGCGTCCATGTTCTTTCCAACTCGTAAGTCGCAAGACGCATCTGGAACGCTGTTAGTGGTACCATAGATTTTCTAATATGAATAGATGTGGCACTCTCTCGTTACTTCCGCGTTACTTCTGGACGGGCTGCAGTAACACGTCTCTGTCCACGCGGGGCGCTCGCAGGCGAGTGCAGAATGCATGGGACTCTGAGGCTTCACCCCCTAAAGTCCACTTTTCTCAGGATATCATTTTTTGTCAAGCAATTTGAAACTTGCATTCAAAAGGGGGGGCTAGAATAATACACTCAGCTGAAATTTGAATTTTTAAGTTCACTCATCAAAAATTCAAAAATCCGTTCAAAAAATGTGATGACGTGCCATATTTGCATACTGCCGGAGGTGCTGCTTTACGGCCATTTCTTCGGCGATCTCTTCAGCACTTCCGACTCATGGCTTCCTTTCTGATGGCGTCAGCAACATGCTCGACATTGATAACACCACCGCCACCTTTTGCTGCGATTACAGCTGTAAGTCACTTGGGGTATGTCTCTATCAGTATTGCATATCGAGAGAATGAAATCTTTGCTCATTCCTCCTTGAAAAACAACTCGAGCTCAGTGAGGTTGGATGGAGAACGTTTGTGAACAGCAGTTTCCAGTTCTTTCCACAGATTCTCGATTGGACTCAGGTCTGCACTTTGACTTGGCCATTCGTTCTCATGTTTATTTGAGAACCATTCCATTGTAGATTTTGCTTTATGTTTTGGATCATTGTCTTGTTGGAAGACAAATTTTACTTTCGCAAGGCACTGTATAAGTAGCAATGTATATGTAGCCCAGACTCACCGAGGCTCTATTGCTCGTACGTGATTCGATGAAGCCGATCAAAGGTCCCATTGTCCAGCATAAATTAACAAGATGATTGACAGGCTATCTCGGTTCCTCAAAGGCAGATGCACGCTTAAACCGTCCCGTTAGTGTGAACCAGATGCCAGTCATCAGGATAATGTGCGTCTTGTGTTAGAACATAGGTGTCAAACTCAAGGCCCGCGGGCCAAATCCGGCCCCCGGTGGTGTCGAGTGTGGCCCGCCGGATGAATTTGCTATTGTGAGAACTTCAAAAAGACATAAATTGCATTTCTATAAAAGTAGCTGCTATTCTTAAAGATTCCACTAGGGAGCGCAGACCAGGGGAACACGTCATTCACTAACGCAGTGCCGATTGACCACCTGCCATTGGCAGATCGCTTCTGACAGACGAGAGGCTTGTTGGGTTGCCTTCAAAGGTTTCTTCTCTTTATTCTCCCCATTGAAGGCTTTTACATTGTTTGGGGAGTTTTTCCTGTGCCGATGTTAAGGTTTCTGGACAGGCTGTCACATGTGTACAGACTATAAAGCCCTCTGGGGCAAATTTGTGATTTTTGTGCATCGATTGAGATGTTGCTGCCAAAAATAATTCTCAAGCCTTTCAGAATAGTTGGATAAAAACAAGCCCAAAGTGTCTAATTGATTGTGAATTGTTATGAGGATATATGTACTGTATCAGGTTATGTGTGTAGATGACTATATAGAACTAGGTAGGTGTGTGTGTGTGTGTGTGTGTGTGTGTGTGTGTGTGTGCTGTGTGCGTGTGCGTGTGTGTAAGAGAATCTATATCTGGGCGAATCAGTATATATCTTGTTCATAATAAGACATTTGATCAATTGAAGCAGTGAAACGTAGAACATCGAGGTTTATTAGTTTTTTGAAATTGCTAAGACACATTTCTTGAAAGCTGCTCTCCTTTTCTCTAAACTGTGAACACAAAACAATTTTAAGCTACATTCACAAAACCTCAGACTCTTCTTGCAAAACCAAACTTTCACCTCAAAACAGTTCAATCTGTCCTCAAAAATTGTTCCCCGAGTCAATCAAAATTAAAAACAAGTCACTAAACACTACATAGAAAAATAGAAAACACAATGCTCAGGACATGGAGCAGAAGAAATACATGTTTAATTGTTCACTGTAGGCTAAGTGAAGGTTTGCAGAGACCGCCAGGCTGGCCCTGACCCTCCTAGGCCAAGGTGACTCCTCCATGGGATGTCAGTTCGTCCACTCGTGTGTTGCAACGCAACTCACCGCCAGAACACCAGGCGGAGTAACGTTTATTGTCGAAGACGACATAGAGAGTGCCGTCTATCGGAGACTTTTTTTGCCCCGTCCATCAACACTGCTGCTTTTCTTCGTCTCTTTTCGCGGACGTATTTGTTCCGTATTTCCGCCACAACTTTAACGCCCCTCGACCCGCAAAACCGACGTTTGCGGAGATCTACGTCCATGAATTGGAGCCCATCCGCACGTCTTTATAGTCCGCCAATGACGCGTGTTTTTCTAAGCGGTCATATTTACGGATTTCTCGGAAGCTCTTAGATCTGATTCATTCTCTCGTGAAATATATTTGTTTTTAATAATGGCGGAATTACGCTATGAAACCGGAAATCCTAGACTCTGGCAAGGATGTAGTAAGCAGACCAATCATAGCCTTATATCTTCAGCTCGCGGACGTTAAAGCGTTTTTTTTTAAAGAGCGTCGACGTAGCGGGCTCCGACGGCGAGCGAAGTTCTTCGCCGCGGTTCCCGAGTGTTCTGCGCGGTGCGCTAAACCGTGGCGCTGTTACAAAACGGCCTAAATTAAAGCATTCAAAGTTGAGGATAAAACATAGGCTGATTATATTTTAGATTACAGTAATCTAAAACTGCTTATAAAAGGAATACATATCAAGAAGTAAATCAATGATGTTGTCTTTATTGGTGTAAAGAAAAATATGCAGGAACACCAACAATGGCCCGATGGCCAATCAAATTACGACCTCTCCTTCTTCCCACCCGTCCCCCCCCCCCCCCCCCCCCCACCCCCCCCCCCTCCGGTGGGGACAAGGATTTCCCCCCTTGATAGCGATGAATGCAACTTAACTGCTAGCCAACTTAAACTCTTGGAATCTAACGGTCTTCAGTGTCACTACGTCAGAGTAAACATTGTAACATTTTAGTGTGGGAACTTTGCAGGGAAAACGGCGCTGAACCAAACATGAAACGCGTTCAGAGCAGCATATTGTCTTACTTTACAGGACCCAATAATAAAACACCTAAATTAACATTACAAGTTTTGCCATCTTAATGGGGATGGGGACTAAGCATCTACGGACCCAAAAAAGGGCCTGTCTACCCTTTTGAGTTTTTCTCCCTAGTTATGCAAAAAGTCCAATGTTCTTGTCTATGACTATATAAAAACACCCCCCCCCCCCCTTCCCCCTCTTTTTTTGGTCAAATCGCACCCTGCATGTAGATGTATTCATGGGGTCTTTCCATTGCATCCAGTTGAAAAACCCTCTCTAGAAATGGATATCTATTTATCACCACCTCAACCTCCTCTCACACAAACTCTTCCTCTCAAATTTATATTCATTGTAGCACAAACCAGTACTCTCTGAACTAGTTTACTGTATATGTTCCCTCACACATTAGCCACAAGTGTGATCGATTTTGAGTTGTATTCAAGTGGTGACTCCTGTGCTATAATTGTGTTTTGACTTTTCGATCTTTCAACTACATATTCCAGCTATATTCTGTCTCCTGTTTGTAAATATGAAATATTCAGTTTGGATGATTTTACACTGGTGTCGATTTGAGAATTTTCTAAACGGGGAAAAAACAATTTCACGGCACTGTACTTCCAGTATGAGCTTGGAGTCTTAGCCTTGTTGGTTTTGGCCCAGGCGATCGTAACCGTAGGGGACATTCTTTGCAGACGGTGTGTCCCTGATGCCTTGCTGTCTGGTGCCTTGTGTCCTAAGCTGTTTCTGGGGCTGTGAGGTCAGCGCCTTGCAGTCCGCGTTGCAGGCTCACCAGCACCGGCCACAGCTCATCACCCCCAGAAGTTTGCAGGAGGCCTTGCAGCTCCGCTACTACCACTACCACAGCTTCTAGTATCCTTTACTCAATTAATTTAATTCACTCTAATGTATGTATCATTTCCTTTAAAAATAATAATAAAAATTCAGATCACTGTGGGGCAATAAAAATTCAACATGTACTGTTTTGTTGGCGGTGGGGCATGAATATTTTTCTTCCTCCAAACTGGGTGAGAGAAAAGCCAGAACCACTGGTCAACCCACCTTATCTGGAGCACCCGAAAATAACTGAATTCCCACTAACAAGACGGATTAAGTCTGTCATTTCTGTTGGTTACTCGTGATAGAAATGCTTTTGGGTGGACATTCCCTTCATATTGTTGACACAGTACTACAAAACTCAATGAAATACTATTCTTGTATCATGACGGCAGAGATTTGTCTTTCACTTTACCCCCGGTGTTCGGCTCTTTGACTCCGTTTCCCCCACCCTCCAGCATCGATAGTGAGGACAGAGAGGAAAGGCGCACACTGATTCCTGCTGACCAGGGAATTGCAAACTTTGGGCCGTTGCCAAGGGAGCGCTACCCTCTTGTGGCTGTGCTGACGCTGGCAGAGCCAGACACTAGAGACATCGTAAGTCAATTGCACATTGAGAAATGTGTGCTTTACTGTTCGATTCCGATTCAGACTGTATTTTCACTACAGAGCTTGTTCATTACTCGCAGTCTAGCACAACGACTAAATCTGCAGCAGAAGCAGGTGGAGAGTTCCCGTCACATGCAGGATCAGACCTACTCTGACCACTCCTGGACTGAAGTGATTCTATCATCCTTTAGGGACTGTCATTACTTTGTTTTTCCTTCTTCAGGTGGCCAGTTTGACAGTTATTCATGTTCCTGATGACAAATACAACCTTTCTGCACGGGTTCTCTTCCAGTACCTTCTCACCTCACATGGGAACATGTTTGAGTTAAAGGTAAGTCACATTTTGGATCATGCTAATCATTACAGACTCACTTTGACTTCCAAAGATTGTGTTCACTGACCAAACAAGGGAACTGACACCAGATTATATGAAAGTAGTCCTGTGTTCCTTTGGCTGTGACATCAAGTATTACACTGCATGCATTTCTTTATTAATTAAATAGTTTCAAAGGCATAGCTTTAAACTGATATTACAATGAAGGCATTTTATTAATAGTACGATTTGCCAGGTTGTAAGTTAGTTTATAATATCCTCTACTGGATAATGATCCAGCATAATTGTAAGCGCATCGTTAATAAGTTGTTTTAGAAACAGTCAATCCAGGAATCTGATAAATTCAAGAGCTAAAATATCAGTAGTGTGATGTTTGAGGACAATTTTCCACAACCTGGCAACCTATGTTATTCTTAACAACATTGGTTGATAAACCTTCTACGTCAAGCCACAGATACCACAGGGGTTACAGTGCTCTGGACGGTCAGTTGATAGACATTACTCCTTTCAAATGTTATTTCTGAATCGACTCCTGTCGATGACAAGTTTAAGGCGACAGTCTCTCCAGTAAACTATTTCTGAACCGACTCCGGTCAGTGAAAAGTTAAGACTGTAGTTTTTCTTTCACCTCGATGATCGGTTAAGAGATCAGCATCTTCTTCAAACCAACATTTCGAAGCCCTTTTAAGTTTCTTCCTCTCAGCTAGTCTGCTTAGGCGTTCACTGAATAGTTGTCTATCCCCTACGGATCAAAAGCTCATCGCTGCAGCAGACAAAACCCAGTCTCTTCCTCTTTGGGAACATGTGTTACTGACCTTAAGGATTATCAACCTTCACACATCTCACTGTACACCGACCCTCTCTAGATTTTGTGGTTTGTGGTTGGTTGGATATAAAGAAGCCCCCATTCCTCCACCTTCCTCCTATCTAGAACTATCCACACTGCTGACAAAGTTTGCATTTTTTTTAAAAACTTTAAAGATGAAAATGTTTATGGTGAAAAAAGACCCGGGTTTATACATTTCCCAATAGTCTTACAATGGGGGGCTTGACAAAAAAAGGGAACTACTGCTTCAGAGTCTCTTAAATCTCTTTTTTGGCGTATTTTGCCCGGGGAAAAGAAGCTGCCTAATAATTATGCATACTTTGATGTGTGCCACCATCAAATCAAATTACACAAATTCTCATCACTGATATGCTTGAATCCAATAGAAATGTGAATGAATACATTTAGGAGTTGGAAATGACATACTAATGATCATGATAGTGTAGCAACCCTGGGCAGCTATCAGTCCACCATCAACCTCTCTTGGTTGATGGTGCCTTCCCAATCCCGGGAAGGCACTGAATGTTAGTTGGGATTGGCAGAGCAGAAGTTTGACATGTTCTGTGACTGATGCAGGAGTTAGTTAGACTGGTACAGAGGAGCAAGTGAATGTGCAAAGCCTAAATGTCCACCTATTGCATTTCTATGTGCTCGGCTACATGTAGGCAGATAAGACAATACATCTGTACATAAAAGGATTTCACCCTGTCTGAGTAGTAAGTAGAACTTTACAATATGTTCACAAATCTCACTTGCCTGATAATTATACACACAGTGTCGTTTGTAATGCAAACTTTATTAGGAAGAGTCCTTGTCAACAGTCAACACTACCTTTTATGGATCATGTCTTTTCAGCCTCTCTTCATGTCAGCTGACAGTGGGGGCGTGTCCGAGACTCCTGACTCACAGCAGATTACCCAACAAAGTAGAGTGCAGCTAGGTCCGGCGGTAGATGAAGGTAAATGGGGGGCAGGGCTGGGCCGGGACTGTGTGGTATGTCAGAATGCAGCAGTGAACAAAGTGTTGCTGCCCTGCAGACACGCCTGTGTGTGTGACAGCTGTGTGTCACACTTCCAACACTGCCCCATGTGCAGGGCCTTCATACAGGAGTCCTTCACACTGCAACAGGAACCAGCTGCACAATACTGAGGTCTATTTTATATAAGTGAACATAAGCATCAGGATGAGCATAATGGCAACTGTCACACCAAACTGGTTACAGTTGTGGTATTGGCCATGTTCCGATTGGTCTCAGCAACAATGGTGCTTGTGGACATTGCACATCTTAAAAGATGATTTTGTTTCGCTTTATTTGGAGTATTAAAGCAAATCCTTTAAGTGAAGCATGCACATTAATGAAATTATGCAAAAATGCTGTGAATATAATGAATTCCATGTTTGTTGGAACTGATGTTTAAAAAAAATGCTCAGTCAATATTTCACTTTTGTATTTGTTACAGAACAATGTTGTACAGCACTGCTTTTAACCTGCATATGAACAAGTCAGTAGAGTGTGGATTTGGGATATAGCGTATTGTATGGATGTATTGGTCTTGTTTGCTCCCCACCTCCCCATATCTCTGCTGTTGAGCAGTTAGTGGTTTTATTTTAAATACTATAAGCATCATCATAGAAAGCTGAAGACATAGTGGTTAAGAGTTCTGTGTAGGTGCATTTACGATAGAAGTACCAGCTCAGCAATGGCCACTGCTGATTTTCAGAAGCTAGTGAAACATTAAATATAAGAGGTGACCCTGGTGAATGTATATTAGGAACTAGATGTTTACAGGTTGTTAAACAGATCACTGTGGGGCTGGAGTTAAGTTTCCAAAGAAAGGCAGCTACATTATTTGAACTCACTTTCACGAAATTTTTTAGTAATTTTGAAGGATTTAAACAAATGAATGTGCATTGTTTGACCATTTTCTTAAATTCATGCCACATTTGACCTTAATATTTCCTTACTGTCAGTTAATGTAACATTTGCCTCCTGCATATTACATTGAATAAATGTCACTTTCCGAATAAAGTTCCAAAGCCCTTTTAGTTTCTTCCTCTCAGCTAGTCTGCTTAGGCCTCCACTGAATAGTTAGCTGTCTATCTCCTACGGATCAAAAGCTCATCGCTGCAGCAGACAAAACCCCGTCTCTTCCTCTTTGGGAACATGTGTTACTGACCTTAAGGATTATCAACCTTCACACATCTACTTTTACACAGACCCTCTCTAGATTTTGTAAGATGTTCCAGTGGTTGGTTGGAAATAAAGAATCCCACCTTCCTCCTATCTGTAAGTTCAAATGTAACATTTCTCTCCTACATATTACATTGAATAAATGTCCTCTTTAAATTATAAACTTCGTTACCATTATCACTATGTCTAGTACAGTGCTTCTCAAAGTGTGGTACTAGAGGGGCTCTCTCTAGTACGCCTAAGAATCACTGAAATACATTTCTTTTAATGTTTTTCTTCCTATATTTAAGCGCAGTCTGTTAACTGTAAAATGTTGTAATGGCTGACGATATTAAATATACTTTAGGAATAAAACCGCCGCCTTGTTTTTGATACTTGGGCCTACTAAACTACTGTATAGTGTGTGTCATTACAGTGGTACTTGGTGTAAAAAGTTTGAGAACCACTGGTCTAGTAGAAAAGCCTTGTAATATTCAATTTTGTCCATGTTATTTTGTCATTCAATACGAGGTTACAGCATCCACGGTAATAATGCACCTATAAAAGCAATGGGGGAACAAGTCAGGCCTGGCTTGTATCCCTCAAGTTACGGTGGCACCGTAAATATCGGAGCGAAAAACTCAATATGATGAGCACATTAGTTAATGCACCATTACCGTGTCTCCATTAAATCCAGAGGCCTCATTACACATGTTGAGTACGGGGAAGTCTTCACTTTCTTCTTCAGGGTCAAATGGGTTGACAGAACAATCTTCAAAGACCATGAAAAGTGACCTTTTTCTTAGGTCGGTTAAGCTGCTATAGAATTTAAATATATGCATGCAGTCCTGTTACCTGGGTGAGGAGGCTGTCTCTATGGCCAATCTGAGCACTTGCTCATTTATTACCTGTAATACACCTTTTCAGTCTAGTGTAAATATGGCTGGATTTGAATTTGATCTACTTCTAATCCCTTTTCCTTGACCTTTTTGGAAAACAATGGGGTCAGTAAAAGATGACTCAAATTTGTGATTTAGGGGGGAAATGTCCAGGGTGATTAGGGAATCGAACTCCACTGTCACCAAACTAACGGGAGACACATGTTAGTGGTCAGTCGAAACTACAATTTCTCTGAAAATGGACTATAAAGAAGCGCATTTTAGATCACTTGGTCCACTACTTTATACTTAGCGTAACTCATTTATTTTGCAACTTTGCAAAATTACGTTTTGAAAAAGTTACGTTACTTACGTGTTCTGCGTCGTGATCGTTATTTATTGTGAATGCCAAATGTTGC
This sequence comes from Apeltes quadracus, assembly GCA_021346845.1. Classification (NCBI taxonomy): domain Eukaryota; kingdom Metazoa; phylum Chordata; class Actinopteri; order Perciformes; family Gasterosteidae; genus Apeltes; species Apeltes quadracus. The sequence continues at coordinate 2,777,618 of CM037934.1, read as the reverse complement.
CGCCGCAAGGAATTGTGGGACGGAATTATCTCCTTTCCCTTTGTAAAGGACGGTCCAGTGGTTCCTCTGTTAAAGGAGCCAAGTAGAGAAGCATTGCAGGTCCTGCCTTAGCGTTCAATCAGCTCTTATCATGAAAGCCACTTGCACTACTGTCAATGTTGTATAATGTCTAAGTTTAATGGGTTTTGGGAAAATGAAGTCAGTGAGGTGCAGCATATCCATCACACTCACTTCATGGTAATGAGATCAAAGAAGAAAAAAAAAGTTATTTTTATCAGATGTTCTGTGAGATGGCCTTTATGGTGGATTATTAAAGGCAAAACAGGGGTCACTCAGTAAAAATCACTAAATTGGTAACCTGGAGAACAAGGAACACAGCAAATCAATGAAAATGTGGGAAAAGGCTGATGATATTGATTTATACAGGCTTGTAGTCCAGCTTGGATTCAAGCTTCTTTGAATCTGCCACCTTCCGCACGGCTTTCATGAAGTCCTCCTGTGTGACGTACTCTCGGTCAGCGCGGATAGCAAACAAACCTGCAACAAACCAACACGTGAACAACCCACATTGCGGCAATGAAACTAATGACATGAATGAGTGATGTCCAACCTGCTTCTGTGCACACATTCCTCAGATCAGCTCCGTTGAAACCATCTGACAGCTTCACAATAGCTTCATAATCTGAAACCATCACAAGAAATGTTATGTTGAATAATGAATTAAAACACTGCATAGACAATTTCTTCCAACAGGGTGATGGTTAATGCATCAGGTTAAACAGCCATATGTTTTGAGAATGACAGAAGTATTCCAAAAAAATCAGAATATTTAGTCCATGTCCAGAAAACTCTCCAGATCTTGATCCCATTGAGTAGTCAATCCTCGAGAGGCAGGTAGACAAATAAAGACGTACAAATTCTGACAAACTCCAAGCATTGATTATGGAAGAATGGCCTGCCGTCAGTCAGGATATGGCCCAGAAATGAATTGACAGCAGGACAGGGTAAATTGCAGAGTTGAAATCAAGAGTCAACACTGCAAATGTTGACTGTGCATAAACGCAATAGTCAAAGCCTTTGACAAACATTGTAACAATTATACTTTAACATCAGATATATATATATATATAGATACATATATATATATATATATATATATATATATATATAAACTACAGCTGCTGTCCTGAAACCCTCACATCGGCACAGGAAAAACTCCACAAACAATGAAAAGGCATTTGATGGGGAAAATACAGGGAAGAAACCTTTAGAGAGACAAGAGGATCCTCCCCAAGAATAGACAGACTGCGATGGACGCACAGAATGAACAACGTAAAAGATGTACAATACGTACAATTCATCCAACAGAATTGATTCAAATACACGTGTCCTCATATTCGTCATCATCTCCTGCTCGTTTAAGTTTATTTGCAGTTGTACTGTTAAAAATTCTCGTTTCGGTGATCGACTCTTCTGCCGTAGGACGAACACACGCGATTATCCTGATGACTGACACATCTGGTTCAAACTAATGAGACAGTTTGAGCGCGGATCTGCCTTCGTGGAACTGATGTCAATCATCTCGTTAATTTGAGCTGGATAATGGGACACTTGATCGACTTAGTTTGGAGGGAGTTTGGCGCAATCAGTAATGTTAATCGGGGCCCTGTTCCTCGTACGTGGTTCAACTGAGATTTGCCAATGTGATGATATGGTTACGTTTGTTGTGGAGGTGCAAGGTTACAGATGACAGGAACATTACGGTCATCAAGCAGAACAGTTGCTCCACCCTCACTATGCTCCGATTGAGAGTCAAGTGCAATACATCACAAACATGTGATCTCCTAATGTCCAAAAGGTAGAACATCGCGGCGAAAGTAAGTGTGATACGATGCAGTACGAAGAAACCCTCTGCTCACTCACCTATTTCTCCGTGTTTGGTGATAGGACTGGAGTGGATTTTGAGGATGTCCAAACGAGCCTGTTCATTTGGCAGTTCAATGTCTATCAAAGAAGATGAGGCGTTAGTTTGGCTATGTGTGCGGTCAGACCGCTAACACAGTAATGAGCAACAGGAACAAAGATCTTACGGATTTTGCGATCCAGTCTACCAGGGCGCAGCAGGGCTGGGTCCAGGGTGTCAGGTCTGTTGGTGGCCATGATCATTTTGACTCTGTGAAGCGTGTCAAAGCCGTCCATCTGGTTCAGCAGCTAACACACAGGATGAAAACCGGGGATGTGTCTATTGATCGTGCTGACCATGATGATTAAACACATTCAGCATTTTGTAATACATTGCTATTAGCAGAAGTTACTTGAGCCACTATCCGCATGTTATTTTTGCATTGTACCATATATCAGCTTTGTGATTGTCGTATGTGTATAGAAAAAGGCATCAGAGTCCAAATTTCTGATTCACGGCTACGCAAATAAAATTGAATTAATTCTGACCGTTTGCTGCTCTATGGGACGCCATCGTGTTGAAAACCAACAATGAAAACCATTCAAGGAATACATTGATGATCGATGATTAGCAAGCAATGGCATTTCTCACAGGCATAGCCTAAGGCTGCACCACATATGGACTTTAGTATTCACATGCAGTGCACTCAGTTTAGTTAAACATTAATCATTAATGTCAAAGATGAACCTGTAAACATGCCAGTAATATTTTACATTTCTTATTAGACCATGACAAAACATCACTTCACACCTGAATTAAGTGACAACCCCGTCACCCTGTCCAATATGGACATGTCAAAAGTTTGAATACATCTTATTCACATTGTTTTTTAGCTCAGTAGGTCAGTTACCTCCATTAACGTCCTCTGGATCTCTCTGTCTGCAGAAGTTCCCTCTGAGAAACGACGGCCGCCTACAGGGAACACATTCACAAACATACAGTGACCATTCCTAAGACACAATGCTGGCCGGTCTCAATTCAAGCATCCACAACCAATTTATTGCATATTGCACTGCAATATCCTACTTTCAGGGCCTATGGATTCTTATCATATTCGTATTTGTGATGTTACTTCATTGATTTCAGTAATGGGGTACAAGTAAATCCTAGGCTTCAATACAACATAGCCAACACAGTGGCTATGTTCTATGTTGGCTATGTTCTAATCCAGCGGCAATATTCAAATATCTACTGATAGAAATGTTAAAATATAATAGATACCGCCCAATTTTTAAAACGAGCGAACCGCCACAACCAGGGCTTGACATTTGCTCACTGCCCACTATGGTTAGAAGTTACTAGTCAGTCAGCAATTTCATTAGCCAATGTTGTTGTTGGGAAATTGAGTTTAATTTGATTAAGTGTTGACTAGTTTGCTACAATTTACTTGAGATTTACAATCCTTTAAACTGTAAATCACCATTGTAAACATCCAACTATCCAAGACTACACAAAATGTATATGGAGTCACCAAATCCTCAGTTCTTATAAGCGTGTAAAGCTCCTTTTGTATGAAAACAAATGCAACTCATTAATTGTTGGTTTTATGTTTTGTCAGTCCAGTGCATTTTGTGGATCTTTCCCCCCTCACCCCAGATTTTCCTACATCTGCTGCCGCCACATCCTTCACTTGCACTGATCAGTTGTATCAAAGGCCTCCACCTGTCACGTGTGCTTGCACGTCTATGTTGCTTGGTAACGAACCTACGGTGGCCGAGACGGTTTAACAGTCTTCTCAAGATGTGCTTCACGGTCAATGCGTAAGCCTTCAGAACCCTGCAAGGAGTTTATTATTTAGACATGTTTTGATAAAACTGCTGTAACGAACTCTCTCTCATCCAGCCGAGGAAACGCTGGCTACAGGACAAGTTCGGCGGCGGGATTAAAAAGCCCAAAAGGCTGTGTACAGCCCGGGGGCCTTACTTTGCCCATGTCTGGACTAGAGAAAGCAAAGCAAACGCTATTGACGCACAGTAAGGCTGTTCGGCCGAAGTTTGCATGAGGTTTACTGCATTGTTTAACAAAGAGTATGTTTATGAACTACCTGATTGGGTGACAACTAGGGGTGTAACGATTCAGCTGTTACATCGATGTATTGATTTCTATTCCTCTGATCGATCTGTGCTCGGCGAGTTGGCCATATGGACGACATATATCGATCTAACATCGATTTAAAATGTAATACATCGATTGTATCAATACTAGGAAATAACCCATTGGATTTAAGCACGTCAGACTTTTTTCTTAGCACTTTTAATGATAAAGGCTTTCGCCGTAACCCACCGCCATCCCGAGCCTCGATTCAACTTCTGGGTTTCACGGCAAATCCGACGGGATGTTCCAAAAGGGTTGAAATAGCGGGGGGTTTTCGGGGTGTTTTTGTGTATATCACTAATACGGGATTTTTTCTGCTACAATGCTACAGCAGTGTTTGCACTTTATTCAAATAAAATGTGAATGCATTTGCATTCATTGTTGTTTACTTGTTTATTTATATTCATAATTAATTGATACCTGATTCCAACAACAGGAACAGAAACAACAGGAATCTAGGAAATTTATTTCAGTCACACTGGTTGAATTTTTGGCTAAAAAGTTACTGAATCGATTTCAAGTCATAGAATCGTTTCGGATCGTATCGTTCTAAATTAACCGATATCGTCCTTGAATCGTATCGACAACCATGAATCGTGATCGAATCGTTGTTAAAAACGAATCGTTACACCCCTAGTGACGTTAACTGCCATCATGCGTCATTGTTTCGAATAAGATTCCTAAATTACTAACCAATACACCTGTCTCTCCACACATATAGTTACCTGCAGACAGAGGTTTAACTATGTGAGGAACACACATGGGGTACAAACACAGTCTGCTAGCAACACCTCTGCCAGCTCGTAGCGGCACATGTGGTCGGTAGCGTATGTGGTCGGTCCAGCTAGCTCCCTTCCTCAGCTCTCCCCTACCAGCTGAAGTTGTAAACCTAGGTTGTTTGCACTGCATTGGAAATCCACCTATTGGGCACCCCTGGTCTAACGCATGCGTTCACTCACAGTGCGAGCCCTAGTGGACTCATTTTGAATAGCAGTTACAATTGTCCAGCGGGCCGAAGCCTCCCCACCGGCGGGTGAGTCTGACACCTATGGTCTGCAACTAGTTGTAGCGAGGATCAGAATTAAATCATGCTCCTTGGGTAAAGTATATCTTCCTAAATTAAAACAAATTAGGAGATTACATCTCTAGCTGTGTTTTTCCAGTTATAAGGCTTTTACTGTCAAGTGCAGCAGGTTTTTGGTTTAAGGAGCCCTAAACAGGAAGCCCCACCAGTAGGCCAGACTGTCATTTTGGAGAACGCTCAGTTCAGCCTTTTGAGGTCATAGAAGGACCCAGCCCACATTTGCTGCAAAGGCTGAGTCCTTCAAGAGGGCACAGCAGCTGAAATGAGACAAAGCTTGAAAATGTTTTTATCTTCATATGGATTCTTTGCTTGCTCCACAGTTAGTTATTTACAAAGTTATACTAAAACCTCAGTGTCACTCACCAATGGCATCAATCTCATCCATAAAGATGATGCAGGGCTGGTGGTCTCTGGCATAGTTGAACATCTCTCTGATAAGCCTGGCGCTCTCACCGATGTACTTGTCCACAATGGAGCTTGACACCACCTATACCACACACATGCACGCACGCACACACGCACACGCACACACACAGAAAATGAGTTGACTGCAGTGCAGCAGTAAGACTTGAAATGGCACTGACACTCACCTTGAGGAAGTTACAGTCCAGCTGACTGGCCACAGCCCTGGCTAGAAGAGTTTTTCCTGTTCCTGTTAGACAAAAATCATTCATCTATATCAAAACCCATTATCTAAAAAGAAATACTTTGAATATATTTGTGTCATAAAATAAATATGAATGATATACAATTAGGTTCAAAGGGCATAAACTGAGGAGGACAGCTATCGGTGCGTCCAGGCACTGTTGTATCTGCGCCAATAACAACTCGACTCGTTCAGCGGTCCAGAAAGCAAACCAGCAAATTGCTCATGTTGTAAATCATCTGACGTGATTCTACTAAGAAAATCAAATACGTTTATTCCCTAAGGCATTGCAGTTTGAGATACACACACAACAGAGTCAGTCGGAATACCTGAGCCAAAGACGTCATCTACAATACTGACGGCTAGACAACTATAAGAAATGAAGGCAGAAATTAAATTAAAAATATATATAATAATAAAAAAATCAGAAACACATTTATTCAATTCCCTACAATGAGGTTAAGAGACAGGAGAACCACCACTAGATACAATAATAGTCCCGGCAACATATTTTCTCCTTTTAGAAGAATAGTTCGGCTTTTTTCAATTTACAGCTGAATGAACAATTCAGCTTTATTTTAAGATTTAAAAAAAGTTAGTTATAAAAAGGTCCATTTACGCAAGACTGATATGAGAGAACATGCTTTTATTAGTAACCATGTCTGCAGCCTCTAAAATAAAACATTGAGTGGGATTGGAGTGCAGCCGGAAAGGCTAACCCGGGGAGCATTTTAGGGGTTGGGTGTCTTGCTCAGGGACACTTCCACATGGACACACAGTGTTCATGGCACATGGAGCAGCCAGGTTTTGAAACGCCCGCCACACCCTTTCTACTCCACGCGCCACCGTCGCCCATATATCTAATTTCATTCGGAAGCAACCCTGGCTGACACAAATCAGTTACTTATTTTCTTGTTTTAGTTGGTTCAGTTTGTTGGTGGCTGGTTTTATGGATGGTCTGAATGTGAGGTAAGTGGCGTCAAAACAAAAAAAAGTGTGGGTCTTTCATTGCTGTCATTCAAGAACCATATTACTATTACTGTCCTCATAAACCAATATTAGCCTTTCCTGAAAGCTTTGTACTTTCCCTCCCTTCAGGCTTCTGTGGATGGAGGCTCTATTTGATGGTGGTTGCCCCTGCAGTAGTCCTGCTGTACACCCGTCTTGCTAATTGTAATTATTTGAATTATTTCGGTTATAGTAATTGAATGTATTATACATCTGTACAAGTCATTCTGTACAAATGACATCCATTGCAGTCTGTCAGAGGAGGGATCCTTCTCCAGGGACATTCTCCCTGAGGGAGGTTTTTTCATTTTTTCCCTGTGCCGATGTGAGGGTTTCGGGACAGATGATGTCGCATGTGAACAGACTGTAAAGCCCTCTGAGGCCCATTTGTAATTTGCGATTTTGGGCTATACAAAATAAAATGAATTGAATTAATGCGCAACCAGAAATTTGAGTACATTCTAGGGCTCAACTTTAGTCGTTTAGTCGACTAATCGGTCCGATGTCGTCTTGGTCGACTGACATTCTCATTGGTTGACCAGTTGCATATTTTTGTTTTTACACCAAGAAAGACAACTTCATTGATTTACTCCTTGATATTTATTCATTTTATATGCAGTTATATATTACTGTAATCTAAATATAATCAACCTATGGTTTATCCCCAACTTTGAATGCTTTAATTTAGGCCGTTTTGTAACAGCGCCACAGTTTAACGCACCGCGTAGAACACTCGGGAACCGCGGCGAAGAACTTCCTCTCGCCGCCGCAGCCCGTTACGTCTCCGCGCTTAAAAAAAAAACGCTTTAACGTCCGCGAGCTGAAGATCGGAGGTCGTTCTTTATTAAAGAGCAAGCTCCATCACCTCCCGCGGTGACCACGCGCAGCGACAGCAGCTCGGGCCCGGGCGGTTGGAGCTGATCCGAACGGTGACTCCTCCGCGTGAGTTATACGGCCCGCCAGCCGCATTCGGTACTCGTCCGCAGGCCGTTTATTTAGTTTGCAGGCATTTTTTTTAAACTCATGTCGTAGGCTACGGCCCGGTTAGGAATGTGGTTGGGGACCACTGGTTTAGTTGACTAATCGTTGCGCATGAGACTCCAAGACTTTGGTCGACTAAGCATTTCTTTGGTTGACTACAGCCCTAGTACATTCAAATGTTTTATATTCAAACAATTTTCAGCCATTTTGACAGCCCTAATAAGTACTAATGCATCATACTGTATATCCGGAAAGCAAAGATCATTGTGATTCCATTGTTGCAAACCATTACAACAGCAGGTACAATCAACAACTGTCAGACCACCAATAAACGATGAAACGCAACTCACGTCTGAAGCCTCATAGTAATCCACAGATCATTAACATTCCGACACTCTTGTTATATTGGCACAGGTCCAGACAAACCAACCACACATTACTCAATCATGGTTCATAAATATAATATATAATAATAATATATATATATAATAATAATAATAATATAAATCTCAGCTATAGTCAGCTTCAAGCATCCATTTGCAAAATAATATTCAGACGGAAATAAAAGCCTTCTACTTCAAAGTGTTCAACTTCCATTAATCAAACCCAGTAGTTCTGAAAGTGATTCGGACTGTTGGGGTGGAGCATTAAAGGGGTAACCTTTCAGAAATAATATGCATGTACTCCAAGTAGTTGGAGAATGGCTTTCCATGTACGCCTTGGAGAGGCGTTTTAGAAACATTTTACAGGAGTGGACAAAGGTTGAAGATCAGTGTTCTTTTACTGACCTGGAGGTCCGTAGAGCAGACAGCCTTTAGGGGGGATGATGCCCACTCTCTGGAAGAGCTCAGGGTTGGTCAGAGGCAGCTCAATCACCTGCCACAAGATAACAGCAATTTTGATTTGGACTCAATTGACAAATTAAATTCTGAATTAATGATCTGGTCTTCATGTCTTTCTCAATTACAACAGAATCCGTTCAAAGCTTAACTATAATAATCAAATAAAAAAAGTTTAATCGTTGGCTGTGTTGTACCTCTCTCAGCTCACGGATCTGTTCGGACAAGCCTCCGATCTCAGAGTAGGAGACGCTGCCAGGGTCCTCGTGGGACATGTTGTAGACTAGAGGATCCACCTCTCTGGGCAGGTACCTTGGAAAAAACAGAAAACACATTATGAGTAGGAATGGGTGTCGTTTGTTTTTTTTCCGATACAGGTGCTAACCCGGTACTTTTAAAACGATACCGGTGCCTAAACGGTGCCTGAACCGGTACTTTTTTTGAAAAAAAAGACAAGTGACAGCATTAATGTAAGGCTTTTTTTGTTGCCAAGGCAAAAAAGGTAACATTTTAACAAACACATATGAAATGATACATTAACTGTTAGAAGAAAAAAAACTTGGATTTAAACTTTTTAACTTAAATTGTTTAGGGTGCGCTCCTTGACCACCGCGGCCGTACCCTTCCCATCAGGAGGGAGTGGGATGGGGGGGTAGTGGGTGTGGGGAGGGGGGGGGGCAGGCTGTGTAGGTTGGGACCGGAGCGACTGTGCCGGGCTGAGATCCGTGCAGGGGGAGGCGGGACAGACGGCACGAGGCTCCAGCCCGGACGCAGAGCTTTTTGTGCGAAATACAGCCACACACTTTTGACCATTTACCTTTCGGCATTGTCTAGCTAGCTATTGTAGCTATAAGCTACGAATGATAAACTATAGTTAACTAACTGAGTCATTGGAGGTTTGTAAAAATACGAGAAGAGGGGGGGTTGTAGACGGGCACGCTGAGTCTGTTGTTGAAAGCCTGTGTCTATTGGGGCGGTAGTACCGCGCGCACCGGAAACACTTCACACGAACACGGACTTCAATAAATATAAGGTAGATGGTTAGCTAGCTGCTGTTGCTACACAAACGGTAAGCTGTCGTCATTAGCTGTTGCGGGGATAGAGTCAACAGCGTAGGGTAAATCAAGTTTTTCAATCAACTCAGGCACCAAAATGAAGCACCGAAATCTGCGTGGTGTTTCGGTACGGTAGGTACCGGTACTATATTGGTACCGGTTCTCGGTACCCAACCCCAATTATGAGCCTGCTGAACGGTTGTCACAATAAAATGACAACCGTGAGAAAGTAGGAGGTTGCCCCTTGAACATAGTTTTTTTAAATAAAGAAAAATACAATGTGTTAACATCAGAACTTGTTCTGTATACTACACTCAGACGCGCATAGGGCTGTCGCGATATGAGGAAAATTGTCGTATCACACACACTCGCATGCAATAGCTTTTGGTGCTGCAATATTCATTTTACAATTAAACGTCACCAACATTTAAGTTGATGGCGCTGCCTTATTTTCCTTGTAGAAAGCGAAAGCGCGCGCATATAGATAGAGCCGACACGGACCGGTGTAGAGAAACAGTGAACCCACTGTATTAGATAGGGTTGTTTTTCATAACATCTACAGCGGAACCTGGTAGGAATCAAGTACCAACAGACTTGATACCGAAGGCACAATGTTCAGCTTCAGTTTGGGAACATTTAGGCTTTAAGCCGAAAGAGAGGAGAGCCAATCAATGTGAACGAGCCGGTGCGTCGACTTTGTATAAAAACAGTGGCACTGAAAACAGGCAACACAACTAAGCTAAAATCTCACTTAAAAACCACAATCATCCACCCGTCTTTCAACCTGAACTACTGTCGGTTCCTCCGGACTGCTCGTAGGGCTGGTCCGAATACCATTTTTTGAGCTTCGAAGCTTCGGTAGTAATGAGCATTGAATATTCTAAGCCTCGGGGCTGAACACATTATGCCAGGTTGTGCCCAAAAAAAAAAAAAATTGAATATTCAAATATTCAGATTCAGCTTTAACTGCTCGTTCGCCTCTTTGGCCGGGAGGAACGCAGGAACGGGACAAAGCACAAAATACATACAAAAAACAGATTGAAAAATCTGCTGAGTAAGTTGAAACGTGTCTTTACTCTTTTTAAACTATAACTGCTTTACTGCTGTTATTAGCGAGTTAACGCTGGCTTGATCAGCTGGATGACGAGTGAGCAGCAGTAGCTGAGCTACTCCAGGCTCCTTACTCTCCGTTCTTAATGCCAGCACACCAAGACCTTGACACTTGGTGGGACGACGTTGCCATGGCATCACATTCTTCAGCATGAAAAACAATGGGGATTTTGAGGGATTAATAATGCCCAAAACATAACCAAGTTTAGCACAGACATTTAAAGTACTAAATGTAGTAAACTGGCTCCATAGCGCAACCTACAATAATTCAACCAAGCAGCCTAAACCACATGTTCCACCTTGCATGCAATTTGGTAGGCAAATGTATTAGTGCAGTTTTGTTTTTTTGACATGCATGTTTACACTCCTTTATCCAAACTGCATCCAACTCTGACTGAAGAATAAATCCAGCCTACCTCATTATAGTGAGTGTGGTCATGTCCAAAGCCACTCTGGTGCCTGGCTTCAGCTGGGACTTGTCCAACTGCGATGAAAAACACCATAGATTAGAGTTCAAATTCTGAAGATTTAGGTGGAAAATTTGTGCAAATTTGATTTTTTATTACTACAAATCAATGTTTGACAATGTGGGATAAACAGTTGTATGTAAATGTATATGCAAATGTGGAAGATACATAATTTGGCCAAAAACAGACATAATACTAAAAGGTTATTTGATTTCAATAGTCTCGTTCATGTTCAAGAGTACTCTTACAAGAGCCATGGGAGCAGACTGCATAGACTTTGTTTTGTTAAACCCTGGAATCTTGATTGATACTTATTGGAGATGCTATTACGTGTGTGCTTTACCCACCTGTCTGCGGCATCCAACTACATATCTGGGGCCGTTGGTGGCCTTGACAATGACTGGATTAAAAACAAAAATATGTTAGCTTTACAGTTCTGACATGTGTCACAGTTACAGTCTATCAGTAATATTCAATTGTCTGCAGAGTTTTAAGAGGGTGGATCGGAGGTGGGGTGGAGGGAGCATAGCTTTCGACGCATGCCTAGAAAAATAGGTTGACGCACGCAAGAGGGGGTGAAAAGGCACGCAAGGGCTCTTGCGTCTGCATTTACTTGCGTTTCTCTGAAAACGCAGAAGCATAAACTAGGCGTAAGAAACAAGTGTTCTGCGAGTGTGCTTTCGGGTGTGTTCAGTGCACATGTAATATTAGGCAACGGTAAATAAGGTATTATGATGTGAGAAAATACTGTGATATAGCATAAAAACACCAGAATCTTAATTATTTTGTCCATACCAAGCCCAAAAATACATGTAATCTCCTAAAATCTACTGTTCACAAGGAAATCCAGTTGTGTGAAGGAGACATTTTTCACAAAAACAAATTAGATATTAGAGAGGCAATCAGGAACTGTTTAAATTAGTCCTAAGAATCTTATAATACATTATCAAAACTACTAACGGATACAAATAAATGTGCTTTAAATAAATAAATGTTTTTTTTTTTTATTTTAATGTGTTGGTACAAAGGAAAGAAAACGTACAACATGACTTTCATTCTTGTACTGACTTCACAGCAGTTGAAATGTGGGTTGGTGGTAAAAATAGGGGTTAACAGTGGCCTTGCCTGGAAATTAGATGATGAAATTCCAACTGTGAACTTTATTGCTACCCATTGCACCACTACGCAGACAAATGCAGAGAAATATTGGTTTTAAATGATGTTGTTACTACCTGTAATGTAACACTTGCAAATGTGAGATTTGTACCAATGCACTTACATTTCTCTTCAGTCAGCTGTTTTAGCACTTCTCCAACAATCTGAAGGGAAAGGAGCACAGGTGTAGTCAGTAGAGGGTGATTTTGTTCTCTCTCTCCCAACTGTCAAACTGATCTCCTTTTTCTTTTACTCCAAAGATACTCCAAAATTGTGTGGATCACATAGATACACAACTCTATGTTGGGATGGATGAAAGACCAACAAGTGGTAAAAGCTCTGATAATAATATGCATTGCATCCCTCTGGAAACAGGATACATGTCCCATAATACCCTGTTTCCAGAGTATTTTCTCATTGTTCTTAAAAGCATTCTAAAACTACATTTTTAAGTCTTTCCTCTAGGGCGTCAAACAGGTAGTGGACCATCATTTTAAAGGAAGCACTACTGCCTGGAGTGACGTCATCAAAAAGTGGCAGCTGAAACCGTTTGCCCGACTGCTACTACCACCCCCTGAAGTTGTAAAATTAACAAATCACGGGGTCATGGAAACATGGTTTGGAGAATTCATGAGAAATTAGCAAAAGACCACCATGGTATTTAGGGAACCCGACTCCACTTTCACTAAGCTACGTAATCATGACACAGCAGGAGACAAAAGGCCTCATTATGCTTCTGCGTCAACTCTACAGCGTAGCTCGGCGTCGTTTTATGGTTCTGCGTCGGGTTGCGTTGCATTTCACCGGCAGAACGCAAGAGGGGTGTGGGGTTCGCGAATCTCTTTGCTAGTTTGTTTTGGTTCTGTGCGCAGTTTCCTCGTTTTCATTTCTGACAGCGAGTGAAAGAGAGAGAATGTTGTTGCAGTTGGAGCTAATCGACGTTGATCAACAAACAATCTCTTTCCACGTTGTTTGCCATTTGGCAGTCTTTGTAGTGCGCTGATGAGGTATTGTACAGATGGTCGTACTTTCGTACTTCCTTGATCAAACGTTCCTCAACTTGGTCCATCGTTGAAAACAAACTGAAAACAAACTTAAAAAATGGCGGTATAGCGGGAGGGGGAAACCGGAAATGATGTATAATCTGACCAATCACAGCCCTTGCGGTCTGCGTTGTCTCGACGCGTAGTTACAATTTTCTGGAGGTGCACAACGAGCTAAGGCGTAGGGGTCAGAGAGGGGTTCGCGTCTACGCAGGAGCGACGGCGTAGCTACGTATTCGATGCAGAAGCATAAAACAGGCTTTACTGACATCAGTGTGCAACAGCGAAACTACCATTTCGCCAAAGATGGACTAAAAACAAGATGGAATTAACTCCTTTCATTTCGGAAAGGATGGTCCAGTGGTTCCTATGCTGAAATAGCCATGTAGGGAAGCATTGAACCTCCTTTCCTTAGCAGTGGAGAATTCCATCAGCTCTTATCACTTACACCACTTCTGGGTCATTTCACCGAGTTAGGAACCTTCCTAAGCAAATTTAAAAATTCAAATCCAGCCATTGCCTTTCTGTAATTCTCACACTGGGGGAAGTCATCCAAAGGGACTCCTGGTCTGGACTGTGATTGTTGGTCCAAAACAGCATGGCACAGTTGTTCAACTCACTCACTTCGGATTGTGCGACAAATCATTGCCAAAAGAGATTATTTTTACTAGAGAAGATTTTATTAATTGTTTTCGAAGTAATTATGTCTCAGACCATTGTATTGATGGGAAAGAAAATGTCAGAATACTGAAATTTTTAATGAATTAGGATCTTCATTGAGATCCCGGATAATATAATTTAAAGTTACAGAACATATTCTCACCTGACCAACACTTTGCAGAGCCTTCAGGTCATTTTCAGATTTTTCGTACTGTTTAGTTTGTTCTCTCAGTTGTTCTCTCACTAGAAAACAAAGAGGTATTGTCAGAATATGTTGTTTCTTTGTGTGCGTTTTAAAACACAAAAATACAGGAATGGAACTGTTCGATGCAGCAAAGGTTTGAAGCTTTTATCACACCGCCAAACTTTGTGTAATAAAGTTAACGTTTGGTGGTTAAAACTGTTAGCTGTTAGCTTTAAGGAAATGTGGTCTAATAGAACAGAATGTCCATCGAAGTAATGGCAACAAAATGCATTCACTGAATTTAGATGCCATCGATCTAACATTAGTTACCGTTGGACATAGACAGAAATTTGTATGGTTAATCCTAAGTAAGAGTTTACGTTAACGTTACGTTACTTCTGAGCTTCGATAGCACAACTAACGTGAAGCAATTTAGCATTACTTCCATTCATTTCTATGAGGATGCTAACTGCATGACAAAGCACTAGCTAGCTGGCTGGCAAGCTAGTTGATAAATACAACCCTAGTGATATTTGTCTGATCAAAATATACACACCACAAACGTCAAAATAAAATAAGTATCTTACATTCTTTTAATCTTCCGTCAATTTCTTTGTGTTCGAGTAATTTTTTTCTGTAGTCTTGCAAAGCCTTTTCCCTTGTATCCGCCATGATGCCCCACTGTATGCTGGGAAACTGCCGCGTCACAGGAGTGTTGTTTGCAGCAACAATATGGCAGCAACGTCCGCCTCCCCGCTCATGCAACTTTGGTACCTGGAGTTTGCAGATCTGTGGCTGTAACAAGTCCGCTGTTAAATAAAATAACTAGAATATTTCTCATGCAATTTGGACAGTGTGGCTTGATTATTAGCAGAAACAGCTATAAGAGCATTATGTACTTTTTTTTAAAGCCCAATTGCGCCATTGCAAAAAGTAGTTTGGGGCACAATATAGTTTAGTTTGAATTGTTTTTAACTTTCTGATTGCCAGTTTGGCCTTGATCTGATCACAAGTGACAGCTTAACAAATAAGACAACCTGCACAAACCTTCCTCAGCCGTAGGAACCGCAAGACTTAGGAAACAACACTTTCTATAGTTACACTATATTTAGGCTAGGATGTGAAACCATTAATGCCTGTGACAAAGTTATTTTTAGCTGTATGTGGGGGCAGCAGGACCTCAAGAGCAGGTAATTCTAATTTAATTTACTTCATTTTATTTTATTTTGTATAGTCTGTACACATGCGACATCCTCTGTCCCAAAACCCTCCCATCGGCACAGGAAAAACCCCCCAAAAAATGGAGAAACCCTTCCGTGGGGATAAAAAAAGTGAAGAAACCTTAGGGAGAAAGTCAGAGGAGGGATCCCTCTACCTGGATGGACAGACTACAGTGGATGTCATGTGTAACAATATAAAAGATGTACAACACATTCAGTTCCTATAACACAAATTATTTAAATAATTGCAAGTAGTAAGCCAAGTGTACTGCAGGACCACTGCAGGGACAACCAGCATCAGATAGAACCACCATCTACAGAAGCCTGTGGGGAGGGAAAGCACAAAGACCTTAGGAAAGAGTAATGTTGGTTTATGATGACAGTAAGAGTAATATGATTAACATTTAAAATAGTGATAATGATGAAGATAGCAGTAGTGTAGTAGAATTTGAGACACACGCTGTAGTAGCCATAGATATATATAAAGGCTAGATATCTTACGTGGAGTATAGAACGTCCACACATGGCAGCCATCTTTGTAGGGTAAGCTCACTCACCAACATAGACATAGTCGCATTCGGGCTCTAATGCTGGAAAGCAGCAGCATACGTCAAAACCGCCGCCATCTTACTACGGAGTTCTCTCAATACTTTCCAATGGACTATGCCAGACTTTTGTGCTGCCTTTGGCTGTTCCAATGAAAGGAATGAATTCCAGGGTTGGCGAGTCACGATTGCACGTCGTTCAGGGACAGGATTGTCCAAAAGGGAAAAAAAAAACTCCATATCCGGACAGTTGCCCAAAGTGTCCCAAAATGTATCACTTTATCCGTGGGAGACACTCCGCCGTACCGAAGCCCTTGTCTCAGCTCCGGACCTTCCTGCCAATGTAAATTCCTTGTCTGTTAACTCATACATGGCGATTAAACATTTTTCGGTGCTAAAAAACTAGAAAATCGTATTAGATTCGGACTATTTACGGTGCCTTCATTGACGTTGGTGCGTTGAAAAAGGATTGGCTCCCCGTAGTAAGATGGCGGCTCTATTGACGTATTCGTGCCAATGAGCAATCGTAACGAATGCGACATCTAGTGTATATGTCTATGACTCACCAATAGCATTGTGTTGGTAGTGTACCTACATGTACTTTCCCAATATTGAGAAAATACCTATCTGCACCCCCCCACCCCCAATATACAGCAGTAAATATGTCAAATAAATGTTCTCCTTTTATTAAATGTTCCGCACTTTCATTCACCCATTTATACACAGATCCTGATATCAGCATCACACAAATGCTCAAACTCATCATCGATGCGGAAATGGCATCTTTTACATATATTTGGAAGACGAGGGAGCACCAAAAGAAAAAAATGTATTATCTAAAATAACATTTCTTTTGGCAGTCCAGGCTGGATCAAATCCTGCCTTCTCTAATCAACAAAAATATGATTCTTCTTTCTCCTTCCTTCTGCCATGTATCTTATGAAGGCCACTTCAGCGTTTCATCAAGTTTAGTTTGAAGAATTTGTAATCTGAAGTAAATACAAAACAGTTTTTAAATTATGTTTTTTTATTTATTAAAAAAAGAAAAAAAAAACGTTCTATTTGGCTCGATGGGAAAAAGTAATTGCACCCTAATCCTAACTGACTGGTCCTCCCTTGGCGGCAACATCCCATCCCAAGTGTTTGCAATATCTGGCCCCAAGTCGTTCACATTGCTGTGGAGGATGTTTGGGCCACTCTCCTTTGCAGGACTCTAATTGAGCCACATTGGATGGTTTGAGCATAAACTCCTTTGTGAAGGTCATGCCACAGCATCCGAAAACTGATGAAGTCTGGACTCTAAAACTTTAATTTTGCCTCTCCCGACACATTCAGAGATCGACCTGCTGGGGGATCATTGTCCTGCTGCAGAACCCAAGTGCCCTGAGGTCAAAAAATGACAGCTGGATATTCTCTTTCAGCACTTTCTGGAAGAGAGCAGAATGTATGGTTCCATCAACTATGGCAAGTGGTCCAGGTTATGGAGTTCCGCAAAGACCATCACACTACTATCACCATGTTACCATGTTGTAATGCATTACATACCGGGAGCTGTGACACAATAAAAGCAGACCTTAATACAGTAGGGGTCCCTAACTTTCTTTGCCTCACGGACCATTTTTCACAGTCTAGTCTTGAATGTGTGGGGGCGGAGAAATAAGAAGCCAACGGGGGAGGGGTCTCGGCAGAACTGCCAAATGTGCCGCCCGGTACCAAATGGCCTGGTGGATGGGTAATACAGGGGTGGATGGGTAATACAGCATTGATCAAAACGTTACTAAGAATGACTGCATTGAATTACATTAGATCATACTGATTGTCATGTGACCCTTGTGCATTCAACATACAGCAGTTAGTGATGGAACCAGGTTAAAGAACTACGGTAAAATATCTGGTCTGCTGTAACCCACTGTCACTGACACATAACAACCATGCCAAGAAGGGTGTTCAGGACAATGGACTTAAGAGGTTATTTGTCACTCTTAATGAAACTATTTCAAAGATGCAAGAGAACTTTCTCCTGTGGTATTGTTCATGTTGCATGTTGTTGCTTGATTGACATGTGGGTAATCCAATAGGAAGCCTTGGGTTGGTAGGCTGGGGACCAACAGGAATCGGGAAGAAAGGGCGCGTAAGCAGAAGAATAAAGATGTATAAAGATTAGTACACAGTCTGTGTCAAGTGCATTACTAAGCGAACGCGACATCTCCCTTCAGCCTTTTTATTATTTTGCTTGATGCCAGCTTTGAAGAGCTATAAAAAGGTATTTCTTCAACTTATGCATTAACGCTATCAGCAATGTTCCTCCAAGGATTGTTCTCTTGCTTTGGCAACAGAGACAGTGATACTGCGTGCTTGAAAAACATTTTTATATTCTTCATATTTCTGAAGAATAATTTCTTGCTCCTCCGCAGAAAAATATATTGCTCTCTCTCTATCCATATCGAACGTGATTGGTTGTTCGGTGCCAACGTCACTCTTGTGTGCATGAGCGCGCAGAGTAATCAGAGTTTAAGGATCAAAGCCTGGGTTGACAAAGCAAGTTGCATCATGGTACCAATAAAGCCGGTATAAAGCGGCTGATGACGTCAAGCAGCCCTTTTGGGATTAAGAGGTGCCTTTGAAATGGATCTTGTCAAAAAATTAAAGCTTGCGGTTGAAATCGCTCAAAGTTGTCAAATTGCATGAGACAGCTCAAACCCCTGTATTACAACATTTTATGTAAACGTTGGTTAATCAAGTCAAAACAAAATGCGCTGTATAGGTACAATCTTTATAGCATTTCACTCTGTTCCACTTTCTTGACCATTATTCCACTTAGCTTGACAATATTATATTTAATAAAATGTTTAGACACTGGATACATCATTTAGCAAACTATTCACCTATCTAACTTGTTTAGGTTTCAAAAAGTTTGATCAGGTGTATTGGTGGCAGGCCAAATAAAGCATTTTCCACCTGATATGTATTTTGCAGGGTTTTTCTTTGTAATAGTATTTTTTTGCAGATACATTTTCGCATTCCTTCTTTCTTTGAGACAACATGCAGTAAAGGGCCGGGGCCGGGATCGAACCCAAGTTCTACCCGGTGAGCACTGGGGCTTGGTTTCTCAGTCAGATGATGTGATGGAGGACATACAGTCTTCTCATAGTTATTAAGACATTTTTTATTATCCTTCCCATAAAATTCTTTGATTCAGTTTGAAAAAGAGGGGATTGTGCCCATGATCCTCTTATTAAATCTCCCAATACCAACAATGATGCTGAGCCTTTAGGAGGAGCAGTCAGTCTCAGGTGGATTTGTAGGGGCTTCCTCTGCAGTCTCACTGGAGATCCCAGTGTCTCTGTTCTCTGCACCATTGCTCAAGGACATCTTTTCCAGCGCTACAGGGAAACACAGATGTATAATAAGGAAGTAATTATTGATTGTCACTTTGACCATGACAGAGCTAAACTTAGTCACATCGATTCTTCCTCCGTTATAAATCCACAACAAACACAGAAACTTTATACAAGTGACTGGGGGGATTTAAAAATACTAGCTCAACCAATAAATACTTACTATTAAAAAAAACAAATGTCAATGCTTGATTAATACAAACCTACCATGCAGTGATGCTGAGCCGCTGTTGGGTGGCGCTGTGCTGCAGTCGTCCACCTCATCCAGGTAGAGTCTGTAACGATGGCCACTGTCGTCTTCATACTCCACATTCTCATCATCGCTGTCTACCTCTGGAGCCACATACACCACTTCAAACTCTATCTGTCCTTGCTGACAAAAAAAACCATGAATGAGCAATTTGCTGTGTCAGTGTGTGTTGGTGGTGTTTGTGTGCGGTACCTGCTGAGACAGAATGGTGACAGCCTCCTTGTGTTTGGCATCTCGCAAGTTAATGCTGTTGACAGCAAGAATCGCATCTCCCACGTGCAAACCTCCACATCGGTCTGCAGGCTGACTTTGATGAATCTCTGAGATTAGAATGGGAACACCATGTTCCTTCCCACCCTGTTCACCGAACACATGCAATTATTATCAACCAGATGTGTAGTGCGGTGATCCCAAGAATGTTATTAATGTGAGAGATGCCGACCAGCTACGGGCAGTACCCTGCTTCCTATTCTCTACTACACACACTCTGTTCAGTTTATTCAGGAGACACAAGGGAGTTTTGAGATTATCTATGTAAAGCTTGATAAAATGCACTTACAACACATAATTACCAACACCGTGTCAAGACTTGTTACGTTGTTCATTTTGTACATGACATTTTTTTTCACTTTTGGCCATTCCTCCTCAGTCAGTCCTAATAAAGATTCCTTCCTTTTTCCCTACTTGTTAAAAGTCTTCTTTTGGGTATTTTTAGTGTACTGATGTGAGGGTCCTATGACAGAGGAGAAGGCAAAAGTGCATGTTTTAAATGCATTGCTTATGTTGAGGGAGAGATTATGAAGGTCGCCACCTGCTTAACACTACAGCAACGGAACGAAGAAGGGAAATGTATCAAAACGTAAGGAGGCACATCTGTTCCTGGGCTTTACAAGCACTATAGTCGGCCAAAAAGACAGATCCATGTGTGTGTTTGGGAACCACTGACCGACGGAGCGACTCCAGACTAATTAAAGCTTATAAAATTTCATCATTCCAAATATTGCTTACAATGATAAGATACAGTATTGAGTAAAGATGAACATTAGCGGTGGTCTTTGAAGCAAATTAAGCTATTTTTAAAAACCTCTGGAGGACATTTTTTACTCTTTCCCAGTCGTATATGTTTCTCAGGAATTCAAGTTGGAAAGGGCTGTTGAGGATATATACAGTACATATATATAAATTCCTCTATGTGTAACATGTGGCAACAAATCGCTTTCGATTCTGATTATAATGGCGATGAGAGTTATACCAGGTATTTGGTGCACTGCTGGTGCAGGGATAGTTCGGTGGGTGTGAAAGGCACATACGGTCAAACAATCAGGGTCAATTGGTACTGTACCCTGCCAGGTTCTGTATATAACAGGCATTAAAGTAGTAGCAGCACACCTCCCCTGTGATCGATTTGCATTGATGTTGTACTGTGATAATTATTCCCTAGTGCTTGATACTCCTTTCCAATTTATTCAACTGCTGGTCGGGTGAATTTCTTCAGGCTTTATAGACACTTTCAAAGAAACATCCTTCTTACTGTTATGGAGATTCCAAGCCCCTCATGATCATCTTTGACTAGCACAACCTTTCTGATAGGGCCAACTCCCTGGCTCTTCTTCAACATGTCTGGGTCCTACAGTTACGCACATACAGATTCAACTTCAGAAAACAATGAAAGGTATCAACAGTTTCATTTGCTTTCTAGTGTTACACTGACATGCCCAACTGGAGAGAGAAGAGGTTTCTTCGGATCATTGCGCCCCCTACATGCTCGGATGACAGTCTTGTGGCGGTGGAGGTGAATCTCTGCCTCCAGCTGGTTCCACAGCTTGTCGTGTGCAGGCCCTTTCATGTCACGCCCTAATAACTGAATCTGCTGAACCCTGAAGGACAAATAAAAACATTAAGGCTGGAAAACTCGCAGCCAAGAAAACATTTAATTTAGTTATATCCAGATGTCTCCTGCTTTTCATCCCTCTACCTTTTTTATAAAAAAATAAAAATAATCTGCATTGGTTAAGAGAAGTTAGGCATTTTCATCAATAAACCTGAAAAATATATTATCTATATCTCAAAATCGCCAAGGCTTTCTACGTCACAAACCGAAATATTTGAATATTCCCACCCCCTCAGAAAATACGTACAGTGTCTCCACCCACCAGCTACAGCAGTAACCCGTTAGCTATCGATAGCTAGACTAGCCTAATGTTTGCTTTCACGGGCTGAACACTGACTAATATCAAAGTTTCACAATTTTTTGGTTAGTGATTTATTTTAGACAAAGAAGATTTTCCATCTACATTCGCGATTGATCTGCAGTCCTCACGTGGAGCGGTAAACATCTCCTGCACTGACTGCAGCTGGAAGGGACTGCTGCGCGAGTACTCGGCCGCTTGTCAGTGCTTTGGGAAGGGGGTGAGGTTCACGACAGTACCCGCTGCTCGTTGAGAAGCGTTGAACGATACGTTCTTTTCACGTCACTAAAGGTCGCCAATAACGTCTGGAAAAATAGCTAAATTTGTCGCTGGAGGGGTCTGAAAAGTAAAAGTAACAATCGTTTCCTACAAGCTATTTCCAGCAAACATCTTCAGAAACATGTTTTCTGGAACTCAAAGACCCATTTTAACTTAATCAAAATAATCTAAATATGGGCACTTTAAAACATGCATTTGGGTACATGCAGATCCCACCCCATGTCATGTTAGGGCTATATTTATAGAGCATTTCATCCTAGTTCCCAGAAACCTCAAAACTTTAGCCTGGTGGTGTTCTGATCTCCAACGCCTTACCTGCCAGCAAGCTCCTTGTCCAAGTATTTGGCAGCAAGCCTGGCCCCGTACACTTCGGCCTGCAGTACTGCCATGTGTCTGCGAAGAGCCTCGTTTTCTTTCTTGAATAGTCTCACTTCTGCCTCCAGCCTAGCTTCTTCAAATTTCTCTTTCTTGCTGACCTTGAGCTCTTGTTCCTGGAACAAGCAGATAGCACGTGAACACAACACACCTACACAACAAGCATGCCAGACAAGATGAGAACATATTGTTCTGATCCCTGGCAGCAGAGACAAACTCAGAAGAAGCGCTAAAGTCCAATAAACTGAGGTACAGCTTATTTACACATTTGCAAACAGAAAAGCTACCTGCATGAAACAAACCCTAACCAAACATACTAATGGCTCAATATTTTTATTTTTAGGAGGATAATATGCCACTACAGGTGCTGGTGTTTGGGGAGTTTTTAACCGTGGAAGAACATTTGAGAGTAGTTTGATGGTGTATGGCAGGGGCGCCCAATAGGTTGAAGGTGACCGAATGGTGACGGTTCCCTCCTTCTGACAAATGAGAGGCTACTTGTTTTCGCGCTGATGGTATGCAGCCTTGTTCTTTTGATAGGCAAAGGGGCACTACAGTCATATTTTTATTTTGTATTTATATTTGATACAAATTTCTGTGATTTGTAATCATAACAATAATGATACAATTGGTAGTAGTCTGGCAAACGATTCAGCGAAGCGTTGGGAGAGTTGGGAGTCAGTCTGCTGGTGCTCTCCACTCCACTGCTGCGAGCGCCACACGGACACTTGTCTAAAAGTAAACTAACTAGACATCTAAAAAATTAAAATTCCACACTTTCTCAGGGTGAGGGTGACGCCCTCCTATTTTAATGCTGACTTCATCAGAAGTGTGTTTCTACCTATGCATTATAGTATTTTAAGTCATACAGTGATCCCTCGCCACTTCGCGGTTCACTTATCGCGGATTCGCTATTTCGCGGATTTTCATAATGCATTTTTTTTTTGGTGCATTGTGCTCTGCATTCTGATTCGCTAAAAACTCACTCCCGCTTCTTGTATCAAAACATGCTACGAATTGTGCTATCATTTTGTCGTCTCGTGCAGTTATGTGTACGTACATAAAACAGCTTGGCTGTTTGAGGAGGAAGGACTAACGCTTGGTCGCTTAGCAACCATGGTGCGAATGGCCACTGAACTTAAGCGAGTAGCTGAGGAATGGGACCCTTTGATGAGCCGTTCATTACAGTTCTCCAACGTAATCGATGGTGGCATGTCGGTGTACAAGGATCTTTTTGCAAAGAAGAAAAAAAGAGCGACAACAGCTGCCTATCACTATGTTCTTCTCCCGAACAAACACACCTGCACCGCGGGCTTCAGAAGAAGAGAACACTGCAGAGCGCAGTCAGGATGCAGCGGCCCAGTCTGAAGAGCAGTGAAACGGCCTACACGTGAGTCACTGTATTTGTATACATGTAATAGTTGCTAATTGTAAAAAAAACCAAAGTTTTCTATTTCGCGGATTTCACTTATCGCGGGTCATTTTCGGAACGTACCCCCCGCGATAAACGAGGGATTACTGTATACCGTAAATTCCTGAATACAAGTCGCTACTTTTTTTCCCACGATTCGAACCCTGCGGCTTATACAACGGTGCGGGTAATGCATCATTTTTTTTATGGGCAAACGCGCGAGACAGACGGGTGCAAGAGATAATGCATCGAGGAAGACGTTTGTGTTTAGAACAGCCATTTTGCCAGAGGTGTGGTCAATTTTTGTAGTGAGTATACTGTGACTGCCGGCTGACAAACTTGCGTTAGGAGAATGCAAGGGCGTAACGATGGTTTAGACATTGGGGGGGTGGGGGTTGTGATTAACTGGTAATCCTAACAACATAAATTAAAGTGTACTAGCTATTAGAGGATTACATTAAATGTAATTTAGCTGACCCTTTTATACAAAGCGACTTAATAAGGGCATTTTAATCATGAGGATACACACCCAAAAGAACAAGAAAGTGCAAGAATGATGACAATGTCATGCATGCTATGTTACGTTTACTGGAGCTACAATGATTAGTATATCATAAAAATATTGGCTGCACACAAAGGACACACCCCGGACTAAAACTCAAATTTGGGAACCAGCTTGAGAAGTCGCTTTACACTTGGACAGGAAGTTCTCCATTTCGCGAAATAATATTCTTATAGCATTTCAAGTTGTACTGTATTGCCGCGTAGGCATGTACCCGAAGTTTGCCGGCGAGTGGCGAATAAACAGCTATTCAGTTGACCAGCGGCCCCTTTCAGCATCAATGAATGAATGAGTTTACTCAACAATAATAAATATCTTGGGATATAGTGTGAAACCGCCAGAATTATTCACTGATTTCTGCACATGGGGGAAGTTTTGTCTTGATGGGCACATTCAGACACGTTGCATGCACACGTGACCACGCAGGTATAGTTAAACATTCACCATTCAATCCAAAGCACTCAATTAAAAAAAATCTAATTTCATGCAAAATACATTCACAGCAACTTACCATTTTCTCCAAAGCTGGTGCATGCTTGAAGAAATAGAGGCAGATGAAGAAGAGAAGGATGAGAGAGATTAATTGTTTCAGGAAACAGTGATTGTAATAAATGCAAGAGACAGATTCATTGTAAGTAACATGCGTATCAGTTAAAAATAATAATAATAATAATAATAATAATAATAGAGGCAGTTGAAAGCATTAGAGAATGCAGTAGGGACCAGCAAAGCAGAAGCAGCCATTCTCCAAATGAAAAGCACAATGAGCAGAAGGTTCACAGAACCCTTTCAGGATATACACCACAGAGATGTATGGAAATCAGCAGTTAAAAGCTGTTTGGGAAACAACATGCTATTGTACTTCAATTTAGAGCCCAGAGTTGACACAGCCCACTTATCTTAGAAATAATGACTTTCACATTTTGATGAAAAATTAGAAACCTCTTTGCTAGATTTTTTTTTTTCTTCAGCAACTGAAGTCATGTAGTTAAACTTCGATGGACTCATTTTGAAGACTGTGGACAACATCTCTTACTTCTACCTACCAGTCTGTCCCTGATGGAATCAGAGTCCTCTGCCTGGCCTTGCTTGGGATGGAGCTGCAACTGAAGGGCATGGAGCTGCAGGAGTTGGTCATGGACCTCCCTTTCTATCACTTTTCGCTCAGCCTTAGCCTCGGTCAGCTCAGAACGTAGGTCCACCAGCTGAGCCTACAATGGCAAGTAAACAAAGACCTACATTTTAAAAAAGTGTGAAAACTAGCATTGGGAAAGTTGGTTTATGAATGAGATAAAAAGAGACTGGAATTATACAAATGCAAAACAGTTTCTGAATGCCATGTAGTATAGTAATTTTGATACTAATTTTTTAACATTTACATGAATAAAACTATACGTTAATTGACCGTAATCTGTCATGAACGTATTCTTCCGAATGCACGAGAGCAACTCGGCGTTCCCATCAATCGAAGTCCAAACGAAGAATAAATTCAGTCAACCAAACAAGTTACTTACTTCTAGTTTGTGGTTCAGTTGAAAAACCGTCTGGGTTTTGTGACAGAGCTGAGCAAAACAGGAGCTTAAGCTTGTCATCTTCTGCCGACCCTCGTACGTGATATCCACTTGATCTGGGTCGATTTCTCCGAGCAGCAAATCGACGTCCACAAA
The DNA here is from genome assembly GCA_021346845.1 of Apeltes quadracus. Classification (NCBI taxonomy): domain Eukaryota; kingdom Metazoa; phylum Chordata; class Actinopteri; order Perciformes; family Gasterosteidae; genus Apeltes; species Apeltes quadracus. The sequence continues at coordinate 2,751,433 of CM037934.1, read as the reverse complement.
GGCCTTGTCGAATTCTTTCTCCAGCACCTCTAACCAGCGAAACATAGACATACCTGGTCCCAGGCCCGAGCTCTGAGTCACCGGGGAGCATCCAGCCGAAGCGGACATAGCTAATTTAGAGCGTAACAGAGCCTTTACGTTGCCGTTGGCTTACTAGCTAGCTAGCTAACGTTGATGGTGACGTTAACGTTGGGGAATGGATTTACCGTTGCAGATGAGATAACGTTCGAAGCAGGTTGGAACCCAATGGCTACACTGCGTATTGTGTTAGAAGAGAAAAGTCCGACTAATTAGCGTACATTTCCCGGTAGTTGTGTAAATCGCCTGCCCTACAAGGAAGTCCCACGACTAGCGATTGTATTTGTGAGGCGATTACTCCGGTCTGCCTCCCTTCAAGGAGAAGTAATAGATAGCAGAGTGAGCTTTAACGATGTGCTTAACGATAGACATATACACTAGATGTCGCATTTGTATGGAGGACTAAACGTGCCACAATTAAATAATTACTTAAATGTGTCATTGTTGGAATGCTTTAAGCATTCCAAGTATTGTTATCCTAATCTTTATGTCAACTTATTATTCTATTTCTTCCGCCGCACGTTTCAACTCCTTCACACTTTCAGCTATTTAAACTGTTCAAATTTTAAAATGTTCAGCTTGTTCCAGAGTGGTCTGCTATGACTTTTCAGCTTTCTAGCTCTTATAATTGATTTTATATAAATTAAAAACTTAAACTTTTTTAACATGGTTTCCAATGGAGCTAAAACTTCAAATCCTTTCAAAACTTCTTCAACTTTCAACTTTTCTAGCTTTTTCAATCTTTCAGCTACAGACACCATTTCAACTTTAGAATGTAGACACAGGTCTTGAGAATTATTTAGTCTTTACAGCTTTTTGATATCTATTTTACTTATTTCATAGTCACTGATTATGTTTCACTAGTTTTGACCTCCTTTCCTGAGTTTAACATGGGTGTGTGTGTGCACCTCTAGAGTGAGAATATGCAAATTTAGAGTGTGCGGCTGCGTGAGAATCGGGTAAAAAAAATATGGATCTTTTGCACTCACGACCACAATGTTACATTTAAAAGCTTCATTTTTGCACAGAATGATGCCGTGCTTGTGCTGGTCGGAATGATGTGGGAATGGAATCCCAGCGTTCTTTACTTTTTGCCTGAGGGGCTCGAGAGTGAGACAAAGTCTGTCTCAAGCCCCATTGACTGCAATACAAAACTGGTGAAGAACTTAACAGAAAAAGCCAGAGTGTACACGTTTTTGAAACTGCTTTAAAAGCCACATTATGAACCCTTGAGACATAGAAGTATATATGTATGCGTTCGGTAGAGTCTTGGGACTGTCACCATGCAGTTATTTTTTTAATTCCCATAATAGTTTTGCTCTAGCGGCCATTTGTTTGAGGCGTGGATTCTGTGTAATTCTCTGTGCATTCGGATCAGTGCACTCGGACACCTGCACCCTGTCAGTTGGACTCACACAGCTGAATTACATTAGCTGATTAGTGGAGTCACATGACTGCCCCTCCCCTCTCTACTCCTACTCCTAATCAATCTCTGTCTGTCTGTCTCTGCCTCGCTCTGTCTTTTTCTAACTTCTTAGATATTGAGAGACAGAATGTTATTTAAACTATCGAGTAAAAACTTGTCTTGAATATCAAACATTCTGCCCCCCCCCTCATTACCCCCCCCAACCATTTTATGATTTCAAAATAAAAGCCTCAATGATTATCTGAGTTCTTACTGTAATGTTAGATGAGGCCTATTGAGTAAAAACTTGGCTTGAATATCAAACATTCTGCCCCCCCCCCCCTCGTCACCCACCCCAACCAATTTTATAATTTCAAAATAAAAGCCTCAATGATTATCTGACTTCTAACTGTAATGTTAGATGAGGCCTATCGAGTAAAAACTTGGCTTGAATATCAAACATTCTGCCCCCCCCCTCGTCACCCACCCCAACCAATTTTATAATTTCAAAATAAAAGCCTCAATGATTATCTGACTTCTAACTGTAATATTAGATGAGGCCTATCGAGTAAAAACTTGGCTTGAATATCAAACATTCTCCCCCCCCCCTCGTCATCCACCCCAACCAATTTTATCATTTCAAAATAAAAGCCTCAATGATTATCTGAGTTCTTACTGTGATGTTAGATGAGGCCTATCGAGTAAAAACTTGACTTGAATATCAAACATTCTGCCCCCCCACCCACACCACCGCTCCAACCAATTCCATAATTTCAAAATAAAAGCCTCAATGATTATGAGTTCTTACTGTGATGTTAGATGAGGCCTATCGAGTAAAAACTTGGCTTGAATATCAAACATTCTGCCCCCCCACCCACACCACCGCTCCAACCAATTCCATAATTTCAAAATAAAAGCCTCAATGATTATATGAGTTCTTACTGTATTATTATTTCTATATTTTCAGCAATCCTTTCAAATTCTTTTCAGCTTTTCTTTCTATATTTTCAACAATCCTTTCAAATTGTTTTTAGCTTTTCTTTCTATATTTTCAGCAATCCTTTCAAATCGTTTTTAACTTTTCTTCTTTCTATATTTTCAGCAATCCTTTCAAATGGTTTTCACCTTTTCTTTCTATATTTTCAGCAATCCTTTCAAATTGTTTTTAACTTTTCATATTTCTATATTTTCAGCAATCCTTTCAAATGTTTTCAGCTTTTGTTCTTTCTATATTTTCAGCAATCCTTTCAAATTGTTTTAATCTTTTCTTCTTTCTATATTTTCAGCAATCCTTTCAAATTGTTTCAACTTTTCTTCTTTCTACATTTTCAGCAATCCTTTCAAATTGTTCAGCTTTTCATATTTCTATATTTTCAGCAATTGTTTCAGTTAATTTCAGCTTTTGCATTCCAACGCATTTTCAGCAGGAAATGCATGTTCTAGTTAAATAATTAAAATTAGAATTAAATACATAAATGTGTCATTAAATATGTAATTAAATATGTTATTAAATATATCATTAAATATGTCACTAAATATGTCATTAAATATATCATTAAATATGTCATTAAATATATCATTAAATGTCATTAAATAATTCAAATATCGATTCATTTGGTGTAAAATACTTATATTTCACTATTGACATTTACATTTCATGTTCCTGCTTTGCAGTGCTTCATGAAATACGTAAACTGTCAAACTGACCCATCAAAAGTTGGTAGGCGGAACCTAACACCTGATTGGTTACCCGGTGCATCAAGCTAAGATGCAGAGCTACTGAAAGTGCGGAAATGACTCCAACAACTTTAATAAGTTCCTCTGCTTTACCAGCTACTTGCTCTCGTTCAGCAGGTCCTGCATCTACATCCTCTGCTAAGTTTAAAATGTCTCCCACCAACTCCCTGGAAAGTTCACGGAGATCCTCCATGTTTCTATCAAAGTTCTCTACTTCCACCAAAGCAACGGATCAGACTAGATTCGCGTTAGCCCCGCCCACTGACTTTGATGGGTCAGTTTGACAGTTTACGTATTTCATGAAGCACTGCAACGCAGGATCATGAAATGTAAATGTCAATAGTGTAATAATTATACAACTATTTTACATCAAATCAATCGGTATTTGAATTAATTAATGACATATTTAATTATATATTTAATGTCATATTTAGTGACATATTTAATGATATATTTAATGACATATTTAATGACACATTTATGTATTTAATTCTAATTTGATTGAATTAAGGACATATTTAATGACACATTTATGTATTTAATTCTAATTTTAATTATTTAATGACACATTTAAGTAATTATTTAATGGTGTATTTATTTATTTAATTGTGGCACTTTTAGTCCTCCATACATCTGTTTGTGACAACACAAAATGTATGACCGTAATTGTGCCAGAGGCTACAGGACAATGAGCTTTTTCAGTAAGTCTCCTTGAGCTAACAACATTTAGTGTCCTTTTCAACAATCTCAGTGATCAGTCACAAGTCAATAAACTATCTCTCGGTGGTACGTAGTTTATAGGGTTTTCATTCTAAATTGACCAGCTCTGTGTTTGAAGAGCAATTTCACAAAATGATGTTACTGCTGTTAGGGACCTAAGCAGAAGAGCACACCTAGTGGAGGGAATTAGAATACATGTAGTAATGATTAGTGTTAGAATTGTAGTTTGTGTGTTATCAGATATTAGTTATTACATTAGCATGTTACATAAAATAATTGTGAATAAACACAAATTAAAGTCATTTAATTTCTGTACACGTTAACATTCTGCCACATTGTGATGTTAAGTACCTGGAGACGGATGCTTCCAATTTTCTCCCCAGAGTTGGTTTTCTGGAGGTTTTTCCTCCTGTTAGGTGATGAATAAGCAAAGGATATAGGACAGCCCTGCGGCGCAAATTTTTGATTTTGGACTATAGAACTGAGATAAACCTAATGGTTAAAATGTGATAAACTGTAAGGATTGAAGATATGTTATTATTAAAGTGTACTAGCTATTAGATTATAATAGTATGCATGCTGTGCTGTTTAGGTCAAGAAGCTTTAAGCCAAAGGTGTGATCATTTAATGTACTGTAGTATTAAGTGAATAGGAATTGGTCAGGTCAGTGAGGGATTTCAGATTCGGCCATCAGATGGAGCCAGGGGAGAGGGTCATGGAATGCCTTGAAGCAGAAAGGAATTTACGAGGCAGGAGCTGGGCTTTATCGGCAGCCTATCACATACAGGAAAAGCTGATGGGAGGAGGAGCACTTGTGCACATCTTTTTTAGTGTCCCATAGTAAGTTGAGCGTTGCATTTTATGCGTCAGCAATCATGTCTGCTGCTCATGCAAGGCTGCATAAGGTTAAATGTTCAGGGAAAAGATCCACTTCTGTTTCCGCAGAAAAATACCTTATCGGAACAATGCCACAGCGAATGCGTGCAGTAATCAAAGCTGAAGGCGGTCCAATGAAATATTAGTGTGTGTCAGCGATTTCTTTTGGTGGCGACTTTTATTGGCCGGACAGTGTAAGTGAAGCATAGATTTACTACTCGTGAGTACACGGCATCCTGCAGCGAGGACCCTAATAATAATAATTCCATGAAACACAATAGGTTCCTCTCCGACGAAGTCGTAGCGAGGACCCTGTCACAACAGTGAGGTTTATATATATATATATATATATATATATATATATATATATATATATATATATATATATATTATTTATTTATATTTATATAAAAAAATCCTTGAGACCTGATGCAAAGCCACCTTCACATCAGGCCTCGTCCCACCCACCCATGCATTGACAATTTCCGACTGCTTCCTAAGCTGGAATCACTAACTAAGTCCTAAGAAGCAATGCAAGGCAGAGTCAAGCACAAAATCCTGATGGAACGGTGGGTTCTATTTCTAAACTCTGATGATGACTCCCTGCGATGTCACTCATGATGTCACAGTTAGGAACATCACCATAATGATGTCACTGTTGTCACGGTCGTCGTGGTTTCTCACGGTCGTCGTGGTTTCTCTGTCTCTGTTAGTGCCATCAGAATTATGTCATCATCAAGCTGCTGACACCTGCTGCTGTTATCCCTAATCAAGTTAGTTTCCTTTTGGGGCTATTTTTGGCCTGTTTTCATGGTTTCTTATTATTAGGGTGCTTGCTACAACTTCATCGGAGAGGAACCTATTGTGTTTCATGGAATTATTATTATTAGGGTCCTCGTTGCAGGATGCCGTGTACTCACGAGTAGTAAATCTATGCTTTACTTACACTGTCCGGCCAAAAAAAGTCGCCACCAAAAGAAATCGCTGACACACACTAATATTTCATTGGACCGCCTTCAGCTTTGATTACTGCACGCATTCGCTGTGGCATTGTTCCGATAAGGTATTTTTCTGCGGAAACAGAAGTGGATCATTTCCCTGAACATTTAACCTTATGCAGCCTTGCACGAGCAGCAGACATGATTGCTGACGCATAAAATGCAACGCTCAACTTTTTATGGGACACTAAAAAAGATGTGCACAAGTGCTCCTCCTCCTATCAGCTTTTCCATCTCACCGCGCTGCACAAAAGGTGTTTGAGTGGGAGCATGAATCTCTGCATCACTCTAATTTTAGTGTATATGTCATGATTCATGTTCTGTCTGTCCTTGCTGAGCCTAATCATTCATTCTGTTCACCTGCCAGGACTGATTGCTTTCCCGTTCCACCTGGTCCCCGCCCTACTTAAACACCACTCAGTCTCGGCTTCCTTGCCAGATTATCGACAGCCACGAGCCAGTAGAAATCCAGCGTTTTTCCTCCAAGCCTTCTGTGTTTTTTTGACCTCTTTCTGTCCACGGATTGACCCCCCTTGCCAAGCCCTTCTCGGACCTCTTCTATTCTGGAGTTCTGGACCCTGACCCAAGCCTTGCCTCACGACCACCGAGTATCGCCTGCCCCTCAAGCTAAGTTTGCTATCTCTGCCTACTCGTGTATGACCTTTGCCTGATCTTCGTCTTCGTCCCCGTGTGCTGCCACTGGATCTCCTTGTGGAGAGAATCATTGGATCCTCAGCAACCTATTCTACCTTTTGTTTTCTGCCCCACCCGTTCACTGCAGGACAGTGCTGTTTTGATGATCATTCCCTGAGCAGCGACCAGTCCCTGAATATTCTATTAAACTTGTTTTTTCTTCCTAACTCCTGTGTGTGGTTGAATTTCCGGGTCCCCACCGAGTGTCCTTACAGTATATCTTTGTTTCCTACTTCTCTTAACCACTATTAGATATGAGTAATGCGACTAACTTGATTAGGGATAACAGCAGCAGGTGTCAGCAGCTTGATGATGACATCATAATTATGATGGCACTAACAGAGACAACAGACGACCGCGACGACAGCGACATCATTATGGTGATGTTCCTAACTGTGACATCATGAGTGACATCGCAGGGAGTCATCATCAGAGTTTAGAAATAGAACCCACCGTTCCATCAAGATTTTGTGCTTGACTCTGCCTTGCATTGCTTCTTAGGACTTAGTTAGTGGTTCCAGCTTAGGAAGCAGTCGGAAATTGTCAATGCATGGGTGGGTGGGATGAGGCCTGATGTGAAGGTGGCTTTGCATCAGGTCTCAAGGCTTTTTTGCACTTCTGCGGGATAAGAAATGGCCTCCTGCTGGCAGTGGTGATAATGACGCTAGCTAAAGCCAACGCTGGTGGAAAACCAGTCAGAGATCAAGAGGGAGAAACTTTAATTGGCCTCCACATGCAAAACCAGTTCTGTTTTGGGGGTTGTCTCCTTGTTGCCCCTCTGGTGCAGCTGTTGTTAATTCCATCAACACAAAAGCAGCTGAAGCTGATTAACAACCTCTTCTGCTACAGATTATTTTCAGAGAAGTGCAAGTGAATTCTTCCCATAACCTGATTTTCATTTTTTCGTACAGTGTATATATAATTTTGCATATGTTAGTAATGCTGTTTACACACAAACTTGTTAGACACCAAAGGAGGTCATATTATTTTGTTATTACATGACACTACTCTTTTATTATCTCTGAAAAGACTGACTAAAATCTAATTCTAATCCCTAATAACTCACCAATGGATTAAACATCCAATCAACTGCCTGAGAATTCCTTTGTGTCCCTCTAAAACAACGGCGACAGAATAGGATATTAGATAATAAGCAACCAAAGAATATCTATCTGTAAATTATATGCATTTTAAAATCCGGGCCGAGGAAATTCTTATTTACCGTTGTTGGGATCTGTACCATGCAGGGTTGTGTATGTGTTTTGTATAGCCTTGTTTTGTTTGTTTATCTTTACTGTATTGTTCAATGAGTATTGGCCTGACAGGCGCAGCTAAATGGCGAGAGGGCATGTCATAGGCGGGCGACGTTGAGACCAGGAAGCCATAAAGGGTCCTAACGCACAAGCCCATTCAGCTTCTGAAAGGCCGAAGCAAGTGCCACGGGCAAGCCGGGAGTATGGCATAGACACGCAGCGTCTCGTTCCTTTCAGGGAACCAAGGTTACATACTTAACCGGAGACGTTCCCTATCAGGGAACTTCGAGCTGCGTGAAAACGCTGTGGGAACGCCAATACCCACTCCGCCATACTTGACGTTCTCCACACCAAGAGGTGAAGAGTCTCCACCTAGCCGCATACGCCTACCTTGTGGCCGGAGGGGCCTCAGTCGAGAGGCCAGAGTCTAAGAGGCGGGCCCCCTCAGAGGCCACGCCCACAGTTTCCATAGCTCCGGGCGGGGGTAAATGATCGACCCGGACGCCTGCGAGAGTAAGTCCCTCCTGATCGGGATCTCCAAGGGAGGGCAGACAAGGAGAGATACCAACTCTGCAAACCATACTCCGGCCGGCCTGTACGGGGCTACTAGCAGTACACTGACACGGTCCTGACGGCTCCCAGGCCGGGCGACCACTCATGATCCATGATGAGTCGCCATGATCCATGATGAGTCGCCCCCCAGCCCGTAAGAAAGGCATCTGTCGTAAGCGTGAGACGACAAGTCGCCGAGAAAGCTTTGCCCGACAGCGCCAAGGTAGTTCTCAAAGGCTTGGTGGGCAATGCCGGTGTCCTAAATGGCGGTGCCGTGGGAGATAATCTCCTCTGCGACAGGCATACTTACGTACCCGTACAGTTTAGCATCGGCCACAGACAAATACAAGAAGTACGCGGGTTAAACACGCGAGCAGACACCGGCTTCTCCCAGTACGCCGACACTTCAGTGTGGAGGTCCAGGAAGAAAGGCAAACATTGGCGAGGAGTGACGTGTCCTCAGCTTCCGCAGACTCAATGCTAACAACATCCACATCCTCAGAGCTGGATAGTTGCGTGAGTGGTGCCTCATCCTGGATGGAAGTGCCCGCCACACATGCTCCTGAAGCCCAGTATAAGGGAATTGGATCTAGCAGGAAAAGGCTGAGAAAAGGGCAAGATTCGCTGAGATATTGCGCAACGGTACTGCTTCTGGATATCGCGTTGCGTAATCCATCAGAACCAAGACAAAGCGATGTCCGCGTGCGCTCCGGTGGAATGGCCCGATGAGGTCCATGCCGATGCGCTCAAATGGGACCTCCACCAAGGGCAGAGGACACAACGGGGCCCTCGGGATGGCTGGCGCGTTAACTAATTGACACTCCGGGCAGGCCGCACACCAGCGGCGCACGTCTCCTCGGCTGCCTGGCCAATAGAATCGGGACATTATCCGGTCTAGTGTTTTCGTGTACCCGATCCCGGGCCGGAGGAGGATGCTGGAGCGCCGGCAACCCGGATCCCCGCCTCCGCTGCCCTCCGGGGGCACTCCCTCCGCAGGTGTCCGGGCCGCCTGCATCTCCAGCAGACCTGCCCTGGCGTCTGAGAACCTCCTTATAGGTTGGGAAGGGCGCCCGTGCTCTCTCCCACCGATCGGCAGCGGTTGGTCGTCTGCCGTCCCTGCTGCTGCCCCCGCCGCCGCCGGGGTTGGTGTCGCCCCCTCGAAGCCACCGTGGGCCGCTCCGCCGCCTGCTGCTGCTGTCGCTGCTGCCGCTGCCACCGAGGTGCCGAGATGGGCTGCTCCGCTACCCGCCGCTGCTGCCGTTGCCGCCGGGGGGCCGGAATAGGCTGCTCCGCCAAACGCCGCTGTTGCTGCTGCTGCTGCTGCCGCCGGGGGGCCGGAATAGGCTGCTCCACCGGTTGCCGCTGTTGCTGCCGCTGTTGCTGCCGCTGCTGCCGGGGGGCTGGGATGGGCCGCTCCGCCATCAAGGGGTCGCCTTGGGCCACCTGCGCGTCGCCGGCCCCCGCCGGGCATGGGAGCATCCGCCTGTCTGGTGCCGCGGGTCTCGGCGGCGGCCGGGCGTTCTCTGGCCACGCCTTTCGTGGCTCCGGCTGCGGGTGTGGTCGCTGTGGGGCCGGGACGGGCAGCTCCGCGGCCCGCTGATGCTCCCCCTGCTCCGCCGCGATCCGCCCCATCACGTCCTCCTGCATGGCCATCTCTGCCCGGAGCTCCCTCGCAATCCGGCGTAGCTCCTCCGCCTCTGCTTTCTGCGCCGCTGCTCACTCCGCCACCTGCCTGCACAGCGCCGTGGCGTCCTCGGCCGGCTCTTCTGCCCTGGGTCCCCCGCTGAGTTGGGCGCCACTGTAGGGAAGTGGGTGCTCAAGGAACCCGGAATAAGGACGCTTAGGCATGGAGACAGGGCACGCAAGTCCTTTATTAGAGTCTGTTTCGGCACTTGGCGGCTCGTGACTCCTCGCTCTGGGGCCAGCTCTCTGTCGCTCGTGGCCCTGCGCCGTGCTCGTGGTCATGCGGGCTCCCATGTCCTTCTCCAGACGTCTCCAGGTCTGAGACCAAAAAACCTGCTCGCTCTCCCATGCCTGTTTAAGTACTGGGAGAGAGCACACCGTTAATTCCCCCCAGCTGGAGGTTAATTGCCTCCAGCTGGCACCGTTCCCAGAGCCGCACCTCCTCTCTCTCCGCTGCCGACGTCCTGAAAACCACGCCCAGCCACCACAATTATATACACATATATATACATATACATACATATAGGTATACATATATATGTGGTATATATATGTATACATATATAGGTGTATATAGGTATAAAATATATAAAATATATAAAATATAAAAAATATAAAAAATATAAAAATATAAAATTTATGTGTATAAGTGTCTCATTGTGAGTTGTACTAGTTGTTACATCTTTGTGAAGAAAGGGAAATTGACTAGTCCTCACAAGTATAAAATAGCTATCTATCTTAGTTGGTGTCACTAATGCAGGAGAATATCTGGTACCACTTCTTCCTTGGCTTTTTGGTAATCTGTTGATGAAGCTCTACCAGCCTGGACTCTAAGCAGGCGATGTCCCTCCGATGCCCCTTTTCCCTTTCCAGTGCATGTTCTGTCATGTTAGAGAGGTAAGATTTTGTCACTTCCCATTCGAGACGATCTTTCTCTCGGTCATCTTCAAATGTTTTCTGCAGAGCAGCTAGGCAGTTTTTGTGGTCCTCCTTCTGCGCCTCCAGCTCGGTGACGTAGTGGCTCTTGGATGTTTCAAGCTCTGATGTCCGTTCCTGAAAGCTGAAGCTTTGCTTTTTTAACAGAACTTCAGTTACTTTCAGAGCAGTCCAAGTGATCTTGTTAGTCTCTTTTCTCTGTTTCTCCAGCTGGACTTGGGATGCCTGGTATCTTTCAAAAATCTCCACAGTCTCCTTCTCCGCTGTACGAACAGCAGCGATGTTGCTCAGCTTGGTTTGTTCGAGTTCCAGGCGTGTTGCATTCAGCTGGTCTGTGAGGTGAGACCTCTCCTGCTGCCACTCGATGGTTTGACTATCTGCTGCTCAGCTTTCTCCACAGCGGCCAAGAGGTCGCCGTTCTTCTGTTTCTCCTGCTTCCATTTCAAATGTTCACTCTCCAGCTGATCTTCAAAGTTCTTCTGCAGAGCAGCTAGGAGGTTTTTGTGGTTCTCCTTTTGCGCATCCAGCTCGGTGACACTGTGGCTCTTCGATGTTTCAAGCTCCTGAAAGCTCAAGCTCGCATGAAGTTGGAAGCTTTCCAGCATGGCACACTGCAGGCAGGCTTTCTCCTGCTTCCATTTCAAATGTTCACTCTCCAGCTGATCTTCAAATGTTTTCTGCAGAGCAGCTAGGAGGTTTTTGTTGATCTTGTCTTGCGTCTGCAGCTTGTCAAGAGTTTCTGCCTGGGAGGAATTCAGCTTTGTCGTGAGGGAGGCCTTTTGCTGACGGCAGGTTTCCAACATACTATGGGTAGCCTTCATAGCCAAGACGTTCTTGTTGGTCTCAACTTTCTGTTTTTCTAGTCCAGGATTTCAACCTCCTCATAGCACCGAGACGGCCCTTATTAAAGTTGTAAATTACATCCAACACAGACTCTGGCAAAACTTCAATATTAATGCTATTAGACCTCAGTGCTGCATTTGATACTGTCGACCACTCAATACTTTTGGACAGGTTGGAAAGCTGGATGGGGCTGTCAGGCACAGTCTTAAGCTGGATCAGGTCATATCTACAAGACAGGAACTATTTTGTTTACATTGGTGACTTTGTATCAGAACCAACCGTCGTAACGTGTGGAGTCCCCCAAGGTTCGATCTTAGGGCCGACTTTATTCAACATCTACATGCTCCCACTAGGATAAATCATGCAAAATAATAAAATTGACCACCATTGCTACGCTGATGACACCCAAATCTATGTAGCGCTATCACCAAACGACTATCGTCCCATAGATCTTCTGTGCCAGTGCATTGAGCAAATCAAAGACTGGATGTGTCAAAACATCCTACAACTAAATGAAGACAAAACTGAGATCATTGTATTTGGTGCTAAAAAAGAAAGGTTTAAAGTAACCCAACACCTTCACTCTCTGTCCCTGAAAACATCAAATAAAGCCAGAAATCTTGGGGTTATTATGGACTCAGATTTACACTTGGAGAGTCACATCAAATCAGTAACAAAATCGGCCTACTATCACCTCAAAAATGTAGCACGACTTAGAGGGCTCATGTCAGCTCAAGACTTAGAAACACTTGTACATGCCCTTATAACTAGTAGGCTGGACCAGGGGTTCTCAACCTTTTGCAAGCTGGGCCCCCCCAAAGCTGGTTCATAGTAAACGGGGTCCCCCTTCCCGGCCCCACCCCCACTACACCTTGCATACATAGATAGATAGGCTATTACTAGACTGTCGGCGAATCAACTTACTTTGCTACTTTGCATAGATTCCTTTAAAAGAGTTTGGGGAATCCATAACATTTACGTACTCCGTGTTACGTACTCCTCTTGGGGGAGGGAACGCAACGACCCGCCGCTCATGAGCAACAGTGCATTTGGAGAGAAGTGTGTGTCGGTGCAAGCAAGGAGGCCCATACACAGATAACCCGTAAAAATGTTTATTAAAATACACGGGTTGCGTGGGAAAAGGGGCTGGACGGAACCAAAACAAAGAACAAAACAAAACAGTCCCTCTTGCCTACCTGACCTGCAACACCCCACCCCCCACTACGGTCGAAAACAGAACCCGCTAAATCCACAGAGTCTCCCATTTTGCGAGACTGTGCCCTCGTTAACACACATGCAGGAAAAACATGGGGAAATGCATGAACTAAATCGTCTGCCGCTGCAGACTCCGGGCTGCTTACCACTTCCAACATGGGAGTAACCACACCATCATCATTTCCTAGTAGCAATGCCACTCCTTTTACTGGCAGCGTAGACACTACACCAATACGAAACCGTCCGGTCACCAAGTCGGATACTAAATTAACCCAATGTAAGGGTACAGATATGTTGGATGTCTCTATACCTTGTAGAATTATGTGTGAACCGCAATACGAGTCCGGCGACCAGGGTAACACATCTGTGAGAATTACTGACTGTGCGGCCCCAGTGTCTCGTAGTATGTGTACTGGTCTTTGGTCAGCTTGTTCCCCTGTTAAGGACCAACAGACAGAAACGGGGTATAAAGAGGATCCATCTTTACAAGAGTGTCACACCTTGAGTTTTTCGTTTTAACAAAAACCCATGCTATTGGGCTTTGGGGAGAATGACTGAGACTGTTTCGGTTTATTTTTCAGAACCGGGCAGTCAACAATCAAGTGACCAATTTTGTGACAGTAAAAGCACTCCCTGACCTCAGCCGTGGGCTTAGGGTCGTCATGGGAGGTAACGCGACCAGATCGAAGCAACGATGGCGTCACAGACCTGCTCTCAAATCGAGACGCTCCAAACACCGTTTTATTGGTTAAAGCGTACTCGTCTGCCAACACTGCAGCCTGGGCCAACGTTGTCACCTTCTGTTCATTCAGATAAACTACAACTCTGTCCGGCAAATGATTTTTTAAATTCTTCCAACAAAATGAATTCCTTAACCTCTGCAAAGATGTTAGCTTTACTTGCTGAACACCAACGATCAAAAAGAGACTCCTTATCTCTAGCAAACTCTACAAATGTACGATGAGGAGGCTCTTTGTGGTTCCTGAAGCGTTACCTGTATGCTTCAGGCACCAACTCGTACGCACGCAACACAGTTGCCTTAACTATGTCGTACTGCAAACTGTCTTCCAGGGACAGAGCAGCTACAATCTCCTGAGCTTTTCCAGACAACTTACATTGCAACAGGAGTGACCAGACATCCTGTGGCCAATGCAACGCAGCCGCCACCCGCTCAAATGAAAAAAAATAAGAATCCACTTCGGACTCACGAAATGGTGGCACCAACGCAATATTCTTGCTTACCTCAAACTGAGGTCGGGGAGATTGAGGTGACACACTGAAACCAGCCTCTATCTCCAGCTGTCGTATGCGTATCCTTCCCTCTATGTCGGCCTCTATTGTCAGCCTTTTAACCTCTAACTCAAACTTTCTTTCCTGTTCCTTCTCGCGTTGCTCCATCTCCAGTCGGGCTAGTCTCAGTTTTAGCTTAGCGGAAGAGGAAGCAAAACCGCCCGAAGAAGGTGATGGGTTGAATTTGGGCAAAGTGAACGGTCTTTCCCCCTGAACACCGTCCTCTGACCGTGTAGGAGAAAAGCCAACCGCCTCTCCCTCTGCAGTCTCCTTCAAGGAACAGACCCCTTGTTCTATCAACCCCTTCCGGACCATTTCCAGAAGTTCGGCCTTAAGGGCCTGCGTAGGAACAGAAATTTTGTAATGGTCAGCTATGGCATAGAGATTTGCCTTACGCAACCCCACCAACTGACCAACAGAGGGCGCTTCAAAAAACATAGAGATGGCTGAAGTAGCCATCATATACAATACTGCGACCTACCGAACACACGACCGAAACTACAGGTCATCCAAACTCACAACCTCTACAACTACACCCTGACCACCAGCCGCAGAGCTCAGAGCAGCAGGGCCGGATGGGAACTAAGCCAGTTAGATCCCGAATGAGCCCCCACTTTGTTACGTACTCCTCTTGGGGAGGGAACTCAACGACATGAGCTACATGAGCAACAGTGCATATGGGGAGAAGTGTGTGTTGGTGCAAGCAAGGATGCCCATACACAGATAACCCGTAAAAATGTTTATTAAAATACACGGGTTGCGTGGGAAAAGGGGCTGGACGAAACCAAAACAAAGAACAAAACAAAACAGTCCCTCTTGCCTACCTGACCTGCAACACCCCCCCTCTTAACCCAACCTTGAGCACTAGCAAGGCTCACTAACCAAAAATACAGGGGGTGGTCCGCCCAGGTCTTGCCTAGTATTTCTAGACAAGAGGATGACTACGGGTGGTGTAGACCCATGGGCAGCTTGCCTACACACTCCCAAGGTGCGCCCCCTTTTTCCTGGGAACAAAAAGAAACATGGTTAGATTCACAACTGAAAATCTCAATACAAAACAAACTGTCCACTCAACTCAATAGTTGAGTTCCACCGAGAAATAAACACAATCAACACAGAGCACTAGAACAAGGTTTCAAAACGCAGTTTGCTCTCTCTCTCTCTGAGTGGAAGTGCGGAGTGATCGCAGTGTGGCGTGAGGTGAATTGTTTGATTGTTTCTATCGTGTTGTTCGTGTATGTTCGGTGTCTTAACTGGTGTGAATGTGTGGTTTGTGTGTGTGACTGTTGTTTTTCTGGCTGTGGTTTAGTTTGGGTGTGTTTGTAGCCGGTCGGCATGGACTTCACAGGGTTAACACGGAGGCACGTTGTGAAACTCGCACTGGGTTTTCCGTGTTCCGTGGAGGACTGCGGGCTGGCCGTGGGGGGGTTGGTGGGTTATGGCAGCGTTAAGTCCGCTGCACGGATGAACCACGGGGTGGTCATCGTCGTGGACGGCATGGAGAAGGCGCGCAAGGTGGTGGCGAGCGGCGTGGTGGTGCGCGGGACGTGCGTGCCCGTACTGCTGCTCGCCGAGCCGGCTGTCAGAGTCACGGTGGCGAACGTTCCGCCGTTCGTGCCGGACTCTGCGCTGCTCGGCGAGTTGGCGAAGCACGGGAAAATGGTGTCACTAATGACAAAGTGTCCTCAGGGTGCAGGTCACCTTTGCTAAGACACGTGGTGTCACACAGGAGGCAGGTGCACATGGTCCTCACCAAGGACCAGGCCCTGAAACTGGTTATTAAGGTGAGGATTGAGGGGGTGGACTACATCACGTTTGCCACAGCAGATGACGGGAGGTGCTTCCGATGTGGCAGGGACGGACACCAGGCGAGAGCGTGCCAGGGGAAAAAGACCTCCGGTCAGGGCCAGACCCAGGAGGCTGCTGGGGAGGTCGGGAAGGAAGAGGGGGCTCGTGGGGCCCAGCAGGTTGGTAAGGAGGTGGGTGAGGAGGTGAGCGAGGCCCAGCCGGTCGGTGAGGGGGTGACTGAGACCCACCCGGTCATTCAAGGGGGTGAAGGGGAGGGTGAGGGGGTGAGCTTGGAGATGGGCGAGGCCCAGCTAGTCGGTGAGGGGGTGAGTGGGGCCAAGCCGGTCGGTCAGATGGGTGAGGGGGTGAGTGCGGGGGTAAGTGAGGCCCAGCCTGTTGGTCAGGTGGGTGAGGGGGTGAGTGTGGAGAGGGGTGAGGCCCAGCCGGTCAGCCAAGTGGGGGAGGACGTGAGTGTAGGAGTGGATGGGGGGTTGAATGTAGCCCAGCGGGCAAGTGTGTGTGACGGAGCGAATGAGGGGATGAGTGGTGTGCATCGGGTGAACACAGGGGATGATGGTGAAGGAGTTTTTGGGGCGCTTGTGGGTGGGATGGCTATCTCGGATAGTGAGAAGGAGATGGAGGAGGAGGAGGGGGGCGAGCTTTAAGGTCCCACAGAGAAAGCGAAAAACGAGGAGCAGCAGAGGAGGCTCGCAGGCAAAAAGGGGGGGGGGGGCGTCGAGCATTGGGGAGACGGCAGGTGGAGAGTCCGAGTCCTCTTCGGGGTGGGGCTCTCCCATCGGCGTCTCCTCTGGCGGGACGGCCACCAGCAGGTACGGCGTGGGGCAGGTGAAGGGGTTCCTGCACGCCACCAAGAACGAGAGGGGAGTGAAGTTGGAGGAATATTTTTCAGACGTCGAGAAATTTGCTCGCACCGCCAGACGGGGGAGCACGAAGAAGGGCGCTGGAGAATTCACCCAGCAGAAGGTCTACAGGCTGAGGAAGCTACTGCTAAGGATCAGCTGGGAAGGAGGGAGCACCACAACCGGGATAGAGTGAGGCGTCCAGCTGAGGAGGATCCTGAGTGCGGAGGAGGGATGGAGAGGAGCTGCTGGAGGAGTGCAGCGGAAAGATTGATTATATATAATATATATACATATCTGTTAGAGTAAATAATATTGATATTGCTTTTATGTAAAATAAAGTTTTTTTTCAAAAATAAAAAAAAAATATCTCTCTCTCTCTCTCTCTCTCTCTCTCTCTCTCTCTCTCTCTCTCTCTCTCTCTCTCTCTCTCTCTCTCTCGGTGCATGCTGGGAGTGAGTGGATGTGTGTGAGTGCGTCAGCGAGCGAGTTGTTTTTTTTCGAACTTTTTTGCTATTTTCTCTTAGTTTAGGTCTATTACTTTTACGGTGTGGTTAGGTGGGTGTTTTTTTCACATTACGTTGGGTTTAAGTTTTCTTTTGTTTCGTGTTTTTGTTTCCTCCTGCCGGTGTCTTGCCGGTCGGCGTCCGAGGACGCCATGGTAAATGGAGAGAATCTGTCCCACCTCACGCGAAAGCACGGCATTAAGATCAGCGCCGGCTTTTTGTGCGGCGTGGCGGCGTAGTCATTTTTCTCGACCAGGTGGTCAAAGTGAACAGAGTCGTCGAAGCGGGCCTCACGGTGAACGACATGTTCGTGCAGGTGTTGCCGCTATCACAACCGGCCACGAAGGTGGTTCTGTCACACGTCCCTCCGTTCATCACCGACGAATTCCTCAGTAAGGAACTCTCCAGACACGGAAAGGTGGTGTCACCGATTAAAAAGATCCTGTCTGGATGTAGGTCACAGTTACTGAAGCACGTAGTGTCTCACCGTAGACACCTTTATATGATACTTAACAACCGGAATGCGGAGCTCAACCTCCGCTTCCATGTTAAAGTAGATGATTACGAGTACGTGATTTTTGCAACATCGTCGGCGATGAAATGTTTCGGTTGTGCTGAGGAGGGGCACACCGTGGGTGCCTGCCCGAGGCGCGGGGACCCGACTCCGCCTGGCCGGGCCGCGGCGGGGGAGCCTCCTTCCGCGGCTGCGGCGGGAGATCTTCCGGAACCTCCTGCCGCGGCTGCGGCGGGGGACCTCCCAGGATTTCCTGTCGCGGGGGTGGCTGCGGCGTCCGAGCGGCCGGCTTCGCAGCCCGCGGGCTGCTCCGCTGCTGTGTCTGATCTACACGGGGTAAGTGTGGAAGATGTGCACGGTGGGAATGAATGTGTTTTGGTAAATGAGAGAGACACTTTGGGTGAGGTGGTGGAGGGTGAGGATGAAGGGGAAGGGGGGGAAAAGGGTGAGGGGGCGAGTGTGGAACAGGGGGCAGGGGGTTTAAAGGTCCAGTTGGGCAGAGATATAAATGGGGCGGTGAGCAGGTGGAAGAGGTGGAGATGGTGGAGGAGGAAGCAGGGGAAAAAAATCTGCAACCAAAAGGAAAAAAAAGAGGCAAAATGTAGGCAGCGAGGCAAAAGCCAGTAAGGTTGGGGAGGAAGAAGAAACAGGTGGGGGGCAGGTCTCTGATAGTGAGAGTGAGGGCTGTGTGTCAGATGGCAGCGATGTGCACAGTGCCTTTTTAACAAATAGTCATAGGGAAAAACTTTACTCGGCAGAACAAATAAGAACATTCTTACAAAAAGTAAAAAACAAGAGAAATGTAAAAATAGTTTTTCCCCGACACGTTTTGATTTTAAAATCAAAACGTGCAATCAATGATGGCCAATATAAAAGCTCCAATGTGTGTTTTTATTGATTTGTTGGGTTTTATTTGTGTTTTATTTTTTTTATTCACCATGCATACTTTTAAAATCGGAAGCGTGAATGTGAATGGAGCCAGAGATGCCAGGAAGAGAGCATCTATTTATGAATTTTAAAAAATGAAACAGCTTGATGTTCTCTTCCTGACACGGGCGTGAGGCGGAGCCAAATGCAGCACACGACACAGAGTGTTTGTTTGGCGCTTGTGTACCAAACAGCCTTGCAGCAGGCGCTCGGGCACGACGAAGGGCAGGGCAGAGACTCGTGGTCGGGGACAGAAGGCGAACGTGCACACCGGGGCGGAGACAGACGAACGGGTCGGGGACAGGCAGGGTCGGAACCGGAGAATCAGTCCAAGGTAATAGTGCTGGAGAGACTTGCATGAGGCGAAGAACAATCTGGCAAGGACGGGCTGGGAGTGCAGTGCTTAAGTAGCGGGGCTGATTGTGAATCGGAAGCAGGTGTGGAAGGCAGGGGAGTGACTGATTGGAGACACGGGGCAGGTGTGGAAGATCGAGCTGGCAGGTGAGTGTGACACTTCCTGCAAGAGACGCACAGCAACAGCACCAACGAGGCCGACTGGAGGAGGGAGTGGGGAGGGGAAGTCCTGCTGAGCCACAATAGCAACCTCAGTGGAGGAGTGGGCTTCCTCTTCTCCAGGTCTTTTAACCCAGTCTTCCTGGAGGTCGAACACATCATCGAGGGGAGGTTGTTCTTAGTCAAGGCACGGTTCACGGTTCGGCTCTGAAGCAGCTGGTCAACTCCCATAGCCTGGTGGATGTGTGGAGAAGGATGCATGCCGACTGCCGTCAGTACACGTGGTCCCACCTTAGAGAGGGTAGATTTTCCTCAGCCCGGTTAGATCGTTTTTATGTTTTTAAGCAGCATTTTAATATTTTTTAAATGTGCAGTATTGTTCCTGCTGGTTTTACTGATCATTCTTTGCTTTTATGTACTGTTTTTATTGGAAATGTTTTACCTAGAAGTGCATATTGGCATTTTAATTCTGTTTTAACTTTTAAAAAGAATTTTAGAGAGGTCCTTTTTTATTCCTGGAGTGTTTTTAGGCTGAGGAAGAGCGAGTTTAGTAGTTTGGGACAATGGTGGGATCGCGGCAAGGTTGAAATTAAGCTCCTCTGTCAGCAGCACACTTTCAATGTCACCAGGGACATCACCAGATCTATGAAGGACCTGAAGATTGATAAAGTGGAGCTAGAACGTTTAAGCGCGTCCACAGGAGGTCGAAGTCCTCAAAGGAAAAAAAATGGCTCTTGCCGACCTGTTTGACGTTAAAGTGCAGGGCGCACCGGTCAGGTCCCGGTTTCAGAACATCGCAGAGATGGACACTCCCTCTAGCTTCTTCTTCGGTCTGGACAAGAAGAGTGGGCAGGGGCGAGTGATCCACTCACTGTTAGGTGACGCAGGGCAGCCGGTAGTGGAACCATGTCAGATTCGTAAGCAAGCTGTGGGTTTCTTCTCCTCCCTGTATACGAGCGAGCACAGGGAGGAGAAACCACTAATGGACGACTTTACCAGCGATCTACCTCAAGTCTCCGAGGAGACCAATGAGCAGCTGGACAGGCCCATAAGCATGCAGGGACGGCGTGCTCCCGGCATTGATGGCCTCCCTGCCGAGTTCTATAAAGCATTTTGGGATGTCCTTGAGGAGGACGTCCTCGGCGTATTAAACACTGCATGAAAAGTGAGATTTCCGACAATTTCCAGCACCGTAAATTGTCGTGGAATTTCAGGTTTACGGCAATTTTCGGCAATTTCCGGGCAAAGCCGAAAACTGCCGGAAATTGTCGGAAATTAACGTGGGCCTCCCTTGGCAGTTGGCCCCCCATGACTCCCCTCCTCCTAATTCTAGGGGAGGCTTTGACATGTAAATGAAAATGCTGTGAGCTATACAAATGCAAATCAGGGCTGCAGAGGGAGTTTTAGCCCAGGTGACATTTTTTTAAAAGGTAAGAAAATCTCTGATACAAATAGATCAGGCCTAATTATAGACTCTTACATTTTAGCTTGTATTGATTTATTTAATTTAATTGTAAAACATTCGTCCGACCAACACTGCTCGGGAACAACGTACAATTGCTTTGTTGATGCGTGTTTAGCTCCATGTGAAATGTCTGCACTTTTGTACGTCGCTCTGGAAAAGAGTGTCTGCTAAATGCGTGAAATGTAGATGTAAAATGAAAACTTGAACCAAATAGTCACATCCTAAAACGTGTTCAGAAGTAAATTTAGTGATTAATGAAATGGCGGAAAATGTTTTGTGATGTTTGGAGACGAAAGCACGTAACCCTCTGCAGTTACTGTTCTCTACGAGCAGCAGGTGCAGCCGTGAGCTCTCCCCGGCCCAAAGCACTCACAGGCGGTCAGTCTCTCAGTAGCCTCGCGCAGCAGTCAGGACACTCACACCACTGCGTGTCCAGGCTGCAAATGAATCGCGCATGGCCACTGGCCTGATAATAATGATGATAATGATAATAATTCTAATAGTAATAATACAAACAATAAAGCATGTAACCTCATAATTATATAGTAATAGCCTATCTATCTATGTATGCACGGGGTAGTGGGGGTTGCGCCGGGAAGGGGGGCCCCGATTACTATGAACCAACTTTGGGGGGGCCAAGCTTGCAAAAGGTTGAGAACCCCTGGTGTAGGCGATCCAAGACAACTGGTTATCTTGTACGTGTCGTATTTCCAAACATGTGTAACGCTTCTTTTTCGCGAGACTGCAGCCTTGCACCGACACATTTGGATGAAAACGGATATTGTATTTGGACGGCCATAACCACTTATAAAAAAATGTAGTTACGAAAAAATGTATAAAAACATTGAACCGACCACGATTCGAACCCACGGAGCAAAACATAACATACACCATGAACATGCACTGTATACACTAGGGCAAAGGCCTGTGCACCAACTGCTGTCTTTGGTATGATAACAATATTACGTAGATCACATTAGAATGGGGGGAACCTTCTGGTGTAGAGGGTCTGAAACAACTTGGGCGTGGGCGTGTAGAGGGGCGTGCGTGTCTTAGAACACTTCCAAATAAATGTATGTCACAACAAAATAAAGTCTCTAAAGAAAACATGCTGGACAGCAGAGGTCTTGCTCCAGAGGTGGTTTCCCAGTGCAAAGCTAGTAGAACCACAGAGTACATGTTGAGCAAGCCCACATAACAAGTGATGCTTTGTGATGCTTTTAATGTTACAATGTCAAGGAGAGAAGACCAATAAATCTTTCTTGAAATTAAAATTAAATTAATTGAGATGTCACAACAAATACATTTTACATTTCTTGTCTTCACACAACTATAAATGAAACCAAAACTTATTAAAACGGTTTAAACAATCATTTAACCCAGGAATACATCAATGTAACCAGTGCCGGTGTTGCACCGAAATCTGTGACCCATCAGGAATTGTGACCCTAGAGGGCGCTGTTGCACATCGTCTGCTCGTGCAGTGCCAGAAATGGAGGGCGAAGAAGAGCGCATACGCAAACGGGGTCGCACATTTTGACGAGTATCAGCATAGATTTTCTAATATGAATAGATGTGGCACTCTCTCGTTACTTCCGGGTTCTGGATGGGCTGCAGTAACACACCTCTGTCCATGCGAGGGCGCTCGTAGGCGAGTGCAGAATGCATTGGACCCTATAAGGCTTCACCCCCTAAAGTCCATTTTTTGTCAAGCAATTTTAAATTTGCATTCAAAATGGGGGGCTAGAATAATACACTCAGCTGAAATTTGAATTTTTAAGTTCACTCATCTGTTCTAAAAATCCGTTCAAAAAATGTGATGACGTCACATATTTGCCTACTGCCGGAGGTGCTGCTTTATAGCCATTTCTTCGGCGATCTCTTCATCACTCCCGAATCATGGCTTCCTTTCTCATGACATCAGCAACATGATCGACAACGATAACACCAGCTGCTATTTGAGGTAAACTTCGACAGAAAGTCCTCCCAAACTAGCTTTAGCTGCCATCAGACGGGGTCTCTGGTCGTAATCGGTCGCAATCCGTCACTGACCAATCAGCATTCATTAGCAGAATGCTAGCGTGTTCCGGCCAACAACGGTCCAACCTGTAAGAAATCGAAAGGACATAAGCACTCATTCATTCGACTTTTGGTCTATAATCCATATTGAACTTGCGGAATCAACAATAAAATCTACGTTGATTCAACGACAAGCAGGAGAAAGAGCTAAATTTAGCCGTCTAGCTCCATAGAGTCCAATACAATCTGCACTCGCCTGCGATCACCTCCAGTGGAATTTAACGGAACTGCAACCAAGATCGATACAATGGGCCCGAATAGGGAGTGCCAAGGCTCTCCTTAGAGGGCTCTGGTATCAGCCCTCAGAATGTGTGACCCCACTGTAACTGCAGAATTAATGAGTCAAACTTCATAATATTTTCTGGGGTAGTTATATCATGTCTTCACATTACTCTGGACACATGTTTTCTTATTTGGAGTCATCACAGAGCCTGTATCTCAGGGGTCACCATCAGCTTCGGCGCTCCGCACACGCACATCACGCACTGCGTGTAGGGCACCAAATGCCTGGGGGGGCATCAAAAAATCTGGGACGTGAAAAATCACCACAGTAGGCTGCTAGTATAAATAACAAATACAATATGTCTAAAGCATGTTAATATGCAAAACCAATACAAAAGTAAAAAGGTCATCACTCACAGCTTTGGCTACGAGGAAGAAGCAGAAGCACAAAGAGGGCAAACTGACCCGCGTCACGAGCTCACGCGCACCTCCACAGCCCGGACACCCGCGCAAGCACACGCACACACCCAAGAAGCCGCATTTACAGAAAAAAGAAATGTTCCCCCGAGACAACGGCGCGCAGAATATTCAGAGTAAGAAGCGGAAGCCCCTGGCAGCGGTAAATACTTTCTGGAATACTTTTCTGTAAACGCAGAAAGTATTCAAGTCAAGTCAAATTTATCTGTACAGCACATTTAATATGATTAGACTCAATGTGCTTAAAAACAAAACAGGCAATGCAACAAGAAATGCATACACAATACATAATAAAAACATACAAAATAATGCTAAAAAGAAAATATAAAAACAACTGACCAGAATCTAACTAACAGCTTGTGAAAAAAGATGTCTTAAGTGTGTATTTAAAAGAAGACACTGTTGTGATGGACATCAGTTCCACTGGTAAAGCGTTCCAGAGCAGGACCACAGTGACTGAAAGAACCATGAGCTAGTTTAGAGTTGATTTTTGGTACAGTGAGAAGAGCTTTGTTACATGATGATCTAAGGGATCTCACCGTAGCGTATTTAGTCAGCATGTCAACAACATAAGGGGGAGCAAGGTCGTTCAAAGCTTTAAAAACAAAAAGTAGTATTTTAAAATCAATTCTCTGTTTTACTGGAAGCCAGTGAAGTGAGGCTAAAACCGGGGTGATGTGCTCAAACCTTTTGGTTTTGGTTAAGACTCTGGCTGCAGCATTATGAATAATTTGGAGTTTATTTAACACTTTCTTTGTTGTTCAGCAAAAGGTGCATTGCAGTGATCAAATCTACTGGTAACAAAAGCATAAACAAGCTTTTCAGAGTCTAACTGTGACATAAAGCGTCTAACTTTAGAAATATTTAGAAATATTATAAGATGATAGAAAGCAGTCTTGGAGTTATTCCTTTGTTGGTGGTGGTTGTTGGTTGGTTCGTTGGTTGGTTGGGGGGGGCACCACCAAACATTTGTGCTTAGGGCACCCAAATGGCTAGCGCCGGCCCTGAATGTAACTGTTACAGAAGATGATTGGTTATAGAGAGTTCCAGAAGTCCTGTCAGTGTTCAGAAAGTGCAATTCCAGTATTTGTCCACTAAGGGATGACAAGGAAACAAATATTCGCTCAACAAAAATAGATCCATTTGGAAAAACATGCAAATGTCTGCAATTATTAAAAAAAAAAAAAACCCGGAGCTTTTTATGTCTAATGTATTATACCTGTACCCATGGTGCGATTTGACAAAAAAGCAGAGTTTTTTTTTTTTTTTTTTTGCACATTTTGTTACATTTTGTCATTGTGGGCGTTAGCTTTAGTGGAACGTAGTCTTTTGTTTTTTGTCTGAACATAAATCACGGCATCATTTCCATTTAGATTGATCATTTAGCTGACGCTTTTATCCACAGCGACTCAAAAGAATTGCATTAAACCAAGATGGAAACAGAACCAAAACAACAAGAATCGAGAACATTAATACAACAGAAAGGATTAAAATAGTGAGAGCATTAAGCCATGTCTACGGCATGTACAACCACCATCAGATAGAACATCATCCAAAGAAACCTGTGAAGGACAAGACTTCAGGAAAGAAGCAATGTCGAAGATGTTGGTTTATAATGACAGTAATAGTAATACTATTTATATTTATAATAAAAATAATAATGAAAGCAGCAGCAGTCGTCATCAGGGCCATCCCGGGAGGCGGCAAAGCACAAATACTCTGTGGAACAGACAAAGTGATGTACATTAATGTTGACAGTAATAGTAATGGGACTAATAAGCGGTAGGTGTCAGCAGGGCCATAGCAGGACCAGGAGCCATATTTAACGATGATCCATGGAAACCTACGAGGAAAGAAAGCCCCAAACTCTGGGGAAGAAGTTGAATTAGTGATGTGCATTAGTGAGATTCTTATAGAAGGAGAGAGAGGGGATAAAGAAGAGCGGAGTGGTCCCCCGGTGGTCTATCCCAGTGGTTCTCAAACTTTTTAAACCAAGTACCACCTCAGAAAATACTTGGCTCTCCAAGTACCACCATAACGACCAACACTATACAGTAGCGTAGTACGCCTAAGTATTCATCAAAAACAAGGCAGAGGTTTTATTCCTAAAGAAGTATATTTAATATTGTCGGCCCTTGTAACATTTTACACAGTTTCAACAGTAAGACTGCACTTAAATATAGGAAGAAAACAATTTTTTTTTTTTATATTTATTTCAGTCATTCTTTGGCGTACCACTAGTGGTACGCGTACTACACTTGGAGAATCACTGGTCTAGGCCTATAGCAGCTTATCTAGAGCTGGTCCAGGCTAACCTTAGCCAGCCCTAACTGTAAGCGTTATATCAAAGAGAAGAAGTCTTAAGCTTCAAATGAGGTGACTGCATCTGATCCCCAAAAATGAAAGTTGAAGCTGGTTCCACAAAAGAATATCTTGATAACTACTGAGCTATAACTATACAATAATGAGGTGTGTGTGTTCATAACTTTTAATCAGATTGTTGTTTGTTCACTGGCCATGTTACGTTTGTTTGAGGGCAAAAAGTCTTGTCTGTATCCATAATGTCCAGGCTCGTTTTACTGTAAATAATTGTGCATTAGACTAATGTTTGAATTATAGGACATGTGGGGAGACCAGGACAGTCATCAAGACTCTAAGCCGGCTGCAGTGTTAGCCTCAAAGAGACTCTGATATGTAATAATAATAAATCAAGTATTTGCCAAATATTAACTATTGAATATTTCTTACATGTTTGATCAGCTGCTTGCTTGAAAATGTTCCTGTTTATTTAATTGTTTGTTAATCTAAGAGTACACCAATAGCATCAATGATCACTTTATAATAAATATTGTTAATCACTAATGATGTTGACTATCAAAACTGTAACCCTCTTGATCACTGAACCATAGACTTAAAATACTATGAAATGAATCACTATTGATGTAGAGACATAGATGAGGCTCGGATACATTTTATATTGAATTTAGGGTGATGTTTTTGAAGAAAACATCACCCTAAATTAAACTGGACAAAGACTACCACACTGATTATCAGCCCCTTGCTGTTCGAGTAATACGAAGACAAACTGTGAGTATGTGTAATGTAGCTCAATCCATTAAAATATTCAATGATTAATTATTGTTGCTATATCAAACCTTCTGTGTAAACCTGTATAAAGCTAATGCAGTGCGATGTAATAAATACAACAGTCCTGAATTAAATGTCCACCTATGTAACAATTTCTGTGTTTCCATCCATATGTATACATAGTAAAAAAAACGGTAGATATAACGGAGCATCAGAGTAAACTCAATCTGGGGAAAAGATATTTAGATGTTTTGAAGTATGTAGTGGTAGTGTATTATGGGTATGTCAGTACCTGTGTTTGGTCAATAGATGGCAACACAGCATAACATATGTTACAACATTTTAGGGTCGCAACATATGTAGGTAGTACAGACCTTTTTAGACGCTGTGTATTTTTCTTCAAATGAGTTGTTATGTAACACAAATTTGTCACAATAATAATAACATTAATAATAATAATAAAATATAATATAATATAATTTTGTTTTGTTTCCCTGGATAACTAAATTGTCCAACAGGCCTTACAATCCCAACCTAAAAATACAGGACCATATTTACCTTTATTGTCTCTGGATCCTGCGGTTCCCTGAGTATGATACCCCTCTCTCCGTTGTCTCTCTTTCTCCCGCTCCTCTAGTTATTGTAAATGCTTAGAGCAGAATTGTTTATGTGGTAAGTAAAAATGGCTTCATTTCATATTATTTTTTCAGTTGCAAAGTTACCAACCACTTCCACCACGTCCACTTACAAAGAATTGATCTTACTCGTCCTCCAATGTTTAAACTACTACCCGTAGTAGTCTACAAAATAATGTAAATCACAAAGACAACATAGAAAAGGTTGGTCAAGTAAAAAAAACTTGGCGAAGTAAATTGGTTCTCCTCCTCTACTCAACATTAATGGTAATAGTTTCCAAATTTCTCTTGCTCTTTTGGATAAAGTAACCAAGTTAGCTGTATTGGAGGCCTTCTAAGTCTCTCTATAGACCACAATGTCCGTGCACTTTTATTGCAGTCTCATTTTCATTAATTCCAAAAATCTCAAGACTCTCTCCTGTGCCTGTTGCCATAAATCACATGTTTAGACTGTATTCTTCCACTCTGCATTTTTCATTTATGGATGAAGGTGATAAAGCATGCAGCGCACACTCTGTTTACTTTACTGTGAAAGCAATAAAATGTCAAGTTTATTTTTATTTTTTTCCTGCACAAAGCTCCTTAATAAATAGATGCTGATAGAAACCACCGTTAAACAATATACTGAGGTCTGGATCATTGTTTCATGAGCAGGAGGTGCTGTGGACTAATAGTAAACTCACTTGAAACTTGAAATGCAATTTCTTTGTCATTAGTTAGACCTAGAAGTTGAACAAATTCTCAATATTGTGTGTTAATGTATTCGTCTCTTTGCAGTTTGAAGCACAAGCTTCATAAGATGCAAGTTGTAGAACCCGACAACTGTTTGGAATTTGCACAAGATTAGGCACTTCTGTACTATGATCCGCACTAAGATGGGTTGTGTAAAAAAAAAGAACAAGCTGGATGCATGAATTTGCTGACAAAAGCCAACAGGCTCATTACTTGGTCAACTTTCTCAAAAAGGTAATAGTGAAGTAAAGTGTTAATGAGGGTATATACTAACATATCATATCTGAGAGCGTGTAGTTTCTAAGCATTTTGCAAAATGAAGTAGATGATTAGATAATAACCTAAACTTGGATAGGTTGCTCTGTCACCCTAAAAGCATGTCTGGGCCCGATTTAACACAATAAATGAAACTAACTCAGATATGTCTGAGTTAGCTGGTGGCGTATTTCACTAGCAATGGAGAGATGCCCGTAGGTCCTGAAAGGCAAACACACAAGGTCACTGCTGAATTCTCAACATGTCAATATACTATCAAAGATCATTTTTAATGCTGTACAACATTCATTGCTACAAACCGTTGAGTTTTGTGTCAAATAAACTCAACAGATCAGTCCAGTCCACAGCTCTCATACACTGCCAAAACTGAATAGACTGTATTATCAGCAGATACTTTGAGCTGTAAATGCACATATGTAATCATTTACATGAATAGAGCTTATGTATTGCGTTCATAAGGGTCCAAGTTCTAAATTTGTGGTATTGACTGTGCCGGCCCACCGGCGTAAAATGATTGCACAGTAATATAAAACAGAGCCATTTACTTATTTCCTTTGTAAGTGAATGTTATTCCTGTGTAGGCAGATTGGGAAATATTGTTCAGAACTATGGGAACTTACAACACAAGAAATAATAGAAATAACTTGAATTCTTCGTTCATCCTATGTAATAGAATTTATTTTAATTTTGGGTAATTTTTATATAGTTCACTGATTAGAGGTTTCCATAAAAGGCCTATGTATGCTTAGCCACACACACGCATCGTTGATTCTGTTGTAGAGACCTCATAAAGACTCAACATCTGTTTATTTACAATACATGCCAAAGTATTCTGCGACCGGCACCCACCCAGATAAACACGCACCTGCTTAAACACAGTACGGTCTGTGTGTTTTAATCAGTGTGAAAAAGCACACAGGTGCCCTGACCAAACAATGTACCAAAGAATGGTAGTGATTAATTACCTGGGCACCAGTGCAAGAGAAGGAGAGAGATGTGTATATTATAAATGTAATTTTTATTTGTATCATCGGCCAATACATACATTTCATCACTGTAGAGTATCATAGTAGCAGTGTTATCAAAATATATACCTAAATCATCAATTCTTACCTTTGAGTTCAATTATTTACATAATTGTGTATTATTTATTCCTTACCATTAAATATCTTTTATTTCTTTGTTTTCCTGCAGATCTGTGTTTTTTAAGGGCTGGTTGGGTTTCAGAGCTCTATTAAAAGTTCAAAGGCAACGTTTACTACTGTAACTGGAGCTAGTCTGCACTGAGGCATTTCACTAATGAGCGCACAGCATACATACATGCACACAAGCAACACATGTTTCTCTCATGGAGTATGCAGCAACGTTGGCCACAAATTGCGTTGTCACAATGGGAATTGTGTCTTTTTGAGAGCCAGAGAACGATTATAGACGTAACAACATTTTCAGCACCCTGTCCCTGTTAGTTTGCTTTTTTTCTCCTTTCACACTCTTCTCTTACTAATAAGAGATCAGGCAGTAAAATCTCTGCGTTTCCTCTTCAGGTCATAAATACCATACATTTTTTTTTCAAAAACTGTTTTAGAGTTTCTCCTTCCCCTCTTTAAGTGTTTTTCAATCCAATGTGTTCACTTACTCAGTTGGCCTATTTTTTCCACTATGTATGGCTTTGAATTGCACTGTATCACTTCCTGCAATTAAATTGTTTGGCACAGTATCCTTCAACTCCAACATTTTATGTGGATCTCTTTTTTTTGTCACTGTTCCAGTTGTTAAGCATGTGTGTCCTTAAGATGTGAATATGCTCCAAATGTGCAAAGGTAAATGAAAATAGAGAACCGTCCTGTTACCTCTTTCTTCTGCACTCTGTCCTCAAAACACAAAACAAAAACCCAGAGAGGCTGGGGTTTAATGGGTAGTATAGACATGTTTTATTATTTTTATTCTTAATTAATATTATCTTTTAATTACATTTCTATTTATTACAGACAATGTTTTCAATGTTTTTTGTCGACTGTAAACAACAATGGCAAACTTAGTCCTAATTTTAGAATAGAATACCTTAAGCATAAATTAACGGTTTTTCATACTGATATTGATGGCAGAAAGTGTACGTTTGATGCAGAATCTGTAGATGGTGAACTTGGGGGTGTGGTGTAGCCTAGTGTTTATTATTACACCGTTTGCAGTTAGCGGACATGCCTTTGGGGAGAATGTTCAGCAGTGACCCTTAACCCTCTCTTTCCTGCTCCCGCTTCACGTTTGTGCTCCAAAATGCTGAAAAGATAATATAAGAACACAACGGAACCAAAACTGAGGTCATCAGTTCCGGGGATGCCGTTACAGTTCAACCTACTAATAATAAAAAAAAAAAACATTTCAAAGCTCCAAGAACAGATCCATGGTGATACAAGTGGACGTTTTGCCATTCTCTCTCCCTCCTTTTCTTCATTCCTCCTTCCCATGTTTTCGTACTCTCTATATAATTCTTCTTACCTCTTTGGACAAGAGGTGTTATGCTGCCTGCTGGCACTGCAGTTAATACACCCCATCCGTTTGCACCTAAGGCAGGAAACCCAACACAAATGCACCTGCAATGGCTTCCATGACAACATAAACCATCTGTCCATCAAACCAGGGTCTGAAAGAACCTGTTCTAAGACATATACTAGAGGATAAACACAAATAGCCATTGACAGATGCACCTCAGCCGATACCTGACCTGGGCCAAGGGTTAAATAACCCCATTTCCTGTCCAGACAGACAGAGACCAAACAACCCTTCTTATCTTCCTTTCAATTTCTCTCTTTCTCATTTTCCATTCCTCCCCTTTCTCTCATGCTTTTTCTCTGTAACTAAGCTTAATATTCATATGCGTGAACAATACATTTAGTTTAAGTTTGATTGTTGTTTGTAATTGGAGGCTCAGGTTTTTAGACCTAACTCATCCTATGATTATTAACCAAAGCAGCCTTTTTCTCAAAAGGAGCTACAAGGCGCTTACCAAAGGATAATTTCACAATAAATGATGGATTCTTCAGACTACTTGGGAAATTCATTATGGAAAGGATCGTCCGTCACAAAGACTTTGGCGAACAATCTTTTTAGTCAGTATTGAGTCACTACTCCTCAAAAATGTTTTTGTGATTTGGGACTTCCTGCAATAGTGTAATACGTTGTACTCATCATTTACATTATTTTGTAAAGATTTATAAGAGTAGAAAAGGTTGGTTAAGTAAATAAAACTTGGTGAAGTAAATTGGTTCTTCTCCTCTACTCAACTTTGATGGTAATAGTTTCCTAAATTCTTGCCCTCATCAAATCAGCAGTTTAATAGAAATAAACCTCTCAAAGATAGTCCTTTTAGGGGATTTTGAAGCGCACGTGTTATACAAATATGAACTAATTTGAATGAATGTATTTACTTTCTATCGTCAAAACTGGACACATCCTTTACAGAAAACCTTCATAGCAGGCCTCTGTGGTGCAGGGCATGGTCTGGTAATAGCCTGTGTGCTCTGCTGTGCTGAGATTAATGTGAGGACTTATTGATGTAATGATGAAACCATGAAAGAGCACTCTGGGTCGTGGTTTGGGTCCAACACACGAGCCTAATGGCCTGTGTGTATGTTGGTGTGTATGCGTTGTGTCTCCATATGTTTCATCTATGTGTATTTGTGTGTGTTAGAGAGAGAGAGAGAGAGAGAGAGAGAGAGAGAATTTGGAAAGAAACAGATGAAGTTAAATGAGAGGTTTTGGTTTTACCTCGAGAATTTAGTCTTTTTTCTGAGATGTCATTGCTTATGTGATTTAAGTGTGTGTTCATATGTTAGTGTGCCTGTGTGTAGGACAAACTGTATGACCTCAGACTTTCCTTTCACATGCATAATTGTGTGCGTCTCTTAGTCATTACATGTACATGGCAGTTTTGAATCGTGGTTGTTTGCTGCCTGTTGCTTTCTTCGGTTGAAGGTCAGAGCGGCTCATACTGACACTGTGAGACAGCGTGGACAGAGGCAACTTAGGGTAGGGGGAATAAATACCACCAGTATTAAAGTGGT
This sequence comes from Apeltes quadracus, assembly GCA_021346845.1. Lineage (NCBI taxonomy): Eukaryota > Metazoa > Chordata > Actinopteri > Perciformes > Gasterosteidae > Apeltes > Apeltes quadracus. Next base: position 2,719,012 of record CM037934.1, on the reverse strand, counting down.
GGCTGTCTGTGTCTCAGTATATTGGTTTGTCCCCAGATCCCAGTAAGGCCCAGCAGGTGCTCACAGGAACACCTTCATCTCCCTTAAACAAACCCTGTCATTTGTGTTTCTCTGTGCGTGTAAGCGGGCTTCATCTGCTCAGTGTGGGTCGGAGGATGAAATAATTGACAACTGTCAAAACTGAAAACTATGGGGCTACAATTGTAGCCCCACAGTTTTCAGTCGCGATGGGGAGAGAGAGACAGATCTAGAAAGGGCGAAGGAGAGAATCTAAACAGATATGGAGTTTGAAAGGCTAAACTTCTGCCCTGGATGCTTAAGTGTCGAGACATGAACTACCAGGCTGATACGCGTCACTACAGTCTTCAGAGATAAGAGGTGTATTCATGTTGGTAAGTGAACAAAATCACCATTTCTAATGCATTTGTGATGTTTATGTGAACATGTGTGCAGAAGAGACAACCCGCTTGTCTCCCCCAGAGCAGCAAGGTAGAAAGCAGTCTAATGGCCATCTGGGTTTAGAGGTGTCTTTAAATGTCGAAGGTGTAAATCTACTGCCCATGTGCTAGGGGAAACGTCAGAATTCTCTCTTGACTGCAGACCCACTCACAGATCAATAAAGTTAACTCAAAACATTCACACTCTGCCATCTGAAATCAACCATTTAATGAGTTGCTGTTCCTGTAAAAGAGGGAAAGGCCCCTTCAGATTTATTAGAATAGAGAGAGGCTAGAATTCCAGAGTGGGAAACAAAGGAGTAGAAGTAGAAAAAGAAGGAGAAGAAGAAGAAGAAGAAGGGGGGGGGGCAAAGCTATACATTTATGTTTTTTCATTTTAGGACACAAAATAACCCGCAAGGGTTTCTACAACAAACAAATAAACACTGAATATAATATAATAAAGGTGATTAGAGGCTTTGGGGTAAACCATGGGCAACATGGAAAGTCTTCAGACTTTAAAGGAACGTTAAGTAATGTAATTTCCGTTGAAATCCAAAAATGGGTCTGCTTTAAGAAAGAATTTAATTGTTAAAAAAATGTCACTCTAGCATGTTATAGCAACAACGACCAACTTTTTACAGAACAAGACCTGAGTAAAAGTACTTGCATACCTCTATCTCTGCATCAAAATAACGTACACCCCCAAGAGATCTGTGAAATACATAAATAAACTTACAATTATAATTAAGAACACATTTTGTTGAGGGAGCATTAAACTTCAATGTTTTACTACTGCCAAAACTGTTGTTACTGGAGTATATTTCCCATTTAAAGGGTAGTTTGCCCCTAGTTTCGATCCTGGCTTCTTTTTAACACATAGACATCTCTGCTTATTACCTGCTTCGATGTTATTTGCTGAAAATAATATGATGATTGTATATTACTGGTTCTGATTACTCTCTCAAAATGTATTGATCTCCACTACAAACCAGGCATATCCTCTTGGCCACACAAGAGGAAGGAAGACAAATGAAATTGTCTTTTTTACTGCCAATGTATTTTTTGGGTTTAGATTACAACATTACAAGTATAATCCCTCTAGCAGCTGCCAGACAGAACAGGTATCACATGATTGTATTACCTTCACTTCTGCTTTATGGTGGCCGCAAAGAAAATCCGGCATGTAACAAGCAGGCATGGAAATAATTAGACTAGACACCAAAAAGGGCTCTGTGTCTCATCAGGTGTGAACTTATGGGCTACATCCTTCCAGTAATGCAGTAAGACAGGTGCCTGGAGATAACAGCACTCGTTAGAACCTCTCATTTGGGTAGTTTTTGTCAAACCAGTTTATCTGGGTGTCGAGACATTTATACTTGGTGCAGAAATATTATAATAAGAGTTTGTGAAAACATATATAGGAAAGTTTTCTATTATTGTGTTAGGAGCAAGGATGTGTGTGAGCACTGTGTTCACATGGATAGTAGAGGAATCATTTTATTGGCAATTGATGGATTTGTTTGCACTCTTTATCTTACTGCCTCTAGGTAAAGGATATTTCTTTGTCCTCCCATCCCCCTCTCCTTCTGTAGAATCAGCATGCAACCCCACAGATGGATGATGATGGATGAACTTTAGCCAGGAACTAGGAACTATGCTGGTACTCGGTGTGTTTACACCGCAGGAACCAGGGTCTAAATGAAGTTCCGCGTAAATATTTAGGTAGTACTTTTTCATAGTTAGCGCATCGTTAACGTTAGCGCTTCATGTCGGCGGTTAGCTAGCTAGGCTACACTGTAAACCCGAATTAGTCGACTTAGCTCGCAAATCGCGAGGAAACCCGTTTCCTTATCCCACTTTAGTTTTTACACAAGCTGAAGCTAAACATGTTGAGTTGTATTAACGTGGAACATTATGTTTGCGGTACAAATGTATTAGTGTGTACAATCGGCAGTCTATGGCGCACCGCATTGTGAGGAGCCCATTTAATAAATGGCCTATTTAAGAACCAATTTCATACATCGGGCGCTTAAAACAGAAGATGCAGCAGTAAAACATTTGACTGGCGTTCTGACCCCTCTGTTCACTCACGGTACCGTTGTTCAGTTGTTCAAACGTTAACGTGCATATTAACAATATCTCCCAGCCTTGCTCACTCTTCTCCCAAACGTAGAAGGGAACTTTTCCCTGATTCAGTAAACACGGAGTAAAAGAAACAGTCGGATAACACTAAATCCACGTTTAACGTGCAGGACGTTGGTCTTGTCACGTGACCAGGTAGGTTTTTGAATTAGCCCCTCCCCTTTCTTATAAAACTAAACATTCCGAGTTATCTCTACTAAACATGATTAGTGCAATGAATTTTTCAGCTAAATTAGTACAAACAACTAATGGTGTTTAGTAATGATAGCAGGTTTTGTAAAAACATAAAATAATAAGTAATGATTACTCGTACGTTTAAGTAGAAACAAAATCCGGGTAGCTCCTTTTTACGGAGGCGTCAGGTGAACAATTCTTCTTTGCCCCTCTAAAACAGCAGCTGCTGTTGGCAGCGCAGCGCAACTTTTTTAAAGCGGCGAAGAAGAACTGTCAGAGATGTCGGAGCTTTATATATATGTCATTGGAGCTAACCAGTAAATGGATTCCTATTTCTATTAAAGTACGTGGTATCGGATCGGTGGGCGCTTCCTGTCCGTCGCGGACTGCGACTCGGAGGAGCAGTCGCACGCAGTTCAACGTCAACAGACTAATTTACATAATCTGCCCGGTACTTTAGACCAGTCACTACTAGTCACTACTAGGTCAACCAACCTAGTAGTGACTGCGCCATCCAAAGTGGATGGAGAACATGAGTAAATGTACTGTAGAGTGATTAGTAGATTGATGGCAGCTTGGTTGGACTTTTCTGATGAGATGCGTAGGAATTTTGACATATCCTTACGCCTGATTTTCCCACGTCAGGTCCCCCGTAGTGTAGCAAATTATTTGCACTGTTGCACACGGTTGTGGGTGGAAAGACGTATCCTTACAGGGGGTCTTCCTCCGAGTGCTTAATAATTAATAACCCTGTTAAAGAGGAACTCGTAGTTATGGAGGTCGCTGAGAATATTGATGGCGTTATTGGTCTTGCTGTCAGACTGTTGGGTCGCCTTAATGAGTTTAAGAAGGAGATACCTGACCGCTCTTTTAGTTCACCACCCTCTTCCGTTGCCCCCCCGAAAACTTTCATGAAGAACAGCCACAGCGCTGTTTTGAGTTCCTATACCCCTTATAGCTTCCCGGGTCCCCATGCCTCAAAAGAGAAACACATGCTGCTAGGTAGAACACACGCAGTATTCAAGCCAGATTGTGTATTTATTGAGGCCAAACCGGTAATTTTCTGTCCTGTTCTCCTCTTGCCCCCTCAGTTTACTCAGAACCCCAGGATCTGTTGGCTATCTCTTTAGTGTATTTGTGAGGCAATTATCAAGAAGGCTCTTTCTCTACCTCTGCACCACCCCTGTGGCGGTGCCATTGATCTATTGCCTGGTGCTCTACTACCATCAAGTCAGTTATTCAACCTGTCTCAATCCATGAAGACTTACATACAATACTCTCTTGCAGGGATAATTAGGCTGTCATCCTCCTCAGTAGGGGTGGGATTTATTTTTGTGTCCAAAAGGGACCGTTTGCCAAGCCACTGTATCCTCATTTGGTCATGCCTTTTGCGCTTACCAATGCCCCTGCAGTCTTCCAAACTGCGATCAAATGATATCCTCTATGACTTTATGAATCAATCGGTTTTTCCCAATACTGAGGAACACATCAGGCATATGAGGTTTTCCAGAGGCTACTGGAGAAACAACTGTAAGATTCATTTGGTATTGGTGGAGTTCCTGAGGCACATGATTAAGCGTAGGCAGGGGAGGTTCGACCCAAAGAAGGCTCAGGCGGTAGCCGAGTGGCAGCCATGGTTTCTGGAATAAGCAAACTTTTTACCCGTGGTTTACCCATGACTACCACCTTTGTACTTTATTTTGTACAGCTTACATGGAATTGTGAATAAAAGCAACATTTCACTTTCTAGGCAAAGTCAAAATTTTCAAGTTAAAAAAACATCATTTGGGGGATTTTTTGGGGGATTTTAACACAGTGGCAGGTCATTTTGACCTGAGGACAACAGGAAGGGTGAGATGTTTCACAGCAGCGCCTGTTCTCGTATATCCAGATCCCATGCGTCAATTGTCAGTTGTGCCTTCTTCTCCCACTGTATGTACACTGCTGAGCCTATTTATGATGTTCACAACCCAAAACTGTTGGCCGCTATACTTGCTCTGGGGGAGTGAAGGAACTTGTACTGTACTATACATACGGTGTACAAAAAAACGTCATAAAGATGACAAGTACTGTACTTCATCCAGACTGCCTCAACGCCCGTCAGGCCTGTTACACATGCACACCTCTACATTGTAAGCCTTTGAACCATGTTTTGACACGCAGACACATACACACAAATGCTGTCAGCGGGAAGTAGTTTTCCTCACTTCCGACTTCAGTCAGATGAAGAGTTCAGGGAGCTAGAGTTCCACTCCCTAAAACGTGTATGGAATTGTTCTTCGGCCTGTTTCAACCTTACACTCGTAAAAATTACCTTGGTCCCTACACTTTAAGCCCAATACTCCAAAAAATTCATGGCCGACAAGCACCCTACATATCCCTGGAGAAGGAGGCCTAGGGAGCCTTCCCAGATTCCAGAGGGGGCCTTGGACGCTGCCTTTTTGTACCGCATCTAATCCGTTCAAAGGTTCTCCAGTGGGTTCACACCTCACCTGTTGGCATTAATAAAGGCGGTTATGTTAGCCGCCCATGGACACGGACACACATGCCTTTGTCCCGGCTGGCACAGTGTGTGCATGTAGTAAATCCTTTCGCCAGCCTTCCACGGGTCTAGTCCTTTGCCGCCGGTGCCACGGCTTCCTTGGAGCCACATTGGGCTAGGCTTTGTTTCCAGATTTTTGTCTTCTCGGGGTAAGACGACCATTCTCACTATAGTCGACAGATTTTCCAAAGCTGTAGACTGACAAGCGTCAGCTAAATTATATGTAATGTACACGTTGTGCCCTTACCTAAATGCCACTGAGACTGCAGAACCTACTGGTTAACAAAGTGGTCCGGCTCCATTGAATCCCATCCGACATTGTCTACAACAGTTTACTTCACAGGTATAGAAAGACTTGAGCCATTGAGCGTCTGTCAGGATATCATCAAGCGACTAATGTACGAGCACCATTACGGTCGCGGTTGGGGAGTGGCACGCTGACGGCCCGACCAGCAACGTTACAGTCAACAAAGGCTAGCGCGCTCTTGGTAGCCCCGGCGCGAGTCGGCCATACCCCCCCGCGGGCCGGAATTTGTGTCCCCTGCCCTAAAGCTTCTTTTCTATTTTTGGTAACAAAATTGTTAAAAAATTGTCTTTTTTCTTATATTTGTCAACAGTTTTTGTGGAGGTTCCTTTATTAAGGAAAACTCTATACAGTCTTTCTCATATTAGCTCTGGTTTCCTGTTCACTCCACATTTCACTGTGATGAGAACACTCGTGGACTCATTATGCCTCCCTGAATTGTGACAACTCAGGGATTTTAATTTAAATACATTAAAATAAAACTAGAGTGGTTTCTGATGAAAGCCAAGGATTTAGTTATTGCTGAAAAGTATGTTTCCCAAAATGTCCGACTGTTTCTTTAACTGAAAATATGTTCATATGGACTTGTGGAGAGGGTGAGGTATGGGAGACGTGGAACTGGGGCTGGGGATGCTGGTGCTGTAATCTAGTCACAACAGAGGGTTTAGAGCAGGGGTGTCCAAACTTTTTTTCCAGAGGGCCACGAACAGAAAAATATGCGATGGACTGGGCCATTCACTAGACGTGAGGTGCGCTGCCTCACTTCTAATGCACTAATGTTGGAAAAACCAATCAAATGCAGGTAAATTACGTTTGATAATTGAACAAAAAGCCTCCATCATAGCTCTCCATTGGTAGATTTTCAGTGTATTTTTTACAAAAAGGTTGGCAGGTTATTCTCTCAGTGAGCCTCTGATTGGTTCTTAGGGTGCTGAGCCCCCTTCATTGTCCTTTATGAAGGGGAGACAAGAAGAGAAATCAGGGATGTGGATATTTCAAGCTTATTACACAAATAAATAATTGGGATTGTTAACGCATAAAATAATGTTTGTTAAAAAAAATTCATCAACTTTAATTGAGTGAATTTATTAAGTAATTGGGCTTTAGACTTTTACGGAGCCCGGGAGGTGACATGAAAAAAAAAAAAAAAAACAAATCCCCGCCCGGCGGACCACGGCGGAGCAGAAGTTTTTCGAGCGAACGCAAAACTTGTCCCAAGTACATACCCTTTCTCATGTTTTTTTTTTTTGGCTTCCCTTTCACGGAGGTCCGTTGTCTGATTGTGAGAGCAGGCTGATCTGGGTCCAGCTGGTTTAGCTCTAGTTTCTCCAGCAAAGTTCTTCTTTCAAACGGCTCTTTGAGGAGAGAATGTACTGGGTTAGGTTGGTACTGCTCGCCATTGTCATGTCGGTAATGGGTGCGATGAGAGCGGAACGTAGGGTGGCAAAGGACTGTCCCAAATCTCAATGTATGATGAAGATGTGGCACTGTGTGGTCGTTGTTTGCCCCCCTCTAAATTTTGAACTGAGTGAAGCTAAAGTCTAAAAAACACGAGGTAACTACTGTCTGTATTGTGTATAATATACCACAAGGGGTTCTGAATTAATGTGCTTGAATGGGTGACATTAGTCTGGCTTAACTCAATTTCGCCAACAGAGGGCGCTCTAAGCTTTACACTTGACTGAATATCAGTAGCTGACGCCAGTAGCGTCGAAGTAGAAGTCAGTACGTGATGAACGGGTTTAAGTGTACAGGCTACAGCACCTGATCTGAACAGTGTTTTCCTATTTCCTACAGGTAAGCTGACTGTAATCAGAACCCGGGTAATAGATGTCAGTAGTTTGTGTTATTAGAGCTGTAGCTAACAACTCTGGCGTTAAGAATTGGACCGTGTTATGAGTGTGTGTGTTCGCCGCCTCGTGTGTCTAAGATGGCGGACGCCGATAGGACTTCGGTAGCTAAAAATAAATACTAATTTTCTGTGTTAGCTGTAAGGACTTGCTTAGAGACATATGTGGGTAAGACAGTAGTGAGGACCAACAGTGTAAAACGGAAGGGACTGTAGTAAATGTAGGAAACTTCAAATGTGTGTATTATTTAGCAGGCCAAGCTAATGCTAACCTCTGTAAATGCTAATGCCACAGCCTGAGCGCCATGGAGGTCAACGGAGCATTCCGTGATGTTTTTATAAGTGTGTCGTAGTCAGTGTTGAAAACTTTAATTGTAATCCATGTGAAGAGAATACAGTGACTGGCTGTGGGTTCAAGAATAGTTACGTTAGAGAATTCAGTTCCGCTTTAACTTTGTGTCAATACCCATCTAACAGGGATTACAAGTAATTTAGCAAGTGACCATCGCTACAGGAGGTTAATTGAATTAATTAACCTCCAGCTGGGGGGGATTAACGGTGTGCTCGCTCCCAGTACTTATGCGCACGACGGCGCAGATCAGAAACTAAATAAAAACGTTATTTGCACCGTGCCTCTGGCTCAGTCTCCTCCTCTCGGGTCCCCCAGCACCCAAGCCCGTTACAGTGGCGCCCAACTCGGCGGGGGACCCGAGGCGGAAGATCCGGCCCAGGATATCACGGCACTGGGCCAGCTGATGGTGGCAGCGCAGAGCGCCGAGGCGGGGGAGCTCCGCAGGAGAATGATGGAGCTACAGGTGGAGATAGCCGTCAGGAGGAGCTGCTGGAGCGGATCCCGGCGGAGCAGCGGGAGCAACAGCAGGCGGCGGGGCCGCCCGTCCCGGCCCTGCAGCGATCGCACCCGCAGCCAGCGCAATGGACGGCGTGGCCAGTGACCGCGCGGCCGCCGCCGAGACCCGCGGCATTAGACGGGCAGATGCTCCCATGCCCGGCGGGGCTCGGCGACGCGCAGGAGGCCCAGGGGGAACCCTTGATGGCGGAGCGGCCCATCACGGCCCCCCGGCACCAGCAGACGTACCGCGTTCCGGTAAGCATCAAGGGGGGTATACGCCAGGCGATGGTGGATTCGGGCTGTACACAGACCATGATCCACCAGGACCTGGTTCGACCGGAGGCATTGATAGGAGTACGACGGGTGAGGTTAAGGTGTGTACACAGGGATATTCACACGTACCCTATGGTGACGGTCAAAATAATAACCCGGGAGAAAAAGCATAGGATGGAGGTCGCGGTTAGCTCCCACCTGACACACCCCATGATTTTGGGGACAGACTGGGAGGGATTTAACGCGCTAATGAGGGACACTGCATGAAAAGTAGGATTTCCGTCCCCGTAAACGCCCGAAAATCGACCTAATTTCCGACAATTTACAGGCCGCGCACGCCGCGTTCGCCTGTCCCGGAAATTGTCGGAAACAGACTCTGACGTAGGTGGCGATCAGCTGGCGGAGGTGCGAATGGCCCTAATTAGCATATGAATGCAGAGAAACCGCGGGTGGCCGAGCGGAGCGGGCTGAATATCCTTACTCCTTATTGGATGAAACCACAACTTTCAAACGAGTAAAATCACTCGTGATTGGCAGCAAAACCACACCTGGGCAGGCCTGGCTTGAGTTTCCTTACTCCTTATTGGATGAAACCGAGCAAATAGGAGGTCAGCGCCTCATTGTGAGGAGAAACTAGTCTGTGAAAACAAAATGTACAGTTATGATCGGTATCTATTCTATGGTATCTATTTCCTTATACCGCACAATAAAAGCATGCTCTTTAAATCTTATACACTACAAAAATACACTTCAATAAAGCGGGTTCTGCTCACTAGTTCTTTTGTAAGGCTCCTCTTAGCTTTGGTTTTAGGCTAAGCTACTTTTAGCTTAGCTAGCAGTCATCAAACATATTCTTACCTTGGGATTTCATGCGGCCGTCTCTTCTTCTTTGAGTCTTTGAGCCGCTCGTTCATATCGGCAGCATGTTGATTCAGCTGACGGGACAGTCCGCTGATAGCAAACAGCAGTTTCTTCTCGACTGGCTGAAAGTTGTTGATCGCGGAGCTGAACGCGAGTTGAACGTCCGGATCCTCCAATCAGATACGAGGTCATTGTTACATGGAAGGACTCGCGAGACCAGACCGCGGTGCCTGTGAAGCACCATGTCTGCGAGATGTAGCGGTTAATACGTCCTCTGTGCATTAAAGTAAGACTAAAGAAAATGTCACTGTATTCCTGCCACTATGCACATTAGTTGAGCTCTAGGAGAATGTGATCTCTGCAGAGCCTTCATTCTCATTCTAATGTTTGCATGGAATGGTCATTTTACCTTGCTGATTCAGATTGAAACAAATTTTTTAAATAATTTAGTGTATCTTTTTTACGTAACATTTGCCATAGCTAATGGCATACACAGTAATCTAGCATACTTAAATTAAATAAATCAATACAAGCTAAAATGTAAGAGTCTATAATTAGGCCTGATCTATTTGTACCAGAGATTTTCTTACCTTTTAAAAAAATGTCACCTGGGCTAAAACTCCCTCTGCAGCCCTGATTTGCATTTGTATAGCTCACAGCATTTTCATTTACATGTCAAAGCCTCCCCTAGAATTAGGAGGAGGGGAGTCATGGGGGGCCAACTGCCAAGGGAGGCCCACTTCAATTTCCAACAATTTCCGGCAGTTTTCGGCTTTGCCCGGAAATTGCCGAAAATTGCCGTAACCTGAAATTCCACGACAATTTACGGTGCCGGAAATTGTCGGAAATCCCACTTTTCATGCAGTGGGAGGCTACGGGGGTGCGTTCATGACTGGCAGGGACAGGCGGTGCGAGTGCGGCGCTGCGAGGTCGACCGACGCTGCCGGGGGAGGTGACGGGGAATTGGCGGAGCCTCCCGAGACCCCGGCGGTTCCCGAGTTTCGCTCCATGGAAGTTTTTTCACTCGAGCAGTCTCAGGACAATACTCTACGCTCCGCCTTTGACGAAGTGATACGTATTAATGGTCAACTGGTGCGCCCTGACGCAGCGCTGTCGTGCCCGCATTTTTCAGTGATCAGGGACAGGCTGTATTGAGTGAGTCGTGACGCTCGAACGGGACAAGAATACACCCAGTTGCTGGTGGGTGGGTCACATGGGTACGCAAAAACACGACCCGATAATGGCCCGATTTTATTGGCCAGGCATCCGGGGAGACGCGCGCCGCTGGTGTGCGGCCTTCCTGGAATGTCTATTAGTTAATGCGCCAGCCATCCCGAGGGCCCCGTTGCGACCCCTGCCCTTGGTGGGGGTCCCATTTGAGCGCATCGGCATGGACCTCATCGGATTTCACCGGAGCGCACGCAACGCCATATCCGGAAGCAGTACCGCTGCGCAATATCTCGGCAAAGAGCGTTGCGCAGGTGTGGTTTCAGGTCATCTCCCGGGTTGGAATCCCGAAAGAGATTTTGACGGACCAGGGCACCTTGTTTATGTCGCGCACACTGTGAGAACTTTACGGGTTGCTGGGTATTAGGGCCGTTCGTACGAGCGTATACCATCCGCAGTCCGACGGGCTGGTCGAGTGTATGAATACGACGTTAAAAGCCATGATCAATAAATTTATCAGCGACAATGACCGTAATTGGGAAAAATGGCTTGATCCTCTGTTATTTGGAGTCCGGGAGGTTCCCCAGGCCTCCACAAGATTTTCTCCCTTTGAACTTCTCTTTGGCAGATCTCCAAGAGGGGTTCTGGACCTCATTAAGGAAAACTGGGAGGAAGGCCCAAGCCCCGCCAAGAACGAGATCCAGTACGTCCTGGACCTGCGAGCAAAGCTCCACACGCTGGTTCGGGTGTCACAGGAGAATTTGCTCCAGGCCCAGGAGCGGCAACAGCGGCTGTACGACAGAAAAGAAATTCACACTGGGAGAAAAGGTACTTGTGTTGCTTCCTTCTTCCAACTGAAAATTACTGGCTAAGTGGCACGGGCCCTTAGTGGTCACACGCCAGGTGGGGGACGTCGACTATGAGGTGGTTCGGTCTGACCGGGGTGGTGCTACAAAAATATACCACCTCAACCTCCTGAAAGCGTGGAGGGAGGCGGCGCAAGAGACACAAGAGAAACACTCTTGTGTCCTCAGTATCAGAAAAAGAGGACCTGGGGCCGGAAGTGCCAAAAGCGGCCAATCCCACCCCGCTCCTATGTGAGGATCATCTCTCTGAGGACCAGAGAACAGACATTGCCGAGTTGCAAAAGCGGTTTGCTGATGTGTTCTCCCTCCTGCCAGGCCGGACGAACCTGATAGAGCACCGCATCAAGACTCCCCCCGGTGGTGACGGTAAGGTCACGCCCCTACAGACTGCCCGAACACAAGTGAAAAGTGGTAGGGGTGGAATTAGTGGAAATGGTGGAGATGGGGGGTAATAGAAGAGTCCAAAAGCGCCTGGTGCAGCCCCATCGTTCTGGTGGCCAAGAAGGATAGGTCTGTGAGGTTCTGCACAAGGTGAACGACGCGTCACGGTTCGATGCCTTCCCAATGCTCCGGGTCGACAAACTCCTGGACCGGCTAGGCACTGCACGTTTTTTTACGACCCTGGATTTAAGGGCTACTGGCAGATTCCCCTGTCACCAGAGTCCAAAGAAAAATCAGCTTTCTCTACTCCGTACGGGTTGTACCAGTTCACCATGCATCCCTTTGGCTTGTTCTGTGCCCCGGCCATGTTCCAGCAGCTTATGGACCGGGTGCTGCGTCCGCATGCCGCATTTGGCACCGCGTACATAGACAACGTAATCATCCATAGCACCACCTGGGCGGAGCATGTGCGGCAGGTGGACGCAGTGCTGTGGTCACTGAGGCAGGCCGGGCTCACCGCCAACCCGGGGAAGTGTGAGATTGGACGGAGGGAGGTACGGTATTTGGGGTACCACTTGGGGGGCGGGCAGGTGCGTCACAAGACTAAAATAGAGGTGAGGCGATTCTTGGGGCTGGCGGGGTATTACCGGAGGTTCATCCCGGGCTTCGGATCTCACCAACCCCTTGATTGACCTGATCCGGAAAGGTGAGTCAGATCCGGTCTAGTGGTCGGAGCAATGCCTGCGGGCGTTTGAAGAGGTAAAACAAACTCTTTGTGGGGATCCGCTCCTCCATACACCTAACTTCTCTCTCCCCTTTGTGCTGCAGACGGACGCATCGGACAGAGGGCTTGGGGCCGTTTTGTCCCAGGAGGTGGAGGGGCTTGAACGCCCAGTGGTCTACATCAGCCGGAAGTTGTCCGAGAGGGAGGCCAGGTACAGCACCATTGAAAAGGAGTGCCTGGCCATCCGCTGGGCGGTGGACTCCCTGAGGTACTACCTCCTGGGGCGCCCATATACCCTGTGTTCGGACCACGCCCCGCTCCAATGGCTCCACCGCATAAAGGATGCCAACGCGCGGATCACCCGTTGGTATCTGGCCATGCAACCCTTCAACTTCAAGGCGATCCATAGGCCAGGGAGGGGGGGAGTGGGCTAGGCCGGACGGCTCCCCGGACGGCTCCCCGGCCTAAGTCGGGCGGTGGGGGTATGTGGTGGCTGGGCGTGGTTTTCGGCGCGTCTGCAGTGGAGAGAGAGGGGGTGCGGCTCGGGGAACGTGCCAGCTGGAGGCAATTAACCTCCAGCTGGCACGCTGACACAAGGGGACGTGTTCGAGGTCCCGCAGGAGGCGCCGGAGAGAGCGGAGGCGAATGACGGCGCCAATCAGAAACTAAATAAAAACGTTATTTGCACCGTGCCTCTGGCTCAGTCTCCTCCTTTTGGGTCTCCCAGCACCTAAGCCCGTTACAGTGCCGCCCAACTCAGCGGGGGACCCGAGGCGGAAGATCCGGCCCAGGAGATCACGGCACTAGGCTAGCTGATGGTGGCAGCGCAGAGCACGGAGGCGGGGGAGCTCCGCAGGAGGATGATGTAGCTCCAGGCGGAGATAGCCGTCAGGAGGAGCTGCTGGAGCGGATCCCGGCCCCGCAGCGATCGCACCCGCAGCCAGCGCAACGGACAGCGTGGCCAGTGACCGCGCGGCTGCCGCAGAGACCTGCGGCATCAGACGGGAGGATGCTCATATGCCCGGCGGGGACATTTTATTTGGATAAAGTGCAAACACTGCTGTAGCAGTGTAGCAGAACAAATCCGTATTAGTGATATACACAAAAAACACTCCTGCAATAATGGTTTCCCCCTACCAACCACCGCAAAACCACCCCGCTATTTCAACCCCTGTGGAACATCCCATCGGCTTTGCGGTGAAACCAGGAAGTTGAATCGAGGCTCGGGACGGTGGTGGTTACCTGCATACTGCGTTAGCCTTTATTATTAAAAGTTCTACGAAAAAAGTCTGACGTGCTTAAATCCAATGGGTTATTTCCTAGTATCGATTCAATCGATTCATTACATTTTAAAACTATGTTAGATCGGTATATGTCGTCCATAAGGCCAACTCGCCGAGTACAGATCAATGTAATAGATGGATTGTTACACCCCTAGTTATTTCAGTTACTATTGCCTTTCTATCAGCTCGAACTAGTCTGACATCAATAAGGCATTAGCGCCCATAGAACTGCCGCTCACTGGATACTTTTTCGGACCATTCTGTGTAAACCCTAGAGATGGTTGTGCGTGAAAATCCCAGTAGATCAGCAGTTTCTAAAATACTCAGATCAGCCCGTCTGGCACCAACAACCATGCCACGTTCAAAGTCACTTAAATCACCTTTCGTCCCCATTCTGATGCTCGGTTCGAACTGCAGCAGATCGTCTTGACCAAGTCTACATGCCTAAATGCATTGAGTGGCTGCCATGTGATGGCTGGTTAGAAATTTGCGTTAACGGGCAGTTGGATAGGTGTACATGATAAAGTGGCCGGCGAGTGTATATACGAAGAAGCAACAGAAGATGGGCGGTTGGAAGACAACGCCAGAAGGGAGGTGTTGTATATAGACTGTGTGCACAAATAAATGCAGTTCTATGATATACATCCGTACAAGTGATTTGAGGGATTGCGCTCCAAAAGAACCGCCGGGTAACCGGAGTTTGTTACACATGCACACCTCTACACTGTAAGCCTTTGGACCATGTTTTGACACGCACACACATACACACAAATGCTGTCAGCGGGAAATAGTTTGCAGAGGATACAGGGTGCGGAATCTAACTGTGACTGCAGGAAACTCTGCACTCACTTCCGACTTCAGTCAGATGAAAAGAGTTCAGGGAGCTAGAGTTCCACTCCCTAAAACGTGTGTGTGTGTGGGGGGAGTATTACACAGCTTTGCTCCCTATCTCCTGTCTTTGCAGTCCCAGCATAAGCACATTACAAATTCACAGATCCCCCATACCTCTAACCCCTTTGGTCCACATCTGATACAATCACAACATTGCTACAAAGAGTCTACCAGGCAGGGGGTACCGGTGTCTAAAGTTAAATGAGGTGTGTGTTTGAGTGTGTATATTTCCAGCTCTAGTCACAGGGCAGGAAGTAGGTTTTAGGAGCTATAAGATGGTGAGAAATTTCCTTGACATCAAAGACTCATGCAGGGCCTACGCATCAGTGGCCACCTGCTTTCCTTCATCTTTCTACTTTGGACTATTTGAAACCCTCAAACAAAGTCATATATTTATTTTTGCAATCATGTACTCTTTCACCTCCATATAACTTTCCCAGATAAAATAAAACTCCATCTGAGTTTTAATCCATTTGCAAGATTGTATGATATTATGCATTGCACAAATAAGTTCAGAAATTATTTTTGATTAAATAGTAAATAGTAAAGTAAAATGTCAGATTCACGTGTTTTTGCTAAAGATTAATTAGAATGGCAGTAACAGCCAGCCGAACTCAAGCTATTGAGTCTCCTTAGCCAAAGTGTCAATTTACCAGGTAACAGCTGACACAACATTAGAGGCAGGGACGATGTTGTAAAGTCTTGCTGAGGATTCTTAGGATTTGTACTGGCTAAAGAGAGTCAGATTTTACATTGCAGGAACCAAGACAGTATACGTAGTATTAAAAAAGCCCAGTGGGCTTGGGAGGAGTTAAGACGTTTTTCTTGTCTTGATGTTGTCATACCAGGTGTGGACAGAGGCAGGACTCAAACGCAGAGTTTCAAAAGAAAAATACTTCAATAGTCAAATTCAAAATTCAAAATTCCATCAAGGACCGGGACCACACAGGCGGCACCTGCAGACGACAATCAGTGAGGCGACCAAGGGCACAAGACACACAGAGCTTAAATACACAGGGGAGGAGGCGCAGGTGATTGGACATTGGTGCAAACAATCATAGACACTGCAAACAATCACAGGGGATGACAGGACATGGCATGAAGTACAATTCACCCAGGGACACAAGAGGCATTGAATTAGAATATAAAACAGGAAATAAATCCAAGCCGTGAAAGTTGTAGGTAAGATTTTTATGTTGAATCGAAACAATAAATGGGTTTCAATTCCCTCAAGCAAGTTTCCTAAGACCTCAAATGACTCTCAAGACTTTAACATTGTGTTTATGTGGCAAAAGAAAAAGGCATAGGGATGAAGTGGTTGGCCAGAGAGAGCGTTGAGAAACCACCCAACTCCACGGGCGGATTTGTATTGCCGCTGTTTAATGCAGACGTCAATCTATTGTGTTAGGGGTTTAAGCAGGAACATGGCATGAGCTCTGCTCTCTCCATTCTCTCGTCCTACCTTGACAGCCGCTTCTACCAGGTAACTTCTGTGTCTCAACCAAGTCCTCTTACTACTGGAGTTCCTCAGTGTTGCCTCCTCTTCACGCTCTACACCAATCTCATACACTCTCACAGCTATGACGATGACACCCAACTAATCCTCTCCTTCCCTCACTCGGACACTCAGTTGGCGGCACGGATCTCTGCCTGTCTGACCATCTCTCAGTGGATGTCCGCTCACCATCTGATTGATCTGAAAATCAATCCGACAAGACTGAACTACTTCTCTTTTTGGGAAAAGATCCTCCTAACCAGGATCTGACTTAACTTTGGCAACTTTAAGTCATACAATTACTGTACACATTAACATCTTGTCACGATGTGATGCTAAAATCTGGGGACAGATGCTAATTACCGTCCTTTATAGATTTCTCCCTATTTTCTCCCCAAAGAAGGTTTTTTGGGAGTATTCTCTCCTGTCGGTTAATCAAAGGATGTACAACAGCCCCACGAGGCAGACATTGTGATTATGAACCATAAAGAACTGAACTGAGTTAAACACAAAATGTGATGTTATTATTCATGCTATGCTATGTTTACATGATGAAGCTTTAAGCCAAATGTGTGTATCATTGAATGTACTGTAGTATTAAGTGAATAGGGATTGGTCAGGTCAGTGATGTATTTCAGATTCGGCCATCAGGATGAAGCCAGGAGGGAGTCATGTCTTGTCATGCCTTGGAGCAGAAGGGAATTCACGAGGGAGGAGCTGGGCTTGAATGTGCAGCCAATCACATAGGACAACAGCACAAGCAACATGCCCCCGGGGAGATTGAAAGAGCTTAGCTGAAGGAGCAGGCAGAAGCCTCCTGTGAACCAACATTGATGGTCATATGAGACTGGACGAGGGGACTTCTGTATTTCGCGAAATAATATTATACTATTCATACTTGTTTTAACTCTGTAACTGTATTGCTTATTCATTCTCTATAATTTCTAAACTTGAGCCAGTTGACGTTTTATGACTCCTCGTCTCAGAAGGGCGGAAGGTAACAAGGTAATCCTCCACAATTACAAATCTCCCTGTATCGTCTGAGCGCCAAAGATTCGGGACACTTTATCATCACATGTTGTTCATTAACCGTTATTTTTCTTCCTCTCACTTTTGTCTCTCTTGATAGAACTGCTTATTTCATGGTGGCCGTATTTTTGAGAACCCATAAAAGCGGGTTGAATGTGATGTGTGTATAAGCATTTTTAGATGGAAATACAAGCAGCCACACCTCAGGCCTCACAATAACCCTGTTCTTCAAAGACATGTTTTCAACACAAATTTACACAAGTTGCATTAAAAAGGCTCACATGCCCACTGAGGCAAGCTTGACGCACAAACATTTGGGTTTACCATGGGTTTACACACCTGCCCACACATACCTATCTGCAGTTTCTTTGATTGTGCAATATTAGCACACAGTTAAGTTTTACAGGTGCGCTGAAGCGGATAATTGGCCTGTTAGCAGTGACTAATGAAATCTCCACTGCTGTGCCCTTAACTGCTGCTGGGGCAGAGGCCACTTTCCTGTTTGGATAGGCAACGCTTTAGAGCAGAGCGGAGGGGAACCAGCTCTATGAGGGCTGTTTTGTGATTGATTCTTCAAATGACTCTGATTGACTCTTGATTCTTCAAATGACTGTATTTTATTATTACTAACAAATCAAACCTGCTTTAAAGAACTGGTAATTGGGATGGAAATGGATACAATCATTCAAAGTAAAGCTGTCCCATCTTTTACCACTGCAGTTGGACTAAGTGTCCTCTTCAGCGGAGATAATGAGGGGCCGTATTTGGCTCACCTCTGACTATCATACCACTTCGTGACTTGGAATGCACGCACACAAACTGCTGACAGCCTGGCAATTGCAACTGATGATTGACTCAAGGAGCAATCTACAGCAGGTAAATTGGCCAAAACACTGACATCAGATAGAAAACCATGTTGTACATGAGACCTTCAAATGCCAATATTTTCATCTTATTTTGGTTGGAGGCATTAAACACCCTCTTGAGTTGACGTGGAATTGAACAGCTCAGCAGCCTGTCCACAGTTTCCAAACTATTTAGAAAATGTCCATGGCAATTAAAAAAATGACCAAGATTATAAATGATTGAACATAGAATTTCACCTGACTTGATTCCTAGCACTTCAATTATTTGAACTATTTAAATATTCTGGATGATCGCCAATGTGCTTATTATTTCATTTGTTTGCACTACAATGGGCCTCTACTCTCGTTGGAGACAGAGCAAGAGACTAGAGTCTCTTGAGCAAGATTATAAATGATTGAACATAGAATTTCACGAGACAACGAGCAAGAGACTAGAGTCTCTTGCTCGTTGTCTGCTTTGTCTGCTGTGGGTGGTGTGGGTGGGGCTAGTCGGCTGACTAGGTGGTACAGGGAGTTAAAGGCCGCAATCCAAGTGAATAGCAAGATGTTACCTCAGAGGTGGCTTCTTTCACCAGTGAATGTGACTTATGGTTTAGTCATCACTGCTGTCACCTTTGTGACACTGCTTCACCCTGAACAATTATGTGCAAGACCACTACTGAGGCTGTAACTCAGTAACACACACATGTGTACTGTTGCATTGATATGTTAGTCTTTTTAGTCTGTTTTGTTTTAAATATCTTCAGAGGGAAGAAAACTCAAACTTGTTGGAGGTTTGCTGACACACACACACAAACCTTACATTTTTGTGGGTAGTTGGGTCAGCCATCGTTTTTAAAAATTAAAGCAACCACATTATACTCTATGTTCTAGAGTTGGACAAAGGAGAGGTGAAGAACAAAGGACAAAAGCAATGGGAGACAGCAATAATGGTAATAACGTGGCTTTACGATGTGAAGTTCTAATGGCAATTTCAGATGCTGGACTTGGAGAACAAAGCAGATGTATGTGTGTGGCCATATCTTTGTTAGAGGTCTCTTTCAATTCTCTTTCTGCTGTTCTCCCTCTGAGGAATTGTGATCCATGCTCTGTTAAAACCCACAGCGCTCTGGGACCAGCATGAAGACATCATACGTATCACACCAGCCTGGTCTTTGCTGCTAGTGACACGCATGTACAACTGCCTTCACTTTACCTTCCCTTGCACCCCTTCATTTTGTCGGCCCCCATCTCTTCCATTTAAAGGTACACTATGCAACCGGGGTTGATTTTCCAGCGAGGCTCCCCCCAGAGGCCGAAAATAAAAGTGCACTGTCGTAAAGACGCTCAGCTGTTCTTGCGAGGTCCGCTCAGCCTTGCAGCCTTTTTCTTCTTTTAGCTCTCGCCATTCGGAAAAGGCTTGCCCGATGTTCACCCGTGAACGACCCCTCTCTCCAGAGCCCTTTTCCTCTTTCTTGCCTGCTCCGACATGGGCTTTCGCTGTTTTCTCGCTGGTTCAGCCATGATAACTGCACAAATATCGCCACTGCACTAGGAATGAACCTGCCTTTCACTGAGGCGGTGTGTAGCAGTTCTCGCCGTAGAGAGACCGACTCTCGTGATGCACGAGACTTCTGAGCCTGTGGGTGCGGGTCGACGCTCCTGGAACTGCAAGTGCGGTATTTCCCCTACAGACCCCCAGGGCGGCCGAGAAAACCTTTGTTCGACCTGAAATGACTCATTTAATCCTCCAAAACGGTATGGAACACATTCATTAACTGAAAAATGTTGCATGGTGTGCCTTTAAGGGTCACTTTTCCGTCCTTCTTTGTTTTTTTTGTAGCCACGGTTTCCTTCAGGGGACAAGCTGTGCAGTACCGAGACAGACCCCAGGGGGGGCTTTGTTCTCCTGTTGAGCAGAGAGGATGGAAATTATTAGGACATAGCCTTACTTTTGTCCATCCAACAATCCCATTGAATATGATATGAATTAAAAATGGTGGTTTAAAAAAAAAAAAGCTCACAAACACGCTGAAAACCTCACTAGATCATCTAAAAATGCAATGTCACAAAGCAGAAAGTTTTTTTTGCAGCTTATAAATGTTGATACATTTTTTCTCTACTACTCATAATTGTGTTTTTAAAATTATTTTACATCACATGTCATCAGTTGGATCACTTCTGAATTATCAGTCTTTATAAATTATTTTTCTTGCTTAGTAGTTCAAATGGGGTGTCTGGCACGCTGAATTGCCAAGTCTACATTTTTGTTCAAAATGTTTCTTAAATTATGCTTTTATTACATCTTAAAATGGGTGCGTAATTATCTAAATTCCATATTTATCTGTTTTGCAATATAAAATCTGCGTGGGTGTCAAGCTTGTCCCATAATATCCTGCAAATGTTATAAAAACGTCTCCCATTTAGCATAACTTTGATGTACCGTGGCGGTTATTTGTAGGACTTGGCTGCTGCATATTCAGCATGGTTGATGAATGTGTTTCACGTTTTAGTTTTGAAAAACATAGTAAAAAGCCATGTTTATTTAAGCCACATCTATATTGTCCATGTGTTAATTAAAATAGTGTAAAATGTTTGTTTTTAAAGCAAATGCGGAGGAAATATCACAAACAAACACTAAGACCACAATTGACATGAGGTTTTACCGTTGAGATACGTGAAACTTTATTAAGGCAAACTTGCACAATCAAAGCTATTGCTTGGCATTGTATCGGGGCCAGTGCCATGGTTCATGTTGTGTTTTATATTATATGGTTGCTTGGTATAACCGTGATGTTTTGATTCTGAACATATTATGTATTTCAAAAGGGCAAGAAACTACATCATAGTCATTTTTTATGTGGTGTATTGACTTTCAATTCATATTCCATTAATGCACATTTTTTCTCTACCACAGAGTATTAGTGATTTGTGCCCCTTACAGTGTGCAGATTCAGGTCCAAAGCTTGAGAGGAAAAAGGAGTTCTTGAGATCATTCTCAAATCACCAGTCATGTTGGAAACTTCTCACTCAACACAGATGTAAAATCATTTAACAGGTAATTTATTAAATAATACTGGTAAGCAAGAGGAATTGACCCACGTACAAGCAGAGATGGGCAAAAATGTATTTTGATACAAAATACCCCTCAAATAAATGTATTGAAATGAAAAATAAAATACTGGTTGCTGAAAATGTAAGGTAATACAATACATACTTTTTGTATTTAAAGTGTAGGAAAAACTTCTTTCCAGATTTTCTGTTTTCTCACAATTTGGTAAAGTACAGCATTCGGTTTGGGGCTATGTGAGCTATATATAAGCTATGGTTAACCCCACAAAATGGAAAACAATCACAGAATGTTCTCTGGGAACCGCAGAGTGGAAGAATGATCCCCAGCTGATAGATCTCCATGTCGCAGTGTCCCTCAGCAAGACACTCAACCTCTAACTGTTCATTGTAAGCCTTAGCTAAAAGGTAAGTAATGTAATGTAATATAATCTGCCAGTAATTGATATTGATTGGTATTGAACATTCTTCATTGAGAAGTTACAGCATAATTCGTAATACAGTACAAGATTAGCTCGTCAGACGTCTCGTGATAACTTTATACAGTAAACAGTACCACTAAAAACTCTTTTTGCCTGTGCTGTATTTCTTCTGACTGACAGCCATCCTGACCTCAGCAACCCAGTATTTGAAAAACCTCTGCTCCCAAAGGTGCTTTTAAACCTATTCTAGCACCAGAGGCTGCTTAACTTTTTTATGTCGGCAGAACCGAAGATCTAACGTCTTTTTCATCTTTCCCTGTGAAACTTCAGACTTGGTTTCTGTAGTAAAGAACCGTTTATAATGATAACAACAGTCATTTTCTTTTCTGGGTGCAGCCCCTTTTTACTGAAACACTCTTAGAATTTACAAATAATGTCCACATGAGTTGGAGAGAATGAATTTAACCCTGTGAATCCTTCTGGCCTTAAAAACGATTAGATGCGACTGCCCGTAATCTAACAATCTGTTTGCAATGGCGTAAGCAAAATTGAGCCACTACAGCAGTGGGAAATTAAGACCCATTAAATGCTGTCAATAACAGAAGTTGCTTAAGCAATGACTCAACATCGTACATTCACAGGCCCTTTTTTTGTTTTTTGGTATCAATGCAAGACATTTAGCCAATAAATGATTTGTTTTCGGATTAGAAGAAAACAATAGACATTTTTAGTAATATTAAAATGATTAATAAATAGTGAGTCAATTATGCATGGAGGATCTTGGAGCACAAAGGAATGTAACATTATTAGTTTCATGTGTGCCTAAAATTGGTAAATTTATCAGCATTAATATACCCCATCACTATCATCCTTTTCCTTTCAGATGAATATCCGTAATGATAACAGATATCATTAGATGTAATTTATCCAAAGCGACTTACAATAAGTGCATTTCAACCATAGGGATACAAACTCAAAGAACAAGAAACAAGTGTATGTGTTATCAGTTATTATATAGATATGCTGGATTAATATCTACACAATTTATATAAATAATTTAATTACTGTACACATGCTATCCAGCCAAAATGTAAAGTTAAGGCATGGGGAGGACCCTAAGACCTTCCTTGATGGATTTCTTCTATATTTTCTCTCCAATGAAGGTTCTTTTGACCAATGTCACTTTTCATCTCTGGCTAGGGCAAAGGGGAAAAAGATCCCGCCATCAAATTGGGGACCACCGGTTTATTTGAAAAAACAAAAAAGTATAGCTGAGACACAAAGTAACGTCAAAGTATTTTCTTCTGAATTGCAAGCATGCATTTCATTTGTAAAAAATAGCATTGGCTATTAGGGCACAGCTTTCGTCAGTATCTTTACCACCATTAATTTCCACCAGTGGAAATATAATTACAAAGCTTTGTTTTAATCATTTGAGCAAAGCAAAGCAAGAAAAGGATTGTTCAATCCCTTTGGTGTGAGTTTGCACACGCTCAACTGTGTTAGTAGATGGCAATGATCTGGCCAAATGTCTTCCTTGTGTCCCTAAATATCATAAAGTGTTACATATGATGATGGTCCACATTAACCAGATTTGTGTCCAAGTTAAACAGAATATGAAGTGCAGTTTTAACTATAGATATAATGTTTTTTTAAGAGATCATAAAGCATGCTGTGCTTAAATACACAATCCAGTTTGGTGGTTTTAAACCAGCCAAAGAGTGTTAGTCCATGTTCATCAGATACTACCGTTCCAGCACACAGTAAGTAACCCAACAGTCCTCCAAAATCAGAAGTAATGAACACAGACGTGACAAACGGTCTACTATATTGTAGCATTGCTTTCAACTTCATCAAGCAGTTTGGGTGAAACCCATCCCACTTAATGATGTGTTTTCTTTTATCAAGGTTTCCAGTCAGTGTAGTCATGTTAATCCGTCCTAACCTTCCATATCTTTCCCCAGCGGACGTAATTAACACATAAACACACACACACACACACACACACACACACACACACACACACACACACACACACACACACATGTTATCTTACACTCACACGGCCACGCTATGTAAAAGGCATGTCTCCTCCCAGTGTTGCTGAGAATAAGCAGATTATTTTATCTGGAGATAGCAGCTTCTTTAGACATGATGGCGATGGAGCAAGCCCTCTGTTTCTCTGTCTCCATATGTCTTTCTCACTCTGACTCTTTCTTACTCCCAACCCCTCTCTCACCTCAGTAAAAATATTATGATATATCCGAATGTTAGTAAAACCTATGCGCACATGTTGTGTGCAGTCGCAAAAGAGTCTGTCTAGTAATGGTTAAGAAAATGGGATCCTGTGGTATCCCCAGGCTCATGCTGACTGACAAAAAGGTTATATGCATTCTTTTTGAGAAAGGTGGAGATTATTTGTTGCACAATATTTGACTACAGTAATTTAGTAATAAAAAACACAGAAATTAAGAAGAAAACATCTTCACCAATTTGCAAAAACATAGCTGCAAATAGATAAAACACAACCAAGTAAAACAGACAATTGTGATGGCAAGATAAGATATAGCAGACATCTAACCTAGTGTTATTATTTATGCCTATTATTAGCCTGTCAATTGAAATAATCTGTCAAAAATTAAGTTAAAAGGATAGGACAACACCAAAGTCAGGAGGTTTAATCGTCCAAGGACCGATAATATCCGTACATATTTATATGGCAATGTAGCTAATAGCTGTGAAGATAGGTCAGTGTGAAAACAAGTTAAAGTAAAGTTTTTTGACTCACTAGCTGGCTAAAACCAACATTTACCTTAATAATGTGTCACAGTATGGTCGTGACTTTAAAAACCTTTTCTTTATGAAAATTATTTGTCAATAAAGTACATGTGGTAGATTCTTAGATTTGTCATGTTTTGGAACTGCAGCGCCTTGCAATTCAGTATTTTCTTAAATATAGTTAAGTATTTCCATTACACTTGCTTGTCTTATTTCAAATGGGAAGACTTTCCTTTCTTACTCCAGCTTTCTTTATCTGCTTGTGTTTTATTCATTTATAATTTCCCTCACTTCTAATTCTTCTCTGTGTATGGAATTGGTTTCCATTTTGAGGAAGACTTGTCCTTTTAGTCTCAGTAGGAGACTGAGGACAGAAAACACACAGGGATGCACGGGGAGATGGGAGGAGTTAGTATCACATTAATGAACAGACCTATTATCAAATTTATGTAGGCCGGAGCCATCAAGCCCCATCATTCTATTCCTATGAGACAAGTAGTGAAAGAAAATCTGGTGGAAAAGATTGAAAGAGGCAGAAGAAAGATAAAGGGAGGATAAGAAGGAGATGAAGTCAAAGAGGGCCTCTGTGATAAAAAAGTTATTAATGGCCTCATCTCCTGCTTGCTCCGGATTTCTCTCCCTTGCCACGCAGACACGCTCTACATCAAGACACAGTCAACTGCCCTTTCCTCAGCATGTTTTCTTAAGACACTGATACTTCCCACTTCAAGGAGCTGAAATTAACTTTTACCATTCTTGTATGAATACACTTAAACACACACACACACACATACTAACACATGTACACACAGTAACTTCTCACCTGCAGTTTACTCTCTTTGGTCTTTCATCCTGCCTCCTCAAGGCAGTCTCAGAGGAACCCATTCTAAAATAACTACGTTCATGATTATTTACACACACACACACACAC
The DNA here is from genome assembly GCA_021346845.1 of Apeltes quadracus. Lineage (NCBI taxonomy): Eukaryota > Metazoa > Chordata > Actinopteri > Perciformes > Gasterosteidae > Apeltes > Apeltes quadracus. Next base: position 2,693,696 of record CM037934.1, on the reverse strand, counting down.
ACACACACACACACACACACACACACACACACACACACACACACATACATCAACGCATGCACAGATAAATAAATGCAAATACACAACGCAAATTTCTGTTGAACTGACTCTGTGAGATTGAATTTTAACTCTAAGCTAGTGTTTATATTGTCCCAATATTGTCAGTGTTAAATCAACACTAAACAAAGGGTTAACAATTTAATTCGACAGCTATTTCGTACAGTTGAATCATTTTTTTGCAGTGTGATTTCAACACTGGAAAACTAACTAATTTTGCTGTGCAAAGAGACATTAACACCCACTGATTTGGAAACTGACTTAGAGATGCAAAGTAAAAGAGACACTTCCATTGCAGCGGCAGAAAGTGTCTGTTTTACTTTACAGTTTTTTACAATTGTTTACACACTAAAATAAAAATGTCCACACAACGTGCAAAATTCTACTCCAATGAGCAAAACGCTTCCACAGATTTGCACAACATTACACACAATGTCTGCTTCACCCTTTTTGCAAAACATTATACACAGTGATTTGTAAAACTCTACACACATTTTCTCACCTTAGACACAGATAAGGATTGTGAGGTTACTTCCTTGTCATTACAAAGCCCCGGATTGCCAATGACCACACTAATGAGCGAACTGGATGAACACATCCACCAGGTGTGGAAGCACAAATGTGCTCATTTAAAAATGCAGCAATCAGGTGTGCTATAAAAGGCAGCAGGTGAGTTCACCTGTCTTTAACAACAATGGAAGGAGCTACAAGAAGAGGAAGAGTATTCTTGTTGCTTTTACTGTAGTTTTTCTTCAGAGTCAAAGTGTATGTACTTATTTGTCTATAGATTTTATTTGTTTTATTGATTTCATTGTTGGTTGATTACTGATTATGGTAAGAAATACTGTAAGTATTGAAATAAATACTTGCAATATTCAGTCTGCAGCATCAGTGTTGTGTAGTGCTTGGTAAGTTTATAGTAGGCCTATTTGTGTACATTCTCCCTATATCTCAAACTAATCACGAAGAATATTGTGGGTTTGTCACTTTTTTTCATCTAAATTATCCCTTGCATAATGTCTGGCCAAAAATCTAGCACATTTTACATTTTACTTCCTAAAATAAGTTTTAGTGTCTGATCATTGAGGACTGTGTTGGTTACAGTTTTTACCAACTGCTTACACACAAAATCTTTTCATGACACACGATTTTTGAAACCTCTCACTCAAAGTGCAAAACTGCCTGGCAAATCTAACCATAAGCTATTTCTCAGCTTGACTCAGTTTTCAATTGCATAAACACTTTTTTCAAAACACATTACACAAAATTCTCTACCTAAAACACAAAGATCTATCAGGAAGTGACTTGCTTTTCCTTTTTCCAAACACAACCAATCAAAATGCTACATTTATTCATCAAAGAGAATCTGCGACATGACTTTGTAGAGGTATGTATGCAACACTACTTCCAGTACTTCAGACATACCATATTTACTCATCTGTATATAATTTTGTCTGTTACAGAGAGTATTGGAGATGGATGCCTATGTAATTCGCCACACATTTATTTATGTAGATGAGGTTGGCTTCAACCTCACCAAGACCAGGCGCCGTGGACGAAATATAATAGGACAGAGGGCAATTACCAATGTCACTGTACAGCGTGGGGGTAATATAACAATGTGTGCTGCCATCACTCAAAATGGGGTCCTCCATCACAATCCCACACTGGGTCCGTACAACACCGGCCATATACTCACTTTTCTGGATGAAATTCACACAATGCTTGTCCCTGATCCAGATCAGGCGCCTGCTAGATTTGTGGTTATATGGGACAATGTTAGTTTTCACCGGGCTGTTCTGGTCCAAAACTGGTTTGCCACACAGCCACAATTTGTAGTTTTGTGCCTACCCCCATACTCACCTTTTCTAAATCCCATAGAGGAATTCTTCTCAGCCTGGCCCTGGAAAGTGTATGATCGTCAACCCTATGCCCGCATGCCATGGGGACAGAAACTGCCTCTGTCCAAGGTTGAATACGCCATGCTAGAAAATACTTCCCCCGATGTTTGGCAAGAGAAAACATATCTTGTGATGTGGACAAAGTTTTGTGGCCAGACCCAGCTCGGAGAAGAGATGAAGCTTAGCACTGGGGACTGCACACCCTCTCCCCCCCTGCCAATTCCTGGACCGGGATCCCACACACAATTTACCGTATTCTACTGTAAAGAAAACCAAAAGACTACTTTTGGTTTACATGTTTATAGTAATGTTTGGGATAATAAATACTTTCTGTGTCTACATTGCATTGGCGTTTCCGGCGTACTTGTTACCCCTCTCAGCACATCACTTTCACTGTAGAACATTGTATTGAAATGTAGATATCAACCTATGGAAGACCAAAGAGCTTTAGATTTAGAACAGCAGTGTTTACATGGTATATCCCAAAACGTATTATTATGAAAGAAGTGTTTGCCATTTGATGCAAATGCTTCATTCTGACATGTTTTTGTGGCATTTTGAATGCAATGTTGCAATTTAGAAGGAGATGTGAGGCATTTCGCATTTTGTGTGTGCAGTTTTGAGAATTGTGTGTAGAGTTTTGAAAAACGGAGACTTAGTTTTGAAAACGTGTGTAAGCAGTTGGTAAAAACTGTAAATGAAAATTAATAGCATTTTCACAAATATGTGTATATGTTTTGACTGAAGTGTGTATGTTTTGACTGAAGTGTGTCATTTTGCGAACAATCTAGGAATTTTGCAAATTGAGTGTGGTGTTTGGATAATTGTGATTATATTTTGAAAAAAAAGAACCCGGTTTTCAAAAGTGTGTGTAAACAATAGAAAAAAAACTATAAGGGCTTTGTGCCTGGACGGTTGAAGTTTAAGAGAGACCTCAATGTTCAAGGAAAGGCACTGGCTCTGACATTTATGTGTGTGTGGAAATGTTGAAAACTATTATGTGTGTCGAACAACAGATGCAAATGCCATAGTTGACAAATTATGCTGTCAGCTTCTATCGTAGTAGACCCTGAAACCTGAGGTTGTGAGACACATAACAGACACCCGTTTATCCTTTCTCACCCTCTTCAACGCCTAGGGCATTGATAAAGTCATGCAGGACTACCACTTTGTGATATGAGATATAAGAAGCACCCACTTGCACACTTAACACTCACCCTGAGTAAGGTTGGTTAGATGGGACTCGTTAGGTGTGAACTTTGCTGAGACCAGGGGGTCCGTATCAAGAAGCAGGTCTAGTGAAGATCAGAGTTGTTTAACCCTGAGATGAGGGAAAATCTGAGTTTGTCTGTTTCAGAAAGTAAGGTAACTGAAGCTCAGGGTCAGTCACTATGGTAATGGGAGAGAATATTGAGTTCCCGATTATATATATTGTCATTTCTAGATAACTATTTGTTTGAACGGTATTATTTTTCTGCACAATCCTTCAAATATGTACATAACCTCACCCGCCCTCATGTAACTAACGTCACCCATTGTTGACATGCTCCCACATCCGAGTACATCATTTGTGTAGCATTACGTTTTTTTGCAAACAGCAGTTTCATTTACAATATTGGTCATACAGAGAATATTAGTAAAGCTACTGTATGCAGAGCCGTGAGGAAAGTGTGAAACGTTTTTGTTCCCTGGACACAAACCAGCGAGAGCCATTAAAGAGGATCCACATGATCCACCTGAATAAAATACATGATAGTTTCAATACCATTGTACCAGTTTTTACCAGTGATATTTTTCTTGTGATTAAATATGAGCACGGGTGTGTATTTCAAGTCTGTCTGTTGCGCATTCTAACTAACAGAGCGTAAACAATGTAATTTTCCAATTAAATTAGCTAAACGTATGGATTATGATCAGTGTGTACATTAAATATAGTATTAACTGACACAAACAGCAGTTTTCTCCAACGTCTTTTTTTCTAATTACGGGTTCATACTCGCCGTACGCTTGCATTAATATTTCCAGGTGTATGCCAACCAATTGTTACATATCGCCGTATATCATTGTATCATGGCTCCATTCATGCTGCCTTTATACTGTGTCCACTTGCTCCGAGTTTCCCATCTCAGGGTAAATCAACTCAGAGTTTAGGGTTAGACTCAGTCTGTTGAACCTCCTACTTGAAACGGACACCCAGCACATTTCTCTTTTTGTTGGAGGCAGTGTCAGATGCATTTATGATACACTTGTGGCAACATTTGACAAAAGTAAAAATACAACATCAGGCAATTTGGGTTGTTTTACTTTTTTCGCTGCTTGATCGGAACTGGATGGTATCGCTAGAGATCTTCGTAGCCGCTTAGCACTCCTACCGGCTGCTGTTTTGCTGAGACCGTTGTTTGCCTCAACGTCCGTTTTTCTGAGACTGCTGTGTTGCCGTAACTGTTGTGTCCCCTCAAGACAATCAAGGCGGTATCTCCTTCCCCTTTGTGCTGTGTCTCCCGTTTTATTTGCCGTGTTCACTGTTGTGTTTTCTTCACGGGGGACTTTCCCTGGGATCCCCTTTACTGCCCTTGAACCCCCTTCTCCGCCACTGGTAAGCCTCAGCACAATTATTTACCTTTTCTTTTTTTTTGGATGCGAATGTGTTTTTAAACTAGTTTTTTTATTTTATTGTAATTTATTGAAATAAAATGTATATCTTTTGTAAGTTGAACCTTGTCTTTGGCACCTCTTGTATACTGACCTGTGTGACCTTTAAATGTATATCTATACTCGCATATATACATCATATTCTCTGGGCGAAATTCCTAGGGTGGCGTTGTCGGTGTTAGTGTTCGTCAGTGCTCGTGCCGCCACACTAGCTAGCATGCCTCGACACAGTTTGGAGCTCTTAGAAATAACAGGTAACAACAATACAAAAGTAAATCACAATGTAAACTCTTTCTTTACAGGACTCAAATGTATAAACAAGATAAATAACTAATGTGTTTACAAGTTTTTACCATTGCTTCGACGATGAAACTGTAATGTAACAGATCTTATTTTGTTCATACGTAGAAACTGCGCTATAATCCGCCTGAAACAGAGCAATTGAATGAATGAGGAAATGAAAGAGCGATGTGTCATTGGCTGGGCTGCTGTCAGAGGGAGGAGACTGTGAAAGAAATTCAAGGTTTATAGAAAAACTTGCTCCCCACCAGGTTATGTTCAGTTACCATAGTGACTGACCCTGAGGTTTTGTTACCCCCCCTTTCTGAAACCGACTTGTTACGGCAAAGTTCAACAACTGCAGGAAGGGAATGTGTACGCTGAGTCGGAGATGCAATGTCATCTTTCATTTCTTCCAGTAACTGTAATATTGCACCGCAGCTAAATCCGTAACACAAGATTTAGTGTTCACTCAACGGAAAAAGTGTGGCAAAAATCCTTTCAGCTCGTCTCCTTCGCCTATGTCATCGTCTGGCTCGGATTACTGCTGTTTCACCAGCAGGCATATGTGAGGAAACCCACATTCTACATTTTTAAGAGGCGGGATATTTTGACTGCAAAACGAAGGGCGTGCTTCGACGGGCGGTTTCTGGACATAGATTGCAAAAGGCAAGAAGAAAGACTACTACTATAGGTTAGATATACAGTATGTTGTGATTCATGTAAATAATAATGTTTTATCCAACCTGTCTCACATAAATTTACAGTTACCTTTCTGTATGTCCTTTAATCCATTTACAAATTCCAAATTTACAAATAATGCACGCCTGGCTTGCTACTTGGAATTCTTTGAATCATTTCTGTTATAGGAATATAGGGATCCCTCCTCTGACGTTCTCCCTAGGGTTTCTTCCCTTTTTCCCCTGGAAGGTTTTTTTTTATTTTTTGGGGAGTTTTTCCTGTGCCCATGTGAGGGTCTCGGGACGGAGGATACATGGAGTTTCCACCTGTTTCCATGTTCCTTTCCTGCTCCTTAAGATCGAGATTAACAATTTGAGACTACAATTTGAGGCTTTACCCTAACACCTTCTCTCTCTAACTAATAGCTCCTCCCTTTGTTTCATTTCATCTTCTCTGTTCCTCAGCCTCTGTCTTTCCCATATTGCTATGTGGATGTTTACTTTTAGATAACTCTATTTTGACTGCTATTTTGTCTGCTAATTGTGCTGGTGTGTATGTAGGGGAAGCTGCTGACAGACATGGACATCAGGGCAACAACAGTGAAAAGAGGGCTGACTGGGGGGGAAGAGGGGACTTGAGTGTCTTTGGTTGTTCATGGCGGTTATGGGCTGCTGAGACTAGACCTCTTTTAATCCTTCCATGCCCCCTTAATTGGCACCTCTATATTTAAGGACGCATCAACATGAGATGGAGTTTTGGTATATTTCATTTGTAGTCAGAGAGGTTGTAAACTGATAAAGAATGTCCACGTTTCCACAAATGGTTGCATTTAAGCTAATCTTTATTTTCAGAGAAACATTAACGGCACCTTATATAGAAACAGCTCTGCTACCCACACAGAATCTGCCCAGTGCATGTGCCTGAGGGTGGACACAAGTACTTTTTTAAAGAAGCATTGCCATTTTATAATACTTGGATGTAATATTTAGCTTTTACATTCCTGCATCCAAAATTAGTCGTGCAACAGTGGAGCTACTTCTGAAAATATGTGCTAAAATGGATCCTGCATAAAAACACTCTCTGGTTTCTTCTTTGCTGGCACGACTGCTGCAACCTGCCAATCACAAGCAGCATAGCGTGCTACTACGTACTAGTAACCGCTAACTATATTTAGACATGCTGTGCTCATATAGCAAAAGTGATGCCAAAACAGATGCCAACATAAATATACGCACTTTCTTTAGTGTATATATCAATCTGTTCAGGCAACATTCACGCAACACACACAAACTGCTTGTCTCTGTTGTTGGAATTAGATTTGAGGTAAAAACGATTTTTTCTCAGACTGTAGCATGAGGTTTACAAAGACATCTTGGGCTGGTCACTTACCAATGGAAATATATTGGAGATATTAATTTAATCAGATTCCACCATTGAATCTGCTTATTGAATTATAAACCATTGACATCCTTTACTAAACATTGTCTACACATACCTTTGAAGAAAACTATTGAGTTATTCATCTTACTTTTTCTCATGAAAACACAACTCTTGACCATGGCTCATTGAGTGAAAGATTAGCCTACTCTCCACAGGATCATCAGTTCTACTAGTCCATGTTGACGTGTCTTTAGGCAAGTTATTTAACCCTAAAATAGCTCCCATAAACTGCCGACAGTGTGAATGTTAGTTACTGATGGGAAAGTGACACCTTGCTTGGTAGCCTGTCATCAGTGTATGAATGGCTATAAATGAAGCAAATAATGAGTGCTAGAAATAAAGGAAATACAACTCTCAGATGGGATAACTGCTATGACCACAAACACTGACTGCATGCTTACATTGCTTATACTCCTCTTTTGCAAATATATAAATTGTACATACTGTATACTACATACTGTACTGCACACATGCATATCATGTATTGATATTTATACATTTGTTCAGAGCTGAACAAGAAGGAGACATGTTTCTGATCGATGATAAATATTCTGTGTACAAATAAAAAGTCACTGACGTACAATCATGTGGAAAGATTTATGAAATGTGATGGGAATGTATCAGTGGGAGTGAGAGTTAACTCTGCTTAATAGAGCCCCGCAAAGAAACACCTCTGGCCACAATCCATTCAATTTCAATTATAGACATCAGTACATATGTGCATGTATGGACCAAAATTGAGTGTTTATTTGCTCACGTGCCTAAACCAGATGGGAATGTGTGTGTAATAGCAGCAGTGGAAGGTGATTAAAATACACACATATACTGTATATGTGTTAGTGTCAGTAGTATGGTCTTCCAGAGAAAGAGGGTCATGCTACATTGAAGACTGACTGGCGTGTCCTTCACAGCAGTGTGTCCTGCACTCTGGCCGTGGGAATGTAGAGGGCTCACATAAAGGAGCAGGCAGGCAGAGTCTGAAACCAACCCTATTCTGGCTTTCAACCCCTGGGCTTGATAATTGTTTAGAATTATGACACCTCTACTTCAGCATCAGTTTTAGACATGTCATGGACAATAAATTCTAATTTCATTCATAGTGAATGTTTTTCTCTTTAAATTAACGTTTTGAAAGAACGTTCTGTTTTGACCCATTTACCAAATCACGTGGCCGCCCTGTGTTGCCCCCGATGCTAAGGGGCACAAACCATGCACCACCATCGGACACGTTAAGAGGGAGACTGGAGTGCTGAAAGACAGAAAGATACATGGAGAAAAATGTAAACACAATGGTTTTGCCACCTCTTGTATTAACAACATTTGAGTCTACATTCTAAAGAGTAGCTTAATCTGCCTAGATGTGCTTGTATCATGTCATAAGGGTAAGTTGTTCGTCAGCAGCTCAGTGCAGTTAAGTACGCCAGGATGCCAACACAACTGACATCAAACGCACAATCACAACTTTAAAAACACATGTTCAAACAGAGCAGAACCAGCAACCAACAATGAACATCACAGAGCAACTGGCTACAGATGGAACAGAGAAGCCTTCTCTCCTAGCCAATCTCATCTATGTATCTGCCTCTGCAAAGATTCTGGGTTGGATAGTCTCGCTTCATTGCAGGTGTAAGTGTAAGCTGGTGTGAGAGAGAGCATCCAGAGAAAGGTACAGAGAAAGACAGAGACTGGGACGGACCAAAGCAGAGAAAGAGAGAGATTTGTGAGCAGATTAGACTCCCCCTTGGCGCCTGCCTGTGGTTCCAGTGAACTGATGTGTCACCCGCATGCTGAGGGTGTTAACAGCAGAGCTGGGGATAAGAGGTGGTTGGAGCAGCTTTGAGTTATTCAGCTTAATCTAGGATTTGGAAAGTTGCGTTTGTTTTTTCTCCACACAGTAATAGATCAACGAAGAAGAAAAGCCATAGTCTTCACTTTATTAACTGGCTTTGGAAGTTTTAAATGTACACTTTAAGACACCCACAATTTTTCTTTTTGATTAGATTCCCTGTTAACTGTCTCATCACCACCACAAAAAATACTGTATCATGTTTGCAATGAGACGTTGATAGCTATAGGACTGTAAGTGTATAGCTTGTTGGTGATGTATGACTACAGTGGTGCACTGTTTAGAAGGCTGGGGCAGATGTGATTCCAATCTTCTTAATTGAGTATTATTTTGTGTGTGTGTGTGGTTCTACAAAAAAACTGAAACATGAGTGCAGTGCTAAAACTGTACAGGAATAATGAGAGGTAACTATCTACAGCTAACTATTGATGCTATCTATAGCAAGCAAGGGATGAAAATTCACTTGCTTCGTCAACTCCATCAGTCTCATCAGTTAACATAAATGTAAACCATGGGTTAAAAATGCTATGTAAGTTGCTTTGGATAAAAACTTCAGCCAAAAGACATATACTGTAAATAAATATCTGCGCTCCAGGTGGCGGGCTTCTCGCTGCCTAGAGCGGATTGCGACATAGAGCTCTGTGGCATCAGCTGGTGCAACGATGTAACAGTGATTCTTCAGCACTGTTCTCCTGATCTAGAATCTTTTATCTTCAACTGTAAACTTTTTTACTCCCCCCGTGAGTTCGCTTCATTCAGCCTGGTCAGTGTTTACATGCTGCCGCTGGGCAAAGTGCAGGAGGCACGTCGGATATTTGCCGACAAGCTACGGGGTGTAGAGCGGACAAACCCCGACTCCTTAGTTATTGTCCTAAGCGACAGAAACCAGGACCACCAGAACAACGCTCTAGAAAGGGAAGGCGTGCGTCGAAACAACAAGAGTTGACAGAGTGGGAGCAGGGGGGATGTCCGAACTACGAGTGGAGAATGCTGTTTTTGATACTGGCACCGGTGCACAAAACATAACTCAGACAACAATGAGAGAGATGGGTACATTTACTTAAAGTTAAGGCAAGGTCAAAACCGGGAGATCCGTCAGCACGCAAACAAATCCAGAGGGGCAGCCAGGCAATCCGCAGACGAGATCAGGCAGGGTCAGAACCAGGATAGCAATAAGGCAGGAAAACTAATCGGAAAAGGAGCAGGCACGGAATTCGTGGTCGAAAGGCTGGCCAGGTCGGAACAGATTATGTTGGGACATAATGTGACAGGCTTAAATGGTTGGTTTAAGGACTGCTACCAACAGTTGAGTTCAAAGAGGCTGTGACTTACATTGGCTTCTGTGAGGACAGCTGTATACCATCCAGGGTGAGAAATGACAACGACAAACCCTGGTTTTACAGCGGAACTCAGAAAGCTACGACGGCAGAAGGATCAGGCATGTAGGAGTGGGGACAAACACTTGTACGCAGAGTCAAAATACAGGTTTAGCAAGGTGAGAGATGCTCTGATCTGCAACAACAAGTGATTCTCCTTCGGTTAGAGAGGCCTTCAATACCGTACAAACTATAAGCTTGATAAAACCCACTTAATGAATGACCTCCATCTGGCAGACGAGCTGAATGAGTTCTACTTCAGATTTGATAGGCATTCGGACAGTCCTGACTCCATCCCCCACAACTTCATCAACCTGCTCCAGACCTCCATCCCTTGCTTCCCCAGCCCATCAGGAGCGCATGCCTCTGTATCAATCTTCTTACCTCCACCCCACTCCCCAGTAACAACCATCTCTATTCTGGAGAGACACATTAACATGATCTTTAAAAAACAAAACGTACCAGCCTGCTTCTAGACCTCCACCATCATCCTTGTTCCCAACAAGCCCAGGATCACAGGACTAAATGACTACAGGCCCGTCGCCCTGACCTCTGTAGTCAGGAAGTCTTTTGAAAGGCTAGTCCTGTCCTACCTAAAAACATACCATTTCGGCTGATGTTGAAGTTATTTTACTAAGATATACAATTTGTTATTACCCTGCAATTTCTTTGATGAAAAAAAAGTTAGTCAAGTGAACTGACTGTAACATGAAATATCTGTTTTGAGATATAGAATATGCATATGTAATCCTTTGTTTTTTGGATGACTGTTTCTCCTTTTGCTCCGATTCCTTTCCCCGCATCACCACTGAGAAAATGTGCACAACTGCAAGAGTGTTCTAATGTGTGTGAGAGTATCTAATGGTTCTTAAGTGACACACATGGTTTTCCCATACGCCCTTTTATAGCCTTTTGCTGCACAACTCACCAGTGTCTAACCATCTGTTGTACTCTCTGGATACCTTTAATTATCAAATACCCTACTTTGTCCTCTCTGCAATCCCCCCATTTCAGAACTTTCCTGCTCCCTTTTGCCCCCACCCCAGTCCACCAAAAACGAAGAACCATAGATGTAAAAGAAATCCCAAACTTTTGATTTTAATTTTATTATTACATAGTCCAAAATCACTAATTATAATTTTGCCACATGCAACATCCTCTGTCCCAAAAACCCTCAGATCGGCACAGGAAAAACTGCCCCCCCCAAAAAAACATAGGAGGATCGCTCCCCTCCGCTCGGAGAGAACGCAATCGATGTCATGTGTACAGAATAAACAACTTAAAAGAAAAGTTCATTAATAGTAAACCAGGGCCACTGTAGGAACAACCACCATCAGATATATCCACCATTAGATATAATCACATCCGATGTAACCACCATCAAATAGCGGATATAACACTCATCCTACACTCACTACACTGGCTCCCTGTCTCATTCTAGTTCTACTACTCATCCATAAATGCATAAATGGACATGCACCTCTGCAAAAATGACTTACTTTCCAAACCTCCACCTGCACCTTTAGATCTGCAAGCAGCTTTCTCCTCTAGGTCCCAAACACCCATCTGCGCACCTGTGTAGCAAACCACTGGCTTTGGTATATGATTTACACAAATGTATGCTTTCTATACAGGGATGGAGACAAAGACTTGCATTCACAGACACTGTTTTATCAAAATGAGTCCAGAAAGGTTGCAGGTGTAGGGAGGTACCTCTTCAAGTGTCTGTGAAGGGATAAAGAACATACAGCCACACAAATACTGTAGGGTGGACATGTTTTCTAGTATGTTGCTTTGGGGGCTGGCTCCCTTTGAATTCATGCAAGTGTATGTGTTTGTCTGTATTTGTTAACAAATTATTGATATCTTTTGCCAGCGATGTCTGCTTCATCAGATGACGAAACCTGTCCAGAGATGGCCTTTTCATGATACAAGAATCATAAAACACATGTTTTTTTTCAGCGTTAGGGGGTTGGTAGACATGCTAGACAGCCACAATTACGTGAAGGACCACTAATAAATAGTGGAATTTTCATAATATGTGCCCTTTAAGCTGAAATCAATGTGGATCGGTTTAACAACACAACTGTATTTTTTCAGGATGAGCTCAGGAATATTGTAATTCTGACTCTCCCTGTCTTAAAGCAAGTAACATGTATTTTTTTCAACTCTTAAAGGGAATCATGGTCCCCTTACTAGTCTGTGATATTGGTCAGTAGGGCAGTCTTCCTTAAAGTGCCCCTTCAAAATGGACTTCAACTGTTGCATGGTAAGGTCATTTTTAATCTCCAGCATATCTTGAACACTGAATATTGATTCTATTGCAACTTCCATGACTTTATTATCACTGTGTCCTTTACTCAGGCCTCTCTCAATCTGATGTGTCATCTTTGTGTATTAAAATGTATCCTTCTGTCCCTTTTTCGCCACTTGGCCACAGATCGTTAATTGATCTTTTACTTTTCGGTAAACATTTTAGAAGCTGGTTTAAGGCAGATTTTAAGGTATGGTGAGAAAAAGTATAACTATAACAAGTACTAGGTTTTGTTGTGTGTGTGTGGGTAGATGCTGCTCCGATCTGAGCAGTGTGCTCTGGGGTTAATTAGGCGTATCAGAGACTAATCCTTCTCTGGGGTCATCTGTTGGGGTCAGGCCTAAAATGAGAAAAGGTCACAGCACCACCCGGCCCAATGTAATAATGATGGCTTCATAATGTAAACCTGCCTGAGTATTGCTTTTTCAGAGGTGATAGCGCCTGCTAGCACATGTGTGTTTGGACAATATAGATTTATGATTTTTTTTTGTAAAAAGTAATTTAATCCACAACGCAAATTAACTGCTGTTAATCCTTTTCAGAGGCTATTCAGTCATGTTTTTCCTCCCCAGCTGAATTGTTTTTGGCTATTTGCTCGGGTTAAATGGTAACAGATGGAACACTACTGTTGATTGGCCTCTGATCACTATTATTGATTGTCAATACAGTTAATAAGCTTTACTGTATTCAGCTGAGCATAGGCACAAACACACTGAGGGAGCGCCCAGAGGGAATAAACTGTTCTGCGTGTGTACCTCCTTGTATGTAATCCTTGTCCTTGTTGAGCAAGGACAAGGATTGCCACAAAATACTTCTTCACATAACACACACAGACACACCAAGTTGCACAAACACAAAGATGGCAGCTCATTGGCTATCGGTGTAGCAGCAGGGTGCCTCCCTTTCCACAGACGGATACTAAAAAAAAAAAATCCACCAACTGAACGTTGGCTGTCATCGACTCGATGGACTGTGTAGGAATAATAGCACTTTACTGGACTCAAAACATTAGACAAATGAAAATTACTTCCCACTTCCACCCCTCAAACGCCATCCAGGTCCCCTTGCCATTCCTCTTTCACACTCTAAATTTTATTGGTCATGGCCAAATGTGAGCTGTACACAATCAACACTATGCGACCAAGGCTGTGATAAAAGAACTGGATTATGTCAAGTTGACTTAATATCTTTACATTTCTAAACCACTTTTATGATAAACCTTTGTGATTTGTTGTTGTTTTTTTTAAATAAAGGAATGTTTTATTTCTTTATATTAAAAGTTGTTCATAATCTTTCACTCTAATGATGATATAGATCAGACAAGTAGTCATTTTTTTGGAAACTATGCATCGCTGAGAATACTTGCGTGGTGAACCAGTGTGATTGACAGCTCTACCTGGGTGGTAGAAGGCAGTGACAGCTCTGTCGCTGTAGAAACAAACACTGCAAGCCTGCCAGTCAATCAGAGCTGAGTGAGAGCCCCAGGGATTCATCGAACACATGCTGAAAATCTCAAGACCAAAAGACACATAAACACACACATACACACACAGGCATTCTTCTGTGTGCTACACATTTTTGATGGGTATATGAGCGTACGTGTGTTGAAGTGTATTTGTAGCCATGTTTGTGTTCTCCCCGTGTGGTGGGGACTGTTGTTGACAGTGTTTCTGGGTAGTTGTCATGGGAGAGTGCTCACTGAACTTGTGCACAGATATGCACGTACACACATACACACAAACACTAGTGCACACGGGTCAGCTTGTATTAAAAGACCAAATAAACAGAGGTTTCCACACCACCAACCCAACACAGACAAGACAAGTAGACATGAATTGAGAATACTGCAGGAGGAAATGTGTGTATGTGGAGGTGTAGAAGGAAATATCTTCCAGTTGTTGAAGCAGACGGTTGGATCAGTGGGGTGAGACCACACTGGTTGGAGCACCGTTTTATATTTCAGATGACCTTTTGACCGTCTTGGAAGTATAGTTCTCTTAAGTCAAATATGCTGTTACATCCAAGTGACTAAGTCTACATTGGGCTGCTATACCATTTGGCTGTGGCTCGGTACCGCAGGTAGCTCAGCATTCCCTGCAAAAGGCATCACACGTTTCTTTCGGTTTTCTGTCTTTAGTCATCACCCTGTTCACTTTATTATTTTACCCCTCTCTCTGTTGATGTCTCCTTCTCTCTTTTCCTTCCTTTTTTGACTGTCCTTTCTATTGTTCTCTTTGTCCTCCTCTCCCTCTCCGGCCGTCGTAAATCGTTGACTTGTTGGCTGTTGAAGTGTGAGGAATGGCAGATCTGATGGTTTCACACAGCTGCAGGTTTACTCACTGCTCTGCCCTCGCACTGGCTTTCAGACCTACAACCTATTTTTGCAAAAAGATACCATGCACACATAAGATCAATCAGGTTGTCTTATTTGAACCAATAAAACCATAGATAGATGGGTTTGTAGAACTTCAGTGTTATAGTTAAATTTGAAAAGATAAGTTCACATTTTTTCAGTCGTCAAACATATTATATCAAAATCCTTACATGCCGGATAAACTTTTTTTACTTGCCTGTCGTATTGGTCGTTCTAAAATAGGTATTGCTGTTATCTAATTGGATGAAACAAATTATTAAACTGAAGAAAGAAATTGTTCATGTTTAGACATGATTAGACAGCTACATCAGGTTACTTATCCAATTGAGTATATAGTTACTACTCAAAGTATGAGATCTGCTTATATGCATCATTTCCATAATAAAATAACTGTTAGCAGGTAAACATGGCGGGTGTGAACATGTTTTATTTACTCACTGAATCTCGGTTGCATCATAGAACCGAGTGAGCTGCTGTTTGAGGACGCGATTTTCTGTCTTCAGTCCGGCACCACATTCCCTTCCTCTCAGCAGACCTCTTATTCCCACTGACACACATTCAAGCCCGGTTCTCATTGTGGCCGCATCACAAACATTTAATATAGTTTGATTTAAGACCTGAGGGTCTATTGCACAAAAGTAGAATAAATAAATCCGGGATCACTGAAAAAGTGACGCTTGACTTAGTGCGATCCGCTCATCGCGGCCTAATCTGTTACACCCCACAGAAGGGGGAGCTAAATCAATCCAGGTTTACATAGCTGGGATAAGTGCGCGTCCACGGCCTACCCAAGTAGACCAATCACAGATTTACGCATGCAGAAATGGAGAAGATGCACTATTATATTTTTCAGCGGCTGAGCAGAAACTAATTATGGACATTTATGAGGAGATGAAGCATACAATATCCAAAAAAGGAAAAATGGCAGCTGTAATTAAACAGAGAGAAAAGCCTGGCAGACGTAATGAAGATGCGTGCCAACAAAAAGACTTTAATAGCACAAACTCAGGAGACAGGAACAAGTGAAGTTAACCCAGGGAGACCAGAAACATGAAACTACACAATAAAACAGGAAAAGGGATCAAACCGTGACACCCTCATCACGTTTACAATCGCTCACTCCTCACTGCGCAAGGGAGTTTCGCCCACCAACGACTACTACTCCCTCATTATTTCGTTTATTATCCGCCAGATCTTCTTGACCGGTCTGCAAAATATTGTCTCACTTGAAAACGGCCCTTGAGGCAAAAAAGGTAGGGAACCACTGATCTAAACAACTGCAATAGTAGGGTTTTAAATCAAACTCACAGGAATAGAGACAAATAATGCATGTTAATAAAAATACATCAGAACACATTAAGAAGACAACGGAATAACTGTTAAACATGATAGTTTCGGATGAGAGCGGCAGCTGATTTAACACTCCAGGATTAATCTTCAACCTGCTTTCCTGCAACCAAGTGAAAGCCAAATTCATCCAGGATAACTTGAACATCTCTGCTTAAACCCTTATCCTGGTTTCGTGCAAAATAGCCCTCTGGTATTGACCCGTACAACAACGCAGCAAAGACAAAGAAGAGAGAGGATCAGCAACAACTTTTGACCTCTCTCTTACTTACAACATCTTTCTTCACCACTCCCGCCCTCCCAACTTTCGCTCCCTCTATGTTATCGCACTGAATTGTGATCATGTCCGGGATTTCATCAGCTTTCTTTCTCTTCTATTAAGATTGATGGTCTGCTTGGCATAAACTGACTTGCACAGGGCTATCAGGCAAGGGCTACATGCATATGGAGACTCACACGGCCCTTCCCTATTGGCAGCAGAATATCAAAGATGAGGCCCAGGAAGGGCCAGTATTTTAGCTACATGGAAGCAAACACAAAGAGGATGTACACATAAACACAAACATATCCCCACATACATGGGTTTTTTTTCTACATATATGTGTGTCACGGTTTGGTCCTTTTATTGACCCTCCTGTGAGTTTTTGTCCTTTGAAAATCCTGAGTTTGCCTTTTGACAATTAAAGTCCCTTTTTGTTTGAAGTTTGCGTCTCACCTCCTTCCGGTCCACCTATACTGATCCTGGCATATGTGCATATATGTGTATGCGTATGTATATTCATTGTAATGGTAGGTTGTTTTTTAATGCATATCTGGCGAATCGTTTTTGATCGCAAAAAAAGAGCGAGTGTCCTGTGGACCTGTACCGGTTTGCGGCCCCATGGTTGAGGGCCACTGCGACCACTGCCATACGGAACGGAATTTTGCGTACATGGGTTGTCACAGTAAAAAAACAGGCCTAGACTTGATCTCTCTATATTGTATATGCATTATTTGTATATCAATTACTAATTGTTCAGTTTACTGATCTTTTGTCCTAATTTTACAAAAAAAATCTTAGAATTGTAGAACTGTAGAACCGTAGAACTGTTTAGTGTTGACATACTATCTCTACATTCTAGCTATGATATTTTTCCATATTTTCTTTTGGACCACTGTTTAGTAGATGCATATGTGAAATGCTAATTAATGAGATGTCAATATGTGCTCTGTATTTGGTAATGTGAGAGCTAGAGGGCTCACAAAGGACGTGGGGGGGTTGCTAACCCCGATGTCAGGCCCAAGAGCACTTTGAAGAACTTCTAAACCTGGCCAATACGTCTTCTGGAGAGGAGTCAGCGCATGAAGACTTGGTGGGGGGGTAACATCCATATCCCTGGTAGAAGTCACTAAGGTGGTAAAAAACTCCTGGTGGCCACGCAGACATGGCCAAAACTGGCAATGGACTGGGAGCCTGGGATGGTGGTTCCCATTTTCCAAAAAATAGGAAATTTCCCTGCATTGATTGGATAGCCCTACTTAGAAAGGTTTCTACCAGCCGCCACTGGTGACAGATCCATTACAACAAGCCACCTGGTCTCTCTGTGACTGCAGTAGAAGTTGTGTTCGTATCCCCAGTCATAAATCAGACACGTTCCTGGTGGGTGTTGGCCCTTGATCGCCGGCCCTTTTTGTGACTTTTATGACAGCACATCTCGGCACAGCCATAGGAGTGTGAACATCAGGTTTGGGGGTCTCGAGAACTCTCTGCTGTTCACAGATGATGAGGTCCTGTTGGCCTCCTCAGAGAGTGACCCCCAGCATTCACTGGGGAGATTTGTAGCTAAGTGTAAAGCTACAGGGATAATCGTTAGCCAAGATCTGAGGCCATGGAAACGGGAACGACTGGCAAACCCAAAAGAAGGAGTTGAAGATCTCGGTGTCTTGTTCACGGTTGAGGGTAGGATGGATTGGGAGATTGACAGTTGGATTGATGCGGTTGCAACGGTAAAACAGGCTTTCCTTGGTGAAGAGAGCTAAGCTGGAAGGCATGGATGACTCCTTAAGACCTCCCAATGGAGGGTTTTGGGCCCACCCAAATGGTAGACCTAGGGAAAGACCCAGGATACGCTGGAAATGTTGCGGGTGAGAGGAACGTCTGGATGGATGGTATTTGGTGCTTTTGTTCAGGTTCAAAGATTTCAGGAATTGTGACAATTCTTCCGTCTAGACATGACATGTCATTCACAAACATTCATACACGGAGCCCATACACAAGCTACCACTTTCCCATAATTATACAAATTCACATTCATCCTTTCAGGAGTTTTTGCTGTCTCGCCCAGGTATACATTGTCAGGCAATGCAGGAGCCTTACTTCTGATCTTCCAAATGAATGACAACCTGCTCTAGCTCTGAGGTAGATTACCCCCTCTTCCTCTGGGCCACAACACCCCACTAATAGATCGCAGTTCATGGAATATTACGGGGGGCACTGAGAAACAAGACCTGTGGAGATGACCATAAATCAGCTTAGCAGGGGGAGATTTGATGACAAAGATTTAATGGTTGTAAAGAACACCTGCAGTCTGAGATTCTTGCAACTCATCAAATACCAGATAGGCCATTAACGGGTCACACAGCAGTGACCGAGTTGAGCAAGCAACATCATCAGCACGCTCACTTGTCACCAGATTGATGGTTGTGAACAATGCAATAATGTCTTAAAATGAATGGTGGCAACGATTCAATAAAAAAAATTGAAAATCTTGTTTCGCACACATTTATTTGTGCAAAAACATATTCAATTACTGGTGGGTGTTGGCCCTTGATCACCGGCCCTTTTTGTGACTTTTATGACAGCACATCTCGGCGCAGCCATAGGAGTGTAAACATCAGGTTTGGGGGTCTCGAGATCAACTCTCTGCTGTTCACAGATGATGAGGTCCTGTTGGCCTCCTCAGAGAGTGACCCTCAGTGAATGACATTTGTGGCTAAGTGTAAAGCTACAGGAATAATCGTTTAAATTCCGTTAAATATTTCTGTTAAATCTCCATTAAAACGTATTATTAAAAAAATATATATATATATATATATATATATATATATATATATTTGCCACTGTCGGGACATTTATGTTTTATCTTGATGTTATGGAAAAACAAGAAACCCGTCACGAAGTGACAAGACAAGTTTCTGAACTGATCCCATTATAAAGATGGAAGCAGCATAAACAGTATTAATAATCTATCCATTTATCCTACGCCATTAGAGTGAAGTTGTCCAGCAGTAAAGATGTCTGGGATTTCATCACAGGGGTCCAGTAAATCTGTGTTTCTCATCTTTACCTGAATAATGACATTATGCCAAGACAAGAAAGGTTAGTTGAATATCATCTAGTCCCTTGTTTATTTTTCTTTTCCGAAGATTGTGTCTTCAAATACAACAGATGAATGGCCATCACCTAAAGTAACTTAATATAGAGTAAGATCAACATCAATAACATCCGTCTCTGCCACCTGCATTTCACCTTTATATTGCGTTATTTTACGTTTAGTGAAGGCTGGGAAAACCGTAGACGTCAACAGGCGTGAAGTCAACATTGAGTATATGAGCCAACATTGTGTATATTCCTATATGTGTGTGTGTGTGACAGAGAGAGAGAATCTGTGTGTGTGGTATGGATGCACCCTGTCCCTTGTCACTCAGAAACAACAAGCCAATCATTCCTTGATTCTAAAAAAAGCTCTCCTCCCCCTTTCCGTCCTCTCTCCCCCCTCACATGTGCTCCTCTCGTCAGCACCTCTCACCTTCAGAGTGACAGGAGATGACTGAGGAAGAGGCAGAAGTGCGGGGGAGTCTGCTGTGTTTGGGATAAATATTGGGAACAATCAGTATAGAACTTGAAAATAAATCAACTTTCCAAAGCAGGGAAGATTTAAGAACAGCTGGACAATGTTGGACTGCAGGATAACCTTTGTGCACTACACCTTTCGGACAATTTATATTCCGGTTCCCCTCTTATAAAAATCACAAACATCTGAGAAACCAAAAGTACATACTTAATGATTCTCTCATCTGATTGAATATCATAATCTCTTTTGTATTGAGATATTGGGATTTGTCGGCTCACATATGAAGTAGCTACTTTTGTCATGGATAAACTACCCTAAACACACACAGAGAGAGCGCAATTATTTTATCAGAATGCTCCTAAGCCTCTTCAGTTTATTCAGAATGCTGCAGCATGTGAACTGACAAGAACTAAGAAAAGGGATCATATTACTCCTGTAGTAGCTTCTCTGCACAGGCTCCCTGTTGAAGCAAGAATAGAGTTACGCTACTTCTCCTCACCTACAAGGCAGTTGCTGGTGAAGTGCCGTCTTATAGTAGTTTATAACACCGTACTGCCCTACAAGAGAGATGTGCTCCATAAATGCTGG
This sequence comes from Apeltes quadracus, assembly GCA_021346845.1. Lineage (NCBI taxonomy): Eukaryota > Metazoa > Chordata > Actinopteri > Perciformes > Gasterosteidae > Apeltes > Apeltes quadracus. The sequence goes on along the minus strand of CM037934.1, from coordinate 2,673,008 downwards.
GTTACTGGGTTACTGTTGAGAGTCTTAAAAAGTAGGATGGGAGCCAGCGCCTTCAGTTACCAAGCTCCTCTTCTGTGGAACCAGCGTCCACTTTCACATCATTTGAAATACAGCTTCGGAATTTCCTCTTTGACAATGCTTATAGTTGAGACTGGCTCAGGCTAGCCTGGACCAGCCCTCAGATTAGCTGCTACAGGCTAGAGCCAGATTTCTTAGAACACACCAAGCTCCTCTCTTTCTAGAGTAATTCATATATAATTTAATGCACATCACCAATTCAGCTTCTCCCCCTTATTTTTTGTGCTTTCTCGCCAAATGTCCATGGATCATGGTTCTGTTCCCTGGTACTAACACCTACCACTTCTAACACTATGAGCTGCATTACTATTACAGTCAACATTAATGCACATTACTCATTTTGTTTCTTCCAGGGAGTATTTGTGCATCCTCGCTACACAGGTTTTCATGTATGGATCTGGATCTGGAACCTTTTTCTGCCGCTGACAACTGCTGCAGCTACATTACATGGCATTTAGCTGAGGCTTTTATCCAAAGCAACTTACAATAAAGCTACCACAATCATTATCAATATTAATCACATTAATATTACTGCGTCATGAACCAACATCACCAACTTTGCTTCTTTCCTGAAGTCTTTGTGCTTTCTCTCTCCACGGGTTTCTGTGGACAGTGGTTTTATCTGATGGTGGTTGTCTGGCAGGTAGTCCTGACTGGCTTACAATACTGTTTGAACTGTTTGAATCATTTCTGTCATAGTAATTGGACGTACTGTACATATTTTATGCTGTTCAGTCTATACACATGACATCCACTGCAGTCTTTCCATCCCGGGAGAGGGAATCTCTCTTGGAGGAATTCTGATCATTTTTAGTTTTTCTGATATTCCAGCTGCCCAGGTTGACATAGAAAAGCCTCAGTGACAGCAAACATACTTTGGAAAAATGATTTTTCTATTCTTTCAGCGGCGTAGTATGACTTTGTTGTTGTGGTGGTGGTGGAGGTAACGCAGCTAAACACCCTGTTGTTACACAGAAATGTGCACACTCACACATCTCCACCTCACCACAACCCTAACTATATTTACTGTGCACCTTGCCTCTTGTAACTAGCCAATTCAACAGACTTTTAGGTATTTTAGTAGTTTACATGACCGTTAAACAATGACGACAATGAGGATGTGACAACAACGTGTGCCTTCGTTTTTTCTTTCACACAATCTCTGCCTGTCTCCAGTGGTGTTTATCATTTCTTTGCAATCCAAATCTGTTACAACCCCCACACACAGAAACATACACATTCTCAATACCCCAAGCACATACATGACTGCAAACTCTTAAACATACTGTCTTCCATTCTTCCTTTCAACAAGGAAGTGTTGTATTCTAAGCATGGCACATGCTTTAAATATTTAACATTGTGAAAAGAAAAAACTTGGTTAAATTAACAACTGTTAAATTACTAAGATATTGGTGACATATGAAAATTTAACATGAATATTTTATTTGGCTAGTAAAGGTCACAGAACACGTTTATGTCCCCAGGCAAAGAGCGTGCTGATATACCACATTTTGTAATGGAAAGCTTTTTGGTCAAGTTCAGGGTAGGCTGTTGCGTACCTGAACCCCTTAAAAGAACAGAAGCAGGTGCGTCAGGTGTTTTTTAAGTGCGACGGGTTACGCAGCCCTGAATGCCCGGCCCGCTTTTTCCACGTTATATAAATAGTCACTTCCTGCAGTTACGTCTGTGTCACACAAGGGAAGATGTAGCTTGGTCAAGCCAGACGTAGAATATGTAGATTAGTCCGTCATCCATCAATCTCACACAGCTTTAACCTTGCCAGTCCATAACTGTCTCAGGGATGTCTCCCATGGTCTCTTATGGCTATAGTGTCACCTTTGTGACAGGCTCCTGGTGGTGTCTGTAACCATTTGTGTTGCCTGAGTGGTGAAAAGGCCCTGTCTGTGGTGAAATTTGCTAGATGCCTCACACATGTGTTATTTCAATAACGATTGATAACATCTTTTGTTGTCATTACATGCCTGGTTGTGTTAAGACAATCAAGTTAAAAATAAGTTCAAGGTGGTATGGTAGTGTAAGGTAACTTCCTCCAAAGTAGGCAATAGTAACTGTTTCGGGGCGTCCTCGCGGGAGATGAAGTGCTTGCTCATAGTGCCTTGGGCCAGCAATGTTTCCTACCAATTTGTATGCAGCTTCACTTCTGTCACTGGGTTACATCGGTTGAACTCCTTATCCAAGATTGAAGGAAGTCTCTCCGTGTGCACGTGCACATCCTAGAAACATACTTAACAAAGAGTCGCTTTGGTCAAAAGGGGCAAATTAGTTTTGTCCAATTGGCAATGGCAATTGCATTACCTGTCTTTCGTTTTTGTCTGTCCACAATTCAACCTGGTGCTCTTTCAGCACAGGGAGGATTCATTCGTGGAACTTTTTGGACCAAAAGACATTTACACCCATGCCAGGGTGTCATTTGGTTTTCCTTGACGAACCCAGATGTCTGGAGTCAAATGTGGGCAGAGACTTGTGAGGCACAACCTCCTGGCTGGCTACCTGGCAGCCCTAAAGTCCGAGAGTTAAACAAGAAGCCCTGCTGTCCTCCACTGAGTACACCCAGACTGTCCGTTAGAGTTCCACTGGGAGATGAGCCAAGGAAGGTACTCTGATGATTGGCAGCGGCAGCCATCTTATCAGGGCTGACTGCGAGGCGTGGTGAGGGAGAGAATGTGTAACCGTACAGGCTGTAAGGCGGTGTTTGCAGACGAAGCCCAGCGTAACCCTGTGGGGTGGGGCTGGATAGATAGCCAAGTGGAGAAGCAGGGAGAGGCAGCGCACAGAATCCTTCACCTTCGTAAGCTGATGGACCTCTGGGAGAGGGGAAGGGCTCCGGGGGGTTGCTATAGCGATGGAGAGGATGGGTGGGTCGGCTGCAGGTGTAGTCAGGCGGGCTGTGAGGGCAAACCTGGAAAGATGAGGAGCACGGAGATGTGGAGAGCAGGTGAGAAGACGTTCCGATTGCACAATGAGCTCCTGGGATCCCTATGAAGAACAAAATCAGAACGGTTGGAAAAGAATGACACACGTATCTGCTTGATTTGGATGGAGGGATGATTGAATGATTTGTGTTAGTGTTACTGTTTGAAGCACATACGAAATATTTTAGTAAAACCTCTTTGGTAGGATGCCGGGGTGAGAGGTAGGAGACAGAGAACGAGGCTAGATGACTTGATTTATTCTCATTGCAGACAAATCCAATTACTTAACTCTACCTTGCTTGGTAATGCCAGGGATGTCCTCAAATGTGAGTGTTCGCAGAGATGGACGCCAGAAGGCATAAGACTCAACCAAAGCCTCCAGACCCATCCTGTTCAACAAACATAATTGCAGTTAACACGCATACATCAACTTTACTGAATATCATTTTCTTGTGATCTCCTTGGCGGTGGGCCACACTGAGAGATTTTTCCAATCCTAATAATGTCGAAAATGTGATGGACCGCACACCTTACAGCATGTAATTGGTGTGGAGAGCTATGATTTACCCTTTTGCATACTAAGTGCTCCTCGGGGTTCCCCTTCACAAAAGGGTATTGAATCGTTCATATTAAACATGTTTTATATACTTGATGTACTTCGGAACAAGTTATTATTAGAACAGGGAATCTGTAAAGATACATTTTAGCACCATTGAAAAATGGGGCTTTGCTGATCATTGTTGAAAGTTCGGCCCTGAATCGGCTTGATTCTCCATCATTAGTCACTGATGCAGCTGCAGTTGCTCTCCGCCAGAATGCCTCACATTACGCCAACCACCTGGCGCTATCTTAGTTGCCCGTGGGGCCTCTTTGCTCGTCTCCATGGAGACCACAGGTAATGAGAAGCATAAACGCCACAATGCGATTGGCTGCTGCAAGCCAAGTGCACAGAGGTAATTGCTTTCACACGGCTTTTACGGGCGAATCAGGACGAAGGAGCAGGAAGCCGCAGCAAGGATTTACGAGGTGGGACTCCCCTTCCCCCCAATCTTCGCCTCCCTCCTCCTCTAGGTGGGGCAGAGGGTTTGCTGTGGCAGGTTAATGCGAATGCTCTGTTAGCCCTTGTTAGCGAGAAGATAAAAGTCTGCCCCCCGCAGGGTTGTAGCCACGGTGATAATTTAGACAAGCTGCCCTGAGCGGTTGCTCCAAAGTAACCTATCAGAGCAGAAGTTTACATAGCAAACTGCTTAACTCTTCCTATAACATTTAAAGGGAGGCTGTTTTTCAGCCTTCCTGAGTTTAACTTTTATAGGCTCAGCTGTCAAGCTTATCCCTTTTGCGGTTATTACTTTCATCCCTCTCAGATTTTCGATCTCTAAGAATTTCTGTTAGGCCCTCAGGGCAGAGCCTGTTTGCAGACAGTTGCTGTTTTACTGCTATGTTGTTTTAATGCTGTGTTTATATACGTTTGGAGATTGGTTTATACGGATTTTCTTCAGGACACCATTGACTTTTATTATTTTGCTGTTGATGTTTATGTTCTCCGGGCCGACTGGAATCTGACGCTCCATTGAGGTTTGTTAATGTGCATTTTTAAGAAAGCAGAATTCAAATGAAAATGCACCATTTGATATACAGAAATCCAAATAGCATCTGACATAGTTTAGTTTAGTCCATTTCTTTTCTTCCATTTAGAAAACATTTAATTAAAGGGCGATGCACATTTTCCATGAAAAATAAAATTGAAATGTACAAAGCTTTGCTCCCCATACAATCAGACTGAAATAGCTGCTACAACATTAACAACCTACTCAGAACATACGGCAGTCCCACGTTACCCATAATGCACTCAATACTATCAAAAACCGTTGAGGCTGAATTGAACTCACCGGTTTCTGCCAGAGTCTCTGAAGCCTTTGGCAAAAGGGTTTCTGTCAATTTTTAACCTTGTAATCTGAAAAGGGAAAACAAAATAAGATGTTGTATAACATTTTAACATATACTGAGTAAATGGTAATAGATGATATTTTTTACAGCCCAAATAATTGTTCATCTCTATAAGATTTTAATCAAATCAATTAAAAAATCCATTAATGAGCACAGTTTGGTGCCAAGTGTGCTGTATGTATGTGTTAAATATATGTTAAAATATATGTACTTCTTGTTTTTGTGAGTACAAATGTTTTTGTGATACATTTTACGAGTCCATGTTTGTTAATGTCTGTGAGTTTGCCAAAGGACTGTGGTGGGTGTTCAAGGCCAAGCTCTGTGACCCACATCCAAGGTGACTTTTATAGGCACCCCCACCTTGTTCTGAATTCAGCCATCACGGGTTGTGGGCCAGCCAAGCCTGTGGAATTCTATGGAAATGTTTATACAGGCTGCTCCAGTGCTAAATCCATTAAAAAACTCTGCCTTTCTCCATTGAAGACCCTCGCATTTTAATTTACTGGGCAACATTTCTGAAACATGACATGAGCATGACATGATCAGTGAATGTTAAAAAGCTAAAAAAAGAACAACTTTAAGTAGGCAATGTCATTTTTAACAATCAGTCCAATAAGTGTCCCGTGGTGGAACTGGTAAAACACCAATGAAAACTGTGGGGCCTTTCTCTTTCCCTTTGTTTAGTAAAATAATAATAATAAGAAGAAGAAGAATCTGCCTTTCAAGTGCACACCAGACCAAGGTAAATAATCTAAAATGGTCATAACCATAAGCCCTCCGAGGCAAATTTGTAATTTGCGATTTTGGGCTATACAAAATAAAATGAATTGAATTGAATTGAATAATGCAGATATTGCTACTGATTTTACCTTTTGTTGCCCCTTACAGTTCTGAGCTAAACGTGGTATTAGAGATATGAGGCTTTAGTGTCACATACTGACATTTATTTTAAACCCTCAATCATTGCCGGTACTTTGGCTGTTTTAGCAGCTTGGTTTTTAGAGGAAATGCGCTTGTGTGGAGATCAGCTGTACCTGTTGGTTCTGATATGCTGTGACTGTGGTGAACACAGTTTCAGGAAAGGCAAAGGTGCGGGTGCCATCCCCAGCAGGGATGGCTCTCACTGTGGATAACTCCTCTCCGCACTCCTTGCGGATAACATGGACTCTGGGCTGGTATTTATGCATTGAGTGCAGGATGATCTAAACAGGAGAGGAGAGATTACTCATTCAGGCTTAAATTACAGACAGGTCATGTTATCACACGTGTTGTACTCAATACCGCCCATTTTTGGTGCCAAACCGAGCCAGAACGAAGCCATAACAAACTTTCAGGAGGGATATTGTGTACTCATCACGAAGAAATATATGAATGCTTCAAATGCTTCGAAACATTAGAGCATTGGCTACAATATCCACCCCAAACACCAAAATCCGAAATATGATGCAAATGAGTGATATGGCACACACTGCGGTTCTTGACTGTTATGTACATCCTTCACAGCAAAGAAAACAGCTAACAAACACTGAAACGCTCGCCGAGACAACGTGGATATAAGTATCACTTCTCTCAGACCAACCATTCCCAAAACCACCGCAAAAAGAACTACCAAGCATAATCCTATGAATCATAAATGCCCCTTATCGTCGATGTTTGAAGAAAATAATGAAATGAATCTGTTTATTTTATGCGAGATACATACATCCGCCATTGCACCAGAAGCAATTTCAGCGCTTTCCGTGCAGTTTTCGCTCTACCCATTGTGGCTTTTGGCTTCTGAAGGTGTCGATCATTTCCCGTGGCTTTACTTCGGATCCAGTAGAATCGGACAATTAAAAAAAGTGCCAAACAGAGCCGGACAGAAAAAAATGATCGTGGTTTGCCATTTTCGGAGCAGAAGTCAAAAAACAGCCTCAGAGTGGAACAGGTTGGGTATTGAGCATGAAAGCCTGCATACATATATGCATTGTGTGAGCACCTTGTATGAACGCCTGGAAGCTTATTTCAAATTATTCCACATTGGTTCTTCAATCTCATCTGCTTAAATGTTTTCTATATTTTAAAGCATGTTGAGCTTACCTAAGATACAATGGGAAAATACAATTGTTTGATTGCTTGATTGATACATGTAACTGTATTTCAAAAGAAGCTCAGAGAGGGAATTGAGTTTTATGGGATAAACATGTTGTTGTCATATTTCTTTTGAAATTTTGATTTGCAGACTTTTAATCCTACGATACAGTTTTAAAGGATACTAAAAGACAGGTAAAATAATCAGAACACAGAAAATAGATTATGTAATCATATAATAGAGATGAACACAATTTTATAAAATTGTAATCTTTTTTCATGACACATATACTAGTATGCCAGAAATACTTCCTGTCAGTATTTTGTGCCCCACTTACATGTCCTTGGTCGTCCAGTTCGTTGTTGGTCAGTTTCAGTTTGTCAAAGCTGACCACCTGACGCATCCACGTCTCTCCTGAGGCGGGAGAGTCCGGGTGGATGTAGACTCGAGGCGGCACAGGGGAGTCTGCATTCCCTGCTACCATCCACTTGGAGCTGTGGTACACGTACCTTCACAATTCACACACGCAGCGATGTGAATGAACAGTTTGCATTGTTTAATCCTGCTACGCACCATTTCACATGCACATCAAAAGATGTGCCAAGGAAAAAAGACCAACAAGCAATAATCACATATCACAGATAGAGGGTTGAATGCCACGAAAATGTAACATAATTCCATCAATGTTGGAATTTTCATTTAATTGTAATCTGATTGTCCTGCTTTCAATGTACTGCAGCATTGTATTTAATCTACTTCTATCCCAATATATATTACATTTTTGTTCTTGCTGTATTTTATAGCCTATCTTAAGTAAAATGTCCACTTACATACTAAAGCAGACCTAAAGGTATTTTAATACCTACTATTTTTGGTATATGGAATTAAATTATATGTGAATACATATTTTAGGCTGTAAGTCCAAACAGCTTTCAAACCTAATTAGTTCCTCATCTGGTCGAAAGTCTGTCCATCACCTGCCGTTAAGCGTTTGGTTGGAATAGAAAGCTGCAGACCCCCCCTCCTTTGTGGCATGATGTGTGTGCATGCATGAGAGTCGCACATTTTATCAAACCATATATGTTGTCGGAGCGTCCGAATAACATGTCATATAGGACTCACGCTCCACCAAGCTGCTTAATGTGCCTCCATGTACGGGGTTACGAAGTGAAGGCGTAGGCTTGAAGCGCCGTGCAAAGTAACAATGCCGCCGCAATAACGACCTATTGTTTTCTGCACTACGGGAGCTTTTGCTGGTTTGACCTTCTAGGGTGGAGAGGTTTGGCAACCAAAAGGCAATTTCCAAAGGGAATGGCAAAACCACTGTGACAACAGTCTGGTGCCAAGCGCCATTTGAAGGGACAGAACTTGCCCTGCACAGATTATAAACATATGTTGTCTCAGGAACAGTCTATTTAAATAATACATGTTAGCGATAAAGACTGTAATAGTCCGGCTCTACAGCACGAGCACTTGCCAAGTTTATTTATAGCTTTGTTAACGTTTTAAATATTTTTACAATATTTTTCTATTTTCCTAAATCAATTTGTAATAACATTTTAACTATGATCAAATATTATTGTAAAATGTATTTCATCACAATGTTACTTGTACTTTCATTGGATTGTGTGTGTGTGTGTGTTGTTTTACCTGTATCGCTTGTTGTCCACGGGGATGATATCCATAGCAATGTAATACTGCTGATGTGGGTCCAAGCCCGTAATCTTCACGCGCATAGCGGGGAACATCCGCCTGACAGGGAAACCAAATAAATCATCTGCTTTGGGGATTTCAGACCGACATCAGGATTTACAACATAGTAACAACTACACTGCTTCAAAACAGTAATAATAATAACACAAATATCAATATAGCGTCAAAACTTGTGTCTCATCATTAAAATGTTTTCATTCATATTTGTGCAAATGTTACAGACACTTCCTCTTTTTGTTATTGCTTCACCAATATCTGAGGACGTCATTTTTAGCCCGGCTCTTACCGTCCGGCCTTGGTAATGATCATTTCTGTGCCAATCTCGTGGAACCGCTTCCACAGGTCTGACCCTTGCAGGTCCACTCGGGGGTCCTCTCGGGGGTCCTCTCCGCTTCCGGTCCGCGGCTCTGTGCACAGAGTTCCGGGATGTGGGCTCTCCAGCAGAGCGTCCTTGCTCTCTGCTGCCCAGAAAAGAGGCGAGATGGACAGCAGCAAACACATACAGGCCGAGCATTAGTCCATAGCAGGCATATGTGGAAACGTAACTATAGAAATAAAAATAATAGATATAAAATTTAAAAAATGGTTTCATAATGAATACAAGCTATTTTATAAGTACACACACATTACAGCACTACTCCCGATAACACAGTCCTATAATAATTGAGACCAATTGCCTGACATACAAAATAATCTTACCACACACGGAAAGTTATATATTGCGGGGAAATAAAATGCTAATGGTTACGCTTGAGAATTGACTGTGTATACAATTTATCTTTAAACTAAGGTCACCCTGCATTCATTACTGAATGTATAACAAATGTAGTATATACAAGAGAAATGGTGAATTAATCATAATTAAAATAACTAAAGTTGAATTCCCAGAGTTTTAATTATGTTTAAATATCGAGGAAATGTTTTCACGCGTTCGTGTGTCTCGCCGCTGTGGTTATTTGCGCTATTCAACAGTCCCCGCCAGTTGGACATTTATTGACATTAGACATGGGCCTAAGAGGCTGAAGGTGCAGAATGACAAATCCTTAGCCGAGTGCATTATTAAGGTGCATATTTAAGTATTACTATTTCATGGAATTCTGTTTTCTAGACCTCCAAGCATATTTCCCGTGACAGTGGCCACTTTAATGCGGTGCTGATTAGCGTAACACAACCCATAAGCTCCACATGTTTAGCCCCGCTGGCAACACTCACATTTTGCCTTTACTGTGAGGCATTGTTTGCGTTTTTTTGTATATTTTCCATTTATTACAGAATTAATTTCCCGAATATACAGATGAGAGCATCATTGTCCTAAAGAAAAAGCAATGCAGCTTCTTAAAAAACGCAGGTAGTTAAGAGTATAAAACCAGCCTTTTAAAATACTATAGACAATCCTATCCGTAGTAACTATACGGGTTTTTTTTTAATATATATTAGTAGATGTCAGGTACTCACGGGATCCGTCACTCGCACAGTCGGCCTCGCTGCACCGGTCGCCGGTGCACGTTCCATCGGCTCGCGGCCCCGTTAAATCAGCGACATCCGTCCCGTCCCCGTAGCCGTGGGATTCGGCCTCCTCGCCGGCCGTCCGGCGTCTCTTCTCGGTTCCGATCAGAGCCTCTACCGAGAAGGCGTGTGCTTTGACACTGAGCGCGCACGGAGTTCGCCGCTTCTCTGCCATATTTCTTACTGTCGGGGAAGAGGAGCGAGGAGAAGGGCACCGTGTCACTGGTATGCGGGGAGCAAGAAAAGTTCCAATTCCACCGGGACCATCCGGGGCTTTGAGGCGACGTTGTTCCTCCTCGGACGAGTTGGAATAAAGTCTCCGTTATCCTTGGGAGGGGTGAAGATTTCGGACAGGATCAACAAACAGGCTTTACAGGAGAGACAGAGCGGGACCTGCCAATCATAACCAGGAGCAGCCAATCAACAGTAATCACAGCCCCCGGAAAGTTGCGTCCTGGTCCCGCCCGCTGCCGCGGGGGCCGCGGGGGCCGCGGGGGCCGCGGGGGCCGCGGGGGCCGCTCGTGCTGCCTTATGGGGAAAAAGTGGAGGTGGTGAATGAATCATGTCTTCAGGTGACGGAGAGAGAGGAGCGTGTCGTTTGGGCATTGTGCACATTTTCACACCGCGGCCCATCGGATACCTCCATGCCTTCCCATCCTGGAAATGAGAAAATTAACTTTTTGTGTATTTGATATCATATATAATTTTATATCGTCACATTATACATATTGTTAGCCTGCCATGGTCACCGTACTAGAAAAAATATATATTTGCTCGAATATCCCCCCTTTTGTGCCCTAACATGTGAGCACCGCTCTATGACTCACACTCAATGCAAACAGCATAACTAGCTGCATGCAATACACACTTGAACATTTTATATGGGTTGGTTAGATTGTGGACAACGAAATATCAGTAACATTGTGCACACAGTCGACTTTACTGAACTTGCACTGAAAAGAATAAACACCAACGTATTTTTCTTTTTAGGTTTCATCAAATCCAGTCCACTGAAACAAAACAAAAATGTAACCAGGTGTACAGGAGCACAACCAGCATAGGTTGACGGTGCATGCTTTTTATATATAAAGCGAATGGCTTATAGGCAATATATGATTAAGGAAGTATAGTTAGAGCGTCAGAGAGGCCTCAATAACCAGCTGGCCGGAGTTGCGATGAGCTGGAATGTTTCTTTGCATGTTTGCAACCAACATTCCACACTTTAAAAGGTGGCGTACATAAGCGTGCGGTCACGCGCGTAATGGGATGCGGATGTGTACGCAAACATTTGGAGGGGGGCTGTGCGCGCTGCGGGTTCCTAAACGTATTTCTTGATGGCGGTGTTGGGAACCCGTAGAATCAAATGAACACACGACTGAGCGCAAATAATAATAGGCCCATTCTAAAAGAATTTGCAGGATTTAGCATAATTCAAATACTATCGATCCTTAATTCATCATATAATCCGTCCTTAGTATTTAGTATTTTTAGGTCCCCAATACAATGTTGAGAGAAGAATTACGTTTGATTACGTCGATCCGATTAGTTGCATAATTCCATTAGTTGTACATCGGCGACTTTCCTTCCGCTAGGATCACTGCACAGCGTCGGGCCTCGTGGCTTGGTGGTTAGATAAACAGCACGTCCCAATCGTTTGTGGCCATGAATTCAGTGTGAATGATTTGACGTCACGGGGAAGGTCCTGCAGATATCGGCGTGGGTCATCAGCTCAAAATGCGTGTGTTTCACATCCGGTGGGCATTTAAGAATGCCATATTTCTAGATGAGTCGGAGTTCAATTGTTCACGTTCTGTTTGAAATTTTGATTAGGCATTAAACAAAATCCCAGTGATATAATATCTTACTATAAATCTTTCGATTTTTTTTTTGTCTTTCAACATGCATAATGAAAGGGGGAACTTTTGGTTGAAAAATAATTAGCATTTGATAAAATGACATAAATGACATAATGACATAAAATGACATATGACAAAAGCTGAGGTGTAAGCATGATTTTTAAGTAGCATTGTTTACAAAATGAAGATGAAATTAAGGGCATTCATTATGGTACATTTTTTCATCATCATAAAATGATAACTTGTTAATGGAAAACACATCTATTGACATCTTGAAAATTACAATAACAAGTGAGAATGATGGTAATCAATAAAAAAGTATTGATTCTACTAGCAATTTAAAAGCTATTATTTCATATTTCATGGGTTTGGATAATACAATTGTATTTCAAAGACATTCACCCCTCGTAACAGTAAAACCTCTGGCTCTCATTAGCCCCACAAATTTACATGCATAAATGTTATTTGGTTTGTTATTCAAATCTTATTTCCTGTCTGTCTACACTAAGAAACACAGTTTTGTTGTAACAATGTGTATTTAAATTACAGGCATTGTGTAACAACATCGGATTGTTTTGTCATTAATTACTTTCTTAGCATAATTATGATTTCCATTAATCTATCAGTGAATGCTTTTGATGTGAAAGTAAGACCAGTCCAAGCAGCCCAGCAAGTCTGTGCATCCTCTGATGAACGCTTTGCACTTTGCGGAAAAAGGCACTGCATTGTGTTTTATTCTTGCACTTGTGTTTATATGTATATAGATGAATACACAGTAGTCAAATAGGTAACGTAAAACATTACCTTAACCACAACATACTGTAGAAAATCACAGTAAAAATGGATGTATTGTATAAAAACACAGTTATCAAAAATATATTGTAAACAATAGCTGTAACTTGATCCATGTGTCAATGCTTTGGATGTGAAAGGCGGTAAGAAGTGAGCGCAGTCAAGGCAGTCAACTCTGTGCATCCTCTGATGAAAACTTTGCACTTTAGTAAGTGGAAAGCAACACCTGGGCCTTTGTAATTCTTTAATTTATTTCGCTCAGGCTGCTCTGTCAGTATTCAGATTCTCAATGTGTCAGCACCTGGATTTGATTTGATGAATTACTGAAAAAACCCAATTAAGTGTTATCAGTCTTTAATCCGTGTATGGGCATTTTTAAATAGATTATTTTGGTGTAAATTATACACCGCTTTAATTGGATGGAACTGCCCAGTATAGACGATAAATACATTTAATTTGAATATATAACAAATTCACTTTCAATAAATAATAATACAGGACTACTAAGCCTGTTTTTATCTATTAACGTCCACCATGAACTAGGCCCTACATTTTACCAGTCAAAAAACGGTTTGGACTTAATTCAAGTCAAACTCTTATTTAAAAAATAAACGTTGTCACTTTGATGATAGGGTTTGGCCGTTCATTACAAACCTTTAAAATAATTACCTGTGAGCTTTGAAGGGTAGGGTAGAAATTCCGTTGCAGGGGTGTCTGGGTAATACATTGTTAACAGTTATTTAGTGCGTGCTAATGGGCACGTGGATCACTGCCAGGGCTTTTATGGCGGAAGTGGCATGAGCTGTGGGGAAAAGTGTGTGTGTGTGTGTGGGGGTGTGTGTGTGTGTATGTATGTGAGAGAAAAAGAGAGAAAGTGGAAGAGATAGAGAGAGAGAGAGACCTATATAGTGGAGAGCTAATGTAGGCTATAGGCCCCTTTTGTCTTCATGTGTCATTTTGATCTTTCTCGTAGGCAGGATTAAGGGCTATTGATGTATGGCGGGAGTCAAACATCAGTGGGACAGCAATATTTACCGAAAGAGATGCAGCACCCTGCTTCAGCCATCTGCCTCCAGCCTCATTCGGGGGTCCCCCGAGAACCTTGCAGCCATTCCTGCGAGGCTGGATCCCAGACATAAACTGCCGGATCTACTGCATGGCTCCACTGGGAAAGTCATAACTTGAACTGCATTTCTACAGCAGCTTTGCCAACACTGCAAAGCCCACGGCCGCGAGGGCCCCTAGGAGCATATCCTGCTTATGCTGGCCCAGAGTCACTCGTCATCCAAGTGAAGTGACCCCTGCTCTTTTTCATAAAGTTAATCTTCCATTGAGAACGTGGCATTTACTGATGCGCTTGATAGAAATTGATGGATCTATGACATTTATTGAATTATTTTACGAGCCAGTTCTGGTTGTGACGCCGTTTATTCAGCCCTCTCTGTGTCTGTTATTCAAGTTGACCTCTCGCCCTGCTCAAAATTCATCAACACACACACACACACACACACACACACACACACACACACACACACACACACACACACACACACACACAATCACAGACAAACACAAAGACACACTATAGAGAGATGCGGTGAGAGACAGACTCTTTGCATCTCTGAGTTACAGCCTGAAGCTACTTGACGCGCGTTGGATTAAAAAAAATAAGAAATGCATTGTTGATCTAAATGTCGGTCACTATAGCCTATCAAATCCTTATTTTAACATGACAAAACTGAAATGAAGTCAGGACAACTCTTTCACTGACCATAAAAACATTTGCTTAATGTCAAAATTGAGGTTTTGACCAAATATTTGCTATCCTTATTCCAGCAAGCAAAAATGCACTGCACTGTGTTTTACACTGTTATAAAATCCCTGTGAAATCCAGTTATTTACTTTGTTTGTGAGTAGTGAGCAGCTGTAAAAACTATTTCACAGTAATTTACTCTGTATTAACTAAAATAATACAGTAGGTAACCATTTTGAAAATGTGAGTAACAAGTATTATACTAGAAACTATAGAAATAGAAAAACAGTAGTCAAAAAGTGCTGTAAAACATTTCATTAACCACAACTTACTGTAGAAAAGATCACAGTCTAACCTTGTTTAAGTACAATAATCAAAAAGGTATTGGAGGAAGTCGCAGTAACCGAAATGTATTGTAGAAAAAAAGCAACACATTTTTACAGTATTTTACTGTGATACTTTTTACAGTAAGTAACAGTAAGTAACTTGTATGAAAAGTGGAACAATTGTGGGAATTAAGGTAAGTTTGTATGCAGCCTTTGTAGTATTTCTTATGTTGTGGCATTAACACCCACCATTTGCCTGGCATTTATCCTTCAAAATTCCCATATGCTAAGGTGAAATCCTTACACAGCAGAGATGGTTGAAAAACATGTTATTTGAAAAGACTGTAAACGGGCTGATAAAGTCCGTCCAGTAGGAATAGTGTTCTGTTCCTTTAGGAGACAATTTCAATATTTCAGACATTAAACTTGAGTTAGGTCAAATGTGGGAGTGGCTCTAGTCGTATTTAGCCAAACACACACGTATATCTAAATTAAAATATCTTTTGGATGATTTGTACATGTGAAGTGGTTGATGGCCTTCTTGTTGAATCCGCTTAAAGATTGATCCTAGCCTGTGCCCTTTAGCTACCGTACAAACCATGTCTGATCATTTTTTTTTCTTTAAATGAAAGTGGACGAAAAAGGAATTACACAGAGTAACAACACATTTCATGTGATTACCTCACTGCCTCAGAGACAGACAGAGAGGAGCGGCTGCGAGGAAAGGAGAGAACAAGCAAAAAGGTTCTGTTTTTACGACTTTCTTCATGTCGTGAAGAAGAGGTGAAAACATTTTCTCCTCTCAAGACCTGTGAAAACGCATGAAGATTTGAACCTAGTGATCTGTGTATGTATGCAGAGGTTTTGATTACCCACTATGACTGCCGGGGAATTTGTTAATTAATGTTTGTATGAGTGTGCATCGGTGGGTAGTCTATCATTGTATGTCATCAACTATCGTTTCCTGTGATTAGGCCGTATAATGAGCTGCTAAAAAACTCTGATTACCACTTTGGTTAATTAAGCTTAAAGTACTATTCCAGGGTTTTTCTGTGGATGGTAACCTCTCTTTCGCCAATTGCTAACACACACGCTAACGAGTGCAAAGCTCATCGCGGAAACACCACAATTGGAAAATACCAACAATCATAAAAAACATACCAACATCTGCAGCTCGTAACTGACTTCAGTCCAACCCCAATACACGTGGCTCTTTAAATTGCAGAACAACAGTTATTTTCATCCCTTAGATGTTAGAGTTTTCACTTATTTTCTGTTTCTCTGTCCAACTGGAACCATTTAGGAATTTTTTAATCAAAGAACCAAGTCGTTAAAATTGAGAAATGGTTGTGGGGGGAGAGAAGGGGGGGGCGACGAGCGAGCCGTCCTCTCCTCTCGGCCTGCATTCAACATCTAGCACATAGCGAACTATTGCATTTAGCACAGATTTAAGGAACACTGTATTATTATTTATTTAAGAAATGTTATGTGTTTAAGTGCAATATCTATATCTAGCTAATATATATATTAACATACATATCTATAAACATTGTATTACCATGGTACATTTTCAATGCTTTCTCGCCAGTATTATAACATTCTCTAAACTCGTTATGAAATCATTATGCATGCTGATTCGCTGTTGCACACACAGTGCCGTGCACAATTGTCAGTGGTTGGTTATACTTTAGGAACCAACCCTGTTTACACAACAAAAGTATCTGGTTCAGAAGGACACGAACATTAGTGCGCTAACTTATTTGTGTTACATCAAAAGCCAACAAAACACATTTTCCTCTACACATAATTTACATGGGAATTTAATTTTAAGGGAGACAGGGCTGTCACAAGTAGTCTTCCTCCTCGTCTTCTTGGTTTACTCAGCCTAGAAAATAAGTCAGGAAAGAAGAAGTTGCTCTTTCAAATGCAAATAGTAAACTAAAACGACCCCATTGTGCATTCTAAAGCTTTAGAAAATGCATTGATCTACATGAGAAATTGTAATTTCTATCAATTCAAAAAAAAGAAAAAGAAGTATACTCTTGAAGTTATCAAGTTCTATAAAAAATGTTTTCCAAATTTTACTAAAAAACTTTAACCACGGCCGTACTTTTTCATGAAGGCTACTGGTCAACCTTTAACGCTTAATGTTTGATGAATTCCTTCAATAGGCATCATACAAACAATCATCCAAATCTTTGCACATATGCATGTCTAGATATGTGAATGCGTATTCATGAAGATCCCTTTATTTGTGTCCATAGCTGCAGTGATACAGCCTTGAGGAGAAATGTGTTTTTGATGTAGAGTCTCTTCCTCTCCCGGCATGCCTCTAATATTCTCCCTCTTCCCAGGATAACAGGGTCACAGCATGGAGACCTCAATGACTCCACACCTGGAATAACACCACCCAGAATATCCGCTACATTGCGCCTCTGAGCTGTGTGTGTGTGTGTGTGTGTGTGTGTGTGTGTGTGTGTGTGTGTGTGTGTGTAAGGTATAGGAAAAATAATAAAGAGGCTTTATGAATGACAGGGAGTGTGTATGGTGCAGTCAAGTAATCTTTCTTGCTAATTCCTTTTTCCCATTCTCTCTGTCTCTTTCTTTGACACATACTCAAGCACAATCAAGTGTCTTTTGTGACGGCCTGTTTTGCGCAGAGGAAATATGAAACACCCTAAAGCATTTATCAGCGGTCCATTGCATGTTCTTGCTCTTTGCTTTTGTGTGTGTTCACTATAGGCACGTTTTAAATTGACAAAGCAGCATGCGTTACTACCACTGACACGCATTTGAGGTCTGATTAATAAAAGATGAGATTCAGGGAAGTATGACTGTTTTGGTTGCCCCCTCTCTCCTCACCAAAAAGAAAAGAAAGGATGAAAGGAAGGACTCAAAAGGAATGAAAGTGGAGAGTGAGGGTGGGCAGTGTCCACTCTGATCACTCTAGAAACACACATAGTGGGTTGTTCAATCAGAGAGGGGGGGGGGGGGGGATGGGGAAAGGGAAAGATGAAGTGAAGACAAACAGAGAGAGAGAGAGAAGGAAAGAATTCATATATCCACCACGGTTTGAAGCCTGTGGTGTGTTTCTGTAACTATAGCTCCCTTTCTTTAGCCTGCTCTTTCTCTCTCTCATACGAACCCACCGGTTCCTCAACGCCCTTTACTCCCACTCTACACCCTTACTGCCTCTTTTTTTTATATCATTCCCCTTGCCCTCTTCCTGCTAATCTGTGCCAACCACCATGAAACCACCGCCACATTAGTCCCTTTGACGGGCACTGCCTGGCATCCTGCTCAGTCCAAACTTATTATAGCCTTGTCACACAGGCTCATGTAAATGTATGCATAAGCACTTTATACAGTGTCGGAATTCACAACTATAAGGTTTCACCGTACATTATGGGTTGGGGGATATTTTTCATCCCTGATGAACTGCCACGTGTCATTGTGGCGCCAACTGAGCTTAAAAGAGGTTAGCTGCTTCTACGAGATGGAAGAAGAAAGTGGCAAATAAAAGGGTTGTTATATTCGGACAGAAAAATTAAATAAATTAAAGAAGAATGAACAAGGTATATGTTTTGAACTTGTGTTTACTGAGTGGAATATTAGCATTCTTTCTCATTTACTCACTCATTCACTCTTACTGCACTTGTAAACTATAAATAAGAAAGTAGAGCATACCATGGGATTTTGTTATTGCTTTGTGTTTTTTTTACACTTTCAAATCCAAATAGTTAGTAAGTATACAAAAAACATGCACCCTATTTTAATCATTTTAAAGTTTTAAATAACATTGCAAATATGGCTATTGTTTCATGCAAGTACGTTGAATACTAACACATGCCCATTTAGTGGTACACTTACACTTACAAAAAGGTTGTAACTTTTGACTCTTTTTAAAAGCATGAAATAATTTCAAATTAAATGTGGCTACTAGATAAAAATGAAGTCACCTCTACATAAAATGAACAACACATATTAAAGGGTATCCTACCGTTTAATGACAAATAAAGTGCATGTGGAGAGAGAGAGGTGAGTCTGTATGTGTGTGTGTGTTTCTGTTTCTGCGACAGAAGGAGGAGGAGAGGGTCTGAGTGAAGCTGCATCTGCTGGTCAAACTTGCATGGTGTAGGCCCCTACACCATTCTGAAAGAAAAATAACTCTGGCAGTGAATGAAGATTTTATTTCGAACATACAGCAGCAGCCTATAGATATTCCGATGAACTCGGCTGATCATTTTAAAGTTTTAAATAACATTGAAAACTGAATCCTTTAGTTAATTCTATTGCCAGATAAACACTCTTGTACCATTACTTACATTGTAAGTCCAGAGGAGATTTTTGAGAGTTTGAAGTATTTTTGGTCTTGTCCAAGCATCCAAATATGACAACCCAAAAGAGAGGCAAAGTGCTTGAGGTAGGTTCATATGCGTTTCCATTACAATTCCTCTGACGACAATGATGGCAGTAGACACCGGGACAAAGTGGAGTTGATTTGGTGAGAGCTCTTAACTGATGATATTGGGAAACCCAACCAATAATTGAGCTCAGGCGTCACCGTGTAAGACCGAACAAAGGCAATGTCACACTCACTTGCGTTTAGCATTTGTATCTCAACCTGATCAACTCTGAGGCTGTTTGTGGGCCTCTGCTCCAAAAATGCCAACCCGTGATGAAATAAAGAATATATTAAAAAAAAATTATCTAACTACTTTGCCTATCTGGACTATTTTTGTCAGGATAAAGGAGAACACGTGTGAGGGTCCTGATGTGTAAATATTAATTTATATGTTAGTGGGGAGGGAAATTAACTAATATAACACACAAAAAATGCCTTCACATTTTGTGAACCATCTTAAATAGAATCACTACATACCAGGCCATAAGGGTGTGCACAGTAAGCATGGAAAGTTTCATGTAGATAGAGTAAGAATTACTACTTTTGTGAGGGCCTCACGTCAGAGAAACAGGAGCAGTGAAAACATTTTTCATAAGCCCGGCTCTAAAAGGCCAATATGCCTGTTTCAGCCACTTTATCGAAGGGGTGTTCAAACATTTCATACAGAAATGACTGGGCCACTCACTAGATGTGAGGTATGCTGCCTCACTTCTAATGCACTAATATTTAAAAAAATAAATAAAATACAGGTAAATTACGTTTGATAATTGAACACGTTTGAAGATAAAGCCTAAATGCTCCATCAGTAAATTTTATTTTTACAAAAAGGTTGGTAGGTCATTATCTCAGTGAGCCTCAGATTGGTTCTTAGGGTGCTGATGTAGCAGAACAAAAAGCTTCAAGCTTAATACACAAATAAATTATTGGGATTGTTAACACCTCAACTAATGTTTCTTAAAAAAATGTCATCAACTTTAATTGACTGAATTTATTAGGTAATTTGGGTTATTGCCAAATGAAAACTGTGTGTATATTTTTAACTCAATTTTTAACGTAATGGGAAGGATGTTGCGCTCAGTCAGAGCAGTGAAGCTGTGCTTTGGTCCGAAGAACAGCTAGCAGGTATAGGATATTAGAAATAAACTGACAACCCTGTTCATAAATGAACTAGTAATAAAATGCATTTAGTGTACACTATTATACAGCCATGATGGAAATATGTAATGAATAAAGTAATTTTAATATTGTAAAAAACACTGTAATTTGGCAACTGTAATCCATAGAATAATACCTATGTACAGCTATAATTGTTTTCAATGTAATGTTATCAACCAAAATGCATGCATGTAATACTTGATAGCACCACAACTGATATTGACTGAAAGACAATCGAAATCCGTGGACACTGACTTTCACACCTTTACTGATCTGTGTAAATACCTGTAGGCACACATTGCTCTCGTGTCCGCTGGTGGAGGCAACAGACAACAGGCACTAGGGATTGTCAATAGACAACTATTTGTACTAGTACTGCTGTCCAGGATTTAACTTAATGCTGTCTGCTTCTTCCTCAGCTCCATCCTGTGTCCTGTTCCTCCGCCTTGACCAGCTCTTCTCCCTGCCTCGCCAGTTCCCATCCGGAGCTCTAGCATCCAGCCTCCCCAGTCTTAACCTCCAAGGACAATTTCTCTGTGTGTGTTAAAATAAACCTCTGTGGTGAACTTCAGTCTGCATTGTGGATCCAGTTCTTTGAAAAAAACTAACAGTGTAATTTCCTTCTCAATGACAGAAATCTTGGAAGCGCTGACTGAATTATTTCATGAGATGTGATCACAGAGCTTGGCATGGGAAGTGCGCTATGTTGAAGAGACTGAGCTTCGCACGGAATGTGTTCATGTGCGCATACAGTTGTGGTACCAGCTGCTCTTTGCCTTGTGGTTCATGGTGTTGAGATGAACTAAAAAATCCAGGTCTGCAAACCATAAAGGGTCAGTGACCCTTTACTTTCAAAAACATGTCAATATTTGATCTCAGGGAATAAAACCGCTGTAGCATGGAGCCCCGACTGAGCTAGCGCGCCTCAGAATGTAGAGTAGGTCCCCGTATTCAGCATCGACATCAGAGAGGAACGCTTGAAATTCTGCTTGAGAGTGAGGATTGGCGGAAACCCTTAAAACCTGCTCAGAAAGCGCTGAAGTTGCTTGTGGTGTGCACAATGCACAACGGTTGCACGTTTCTCACAATAGTCAATGGTAAGGCGAAATTCTGATTCATATGCTTGGTGATTTTTGGCTAGCGGTTTGATATGCCGTTTGCCCTTTGTTAGCTTCTTACTTTGCTCATGAAATGTTACATATGCACCGCTGACCCTAATGTTTCAAACATTGTGAAGTATTCATATATTCACTTATGATGAGTACACACTATTCATGTTCAAAGTTGGTTCTGCTTGGTTCCGAACCCAAATGGTTGATGCTCAAGTGTGCCTAAAACATTTTGCAGTCCAGAAAAGACCATCGAACAAAGCGTTGAAGTTTTGTACTCGCCACTCTTTTCTCGCAGACTGTTTTTTTTTTGCTACTGCAGTTAGCAAATGACAGTAACTGAAGAAAATGAGTTCATTGTTTTGCCCCCTGCTAGTCAGGCTAGAAAGTCATATTTTTGATAGCTAATTTTATGTCAATACAGATTTTACATTTTAAAGCGTATCAGTGTCTAAATCCATGACATCATTATTCATCAATCCATCTCTTCACTACTCCTGTGTATTGTCCCATCTGGACATCAATAATTCATAGATTTTAGAAAATAGAGAATTGCAGAAACTTTTCTGGCACACCATCTGAGACACTGGAAGTCCTTCACTCAAACCCTTTAAATACTGCTGAAAACCGTACTTTTTGTACACATAGTTGCATACCCTGTGTATGTGTGTGTAACTGTTCACAGCTGATCAGCTGGCCAAGTCTTTCATCTTTCATTTTAACTAACTATATGAACAATGTCTCACACCCACACATGCGCATGTGAACATTTTATGATTTGTTAATGAGGCAGCTGGATGGCCTTGATGACATTTGCTGACATCACACAAATACTCACACTAAACAGATGTGTGTTAATTTAGATGTTGTTTAGTTGTGTTAAGATGAGATCATGTTTTAAGAAGACAATCATTTACCACATGGAAGCAGAGTTTAAGATCAACTGTCCTTCAATTCAATTCATTTTATTTTGTATAGCCCAAAATCACAAATTACAAATTTGCCTCAGAGGGCTTTTGTCACGGTTTGGTCCTGTCCTTGTCTTATTGTGTAGTTTCATGTTTCTGGTCTCCCTGGGTTAACTTCACTTCCTGCTTTGTCCTGTCTCCCCTCATGAGTGTCTTATTGTCCCCACCTGTTTCCAATCACCTGCACCTTCCGTCTGTATTTAAGCCCTCTGTGTTTGTTAGTCCTTTGTCGGTCCTTGTCGGAATAAAGCCCCTTTTTGTGAGACAACCTGCTCCTGCGTCTTCTGTCGGCGGCCAAGCCGCACAATCGTGACAGCTTTACAGTCTGTACACATGCAACATCCTCCGTCCCGAGACCCTCACATCGGCACAAAAAAGAACTCAAAAAATGAAAAAAAACCTTCCAGGGGAAAAAGGGAAGAAACTAGGGCTGTCAAATGATTAATTTTTTTTTCGGTGGATTAATCATGATTAATCATGATTAATCCACATATGCAACGTTTCCCGGGAGAAGTAACAAACCGGGAGGTGTCCGGGTAATGGGGGTAAAAAACGGGAGCCAACGGGTGTTGGCTGGTAAAACTCTAAAAAAGTGCGCTGAACAGGCTGCCTCTCTCTCCATGGGCGTAAATCTGATCTAACAGTAGGGGGGGACAATAAACATAACATTTCTGAAGAGCAATTATTGAAGGGGACACAAATAATAACGTTAGCTAGTTGTAGTGGGGGCATATCCAACAAGCTATCAAACAAGCTGGGTAACATTACATTATATTACACTAGCATAGTGGCCTTTTTTGTCATGACTAATTCATTAATTACTCAGCATCATTTGTATTTGAGAAAATAAAAACTTCATCCAATGTTTAATGTGAATAAAATAGCCTTAGACCGCCTACTTACTACGTTCCTGTCACTACCATGTGACTGAGAGACGAGTGCAGATCGCATAGCGCTAGCATAGCGCTAGATCATAACGTGCAGCAGGCAGCGGACCAAACCACTGTGAGGCAAGGGAGGGGGGACTCAAAATGTTTCTAAACTTAAAAATAGGGGTAGAGGTTTGTTGGCGCGACGGGGCACGGGGGTCCCGAGGCCGTCTGCACTTAACGACACCCCAGACGCGGAAACGCGAGCGCTTTTGAGGATATACGTTACCGATATAAGTTACCGCCGATGTTGAGATTATCAACACAGGCCTAGAGCGGCCTCTTGCAGTTTAGTGTGAAAATGTGAAATTACGTAACATGTTCGAAAATTTTTACGCATAGGTCGCTCCAGAGTATACGTCGCACCCCCGGCCAAACTATGAAAAAAAACTGCGACTTAATTACCGTATTTTCCGGACTATAACGCCATTAGTGCACTATTTTTGACAGCCCTGGAAGAAACCTTAGGGATCCCTCTGCCGGATGGACAGACTGCAATGGATGTCATGTGTACAGAATGACTCATACAGATGTAGAATACTTTAATACATAACAGAAATGATAATAAATAATAATTCCAAATAGCAAGCCAGGTGTATGGCAGGACACTGAAAAGGCAACCCGAATCAGATAAAACCACCATTCACAGAAGATTATGGGAAGGAAAAGCGCAAAGATTTTAGGATGACATAAATAGTATGAATCATTTAAAATAATGATGATGATGATGGCAGCAGCAGGTGTCAGCAGGGCCACGGCCAGAGATCCTGTACATAGGGAGACAGGACACAAACCAAAACAAACACCACAAAATGTAACACTATTCTCGATTTAAAAGGGAGCTAGTGCAAAGAAGATAATACAGGCGTGATATGCCCTTTATTAGTTCTTGTTAATACACGTGCTGCAACATTCTGAATCAACTGGAGAGGCTTCAGAGATTTACAAGAACACCCTGCTAACAAAGAATTACAGTAGTCCAGTCTTGAGGAAGCAAATAAGAGCAATTCCATCCATAGAAACTGTATCACGTGACAGCTGACTTCGAAGGCACTCTGGGCCTATCAAGATAACTTCTGTTTTTTCTGAGTTTAGCATCAGGAAGTTGCAGGTCATCCAAGTTGTGAGGTCTCCAAGACATTCTAGAAGTCTAATGCGCCGTTCAGTCTCTTCTGGCTTGATCGACAGATACAATTGAGTATCGTCTGCATAACAATGGAAGTTGATGCAGTGTTTTCTGATAACGTCGCCCAAAGGAAGCATATAACGGGTAAATAAAATCTGTCCAAGCACAGAACCTTGTGGTACTCTGTGACCGACATTGGTGGTCTTCGGGGATTCACCGTTTACAAGCACAAACTGGGATCGATTTAAACCAAATGTTCTAGTCTCTGCAGCAAGATACAATGATCAATGGTGTCAAATGCGGCACTGCGGTCCAGCAAGACAAGAAAAGAGACAAGTCCTTGGTCCAATGCAAGTATATAATTCGTCATTTTCACCAGTGCTGTTTTGTGCTATGATGCACTTGAAATCCTGACTGAAAATCCTCGAACAAAGCATTGTGTTGTAGAAAGTCACATAATTGATTTGCAATGGATTTCTCAAGGATCTTCGAGAGGAAGGGAAGATTAGAGGTCGGTCTGTAGTTAGCCAACACCTCTGGAGCAAGAGTAGGTTTCTTAAGAGGTTTGATTACAGCTACCTTGAAGGACTGTGGTACATGTCAACACTCTGCCAACAGAGTGTGTGAGGTCTCAACCCTAGCGTGGCAGCAAGGGGGGCGCCAAAGGACGCGTCCTCCGGAGCCAATCACCGGAATTCTGAACACCTGCAAGAGAAGAGACCTATAAGAACAGCCCGACGCAGCGGACGAGTTGTGAGGTATTGCAAGTACGCTTCTCTGCTGAACTCTGTTTCTCTGCCCTGAATTCCTTTAGAACCAGTGAGCATCCATGTATCGGCGTTCCGCCTTCTCCCCACTACGAGCCTGCCTATTCCCTGGATCAGATCCGTCCTCTGCCTCCTGTGTCTCCGAACCACTGCCTGTCCTCGGATTTCCTGTATTGCCTTGTCCCTTGTTTCTACTGTTGCCTGTCGTCCTCAATAAACATTGAGAGCTCTGCTCTTGGATCGGAGTCTGCCTCCAGTGTCCATCCGTTACAGAATGTTTCTAATTATGGACCTTCATTGTGTAGTAAATTTGATCACTCAAAGTAATGTTAACTAGTGTATTGACTGTACAAATTTTTAATCGTGTCTACAAACTATTAATTGGAAACTTCAACGTAGCTAACGTAGCAATGCCTAAACCAAGCTTTTTTTTTATCTAACTATCCGTTCAAACAATCATTTTGATCAATAGTTAGGTTTTCAGGTGTGTTAATTGCACCAAAATTGGACCATGCTCAAAATGTCATGATCCTTATCATCCATGGAAATGCCACACAGAAAGGCCTCAAGCGCTGACACTGTGGCTTGCCTTCTGCTCATGGACTTTATGAACTAGAGTTACCCACCAAAAGGGGAAATGTACATTTGAAGTTCTTTCTTGAGCTTAGTGTCCTGACAATGTCTCCCAAAGTCAGAGACTTCCACAACAAACTTTTAAAATACAGTGGTTTTTAAGCAGTACCTTTTGTAGGGAAGTGGATACTCAGGGGACCCGGAATGAAGGCACTGCGCAGAGGTACGGTAAATCTCAGAGTTTTATTTAAAGTTTGAGCGGCGCCGTCGTGCGCCCTCGCACTCCCCAGCGCGTCCTGAGAAACCTTGCTCGCGTCCTCTTGTCTCATTCTGGCTTGAGACTGTTCTCCCGCTCGCTCTCCCGTGCCTGTTTAAGTACTGGGAGAGAGCACACCAATAATTCCCCCCAGCTGGAGGTTAATTGCCTCCAGCTGGCACCGTTCCCGAAGCCGCACCTCCTCTCTCTCCGCTGCAGACGTCCTGAAAACCACGCCCGGCCACCACACCTGTCAATAGCCGCGTTAGAGCTACCACCGCCGGGTTCATTGGAAGGATGCACGGACACACGGTTCAACTGAGCAATAGACTTCATCGCGAGCAGGTTTGTGGCGTCGTTGCTCCGCCCCTCGGCTTTGCTGTTGTTCAGCTGTGCTTGTTAACTATCTGCCGGCACCGTTCCCTGAATCCACTCCCCGCTCTCCCCTCTGCAGCTGAGCTAACCACACCCCTGCCATCCACACTGTCGTTCCAAATTAGAAGACTTCAGAATAGGGAAACATTGTGGAATTGCGATGGCAGTAATTATTCTTACATGTAAACCATGAATTCTTGGCGTTCACCTTTAAAAACACAAGTGCTGTGTTAGTGATCAAACTTGTGTTTATTGACAGGACTTTGCATGTTTCATTGACATTTATATCTTTTAACCATCTCCTCACAAGCGTTGAAAGAAAAGTATTTGTTCCTTATTAGACTGAGAAAAAGTAATGTATGTACAGTACTGTAGGGAAGTGGGTGCTCAGGGGACCCGGAATAAGGACGCTTAGGCCTGGGTACAGGGTACGCAAGTCGTTTATTGGTAGTTATTTCAGCGCTCGGCGGCTCGTGCCTCCTCGCCCTGGGCCCCGCTCTCTGCGGCTCAAAGCCCTGCGCCGTGCTCGTCGTCATTCGGGCTCCCATCTCCTTTTTCCAGCCGTCTCCCGCTCTGAGACCAATCTGTCCGCTCACTCTCCCATGCCTGCTTAAGTACTGGGAGAGTACTGGGAAAGCAGTGGTCCACCACTGGGACAGTGGTGGACCACTGCAGGGACCACCACCATCAGATACAACAACCATCCACTGAACTCTGTGAGGAGGACAAGCAAAATGACTTCAATCAAATTTATGTCAAGCGGCCAAGTGCACAAAACGCGTGAGTTGTTGTTTTACAACTTCAGCAATACAATGTGATGCTACGGTGCAACAGCCAATCAGTGTTGAGAAGCTCCCCCTGTAGTCACTGGCGTCCAGCAGACCGTTGCCAGATTATTTGTGGATGTGTGTGGGTACCCCAAGCTGCATGATACATCCTCGTACCCATATTCGACAACAGACAACAGAACACATTACAAGGAACAAACAAAACCAGAAAATGCCTTTTAACACATGACAGACAAAAGGTTCATTAAATTCTCCTGGAATGGAGAAGTTACTGTATTTTTGGTTATTATTACCGCAGGTGTTTTGGCGCAATCTATGATATTAATCCCATCAGTTTAGACCTTTTGTTCAGAAAAATCAGAAGGCCGTAGTTATGAATGCTTGAGGTTTCATCACACAACGTGGATGTGGTGTGGCGAACAAACATGGTTTGCCACAATATGAAGTTTGTTTAAGAAAATCAAACTGCACCCTAGATAATTTGTATGATAGGACATTCTACACTGGCTCACTTTTTGGAAAATAAGTCCTGGGGTTGTGTGTGGTCTTCCTGATTTAGTGTCATATTTGTTTTCGGCCTGCTTTTTTTCATATTTTTTGGGTTTCCAAACATTCCTTTCTATCTTGCTCTCAGATCTTTCCTCCTTCCATCACTAGTCCTCGTTTCATAAGCATCTATGGCAAGGAATGTGTTTTATGTGAAGTCAGCACACATGCCAACATGCCTGTGATGTGGATGCCAAAGTAAGGCATCTCCATTCGGGCTAATAGTCAAACATTAGATGGCTCTAGATGGATTTGGGTCAGGGTTTGGAAGGAAATTAATAGCTGCAAAGAATATTAAGGAACAACAGTGACAAAAGAGTGAATGGCACTTTTAGTGTTTAAAAGTTGCCCGCGGAAAGACTACGGTTATCCTTGGAAAGGGAACGGAGGAGCCGAGTGTGTGGTGTGTAATTTTAGCACAGGTTTTTTTAATGAGGGGAAATCTCTGCAGGTAACTTCCTCTTACCCCTCTCACATCTCCCCCATCTTCCCCCTGTGAGGGGAGAAGCCCATCTGGTTGGACTAAACAGCAGATTAGCACATTAGCACTGGAAGACAGGCATGCAGTCAGCACAGGAAAGGCCGCAGCTCAACACATACCACTGCTGCACATGGTGTATTACTCATTAAAAACAGACATAAAAGTTTCCCTAAATTAAAGCCAAACTCCATCTGCCTTCAGATGTAAAAAAAAAAGTAGAAACTATTCTAAAAAAGGTTGATTTTGATTTAATGAAGAAAAATGACCATAGCCTGCTTTGTGAAAATCATTCCTGAGCAGAAAAGAGATACAAAAGTAAGGAGGAAAATTAAAAAGTAAGGTTCTGGTTTGATCGGGTAAAATGTTCAGTCAGCCTTGGATTATGTCATGACTTTTATATATTCTACATTATTGGAGCCAGTCAAAGATCCAGATCTTTGGAAAATTAATTGTTGGTAAGGCTAGGCGACAAAAAAAAATGCCAATATTTGTAAAGATGAGTAAAAAAGAAAAAAGGGGCTGCTTAAAAGAACCTATAGATAATTGCTAGCGTCTTCATTCCTCCTAAGCTTTATTACATGTTTTTGCACCATTCATCTCCCATTAACCCATTAACAACCATACTTCTCCATCCATCAAACCATATTCCGGGTTGGGCCACAAGGAGAAGCAGGCCCGGCAGGCTAACCCAGACTTCCCTCTCACCTGCAACATTTTCCATCTCTATTTGGGGATCGCGAGGTGTTTCCGGGCCACCAGGGAGCTATGATCCCTTAACATCCTAGTTAATTCAATTCCTTTCATTTTGTATAGTCCAATTAACTAAATTTGCCTCAAAGGGCTTGTAGATTGTAGCGTCACAGGGGTTCCTATGGACAGCTAGGCGAAAACATCGCCAACAGATTTCTAAGCAAAAAAGAAAAGGTTTATTTTCATTAAATAAACAGAAGAGAAATTAGGCCTTCCGTCCTGTGGCCGATTCACTGGTAGGGCACGGGAGTCCTCCCTCCGTTCAGATCTGTGCATGGCTTCTTTCTCCAAGGCTCATGAGGTGCTCGGTTCTCTCCGTCCGTTCTCTCCCTGTGTCTGCCTGGTGCTCTGGCTTTTAAGCCATGCCGGAATCAATTGGCTTAACCCCCAACAGCTGGGTGTTCTGTGAGGCATTCTGGGGGCTGTAGTTAGTGTGGCAGCAGCCATTTCGGGGTGGGGCCACCGCTCCTGGGTGGGAATGTAGCAGCATTCCACCGCGTGTCACCTTTTGATGCCACAAGATCCACTGTTCCGAAAGCCTCACATGAGGGTACATGAAAAAAGCCTTCAAAAAGAAAAAAGGAAGAAACCTGCAGGATCTCTCTCCCAGGATGGATATCACATGAAAGAAGCAAAGTGAGTAATGTTAGTTTATGATGACATTAATATTAATGTGACTACTTCTGTGGTAGTGTAGTTTAATAACAATAACTCAGTCAGACCTTTGTTTGCAGGGTTCCTCCTTTTAATTAGCCTGCAGCAGACATGTGTCGTGTGGGGCTATTTGCCCCTATTAATTTGGATCTCCGGGGAGCACAATCACCAGACTGCAGGATATGGAAAATACTTTTATTATAAATACACAATGTTTATATAAAAAATAGGGGAGCATTGACACAAGGCGGGAGACGTTACTTTGTCGACCCGTACCCCCGAAGCATAACCATGGCGGTAGCAAGGCTACAGCATCCCCCAACAAAGTGAGCAAACAGCACATCAATTCTAGGCATAACACATAACTCTGCTTATTAGCACGGCAATTCATAAAACAAAACAACAAGGAAAGTTCATAACGCCCGACCGCAGTGTTCTGGCTCCGATAGAGTCCCTTGTCCAATCACGGTGGAGCAATCTCCACCGTGTCTCCAGCCGTTGGCTCACAGCGGCTCAACCCAGAGTCCATCACATGCAGTCTTTGCAGGCTCCTTTACATTTGCACACTCAAATACATCAACAATTGTTACCACGACCGTACATGACACACTCCCCTGCTTTACCTGTGGTCGTCCCGCCTACTACTCCCGATACCGGGTAGGCTTATGTCCCAAGTTGGCCCGCTGGGACCGGCGCAGTCCCTCAACCTGATTTTCCAACCTAAGCCCGAGCCTCCAGGGCCTGCTCCTCTCGAGAGGTGGGTTTCGGGTCAGACTGCAGCCACTGCACTATTTGTCCAGTTCGCAGTCTGTCTGCTGCTTCTCCCTCCATGTCTGCTCCTCGGGGCCCTCCAGCTCCAACCCAGGTGCCTCTATTACCCCTTTTCCACCAAAGCAGAGCCGGTGCTAGTTCGGAGCCAGAGCCGAGTTCCAAATCGGTTCTTTGGTTTTCCACCGCCAAAGTACCAGCATTGTGGTTCTTAAGTGGTGCTTAAAGGTGTACTATGCAACCGTGGTTGATTTTCCAGCGAGGCTCCCCCCAGAGGCCGAAAATAAAAGTGCACTGTTGTAAAGACGCTCAGCTGTTCTCCGTCAAGCAGAAGTGAAAGTAAGCCGGTACCGTCCGCTACGGCGGTAAGATATTCGGACCCGGTTTGCCGTACCGGAAAGAAAACTATACGGTCTCTGAAAAAGATTGCACTTTCAGCATGAAAACACAACTGCTAACATTGCGCGAGTGAAGGTAGAGAGGAGGTTCGCAGAGTTTACGCGGCGGTTCGGCGCGGGTGAATGCAGAGTTTACGGGAGGTTCGGCGCGAGTGAATGCATAGTGTACGGACCGCTACCAACCATTCCAATATTACTTACAATCTCATCAGCAGAAACGCGAGGTCCGCTCAGCCGTCTTTCTCTTTTAGCTCTCGCCATTTGGAAAAGGCTTGCCCGATGTTCACCAGTCCTCTCTTTGTCCAAAGCCCTTTTCCTGTTTCTTGCCTGCTCCAACATGGGCTTTCGGTGTTTTGTCGCTGGTTCCGCCATGATAACCGCACAAATTTCGCCACTGCGCTACGAGCCCAAGAGTGTATGGCTGAAGCCCGCAGACTCCCCTCTCATGCCGTAAAGCAAGACTGTCGGGGCGACCCGCCGCTCCTGCAATTGCAAGTGCGGTATTTCCCCTACAGACCCCCAGGGTGGCCGAGAAAACCTTTGTTTGACCTGAAATGACTCATTTAATCATCCAAAACGGTATGGAACATATTAATTAACTGAAACATGTTGCATAGTGTGCCTTTAAGTGGTTCTTAAGTAGCACCATATCATTGCTGGGATAGAAGTAAGAACCGCTTACGTCAGCGGCTGGGGGCGGGGTTACCGTGAGACGAGAGAAACTTGTGACCGCCATTTAAAAAAAATCTCCGTCTACGAATAAAGACGCGCCGTGCGAACACGCTGGATCCGCCATGTTTGGATGCCGAAGTAGGTCCGCAAAGCCATGAACATCAATAGCCAAGCAACATCTACCATTGTTGATGATGTGTTTGTGTTTGGCGCCGCCGCGCTAACGTTGCGGGGAAAGATGAGCCGTAACAGCAGAGGTGAAAGTAAGCCGGTACTGTCCGGTACGGCGTACCGGAAACAAAACTGTACGGTCTCAACTGCTATTTAACTGCTAACAGGCGCTTATATGCCCGGTCAGCTCGGCCCGTACCACCAGGAAATAAAAACTACTCCCCCCCCCCCCCTCCCCCTAGTGACGTAGGACCTGGCTCTGTGCTGGCCTGTGGAAAAGCAACCGGTTCTTTGGAGGCTCCTCAGTTCAACCAACTCTGAACCGGCACTAGCTCTGGCTCCGAACCAGCACCTGGTTTTTGTTTGTGGAAAAGGGGTATATGAGTCTTGTCGTGATGCTTGGAAGTCTGGAGGGCATCTGCATTCTGATGCTCCCCACCGGGCTTGTGGCACAAAGAGAAATTTAAGTTAGAACCTGCTCGATCCACCTTTGTGCCACGGCTCCCAAGTTAGCGGTGCAAAGGTGAAGCAGGGGCCGAAGACCCTAAAGGCACTCTCACACTCGGGGGTCCAGTCCACTCTCTGTTGCTTCACCCCAGTGGCCCCCCTCAGCAGTCCGCGGACCGTCGTGGGGACCGGCCATTCTTTGACAACGTCGGTCTTACCGGGGTCTGTTGCTACCCCTCCTTGACTCACCACATGGCCCTGGTACTCTACAGAGCGCTGAAAGAGATGGCACTTGAGAGGTTGCAGTTTCAGCCCATGCTCGGCGAGCCACCTGAAGACTTGTTCAAGGTGTCCAAAGGCCTCTGCAGATGACACTCCTGTGGGTGACAGAGAACCCTTGCTGCGTACGAAGCTCTGTTAGCAGTGCAGTCTTTACTTCAGCCATTTGACTGCGTATCTCTGCAGTTAGTTCCGCTCGCAGGGCTTCCTTCATACCGTTCCAGCTGTCCATGTCTTGCGGGGCTACAGGGGTAGGTACCTGGGGGCTAATGTACGTCCGGCGAGTCTCCACTTCTCGTGAGGGCCGGGATTCAGTTTTGTTCTCCATAGCATTGGCCTCTCGGTTTCCCTCCGTACGCGTCTATTTAGCTCCACCTTTATGGATCCAGGCTGTAGACCCAACACCAATGGGCCCCACCCCTTTCCCAGTGTGTTGCTGACATTTATAGAAAATGGGCCCTAAGCTATGTTACACTGGTGTTTTTCCGAAGAAGCGACTCCTCCGAGTCATGTTAATACTCGAGGCACAAACCGAGGGGTGGAGTGGCAGCTATTTATAACTCCTGCCTTTTAATAAAATTTCAACCTAAACTGGATTATAACTCATTTGAAACCCTTGTTCTCAGTCTTTCGCAACCAACCTGGAAAATAATCCAGCCGCTTCTCTTTGTAATAGTGTACAAGGCGCCAGGTTATTATTCAGAATTTTTATCTGAATTTTCACAGTTCTTAACGAGTTTGTTCCTTAAAACGGACAAGGTAATTATAGTGGGTGACTTCAACATTCACGTGGATGTCGATAACGACAGCCTTGGTACTTAATTTCTTTCATTATTAGATTCAGTTGTTTTTTGTCAGAGGGTAAATAAACCAACACATTGCTTTAACCACACACTCAACTTGGTTCCTTGTGTATGGTATTGAGATAGAACATGTAACAATCTTTCCACAGAATCCTCTTTTGTCGGACCATAGTCGGATAACCTTTGAATTTCTACTACCGGAACCTCCTCCTGCCAAAGGTTTCTACAGTCGATGCTTATCGGATACCGCTGTAGCCTCATTTAAAGAAGCCATTCCTTCTGCTCTAAGTTTAGTGTCCTGTCTCAAAATATCAGAAGACTCCTGTGGAAACTTCAGTCCGTCTCAAATCAATAATCTTGTCGGTACTGCTACAGGCTCTTAGAGTGACGCTGGACGCTATTGCTCCTCTGAAAAGAAGAATGGCAACAAGAAGGAAGTTTGCACCTTGGTATAACCCTCAAACCCGCAACTTAAAGCAATCTTTGCGGAAACTTTAACGACTATGGCGTTCCACCAAACCAGAAGGATTTAGGCTAGTCTGGCAAGACAGCCTTAAAATATATAAGAAGGCTCTCCGGAACGCAAGAGGATCTTATTACTCATCACTAATAGAGAAAAACAAAAACAACTCCAGGTTTCTCTTCAGCACTGTGGCCAGACTGACCAAGAGTCATAGCTCTGTAGAGCCAAGTATTCCTTTGGACCTCAGTAGTAAAGACTTCATGAACTTCTTCAATGATAAGATTCTGACTATCAAAGAGCAAATTGATGGTCTCCTGCCCTCAACTAGTGCCGACCCGTCCTCGGATGTAGGACTGGTTTTCCTTTAATTAGCACGCCTTTACTGGATATTGTGAATTTGTCCTTGTTGACAGGACATGTACCACGGACCTCCTCTTTCTCCGGAGGTGTTGGCTAACTCCAGACCGATCTCTAATCTTCCCCTACTCTCGAAGATCCTTGAGAAATCCATTGCAAATAAATTATGTGACTTTCTACAACACAAAGCTTTGTTCGAGGATTTTCAGTCAGGATTTCAAGTGCATCATAGCACAAAAACAGAGCTGGTGAAATTTATGAATTATCTCCTACTTGCAACAGACCAAGGACTCAAGGTCTCTTTTCTTGTCTTGCTGGACCTCTGACCTTTGACACCATCGATCATTGTATCTTGCTGCAGAGACTAGAATATTTGATTGGTATTAAAGGAACTGCACTTAGCTGTTTTAAATGCTATTTATCAGATCGATCCCAGTTTGTGCTTGTAAACGGTGAATCCCCGAAGACCACCAATGTTGGTCACGGAGTCTCACAAAGGTTCTGTGCCTGGACCGATTTTATTTATCCGTTATATGCTTCCTTTGGGCGACGTTATCAGAAAACATCGCATCAACTTCCATTGTTATGCAGACGATACTCAATTGTATCTGTCGATCAAGCCTGAAGAGACCGAACAGCTCGTTAGACTTCAAGTATGTCTTGGAGACATCAACTTGGATGACCTGCAACTTCCTGATGCTAAACTCCACGAACAGAAATATATACGATGGACTGGGCCACTCACTAGACGTGAGGTGCGCTGCCTCACTTCTAATGCACTAATGTTGGAAAAACCAATCAAATGCAGGTGAATTACGTTTGATAATTGAACAAAAAGCCTCCATCATAGCTCTCCATTGGTAGATTTTCAGTGTATTTTTTACAAAAAGGTTGGCAGGTCATTCTCACAGTGAGCCTCTGATTGGTTCTTAGGGTGCTGAGCCCCCTTCATTGTCCTTGATGAAGGGGAGACAAGTAGAGAAATCAGCTTTCAACTTTAATTGAGTGAATTTATTAAGTAATTGGGCTTCAGACTTTTACGGAGCCTGGTAGGTGACATGAAAACAAAAACAAAAAAACCAAGGTGAACAAAAAAAAAACCGCATGGAAACGTTTGTTGTTTTCATGCAAAACAAATGATTTATCCCATTTTTTCTTCAATGCTAAACGCTACCCGGATATGCTTTTTCACACCGGAAGAAGTTTTGTACGTCTCGGGGTCAGATACTTCTTTTTATAGGGTGGGATTTCTGACGGCCAGTTAGACTATGCTATATCTCGCAACCTGTGCATGGCTGCGTCTTATTGGCTAAAAGAGCTGCCAGTCTTCCATAGCTGTGTTTAACTCAATTCTATTGGCTCTGACGATTAAAATGAGGTGTCAACCATCGAAATTTTCGACCGGATTGGCTGAGATGTACCTACAATACAAACTTGCTGGTTTGGAACTCTCGCCTGACCCCTCTTTACTAAAGCCTCTCTAGATTTGTTCTGCTTCACTCAATTAAATCAAAACTTTCTACTTACTGTTAATGTCTACAACCTGGGCTTTGAAATGGATGAGTTTCTAGCCTTGGTTTTCAATGTTTTATAGTGATGGATACACTGTACATTTTTTTTTCCAGGCGGACTTTGGAAATTAAAAAAGAAACTTATTTTGCTGGTAACTGTGGCCCCAAGCAGAGGGATGTCATGTTCCCCTCCCTTTTGGGAGCTGGAACGTAACAGATATATAATTAGACGTATATAATTATGTCGATTTAAGGATTTTAACTTTGTGGCCCCATTGATAAGCATTAAGAATAACTATATTAGCCATTAGTCTTCTCACTAGCAAAATGATTTACTTACGTAGGTCATATAGAGACATTTTTACGGAGTAAAAAAATCTATTTGCCATTACAAGTGAAAAATGAAGAAAAGAAAAGAAAAGTTCCTGAGCTGTGTTACCGGGTGTCAGTGTGAACATGATCTATGAGAACCTGAGCTAATAAAGTATTTTCCCTTTCATTAGGGTGTGTCAAAAGGGCTAGGCCAAATTAGTTTGTGTGTTTAAGTGTAGCTGAGTTTAAACGTCTCTGTGTTTACTATGTAATATTTTGCATGTTGAGTTGAGTGCCTGCATGTGTTTGTGCGAGTGTGTTCATTAAGCATGTGTTATGTTGTTAATAGCACACCTCGTTGGCCGGGCAAATGAGGTCGTAAAAATGGTGTACAACTATGTGTACTATGACTTCACAAAGACTGGTCTATATTTGTGATCCAAAGAGCAGTGTGTTTTGTGTCTGTTTTGCTCCACCGTAGCTGCCTTTTTTAGTGCTGTTACACATTAATTTGGATATCTGGCATGTCTACCGACCCAAAAAGAACAGAACAGAAACGTCATGCTTGAGTGACTGAGAATGAGCTTCCTTATGTCACTATGAAATTGGAGTCTCTCCTACATGGCATCTTTAATGTCATTGACTCACATTGGTTACCCATCATCATGGGTTGGCCCTTGTTACAGCAACATAACCCACTATACTACGGGGTCCGTAGTGGGTAGGAGTACCAAATGTCACTCCTCTCGTATCAGTCTCTCCTAATAGGCATTGCAAAACTCTAGGATCCTCAAGTAACCAGCATTGATCAGAGAGGAATGGAAGATTTAGAAATAGTACTAGAGTATAGTTTGCCCACTCCTCGGATACAGAGTGGGTTTCTCAAGTTGAGGTTTAATGACCCTGTTCCTTCCCTCTGCCATGGCCCTGTTTACAACTGCTACTGCTACCAATATTACACACTTAGCTTTGTTCTTGATGTCTTTGTGCTTTCCCTCCCCACAGGTTTCTGTGGATGGTGGTTATATTTGATGGTGGTTGTCCCTGCAGTGGTCCTGCCGTACTACATACTAACTGAAATATTTGAATAATTTCTGTCTTAAGAATTGAATGTATTGTACATATTGTTCATTCTGTAGACATGACATGCATTTTAGTCTGTCCATCCTGGGAGAGGTATCCCTCCACTGATGTTCTCCAAAGATCTGCCATTAGTAATCTGCCATTAGTGAATGAAAGGATTTTCTTGCTCACATCTTTAATTAGTATAAACGTTTTTTTGCCTTTTAGGGCGGTTTGTCATATATCAAAAGTTATTCAATTTGGCATGGATTTATTTATGCTTTTAGAACTTGAAAACAAACTATCAATATTGCCTCATAGCACTCAAATTTCAAATATTAAGTTAATATGCTCTACCCACAGTGTAATGACTTTGGCAGAACCTGCACCCTTGTCATTTTTTTTTCAAAAAGCTTTGTTTAACTCGAGAAGGATTGAGAGAAAAGGATTTAACGGCATTGCAAAGTTGTAATCCGTGAATCATGCGAAAATGGGAACTGAAGGGTTGGAAATATTAAGACCTCAGACATATGGTGCTGAATATTTTCTTTGTTATTCTAGGCGCCATAGCGTGCTCCTGGAGGAAGTGGTGGGTATTGTGGTGAGAAGCTGAGTAGAGTATGGAATAGTCTCTGTGTGTGTGTCCTGAGTGGTGATCGGAGTTGTGGCCATAAGTCTTTTCAGGCTTTTTTCTCTCTACTGTCTACTGTCTCTCTACTTGCTCCTGTTCTCTTTCTTCTCTTTCTGCAGCACTGCGGTTTGAAAATCTCCAAATGAACCACACATCCCATCCAGCATCAAAACACACACGCACCCCCTCTCTCTCTCTCTCTCTCTCTCTCTTTCACATAAACACACACATTTCCACAGAAAGCACAAACATTTAACACACACACGTGTGCTCACAGGTTAGCACCCTTACACAAAAACCTCAGTTCCACCCCCTGTCTTCCTGCCTTTGCTGGTTAAATATCCTGGTTATTAAACAGAAATGTGTTGCAGCTTTCTGAGGCTCTGTGTGCGACACATCTGGCCTGGGCCTTCAGGAAACGACTGGTTCACTTCACTCTTGTCAACACCTTCCAACACATTTCTTTCACATTTCAATTTGGAAGCGGCGCAGCGGGCTGCTCCAGCACACACAAACAAACACATCTGCACGCACACACCCATCGACTCACGCGCACGTGCACAACCACACATGGCCACACAGCTGAGGCACTTACACACACGGTCCACATTAATGCAGGGGGAGTGCACTTTTTAGTGTCACAAAGCTCTGTTTTTAGCCTCTCAGCTTGTGAAGAACTGGGCTCTTTTTTTGTCTTTTTCTTTCTGTATTTGTCTCAAACATCTCTCTCTCGCTCTCATCAGTGTTTTGTTGGTAGTAGAAAACCTCTGAACCAGGCGTGACACAAACTCTAATTTCAGGTTTGTTCTGGATTGTGTGGGATTAGCAGAGTGTGATGGACTGAAGCTTTGGGAAAGATAAATACTACTGTTTGAAATACAGTAGTGTTTTGCTGTATAGTCACACATTTCTTTACTAATTTGCATGACAATGCCAAGTGTTGAGTGTGTGAAAAGTCAGTTGTCTGGATGTAGTTTTTAATAGCTTTGTTTTTTCAAAATGCTGAGTTTAACCAGTCAGTCAACACGTATTCATCTGCACACTAAACGTGAGAGAATTCACAGAAGTAATCAAAGCATACTACTAGTGTTTTTGTATTTAATTCCACCCTTTATGTATTTTAGTTTTCCTTGGCACATGATGCTTCCCCTAAGCAAGGAATTCAGCAACATTTGAATTCTGTGCTGAAGTAACTTGATCTCATTGAAGTGTTTCTGTGGGCAGCAACGGTTTGTTGGAGCTTAAAGTCTTTGAGTGTAGTGAGTTGTTTTTCTGTTTAGAAACCATAGAGAATCATTTCCAATCAGCATCTGTGAAGCAGAAACCACAGAACATGAGAGGTTTAAGCCACAGCAACAGCATGCGCTGACTGATGACACGTTAAGCATCCTGCGCCTTGCTGACTAATGATGACACAGTGAAGAGATGGCGGGTGTCACTGACATATAACACCTCAAGAAGGTTGCGGCCTAAGATAAAGTCATCAGGGATTGACAACCAGCTAACCTCCTTCCTAATGACAAAGCTAGGTCAAATCCTGGAAAGGAAATATCAGTTAATTAAAAACATGAACTGAGCGCTAGCACTTTTTCTTCTCATCGCTGACATTTGTCAGCATTCGTTGTCATGACTCACTTCACTGCATCGATGATTTCATTTACTTATTTCCTATAGTTAAGCAAATCCCTTTAAACAACCACAACACTTACATAAGGAGTATTAACGCTTAACACACTTGTTTAAGCAGTGTGTTCATGCTCTGGTATGTGATTGCCATTGATGATTCTGGAAGGAAGCCTCTATGGGTACGCACTCACCCAAAACGTTTTTGATGAAGTTCAGGTGAAACAGAGTAAAGAAAAATAGACGGAGAAATACCCATTTATATTCATCTACTGAAACCCTTTAGTTGAGATGTTGGATTCCGGAGTAGAGCCTTGTATGAATGTTATATGACAACCCAATTCAATTCATTTTTATAGTACAGCCCAAAATCGCAAATTACAAATTTGGCTTAGAGGGCTTATGTCCTATGTCCTATGTCGCGAAACTCTCCAAAAAATAAAAACCTTTCCATGGGGAAACAAGGAGAAGAAACCTTAGAGAGAATGTCAGAGGAGGGTCCCTCCCCCGGGATGTACAGACTACAATGGACGTCCTGAATGAACCGTGTAAAATATGTACGATACACTTAATTAACAGTAACCTAAAACAGGAATGAGTCAAACCTTGCAAGTAGTAAGCCAAGTGTATGGCAGGACCACTGCAGTGACAACCACCATCAAAAACAGACATCAGTGTGGAGCAACAACTGTGGGTGAGTGGAGAGTGCGGCCATCCTCCAATCAGAGGATTGGCGGTTGGATCCCAGGCCCTCCTCCACAGTGTTTCCATGTGCCTTTGGGCAAGACGCTTAACCCCAACATTGCTCCTGTAGCTGTGACTACGGTGTGTGGATGTTGGTTACAGATGGACATGTGTCACTCTGTATGGAAGCTCCTGTCATCAGTGAATGAGTGAATTTGAATGATGAGGGTTGAGGGTTGAAGAGATGAGATGGGAAGGAAGACAAGAAAAGAGAAATGTAGTCCATTTAGAATGTACCATTTGTTTCCACTGGAGGGCAGAAAGCGACAGGAGCTCTGATCAGGTGGACACAGGAGAGAGAAACGTTGCAACGGATATACTTTAAATACAATTATGTCATAAGCCTTCAAGTAGGTTTCCATGTTGGACATTGATTCATTCATCAAGAAGTACAATAAACTTTATGTTGCTGTATTATAAATCAGTACAGTTCCATGTATCATGTTTTGCAATACATGCATGTAGTACAAATTTTGATTTGATACATTTTCCAAAAATGTCCAGTTTGTATTCTTGGCTCTTCATTGAATGGACTTTACTTATCTCTTTTTTAGTCTTCCTTTTACCCTCCATGTGATAATTCATCCATTCTCATTTGTTCATATGGTGATAATAGGAGCTACCTTACACATGGACATCTGCCCATCAGTAACTAACATTCACACACCTTATTCACAGCTATGGAGGAACAAGTGTCTTACCAAGGACACGCCGCTGAACCTGGGGATCAAACTTCGATTTAAGGACACAGAGACATAGTCAATGGACCAGCAACAGTGTTGGGAGTAACGCGTTACAAAAGTAATGTAATTACTGTAATGTATCGCTTTCTGCTGTAACGTGGTAATGTAAGGCATTCCACACAAATAAATGGGTAATATTTACTCGGTACAAAGGTCAGTAACGCGCGTTACAATGCATTTTCACCTTCACCTTCTGGCAGACGGCGCATATTTCTGAACGTCATCCAACACAAAAACAT
The DNA here is from genome assembly GCA_021346845.1 of Apeltes quadracus. Classification (NCBI taxonomy): domain Eukaryota; kingdom Metazoa; phylum Chordata; class Actinopteri; order Perciformes; family Gasterosteidae; genus Apeltes; species Apeltes quadracus. The sequence continues at coordinate 2,631,928 of CM037934.1, read as the reverse complement.
TATAACATTTTAGTGCGGGAACTTCGCAGGGGCGTGGTGCGCTCGTGACGCGGATCAGTTTCCCCTCTAGCTGCATTACTGTGAGTGATGGCCTATTACTTGTGTATTGGTTTTGCATATTAACAGGCTTTAGACATATTTTATTTGTTATACTAGCAGCCTACTGTGATGGTTTTCCACGTCCCAGATTTTTTGGCGCAGTGCGTGATGTGCGTGTGCGGAGCGCCGGCACTGAGCATATCGTCTTACTTTACAGGACCCAATAATAAAACAACTAAATGAACATTAAAAGTGTTGCCATGTTGTGATGGGGACTAATCCACGGACCCGAAAAAGGGCCTGTCTACCCTTTGCGTTTGTCTCCCTAGTTATGCGAGCTAAAAGTCCCATGTTCTTGTCGTCTATGAATAAAAAAACAAAACACCCGCTCTGCTTTTTTGTCAAATCGCAGCCTGTGTTTGTATACATTTCCAGTTGTTTTGGTGAAAGTAACTTAAAAGTAATGCAGTAGTAGTGTAATGCGTTACAATTCAGATTATAATGTAACAAATTACTTTGAAATGACAGTAACAAGTAATACATAATGTATTACGTTTTTGAAGTAACTTGTCCAACACTGACCACCAATAGTAGAGGAAAGATAAAAAGGCCCATTTTCACTGCAGTTCATTCACTGAGACTGAAAAGGTTAACTCTCATGAAATACTGTAAAAGGCTACAAAGTGATGACATCATACTGTGGCTTTGGAAAGATCTCACTTTAACATATAGCAAAAGGCAATATAGAGAAATGAAAGAAACAGAGTAGACAGAGAGCGTGAGAGAAATGGCAAAGGGATGGAGCCGGCTGTGTCTGGTGTGGTTTGGGGGAGTTATTTGGTGTCAAAATATGCCTTAATGGTTGCCGGGGATCCATTCATTATAGGCAGGAAGCAGAGGGGGGTTTTCTTCTTATTTAATGTGGCCGCTGAGCAGGCGACAAAGCCAGCATTCCGACGCCCCAAAGCGACACACATACTTGACTATGCATACATGCATAATTATACTGAAACAATTTAATAATGCTGACATACGCATGTGAGTAGGTGATGCACATAATCCCAACAGCTCATAAATATGTGTGTTTATCAACACAAAACACATATACAGAATGGTAGTAAAGATATCCTGAACACGCACATTGAAACTGACACAGACAAACACCAAAATATTTAAGCTTGATAATGCAGAGTTTTAAACGTAAAGTTAGGTTTTTCACATTTTTGTTAATCACTCACATCCTTTTCCTCATCAGTCCCTTCTTCTTTCTTCCTTTCTTTCTGTTTGATGGAGAGTCAGAAATGCAGCTTGACAGCCTTACCTTGCTTTGGGGAGGGTGTGTTAACACCTCCTCCCACAGTGTACGCCTCCTGCCATATGGGCACCGATAACTACACAACATCAAGGAGGAAGACATTTTGAATTAAATATTAAAGATTTCTTGAAGAGGTTTGTGTCAGGATCGGGGTGTGTAGGCAGAGGCAGGACTCAAGCGCAGAGTTTCAAAACTACGTCAAACTACAAAATAGGAAAGGAAGTAAACCCAAACCGTGACAGTTTGCTCATCTTTCTTTTCGGTAGAAACAATGGGAGACTGCTCTTTTGCGGCTCAATATAGAATGTTCTGGAATCACTGTTTAAACCGATGTACAATATTGGTGTGTTTTATATTCATGTGTCTTTTTTACACGTCTTGGACGTGTGTTTTTAAAATGGTTGCCTGATCATCTGAAGGGAGAAAAGTGATTTCCTTTAAATGTAATTAGTTTAAAGCCACCTGAGTGCACATAAAAGAGAAGAAAACTTTCATGGCTAATGACTGACAACAAATTCAAGAATAAGGTAACTAGAAGCTTAACTTGGCTTGCAAACTCACTGAGTTGAAGGTTGTGTGAGGTGTGTATGCTTGAAAGTGTGTGAGTATATGGGGTTACATGTTAGATATAAGGCTGCGTCCTTCCTTTCATCAGCTGAGTGAGGGAGAATCGAGCAGCAACACACTGCAACCTGAGCCCGACGTGTGCACTCACACACGCATGGACTTCAATACACATAGTAGCAAATCAGCAGACATACTTTAATGCTGCCAACCACTCGTCACCATAAACCCTCACAGCAGCTTCTATCAGCACTCTCATAACACATGAGGCTTGGATCCCTCTCAGGATTACATTATGTCATATCATATTGATTTCAACTTACTTCAGGTAACTCCATTTTATACGAATACATATTATATATAATGTTACGTAAGGAGCAGACAGTTGATCGGCATGATTGGCGTGGGGACAAAGGGAAATGTAACTAAATCTTCCAGCAAGATCCACGTGCATTTATTAATTAACATTATAATATGACATTGTTTGATTGCAACATAATGATAGGTTGTGTTTGCAAAAGGCTTTTGTTGTGTTTGGAAATCCTGTGCCCATTCGTGGCAGCTTTTGGATGTAGTATTTAGTGGCCTCTGTCCTTCTCTTACTATTTAAATAAGATTTACATGAACGGTAATCATTTACATCCCAGGAAGTAAAGTAAGAGAATTTTAAGAGTTACTTTTTAACTGCAACTTACTGTGTGCAAAGGATAGCGGGGGTGGGGAGGGGGGTTAAAAACGGTGTAGAATGTCCTCCTCGTCGTTGGAGTTCACCTAAGAGCACAGTTAATCATCCACTAACTTGCGAGAGAGAGAGAGAGAGAGAGAGAGAACAGGAGAGAAGCCAGAGTTGCATTCTTCACAGTTTGATTCAGACAGAGACACTTGCCTTTGATAAAAGTCTGAATAATAACACTGGACTAAAGGGTAAAGATCGACTTACCTGAGAATGGAAGGCTAACAAATCTGTATCCAGGGACATGCACTTGCTCCTGAAGAAGGATTTTTAAGTGGCTTTCTCCTTTCCACAATCATCAGTGTGTGTGTGAGTGTGTGTGTGTGTGTGTGTGTTTGTGAGTTCTATGTGGACTGTCCAGTGTTGGGGTTTGACTGTATGTTGCTGTGAGAGGCAGACACATGCCAGGTGCTGGTCCTGTCCGGGATGCCAGCTGCACCATTGAAGCCTGCTCCGGAGGACGTCGCGACAGAGGGAGGAGGCAAACGAGAGGACCACGGGTCTCAGTGGGACGCCTCAGGGCCGGGCCGCAAGCGGCCCTCCCTGCCTTCTCTAAAGGTCTCCAGGGAGCTTCTGCGGAGCTTCCCCCACTCCAAACGAGTGGGATCCTATCTGGTAGGGAAGATGATCAACAAGGGATCTTTTGCCAAAGTGATGGAGGGGCTGCACATCGGCACAGGGGAAAAGGTCAGTGCTTTCTGCAGGGATGCGAATAGACATGACGTGAACGTGAAATGAAGAGACTGCAAGATTACAAGACTATGATTACATTGTTGTAACTTTAACTGATTGTCTGTGTTACCTGTGTTTAAAGAAGGCAGTTGCCTTAGCAATTAATATTTTTTATGTCTACAATAAAACACTCTCAGACCCATCTCTATTTGCTGGAGGATGAATATTTGAGGGTTCTTACAGGAACAGAGCTCTGTACAAAATATCTTTGGACACACCCTGTCCCAAAACACATTGGCACAGGTAAACACCCCTAAAATAAAAAACCATTCGATGGGGAGAACAAAAAAAGAAACCCTAGGGGAACGGCCCTCGAACCCCGAACGAAAGAACCCATCACGTTGTCTACATTTTCCATCATACAAGCGTAGTCGCCTCTTATTGGGTAAAACATGCTGTCTAATTTATTCCAAGTTTATTAAACTGGAACCTGGCTCTGGGTTGACGTCATCGCTTTGTTCTCTTCTCTTGACGTGAACAGAGGTTTCAAGTTACAAAAAAGCAAAGTATGCGAAATCTCGCCTATCCCTTTATTTCCTCGGGGGCCATTCTTCCTGAAACTCGCTTCATTCCATGTAAGTGAATATCACTTCTTTTAGGCTAAATATGTTTTTTTATATGTTACTGATACACAATTACATTAGTACTTTCAGCAATTTACACACAGACATTTGTTTAACGCACAAAATCAGAAGAAAATGAACACACTCTTCACCACCTATGTTCAGTGGAGGAAGGTACATGCCATTCTTTTCCTGGTCACGGGTTCCCTGAAGCCAGCTTCGATACACCTGACATGGTTGCCATAGTTATGACCAAACCAAGCTTGTGGTGTTTGCTCCTGTTAATCCTAGTTACCTATGCAGGGACATCTGTGGAGGGGAAAAATGCAAGTGTGCAGTCACAGTACAGCTTTTCATTTCAAATAAAATAAAACATACTTTTATGGAACACTTTACATACATGATGGTAATAATGTAGTCATCTAAATGTGTTAGTTAGTTATACAAACTACTCTTCTCTGGACAAACTAATTATGAATAAATTGTATTTCAACTTTTATTATCATCAAAGTTAGTTGAGAATTGAAATAGCTGCCAATTTAAGAACGTCAAACTTGCATTACTATGAGAATACTGAAATTGGACATATTTATTTAAATTCATCGTCCTATAGCGGAGTTTCCCAATGCTATTCAATTCTATTCATGGTATTTGGTATAGCCCAAAATCTACATGACAAATGTAGACATCCTATGTCCCAATACCCTCACATCGGCACAGAAAAACCCTTAATGGAGAGAAAAGAGGAAGAAACTTCATGGAGAAGGGCAGAGGAGGGATTATAGAGCCAAATCCAGGTCAAAAGTTTTGTTCGTTTGAAAAACAAATGTAAACCTGAAGGTTTTGCTCTTGAACATTGAAAAATACAACAATGTATTCAAAACAGAAATAAGTGCACAAAAAGTATTTTCAGGTTGAATATAGTTTTGACTCAGTTTTATTATTTCTTTGAATAAAATATATATTTTTCAATCTCCACTCATATTTAGTTCAGATCTTTTTTTTCACATTCAGACTTTTGACCGTGATGTGCCGTAGGGGTCAGGGCATCAACGGAGAGGGGTCGTGTAATCATCAGTTTAACAGCTTAACAAATAAGGCTCAGGACTTCCCGGTTCAATAGCTCATCAGCGAAGCGTTGTTAAAACACAAACACCTCTCTGTAACCGTGGTTGAACCATATTCAACTCTTATTTTTATTTTGAATACATTGTTGTATTTTTCAATGTTCAAGCCTAAAACTTTCAGGTTCACATTTGTTTTTCAAATGAACAAAACTTTTGACCTGGATTTGGCTGCATAAGGGATCCGTTTCCCAAGATGGACAGACTGCACTGGATGCACGTGGACACAATGAACAGTGTAAAAGATGTTTCTCATGTTTAATTTCTATGACTGAAATGATTCATACAAATTTAACCACCAGCAGATATAACATCCATCATATATAACCACCAACAGATGTAACACCAGCCTGACAGTTTTGCATCTGTCAGGTTTCACAGGTTTGCATCTAATCTGTATAACGCTGCAGAGTAAATGCTTCTGTGCTCTCGAATCACCATCAGCAAAACATTCTACTTCCCAAACAGTTATTCTTTAAGTTCCATTAAGAGCTACAACTTCTACCAGAATCATTTTTAGACTTTTGATAAAGAGAAAAAAAACCTTTAAAACACAACTTAATTCCATGTGAACATGTCTTTGTGTGTGTATTGTGTGTTTAGTTGGCCATTAAGGTGATTGACAAGAAGAAAGCGCGGCAAGACCCATATGTGCTGAAGAACATGAAAAGAGAACCTCGAATTCATCAGATGGTCCGACATCCACACATTGTTGTTCTGCTGGAGGTAGAAATTAAAAACACATATTGATATTAATATGTAAAATGTCGATGGCATACAATGCAATGATGAGGTCTTACAACCCTGCACCTGTAACTACAATTGATTTATATGCTACATATAATATACTGTCTACCACTGAATATGCACCTGATAACCGTGTCTCAGACATTGGAGACAGAGAACAGCTACTACATGGCCATGGAGCTTTGTGCTGGGGGAGACCTGATGGACAGGATCTGTGACAGGAAGAGGCTGGAGGAGAAGGAGGTGCGACGCTACACTCGCCAGATCCTCTCTGCAGTAGAACACCTGCATCAACATGGCATTGTACACAGGTGACATGACTCATACACGCGCACATACACAATATATTATTTTACATTCATTAGAGACAGTTAGTACTCTAAATTGTTGCATGGGGTTTTCTAATGAAGCTACATGCTAATCTAAACTAATCTAACTAATGAAATATTGATAGAAAAGTACTGTACCCTTAATGAAGAGACAAGTGCCGATCCGGTTTGGCCTTTGGATGACGTGCTGTGTGCTGGGGCATATATATTCAATTCAATTCAATTAATTTTATTTTGCCTCTCCCGGTACGGACAGACTACAATGGATGTCATGTGAAAATGATTCAAATAATTCCAAGTAGCAAGCCAGGTGTACGGCAGGACCACTGCAGGGACAACCACCATCAGATAGAACCAGATAGAATCAGGTAGAACCACCATCCACAGAAGACTGTGGGGAGGGAAAGCACAAAGATTTTAGGAAAGGGCAATATTGGTTTATGATGACAGTAATAGTAATATGATTAATATTTAAAATAATGATGATGATGGCAGCAGAAGGTGTCAGCAGAGCAACGGCCGGAGTCAGGACGGTCCAGGCGGAACTACGATCAGCGTAGATCTGCTCGGCGAGAAAGCACAAAAAACTCCCGGGAAGAAGCTGAATTAGTCGTGTGCATTAATGCAACGTGGATTTTAGGATAGAGTGAAAGTGAGAGAGGAGTTCGGTGGGTCCTAAGAAGTCCCCTGGCAGTCAAGCCTATAGCAGCGTAACTAAGAGCTGGTCCAGGCAAACCGAAGCCAGCCCTAAATATAAGCGGTATCAAAGAGGAAAGTTTTAAGCTTTATTTTAAAAGAACTGACCGAGTCTGCCCCCCGGACTGAAAGTGGAAGCTGGTTCCACAAAAGAGGAGCTTGATAACTGAAGGCTCTGCCTCCCACCCTACTTTTAATAACTCTAGGAACAACAAGGAACCCAGCATCTATGGAGCGCAGCTGCCTTGCAGGGCAGTACGGTGTTACAAGCTCTTTAAGATAAGAAGGTGCCTCACCAGCAAGCGCCTTGTAGGTGAGAAGAAGAACCTTAAATTATATTCTTGACTTAACAGGGATCCAGTGCAGAGAAGGTAACACAGGAGTAATATGATACCTTTTCTTAGTTCTTGTTAATACACGTGCTGCAGCATTCTGAGCCAACTGGAGAGGCTTAAGCGATTTACAAGAGCAGGCTGATAACAATACATTTCCAGTCTAGTAACAAAGTAACAAATGCATGAACTTATTTTTCTGCATCACCTTGAGACAGGAAATTCCTGATTTTCGATATATTACGTAGATGAAAAAAGGCAGTCCTTGAAGTTTTCTTTATATGAGAGTTGAAGGACATATCCTGGTCGAAGAGAACTCCAAGATTCTTGACGGTGCTGCTGGATACCAGAGTAATTCCATCCATAGAAACTGTATCACGTGACAGCTGACTGCAAAGGCTCTCTGGGCCTATCAAGATAACTTCTGTTTAGCATCAGGAAGTTGCAGGTCATCCAAGTTTTGATGTCTCTGAGACATTCTTGAAGTCTAACAAGCTGGTCAGTCTCTTCTGGCTTGATCGACAGATAGTGTTGAGTATCTCCTGCATAACAATAGTAAAAGTTTATGATAACATCGCCCAAATGAAGCATATACACGGTAAATAAAATCAGTCCAAGCACAGAACCTTGTGGGACTCCGTGATCAACATGGTGGTCTTCGAGGATTCAACCTTTATAAGCACAAACTGGGTTTGATTCGATAAATAGGATTTAAACTAGCTGAGTACAGTTCCTTTAATGCCAATCAAATGTTCTAGTCTCTGCAGCAAGACAATAATAGAGTCCTTGGTCCGATGTAAGTAGAAAATCATTCGTATTTTTCACCAGTGCTGTTGCTATGCTATGATGCACTTGAAATCCTGACTGGAAATCCTCAAACAAAGCATTGCTTTGAAGAAAGTCATTGATTGATTTGCAACGAATTTCTCAAGGATCTTCGAGAGGAATATCAGAGATCGGTCTGTGGTGTATAATGAATGTTTGTTTGTTCATAATCTTCCAGGCGGTGGAGTAGTAGTTCTAAGTTCTAGTAGTTCTAACTAATTGATTAATCAATTGAAAAGAAACGGATGGTAATTTTAATTATTAATCAATAATTCATCCATTACAAGTTCTCATGTGTAACATTATCATATGTATTTCTATTTTTAATCTTTTTTGTATTTTTCAGTATTAATTGGACCAATTGCTTAACCTGGGTTTTCCCATGCTGCCTTGCGCGGGCGATTTATTTTACGCTGCAAGGAAGCGTGGATACGATGGAGCAAATTTGCCCCTGAGATAGGGAACCAATCACAGAGTGGGGAGGGTGCAGCAAGACGATGACGTAGAATATGCGCTGACAGGATCTTGTTTATTGCCCTGACTCTTGTGCGACTGTCACCCCTAACAACGCTAACCTCTCGGATAAACTCGATAAAAACATGTCTGTAGAGTGGCCATATATACCAGGGTTCCCCAAACTACGGCCCGCCGGCAAACTTCCGCGGACTTTATGCATTTGACAGACATTCGTAGTGCCCAATAACGGCTCTGAGCATTCGTAAACCACGCCTCAAATACGAGGAAATGAACATGTGGTTTCCAGACGCCGTCTCATTTGAGATCAGGGTATGACGTTAGCCGGGCTACCAATTGCTACAAATTCTGAAAAATTCAAACTAAGATCTCTTTTGGTATTCAATGGGTAAAGTCAATGCTTGTTGAGCTGAAGTAAGACTACCGAGAGCATGTGATGTAGAAAGTGTAACGTGCTTTGATCTACTCGGCCCTATTAGAGATGAAAAAAAGTAAACAAAGGCACTCATATATGTTTTGCTCCCAACACATACGCCATACACGCTTATAGGCATACATTTACAAACACAAACAGAGTTGTTTGCAGTGGATTAACAATCAACAGACGAGGCAATGCTACAAGAAATGCATTGCATGCATTGCATCGTGGGAGCTATGAGTGTTTCTTTACTGGCATTTTATTATGTGTAGGTGTTAGAGACCCAATACTCACATACATACTGTTGCATCCACACACAATACGCATTGGGTTTTGGTTTAAGACCTTGGCTCCTCCGAAGGTGGGAATGTGATTACCAGGCAGTGACCTCATCATCCTGTGCCGGCGCCATGATTCACACATCATCACAACATCATGGACTTCCTCTCTAATGAACTCCCTCAACGATGGCGCTCTCAACCCTTCAACAGCACCTCCCTCCGGTCACACACACACACACACACACACATAGTCGTACACTGGCACACACTACATTGCACTCGCTCTCCACCGCAGTCCCTCATAGAGATGATTAAATTGGAAATAAATGGAAAATTTGCACTTAAATGCACCTCCTACCACCCACATCCAGTAGGTTTACCACATACAATTTCTCCTTAACGACGTCTGCTCTCGCTCTTTCTCTGTATGTCTTTGAACTTTATTCGGGTTGTGTGAGCAGTGTTTTTTTCTGGAGTTTCTGTTGGTTAGATGAAGGCAGATGAAAGGAAAATGGCTGATTCCCAGGCCATAGTTTAACCGGGGTCGCTCTCTCTTCAGACCCCAGATATTAATTTAGCTCGGTAGTTTAAGAGCAGGGCTGTGTGGTGGGTGATGAGACCTGGGTAGTTTAAGTAGAGTGAGGCAACCTCTCCAGGTGAACACATATACAGGTAAGGGCGTGTTCACACTCAACTTTTACACGCAAAATATACCCAGATGGACATGGGGCAGTGTAGTATCACACTACACAGAGCTATATGACATGAGTCACAAAAGATATAACAACATACACGTAAAAGAGTACATCTGAGATAAGATCGATAGATCAATTGCACCTTGGCGGTTCCCAAAAACCCTCCTCTTCCTCCTTCTCAAAAGCCGAAAGTAAAGCAAGTAATTGCATTTTATTTGCCATAGTAGTTGGCTAACAGTAAGTAATTGATAACCAACAGATTAACAGAATTCTCGCTGTGAAGTGCTCAGAAAAAGGCAGCACTTTTTTCTAAAAAAATGGAGTCAAGTGTGAACACGCCCTGTCAGGAATAGCTTCACTTCGGCCTGATTTGTATTTGACCTGAGCCTCAACCCTATGATGACTCGAGTCTAAAATAATGTATCCTCCAAATTACCACTGTTAACGCTGAGCCCTGCCCCTCAAACATTTAGCTTAGGTTTTCATATGGTTCTGATTGTGTGTGTCTAGTCTGGTCCCATATACCGTAAATATAAATACGCTGTTAGAGTTCTTCAATTTAACTGCCAACATAATGTACATTTAACTACTATAAAACAAAGAAGGAAAAATCCCTTTAGAAATTCCCATAGGTTTAAAAAAAAAGCTCATGAAAATACTAGTGACAAAACAGCTCTGTCTCTCTCTCCTTCTCTTTCTCTCTCTCTCTCTGTCTTCTTTTCTTCTGCAGAGACTTAAAGATTGAAAACTTTCTGCTGGACGAGCATAACAACATAAAGATTGTGGGTATGTTTATATTCTTTATTTCTTCTTGTTGATGCAGTTTTGGACAGATCCCACTAGCCACGTAGTACATCTGTGCATGGTCTCCTGTGGTAAAATGATGGTGTTTTAAACAGACTTTGGCCTGAGTAACACTCTGAAGGACTGAATCTTTGTCTCTGGAGCTACTGAACACCCAGTGTGGAAGTCCTGCCTATGCGGCCCCTGAGTTGCTAGCTCACAGGAAGTATGGACCCAAAGTGGACGTCTGGTCCATGTAAGTGATACAAATGTATGTTGAGGAAGCTTGCTCCTTTATAGTGTCGAAGACTCTGTAACACTGTTTGAAACAGCGGACACGATGCATTTCATGCATCTTGAGAACACATCTTGTGTTTGTTTCTTCACATTTTGCTTGCGTGAGCAGAGGTGTGAGCATGTTTGCCATGCTGACAGGAACTTTGCCCTTCACTGTTGAGCCATTCAACATCAAGCACCTGCACCAGAAGATGGTTAACAGAGAGATGAACAGTATTCCCAATGACATCAGCAAAGGTAACTTGAGATTTCACCTAAAAAAAAAATACTTTCTTAACATATTTCTCTTTGAGTGAATTTTCTTGCTCAACAAATGACCTAAGACTTGCATGGCTTTAAAATGAAAACAAATACAGAAAAGAAAGACGACGCAATGCCAAATTGTTTTGGGATAAATTACCAAAAGCATGTTTAGCAGATATACAAGTCCAGGATTGGTCTTCACAGCTACTTTCATCAGGCCTTCCTTCAAAAACCTATGTCTGAAGATAATTTATCTTCAGACAGGAATTCTTTTCAGACCACCCTTTTTGGTCCTTGGTTTTTGTGTCAACTTTTTTAATCTTTGTTTTGTTTATTCTCTCTAATGCAAGTTCAGTGACGTAATAATGAACCACACATCAGTGTTATGTTCCCGCAAACAAAATAAACACGAGGAGCAAACCAAGTAGCAAACCACAACTGAGTGGGCAATAATCAAGATTTTTTTATTCTGTAAGGGCCCATATTTTGATTATTTTTGGTAGCGGCGCCGGCAGGCTGTGATTGGAAAACGGGACTGGAGGGGGTGGGATTGTTCAAATATCTAGGTTTGTGACGTAGAAAACCTTGAGGATTTTGCACAGCTCGTTCAGAGGCTGAAGGGGGATCAATTCAGGAACCCGTATCTCACTCATAACAGCATGGATGGATTTTCTTCCAAGTTTGTATGCTGGTGGAAGCACCAGAGACACACAATAACACCCCAAATCCCAGAAAAAGATGCACAGCAAAAAAAAAAAAGATGATGTTTCCATAATATGGGCCCTTTAAACCAATTCCCCCAAAACTCAAAGTGGCAAATTCAAAACAAACAGGCCTCCAGCAATAGGCCACAATGCATCCTCGTGGATCCCTCTCGGACTCTCACTCCGGGGCTGGTGCATTGCGCCCCTGCTGGTGGCGGTAAAACAGCCAAATGCCTTTCTCCCTGCACGAGCCCCTGGGTGATGGCTTCCAAAGCTTTTTAAAGGGGCCGGCTCTGATTGATCGGCAGGGACCATCAATTAATCCTTCTGCTGGGATATCTGCAAAACACGGAAAGACAAGTACGCACAGGCCACCTACAACGCTTAGGGACGTAACATCCTGCAACATTGACGGTTTTAGTTCGGTCTCAATTGGCCGTGGCAACACTGAAAACTGTTCATGAATAAATCCTAACAACTCTGACCAAAAACTGCCCCAATGATTTTAAATTTGAAAAAAGAAGAAAACAAATGTTGCACTGATTCGCCTATGCTCCTGCTCCAGGTGCGGTTGTGTTTGTGTTGTCTCTGCTGGAGCCCGACCCAGCCAAGAGACCTAGTGTCAAATCTGCAATAGAGGACCGATGGATCAACGAGGGACATGCCAAGAAACCACCGCACACACTCTCTCATAAAAACAGGTCAAGTAATTTAACGACTATACCTCAAAATACAAAGAAAGGCTGAAGCAATACAAGTGAATATTATTTGTATGAAGGTATAACAATCTGATCTTTCTTTAGTCCTGCATTTAGTAAAATATACTAATTTATTTAAACAGGTAATGCATGCTGATTATGTTTTAACATAACTTGTTAAAATAAGTCAGTACTACATTCATATATTTATAGCCGAAGAATGTATGTTTGTATCAATGTATGATTGTACAACATACATCTGCAGCAATAATAAACCTGTAGCAAAAAGGGTTTTATATGAGTTAAAGGCTTTGATCACAAATTACGGAACTGCTCCAGGTCTTTTGTGCACAGTTGGTAATCATCAAGGTAAAATTCCTCAGTTAATGGTATACTGCTATTCAACAAATATTTAATGACTAAAAAATTCTTTGCTTCACTTTTCAAACTTCATTTTTCTAACTGTTTTCACCCCCCACACCTCTGTTATTCCCCAGGCTGTGTCCAGAGGATCTCAATTCATCTGTGCTGACATCTATGACCGAGACACTGGGCTACTCCCTCTCTGAAATCATACACACACTCACCATCAACCGACCCTCTGCAATCATGGCTTCTTATCACCTGCTGCTCAACAAGCTCAGTAGGAGCCAGAAGGGGGCCAAGCTCAGCAAGGTTCCTTATTTTTAAGCACACACAAACACAAGCTAGTCCAAAATATTCTGCGTTGGAATTTTAACATCTAAAAATAATTGATTTGGCAGAAACTAGATGGCAACTACTTGAGTCTTCCAAGCAAGAATACGTGGAGAGAGAAACATAATTCGGAATCAAAGACTCCGAAACCGGTAATTCTTTTCAATTACGTAAAAAACTAAAATACTGTGGGGATTTAAATATTTAAAAATGCCATGCACCCACTATCGGAATATGGCTTTTTATTGTCAAGAATTCCCAAAGTAGCCTAAACCCCCCCAAAACTTACAGTCCATAACATTTTCTGACTTCTGATTTGTCAGTGTCAATAAACCAGTACCCGGGTCGACTGCAGGAGATAATGGAAACGTTGCATGGATTAAACAGGCTAATTTATAATTCAGACTTTTGAAGTCCTAGAGCATTTATTACTACAACAAAGAGTAGTGAAAGACAATTTAAACTTATGCTATCATTGAGCCTACTAAACATCTGAGTAAGATAATTTAAAAACTGGCAACAAATATGCAATTGAAGCTTAACTGTGTAAAAGGAGTGTTGGAGCTGTATATAAAAAGAGGTGATATAATATGGCTGTGTTACACTAGCCTGGATGACTAATCACTTCTTGTTTTTAGAATGAACCAACCAATGAAAAAAGATCAAAGCAGTCCAGCAAGCCTTTGAGAACCCAACAGACATCTGCATGTCCGATCAACAGGAAGAGGAGTGAGGACAGCCTGTACAAACAGGACCAACAAGAGGATATGGAGAATCGCACCCCCTCTCCATCTCTACCCCAGCTTCTTCATTCTACCTCCACCTCAATACCACCTCGTCTTACCCCTCCCTTCCCCGTCCCTCAGTCCACAGAGGATGGGGCCACTGATGAGATCGCCATTAAGTTGGAAACCAAAGAGACGCTGTTTCCCACAGGTAAGAACTAATGCTGCATATATTCGCAGTGAAGTGTGTGAAATAATAAGTGTTTATGTTTTCCAGTGTCTGTTTTCGGAGAAAGAGAACTCGTCTATCGCTCTCCTCCTAAAAACTCTGCATCTCAACTCTGTGACTCTACCCCCTGCCAAGCCCCCTTACTTGCTCTGCCAATCAGAGACAGCAGCGCATTGAGGCCAATTCGACAGACGCATCTGCTAAGGACAACTCAATCAGATGGGGCAGCAGACCCTGGGTCACAGTGCTTCCATGACAACTGCCGACAAGAGGACCACTCTCATCACTTGAGCATCAACGAGCGTCTGGAGAAGCTGCAGACATTCTATTCATCCGAGAAGAACAGTATTTCTCCGAGGATGTTCCTGAAGGCTGCACACATCACACACTCCTCAGACAGAGACCAGCTTGGTGTCACGGAGATGACCAAGACACCCTCCACTCCACTGCCCCGCCTGCGCAACCTGGGGCTAAAAGATGGACGAGGCAGAAAGATGACATGGGTAGGTTTAACCCGACCCTGGCCGCCAGGGCTGCGGTTAAATGGGTCTAAACCTCCTGCCTTTCCCTCACAGAGACAACATACTATGGTCATTAAAAGTCTTATACAGCAAAAGGGGAAGAGGAGAGATCTGTCTGCATCAGGAGGAGGAGGAGAGAGAGACACAGCAGCAGGACGGCTAAATGGAGCTACAAGGAACTCAAGTCAATTATGTCCATCTCTCCAGCGTCAGGTGGGGGACGTAAATCTGCCACTGCTTCCTACCACTCCTCTGCAGAGGATGACAAATAGCAAGAACAAGTTACAAAACATGGATTATAGCGTCCTTCCATAGATGGGAGGACAAAAGAGAAAGGTGTTGACAGTGGCCAGAAAAAGTTTTTACAAAAGAAGAGAAGACAGTACCTGAATTTAGTGAGACATTTAGAAAGCAGATTAGCAATTTAGAAATACTGGCTTGTTTTGAATCAGGGGCAACTTGAAAGGGAACAAAAGAGGAGAAAAGAAAAAGATTAGGGGTGGATTTGTTTAATACAGAGTTAATATAGGGAAGCAGATAAAAGCTGTATTCAGGCCTTTTGTGGAACAGGTGTAATGGCAGCTACAAAATGATGCTACTACTATTCTCGTTCCATTTAGGCCATGCTCAGCAATTTGTTTAAAAGAGTATGCAACCTTTATATGCTGTAGTGCCAAATAGTCTAACTCAAAGCTCATCAATTTTAATTCAGCCTTTAGTTGCACTACTTCCTTCGTCTGGAATTCCATTTTCAAGTGCAGAAGGCCCACGGATAGTACTTGTTGTCCATAAAATACATTTTTGTACCAACACAAAGTCAAAGTAAAGACTTTTCGTAAACATACATAAAATGTGTCCTGTATTTAACCCCTCCAAAGCACCGTATTTTCCGGACTATAAGTCGCTCCGCAGTACAAGTTGCAACAGCCATAAAAATGCATTTTGCATTTTTTGAGAATGAGACACGCGCCTGCGGAGTACAGAGTTAAGCACCGTTTTTTGGCCTGCATGTGTCCTACGAACTTTGATATGATGTCTGGCGATAAATCCGTCAATGGTGCCTTACCGTGTTGATATATGTCAGCCCAGCATTGTTTTCAGCTCAATTACATATTTTTTAAGTACAAAAGTTGAGTTTGGTTTTTACACGTCATTTTCTTGAGTTTCAACATCAAACGCAGCTATGACATCTCCATTACAGATTTCCTTTTTTGATTTAAACAGACAGTCAATTAACAAACCAGTTCTTAATCGCAGTAATGACCTGACCAAAAAGGAATCATCGGGGGCAAGTATCACATCAACCCTGATGCTTCGCCCGCTACGTGTCCCTTGCACCTATTATTATTTTTTTATTTAGGATATATCTTTTCCACATTCCGGATCTAATGTCTATTTATCCTGACAAATTAAACTGTTCTTTGTTCTTTAAAATAGTGTACTTGTATTAACATGATAAAAATATAATAGCATAGTATCAGTGGCATAAAATGGCCTGAATATTGCAATAATATCGCAATAAATGATGGTGCAATAATCGCACAACAGAAATTTGATATTGTGACAGCCCTAACGAGAGACTGTAGTTTATCATCAATAATGTAACAGTTTGGAGGTGTTTTTAGGCCTGACGCGCAGCGGGACCCAATGTTGTTTACATGCACGTACGGGGACTATTATTTCCATATACTACTGAAATGCGATACACAACGTTTGGTGGCAACTACTTTGTGCTGAAAGGCAGCTATTTAATTACTATTCAAAATTTCGCTGGTAACCGTATTATAGAAGCAATAAAGTACTTGAGGCAGTCCTTTATGTTCAATAATGTAACTGTTTGAGGGGTGTCGGGCCTAATGTGTCGGGCCTAATACCACCGAACTGTGACATTGTTGGATGATAAATTACAGCCTGTCGCACCTAGTTGCTTAAATAATGCACAACATGTGACTCACTTTAAACCAATTGGAGCGCTCGATTTCATCTACTCATATTATATATAGTCCTACGTTGTACAGTCCAGTTCATATATCATTGTTTTATTTTATTTCTTTTTTTTCTATGAACAAGGACCAAAATCTGACTAACATTTGGAAACCCTTTTGGATAATAATTAAACACATTTTAATATTGATAAAGTAACTTACCTTTTCACCACAGAACTCTAAGGACGTCAGTTGTGCTTGCTCAATAATGTGTCATGCTGTTGCAACCTGATTCAAACCACAAAATTCAAAACGAAAAAAGCAAATCACTGACAAGCATTTCCTCCATTATTCTGCCATTTTGCTTATTTCTTAGTGCCACTGTCTCCAGATCATTAATATGCAAGGATGTGGTGAAATCTCATTACTGCTTTGTGCCGCTGTTCTTCGCTGGTAAATAATTGAGATGCTGTTACCTGATGCTCAAAGCTGTTAGTGTGTGTCTGTTGGGATATCGTGCATGTTGCGTAAGCCCAATGAAGACAGAATAAAACCATTGACATAGACACAACCGAAACTCCAGTTACCTCTCCAGTTACTTAACAATACAAACCACGATGCAAACACAATAATATTGCCCGAAGGCAATAATTACGAGAAACCAGTTGGACATTTTAATGACGTCACTTATTTTTTCTATCAGGAGGACAAGTGAATTCAATTCAGTAAATCTTATTTTGTGTACCCCAAAATCGTAAATTACAAATTTGCCTCAGAGGGCTCTGTACACATGCAACATCCTAAGTCCCGAGACCCTCACATCGGAACAGGAAAAACTCCCCAAAAAATGAAAAAACCCTTTAAGGGGAAAAAAAGGAAGGAACCTTAAGGAGAACGTCAGAGGAGGTATCCCTCTCCCGGGATGGAGAAGAGAACTTTAAGGTGCTGCTAAATACCAGAGTAATTCCTTCCATAGAAACTGTATCACGTGACAACTGACTGCAAAAGCGCTCTCAAGATAACTTCTGTTTAGCATCAGGAAGTTGCAGGTCATCCAAGTTTTGATGTCTCTGAGACATTCTTGAGGTCTAACAAGCTGGTCGGTCTCTTCTGGCTTGATCGACACATAGAATTGAGTATCGTCTGCATAACAATGGAAGTTTATGATAACATCGCCCAAATGAGGCATATACACGGTAAATAAAATGGGTCCAAGCACAGAACCTTGTGGGACTCCGTGACCAACATTTGTGGTCTTCGAGGATTCACAGCTTACAAGCACAAACTGGGTTTGATTCGATAAATAGGACTTAAACCAGCTGAACGCAGTTCCTTTAATGACGATCAAATGTTCCAGTCTCAGCAGCAAGATACAATAATCGATGATGTGAAATGCGGCACTGAGGTCCAGCAAGACAAGAAAAGAGACGAATGTGAAAAGAAAGATCCGTCCCGAAAAAATAGTTGAATCTGAAAACAAATATTTATTCAAAAAAATTATAGTATATATATATATATATAATATTATTAGTCAAAACTATATTCAAACCGAAAATATTTTTTGTCCACTTATTTTTATTTTGAATACATGTTGTATTTTTTAATGTTCAACAACAAAACTTAAACTTTCACGTTCACATTTTTTTTTAGAATGAACAAAACTTTTGACCTGGATTTGGCTCGATACAGGTGTATAGGCTTTATGCTGTCCTGATGTCATTGGGGAGCAAACAGCAAACAATCTGATTTTTTGCTCTCTTTGAAGGAACAAAAAGATTGGCAGATGCAAAGCGGAGTAGTGGAAGTGAATTTAGGATAAAGACCAGACGAGCTGCTGCATTCTGGATGAGCTGTAGAGGTCAAAAGGTGCTGATAAGGCGGGGAATCACCAAAACAACAACAGCAGCTAAGACTTAACATCACAATAAAGTGAGGTAGCAAAGTGTGTGAGCCTTAGTTGACAAATAAAAGTTTGATTTTCTCTTCTCTTGGAGTTACTTAATCGACAAAGCCTTTACACTATCAGCCGATTGTAGAGGAGATTTTATGAAATTGGGAGATACTGGGAGGGGACCTGAAGGTAATTTGTAACACCTAGGACTTTAAAGGGAGATGCGACTATTTTTAGACATACGTTAAATTAACACTTGCCTCGACAGGAGGGATGGAGATGCATTAACAGTGTATTGCTGAATAAATTACTAATACATTTTTTTTTTAATTGGGAAAAAGTCTAACAAAATAAATGACACCAACATTTTAGAAACCAGAGGAAGTGTATTGTTATAACGGTATACTCTTTGTCAGCAAAGCAAGAACACCTCAGACTTCTACTTATTGAATGAAGTAAAAGTAAACATTTCATTGCTCTTGAGTCAGCTGAACTGATGGTAGGAACAGAATTGGATGTAAAATAATTGGGTAACTATTTTATGCCAGAACTTATTATCTAGTTAAATTTAAACCATTTGTTAAACAAGATCGCACTTTTGAGGACCTGAACATATTAAAAAACTCATGCTCATCAGAAGTGTGAAAAACTTGGTTTGGCTCTCAAGCGCCCCCTTTACATGGTTTATTTTGACTTATTAGCTTACTTTTTTCCACCAATCACCGATTGACCTGAAATTTTGCACATAGGTGCTCTTCGACATGCTCTACTAAAAATATAATCATAGTATGCAAATGCACCTATTCAGATTTTCCGCCATTTTGAATTTTGGGAAAAAACGATTTTTGGGAACTCCTCCCAGCGACAGGGTCAGATTCTCCTGAAATCTTCAGAGAATTGTTATTGGGTTAATGTCTTTGAAGGTTAAGTACATTTTTTTGATAACTAATTTTGTTTAGAAGTTATGGACCATTGAAGTTTGTTAACAGTGTTGCCTAATAGACTTGACTTGTTACTTTAAAACTTGTTTCGGTATCGGCTCCAGTCTACATCCAGGACATTGTCAAACCGTACATTCTTACCCGCACACTCCACTATGCATCTGCCAAACTGCTTGTTCCTCCCTCACTCAGAGCAAAACACTCAACAAAATCACAACTCTTTGCTGTCCTGGCTCTGAAATGGTGGAACAAGCTCTCTGATGACATCAGGGCCGCAGAGAGCCTTTACATCTTCCGCCACAAATTAAAGACTTTCCTCAAACACTACACAAATTTGTAGCTCTTAAATTGTACTTATGTACTTTTTCCTGTCTGGCTCACCGCTGCCCCCCCCCCTCTCCCCTCGACATGCAAGGAGAGGCGAATGCCCGTTCAATACTGCTAGCAGCACTAGTTTTAATTGAAATTTGAGTGGTATCATACAGTATGTATTTTTTGAGAATGCATTATTTATAATTCATCCAGTCCAATTAGAAATGTATAAAAAAATATGTTGAGATATCATTTGATGGAACTGTTTGTTTCTTCTGACAGTCCGTTGTTGACCACATGCAGACGTTAATACAATTGCTGTCTTTCTTCAATATGGAATAGGATATGATAGCAAAACTTTCATCTTCCCTTTCCAACATGGTGCACTATTTATCTTAAAAGCACTGACTGAATCTGCCCCCCCGACTGAAAGTGGAAGCTGGAAGCTGTTTTTTCATGATGTAATTTCTTTGGGGTTAGTTTGACACTGTCTGGAATATTCCTACTAGTGGTCACATGGAAGCCACAGAGGTTACAGGTTCAGAGGTTATGGAATGAAATGGATGCTGTTACTCGATTGGCACATCAATGGTCTTGGGTGTCTTTTAGAATAACCGGCATGCCATAACAGTGTGTGTGTGTGTGTGTGTGTGTGTGTGTGTGTGTGTGTTCCGGCGTGTCTGATTCCTAATGACTGTCATCCATAATTGAGTGTCATGTCACAGGGGGAGCAGTCCAGGGTGCCGTGGTGTTAAGTAGGCTCCGTGGGTCTGAGACACAAGGGGTCAGCCGCACGCAAAACGTCCAGCAGCAACCCGACCTGAACGCTGTTTAATTAATGCCCCCTCCGATGAACTGTCAGTCCACGATCAACACCAACTCATTCACTAAAAGGCAGCCGGACCAGAGGGACACGGGGTCACGTACAAACGGTCGTACACGCTCCCTCCATGTTTATCTCAGGAGTGAACGCTACTTTTCTCATTAACCATGCTACTTGATAAAGTTTATTTTAATAGAATTACTTATTAATTTAATAGATTCCTGTTGTTTCTTGTAATGGAATCCGGTATCAATTAATTACAAATATAAATAAACAAGTAAACAACAATGAATGGCAAATGCATTCACATTTTATTTGAAGAAAGTGCAAACACTGCTTTCGCAGTGCGGCGATGATGTCACGGATAGGCAGACTGAAACAAGTAATATTTAAAGCCTTTATCATTAAAAGTGCTAAGAAAAAGCATCCATTTAAAGGCTGACGTGCTTAAATCCAATGGGTTATTTCCTAGTATCGATACAATCGATTTATTACATTTTAAAACGATGTTAGATCGGTATATGTCGTCCATAAGGCCAACTCGCCAAGCACAGATCGATGTAGTTGGATCGGAGGAATATAAATCGATACATCAATGTAATAGATGGATCGTTACGCCCCTATTTGTAGCCATTCCAGTTCAGTCCTGCATTGCTGAGTCGGATCAACTCATGCACGAGTGAACCTCGTGGCCTCCATTGTTTGGAGCAATTTTTGCTCCACTGGAGTCTGTAACAAATTCCGTCAGGATTCATTGGATATAAAAAGTCTTCACAGCCCTGTTAAATTCCCAGGTTTTTGTGATGTAGACAAAGCCAGATCATGTCCAAACTTTTTTCACTTTTAATGTGATCTGTAATATAAACAATTAAAATAAAACGTGCAATGAACTGGTTGCATAATCTGCACACCCTTAAAAGAATACTCAAAGTACCTTTTGATTTTATTACAGCACTCAAGCCTTTTTTGGGAGGGGGGGGGGGGGGGGGGGGCGGGGTTCTTCCAAATTGGACTGGTATTTGAAGCTGTTCATAACCTCCTCACCTTAAGTAAGGACCCGGTTCCAGCTGAAGAAAAACAGTCCCGAAGCATGATGCTGCCCCCCGTGCTTCACCGTGGGTATTATGCTGCCGCCCTCCCCCCATCTTTCACTGTGGAAAAGGTTAAGACATAATTTATCTTCTTCTCTCTTTGGACCTGGGATTTTAACGGAGCATGTCAACTTTTTACATCCATGCTATATGACAAATAGAATCATGCAACAGACAGAAATAACCAACATCTAGCCCAACCAAGATGGACCTTCTGGGTCCCCATGTTTAAACCTATTCATGGGTTTATGACCGCTCTGAAATATCATTCCCTCTAAGTAAACACTACAAACATCATGAACAAGATGGCGGTGTGTTTTAAGGGTTGCAGAAAATCCCAATAGCATCCAGCTGCAGCCCCGCAGACTCACCTCCGGCTAGACACCAGTGGCTGGACACCAGTGGATAGACAGCCTACGTCATTTCCGTTTTCACCGCTGGATGGACAGCATTCTATTTTTTGTGACTTAAATTCTGCCTAGATCACTATTTTGTGACTTAACGTTTTGTCAATACAACAGACTCGTACATGTTAATTGACCACAGTTCTTTGCCTTGCCCATTTGGATGTTCAATTCATTTTTTTTTTTTTTTTAATATACGTAGATTCACATGATCAGCCAATTTACCAAACAATCCAGATCAAATTAACGCTTCATGGTTTTACAATATTTATTGGAAATGACACAATCAAATTAGTCAAATGAATCAAATCTGACCATCAGAAGGGTTTTGGGGGAAGTCCCTATTTAAAAAAAAAACTTATATAAATGTTAAGATGAGTTTTGTTTTAACTAGCTAGTTTGTGCATTTTAATTCTGACATGACCTATAAATCATCGACAGTTTATTATTTTTCTTACCACTGACATCTGCATGCCGCATCAAATTTGAAAAGTGAATTTTGATACGGAAATGACGTCTGCTGTCTGGTGTCTGTCCAGCCACTGGTGTCTATCAAGAGGTGAGTCTGCGGGGCTGCAGCTGGATGCCTCTCGAAAATCCGATCCAATACGAGATGAGTTGGTGTGCAACTCCCCCTGCTGACGGCGTTGTGTAATGCATGTCCACTTGCTATGATGTTCGAATGCTTATAACGGCGTAACATTTTTTAAATGGTATGGACCTGGTGTGGATTTGCAGTTAAACAATATTTCTGAATTCTTGAGTGCCATATTTAGCACCTGCTACATGTACTTCAAATTGGACCTGCGAAATGTGTACGGTTGTAGTGTGTGGGAAAGGTCTGTTGCTTAAGTATGTTTTGATTGAGATCGAGAACAATGGGGGCTTACAGGTATTTATGCAGATCAAGGTGTGAAAATCAGTGTCCACGCCCCCTGGGAGTGGTCTCCTGATGAGTTCAATGGAGCTCGGATTTGTCTCAATAAACATCAGCTGTGGTGCTATCAACTATTACATGCATGCATTTCGGTTGATTACATTAAATACAATCATAGCTGTACATTGGTTTTGTTCTGTTTATTAGTTTCAAATTTTCAGTGGTTTTTACAATATTCTCATTACTTTATTGATTACATATTTCCAGAATCATGGCAGTATACTGGAGTACACTAGATGCATTTTATTAATAGTTCGTTTATGAACTTGGTCGTCAAATTATTTATAATATCCTACAAATGCCAGGTGGAGGCGCAATTTGCCTCAGCTGCAGGAAATTAATCTTTTTTCTCTCTGTATATAGTATGGAGCTCCGGCAGGAAGAAGGGGAGGATCAGCAGGCCTTGGAGGCTGGACGCCAGTTGTGCAAAAGAAAGCTTATTAGGCGCCGACCTCCTGTGTACGTCCTCATTCCGGGACCCCCCCAAACCCCCCCCCCCCGCCCGAGGAGTGGCGTTTTCTTGCAGAGGCCAAGGAAAGCCAGACTTCCTCACTTGTTTTAGAATACAACTCATTTAATCATCATTAATGATTAGGCATTTAATAAAACACTTAACAGTTTACGTAATCCCTCTGTGTCGCGTCTCTCTTCGTCCATTATTGAGCGCTCTATGATGTGTAAAACAGCGCCCCTCTAAATGTTACGTGGTGAATGAGCGCTGAAAAGATGTTACTGCACTGCACCGTGTCTGTGAGGAAGCCTTTATGAAAAACATGTTTTCCCCACGTGGCGGCGCCACTGGGATCAACGCACAGGAGCACAGCAGAAAGGGACCTTTTCATTTCATCCAGAATAATCCAGCTGGGAATATTTTTTTTTTCTTCATTGTTTTGTTAAATAGCACACATTTTCCAATCAGGCTCACATGTCTATTAACATAGGTGTGTGTAAGGCAGGTCCTCACAACCAGAGCGTGTCCCCCTGACAAAGTGTCCCAGAGAATCCAAACCCAAATGAGCCAGTGGAGCAGAAGTGAGGAGAACTGTTGAGAGAAACTAGTAATCACCATTAGCTTTGCAAGGTGAGGAGCTAATGCTGCCTGATCTACCATATAGTAATTGGATAGAAAAATGAAAATAAGTCAATTGTAATTGTATATCCACATAATTAAGGGAACACATATTAAGGGAATTGTACACATGGATCACACAGAGAATGCTCAGTCAATTGTTCTAATGCCACTAAGATTTGCCGGGTCTTAAGTCACAGTTCTGGGGCAAATCCAATATCAAATAATATTATGTGTGCATATAACTGCACTTTACGTGGCATCATCACTCTTCAAAATCAAAGAAAAAGAACTTCTGGAAGATGTAAGTGAAATCAAGCTCCAAGTGCACTTGTATGTTTTCCATTCCCAGTGTATTCTCATGTTTCCTTGTACCTTTTAATCATAAGAGTATGGTCACACTCACTGTATACAAGAGGATCCCATTCAGACGGACGTGGACTTGGCCGTACAAAGGCTTTCCCAACACCTGGTATCGCTGCTGGTTCGACCACGTCTCTGACAGCTAAACAGTGAGACAATGACTTGTGAACCTGACGTTGTGGGCGCAGGTCTGGTGGACCACAGTTAAAAAATATTGCAGACAATGATTAATGAGTGTTGCTGGCGCTGTACTATCCAATGTCAACAGATACTGGAGATCTGGGAAAGTCCTTGTATATAAACAAGACCGGTCACTTTTCAACAAAGAAGTCAGGTCACACACAAAAAGATTATATTGCCTCTGAACTATAGACAAACACTCTTATTTTGTTATGTGAAAAATGACAGCTTACACGAATAATCCATAAGGCCCTCAACTCGTACCTGGACTGCCAGTGAAAACCAGTTATATTAGAAACCAAGTCCAGTCTTCCTGGAACATCATTTGAACCACACAAAGAAACAGTGCTTCACAGATCTAAAAACAAAAACCGCAACAATCCATAAATGGTTTGACCGACAGTATAAAAAGAGTGACGATATCTGTGTGTGTGTGTGTGTGTGCGGGGGGAGGGAGGGCGGAGTACAGTTGTAGCCGTGTCCTGTGCAACGGCTCGTTCCCTCAGAGTGAGTCCGCTCCATTAACGGTTTTTGAACACACTCTTCATTCAAGCGCTGCGCAACTAAACCACAAACTATTGCCATGGCAACAGACTAACAGAATACTCCCATATATATATATTTATATAAAAATGTTAAAAATTGAAACGACAGAATTAGCAAATTAGCATGAAGACGCAACACCTCATATTTAGGTTAAGGGTTAGTAGAATTAAAGAAAGGTCAGAGGTCACCTTGGTCATTATCCAACTATGTTAACCCGGAACTTCAGTCATCAGAGAAATGTATACAATGTTTTACAGAATTCAATCATTTTCAGTCAGGAAATAAAATGCCTCAACCCCCTCAACACAGGTGTATTTATATATAATATATATCTCTCACACACACACACACACACACACACACGGATAAATACATAGCTATTCAACATAATATAAGCACTGAGATTTCTAAATCAAAATCCCATGATAAAAAGGTAATTAACCTTTAAACTCAGACGTAGCTGTGAACGGACACAATCTAGAGGTTTGGTTTGAAAAAAAGAAACACGGAGGCATTCCTGTTAATAAAACCTAAATGTTGTTTCCCCAAGGCATATTTTACATTCATAATACTACGAGAGTGCTGTTTGTGTGTGTTGGTGTTTGAAACACCTGCCACAAAAGAAAGAAATGATCTGCACTACAGCAGAATAATGTATGTACATGTATGTTTGAGTATGTGTGGCTTCTGTCCGCATGACTGAAGCATATTTCCTTAGGAAACAATTGCACCTCATTGGTTCAACACGTTGGCCAATCACCAATGACGGAAGCCAGAGCTCCTGGTTCCGCCCCCCGTCGCAGAGTTTGGTTGGCAATGTGAGATTGATTGTGTGTCTGAGGGAGTGAGTGTGTGTGCGTGTGTGTGCGCAGGCGTGCAATTGAGAGAAGTGAAAAGAGTTCCTTCCACTTGCAGTGTCCTCATGGATGTCGGGTTGCAGGATGCGGTTTCCCGGGTGAAGACAGTGAAGTGTCGATAAGCGAGGAGAGGCGGAGCCTAGACCTCAGCTGCTTTCAAGCCAATTCGATCCTCCTCCTGTCAGTCACTGTTGGGCTTCTTCAGAGAGAAGGCCAAGATACTGAAGTGTTGGCTGAGCTGTTGTACCTATGGATGAAAAATATAATTATTTTTCATGTTTTCATGACTAGATTCAATAAAAACAACTTTCATCATTTTCAACATTTCAGCAGTGTTGCATTGAAAGTAGCTGGCAGTGCCATTTTAGCTGCACTACTTTATATATGAATGAATGTAAAATACTTTAGTTCTCTAAATCCTATAAAACACATTGCTACCAGGCCAAGCACATCTACATGAAAGCCCAGTACACATTCAAAGTTTCACGTTGATAGTCAGGATTACTTCTCTATAACTCAATAGGAGGCTTTTGTGAAGTCAGAGAAAACAGAGGTTATTTTATTAGGCCCAGAGCGCCTTTAAAGTCAGCTGTTTGGTTATACGGTTTCTCTGGATAAGAGCCTGAGGTCAGCCTGGACCAGCCCTTAGATGAGCCCAGACTGCCGTGGGACTATCCCATCTATCAACAGCGCTTATACACAAACACACTAGACAAAAATACATCCTCTTCTCCCTCTCAATCACATCCCATTAATGCACATCTCTAACTTTGGTTCGGAGTATTTGTGCCTTCTTGCCTCACAGGTTTTAAAAAATCTGGACCGTGATACAGCCTCCTGCCATAACGCTGCTGCTGCTGCTATTATCATTATTATTATTATTATTGCTAGTTGCATTACCATTACTGTCATCCTAAACCAACATTATTGACTTTGCTTCTTTCCTTTATCGCAGGATTCTGTGGATATTGGTCATATTCTGATAACGGTTATAACCGACGCTGGATATTTCAGATAGTGGTTATTCCTGCAGTGGTCGTGCCTGACATCTGGCAATACCTTAATAATTTCTGTCGTATGAAACAAATCTTTTACGTTGTTCATTCTGTACATATAAACTCTAATTACCGCCTCTTTGCAGCAAACCTCCACCAAGCAGTCAGGTTGCAGGTTAAATCTGTCAACGTGTCCTCATTGTCCCCGTTAATCACTCGCCTGTTTGGAATTGTAATTAGCAATCATAATTGGCATATGAATATATGACCTAAATACGGTATAGTCAAAAACCCTTGTTGTGCGGTCACAGTGACCTTTAGCCATCTGAAGCCTCTCCCTCCAAGCGGTCCTGAGATTTCCCCTTTACATGAATGGGTCGGCCAATTTGAAAACATACGGCATAAAAGTTCATTCACAACGTCTTGTTTGTTCAACACCCACATATGTGCTGTTAGAGTAAAACGTTGCATTGAAACTTTTACATTTCAGCTTTAAACAAGAATGCCATAAAAAAATAGTAAATAGTGAGCTATGCTTTGTCGACCACCTGCTATCTGTAGTTGTATATTTAGTGGAGTAACATTGTTTTTCACTGTGTGCGTTTGCACTTACCACTGAAACGCCGTAGTGGATGTGTGCTAGTACCACAGTTGTTGTCCACAGATAAAGCAGTGTGATCTCGTTGGCGACCACCCCGGTTACCGCCAACAATACCACTGGCGCCATGGGCAGCAACAGCCAGCTCAGCGCCTGGCAACGCGTGTTACTCATCTGACACACTATCAGTTTGCACTGCAAGAGGAATACACACATGAATAAAGACATGTAGGCTTTGCATGCCGCGCAAAAAGCAAATGCGTGTGAAGAATCTGAAGACCATTACCGTAACATTAGCGAAGGCTGTCCCCACCATCAGGTAGAAGATCCGGGGCTGCAGCTCGAGTATGTCGGATGGAGAGAAAACCACCCAGATGGTGGACAAGAGAAAAAGGAGGACGGGAGAAAGGAAGGGCAGGAAGGCTTCGTACAAGCTGCTATGCTTCAGAGTGTTTGCGCGGTGACCTCTGCAAGACCACAGATGAACAGTTCAGATCAATGTAAACTCATAATCTTCCAATTTAGCGAAATGCTATGGAGAATTGTACTTACTTCAGGACATTGTAGAGGCTCATGGGTACGGTGACAGTAAAGGAGCAGGCTGGCAATCAAATTGTATGGATTATTGTCAAGCTTTGGTGCTACATTAGTATTTTGCATGTTAAAATATCCCCTAAATGGGCCTGCCAGGTGCACCAAAAGGTAAGCATCCAACCGTTACATTATAGGGTGCTTTTAATTCCTGACACGCAGCACAGTTCAGGTAGGCAATAAAGTGACTTGGAGTGACCAATCACAGCTCACCGATGATCATAAAGGTGAAGAGGTCTCTGTAGAGGAAGCTCCACAGGATTGGCTGGTACCAGGTTTCCACGCCGACCACAGCAGTTACCAAGTAAACGAGGGAGATTGTCTGGAAGGAAATCACACCCAATTAGCGCATTGGAAGTCTCGTCCGTCCTGATTGACAGTTGCTTGTGTGTCCTTACCACTTGGCTGATGTCGTACCCCCACGGCAGAAACAAGATGCCAGTGTTATATTTCTCCCAGTGGGATAGAATAAACGAGAACAACACCACCCACAGGATGTAGTACAGGGTGGCCACGGCCACGCCACTTTCCCCGCGCCCAAATATGGAGTAAACCGTCGCCACAAAGAAGATGCAGGCCCAACTGTCCAGGCCATGGTCAAACAGCTCCCCTAATGGTGTGGAGGAGTTGGTGCGACGTGCCTGTTTACCGTCAACACCATCTACGTGTAACAAAGATAC
Source organism: Apeltes quadracus (assembly GCA_021346845.1). Classification (NCBI taxonomy): domain Eukaryota; kingdom Metazoa; phylum Chordata; class Actinopteri; order Perciformes; family Gasterosteidae; genus Apeltes; species Apeltes quadracus. The sequence goes on along the minus strand of CM037934.1, from coordinate 2,602,962 downwards.
CAAGACAGGGATCATTAGTAAAGTACAAATGTTAAACATTTCCACTGCACTCACACAGAAATCCTCACACATTGACACTGATGCCACATTAATACTTTTATTTTAATGGTCAGGAAGATTACTAACTCACTTAAAAATCACAGAGTACAAAGTTTGAATAAAAGCAGAAACACAGTGCAGGAATCCTACAGAATCAATCAGTTTCGTTAGCTGCCAAATAACCAGAGCCGGACAGTAACGGAGTACATTTACTTGAGTACAGTACTTTAGTACAATTTTGAGGGATCCGTACTTTACTCGAGTATCATTTCTGGGGAGTACTCATGACTTTACTCAAGTACATTTGAGAGGCAAATATTGTACTCTTCACTCCGTTACATTTCTATCCATAACCGTGAGTACACGTTACTACTTCTAAAAAAAAAAAAAAAAAGAAAAATCTGAGAAACCCTCAAAACCTAAACACAGCTGATTATCTTTATCATCATTATTTTCTCTTCTTTGCTCTATGCTCCGCGTGTAACACGGTCAGATTCAGAGGACATTGCTATATTGCCTTCTTTGCTGGTTTCGGTTTATTGACTTGAGTGATGAAAAAACAGAAACTCACATGTACACACAATTGTTAGCTGATTTTTTTTTTCTTCTGATATTACACAATAATGTAAGCTGAGCATTTGCTAAGATGTTCTGTTTAAGACAGTCAGGTTCAAATGTGGGTACAAAAAATCCATTAAAACTAGCAGAGGTTTGTTAGAGCGTTGCCATTGTGCTATTGCCTTGTGGGCAAGTGATGAATGTTAAATAAAACAGCATGGTAAAAAAATGAAAATGACTTGATTTTCCTTTAACATTCTCCATGGTATTAACATTTTTCCATGTAGGACGATTCTGTACGTAAATGTAAGCACTGTGGCAGTAGCAATGCAATATTTAGACAATGTACTCTTGATACTCAAGTACTTTTAAAAACAAGGTCTTCAGTACTTTTACTTAAGCAGACATCTGACTGCTGTACGTTTACTTGTAGAAGAATACTTGAGTAAAAAGTAGCAACGGGTATCTGTACTTTTACTCAAGTAATGAATCGGTGTACTCTGTCCGCCTCTGCAAATAACCTGCGTGAACTTGAATGTGAGAAGAGAAACATCTCAAATGACTAATCTCACTTTCCAATAGTGTACCTTCCTCATTCGTCACATTCTAACACAAACGTGGTTGCTGGGTTACTAAACAAAATCTGACAAAGACAGAATAGACTAAGATCAAACTTTCAATTGTTCCAGTCATTGTACAAAAAGTATTCCAAGGAAGACAATGTGACCCTGCGCCTCTCAAAAGTCAGAGCAGGACAACACACGTGCTGAGGACTCACCGAGTGTGTAGGCCAAAAAGTTGAAGATCCCAGCAGCAACCCAGACCAAGCTGGGCACGTGTTTATGTCCTGCAGCTGAAACCAAAACACTTTCAATATACACTTCCACGCACATACATCTTCCTCTATTTAAGCATTACGTATCTATAGAAGAATCTAGTCAGATAATGATAATAATAATAAAGTGTGTGTGTGTGTGTGTGTATCTTAAGGCTTTAAGTGGCACTGACAGACACGTGGCCTCTAGTCTTCTTTGCTTTGCTTAGTCTGAATTCCATTTTCTAGTTGTTTCTATGGGCCTCCTCTGTTGATTTGAGAGAATTAAAATCATAAAATCAGCCTATATTTAGTTATGAGAGTTAAACATATGGAGGTCTTTCGTTTTGAAATGGAAGCATTGCTATGTTCCTTTGTATTCCCACCGACTAGCAGTTCTTTAAAGACTACGACATAGTAAGAGCACCTCTGACGGGGTGAATTAGTAGGTGAACGACAGACGTGTTTACAACTTGGTATAACTATTTTTGTACAGACTGATTCCTGAGGGCAGACATTCTTGAGGATATCTCTGACTCGAGAGGTGAGTGAGAGTCATGCCAGTACAAACGTATGCAGAATGCTAAAGCAAAGTACATGATGTACTTTGTTGTGTGTGTCAGTCTTTGTCAATGTTCTAGAGATCTAGTTTTACATGTTAGTAGTAGCTCTTTCTGTGGGTGTGTGCGCGTGTAATGGTGCGTGTGTGTTAGTGATTATTCCAAGCACCTATAACAGGGGTGTCCAAACTCCGGCCCGCGGGACAAATGCGGCCCGCCATTCATTTTTAATTGGCCCGCATCAAAGTCTAAAAATACTGTAACGGACTGACATGTTCTGTGACGTGACTGATGTTCTGTGAGCGAGGTTTCACATTTAGTTCATAAGGTCAGTGAAGGGCTCACGACGTGATGTCAATCATCTTTGTGCAGCCTATGAGATTGTTTGTAGTGATGTTTGGAGTAACGGAACGCGGGAGCGTCGCTGGAGTTGGTCGGTCTGTCTTTCGTGGCCCGTTTTCTGGTTTCATAATAAAACCCGAAGAAACCACGGCTTCATTGCCGACTATTTCCACTGCACTGCTCTTCTTCCTTGTCAAAACACAGTTGTCAAAACTCATCATAATTGGGGCACGAAGCCTTTACCACAGAGAATTAAGAGTTCCTCTGTGATGCTGAATACGGGAGCCGCTCTACATTCTGAGGTGCGCTGGCTCAGACCCGGGTTTATTCCGCGATCAAATATCGACACATTTTTGCAGACCTCTGTAAAGAGCAGCTGGTCCCGCAGCTGAATGCGCACATGACGAATTCCGTGGGACGCTCAGTCTTCTCCGTCTTCGAGTTAAAACTTAAAGTTCAACGTAGCGCACATCCCCATGCTGACCGGAACCAAATGCGCCTTTCCAAACTTTCCAAGCCCTCTGCTAAAACGGGAGAATATGTGTCGCTTATGAAAGAATTCAGTCTGTCGTTAAGAAGGAAATCGCACCTGTTTGCGCCTCCGTTTTCACTGGACGCAGTGGAGGAGAGTCTGCAATTAGAACTGATCAAAATACAGTGTGATGATTCTCTCCTTGGATCGACCTTTGATGAGACGCCACGCAAAACAATGACGAGTCTGTTGTTGACATTCTCTGAGTTAACGCTGAACAAAAGCACACTGAGAACCAGAATTCTCCCATTACAGGGAGTTCAAATATACACAGTTCTCATTTGTCAATAAGACCAATTACTTAATAAATTCAGTCAATTTAAGTTGATGACCATTTTTAAACAAACGTTGATGTGTTAACAATCCCAATCATGTATTTGTGTAAGAAGGAAATGTCTACATCCCCTATTTCCCTTGTCTCTGAAGGGGGCTCAGCACCCAAAGAACCAATCTGAGGCTCACTGAGAGAATTACCTTTTTGTAAAAAAATAAAATCTACTAATGGAGGCTTTTTTTCTTCAAACATCAACATCAAACGTAATTTACCTGCATTTGATTTATTCTTCCAATATTAGTGCATTACAAGTAAGGCAGTATATCTCACATCTAGTTAGTGGCCCAGTCCTTTGTATGTTTTTCTGTATGTGGCCCTCGGGGAAAAAGGTTTGGACACCCCTGACCTACAAGAACAATGGTATCAGTAAAAGATGGACTTTGTGTCTAATAAAAGAAAGTGGCTACATAGAAGTCTTTAGTTTTTCTCCCCCGTGTGAGCAGATTAAACGGATTAATGTGTCTTGTATATAACATTGATACACACATACATACATACATACATACATACACACATACATACACACATATATTAGAGCTGTCAAAGCCCTAACACATCAAACTATGTGATTATTGTGGCCGAGATTGCAGTTAACGCAACTTTTTTTCCTTCCGGTGTGCCTTGACCCCTGACCCCTGAAACCCCTGCGTGCTGCTGTCACTTGGAGAGCGCTTTTTGCATTGGAAGTAAAACAAACAGAAGAACTATGCAGAGGAGTTAAATGTGGGGAGATTGTTGGCACTTGAACACAGCCGTCAAATTATGGCGTTGAGAGCAAAGTGCACGAGGACAGCAGGAAGAGTTGCTAGTTCCACATATTCTCACCCGGTGGAATTCTACCTTGGAGATGATCAACTGTGTCTAGTCTGTATTTATTAAACAACACTTTCAAAAGTGATTACTCGCTCATTTATTTTAGTGTTTTGAAGAAAAACTCGCTTTAATTGCTACTAATGAATCTCAAAATGTGAGATTTATTAGTTTTTTGATCCTTTGACAGCCCTCACACTCACACACACACACACACACACACTAGACAGAAATACAAAGGGAAAAGGTATCAGTGAGGACGTACCAGAGGCAGTGAAGTCGAAGTCATAGAAGGCCAACATAAGGAAATTCAACACAAGGAACATAAAGCCTGTGAATGTAATGAGGTTTGGAGCCAACCATGTTGGTAGAAACTGTTGAAGAAAAGATAACAGTTTACAAGGTAGCAGTTGATTAGCAAGTCTCTTGTAATCAGAATACTGATATCTAGACAGTTATTTTGGTTATCACATTAGCACAATTCTAAAATGATTAACCACCGTCTGCCCTGAACTGACCCTAAAACTTTAATGACGTCATCTACAAGACAGCCACCTCAATTAAGATTAGGCTGAAGACGTTCCTCATTTATTAGGCCTATAGTTAGGGCTGGCTCAGGTGAGCCTGGACCAGGCCTTAGATAAGCTGCTGTAACTTAGACTGTCAGAGGATTTCCTAGGACACACTATGCGCCGCTCTTCTTTATGAAGCATGTATTAATGTTTCCTTTGAGAAGCTCTCACAGGTTTCTGTGGATTATGGGTATGTCTGGACTGACACACACCACTACTTTATTATTAGAAGACGCATTTCTATCACCGCTTTTCATCGTCATTCAATTATATCTACTGCTGCTATTAATATTAGTAATACTTTTCCCATTACTAATTCTGTTATTTGTTCTCTAAAATACAGTATGTATCAAATACAATTACAACATTATTGTTGTTATCTATTATGCTGTTGATTCTGTGCACAGTCATTGTACTTGTAGGGAAACCGTGTGGCAGTGGAGAGCACTCTTAATTTTCCGATGCCAGGGCCAAAGGACAGAAGATGTCTTGTGTTGCCCAAATTGTGAAGCTTTGTTAAGTGAAGCTTTGTTAAACTCACAAGGGGGGGGGTCGCGGATTCATCCCCCACTGTAGAAAAAAACGAAAGCGAAACAGACATGAGGTCTTGCTTTGTGTTGTGCCTTTCCCAAACGCACTAACACGTATTTTATCAAATATAGAAATTTGTTGAAAAGAACTGTGCGTCCAAAGACCACAAAAATCAATTATAATCCGAGACCGGCGTGTTCTTTCACAGAAAAATAAGATAATGGACGAGGCTCGTCTTGTTAAGCTATGTTTACACTCGCATAGCACAACGTGTGGCCTAGCAATGACAAACACAAAGCCGTTTGTGTTTAAAACACTTTGTTGCATCATTATCTCAAACACCAGAGCGCATTTAATTATGGATTGTGAAAAAGGAGGCTTGAGTTCAACCATTGACTCAAATATCCAAACTATAAACCACTTTACATCTGTAAAGACATCAGAGTAGATGCATTATAATGAGGTCAAAGGTTGATTATCCGTTTATCCAAAATAAGACTTATTGATGTGATGCCGTTGGGCTCAAGAAAATGGGTCCAGCGGAAAGCGAACCGCGGCAGCCGGGGAGGTTTAACCGGGCTTCGACCTTCGGCGGGGCGACGCGCTCCGCGGCCCGGCCCGGCTAGCAGTCGGCCGGCCTGGGAGGAACGCAGGACGGCGGTCCGGGGATGTCGCCCCGCATTCTTCCCTTTATAACACGGTGGGTTCACTGCTTCTCTTTACCGGTCCGTGTCCGCTCTGTATTTGTGTGCGCGCGATCAACTTAAATGTTGGATGGTGAAGTTGATTTAAGAGTGAAATGAATATCGCAGCACCAAACATTTTTGCATGCGATTTCAGAGAGGGTGCGATATGACAATTTATCGCGACACCTAGCTCTCCATTCCCATGTATTGTATTGTATGTATTCCCATTTCCCACAAACACAAACGCAGACATTGAGAGCTAAAAAAAGGTCTTTCTCACCTTCACCACAAAGTTCCAGAAAGGGTGCATGACATAGACCGAAAGGGGATTGGAGTCCACTGCGCTGTACTGCAGAGAGACACAATTCAGTCAGTCAGGACGTAATCATAAAAAAATAAAAATAAAACACATACTGCAATCATGATGAAGAATCATGAAGCTGGATGACAGCATGAGTGAAACTATGGTTTGTTTTGTGCACCTGCATGATACAAACATTGTACATGGAGTCCTTTCATTCTCTGACATTGGTGGTGTTCCACATTCTCCCAGCCATAGATAATGGAACGCATAGAGTATGATGTTGGAAAAGCTCTCTCTTAACAGTTGGGGGGAGAAGTTTTACACCAGCGATAAAAGGAGGCAGATCTTGTGTCATTAGAGGACGAATAGGATGACCAGGAAAATACAAACGTAAAGAAATGTCCGTGTTGATGAACTATGAGGAATCTGCACACAGAAATCGGTTGTTATTTTGTACAACTAAACTAAGAGTACAGCCTCGACACAAATAGGGGTGTGTAATACATGTAAACACTGAATCTGCTTCTATTGTCAGATTGTTTAATCACTGCCATGGCGGTTTACTTCAGTCGCACAGCCAGTGTCAGGACATGAATGCCCCTTTCAATGCTGCAACATTGCTGCTCATCTTTTTTGAAAATAACTCTACACTAAAATATGTGTGATATGCAGAGAAGATACTGCTGCTTTAAGCAACAACACAGTTTCTATGGTCTCTGGAATATATTTGACACATGAAACGGTCTAATGTTAGTATTTTCTCATCAGTATACTGGTTCAGGTTGAGTGGTTCCCACTTAATTGAATCCCCATTACAAAAGCTACCTGGTTTACTTTGGTTACTGTGGCTGCATTCCAAGCACACATTAACGTGCTTGCCTTCGATACAGCGAGGACACGTACGGTGGACCTCTGAAAGGTAAGCAAAGATGCACTCCAATGCCAAGCACAGCCGAAGAGGAAGAGTAGCTAGCTAACTATTAGCAGACTTACGCCATACATACATACATATATGTATACACAGACATCTATGGCACCCACTGGCACTTCCGGCAGACACCTTTCAAAATAATTACACGACTATGTCTTCAACAATGGGATATGTCCGAATGTGTTTTGTTTTGTTTTACTTGCCGGTCTTAAAAAAGGAATAAAGTCTACCCTGTGATCCAGGTACAACACGGAGGACATAACGTTGCTTCCCATCTCCAAGGGTGTCTTCTACAGCTTGACGACCGCCTAATCGATGGTTAGTGAGGACCACCCCATATATTATTTGCAAATCAGCATAGGAGCTACAATAAAATAAACAAAGTCATATGGCGTTGATTTTTATTAAGGTGATTTCATCAGCATCTGAAATGGTTCTAGCAATCTTTATTAATTTAGCCAGAGGATGCAGCCTGCAGATTGTGAGAGACATCTATTCGACACACCCGCCCCCACCCACTATCTATCTATCTCTATCTCTCACACACACACACGCACGCACGCACGCACGCACGCGCGGACACACACAATGGCGCGTTGCTAGCATGCTATTACGAGATATGAATCATACCTTGTATTTGTCGAAGCCCGCGAGCTGGTCATGAGTGACATATTCGTAAAGAGCCATGGTGGTACAGGCTGGCTCCAAAAGGACATAAATTAGTGTGTGTTCCTTCGGAAAAGCTAATCCCCACGTTAGCTGCCGACTCGAAGTACCATGTAGTCAGATCGGCCGCTATCGTTCACGCCGGGCGAGGTGGTGTCGAAACATTTGAGCCACTCCTGCGGAGCGCAAACATGTAGCTAGGTTAGCTGCCTTGAGCTCACCACTGCCCCCTGTGGCCTGGATGTCTGGGACTGATACCAAATAAAAATATCCCCGATGAAATTATGTCTCATTATTCAAAATGACACAATTGAATCATTCGTAGTGTCTCATGGTTAAAACTGATAGGGGCAACGGTTGTTGATTAATATACGTTTAAGGGTGTTAATTGGTCGCAGCGGTATTGCGACGCTCTTACAAGTGACGTGGCTTTGCGCTCCTGCCGGAAGACAGGGACACGTTTGCTCATTTACTGCTGACCAGTTGGGGTATTCTTTGGATCTAGGATAAAAAATCCCAACCTAACTTATAAAGTAAGTAATGACAATAGTGTTGTATTCAAAAAAGTTCAACATTTAAATTCCTCGATTCTTCATATATAGCGTCTGCTTTATTGGTTGACGTTAGGTCAGTGCTCGTTGAAATGTACCTAGTTAGCTAATGTTAGCTAACGTTAGCTGGGTAGCAAGCAACATCCAAATGGACTACGACCTGGCAGATTTATTCACAACAATCATGGTATCCCAAATAAAATAAATCCCGTACAACGTATTGCACATGATTTAGCGCCTATGATTTGTTTTTGCGTTGTCTCTACACGAGATGTAAAAGCTTATTGTGTAAGCTAACGTTAGCAACTAACGTTAGGGATATCATCATTCTTTACCATAACTGTACACTTCACCCTTTCTAGAGTCATGTATATAAAACCTTTTTCAATAATTCAGTCACATTCGGTGGTTTAAACGTTATATGATGACGTTGTAAACATCAGATAATCAAGTGCATAACTTGATTTAACCAATGAGTTAATTGTACAATCCGTTGAGTTACCCAAAGGTGCCTTTTACTTCAATAGGAGGTAAACATTCCCTGATAGCAAATCGAGTATCCTCACTGCTGTCGTCTATCGTCCTGCTCTCCAGAATGGTGACAGACGTGCAGCTGGCCATCTTTGCCAACATGCTTGGCGTGTCGTTGTTCCTGCTGGTCGTGTTGTATCACTACGTTGCCGTGAATAACCCCAAGAAGCAGGAGTAGAGTCCCCGGTGGGACTGACAGGTGAGTGCATGGCACTATCAGTCATGCTCCATGACAATGCCACTACACTGTGGAATGTGTTCACATATGCCCTATATTTGAAAGAAATGTGTAGACCGACAGTGTTTAGTTGGTACAACGCAGCGGATGAAAGGCCAGCGTGGTGCCTCGAGTGTTTCCATGACTGAAGACAGGAAGATTTCAAAAGCGTCTTGGTCAAATTTGTGTTGTGTAATATTGGGCTAAACCAATCCGATGCACTAAATAAATATGTTGTTAAGCCCTTCCAAGTCAATACGTGGAGGGCGAGCTGCACTTTGATTATAGAGCATCAGTAAAAATTTGGAGGAAGCCTAAATGCTGGCAAAGGACTTCCCATAGTCTCATTTGATGGTTGAAGCACACCAGCAAAAAGAGGACAATTCTTTTTAACAACTGTAAACCTACCTAAAGTCTTCTTGTCCTCACAGGTGAAATGAGACTCAAAGCCACCTCCAAGGAGACAACATTCCCCACTTCAAGCCCAAGACATGAATTTCTTTCTACGGTTGCAGTTGTTTTTTTTTCTAATTAAAGATGTGTGAATTCGATTTGCATTAATGTTGCATTTATTCCTTTAGTTCTGCAATCACACTGAGGGGGGTCGCTCAGTGTCCTTTAAGGAAAGATACTTCAGTTCCAATTCCTCCAGCTGTTATTAACCCCGAGTGGTCCGAGGGAAGAGTCACTATGTATGGTGGCTTCTTTATCAATTTCTGTATGGATAAGTGATGACAAGTAGTGACCTGCCAAGAGCTTAGTTGGAAGAGTAGAAAAGTACAGTGTAGGTCTAGATGTACTCCCATTGAGGTATGTTAGTGCGAAAGAAAAAAAAAAGCGGGTAAGGTTTTCAAATGCATAAATTTATACTGCAAGTTTAATGAAAAATTTAACACAGCATCTTATTAGTCACAGTGAGTAGTAATACATTAAAAAAATACAACTAACCATTCACCTTAGACAAACTATTGATATGGTAGTGAATATATCCATCGATAGCTGTAGTAAGTGTGAATGTATGTTTAACACACACACAGTGTAGGTAAACACTTTCTGGTTCCTGGTTTCCTATTTACAAATTAAATCATGTTTAAAAAGTTCTTTTTTTTAGTTACACGCTTCATCTTTGCCTAGACATAAAAAAAATAGTTTCTATATATTGTATATAGTACACTCAGCGGCCACGGTATTAGGTATGCATGTAACTTGTTCAAACCGGGCATCAGAATGGGAAGAACGGGGATTTAAGCAACACTGAACTCTGGGAGTTGTAGAGATTGGTCCCAAAAAGAGAGAATACCAACCGCGAGCTGCAGTGGACGAAGATGCCTCGTTGATGTGAGGTCAGAGGAGAAAGGGCGGACTGGTTCAAAGATAATGGAGGTGTATATAGTACATAGAATATTAATATTAGTAGTCGTGTGTGTACATTTATATATGTATTATATGCAGTACCAGTCCAAAGTTTTCAATATATTAACCACAGGATTGGGACATTATGTAATGTGTATAAAATATGACCCTGCCCTTCGGACCGTATGATGTCTTATTTTAAAGCCACTTCTGGAAATGGATATCGTGTCAATTGTCAAGATCCATTTAAATATCTCTTATGTTTCTATTGCTGGAGGAAGTGACACTGTGGAGATGCAGGACATGTTTGCAGCATTAGGAACTGTTCTCCATTGTGTACGCACAAAAATGAAACTATCCAAACAATTGTGAAAAAGGGTGTGTATTTGCCCAGGACCGTAGTCTGCTTAATCCAAAGTTCAACTTTAATAGCAACTAAATGAAGCAGGACTAAAATCCTCAGGATTGTGCTTCTTTCACAGGCATTCCAACTAGAGGGGGACCAGCTGTGAGCAGATAAACATTTCTTTCTCTGTACCAAGTAATGCTTAGGCTATAAAAATGTGAAGTCAGGATGAAAATGAACCCATACCAGTGCATTACAGTATTAGTGAGAATGCCATCGACATCTTTTGGTTCATAGCAAGAACTAAAATAAAAAAAAATAACGATTTGTGAGGTTTGCAGGTAGCTGAAAGGTGAATAAATGAATCCTTGATCAGTTGGAGAAGGTGAACGGGGAGGGTTTGCACTCCTCCCCTACCTCAAGCACTGCCGTGCTTTCGTGCACTAACCCTTTAGCTGCCGCGGTTGAGCTGCCCCGAGGTGCAAACATGCATGCTATTGAAAGAGGAAATACTTTTAAACACCAAGAAGCCCGAGTAGCCCTACGGTGATGTCTCTTTCAGACAAACACACGGGTGGTTCCTCTTCTGTGTAGTTGCTAGGTTTCTCCACACAAAGCCACGGTCTCGGGTAGGAGCATTGCTGGAGTTTCCTCCAGCTTCAAAGACAACAAGGTGTACAACTTGTATGCATTCATGTTCAGCATTCATTTGCAATTAACACTACTTGACAAGCAATGTGTGTTTGTTATCACCTGTTGCACGGCGTCCTCTTCTTCGTGGGGCCTTTCTATAATAGCGTCTCCTCTGAGGTGGAGACTCCAGTCTGGGCTTTCCTTCATTAGTGCTTTAGAAGGCAGCTGCTTGGCCCCCTCTTCTCCGGATTCACATGTGGTGGTAACCGGCGACATGGGCGGTGTACATACTGGGTAGAGGAATTGTAAAAGCAGTGTCATGCAGCACCTTAAACTTCTGGAACAAAGAAACAAATCTTGTGTAATGATGGGACAATAGTATGGGAATATGCAGTAGCCCCTATCAAAGACAAACCGAGTAGTAAACACATGGAAAAAGCCATAAAATGGCCTTTCTGAAGATGAATGTATGCAGTCTCTTTAAAAGCCTGCTGTGTTCCCTCATGTGGTGCTCCCTGTTATCGCAGCTTAAATGTTGTAACAGCTCTGACCTTCAAACAGGACTCGAGTTAAACGCTAATGTCTGCATCCTTCAACGTTCCTGATGACAACATTTTCTGATTAGCCCTGAAAACAAAGTACAGCTGATGCTGATGTAAAAAAATGTTTTTCTTTTCTCTCCAGTTTTTGGTCAGAAAACAAAAGCACTGGACCAATTTTTCCAGTCATGTAGTAAAAAAATAATAAAATTGAATCGATCAAACCAATCTATTATGAGATCCTATTTGGACTGGTAACTTTAATTAGTGTGTGTGTGTGTGTGCGTGTGTGTGGACATGCCTGACGGGCCTGTAAGAAGCTTCCACACCCTCATGGTGGCGGACTCCTCCTTTTCTCCAGGTGAAACTGGGTCGATGCAGGTCGTGGAGGTTTTAGTGCCATGTGCAGCATGGCGTTCCGTTGGCCCCGCCCTCCGAATGGGGATGCGGCTCATGTGAGGTTTTAGCTCACACCTGGACGGCCATCAGAAAGGTCAACGTGGTTCAACACTCATTCATAACCTCTTTCATCCTAATTCCCGTCATCGGTATGCACCGCTTCTCAGATGGATCTCTTCCCATTTGGGAATTCCAACCCATGTTTGACGTCTTTGGTCTAAACACCCCGAGATACAAAGACAAGATTGGACTCACTTTATAATTTTGATGGAAGAAAGGATATGTTCAGGCCCCGTGTCTTTAGCAGTCTGTGGCAGATGGAGACATCACAGTGAGACTCCAGGAACCAAATCAATGTAGCTTAAAGTGGATGTGGTAGTAAAACACACTAGTAGCACATGCAATGTGAAGAATATGCGACGTGAGTGAGCCACAAAGGTCAGCTGACCTCTGTGCGGGCTTCTGCTTGGTGATGAGTGACTGTACAGGTCTGGCACCCCCCGACTACACGCCGCATGGGGAAACTGGGTCTTCGGACTTGAAAATCTGGACAGCTGAGGCCTGTTAAGCAGACGGCAGGACATTAATACGAGAAAAACAGAGCAAGCAGAAGAGAAACAGTAACAGATGCTAAAAACAAAAACCCAATTGGATTCTTAAACCAACACATTTCGCAGGAATCTGCAACAGATCCATGTCTCTGATTGGCATACAGTCCTTTGGTGTTATGACTAACACTCTCATTCAATCTAATAAAGACAGACGTTGACTTCCGCAGTTCTGACCCATTGGTGAACAACTAGCCAACAAAAATTACACAAATAGACGTTGCTTCACAAAAGGATATCTTTAATTCCAGTGGTTGAACACAGAGGCGGTAAAAGACAGCAGCACATTGAAGAAGGTGGTGATCTATTGCACGGACCAGAACTTCACTACCAACCCTGGTCTGGTGTCGGAGGTGAGCACCACATTGAAGGACACGGCACGATTCTCACAAAGCACAAAGACCGGGGGAGAATGGGACTGTTAGTGTGTTTAAACCTTCATGAGAATAAATATGAACTTCAGCGCTGAAATTATGCAACAGGACATTCATGTTCACAGTAAGAAAGCAGAATAAAGCTACAGAAATCTATATTCTGTACAGTTTTCAGGGCACTGATTTAAAGCGACAGCCGTCCCACTGCACTCTGCCCATCGCACACAGCAGAAACTCTCTTAGCAATATCATCATGTCTCTTTCAGGGAACATTTTCCTTCCCATCTTGTTATCTAGTAAAGGGCTGTGAGAGAACCACTGGCATCACTTTGAGTTTCATCCATTGCTTCTCCCGTCTATACTGGGCGGGACTAACACGCAAGAAAGACACAACAAGCATTCGTGCTCACATCCACGCAGTCTTTCATTGACTTGAGCTGCCTGCCTTGTGTGTGAGGAGGGGGCATCCTGAGAGAAGGCCTGCGTGCATCTAGGATCAAACACATGGCCCTTCTGATGATAAGGCCAGGGGCCACACCCTTGCCTTTCATCAAAAGGGACCACAAAGCCCACTCTGTTCAAAACCTGTGTGTTGGTAAAAGGCCAGGAAGGTGTGAAATATACCCGTTTCTACTGACGCATACTCAAAAAGCCACTTTTATTACTCTTTTTTTGTGGCCTGTGAGGGGGAAGTTTGGCGAAGAAGACAAGGAGGCATCATGATACAAGTTTCAGGTTCTGGTAAAAAAAAAAAAAAAAGAATGAGCAAAGCCTCCAAAACCTGTTGCTTTAGAAGTGACCGTGGACGAAGGCACACCATGACTACAGCACAGGAACAGACGACATTGCTGCAGGGAGTCAAGGCCAGATCATGGCATCCGTTGTCATGGCAAGCAGGTGGGATAGTTCCAAAAGGTCGGCCCTCTGGGTCTCACACGCTCCACATCTGCATACTCGATGCATCAAAAGGGACAGTGCTGAAACACAGAGCCTCAACAAGAACTCTGATTACAGGCCAATAATAACCAGAGCAAAACATTCACATTCTCAAGACACGTGAACTTTGACTGCCGACAGCCTGCTAATGTTCGCGTTGGGCTTGTTGAATAAATAATAATCAGCATTTATCTTACCAGTTTACTGAAAAATGTAATACAATTAAAGAACTCAAAACTGTATTTACCGGTACATAAAAAAATATAAATAAATAAAAAAATTAAATCTGGAATGATATTTGAAATATTCTAAACCAGGGGTGTCAAACGTACGGCCCGCGGGCCGGAAACGGCCCGCCAGGTGGTTCAGTCTGGCCCGCGGTATAAATCTGTATTACTGAAAAAAAATAAGAATACGCTTCTATAAAATCTGCAGTTCCTATATTGTCCGCTAGTGGCGCTGTTTCACGTCTATCGCTTTACCCGCATTTTCTGTTGACCCTGGTACCCTCTTCAGTGAAATGTCTTTGTCAAAAAAGAGAAAAGTGGACACAGTGTCGGATTAAAAAAAAAAAATGCTTCTTCTCTGCACTAATACAAAGAAGAAAGTGGACTTATTGTTAGTTCTATGTCATTTTAGAATGAGTTTACTGGTCTGGCCCACTTGAGATGCAATTAAGTTGTATGCGGCCCCCAGACCAGAATGAGTTTGACACCCCTGTTCTAAACCCTACTTTGACCTTGAGAAAGCCTTTTCCTCTCAGTGGAATCCTGTAAGCCGGTTAAACATCCTCATGCAAATAACTACACACTTGGATGATACAGGTGTCAAAGCCAAGAACTCATTGGCTGACTTACATACTAAAAGTAAACCACACTCCCAAATCAATAGAATTGGGTCCACAGAGTGCTGCTTCCCACTGAAGCACAGCACAACAAGTGGACGTTGGGATCATTTCACATCACAATATTACAGAGCTAAATGGAGAAACAATAAAAAAAAGAAACAAAAGGACAAGGTTCTTCAAATATTGTCTGGTCACATTCTGTTGATTCTAATTCTGAAAATCATATTTCTCAAAAATAAAATCAGCCCAATAAATAATTGCAATGCATAACTGCAACATGGCATAATAAAATCTATATAATTGATATTGTAGCTGATAATGGACAGCTCCCATCGAAACAGTGTGTGAAAAGAACAAAAGAATCAGCTCAGTAATGTGGTATTCTTCAGAGATGATCTATTAATAGAATATTTCCAATATTCATGTAGACTAAGAATATATCTACCCAAAGTGCTGCAACAATCACAATTATGTTGCCAAGCAACTCAATATCTTTGCTAAACCCATTAAACAGTGTGTACTTCACCACTGGGACAGAAGCAGTGCTGCGTTCACAGTAACACAACGAACACACACAATACAGGTCATTACACAGGTAATCGCAGGACAAAAACAATATCTGAGGGAACATTTAGAAGTGCTAGCACCAAGCACCTGTCCAACACACACACACACACACACACACACACACACACACACACACACACACACACACACACTCGCCTATGGCGAGCTCTCATAGGTCAGGTTGGATTGAGTCCTCGGGGGCCCCAGCTCTCATAGGTCAGGTTGGATTGAGTCCTGGGGGGCTCCAGCTCTCATAGGTCAGGTTGGATTGAGTCCTGGGGGGCCCCAGCTCTCATAGGTCAGGTTGGATTGAGTCCTGGGGGGCCCCAGCTCTCATAGGTCAGGTTGGATTGAGTCCTGGGGGGCCACAGTTCTCATTAGTCAGGTTGGATTGAGTCCTGGGGGGCCCCAGCTCTCATAGGTCAGGTTGGATTGAGTCCTCGGGGGCCCCAGCTCCCATAGGTCAGGTTGGATTGAGTCCTCGGGGGCCCCAGCTCCCATAGGTCAGGTTGGATTGAGTCCTCGGGGGCCCCAGCTCTCATTGGTCAGGTTGGATTGAGTCCTGGGGGGCCCTAGCTCTCATTGGTCAGGTTGCATTGAGTCCTGGGGGGCCCTAGCTCTCATTGGTCAGGTTGCATTGAGTCCTGGGGGGCCCCAGCTCTCATTAGTCAGGTTGGATTGAGTCCTCGGGGGCCCCAGCTCTCATTGGTCAGGTTGGATTGAGTCCTGGGGGGCCCTAGCTCTCATTGGTCAGGTTGGATTGAGTCCTGGGGGGCCCCAGCTGACGTGGTGGTGGTGGACGTTAGGCCCCGAAGGAGCAGGGGGCTCAGTTTGGAGAGCAGCCCGGGACGGGGCAGAGCCTGCAGGGGGGGCAGCAGGGTGGAGAGGCTCGGGGACTGGATGGAGTACAGACCTGTCGTGGTGACGGAGGCCGGCAGGGGACGGAAGTCCGCGGCACACACAGAGGATGATGAGGAGGAGGAGGAGGAGGAAGGGGGAGAGAGTGGGGGGAGGGAGGGCGCGTGGCTGTTGCTGGGAGAACGTAGAATGGAGCGGTGGTGGGGTGGGCGTCTCCTCTCCTGAGGCTTAGGGTCTACAGAGAGGAAGACACACACATGCACCCGCTCAGAGACATGCAGGGACCGGGAGAACATGCGTGCACACACATCCAAAGGCCACAACGTGAGCCGCGTCCTGAGACAGATGCTCATTGTTAGCCAACCAACGACAATCACGTCCCCAAGAGGAACGGGGCTCATGTGGGCAAGACACGTCAACCTTTAGCCTTCCTTCACAACGCCAACAGCAGAAAAAGGAGAATCCAGGTGACAGAATATTAGATATCCAGAAGGGGAGAGAGAAAGAGAAAGAGAAGAGTGGAGGCCAACAAGGGGAGAGGTGATGATAGAACATGCCAGCCAGAGCGGATGGGGGAGTGCTGGTGTCACGTCGCGATGAGACAAAACAACACCATGTCTGCCTCGTTGGTACAAGAAGTTGTGTGTATGATATGTCAGCTGAGATAAGATGACCGCTCAGGATCTGAAATCTGTGTGACGAGTACGTCCGGTGTCCAGAAGCCACTCAGTGTCGCATGATGAGCAGATGTACGAACATGAAGGTCCTTGTACAATGAGAGCATTGTGCGTGAGCAGGACCTCCCTGTTTCTACCCGTATGTCTGTTGAAAAGAAGACCTTCGAGTAGCGTCGGCGCGTGACTTGTGAGTACGTCAACTCTGCCTTCTGTTTGCAAACATGAAATATCCTGTTTTGAGGATTTTACGCCGGTGGGACAGGGGACAGATGGACTTACCCCGGACTGGCCCGAGCGTCTTGTTCCCTCCACGTCCGCCCGTGTGTGTGCCGTTGTGCTGTATGTGCGTTCGGGACGGGGGGAAACCGAAGGTGAAGCTCGGGGAGCTGTGCATCTTCGGGGAGGGAGTCTGGCTGCTGCTACTGTGGCTGTTGCAGCGACCGCGACTGAGAGTGTTCTCCGACGCCGAGCCGGACAAACAGCTGGAAGAAAGAGGACACAGACCGAAACGGAATGTTACAGCTACGGTGGCTAATCTCCGGGGTGTGATGGAGACGCGCGTGTGGACTGACTTGTTGAAGCTCTTCGGCGGGGACGCCTTGCTGCCATTGTGGTGGGTTCTTGGCGGCGGGTGAGCGTGCATGTGCGTGTTCAGGCCTTTGGTGTTGCGGACGTGCTTGAGGATCCAAGCTCGAAGGTTCATCAGGCAGCTGTGCTCAGACAGCACCAGCCGGGGCCAGGGATTGCACTCGGCCATGTCCAAGGCGGAGATGGCCACGGCGCGGCCCACCTGAGGCACAATGATAGTACATTACTGTATTCACCACTTAAATCTATCTCCATCTATTGAAAATACAACTTTGTACTTTGTACAGTGCTTTATCGCTTCGTCGAGTTGGTAAGTTGCTTTTGCAGTTATCAAAGAAATCATCGGCGTGCAACGATCGTGGAAATATTGATAATAATATTGTGGAAAGATGACCGATGAGTCAGTAGCTTTGGATTCCTGGGATGAAAAGTTGATTATTCATGTACCTAAAACTGGAAATCCTTAGACAAACGCGTGTTAAACACTTTCTTGTGTTTTTAAAATGATAAGACTGTGCATTGATAAAACACATCAACGCTGGCGTTACAATGGAAATGAAACAACACACCATGTACTGTTTGAGGTTAGACAGCAAAAAGATTTGAATGTCCAAAAATATGAAAAGATCTCCATTTGGACATAAGTGCATTTAACCAAGGGTTCTACCAAATTATTATTTCTGAAAAATCTTTTAGAGCTCAGATTGAGGTTTAAGAAATCAAGCTTTGCGTATTTTATGATGTCATCGCTCATATTTTGGGTTGATACAAGATTGGTGTGAAGTTTCATTGTGAACAAAGGCACAGAAACCTACCTACCTGTTCAAATATCTCTGGAGTGTATTTTGGAGGAAAGGATGGGGGTGGAGGTGGGGTTGCTCGTCCGTTGTCATGGCAAGCAGGTGGGATAGTGTTCATGGTTTTTCCTGTGTTGTAGTTGCACTCTAAAGTGTAGCTAAGGGGAGCCCCACATGAGAAACATGTTCAAATCTACAACCACAACTTGAAAACAGAGATGAGAACGCTTTTTGTTCAAATCGATTATTTGAGCGTTTTAGGAATCCACTGGTCAGACTCTGACCTGTGAAGCAGCCCTAGGGCCTTGTGAATGGCCACCCGCCCGCTGCCTTCTTTAGACTGGCCATCCCTCTTGTCTCGTGCATACATGTTTTTCTCTGAGAAGTTACAGCCCAGGAAATCAAAGTGGGCCGAGTTCACAGCGATCAGCCGGGGATACAGCATGTTCTCTACCTGCAGAGAGAACATTTGCAGCATGTAAGAAGAAACCGTCTGTGACAAGCATCAAATGGGGATAAATACATATGTTAACACAAATCAAAACAACTGAATATGAAACATATGTTTTCCAATAACAGAGGCTGCTAGTTAATGTTATAATATTCACCTGCTGGCTCTCGTCAGGAAGGTTATTTCCATACATGAAGCAGCCCCGTTTAGAGGCGTGGCCATGTAAATCCACGTAATATGCCACTCCGCCCTCATGTGGCAGAATAGATTCTTGTTCCTCCGCCTCTGGGGCAGTTACCTCCTCAGTAACAGGAGCTACAGTCTCAGAGGAGCTGGATGAGCTGTTTTGGTCCACCCTCCACATCCCCGAGGAGACCCAGACGTTTTCCTCCATCACCATGGGAACGCCCGGTAGCGGAGGACTTGTGTCATTCTCCGCATTTCGCTGGTTCAAGCTGACGTCGCGAGAGGTGGAGGGGGGGGATTGATGCGGATTGGCCAGTTTGATGCCGAGGGACGGGGTCTCCACGTGTGGGGGGCTATTACAGTGAGTGATGGTCTGTGCGTTGTGCAGGCGGTTGCTTGTGTGGTGGTAGAGTAAAAGTGTTTTGGCTGCATAGATGGAGGGATGAAACTCAGGGCTAGGGTTTAGGTATTGTCTGTTCAAGTTCACACCTCTGGAATCAGTCCTGCAAAAAAGTATTACTTTTATTATACACATACTCACAGCCTTTTAAAACAGCAGGTGCCCTACCAAAACGTTCTTACTATTACCCGTTTTAATAAATTACATGTGTACGGAGAAAACAGTTTCCATTATGATAAAACCTGATTTATCCAGCCGGGTATCTCATTGGAGAAGCTGACTTCTAAAGATAACAAAGACTTCTGACAGGGAATGTTTCACTGTTTTATTCTGTTCTTTACGTTGCTGTAGCGAGAATGGTCCTCGATTCTTACCTGTAGTGCCCACGAATGACCCCGTCCGGGTTGAGCATGGGGATGAGCTTGAAAACAAATGTGTTCCGAAGTGCATGAGCTCGAGGGTCGTCTCTTCTTAGGATGAAGTTGAGGAAGCCGTTGAACACAAAAGATGAGGGAGTCTCCCCGGGATGCACTCGACTGCTCAGAAAAAAAACCTGCAAACACATAATTCAGGGATTCCACGCCAGCTTCAGCCTCAGCTGTTGCCATTGCAAGCCCTCAGAGTTGTGTTAGGACTGTTAATACAGATTGAGCGGTCACGAGTGATTCAGTGATACCCTCTTGCTGGAGAAGCGGTGAGGTCTTGGCGTGTTGGTGTCGGGGAACAGCTTGGGCAGACGGGGTTCCCTCTCCTCTTGCATTCTGTTGCAGTTGGTCACAGTGATCAGGTCCACCCTATTACCATCTAGAGAGTGGCACAACAGCTCCCTATGATAATACACAGTCTCCGGGGCACTGAGTGAGAGGACGGAGATTGTTGGGAGACAATAATCAGAATTCTTGTAATTACGGTAATTTAAAAAGGTATCAACAGTTTCAGACATAAATATTGTACGTGTGTGTTGTACCTGCTTGGATTGAGTTGGGCAGCATTAGGGTAGCTTTCGTCAAACCGCTGCATCATCTCCTGGCACTCACTGTAGGAGAAGGGGAAGCAGAAAGAGAAGTAGGTGGTCGCTCCTCGCACCTCCGACAGCCGGTGCGAGAATGAGAGGACGAACTGGCCATCCACAATCTGTAAAGAGCCGCAGGAAAAGAACAAAGGGCATATTATGAGAAGGAAGAACAGCTAGCTGCGTCGGTGGCTCCTGATGCTCCTCCTGACAGCCTGCGAGCACAGGGACGTACCTCAGCTGTGGGTCGGTCCCGGATCCTTTCCCAACGGTTCTTCCCGGGTAAAGTGCGTACGAGAGGAGCCATGCCCTGGCTATAGAGCTTCCTCTGGTTGTTCATGTTCATCACATTGATCTTCAGCATCTTTCCAGATGCAGCACCCCGCACACTAAAGTGAAACCACGATCTAAAAAAAAGTAGTGTGCAGCAGGTAAACATATTTATCATGTGGATAACGTAATTGCAACATAACAAGAGGGACTTGTTGTGGTTTTCTTGGTTTATACCGGTTTCCGTTCTCATGTTCTGTGCCCCCGCAGTCCGGCTGCGTCCACACATTGAACTCATAGTCGGGGGTAAGGTTTGAGCCGGAGGGGGCACCTCCGCCAGGAGCTACGTCGCCGGGAGGGCTCGAGCTTCCCTTCTCCACGCGGGCCAGGTTGCCGGAGTCAAACTTGGAGCTGAACAAAATATTCCCAAAGCGAGCCTCCATGGTTCTGAACGCCAGGCTCTCACTTTTACTTAAAGCCTGGAAAGACAATCAGAGAAACACAACTGCTGTTGGAAACACACTAAAATATGAGTGATATAGAGAAGAAACAAATCCAAACCAGCCCTCGGCCTTACATCGTGCAGCCTTGCATTGCAACGACACAATGTTACATCATAGATCATACATTTAGTCACTGCTGTGTGCCCATCACTGGATGCAGGACAGGGCTCCTGCATGAATACGGTGTTTGATTTGATCTGGATTTCGAGAAGTTGTGATGACATATGCTATTGCATGTTGTAGTGATGTGTTGACTTTGGTCATTTTTGTTTTAAATATCCAAAATAGACAGGTGAGGCCAGGCAGTGCAATTTCTTTGGTAAGAAACTAAAAATAGAATACAATTTCCAGCGTAGTTTAAGGGTCCCAAGATTCCAAAACAGAGACGTCTTTAATCTGGATTCAAAGGAGCAGCTTTCTGGACCTTTGTTCCAGATATGTGGAGCAGAACACTGAACTGAAGGGAAGGCAGCTGCTCGGATTTCACGGTTCAGAATATTATTGAATTGAAGATGTATTTATTTAAAAGCCCCGAACACGGTTTCAGATAAAGATGCAATTAAAGTCAAAGTTAGGTCAAGACGACAACGTTTAACTTGTTTAAATGCATAACAGCGACATTCTGAGGCCAGTAAAGAGAATACAACCATGGCCGAAGAAAACAAGATGCTGTGCACTTATAACAACAAATATGCAGGATCCGAGTATTTACTGTGTTTAGGGCGCAGATCAACGTGCACGGTTGCTTTCATTCATTCATTCATTCATTC
The DNA here is from genome assembly GCA_021346845.1 of Apeltes quadracus. Classification (NCBI taxonomy): domain Eukaryota; kingdom Metazoa; phylum Chordata; class Actinopteri; order Perciformes; family Gasterosteidae; genus Apeltes; species Apeltes quadracus. The sequence goes on along the minus strand of CM037934.1, from coordinate 2,580,870 downwards.
ATTTATGACCCCCCTTGTCCAGCGCTGCAACATCATGGCTGCTGTTTGATTCCACTACCGAAGCAATAACAACAACAGCTGACCGAGATCTGGCACAGAGTACGGGGGGTGGGGGGCGGGGGGGGGGGGGGGTGGACGAACGACTGCAAGCGCTGGAGTCGGTGAACAGATGATGCTTTTTTTTTAACACCAACTAATCGCGCTAATGTCGGCTAACATTTACGATCATGCTATGTTATAACAAAGCGAATAACGCTAGCATACGTTTCTAAGCTACGGAGGCTAACTCAGCTAACGTTACATTAACCGTCGTTGTTTCAGATGACAGTTTTTAACAAAATACGCAGCCCCCTTTCATTACATGTTTAATACACGTAGTCACCAAAATACAGAGAGGTTTAGAAACAATAGAGAATGCATTTTCAGTCTTACTATGCTATTTTCGCTGGATGTCCGTCTCTTTTCATCGTCCTTCTCAGCCCTAAAGCCGAAATGCTGCTTTCAGGTTTCTCTGTAGTTCTGAAATGACCTACAGAGAAACTACAGAGTGGAAATGAATGCTGCTTTCGGTTTTCTCTGTAGAAATGTAAGCTGCTTTCAGGTTTCTCTGCAGAAACGTTTGCTGTTTTCAAGTTTCTCTGTAGAGATCAATGATGCATTCCGGTTCCTCTGCACAAATGAACGCTGCGTTCATGGTTCTCTGTAGAAATGATTGCTGCTTTGAAACGTTGTCCATAGTGGTTATGGTAACAAAGTGGGGTGTTAAAATGTATGGAGAACTAAAAGTGCCACAATTAGATAAATAAATACACCATTAAATAATTACATAAATGTGTCATTAAATGTTTCCTTAATTAATTCAAATACCGATTCATTTTATGTAAAATACCTATATAATTATTTCACTATTTACATTTACATTTCATGATCCTGCGTTGCAGTGCTTCATGAAATACTTAACTGTCAAACTGACCCATCAAAGTCAGTGGGCGGGACTAACGCGAATCTAGTCTGATCCATTGCATTGGTGGAAGTAGAGTACCGTGATAGAAACATGGAGGATCTCCGTGAACTTTCCAGGGAGTGGGTGAGAGACAATTTAAAGTTAGCAGAGGATGTAGATGCAGGACCTGCTGAATCCGTGTACCATTCGTTCAAACCCAAACTCAAAAAACTAACAATGACTTGTTTCCTCAATATTCGTTTCCAAAACCAAAAGGAAATAACGGATAACAACTCGTTTTTCCCGTTTGCAATTATGTGCTCAAATAAAAAATGAAAAAAAACGGATAACGAGCCTTTCACCCCGTTTCATCCAGTTTTTATATTTTATATCGCGTGTGCACACGCGCCGCCTCCCCGGGACGGGCCGGCTCTCACTTTCATCGCGCCACGGGGTTTTGTACCGAGCCCTCTGACTCGCGCACGCGTGGTACTCCTTGGTCCGTCTTTCAAGACTTCGGTGCGGCGTCTCCCCCGGATAAAGTGATCGATTTGGCACCCGCCGCACCGGGTCCGATCATCTCGGAGGGGGGGTCTCCAAGAGGGGGCTGGCGGGGGCGCCCGGAGGGCGGGTCACGATTGTTTCAGGGTCAGGGACGAAATTGTCCAAGAAAAATAAATAAATAAATATGGACTTATGAAAAAAAGTACAATGAACTAATTAAATTGATTTAATATGTATCTGTTTATTGCCTCATTTATTTATTTTACAATGTATTTCAAATGCATATTCATTTATTTATTCATTGGGGCGTTTCCGAGAGGGGGCTGGGGTCATGGCGGGTCATGATTGCACATCGGTCAGGGACAAAATTGTCCAAGAAAAAAAAAAAAGCTCCACCCCTTGCAAGGTTGCCAAAGTGTCCGAAAATCCATCACTTTATCCGGGGAAGACGCTGCACCGAAGCCCTTGTCCCAACTCTGTTCCATTCGGCCCGGTGGGGAAAAAGTCACTAAACCTCAAAAATGACGGTTCCTTTGCCCTCTGTGATGCCAAAAAGTAACCCTGTGAACTTATGTTATGGGCGGGCATGGGCTGCCCGAAGCTCGGCTCTCAACTCTGGAGGTTGATTTTAACCCTAACCCGCCCGCTTCCAGTGCTGGCCTGCGCCCTGGCCGTTGTGCATTTCCTCCGCGGCAAAAGCTGCATGCTCTACAGTGCCCCCCCCGCCCACACCTCGCCGCTTCCGGCGGCCCTGGACTATTTGCTGCGCCCTCGCTCCCAGCCGGGGAGGGACGGGGCCTCTCGCTCCCGGCGCGACTGTCGAGCGGGCTCCGCAGTGCGCTCCAAACGCGTATAGCGTCGCTAGGGCGGGGCCGGCTCTCGTAAAAGGCGTCAGCGGTCAGTGGCGATGTCGGCAACCCACCTGACCCGTCTTGAAACACGGAGTCTAACGTGTGCGCGAGTTTTTGAGTTTTGGTTTTATTTTGAAAAACGAATGAACGATCGGTACACGGATTGTCTTGGCGGGCGGTAGTAACTTCCGGGTCACGATAAAATACCAACGCAAAATTAATGAATATGACTTAATCACCTTTTCACATTTTAATTTCCGAGTTCCATCTACGAACACATCAAAGAAAATCGGATAACGAGATTGTTTTTCGTTTTCCATTTTTTAATATAAAAAAAAAAACGAATAATGGGTTGTTTTCCGTTTTTTTGTTTTTTTCCTTTCAAAACAAACATCCGTTGGCCATCAAGTACACAAACCTAGAATAATACACTCAGCTGAAAATTGAATTTTTAAGTTCACTCATCCGTTCTAAAAATCCGTTCAAAAAATGTGATGACGTCACATATTTTCATACTGCCGTAGGTGCTGCTTTACGGCCATTTCTTCGACGATCTCTTCGGCACTTCCGAATCATGGCTTCCTTTCTCATGACATCAGCAACATGATCGACAACGATAACACCAGCTGCTATTTGAGGTAAACTTCAACAGAAAGTCCTCCTAAACTTTATATTTCTGATTCTGCTTTAGCTTCAGCTGCCATCAGACGGGGTCTCTGGTCGTAATTGGTCGCAATCTGTCACTGACCAATCAGCATTCATTAGCAGAATGCTAGCGTGTTCCGGCCAACAACGGCCCAACCTGTAAGAAATCGAAAGGACATAAGCACTCATTCATTCGACTTTTGGTCTATAATCCATATTGATTTGCGGAATCAACAATAAAATCTACGTTGATTCAACGACAAGCAGGAGAAAGAGCTACATTTAGCCGTCCAGCTCCATAGAGTCCCATTTAATCTGCACTCGCCTGCGATCACTTCCAGTGGAATTTAACGGAACTGCAACCAAGATCGATACAATGGGCCCGAATAGGGAGTGCCCAGACTCTCCTTAGGGCTCTGATATTATGTCTATGGCAGGCTGCAGTGTTTAGATGCGCCACTCTAAATTACCTGTGTAGAACGTTGTGTCACATTATTTCCGGGTGGTGGGGGGCGCACAGGGGTGGCCAGGTACATGTCTCCGGAGGCAAGGGCCACCCTAAACCCCCGTGTAGAACCGTGTAGAACTGAATGGGGTGCTCGCTCCTTTTGCTTGAGGAAGGCTCCCGATCTTGAATCTAGAATCGATTGCTCTTCCTTGGGTTCCCGGATGTTGCGGTTGAATTATTTCAGTCCTAGAAATTCAACCACCGTTTTCTTTCAAAATCCGATGACACAGATTTACTTCCATACACGGGGACAGACATAGATTGGGCTTACATACTTTGACCTTCATTCGCAAAATCCCACTTTCGAGGAGAGCTCTACTCCTGGCAGGAGCGTTTCCCTAGACCGAGAGCAGCCACATTTCTCCCCACCGGTGGTGGACGCTGTTATTTTGGACCGTTGGAGAGAAAAGAACCAGGAGCAGACTGTCAGACACCTGATGAAGTATAAAGAGTGGTTTTCTAAAGCGAGTCTGCGAAACATTTCTTGACACTAAAACTTTTGATCGTATGCAGTTTGGCTTAAGAACAAATCTTTCCACTAAAACTGCTACCGCGCACGGGGCGCACCTAAATGAGAACCGGAAATGGTAATTATATCGGGTTGTCTCACCGATGAGGTCGTCTCGTCCTGGCCTGTCATTTCCTGTCTTATTGTGAAAGTCTACCCCTCCTCTCGTTTCAGATCATTTGCCCTTCCTCTTGTATCACCTGTCCCATGTCCCTGATTCCTGATTGTGTCCACCTGTTTCCCAATACCCTCACGTGTTTAATAGTCAGCGTCTCCCTTTGTCTTGTGTGTCTTTCGTCCGACGACTAAAAGCATCGAAGTCCAGCCCCCTCCACGACCACGACCACGACCACCGCCACGCTTGAAGCCACAGAAGGACCGAAGATTGGGTCCGCCACGAGAGGACAATTCCCAGTTGAACTTTTAGGAAAGCCTTTATTGTTTTGACATCAGATCCCCTTTTTTCCAGCCTCCCATCGGAGAAGAATCTCAGTTCCCCCTTTTTTGTAATATTCTCTGTTCCCCTTGAAGAAAGTCCACTTATTATTTCCTCAGCAATTGAGTCCTGTTTTCCGTCCAGTCTGACAGGGTGATTTTAACATTCATGTGGCTGTCGATAATGACAGCCTTGGTACTTACTTTCTTTCATTATTAGATTTAATTGGTTTCTGCCAGAGTGTAAATAAACTATTGTTTTAACCACACCCTCGACTTGGTTATTGTGTATGGTATTGGTATAGAACAGTGATTCTCAAAGTGTGGTACGCGTACCGCTAGTGGTACGCGGGGCTCCCTCTAGTAGTACGCCAACGTTTAAGTACAGTGCAGTTTTATTTAATCTTTAAAAAGTTTTTCACATTTATTTTAGTACAATGTTTATTTAACTTTTATGTGCAATACATTTTAATTGAATCATTATTTAAGTACAGGTTTTTTTTTCTTCCTATATTTAAGCGCAGTCTTACAGTTGAAACTGTAAAATGTTACAATGGCTGACAATATTAAAAAATACTTCTTTAGGAATAAAACCTCTGCCTTGTTTTTGATGAATACTTCGGCCTACTATGCCACTGTATAGTGTTGGTCGTTATGGTGGTACTTGGAGAGCCAAGTATTTTCTGAGGTGGTACTTGGTGTAAAAAGTTTGAGAACCACTGGGATAGAACATTTAACAATATCACCCTCTCTTGTCGAACCATTGTCTGATAACCTTTGAATTTCTACTACTGGTGAAAACAGTCCGTCCCAGATCGATCATCTTGTCGGTACTGCTCCAGGCTCTTTGAGAGTGGCACTGAACACTATTGCTTCTTTGGAAAGAAGAATGGCAACAAGAAGGAAGTTTGCTCTTTGGTATAACCCTCAAACCCGCAACTTAAAGCAAACTGTGCAGAAACTTGAACGGTTATGGCGTTCCACTGAATCAGAAGGATCTACAGCGCTGCAGCCAGACTGACAGTGTCACAGCTCTGTCGAGCGGTGTATTCCTTTGGACCTCGGTAGTAACGACTTCATTGATGGTCTCCTGACCCGTCCTCGGATGTAGGAACTTTGGGTGCAGCAGTGGGCGTTGATACCTGCTTGGATGGCTTTTCCATCAACCTTGATCAACAGACCTTCACAATATCGAAGTCTGGATCTTCTACTTGTCTGTTAGATCTGATTCCGACTAAGCTAACATAAGGACGTTTTTCCTTTAGTTAGCGCGTCGTTACTGGATATTATGAATCTTTCTTTATTGACAGGACATGTACCATGGTCCTTACTTTTAGACTGGATTACGGTAATTCTTTGTTATCAGGCTGCTCCTGTAAATGTCTTATGCTGCGTTCACACCAAAGGCGAAGCAAAAAATTATTCGTCCAAGTAGATTCCATCCAATCCAAGTCAATGCACGTGTCTGGTCAAAAAAGCAAAAGGAGCAAAGTGAATAAATCGCAAAAGAGTTAACTAAAATAGTAATGTTATATTTAAAGTTTGTTATTACACAATAGATATCTTTTGTTTCCTGATATCACACATTGTGCTGCAGCTTGGCCATTGTTCTGTCTCCTCAGTGTGAAGGCATTACTTTCTGTTGCAAGCCTCATCAGCTACCGAGAAGCAGCATGTTGAAAAGTTTACTACAAAATGTCAAACTGGAACCAAAGGAGGACTTTTTGATGTTTTTCTCTCCCGTCTGTGGTGAGAGAATGCGGCTTATTACTTCCTGTGTTTCTCACTGAATGTTTTTAATTTTCCACCCATGAACTGCTATCTTCTCTACAAACTGTTGGGTTTGGCCTGGTGCAGTCTAAAAACACTCGTAGTGGGGGTTTCCCCGGGCCACAATCCCCCCGGACCACAATCCCTCCGTGTTCCAGCCAAACCAAAATTAAAAAATCATCTCATCATCTACACCACTGAGATTATAATATAAACTATCCATACAACTTATGTCTTTCCTATCGTGTCATGTGACATTTGCGACATTTGTCGCAGTCTTTTGTACGGTCTACTGATGGAGCTTGATTAATGTTGTATGCTTTCACCACAAGAGGGCAATAAAGCCTTTCTGATCGTAGCACACACAGTTCAAAGACTCGCCACCTGCTGACAACAAAAGCCGATGAACATTAGCGTAAAGGGAGCACTTTCTATAAACTCCTGGGTTGTCAGAAAGGAAATGAAGACTTATTTACAGTATTTTTCAGCTTAATGCCCTGATTTGCAGAGAAATTAATAGCAGTCAATGATTATTTATTTTGTAAAAAACACATTATTTCTTTTCATGCTGTTGTTTGATTGTTCTCCCTGAACAGCTGGATCATCGCTGGAGCGATGTTTTGTCAGTTGACCTCTGGGAGCTCTTTTGCTCTTTAGCATTGCTCTTTTAACTTATCTGCTGTCTTTGATTACTGTAATTATTAAACGGTAATTGTTTCAGGCCTTCCCAGAAGATGAGAATAAAATCAATGTAAATCAAGTCTAGATGTTAGTTGTACATCATTCAATCACCCATGAGTAAATAACTACCTCAAAAGAAAATACAATAGAAAATAGAATAATTATATATAATATTTCCACATATTTTTGACTAAATTCTTTGTGTTAGAAATAAAACATCTTTGGGATTTCTGTGCATTTAATGGAGCACTGACACTCAGTAAATTCATTCTATAAAAGTGGTCATAGGATTTGCTGCTGGGTCACTTTTAATGTGTGCTCGAGGGAGAACGGATATGTGATAGTTGGGTTGACCACTTGTCGGGTTGTCCATTTTCAAATGGAAAATAAAATGAGAGCTTTGCTGTTACTTTCTTTTTAGCTATAAGACTTGACCTTGATGGATCAATGAATATTTTATGACCTTTCATCATTTACATTTTAAACTGATCAACAAGATTGAGATATGGTTCGGGAAAAGAACTACTAAATTGCTTCTATTGTCTTTATTGTTCATTTAAATGAATTAGGTATAAGCATTTATTAATTAATTAATTGTGCGACACATCCAGTTACCAGCCATCGGGGAACAGACACATAACATATGGCTTAGTTGAGGGTACAATCCAGTCCAAATGTCCCAAAAATAAGCTTGCAAGAGTGTGCATGTTGTTGCCTAGGAACAGTTTTCCCTCTTCCCAGCAGGTGGTCCCTTTATGAATATCATTACATATACCCATTCAGGGGAGGCAAGACATCTTTACTGCTTGCACACCATTTATCATTATTCGTAGATGTGTATCTCTCTGTGGTTCTAAACCTTTTTCAGTTCATTTACACATGCAGTTGTGATGCATAGTGACTGCTGGTGTAAAGTAGAAACTGAATAAGGAGAGACTTTTAAGTAGTAAAGAGCTATCAGTAGCAAGCCTATTTTTTTACACAGCAGTAATGGCGTACTAACATTACTCTCTAATTTATCATGGACAACATTAGGCCTTTATCCAGAGGTGTATCCACAGGAGGTCCAGTCCTGGGCATGAGGCTCCCTTAGAGTCGAGGCCCTCTTACTACTGCCGTGTGCACAGTGTGTGGAACAGAGGCTCAAAGCATGGCCCTATGTCTTCCTGCTGGGCCTCCATCTGCTGTGGAGGTGGTTAGGTCCCCTGATTGATTGCAAGACAATGAGTTTAGGACATGCGTCGTTGTGAGTGACAGAGGGTTTCGTCCCTACTGGGCCTCCCTACGACCACAGATCTCACATTTGCTACCGGCACTGTGCCAGAACTAATGGGGGAGTGATCCTCCTGCTGCGGAGTGGGACTTGTAGTTGTACAGCTGGCTGGTAATTCAGCACACGAATCTCTCCCTGCTTCTGTCTGGTGACTCTTCTGTGGCATGTTAGCAAGCCCCTCCAATTTGGCTCAATCTGAGAAAACAATAATTGATGGTAAAAGTAAGTGCAAGCATCCACAGAAAACTGGCCTTCATTGCAGACTTCCAATTTTTCTGCGTAAATACTCGCTCTGCAGTAAGGTGAGTGTCAACATGCTGTTTCTATTCGCTTTGGTGGGCCAGAGTTAGAAAGAAGTCGCTTCCTTCATCTTCTACTCCTCTCCTCGTTGCCCAAAACAGGATAATAAAAGCAAGACTTTGTCGTCTGAGAAGCTAAACTATGGTCCAGCGCCTTAAAGAAAAGATGCTACATTGTGAGATGACAGGGTTTTGATATGAAAGTGTTGTCTCCTTCCTAGATCAAACGTGGCCCGGTAGTTGTTGCTCTGACTGATCTGACCAGCGTGGTGAAGTGGAGGTGTCAGAGCAGACATGCTTACTGGGTTGTGGGTTTATATGAGCTTTTTCCTCACAACAATTTGGTGAACAATGATGAGGATTTTATTTATTTTCATGTAAATGAAATCTACAAAACAGAAAAATACATTGTGACAACTAATGTCCACTAATGTATCATTTTATAGACCATAAGGGAGAACTTTGGAAAGAAAGGTTGTTACATGCTACATGGGGAACATCTCCAACCATTGCTTTAGTTTTATGGTTTTCATTTTATTTCACTATACGTTTATTGTCTTTTACCTTTTATTTATTTTTGGGACAAAGAACGGATCATCAGGCGTCTGCCACCTTTATTATCTAAACAGCTATTTTCCACCAAATAGAATTCAGACGCAAAATCTATTTGGAAACACAGCATGTAATGTTATTATATATTAGGTTACTATTATTATCAGTCCTCCTGTCAAGGATAAGAAAATAAAATAAAAAAAAATATGCTCAGATATCTGAAGGAACCATTCTGTCATGTTTTGTGAAAGGCACATGTTGACACACGTGATTGGCAGAGAGAGGAAAGGAGGATGTTCTGCTGTGGTCGTGTTAGATGGGAGTAGTTAAGTGTGCGACTGGCAGCTGATGTTCCTGCGTATATGAGCGAGCCTCTGGCGTACTCACTGTTTGCTGAGGTGTTGGCCCTCAGCAGCCTGCTTCCTGTTCACCAACACAAAGTGCAACAAGCATTTTGACCTCTCATACCTTTCCTCGAGTTGTAACAGTCTTCACTTTGCTCAGATTGTTGCAGCAGTGGAAGAATGGCTTTTTTTCTTTATCTCCAGCTTGATGATTTAAAATGAAAACTGTGAACTTAGAAAATATTATGTTTGACGTCTTCTTATTTATCTTATTACCCATAAAGGTAAGCTAAAAAATAAATAGGCCCTATCGGAATCAAACCTTTCCCCCCAGAGACTGTTTTTTTGGGGGGATTTGACCAGAGGGGAGGGGATCTGCAAATCATGATCAGCCCCCTGCAGGATAAGCCGGCTGCCAACGGCGTAATATGATGTTACCCACATTTCAATTGACAAAGCATTAAAGCATTTTTTATTTCAGTGAAACATTACCAATTCGATTTGAAAAATTGTCCACTGTGCAAAAATAAAATAAAATAAAAACATTTCTATGTTACTTTTTTGTCATGTGCCACATGAGGTATAAGCAAAATTGAAGCCGTACGCTTATGGTATGTAACATTTTGAACCGAATGACCACGATGTGGTTTAGCAAGACACCACAAGCTTGTTTCTAGACATTCAGAGACTCAGCCATAGGGAGCATTTAGTTGCAATACTTGAGCTGGTTAGAAGTCGATTAAAAAGGTGATGACATTAATTCTTCACGCATATGGATCTTACATCCTCACACCTCTGAATACAGAATTCTATTCAGGTGAAATCCCATTTAGTACAGACATATGCAGATTTCATAGAACAATGTCCAGTTACTTTGAATGTCAACACAGATTTGGGTGAGGTATTATGTTATTGACCTTAACAATTCAACACACAGTAGAAGAAAAAATAAAGATTTTGACAATTGCTGATCATAGTGAACGAACGCTTTCCTCATTCCTATTCTTGTATGGAAACTTGATTAGTTCCTTGTCTGCAGTACAGGTTGTGATTACTGTGGACACCGGCCCAGACGCTGAATTTTGCCAATAAGAAGCACTACATCTGAACCTGATTGAAAGGTGGTTACTACACCGATTTAGCCTGGGCCACAAAGTATCCATAATATACAAGAAAGAAAGCAAATGGGAGCTCATGAGGACTGTTAGAGAGTAGCAGAATATATACATTCACTACAAATAGTGACTTAGTTTTGATTGACATGTGTTTTCTTTTTTGGAGAAAATGCTCTAATGTGTAGCTCGCTGCACAGTGTAGTGCGCTCAATACGCAGGGCTCGGTTCAGTGCCCAATCATCTGGGATTGTCTGGCTGGTGTTCAAGGGTGGACCTGGCCTCCGGGAAGGGATGCCCCTGAATACCCAGTCGTAAACGGGAACTGAAAAAACAGTAGTAAGCACCATATTTAACGTTTCCGCTATTCGTACTGTAGAATGTTACGGAGGGCGATCTCTGCTAGACAATATATAGTTGCCAACATGCTCTCTGTGTTTCTGTACTTTGTACTTTCTTTTGACGCAATTCAGGACAGATGCACAAAGTTAATACATTAAAAATAATAACTTTATTATATGGCCGACAAAGCAGCAAAAGCTGGCAACTGACAAATTCAACATCCAATGTGGCCGCATTTTGCTGCAGCAGATGACGAGAGCTCTGGTCTCTGGTCTGGTCTATAAACTTTAAATCATTTCGCATGAAGCAAACAAGCAGAACAATAAAGCTCTGTTTTTTTTACTGTTTTGTCTAGCAGCGGCCTATCCTCGCCCACTGCGCGTAATGTTTGTGATGATGTACAGATCAATCAAAGAGAGTCACTCATCTCATTGTTGAGCTCTGACTGTACAGTAATGCCTTTGGAACTTCATGTAGCTGGTCGGGCGCAGCCTGCAGCCAGACAGCTGGGATGCGCTAAATATTTTCAGCATGTCATCAATTTCTTTCATGCTCACTTGTAAAAACAAAGCCAAACAAGAGAGCGGCAGCCAGGCATTCTAGGGTATAAGTAGAAGATGTCAAGCTCAGGGCAAAGCACACAATTGCGGCTCCCAATGTTCTCGGTTTAAAAGATACCTGAAAGGATGTACCTAAGGCCTATATGGACACCACAACATGAAAGAGAACCAGTTCCCGGAGGCCCTCCTGCCACTGCAGTTAGGAAACACATCTGGCAGGACGGCACAATTGCAAAAAATATCAAATGAAAAAACTCACTTTGTATTTACATTTTAGTGAATTACCTTTGATAAAATTCTACCATTGATAAACCAGTGCAAAAATGTATGCAAGACCTTTTTAACACAAAACTACACAAATTCCACAGGGTGGAACATGTTGAAACTAGCGACTGTTCCTGTTGTCCTCGTGCTATTTGCTGTGCTCTCAACTCTCCATCATTTGACGGCTGTGAGTGCCAACATTCTCCCCACATTTTCAAACCACGTTCTGTTAGGGACGCAGAGATGGTCCTCAAAAGTATTAACATCCATTACTCAAGTAGAAGTATAGATACTCCCAGGGGGCACTAGACATAATTTCAATGTTATAATCTGGTTGAAATTAGGTCTAAACATAGACGTCTTTTCAACGTCTACGAATAGATGTTGAAAAAACTTTCACTTTTAAACCATTTTGCAACGTCTTTTCAATGCCAAAAATGCTCACTGTATCGGTTTCAAAACTACTTAAAGTGTAAAAGTAAAAGTCAAAAGGGGAAAAAATGTCCATTGTGGACGAACTTTTAATGTGTAACCTCGCTCAGTCACATGTCAGTCCGTTACTGTATGATGGGAAGGTGCGTTCAGATCATGCGGTCTGCCGTTGGAATGATGGAAACATGGCGATAATCGGAGAGGTGACGCTAAAACAACAGAGGGACACATGTATCGACCCGCATGCTATGTGCCTAAAACAGAAAACCAGAACCCATTTCCCAGTGAGGGATAATTGACATGAGTCGGAGGACGTCCACACACGTTGTTCCAATTGATTAGAAAGACTGCAGTGTCTCCCCATTGGGGCGGGGGGGGGGCATCAAACTTTTTCAGGCACCGACCTAAAAGCTCAAATGTCCACTAACAGTTGCGCAAATCTAACCTGTTACTTTGAGTGAGCAGTGATATGGAACGCTCGGGTCAATGTGAACAGCAACTGTACGTTATATACATCTGGCAGGACGGCACAATTGCAAAAAAATAATTTATCAAATGAAAAAACTCACTTTGTATTTTCATTTTAGTGAATCACCTTTGATAAAACGGTCAGAATGGTATAAGTTTATTAGTTTAAGTCTCATCCAACTACAATCAAAATCACTTTATCTGGATGGCGCGATTCATCTGGACAGGTTGTTTTGTGTGTGTTTTTTCAACGCACCGAAAGTAAACAAAGTTGCGTTACCTGCGCTAAAATAACAGTAATCGCATACATGAACGCATTGACTTTGACAGCCCTAATTAAAATGATTGCATTCTATTTAGGTGAGTGAGTTTGAGGGCGCTAGTCTTGTACACTTGGTCTCACGGTCATGCCTCACTAGGACACCTAATAACTACACCATTTTAACAAACTGGCTTTCATCTGTGCTTTTCCGGCTACAACAAAGCAAATGTCTGCACTGAGTTGTTAATGAGCAAGAACGATCATCGGGCCAAACTAACGTTACTCACTCCTCATTATTTTCCAAACACATTTTCTCTTTCACCTCACACAGTATCTTTCAAAATGTCCCACCTTCATCTGAGAGCTAGATATCAAATGACCTCTATTGGGTGGCTCGGGAAATGTGCTGATTACCCGTTGCCATCTGTCACATGATCCCTGTACAAGGGCTTTGGTACCCAAAAAAAGGCTTCAAATGAAGTTTTTCAGTTGTCTCCACAGCTGGCAAGGCAGACAATTGCAAACTCAACTAAACTAACTAAGCAATGAGGCCCAGTGACGAGTAATGTCATCTGTTGTGGTGGATTAAATAAATATCTGAAGATTTTTGCTGGGAAAAAAAGGAACCAGTCATTGTGTTAGATAAGATATGGACATTAGAGGAAGAAGCTGTTACCAGTTCTGGTCTTAACAGATTGTTAAAATGTGGTACACTTTGTTTTCTTGGAAGTAGTATTCACTGTAAGCTTCTATGAAATATCTACATGCGCCAGTAAAAGACACTTGGCCGTTCTTCAAGATTGGTTTGACTCTCTGCTTTCCATCTTAACTCAAATCAGAGCTGGTCTTTATTATTAAAATTGCACATGTAAACGCGTATTTTCCATTTAACATCCAGTCCAGTAGATCATCTCCATTTAAAGCTGCACTAATCAATATGTTCATATCATCAATGAATCAAATAAAAATGTGTGATGACAAAGAGCCTCTAACGAGCCCACAGATAATTATCACCTAAAGCCAAACTCCTCTACATATGCCGCTTAAAGCTGCTGCTTTAGTCCTCATTGTCTGGGCAGTAGATCACTTAGTTTCGGTGATTCATATGGACAACATGTGCAGCGATGCTGACTGTTTCACTGTGGCCCTCAAATGCATCTCGTGCATTGAAGGGCAATTTGTGCCGCACTGCTTGAGAGGTTAAGGCATATGGGAATCTGACAGAAATCATGAACACGCCTATAACTCCTATCTTTTACTAAATTCTGCCGCCATAATGCATTGTACTTTGAGAGTTACCTCAAGGCTCACTAGCCGCCTGAGTCATTGACACACGGGTGACACTGACTGCACAGTCAATTACCCATCTACCTCTCATAGGCCAGGAGTAGAGGACAGGGAGTGAGTTCATCCACGCGTTCAACCTACGCCAGCGACGCTTCCGCCGGAGGTGAAGCCCATACGAAGATGGCAGAGACAAGAGGATACTGGGTTAGTTTCTTGTTCGATGTGGAGAATAAAGGTTAATAACAGTTCTTTCCTGTGTCATATTTGACATGACCAGTCATCGCAGTAATTACAATCATTACACTCTAAAGGATGTCTAGTTATCCCTCTTAAACACAGGCCGCACAAAGGAAATCAATTATTCAATCAGAGCTTTCCCATTCATCCCTGCCTGAGTTCACTTAATTTTGGGCCTGGGTGAATCTGCCGCAAATAAACCCCACGACCGGAGAAGAAAAGAAGAACAGGCCCCTAATTTGTACCCTTTCAGACGGTCAATCACTTTTCAAAGGAATGCAAGCTTATTCTGACAATCAGGCCGACGTGAACGGGAATGGGTTTCATCTGCTACTTTACATAAGTTATGTAGTGATAAAGAGGGCAGAAGAGAAGAGAGAGACAGAGGGGGCCTTTCTTTCGACAAGTGTAGCCATCGGCCCCCTCCGCGGCAACTCTCATCCCCCTTTCACCCCATCTCTCACCCATCCGCCGTGCCTCATCTTGCCCGTGCCCACTAGGATTGGCAGCATGTAATTTAAGAGCATGGGCACAAAGACCAAATGCCAAGTCCATAATGGAAGCTGGATGTGTTCTGATTTAAATGGGCTTCTCTGCTCAGGGCCTGTAATTAAGATCACTGGGACAAAGGCAAAGAGACAGTCTCACAATGCAGTCGGGCCCTGGTAGAAGAAGAGGGAGAGAAAATTTTAGCTCTGTGCACCCAAAAGTCTTTTTTTTTTTTAAATGGACACTTAGTAGTAGTTATATTAGGCGAAGGAAGTTAAAGTACGGAACCTGGGGCAACGTATACTGTTCTATGTTGTTTCTGTGTCAGGGGTGTCCTTTCATTCACGTGAACACTTGGACGGATAGTAGAAACGAGTCTCAGCTAACTTTCAAGGATGCACCACAGTACATGCATCTCTTTGATCACTTATGGGGTGCGACACATTGCAAAGAGCAGATTAACTTCAGAGAGAATTACTGTTACCAAGCACCGGCTCCATCAGCATTCCTCTAGGGGTATTTGATCAATCTGAATGATGAAAAGACTACGAGAGGCCTTCATATCTGGATGGAGGGCTGGAAGTCTCGTCCTCCATATCCGTGCACCCTCCATCACTCTCTCCGGAGCGTTTTTTTTGTTCCAAAGGACACACTCTAGCGCCTAGTGCTCTGGGTGGTTGTGTGTTCAGACCTTTTTCCGTTTAATTAGATTTGTTAAAACAATTTTTTGAGTGTTTTATTCGGTAAAAGCTCTCAGGGGTTAATATCCGCAGAACACTTCTGTTCAGCTTCTTTTCACCAATGGGGCATAAATTATTTAAATTATTCAGAATTGTGCGACCTTTTATCTCACCCCCTTTGAAGGCAGCAAATTAAAAATGCAAATGGCCTAACTAATTAATATGCAAATGCATTCATTCCCAGTTAACAATTAGCAATTAGACCTGCAGTGTCTAGAAAGAGCACTGACAAAATTAGCAACTTATTTTTTAGTTAGTCCGAAAAAAATTGATTGAAGAAATTACTTTTACAACCACCTGCCTCGATATAAACAAAAGTAATGTCAAGTGGAAGACAGAAGTCTGAGGAGGTTAATGTCACAATAAAGAACATGTTTGAGCACGTCATTTTGTCGTTGCTTAATTGCAAGACTTGTAATATTTTATAACTCAATGAAAGTCAGCGGGAGATTCCCCATGAATGTGAAGTACTTATTTAAAGACAAAACATAGCATATAGCAGCTTTTTGCTTATTTAAGGACAGATATCCAGGGCACAAAAAGACCAGCAGGAAGCTATAAAATTCCCTTAACAAGCCTCTAATACTATTTCCTATATTACACTTCATGATACCTAAAGATACAAACGTGACACCAGTCACGCGCTCCGAGCCCCGACCGACTCCAGTGTCTGAATTGAACCACATCCAGATTCTTTGATGTGATAGCGGGAATGTGGGAGTTAGGCGTGAACTGCACCTCCTTGTAAAGGTTATCTGTGTCACAGCGGCCTCACACAGAGCTTGTGCACGTTGTGGCAGCTGAGAACGTACCAAGTGATGCATGTGTGGAGATCACTGTCAGCTGAGGAGCCATGACAATGGAGCTCATTCAATCAGTCAATCAGGGAAATGGGAAGCAAGGGGGGTGAGGGAACAAGAGGATTTCTTTTACATCATTTTTATGAATATCGTCAGATAATATACTTATAATCCCCATTAGTGTTCAACTTCATCTCTTGTCAGCCCCCAACTTCTGCCAGCGGGCTCAGCAACACTATCATCAGCTTTCTACGAATGCTCAGTGAATGCTCAGTGATTGCCGCGCCTTTGACCAAGATTCTTGTTTCATTAACTTGCATTAAGCGTCAACGTCCCCTGATGCTTGGATGTAATATTACCAAAGAAGATTTTTTCTTAATTTATTGCAGTTTAATATTGTTTTTGAATATTTCCGGTGCCTTAAGGCATTGCATGTGGTCACGGTATTCTCTTCGGGATTGATTTTATATGGTTTGATTAAAAACATTTTCTTGGTTAAAAATGTAGATGAAAATTATTTTTTCACACCACAGTGTTTGCTACAATATCTTTGGATTAGACACTCATTTCCTATTTAATGTAGGCCAACTCCTTAACTGAATTGCTTCTTCGTTCCATTGCTCAGTCTGAGAACGATCGTTCACTACTTAAGAACATCACACCTTACTGACCAGTTATGCCGACGGCCCCTTTAGCTCTAATGTATTTGCTGGAATTCACATACATACTGGTAATATACCAGAAACTGCATAATTACTGCACTTAACACAAGACACTCTAAAAGCATCCCTTCATCTGCTTGCTCTCGGAATAAATAGAACTAAAACACAAGAAATGCACCAAAGAGCCTCTTTCAAGCAAACAGGCTGGGGGTGGGATAGATAATTAATTCTGAGATTAATGTACTGCAGCAGTGGTGTGTTATTAAAACGCTATTTTTAAATTACAGCTCAGAAAGCACCCCCTTGGGATTAAGAGTGTTAGCCACTGATCTCTGCTTAAGTTATGGATGGAACGGAAGCAGGAGGGGGGGGGGGGTGGGTCTATTTTACACGCCCAGGTCCCTTCCTACGGCTCATTTGTGGGATGACACAAGTTCTCAGCGGCTAATGGAAAACATCAGCAATGGTTAGAATTTGTCTTTTCAATGAATAGAACACTGCTGAATTACAAGCGGCATTTAATGACTAAAAAAATACTCATTTCCAGTACAGGAGGATTTTGGAAGATTTGGTTGTAATGTGGCTCTTGCAATGACTCCTGTAGGAGGATGACTGTTTTGTGCAGTTACTATGTTTTATGCTCAAAGCAGCTGTCTGAAGCAGAGCAGTGAATCTGAGTCATAAAAGTAAAGTGTACTTAATATAAACAAACATTGATGCAAAATCTTTGTTGGAGCACCTCCGTTGCATGCCCTATGACTTTAGCATGTTTTCAGCAGATCTATATGATCGATGTTGCCAATGGGAGTGAAATCTGCCAAAAAAAAAAAGTTGTAATAAACTGAAATTCACGGTTGAATAGATGGATGCAACCATTTCCTACTAAAGCCTTCAACACACTGTTGGAATCACACCTGTAGCGTGCTATTCAGGATAACACGTGTTGATTTCACAAAAAAAGAAAAGGCTGTGCAATGGTGCCATCTGGAAGAGATGACCACAACATGAATTGGAGAGCATCGTTTGTATGTTTGTGTGCGTGTGCCTGTGTTGTGTTCCGTGTTTAACGTTGGCACTGGAGACTGCACCTGTGGCTGCTGGCAGACCCTTTGGCGTGTTGCTGCTCCAGAGGGACCTCAGATCCTGCCACAGTGGGAGAGACGAGTGTGTCCTGGTAACCGTAATTAGCACTGGCCTGTTGATTGGCCGATAATGAGCGGTAGTTCATTAGTGCAGTGCTAATTTCCGACTACTTCACGCGCACAGTCACTGCTGCCCCCCAAATCACTGCTGCTCTTCAAAAAAAAGTTAGCCCGTCCATCACATTGGAGTTAAATGCAGAGAATAATTTGTAACTTTTTGGTGGATGCAGATGGATGATGGGGTTCAGGTATCAGGAAACATTACCATAAAATATCCGACATACAAGGAATTTGACTTGACTTGCTTGGATTTGGGTCGTCTTGTGCGTAGCAGTATAGAAAGAAAAGAAAGGGAGAAAACAGTTTTGACTACAATGAGCTGCCAAAAGGAGGGCCGATTCATTGTAGGAAAGATCTCTCCAGACATGATGGAGGTAAAAATGCTAATGGACAACTAGAAAAAGCATGAAAACAACCTCTCCACAACCTTGACCAACAACTGTGTCAGCCATATCTTCACTGCAAGTTTCAGACCATCCAGTCAAACATTATAGAAGGAGTATGTGCAGAAATACATCTCTTAGCAGGACAGTTCAAGTAGTGAGAGGACACAGAGGTCAAATATGAACAAGGATTTTATTAAAGTTCTTGGGAATTAACAGAAACAGCGGTCCAAATTCAAAAGTGTACCTAAGGCTCGGTCAAAACAATGCCTCTTCTTGGTGGTGAAATCATAATCCCGATTCCACCAGGTATGTGAACAGTCTTTCTACAATCAGAGCTGCTGCCAATCCAGCAGTAAGTCCGTCAAACGTCACGCAAGAACTTCCAATGGCCATTCCCTCCCTCCCTCGGGTAAACCCTACTGCAGCGGTCTGGTCCTTTGCAGAGAGCCGCACCTGCAACTGTGCCTCTAACCCTTAAAAAGCCCTTCAGGCCATCAGATCCTGATCAGTCTCAGGTGTGCGGGAGTGTGGTGAATTGATGGGTGGCGTTCCCGACTCCACCAGCAGATGGAGCCATAGCTGTTCATGGTTACAGCCATCTCGTGGGAATGTGGCGCCCTTCCAGGTGGTGGTGACCAACATGGTCAGCACGGTCGCCTCCCAGCGAGGAGGAGCCGGCGCGGGTTTTCTCCGGGTACTCCGACTTGCTCCCACAGTCCAAACCCACGCAGGGAAGGTTCATTGGTGGCTGTAGAATTGTCTGTTGGTGTGTGAATGCGAGAGTCAAGGGTTGTCCCCCCCCTGCGACTGTCTGGCGACCATCTTTCGCTCCGGTTCTATCTAGGATTGACTCCAGCCCCCCTCCAAGAAAAGTTATTATTCGTCAGAAGGGCTTTGCAGCAGGACAACATCTATGTTTGTTTTCAACGTTTATTAGCGTCTGCTAATGTCAAGTGAAGAAAAAACTTAAAACGTAAACCTAATTGTTGTGACGCCTCAATCACTGATGCAGCCTGCAGCTCGCGGCCCCCAGGGAGCACTTCATATGCAGCCTGGATGGATGTTGGATGGAGGGATGACAAACCAGTCTGACAGTGCCATGGTGTATCCGTCAGTGTTGTGTATTTCTATATAATAAGTGTCCATCCACGAGGCAGTGCACCTCAAGAGAGTGATCCGTCTCTCCTTTCCTCACGCTAAGGGGCTGAGGCTTTATCAGCAAGGCCGTGATGAATTCTCTGCAGACACCCACTCCGTATGAGCCCTGAGTGAGCATGCATTTAAATGAACCCTCTCTTCCTCGGTCTCGTTCCACACAGGATTTCAAGCACTACATCAAACACAATAACAACAGCCATCCAAGCCCACCTTCATCCCCGCCCTTCTCCTTTTCACCTCTTTCTTTAAGTCATTCTCTTTTCTGACATTATTTACCTGGTCCACATCACCAAAGACTCCTTTCATCTGTTGTTTTTCATGATGGACTCATTTACATGTTTTGAACACCTTACACCGTATAGGAGTTTGTTGCTCCTCTCAATCAAACAGTAAAGAATCCAAGGCCGTCTTTCTTAGCCCGGTTGTCTTTTGTTAGTTTTTTTCTACTCTGCAGATTCTCCACTGGAGTCGAAGGTTTAGGCGGAAGGTCGTAGGGCTGGAGTTTATTGACGGACACATAAGACAGGAATATGGGCTGGTAAATGGAAGTAGAGGACAGGTGAGTGGAGCATGCGGTCAGATGATGGATAAATAGGTACAGGGGTCTGTCCAATGACAGAAGAGATATTATCATGCAGACTAGGGTAAAATAATTACATGAATCAAGTTATAAAACCATTTAAAAGTGGAAATTGCCGTCTAAGTCTGGCCAATAAATTTATACAACGTTTGGATTTTCCTCAATTAATCAAAAGTCATTGTTTCACAGGAAAGTTGTGCAGTAATTATTATCATAATTCAACAATTTGAGTGAAGCTAACTCATTCGACTTAGTAATTTCGTCTTTTCTGAAAATGCCTTGCATACATTTGCACATTAATGTGGCCTGTTGTGTGCAGAGAGGGAGCATTTTCCTGTGTGATGTCTCCCACAGTGGTGCGGCCCAGTCGGGAGGCAGGACCAGCTGAGACACAAAGATTGGTTTTGTTCTCTTTTTGTCGAGGAGTGTTTTAACACATTCAGCGTTGTTGCTTCTTGTCAGTGGCGTCGCAATGCTAAACAAGCACCTTTGTGTCTGTGTGGTCTTGTATTTGTCTCTGTGTAACTTGTGCAAAAGAACAAACAGTAACTAAAGGATTATTATAGTAACATGAATTATTAATATTTAGTCATATTTTAATCAAGACTTTCAATCCCTTTTATATTGTATATTTATTTGCATTATCCATACATTTGATTTACCATATGCTTTACAGCCAATCTTCTTGCTCCCCCACCTGCTTCACATCTTTCCAGTTTTCCATGTTTGTCCACGGTCGTGCTGCCGGGAGATATGGCCACCAGTGTCTGCGGCCCGCTCTGTGTTGTGCTGTGACTGTCTCCCTGAGATTTGCATAAATGAGCTTCCAGTTCCAGCATGTCCATGCTGTTGTCCAGGTGCAAAGACATTTGCATATAGAGCTGTGATAGGGCTCCCCTGGGTCCCCTCGGCAACTGCTGAGCGGGTAGGGGGCCTGCAGCACCACAAATGAGTTCTGAATTGGAACCTCAGCGTTGCCCTCCATTTTATGCGTCTGGAGTCACCAAAGACAGGCAAAAGGAGGGCATAAAAATGGAGATCAGACCAGGAGATGGGAGACATACGGCAAAGGCACAAACAATAGCAAGCTAGACCGCTACACCCGTATATTTGATCCGTAACTTATTGACACCAGGGTGATCAAATGAGAACCATTACAGGATTGAAGAACTCTTTTGATATATTACTATTTACTGTTTCAACCAAAGCAATATCAGCAACGATATCTCACGACTTTCTCTGATGGGCCCATCATGCATTTCCATTAACCTGTGTAAGGATTACAGATACCCAAAAAGAAACAGAAACGCATGTCAAATTCTTTTCCAGTGTTCCGGCACACAAACCGGGAGGTCAACGAATCCCCAAAAAGGGGGCAGGCAAAAAATCCAAGGTCGAGTAGACGGGCAAACCAGGTCGCAACAGGTATATCAGCAACAATGTCAGGGTTCGCTGGAGAGTTTAGCAATAACACACCGGACAATCTGGAAGAGGGAATAATGAGGAAATGGGCTGCAGGTGAGAGGGCACGAGGACCAGGTGAAGGGAATGAGAGATGTTCTGGTGCGGATGACTGAAAGGACAGGAGAGTTAATGAAACAGGTAGGCAGCATGAAAACAACTCATAAGGTGGAGAATTTGTGAGACGATGGAGCCTCATAGCCTTTTGAATCAGGGGAATATGGTCTGCGGGCCGAGGGGCCGAGCACAGTTCTGACTAGACAATACTCTCTTCATCTGAGCACCATCGAGCCGCCTCTCTTTTAACTTTCTGATGGTACGCCAGTTAGAGGAGCCTTATGGGATATTCTACATGGATGCATTGGATCACACAAAAACTCTTTTCCGTTTTTGTCATTTCTATTACATCAGGAGGTAGAATACAGTAATTCAGTGTAAATACAATGCAGCCCAATACTACAGCAGTCTGACTTAAATACAGTAAAAACCTTTCATTGTGTTTTGAGAATTGGAATCTCTGAAAATTCATATAGTAAAAAAGTAAAAAAAAGAAGGGAGAAAACTGAGTAACAATTTCTTAATCGAAAATAACAATCGGAAAAATGCTGCTTGAATCTTGAATGCTTTCAAAAGTAATAATGAGCTGTGTGTCATTCCTTAAAACCCCTTAAAGTGTTTAGGACAATATTCAAGCAGATATCAAATTCATAATACAGAAAACAAACACTAAAATTGTAATAATACATTTTGATTGTAATGCCAACGCCTGATTGTATTGACAATATGAGCATCTCCACAGCCCCTTTGCAGGTTACCTTTAACATGTACAATTTAGATTACCTCAAAGATAAAGGCAGTGTGAAACAAAATAATAATTTCCCTGTAGGAATAAAATAAAATTGTGTGAAGAAGCTTTGTTTTCCTTTGATATTTTCTATCATCCAGGAGGGGTTTTATTGAAATGTTTGACTGTGTTTGTGATCCATCCATTTGCTCTGCATGATTGATACAGTATGTTTTGTGTTGTTTAATTGTTCCACTGAGCCAAACAGGCTGCATACTGCTGGTCTGAAGGACCTCAAACAGCTCTGCTATTCAAGTGTCTGGCATGACCTCCCCTCAGTCTATCCGGGGCCTTTTGTCTGCGTCTTTCTTTGGCTCCATGCCTCTAATGGCAATCAAAGGGGACATGGTGGTCGTTCGCAGTCCTCAGCACTAATGACATTGGCAGCGAGGCAGACGGACAGTGTTCATCCAACACGGCAGCTCTCCAACGCCGTCTCACCGAGCCTCGGCGCTGTCTCTTCGGAAAGCTCCCATTTAGCCATTCTCTGTGATTTCCCTCTCAGGAAACAACCAAATCATTCTCTCATGGACACGCTCATTAGCTGACAGCACGTTCCCTGCCAGTTCCAACATTTCAATATTCCCGTGTGTACCTCAGCAAACATCTGAGGTCTTATCGTTTCCAACCAAAGCCAGAGCTGCGACACACTCTGAGTAAAAGATCTCAAAGTCAAAGCAGCAAGCTGCTGAGGAAAAAAATGATGTTTCAAAAGTTAGCATTGAAAACATCGTGATGATGAGAATACATCTGAATGTGATTAGAAGGAGCTGCATATTAAGTTAACTAATGACAACAGAGGATGTTGGGCTGACGTGTAGATGGCCCTCAACCTACTGTTTCCCTGAGTTTAATGTCTTTGAGAGATCTGTTTTCCCCTAATATTTTCTGGAGTGAATCTGCATTGTTTGTGACTATTGAAATTTAGAGAAAGAGAGATCAATATAATAAGTTTGGCACCTGGCCAGAATCCTCCCTGACACTGCGTAAAGCGAGCATTTGAAATCAACGGTGCATATCCGCGTGTTTGGGGGATAAAAATAATTCCTCGCCTCTTTGCCAAGGAGCGGGAGGCACAATGCCCAGGTCTGAAGGGAAAGGTGCCACATGGGTCTGCAAATTGGCTCAGGCGATCAGACACGGGCATCTCATTTTGTGGAGAGCAAGAAGAAGAAGGAGGAGGAGGGTGGCTGGGGCGTTGTTGAGGGCAGGAGGGAGATGGAGATGGGAGGCCTGTGTGTGTGTGTGTGTGGTTACTGGAGGCGTTGGGGGCGGTGGAGTAATGGTGGTGGGTGTATGGGGGTAAACATTTCCAATGATTTCCCAAACCTGGCACGGCCCAGGATGTGGATGGCTGCACTGGAGAGGAATTGCAACGGGTGGATTTGGCTTTCTGTTTGTTTCTTTACTTGGATGAGGAAAGAGAGACAGAGAGAGAGAGAGAGAGCGAGAGGGAGAATGTTCATGACAATTGCATTTAGATGAACTTATAATTATTCAGTCCATTTACATTTGCAAACATATCCTGTGGAAGTTTCCTCGGTCCTGAGTGTGAGCCACGTTTATGAATACACAAATCTAAATGTTGGGGGAAGTCACTTCCTGCGCTGAGGCTGACTGATAACATCAACCTCTGGTGTGATGTCAATTTTAACGCCAAACCATTTTAATGTCGCAATCAAGGCGTAGTAATGAGAAGAATGCCAGATTCATACAACCCATAGTACCAACACACAGGGGGGGGGGGGGTGTATTTACACATGTCTGCCTTCATGTACATGCACAGTGACACATGCTTGGCACATTCACAGGTACACGTGCATGCTTCCCATGGAGGTGCCTTCAGTAACCTACAGACTAGGCTGCTGCTGAAGAAGTCTCAGCGGGAGTGCTAGATTAAAAATGACAATCACTCGGGGTGCACGGCAAACACCACAGGAAACGCAGGTGCCTTTGTTAAGAGACACCCGGCGCTCTAAAGGGCCTAATTATCTGCTGTTATTTTGGCAGTTATCAGGCAGAGAATAACTCCCCTGCTCAGACTCAGACTCACACAGCGAAAAATTACTCACATGCTCACAGTGAGCTATTATATTGCACCACTGACAAGGTATGCATATTACATGCCACGTTGGAAATTCACTAGAATTTTCACAATAGTTTCGTGGTTGCCTGTTTTGTACGGAAAGGAAATGATTTGCGTTGCCCCGATCATTAAAAAACTCAAAGCGTAACGACTCTGAAATGCGTATGCCTCATTTTCCAAAACAACTGCCAGGTAAGAAAGGAAAATTGGCCACACCTTTGATTCAAAACATAAAACACTACTAACTTTCGATTGCTCTTGGATCGTAAAAAATGAAAAACAGAAATATTAAGAAATGGTTTCCCCTGTTCTCAAGGGCTAGGTGGCACTGTTGGGCATGCTTTCACACACAGGCCGATATCCTCCTCTCATCTCGTGAACACATAATTGGACAGTTTTGTGGAGAATATGAAGTCTGAAGGGGAACTTAAGCCATCTAATCATTGGCATTCAGCGTATGCTGTTCATATGCATAAATAGGAATAAAACACATTCTCTGCCTGCACAAAGAGAGCCTTTACTGAAGAGGAAGTCATACTACAGAACACTCATATTTTTTAAAGATTATAGAAAATAAAGGACTTCAGGTAGAGGAATCCAAAGCGCGTCTGAGTTGGACATGAATCAGTACACAGCAGATTCATTTAGACAGAGATTCTCGATGTATTTTTTGCACGTGGACAATAAAAGTGAAACGATGCTCGGCTCTGATTGCAGTATGTGCGTGCACGTCCATGTACGTCTGTATTTCCAGCCGCAGTTTGGCAAAGCATTCATTTTTAAAGTAAGAAACTACGACGTGATTAAATCAAACATCTTGCATGTGTTTCACAGAGGTTTCAAATATTTCAAGCGCTTTTTGTCTTCTGTTGTATGTTGTTTACGTCATCGCATCGTCCCCTTTGTTGGGCAACTTCCTGCCCGTTTCCCCCCCCTCCAGCCACTCATGTAACTGGCTCCATATAATATGCAGATAATGGTTCATCAGCGTGTCTCCTCCGCGTCCCCCTTGCTGCATTCCAGTGGCTCACACGACAAGGCCCAACCCTGCAGGAATACAAGCCCCTTGTAATTGAAATGAATAAGAGAGGGAGAAACACGCCCAGCGAGAGCCCCAACTCCTCCATCTCTCCTCCGTCTTTTCAGTGCAGATCCAGCAGCTCTGTTCGGTCTCCGTGTCTGATCGGAAGTGGCGCGGTCGCGGAGAGGAGCTCTCAGCGTGGGGTGCAGGAATGGGGACAGTCCCCTACGGTCTCCCGCTGCCTCCTTCTCTCGCGTGTACAAATGCATACCCATCTCTTGTGATCTTACGGTCTTCTTCTTTTCCCTCGCTGTGATCTCCCTTTCCTGTTTCCCTCCCTCCCACTCTCTCTCTCTCTCTCTCTCTATCGTTGTTTCTCTCGCTCTCTCCTTCCCCGCGGCCCGTCCTGCCATAATCTCAGCTTTCTAACGAGTCTTTCTAGTCTCTGTGTCTTTTTACTTTCCTTTTTCTTTGGAGGTGAGTTCAGAATTCATGAGGAAAGAAAAAAAGCAGTCCTGCTGTGAGTATTGCAGCACCTGTTAAATTCACGGCACTTTGTAGGAAGAGCCGTTCACATTTTGTGTGCCCTCTGCTTGTTTTGTGCACATCCTCTCCTCAACTTTTCCTGTGCTAAAGTTTAATATTTTAGTGACATTTGTTTCCATCGCACACTCGATGTGCTCTTAACTCATTTGCTTGAGGTCTCTGCAAAGCAAAACAGACACACGTGCAGTAGTTAAAGCACCAATGGCTCACATTGCCCCCCCCCTACCCCCCTGCCTCCTCCCTCCCCACCCGCCGCCCTCACACTCCTGCCTCTTTACACTTCCCCCATCTGTGGGGCAATTACGTGCCCCCCTCTTATCCCAGAGCGGCCACACACACTCACAGTGCAAAACCACATTCATCCCTCAGTGCACCTGCACCTTACGTCTCTAACAGTCCCACAATGCCCCTGGTGTAGCAGCCCGAAACGCAGCGGCTTCCTGTGGGGACCGATCGTTGTTGCCTTCCCCTTTTCTCTGTCTATCTGCCGCTCACTTTAGTGACACGCACATTCTGGCTTTTAGATTCAGATGCCATTTCTCCATCAGTCACATGCCCCGCAATGGCTTTCTCCTCATCCGCCGGGTGGTTCTTTTTTACGACACATCAGGGCACAGTAACACGTTCTGAATCCTCACCTGCCGAAGCCTGCGGTTTATATTCATAAAGACGGAGGACAGCGGCAATGAAAAACATGATTACAGTCTGCGCTGCACGATGTTCGTGGGCAAGTAGCGTCTAACTTCCATTGTTTTTTTTTCATGTTCGGTTGGATTCCTGCTGGAGAGAATTCACAAGGTGATTATGTTTTTTCCCGTTATTCTGGAGCTTACTACGTAACTTTGCATAGGAAAAACACGTACACACGTCGCAATGACATTGCTGACCATGTCCAGCGGCCCAATTACCTCTCTCTAAATATGGCGTTCACAAGCGAGACCGGTATATCTGTACACATGGTGTCTGTTACTCCCCAATTATTCCTGCATAAGCAGATTGTGTGGAACATCAAACTGGGAATGTGATGGCTCGTGTGCGGGCTGCCTCTAGCAGAGTGCTCTTTCTTTCCTATCATTTGATCTCGTATTGTAATCCCAGGTGCTTTGAATAATTTATGGGATACAGCTTCTCGTTAAACAATAATTTATATGTGTCTATGAGAATTGATTCCACAGCAATGCACATCTAAATAATGAGAAACTGCTGCATTTCATCTATAAGGGGAGGCAGAGAGATAATAATAGCAAAACAAAGGCAACAACAACAACAACAACAAAACTACCACTAGCAATAATAATGATATTAATAATTGTAGCAGTGATAATAAAACAATCGTTTTAACTACGTACTATTAACTAAGTACGGGTAAATTATTTTATTTTGGTACAACTTGCAGTTAAAAACAACTTAGTGTAGTAAGACATTTATACCATCATAGGCAGATGGATATAACATGTTGCTACTATCAAAAATCATTTTTTAACCTCTTTCAGTTCTCAGCCAATATACTGCATTTTCCTATTCCACATCCGCTTATTAATTCACAGGCGGGGACCACAGTCATGCATGATACATTTATTGTTAATGCAAAAGCCATGTACCGCCCAGTGCAGATGCCCTCGGAGAAATGATGCAACTGATTCCTCGTGAGGCGGAACAATGAATATGTTCATCAGAGAAGAAGACGTGAAAGGGTGGAACATGTGTGTATGTGGACGAAGCAGCTCCACGTTTAACGAGATGGTAGAACAGACCAAGTACAGCTTGCACCAATCACATAGAAACTTTTAGCATTTAGTTAGGCTTCGAATTTCATAAATGTCCAGCATTGTGAGATTGGACACATCACTACAAACACAGAATTATTTTTCACCAAGCATGTGTTCACGTGTTCCTGATATTCAGAGTGCCGTGTCGGTTCAGGTGCAACACTGTGAAGAAAGTTTTATTGGGACGTCTGTAAAGGGGGAAGTTTGCCCGCTTTTAACAGGAAGTGTTGGGGACCAATTATCCAGAAGTGTGACGCTGTCAGAAGTCTCCAGGTTTTGTCGAGTGTTGTGACACCCTGCCAGTGTTGTTCTCTGGGATGTGGAACTGTTGAGATTCTTTTTTCCCCAAAAGGAATTGAGAAAAGAAAACCCTGTATTTGTGAGTAGCCTGAGGGGCTGGATTTAACTTCTCCTGGTCGATGCATTTTTAATTGTTGTTTTTGTGTGTGTGTGTGTGTGTGTGTGTGAGAATGAGCATTGTGTGTTTGTCCATTTTTTGAAAATGTACAGTGCGTTAAATTGAAATAGATTTTAAATAGTGTAAATGTCCCTCATTAGCTACAAGATTCAAGATGTCATCGCTATCAAATGCAAATCAGAAAAATAAGATGATAAAACGTAGATTAGCATTTTAGAACGGCCTGTATCTAGTGAATCATTCTGCTTCAAAGAAGAAAAAGATAAATGATGATGCCATTAAAAGTGAACTAATTAAGGAATGCTTCTTTTAAAAACTCATTAACTGCACCCTCATTTACATAATGATGCATATTAATTAAGTTTTAATGAATCTGAGCTTCCATCAAGTCTCCTCTCCTTGGCGATGCAGCCATCTCTACAAATGAACAAACACTTCTCTTAAGTATATTTCTCGCTGCAAATGGGAAATGGGTTTTAAACAATGGCAGCAAACAAACAAAAGCCTTCAATCTCTGCTCAATAGTAATGCACATAATTCAAGGTCAAACTTCAACGAAGGAATTCATATAAACCTCCTACTTATTAAAACAAATACATATTTAAACATTTTCTAAAAAGCAGCCATTATGCGCAATTATGTCCTGTGTTGCATCTTTATTAAGAGACGTTTCGCCAGTTATTTCCTGCGTATTTCTGAGAAGAAAAAAAACAAATAGTGCAAAGACACTTACGTAGAAGGACGATGGTGACAGGCTACGGTTCCTTCTAATGAGATGCATTTTAAATTAGAGCGCACCTCTCACATTGCCAGCTGGTGCCTGCTCAGGTGCCTCTGTGTTGTGAATGACGGAATGCACACACACACACACACATACACACACACACACACACACACACACACACACACACACACACACCGCCACCCTCTGTCCCTCATGGCTGCAGGGTAGGAGTGAATGGTGTTAATCCATCCTTTTACCGCACTTTAATTATGTTCTCCCTTTTTAAAATAAAAATCCTTACAACATTCATATTTCATATTCAGATTTCATTCACGAAAAAATAGACGTGTGAGTTTCCCTCGGAGCAGGAGAAGAAACGGATTAAATCTTGTTTGCGGCATTTCGGAAATATTCATTTCTAAACCCTAAACTGTACAGTCAATCAAGTTTCCGTCCTGTAGAGTTGCAGCTTCTGCACAGCGATTTGCTTTTGAGGATGAAGTTTGGAGTCAGGAGACGCTAACCGATGAACAAAGCCTCACCCATGTATCGGTTTGCGCGGCCTTGCGGCCCCCCAGCTGCGCGATGTGGCAGGCAGGTTAGCGGGAAGGAGGGCGAGTGTGTGAGCAGCCGGGCAGGTAAGCTCTGAGGCAGACGAGCGTGGCGGGGTTAAAGGTCGTAACGTTCACATGATTGGAACTACAGAGGGAAGGCGTGTAGCCATGTAGGGAGAATGGGGGAAGCAGATGCCCGTTAATTAGGGGAAATGTGACGGACAAGATTTGATCAGCGAGGGGTACGGCTGCCTCCTGCAGCATGGCAGCTGTTGTGAGGGCTGCTGTGTGTGTGTGTGTGTGTGTGTGTGTGTGTGTACATTCCTGCCCCCACGGGGCACCGAAGCAGACATGGCAGGAACCGTCCACAGGCCGATGCAGTGCCCCACGGAGAGAGACAGCACCATTGAATTCAACTATTTCACCTCTCAGACGGAGTTGTGTTTGCCAGTGTTGACTCATGTGGGGAACATGGTTGGTATCTGTTCTGTTTTGTATGCATAGTTTTCGGTGGAAATATTTCCTGTGAACATGCACTTATTTAATAAGCAAAAAAATGTTCATCAGATAAAATCAAATAAGCTGAGATCAATTTAGGGTGTGTGAAACATTCTTGATTTTTTATGTGAGGAATAAAGCACAATAAGATTCTAATTTAAACTCTTTTTTCGCGCCCAATTTTTCTTGTAGCCCCAAATGATCTTCCGTGTCAAATATTCACCATGTGCGACTTCACCTTAGAGTGAGGCTGTGTTATTCAGTCCGTCAAGTCGGAGCGGGATTTATGAATAAAAATCTAAAAATGATCTCCCTAACTACACGATGCTTTTAAAACCTCAGACTTTTATAACTATTGACCTCAACATTTTCCGGCAGCCAACGCACTGTTAACCTGGAAACACAAACAGCCCGCTCTGTGTCGCCTCAGTCCTCCGCCTGCGTGTCAGAAAGCCGGCGATGACTCTCCGCCTGTCTTTCCGTCCGTCTGGCTCCTCGTCTCTGACTTGCTGGCGCGTCTCCGAATATTTCCCGGTATTGACTGTCTTTGAATGCTTTTGTCTTTCCCCTGTAATTAGCATGCTGCGAGATGGACATGCTGGCAGACACACTAGATTAAGATCATTGAAAGGTGTTGTCTGCAGCTGTCTGGAGAAGTGTAAAAATAGTTACAGTAGAAACAGTAAGTTAACCCTGGTCGGGAAAAATATAGATTCGTTATTAAAAAATAAAAATGCAGGAGGTGAAACTTTTTAATTAAATAATTGTAAAAAGAAGCAGATCGTCAACAGCCAGAATCAATAGGCTATTTAAGGCTCGATGGATGAGCAGGGTTTACCGTAAATATCACCATACATAATAGCACATTCTAAAAGTTAGATTATATTGCACACAAATTAAACATCATTTTATATTTCACAAAATAACCCCCACACCCCCCAAATATAGGCACTGCGTGATTACACTTGATGTTTAATCTCATTTTTGGTTTGTAGAAAGGAGGGAAAAGTATGGCTTTTTTAGAAAATCCTCATTTACTTCAATACCTGAGCTCTTTTTTATACAGTTTAGATGTTTTATGTTTAATTCATCAATCCATCGCTACGAGCAGCAGAATATGTATAAAGTATTGCTGCCCCCCCCTCCTCCCCCCGCCTACTCCCACACCACTTCCTATTAAAAGTTATCTTTCTTTAATCAATTGTTAAATGTCATGGACAATCACCATTTAACACTCTCTTCCTGTGTGATTCTTTTTAATCTGGCTGTAAATAGGGCAGCCCTGTCTATCACTTCACTTTCTTCCGTACACCAGAGACTTAAGGTGTTTCAACAATAGCTTGTGAAAAAAAACAAAGAAGCACTTTTTTTCTCCCTCCTCATCCCAAATCCCCGCAGAGAACACCAAAGGTATGAAAAGTGAAGAAAGGAGAAAATAAATCCAGGCGATGATGAATAATTTGAATGCAGAAATGAAGCCGTTTCAAGAGTGAGTGAGATATCGCACAAGGAGCAGCCATGGGTAGCGTACAATTAGGTCACCTAAAATAAAACGTTCTCCTCCAGAAAGTCTTACTTGGAATTGTCAAATTCAATTTATTTTCACTGAAAGCAGAATTCTTGATTTGGCTGTGAAGTGCGAGGTCCAAAGAAGAGGAGCGAAGGCCAGTTTGAGAGAGACGGCACAGGGCCGCGTACATTTCCTAATTCATGTAGGAACTGGACATTGGCATTTGTTGAGGAGCATGAGGCGCTTCTACAACAATACCCGGTGTTCTCCGAGTTTACGAAAGTGCGCCGAGACAATGTTCCCTCTCCGTGGCTGCACATTGCCTTTAATGACACTCAAAAAGAAGCCCAGCCGTAGAGCACATGCGGTCGCCATGACACCTCGTGTACCGGTGCGTGCTAACAAAACTTTGGGGAGGTGGAAAGTTTATAAAGCATCAATGCGCTGACAACAGTCAACAAACAGCCGCAGCCAGCATCTCTCTCTCTCTCTCTCTCTCTCTCTCTCTCTCTCTCTCCGCACGACACCCAACAGGAAGGCGCGGCTCCTCTGGAGAGCACGATACGGCGCGTCTCCAGGTGACAGATATGTCACACCACCTAAAACCCCGTGGCACAATTATACCTCTGTCGTTCTGAAAGGGGGTGAGGGGGGGGGGGGGTGGTACAGCGAGAGAGTGAGTGAGAGGAAGAAGTGGAGGGTGTGTGGGGTTGGTGGTGCTGAAGGATGCTTTACTCCTGGCTTATTCAAAGAGACAGCCCAAGGGATGCCTCTCGCTCTTCTAACAAAGCACTTTTTTTTCCCTCTCTTTTTTTTCTTGAGTATTGTTGGGTGCGCTCCAGTCAAATCCTCTGGGCCTCAGTTTCCCCCCCACAGCCATTTGAGGATGCCTCAGAAACTTTTCCACGCAGACATGGGGCCTATTTCAGTGCTGATGTTTCAAATGAATAATCCAACGCTGCGACCATGCAGCGGGTTGCTTGGGGAGGGAGGATAGATGGCGGTTTCATGTCAGACTCTCAGCTGAGAGAGTGTCACCTAATTCATCATCGGGTCGTGACAGCCTGGTTTGATTGCTTATTATTTGGGGAAATTCTTGATGAGCTATTTTTTGGCCCGAACTTCCCAAAAAGCTAAGTTATCCCTTAATGCAAATAGAAGATCGCATTTCTATTCACACACAGTTTGTATTATTTCTGACATGTGATGACTTGGGAGTAACTAATACGGGCCCACGGCTTTAACAATGCATGAGTGGGGGAAAGAGAAAGGGGACGTGCTCACACTCCAACTAGGTCAAACCGTCTAAGGAACAAAACAGAACAGACCTCAAGTTTGTGGAAATCATTACAGAAAAAAACTAACTTGTCACTCATTTGACACCCTTGAATGTTTTGCTTTCCAAAGCAGAAAATCAGAATAATAATAATAAAAAATAAATCTCCATTGCAAATTAGCCTCGATGGTTGTGAAGTTTCCCCCCGTTTGAAATGCATATCAAAAAGCCAGCCAGAGCCACAACTTACCTTGTCGTTGACATCAGGGGACAGGAGAAGAAAAAAGGCTGTTCTCTTGGAGAGCTCGTTTCGATTGTATACACAAGCCCCACAAAGGAAGATAAACCAGAGGCACACATTCATAAAATATACATTTGCTTCTTTGTCTTTCGTTAAGATCTTCAACAAATACTGCTGATGCAAGAAGGACAAAAAGGGAGAAGGTTACAGGGGGTTTGAAAAGTGGAATTGCAGAGGATGACTTAACCCCTCTCGCTGCACTTTATGAACTGAGATTCATTTATTTTTAAAGCAGCTTTAAGGGCATTTTCGACCCCATTTGCCACACTCGCATTCATTTCAGAAAGCCACAAAGACTTTGAAAATATAGATGACGAGGTATCAATTGTTTCTTGGTAGTTTCTTAACACCTGTCACACCTTTTCTTTGCATGTCTGCTTCCATGGCCATGTGACTTGCTACGCGTGTGCATGTTCCAGGCCGTATGCAGGTCCGTATGACTGCCGGTACAGGAGCGAGCGGCGGGAGGGACAGCGTCCCTTCCCAAGGTCACGTCCAAGGAGAGTCGAGCCAATTACTATGCAGATGGGAGCTGATGGCGTTTAAGGGGATTGCTTCCGATGCAATCACATTAGCTGGCCAGAGAGGAATCTCCAGGCTGACCCCAATCACACGGGCGGCAGTGCCACGGTCAGCCGGGAAGGAGGACTGCGCCCCTGTTTTCTTTTCACAAAACACTTTTCCCTTATCTTGAGTAGGCACGTGATTATCAGGCCAAACAACCCCAGGCTTCCTACAGGCGTGCACTTGCATATCTATTTTTTTTTTCCTTCCAAAATGCATATCGACTGCAACACAAACAGGACGTAGAAGAAGCATGTGGGCGATTTGGGTGATGAATAATGCTGCTTGATGAGCGACACACAAACAATTCAACCATGCTCATAGTTGACCACAGCATTCCTGAAAGACATATTGACACTTTTCTTATCATCTATTTCTCCCCCGCTTCTCTCTCACTCTCCCACTCGTCTTGCAGATGAACGCCTGTCTTGATCCGCGGCGGTCTTGGAGGGCAGATTGCAATTTACTCTCTCCCTGTGGGTGATGTGTGTGTCCAGGTTGTAAATATGCCTCCTCTATCTCTTTTTTCTTTTCTCCCGCTGCTGCACCTTTCCTCTCCCACGTCAGTACTTTCCCTTCTGCCCGTATATGGCCAGTAATGAGACTGAGTTTGATCAGGTCGCCTCGCCCCGTAGCTGGAAAGATCTCACTTGAGCCACTGGCCCGTAATGGAATCTGCATCTAATGCATACATAAATCACACCTTTCTCAGGAAATGTTCACATGCATGCCTTCCCTTCTTCCTATTCCCCCCTCTCCCTCTTTTCTCCCCAACGAGCTCTGCATGGCGGGACAGGGGCAGAGGTGCTTGGGTTCAGAGGAAGGGCCAACTAGAGAAAGAGACAGATGATGAGTACCTTTTTTTTACCTCCTGTAATGCTGTCCGGCCTATTGTGCTGACTGACTGGCAAAGTGGAGAGATGATGCTGAGATTGGGGAGGATCTTCTTCACGTGGCTGTACGACATTCATTGTTATTGTCTGTATCATTGTGTGTGTGTGTGTGTGTGTGTGTGTGTGTGTGTGTGTGAAAGAT
This sequence comes from Apeltes quadracus, assembly GCA_021346845.1. Taxonomy (NCBI): domain Eukaryota; kingdom Metazoa; phylum Chordata; class Actinopteri; order Perciformes; family Gasterosteidae; genus Apeltes; species Apeltes quadracus. Next base: position 2,545,969 of record CM037934.1, on the reverse strand, counting down.
GGACTGAGGAAGAAACAAAAAGCTTTAAGCAAACCATTAAATAATAGCAGCTAAAAAGAGTGAGGAACTTGTCATATGTGCACAGCGCTTGGACTTTGGGTGGATTTGAGAAGAGCAGCCCCTATAGCCTCTCTCTCTCTCTCTCTCTCCCTCCTCAGAGGCTTTGTTATGTTAATGCTGACGGATGTGGCAGATTCACACTGATTTTTCATCTGCCGGTGACGAAAGATAAAAAGCGAGTGACGAGGCGTCGTGATCGTCCTCTCTGTTCGCCTCTCAGTCACTAACAAGCTTCTGCATTGTACCTCCGCCATTTTCCTCGCTCTCCATTTGCATCAGCGAGCCTCAACTTCGCCCTCCCCGCTAAAAGTTTACGCTTCCTCGTTGGAGCCGTGTAGGTGTGAGATTAAAATGTTGGCCGCACATTCATTTTCATAAGCGTACTGACGGTGTGAGGCTGCTCATGTGTGATCTTTGTGTGTCTTCAGGTGCAGCACATCGGCATTACTACATATTACCATATAGCGTCTATGCTAGTGAATGTTATTTATTTAAGTAGGTGGCCCTTTTCCCCCCATAGGTGCTCTGCATCTCTTTAGATGATACAAGCTGCCATATCAGCACAGGCTAACCTATTCTTAATCACATTTGCATTTTTATTTGGAGATATTCCTCAAACGTTTGCATTATTGAGGATTTATGATGAGCACTTTGCCTGTTCCTCCATCAACTTCACTCATAAAGAAGGTTCTCCATAACTCACGGGTGAGAGGAAAATGCTGTCCCCCAGAAGTAATTAGATAGCAGAATTCTGATATGGAAAGTTAGAATAAATCATTGTTTATGAGTGCTGAGGCCTTGAGAACAGGGGAATCAAAATGTACCCTCTTCACACCAAGCAAATAATAAGAGGAGTATAGTAAAATAACGTGTGCAGGTTTGCTGCAGTGCTGTGGATGAGTGCGTTTTGCTTTTGATATTAAGACATCAACATGCTTAGATATGCCTCGTCCTCAAGGCATTGCACGATATTAGGTTTACTTAAAAAAAGCAGTTAGACGGATTAGACAAGATACAAATAAGTGCACCGCTTTATCGGCAGCTAAAGCTGAAAAGGGGAAAATAAAACCTAAATGTTCGCACCAGACAACTGTCTACACTAGTAAATGTATGGTGATCCAAAGCGTAAACGTGCTAAATCCTTGTTGTGTGCCATTAGTTTTCCTTGCTGGGCATATTTGTGGTTTACTCGCAGTGTGTGTGTAATTGTTTGCGTCTCCTTTTAGCATAGTGGATGCACCCTCAGCAATTAACTTGATAACAATAATTACAAAATGACTTTAAAAACGTTTCTGCGTGTGCAGGATCCAGGCCTCTACAACTGGATTTGATGTTCATACTCATGACCTTAAATAGGTGAACACTACTGTCTCATTCTCCGTCTCTTTCTTCCAAAAAAAAAAATCAAATTAGGTTCTCACCGATTTTTGGAAAATCTATGGGAAATAAATCAAGCTGGCTTTTATTAAAAAGGATTTGAATATTGAAATGAACGCTTGACTGATCTTTTGTTTAAGCCCTCTTCCTGTCACCACTTATTAACTGAAGAGGGCGAAAAGTTTCCTGTATTTTGGGGAATTTCACACCGGAGGGGATTTTATTAAACCATTATTTACATTGACTTCTTTCCATTTTGGTTCCTTATACCGAAAGTTCAAGCTTGACATTTTTGAACAAACTTTGTATTTTTTTCTTATTAGCTTGTATTATAGATTTGCCACGAAGCCTCAGTAAAAATAGGATTCCCAGTCAGTGTTGACAGAGATATAATTGGCTATCTGGAATACAGAGGTTAATTGGTGCACGACTGAATTCACAGATGAAACAGAAATTACTGCTTCAGTGCCTCTGCCTGACTGTAGGTAGTTACTCTACAAATATAAATCTCTGCCTCGTGATAATTACTGCCACACAATGTCAGAGTGATGCAACGCGAGTTTGTGAAGTCATTGTATGTGGGCATCAAAAATAGTGACTTATCGACCCATGAGAGGAAAGGATAGAAATGAGATGGATTGTTTGTTGCATGAAAAGCAGCTCAGTGGTGTTGAACAAGTGGAATTCTGTGCAGTGATTCAAAAAAGGACAACTTGCCCTCTGTGTGAGGCGCGTTAAACAAACCAAGTAATAGTGGCAGACTTCCCATTAATTAAGCTTGAAGGATTCAGTTTCAATCCTCTATTTGTTGACGGGGAATTGCATACTTCACAGGCTGTGCCCCTTTAATGGTAGTTTTGCGACCAACAAATTGATTGATGGATAGCTTTTTGCTGCTGTCTTTAAATGCATCTTTTTCCCTTATTTTTCTTGAAAATAATGGAATGGCAGTAGGTGTGTGTAAGCATTGCTGGCTGTATGTGTGTGTGTGTTTGTGCGCACGTAGGGGTGAGGTGGAGTAGAGGGGTTGGCTGGGGACCGACTTGTTAAGCAGATTATGTTTCGCGATCATCATAGCCTCACAGTTGGCCTGCTTTCTTGTGCCGCTCGCACACACACACGTCATTCCATCTCTCTCTGGGTTATTTAAGCATGCAGAATAGCCATGCATTTATCCTCCGACAATTCTCTTACACACTTCCTTCATGCCGCCAGCTCCATTTGCATCACGTCGTTACCTGCACAAAAGCAAGGCTAGATTATGTGATGGCCCAGTGTAAGAAGCCATCGACAATCCCACATCATGGAAATGACTTGGATCTCCATGATCATGGCAATGTCATTATTGATGAGGCAACAGTGAATTGGCAGAGGTGGTGTCCAAAGAACTATATTAAGTGCAAAATTCAAATTGCATCAGCACAAGCTGTGACCTTCAGTTGCCATGAAAGCGCAGCCTTATTTGCCCAGGGCATTTAAGACATGTGTGCATGGATATGTGGAGGTAGTTTGTCCTTTGGCAATTCAACGAACCAGGATATATACACATATATATATATATAGATATATTTACATATAGGTGTCCAGTGCCTTTGTCCGCTGAATGAGAATCAGGCTCCACAGAATGTGGGTGAATTTACTCAAGGTAGTGAAACGCGGGTTTCAATCTCCCTGCAAACCGCTTGAATACGGCCCCCTGATTTATTACCTTATTTGGTCTGTCTTCGGTATGCAAATGGTTAGTGAGGGGCGGCTGGCAGTAGGGTTCAGGGTGGCGGCGGCGATGGTTTGGGTGGTGGTGGTGGTGGGGTCGGGGGGATCGGGGGGGGGGGGGGGGGGGGGGGGTCTTTGGTTTTATGCATAATGAGATTCCCAGGGTCATCCCTCCGGTGTGTCAGGGACCCGTAGTGAAGCGAGCCTTGAGGGGATGAAGAAGAAGAGAGGGGGAGAATTCAAGGGAACGAGCCCCACTAGGCAAAGTCCCCAGGTGCCCTCCCACCCCACAACCTCCAGCCCCACCCCTTAATCCTCCCTCAGTCCCTCAGCCTATCTGCTGCCAGCTCCGTTTGCCCCCACTACTCAACCTAGCTTGCACTAAGTGTCTGCTGTGGCTCTTGGCTCAGTGGAAGTGCATTAGCCCTCATGACAATGTAGCCCCCCACCCCCCCCCCCCCCCCCCCTCACCTCCCGCTGCCAATTATGGATCTGATCTGTGTGTTTAATAATTGCCCTCTTCAGACGCATTCAATTGTGTCCAAATGGGAGTGGAATTGATTTTTTGTATGATATTAGCCGATTACTCTGAGTGCCCCCCCTAATTTGAATCGATTTGAATAATGGTTATTCATGTGATCTTTGCCTTACTGTGCTGCACGTCGACACGCCCTCAAGGTGCGGCAGTGCCACTGTGATAAGTGCACTGTATCCACAACACTTGCGTAAAGCAATTGATATCGTATGTTTCCACAATGAGTTGATCACGTTTAAAACAATTAGTACATTTGCAAGGGCATTGATTAACACAACATCTCAAGATTTAAATATATATATATATATATTTTTTACCAGGAGAGAAAGATTTGAGGAGGCTCCCCTTTTGTTCCTTAAATGGAACGATGAGAAAGGGCCTTTGACTGTTTAATCTGTAAACACATTTATGGTTTTCGTTGGACCTTCTTACATGTGACATTTTTCAAATGCATTAGCCCACTTCACCAGAATGAACATTTCTCAAAAGATGTACCGCCACAACTTGCTTTTGTTGAGTATATATGCAAAGCAGAGAAGCGATGATCCTCTCATCCGTAGCAGATTGAATGCTGCCCTGGACATCACGTGTGTCTCACAGAGAACTGGGGGGGACGTAGACAGTGGTTTACCCCCCCAATAGATAGAAAATAGGCCTGTCTGACACTTAAAATATTAAAGAGAGGAATATGCACCGCTACGTTGATTTTCGCTATCAATATTTAACATCCTCTTATGCATGTATACTGAGTTGTCCTATTTCATTAGGGCCATTTGTCATCCTGGAGGGCACTGGTCTTGGGCCCTGAGGAGCCCAGGGACAAACCAAGGGGGGCTATTGTCACCAGCACCCTCCCTCTATGTACAAGAAACAAACAAACAAAGCAGCAAGGTCTCTTGGTTTGTTCAGTCACAGGGGTTCAGGGTTGAGGCGGTGTATGACGTGTTTGATGTGTACGATGTGCATATAGTATGTTGTCCATAATGAAAACATATTTTTTGCACATACATATACACGGCTGCGTATTTGGACCTTTTTAAAATTGTTCTCTGTTTCTCTCATCCATCAGCACTTTGAAAAAATATACATTTGGTTTAATTTATTTAGAATCACACTTTGAATGTCATTGAGTGGGTACTTCTTCATTATGGCGAAAAGGTATATAAGTGTGAGGAGGTTCTTTATATAACCACAAACTGTGCATTCATCAGTTTGTCTCTGAGAGTGTTGACTGAGACATCATGCTGAACATGGAGCTCTATTTGCTCCCCGTACATTTGGCTTGTGTTTATCACATTTCCTCTAACAATACATCTCGATTCCTAAAGGCACAGAATCTCAAATGTGACATTTTAACAACCCTTATTCCTTTCACGCTGCACCATTTCCTTTTTGCACTTTAGTGTCATTTTCATTCCAAACCTGAATTACCAATTTGTCTTTGTGGCATGGGCAATTTACATGCATCCGTTTCATTTTTTTTTTATGCAAAATGCACTAAAGTGTAGCATTTTTCCCATCACAAGGATATTTTCCCAGCTCTAATTTCATGGTTTTGATGGTGAGTGAGTCTGCCTCGGAGGAACTGTACCTCTTGTTCTCATAGCTCCTGGGTGACGTCTTGATGACAAGTGTCTTTAATATGCATGGAGAATGGCAGTCCCACATTTTGTCCCAACAGTTTTGCACGTTGAGGGGAAATTGCCCAGCATCGGGGCTGCAGTTACTGTAGGAGACAAATTTCAGTTACCATTCAGAGAGCGGCTCTGGCTATTTATGACTATTGCCTCTGTGTACCACCATTAAAGGCAGAGTGGGGGGAATTGTCTGTGCAAGATGTTTGGCTCACTTGGTGGTGGCTCGCTTCCTGTAGGAAGGACTGCACAGACCTTTTCCTCTTATGGAGAAGGTCCAGGGATCCAATGCGAAGCCTAGAGGTCTGCATTGTACCATGGCACAGCCATTAAATAGAATCTGAGGACTTGATTACTTTCAAACAAACAAAGGCATAAGCTCTGCAGAATTTACATCTATGTTTACACTATAAAAATAAATACCAAAGGAAAGACATAAGATCCATGAATAAGATGGTAAAGACGTTCATCAGTGTAGGTGCGGGTGTACCCTCAGGGTAATCTTAAAACAATGACGGTTTGAATCCAATATGCACAACATCAACAATATTATCAAATACATAAAAGGACATGCTCAACTCAAATCTCAACTGACTTCTATCAATTGTCTGGTTTTGCAGTTCCTCGATGCACCAGATGTTCACTTCACTTCTTCCTCACCATCTGCGTTTTTGGTTCAATTAATGTCAGTTGGTTTTACATTTTGCTTTCCTGCTTGTATTCAGTTATTAATTTCAATATTTTACTTTTTATTATCAGAATTGCAATGACTTTTACAGCAGTGTTTTGGCAACTTCTGCTACCAATACCGATACGCCAACAGGCTTCAACGCTTCTGCTGGTATCACAGTATTTCTACGATTGACACGGCTGCTTCTGCTAAAGAAGGCCGACGTCACTAATGTCTTGACACATTGATTTGCATTTGACATGAGGGTTACATTACATTTCTATTGAAAACACCATGGAATTCATTTGAACACACTTGGATAACAATAAAGCTAATTTTTGGGGAAGACCATGGGGGGACAAGGGTAGGACCAGGCAGCTACTGACGATTAGACACCAAACAGACCAGGTGTGACCTGCAGACCACGATGTATCCATCCAGTCTATCTATATACATGCCTATTTAGCTGTCTGTCTACATGTCTATGCATCTGTGCGTGCTTCTATGTGAAGAAGAGCATGCGTGTTCACTGTGTGTGTGTCATTTGGACGACGAAGAAGAACAATTAATCAATTTTCTTTTAATATTGCATCTTGAAACTAAAACTATTCATATACATCCAATTTCATGATATTGAATGTCCTTTAAACCTCAATAAAACATGTCTGAAGATGGAATATTCTTTGAATAATTACAACATTAGGGTTGGTGCAAAATATGACAGCACAGATGGTAGTTGGTAAAATGATCAATTAAATCACACAGTCACAGTTTTACTCAGCTCAAGAACCTAATCGATATGTTTCCATGGTGGTTAAGATGGAGAGTAGCGAGTTGGTATGACCAACATAACAGCAGATGAGGTCCTTTGCCTCCCGATCAGGAAACCAGTCTCCTTCAGATATTAGTCACTCGAGAGAGAAACAGTGTGGGTCTTTCTTTTTATGTATGTGTGTGTGCGTGGCACACACACATGGATAACTCATATGATTATGAATAAGTATGCAAAGTAGATGGCTTTACAGTGTGGGTGTGTGTCTGTTTGTGTGTGTGCATGTGCGCATGCACGTGGATGTGCAGGGTTCACAGGCCCAGACTTGACATTCACGCTACACCACCTACACACTGGGGTCCCATCTCGGGGTCATTTACATATCTTTGAAAGACAGATTGAAAAGAAAGAGAAAGGAGGGAATGAAGGGGTGCATGCGGGGTGGAAAGAAAAGAGGGGAAGATCGGAGAAAAGACTGATGGAGAGAGTGTGAAAGGGAGAAAGAGAGAGAAAGACCAAGCCGAAGATTACATTTTCCCCATCTAGAAAATGAGGGGAAAAGGCAGGGTGTGTAGGGGCCTACTGGGAGGATCCTTATTCATATTGGTGTGTGAATTGTTTATCACGGTGACAGAAGCGTGCCAGGGCTGAGATAAAGGCAGCGCTCCATCACGGCGCTGTGACAGCGGGAGGACACGCAGCGCTCTCACCGCAGCAGCCCCAGAAATATTATTAATAGATGCTGACTTGATTTGCCACGATTGCAGCGTCTTGGCACTGCTTGATTGTGGCCTGTGAAGTTCCGTCCAAAGGGGAAGCTATTTTTCATGAAGTGACAGAAGTCTTAGCGATTTATACTCCCCCCCCCCCCCCCCCCCTTCCACCACACACACACTCCTCACCCCCCTTCATCCTCCTGCCTTTTTCCCTTCATTTGAGCAGTTGCATCTCTTTCCAAGGAGCTGATATGCAATGCTTCTTATTAAGAGAGCAATGTCAGATTTAGAGGGAACGAGCCAAACAGGGAGTGGGAGAAGTTCCTTTGATGGGACAGCTTCTGAGAGGGCCTGTAAATGATATCAGGTGTGTGTGTGTGTGTGTGTGTGTGTGAGACAGAATACGTAAATGTGTGTAAACATCTGTAATTTAAGTCATACAACAGCTTTAAGAATATTGGAAAATGGGTTGTCAGATGCGCCGATACATGAATGAATCAATTATACATATATATGTGTGCACATCCACAACAGTGATGATGCCCACGTTAGAGAGCGAGGCTATGATGAAGGCAGAGCAATTTACTGTACAGAGCAGGGGGATCAAAATCCTTTTCTAATAATGACAACGTGTGACATCCCCCGTTAAACATGGCCACCGATAGATGATGGCGGAAGGCTTGCTTCTCCCCATTTAAACCTCACACTGGGTGTGAGCTTGTGCAGCCATGAGAGGGCATTGCAGTCCTAGATGTGAGAAGAAAGTGTGAAGAAACTTATTTTTTGCTGTCAAAGTTCAGCTTATACACACTCTTTGACAAATGGGTAGTTTTGATATGAATTTCAATCCCGGGCCACCAATGGGTTTCACAGGCCTCCTCCCCCACTAAGCGCCACACTGCATAGAAAAGATCAGTGAGGATATTTGACAATGAAATAGAGACAGAAACCTTTGTATTGAACAATGTGATCTCAAACCGCAGACAAGACTTGCGGAGGGGAGTTAAAAGCTGGTAGTACAGTGAGATCACAACATCTGCAGACCGCCGTCATAACGGCAGGGCCGCTTCACCCTCTCTGACCTTGTTTGCTTACACACTTATCAAAACGCCCATGAGACCAGAACACTGCGGAGTTTCTCAGGTCTCTCTTTGTCGCCGCACATACACACACCTGCGCCTGCCAACCGCAGGCTCTGTCCTCATTGGCGTGGAGACGGGAAGGAGCTGCGGTCTGACACACACACACACACACATAGAGAAACATACATGACAGCGTAGTGCTGTGCTGGTGGGGCCCTAACCTCACACAGGATGTGTGCTTGTCTCTGTACATACCTTATCTTAGTGCGCTGCACTACTACTGCAGCCCCGAGGCCACAGTGTGGGTGTGACACCTGCCACGGAGAGAGGGAGGGAGAGTTGACAGAACAAACTAAGAGATGAAGAGGGTGAGATAACTCTTCGCCTTTTACGTCCAAGAAGCTACAGTTGGGATTTGACTGTCAAGTCTCTCTCAGTCTCAGGTGTTCAGATACTTTTACTCATTGCAGTTGAAATAAACTCAAATTAGATTTGATATGATACAATAAATACCATGATTCCATAACCTTTGTAAGGACTTGTTGTCCCCCATATTGCCCTATATCATGATTTATTCCAACAGTTTTCACATAAACAGAAAGCATTTCTTTAAAATCCGCAGGCGACATATTCAGTCTCCTGATTGATGGTTAATGTCCAATGTTGTCTGAAATATTAGTTCCAATACCATTTAAACATGGCGGCAGCAGCAGGTCACCTTAATTCACCACTATTCCTGCATTTAGAGTTGTTTATTCACTCTGCACAGAGCCAAGGTGGACAGTGTTTGTTTTTTTGACAAATCAATTTTTTTTTATATTGCTCTATTTTCCTGAGACGTTGTGCTATTTTTCACACTAGAATATTACACAACCCCCAATGGATTAAACCCCCACCCTTATCATTTGAATAAATGCATTCAATTAAATCAACCTGGAATACTGTAGCTTTTAATTGAAAGGGAATTATCCTCTATATGATTTCAGAAATGATCTCTGGGGAAGTAGTGCTTTTCAACAACTCACCAATTAGACGCTTGTCTTTTAAATGGAAACTACCTCCAAAGGAAATGCCTTGCATTAGGGCTTAATGATCTGGGCACTTATCAATTATAAGGGCAAAGAATTAATTTTCTTGTTTAACAAGACATTGTTTTATGGATTCAGTTCTGTACGCCGTTGACGTGATGGAGGGACACAGGTGAAAAAATGGAATATTACATTTTCATATAGCGTACAGTATATACTGAAAGGAGGAGTTATTTTGAGGTGTGCCCAAAACATTAATCTGTAAAATGCATTTATTTTAATTACATTTTGCTGATCTTTCACAAAGTCTTACTTGACTGGTGCAAATGATCTCCACCTGGTACAGCCATAATATTGACAAAAGAGGGCAGCAGGCTGCTGCTGAGTAGCCAGACCTCTCTGAGTCGGGGGGCGGGGGGGGGGGAGTGGACCATGTGGGTCTGGTTTTGTTCAGTCAGGGGGGCTCTGGCTGCCTGTCTGTGTGGGTGACTGGAACATCAGTTTGTTTGAGTTCATCATCAATCTTTTGCATGGGACTGGGTCAGCAAAGATGACAAAAGGGAGAGGCTTATGTGGTCTAAAGTTTCTGGCAATGACTCGTTGTGAGTAAACACAACCCCCCCCCCCCCCCCCCGCCCCTTTGTTCACTCTCCCCCGCTTCCACTTTCCACCGGCAGTAGCACTCGCCCCTTTCCAGAGATCTATGAAGGCGATGTGTGGATCTGTTTGCCTTTGTGAACTAGGCGCCAGACCACATCTGAGAAGCGGAGCTAAGGGTGCAGATTGCACGCTGACGCCTCCTCTGCTCTCCCAGTTCTCTCTCGTCTTATTGCACTTTTCTTCTTCCCCCTTTCACGAGGTGTTTGGAGGTGACCATGTAACTCTTTCTTTCTGCGGGCACATCTCTACTCCAGATTCATTCCCATTCATTTATTCTGCTGACTGGCTACTGCACTGCTGCCCGTGTTGGTGGGGCAAATGATGGGCTGCTGAGGAAGACAGTTTAAATAAAGAATGTGATACAAAAAGGGTGAGAAAAATAGATGGATGAACATGGGCCAACTTGGCCTTTTGTATTCTAACAAAAAAAAAAAGTGACCAATTTAAAAAAAAGCAAACATTTCCAGTATGTTTTGTCTTCAGTCATTCAGTCAAGATTTTAATAAAGTCTCGTTTTGCATTAAAAACAAATAAGATCACAACAAAATGAAAAAAAAAGATGCAACATTTATTACAAAACTAAACCGTATTTCTTTCTAATCCAATTTTTCTAGAGCCTCAAACAAGGTCTCAAATCTCAAGAGAATAAGTATCATCATTACATAAACCGTCAACAGGGTAATTACAACATTATACACTGTCAATATGAACATTTTAGCACGTTTTGCCTCCACAATCCTGGTTCAATGTGGTTGTTGTCCTTGCACCTGCAAATGTCATAATTTCCTTGTAATCTCATATCATATTATAACTCCCTTTATACAGTCCCAAAGCATTATGTCTCATCTCTTTGCAGCTGTGTTCTCCCCACACAACTTTACAGAAAACTTTCAGGACAAATTAGTGTCCTCATGACTTAAAAGTTAAGCGCAAACACTAAACAAACGGGAGAGAAAACTCTGAATGCAACGACACAGCTCTCCAGGAACATGTGACTCACCAAACAAACTGTTCAGCCACTGCCATGATCTTTTCCTTTCCAACGCGGTATCCGCCCCCTCACTAACGTGCACACGTATAGCGCACACATAAGACGGTGCAGCGTCGGGCCGCAGCGCATGAGACAGACGCTTTGAAAAATAAGCCCTCATTTGGACAGAGTGGATTCAGATGGCTTGGCTTCAGCTCAAAGGCAAGCAGCTCTCCGGGTCAGCTTATTATTTCAATGGATGCAAGGCGCTGATGTTCTCAAGTGCGGTGTGCTTCAATCAAGTGACCCGGCAGCTCAGCACAAGGGTCAAGCTACAGTCGGTCCTAAAGACTGGGGCATCCTGCTGCTATCCCCAAGTCTCCTGTATGAGACAAACTGGGAACGTTAAATTGAATTGGGAAACAGCAAGGGAATCCCAACGCTGACTAAAAAAAAAGAAGAGAAAAGAAATATCAGTCTGAAATGCCAAGTTTTGCAGGAGTGAGAGAGAGAAGACAGATGTTTTACTTCAGTAAAACAAGGACATCAGTGTGAGTGGGGAGTCCGAGGGCTGTGGATTTGTGTGTGGGAGTGTGTGTGTGGTGCGTGGGCGGGTGGGGGGCTGCTAATGGGAGGGGGAGCGCTTCTGTGTTTGTACTGAAAAATATTTTTGAATCTTATTTTCATCAAACAGATAAGAGCGTAATTAAAAAATAAGAAGTCTCTCAAACCATAAACAAACAATTAAAATCAAGAGTCACAAACGATATGGAAATAATCTTTGTTGTTTCGTCTTTATTTTCCTCTCTCACCGCTCTCAAGGGATTCAAACATCAACGGGTACAAACATACTTTTACTTGTCGGGTCAAGGGTCATTATTACCGATTGCCTTTCCGCTTTAAATATTTTGTTGGATGGTTTCACAAACACTGGGCGTATTTCAGTGAAGGGAACACCTCACAAGAACACAAAAATGTGCATCTGAAAACGCACACAAACAATAAACCTAGCCCAAACTAATGAACACTTAACACATCAGAGTGAAAAACAATCACAGCTGAATGAGAGCCATCATGTGCGCTTGACCGAGCCTGTGCTTCTCTGACCGGTCAAAGGCAGCCTTGCAAGAAGGTTAACTGGACTATATTTGTTGTTATTCCACCATGGGCATCTGTTCCATTGCTTACATTAGCAGTTATCGACTGAGCCAATATTAGTCATGGCCCCAGAGTTGTGTTATTCAGAATTACCAAAGCGTACCATCCACAACCACGGTCTGTTTCCCCTTCCAGCCATGGCCTGATAGGGTAACGTGGGGTGTAATGATGGCTAATTACAAGGGATCACAAAGCAGGACAAGCAAACAACACATAAAAAGCCAAGCCCAAAGGCTACTACCTGCAACTCTGTCGTTCCTGTTGCGATGTCTTATCAGAACTTATCAGGCCATTGTGAATCCATGCAAGGAGCACCCTGATTCATGCAAAGCTGATGGTCTGAGTGATACCGTGTGTGGCGAGTGGAGATAACATCCAGCACACTGTATCAGTAATTGGTCCTGATGAATTAAATAACCCCAAAGATTTGCTTGGTGCAAACTGAATACAGGAGATTTTCCTACTGTAGATATGTTGGATAAAGACAATGCACAATACCCTGAGCACAATCAGCAGTCAGGACGTCAGTGTGTTTGTATACCTGATCATGTTTATGTCCTGCTGATTGCATTCAACTTATGTTACAGTGAAGACATTTCAACCTTTGTGATCTGGTGGCATCAGTCCAACTTTCAAACACATTGACATTCCCAACAGGTCAAATACCGATCCTCAGTGAGTGTGCCGAGGCTTCACACTATGGCGCTTAAGGTTCCCGAGGTTAGTTAGGGGAAGGCAAAGAGCCTAGTTGATATCAGCTTGACTCCCAAATAACTCAAATGATTAACAAAACAAGTAAAAATGTTGACGTCTGGCTTTACAAAGAACATAAACAGCATCTGTTGCTCTCACATCTCACGAGTAAAGTCGTTAAAAATGGCGCGGCGTCTGTGCCGTAATCAGGCCGTTGGTGTGTTAATGTTGTCGTCTCGTCCATGTCTGTGTTGATGCTGTTCCGGTGGCCATGACAACGGGTCGTGGACCTTGAGGACGCGCAGCTGTTCCAGATCACACAGTTGGTTTCTGTCCACAATCAGGAGGGTATTTAGGAGCAGCCTTGATATCTAATCCCTGTCAGATCGTTAAACCGTAAGAATGGGTGTTCGTTCGTTCGTGTTTCACTATTTAGCGCCCTGATTCCTGATTCCTACTATTCGATCTTCTGTTACTCTATTTTCCCCACCCAGGATCATAACCTGTCCTCACCACACCAGTCTTCGTCCGGCCTGACTTCGTAACACCAGCGTTCACACGTTGGCTCAGAGACTCTGGGAAGGACCAAACTCTGGGACTAGCATCTCGTGGACCACTAGTATTTTTGCTAGTATTTAAATCTTTTATGGTTGCACACCAGTGATCCAGTCTGCGTTCAGCTCCTGTCAAAGTCAACCGTGACAGAAAATCGCTTTGTCTCATGTAGGATAATAAAGGGTGCGTTGTCAGATGCAGGGTGGAACAGACTACTGAAGTTTGTGATTGTTGGATCCAACACACACGTACACACTACTGTGTTTGTAAAAAGAATTACAATGATTGCAAAGTCAACATTAGTTGTACTGAAGTAATAACCCTTTCCCTAAGGTTGCACATTTGGCGAAGGAGCAGAATAAATACATTACAATTACGTGTTGTTATTACACCAGAAGACGAAATATTTCATTGCATATAATTCAATTTAAAAAAAAGTTATATGATAAATACAAATGATATTATTTGGGATTATGGAGCCGTAAACTGTCAACAACAATCACAATGCACACAAATCCATTGTATGCTACAACATTTGACACTATAGCGTTCTAAAATATGTAATTAGTTCAAAATCATGTTGATAATATAATTCATTTAGTAAATATCAGAACCTATAGCACAATATTTTGAATATATGGGAGCTGCTAATAAGGGTATGGAACATCTACGGGTAAGAGAGTCCCTTCAAAAGTTTTGCAGTACTTATTCGAATGATATCCTGATAATACTTTGTCTGTGTATGCGAACATGACCGAGTCTCTCCAAAACCTGCAAACCACATGTGCCAGAATGTTAATTGGAAATGTTTATGACAGAAAGGATCTGGAGGAGCTACAACTTCAATAACTATCACTCATGAATATATTTAAAATCTGTGTTGTGTTAACAAATATTCAGCAGGAATAGAAGAAAATCCCCCTGAGAACTGTTTACCACACATCTACACACAATGCACATGTGGCGTCACAAGTTTATTTGCAGGTATGAGATTAACTTGGTAATAATGATCACAACTAAACAAAACACGCAAATTCTGTTTCAGGATGGATTTCTGCTGTTAATACATGACGTGGGAATCACATTTATTGTGAGACAAGATGGAAAGGCTACAGAAGTGCTTTAGATATTTTACAGCCGGTTTTACCAGCAGTAAACGGCCCACTTCAGTAAGAACTTACAGTGAGCATATTCAGCGGCTGCCGGTTAACATGTGGGCATCTTGATACAGTATGGAAAAAAGAAGTACCACCACAGACTGCATGCTTCTTATTATGGAAGATAACGTTTGCTTAAGATGTGAGTTCACCCCTAAACGAATCACTCTGGGCACAAGGAGTCTGCTACAGTGAAGCCAATAGAACAAACCGGTGTTTCACCTAGATTTATTGTGCTATGGGAAACACTGCAAACTGTAGTGTAAGGAGTTTGAATGGCTTAATTTTGATGTATCATAATATTTTGTTGGATCTCTGAGTTCTTGGCTTGCTTAATAGAATACCAAATTGATAAACCTCTTACATTTTTCTCTGTTGTCATCATCATCTTGGAAGACTGCAATATTACCGGAGAAACTTAATATGACGTTTTTCCTTTCCCTACTGTATTTAAGTCGTTGCATCCCCACATACTGGATTGGCTGGACCAGAAATGCTACCTTTTTCACACACATACAGTAAGGGAGAACTAGTGGTGGGCATAGATTAATTTCTTTAATCTAGATTAATCTCACTGTAATCTTGTAATTTATCTAGATTAATCTAGATTAAAATGGCTCATTTGACTTCTGCTAAAGGCATTCAGAATATGTGTGCTACCCAAATAATTACTAAAAGTAAGTCTTTGAAAATAATTGTTTCCGTATGATAGAATAAAGTTTCTGACGCTTCCTGTTCATAAATTATTGTAATATTTGAAAGCCTTGAAAAGGTGCAAAGGTGCAGGACTACATAAAGTTACATACGTACACAACACACAGCATAAAATAACAAGGGTGCAAATAGCAGTGGGACGCGATAAGGCAATACGGGTTTAAGTATTAAAGGATGAGGTATGACAAACAGTTGACCAGCATAGTTTTGTCAATAACAGATAAATAACGTGCCACTTGCTTATGGCACTATCACTCCCGTAGTTCGCGGTGAGATCGCTACCCAGCCGTTAGGCGCAGCTCATGCCCCCTCTCAGTGTACATTACCTTACACCGCACAACCACCGACTCGGTAATAGACGCCAGGTCACCTCACGCCGCTGGGCTAGCATCACATGGAGACGGCCGGGTAATGCTAGCCGGATATAGCTTGCGTCACGGATCTGGACGGTCTGCTGCTTGCTATATACGGAATGACACCGCGTTTCCCGACGTTCGAGATGAAGGTGTACTGTCCTCGATGGCCCGCAGTAGCTGGTGGAGAACACGTCCGGGTGTAGCGCTATCCCGGTAAGCCTGCATAGCGTGTGCCCGTCGCTCCCTCACCGCTTTACTCTGACAGCTGTCTGCTACTATAAACAACGCGGAGTGTTACGTCCCGACGCGAACTAGCAGCACCGCCCAACCAACCACACTCGACGCTAAAGCAACACCGTTGCGCCGCACAATGCGCAGCTGAAGAAAACCCGGTGGCTTCGTAGCTGCATCCATGTTGGCACGTCACGTTTGGTGTGGTAATTTCACAGTAGGCACAGGTCCGAAGACTCGTTCTCGCCCCTTACCCCTCATCGGCGACATTTTTTTTTTAGTGCCGATAAAAGTCTCACCATAACACAGCACGTTAACACCGATAACGGCCCACCACTAGTGAGAACATAGACGTTTTAAAACTAGATTGTGACACATGGTAGTGTAGCTTCTGAACAAAGACACAGACTTCCCCTATTTGTTACGCAGTATTCCTCTTAAATGTGCAAAGCAGCTGAAAAGTCAGACTTTTCCTTCTTAATTTTTTATTTGATTGGAGCTTCAGCAACAAATGCACACCTGCACATACATCACAATCAGCTATGCACAGATATGTACATGCAAATAGGAAAACAGCTGACAATGTTTTCCCCTTTGAGATGCCTTTACTTGGTCCCGAGACTATTGACATCCTTTGGTTTCAACTTCTGTGACCCCTCCAGCAGCCTGTGAAGTAGGCAATGAGCAGAAGAGTGAAGCCCTTGGAAATATCTGTGGTCAGCTCCAAGGGGAGGCTCCAAGGAGTGAAGGAAAGAAACTTGCTTTTAATAAAAAAGATAATGGGTGCCATACGCTCCTTCTCACACCACCGTTGACTGCAACCTCTCTCACACTCCTTTCCTTTCTTTTTGAATGAGCCACTCTATCTGACTTTTGGATCATTGTTTGGGGTAAAAAGATGGCAAAGTAGAGGGGGGCGAGGATCAATATGGGCAGAGCTAGTTGGTCGGTCAACTCAGCAATGGCTCATTCTCAGAGAGAAAAGAATACCGTTCATAATTATTGACAGCTCTCAGAGGTATTTTACATTGGAAGAAAGTATTTCCACAGAAAACTCAAAAAGCTTCTGCAAGATTCCTGCAGAGTGAGAAGAATACAAGTTATTGAAAGCATATATTCCTCAGAGAACTCGCCACACTTAACAGAATAGCAACAGAGCCTGCACATTCACACCAGGAGCCGGGGGACAGGGACGTTGTGTTTGTCGCTTTGGGGCCGAACTCTATGCTTGTTGGCCAAAGAGACGGCAGAGTATCTGTGGGTCTGATATGCTGGGTGTCTGGCATGTCTACTGATCCAAAAACTCCTCCCGTGATATGTTATGGTTCTTGTACGTCAGAAACGTCATGCTTGAGTCACTGCGAATGAGCTTCCTTAACATTCTCTCGTCACTATGAAATGGGAGTCTCCCCTACATGGCCTCAGATACACTTGGAATAGCTAGCTAGCAGCATGAAGCAAATGAAGCCCTCAATATCCGTTGTGGTCGGCTGCACAGGGGATGGGGCGCTGGCTCATTAGCATTTAAAGGAACAGGCACTTAACATACGTCACTCTGTGGACAGCTGTTTTAGACAGGTTTAAAGGATGCAAGTGGTCCTTGTGGTATTTTGACCAAAGTATGTTACAGACATCAGGACCCCCCAAAGAACCATGTCAACTTGTGGTAAAATAGGCATATGATGTGTCCTTTTAAGATAATGTGGACTAACAATTAAGAAAAGGATCTTACAATGTTCAGAGGAAAGAGGAAAAAACACTGTTTTTTCTTTCACATCCTCACCTCCAGAAATGTTTGAGACATCTTGAAAGCAATAGCCAGTGTGAGATAGGAAAAAGTCCAGGAGAAACAAATTAGACACTATGTCCTCATGAAACATTAATGTACATTTTCTAGACTTCAGGATACAAATTTAAGTCTGGTAAGTGAAAAAAGGTGGGCCATGATTCTGTATGAACATGTAATTTACATCTCGGCAACAAAGTGTTTTTTACCACAAAGTCATAGCTGTAAACTTCGCTGCTAACTGGTTGATGTGGATACCAGATCCTGTCCTAGCCATAGCCCTGTTCTATTGGGAACATTTTTTTTGTCCTTACTGTCTTTTCTTCTTTCTTCTCTTTTTTTTGTTCCGTGTGCCTCCCATAGACTGCCGCTGTGGTGTATTTTTGACCCAACACTGCTTACATGCAAAATGCAAATGATGAAATTTGATACTTCACGATCTAATTTGCTGCTAAAACCGCAATTTATAGTGATATCTTTTCTGTCACCCTTGCTCTTCTCAGATGGATTTTCATTGACACATTAGTTATAGTGGCTCATATTTCTGGCTAGGGAACATCTGTTTTATTCATTATATCACTCGACTTGAAATTGACATTTGGTAATGGATACAGTGCTGATATTAAAACTTGCTCAAACTACCATATCTTGACTTTAGCCTTTTTGTCTGACTTTTCTAGGCATTTACACATAACCATTGGATGACCAGAGCTCCTCCCAGGTATATTGCCTTCCATTTCAATATTAACGTTCTGTTTCAGCCATTAGGCAGAGGATTCCTCCTATGTATGCGGTATTAGTGCGGCCCTTTGGCCAGATACTTGCCCGGCCATCTTCCTTCTGGTATTGCATAAAGAAGGGCTTGCCAGGACATGTTGGAGAGCCAGTCTGTAGCTGATTGCTCACAGGAATGCGTCAGTCATCTATGCCAGTCCATCGCTGCTGATCATTCAAAAGTGACAATATAATGAAAGTGGTGAGGTGTAGAGCAATGTGTTACTGTGATGTGCTACTCTCACCCTGCCTGTCAATCAGTTGATTAGCCTTGGGGAGGAGAGACAGTGCATGGTGCAGTAAAATGTAAATAGACAACATGCAAATGGAGATAGTGTAAGCAGACATACCCAATTGTTTTATGGATCTCAATGCTTTTGGGCCTTCAGCATATTTGGTCTCACCCCTCAAAAGTGTAAAGTGTAAGTGTAAAGTGTAAACTTTTTTTAAATATCTAAATATTTTTTCATTATATGACATATTAACCAAGATGGATTGTTTAACACAACAGTGGGTGCTGTGGAGGATATACATACTAAAGCCTTATTTCATCTCCAAAATTCTACCTTGTAGCGTCTGTCAACCTGAGAATACCTCTCATCAAGGTGTCCTAAATCTGCTGCGTTGCCAGACAGATGTTGGCATTTGAGTCGTAAATCTTAAGGGACTGGTATGGTTCTCAGCGGTAAGGAGGAAAGCAAATTATATTGACAAACATGCATGAGATTCATCCTACGCCAGACAACCTTTTCCGATAAGGAAACTTTGAGTGAGTCAGACAGGGCATGAATATTCTGCTGAAAAATATCACCAACCATCATCCTTCACTTAGCCTTATTGAGAGAGAGTAATTGCAAACCTTTATCCAGCATCTCCGACTTACATCCTAGCAAGGGTGTTGAGTCTAGTCTGTGGTTATCAGTGTGGATACCACTTGCTCTCCCCCGATGCCTCCCAGAGGATGTACTAGTTTTGCCATCAACTCAGGATTAATTAGAGCCTCCTGCGCCCCTGCAGAGATGTTGGAGAGCTCCGTGCTGGTCAAACACAAACGGCATAAGCAGCCTATTAGCAGCCTGGAACAGGTAATACCTTGAACTTGAACACATCATCAGTTAAACTCTGAGGTTGTTTTTTTAGAAAAAGGCATACCCATGACAAAAAGGGTAATTTCTCTGGGAATATTTTGTTGAAAATAGTTTGCTGTCAGGATAAAAGGGAACACCTTTGAGTGTGTCCTGATGTGAAATATTAGTAAACATGTTGCTGGTTAAGAAATAATCAAATGGCACACAGATTATTTTTTAATTTCCACATTCATAGGGTATTCCTTGCTATAAAACATGGAGCTATCAGACTAACTCATTTACGTTATAGCCCAGTATGTGGACAGTATATGTGGAAAGTTTGTGCTTAATAGAGTGAAATAGGACAAATCTAGAGAGTCTTTAGTACGAGCCTCACATCTTGTGGTGAAACTTGGATTTGGGGGGATCTCAGGCTGTGGTAGGCCGATTTGCAAGTTCAACCCCTCGTTTGAGTCGTCAGAGCCTATTGGATCTGGGTATCCACACAAGGAGAAGAGCACTGACACTCTTTCTTGACAGTTCTCCCCTTACGGCCACCATCCTCCCAACAACCTGTTTGACGGAGTCTTTCCCCTGGTAAATCATATCCGTGTTACAGGAAGCTCCTCAGACGGAACCAGACCCTGGAGGTGGGCATCCCAACCACTTTTTTGTTCCAAAGTCTGAACGCTTCCAGGTTCTTCAGGGAGCGCACACCTGCCGGTTCCCCCGTCACCCTGGTTTCAGACGTACCATTGATTTGTCCCATTGGACATTGTTTTCGAATGTTGTAGCCTGCAATTTGTATCCCAGGACCCTTGGCGAAACTGCATGGCAGCATCAACCCCGTCTCACCTGTCCTGGGTGGAATATGCTGACAACGCTCTACCAAAGAGACAGATATAGCCATTATGCTATTGTATGCCGTGTGCTGCGTTCTTGCTCTGCCTGCTCCCAGACACCCGCCATGGCTATTTCTCTGATACCCCTTTTCCACCAACAAGAACCAGGTGCTGGTTCGGAGCCACAGCTAGTGCTAAGAACCGGTTGCTTTTCCACAGGCTGAAGAGCCAGCACAGAGCCAGGTCCTACGTCACTGTTACGCGGGGGGAGGGGGGGGAGTAGTTTTTATTTCCTGGTGGTACGGGCCGAGCTGACCGGGCAAATAAGCGCCGTTAGCAGTTAAATAGGAGTTGAGACCGTACAGTTTTTTTTCCGGTACGCGGACAGTACCGGCTTACTTTCACCTCTGCTGTTACGTCTCATCTTTCCCCGCAACGTTAACAATCAACACATAATCAACAATGGCACACGTTGCTTTGCTATTGATGTTCATGGCTTTGCGGACCTTCATCGGCATCCAAACATGGCGGATCCAGCGTGTTCACGCGGCTCGTCTTTATTTATAGACAGAGATTTCTAAAAACGGCGGTCACAAGTTTCTCTCGTCTCACGGTAACCCCGCCCCAGCCGCTGACGAAAGCGGTTCTTACTTCTAGCCCAGCAATGATATGGTGCCACTTAAGCACCACTTAAGAACCACAAAGCTGGTGCCTTCGCGGTGGAAAACCAAAGAACCGATTTGGAACTAGGCTCTGGCTCCGAACTAGCACCAGCTCTGCTTTGGTGGAAAAGGTGTATGATTGGCTTTCAACCGGTCCTCTGCTGTACACGGGATGTTACGGTTCACTTTGCCGTTTTGGCGTGATTTATGTAAAGTGGATCAGCCATGATCAATGGAAACCTGCGACGCGACTAGGCACAAAAACTCCAGGAGAAAGCTGAATAAGTGATGTGCGTTAATCACAGTTTAATTATTCTAGAAGGAAAGCAAAAGGAGAGAGAGCAGTGTCCTAAGAAATTCCCCGGCGGTCTAAGCAGGGGTGGACTGGGGGAAAAAAGGGGCCCAGAAGTTACTGTCAGATCGGCCCACTCAATGCATTGCATCTATTAACCAGTCAGGGGCTTACTTGGAAAGATACCCATACACTTTATTTTGCATGATTACAAATTTAAATTACATCATATATTTCTATTACAATTGGGTCCACGGATTTGCCTGGATGGAAAACTCCAAGGTAGGTATAGTTTGCTGAATGAATATTCTTATCTCTGTGCTAGTATCAGATGATTATACGGATAAAAACAGCCTTAAGGAATGCATTTTAGCAGAAAATACCACACAATAAAGACACTGGAATTAGAGGATGGAATTAGTATGAAGCATATTGTAGAGATGAATAGAAGATATTTGGGTGTCAGTCAGCATCAGTGATATCTATAGTGTTGCCTGCTGGGTGTGTGCGATTGTGTATTAGGGGTGTTGAAGGTGCATAACAAAACAATAAGTTGTGTCACCAGTTGGTGGTTTCCCAAAGAGAGATGTTTAAATTTTCTGATATACTTTCCTCAAGAAGTGTATTTTTTCTCCATTAGCGTTTCAGTTCCACCTTTAAAGGATTACTGTGTGGCCGGCTCACGTTCCAAAGCGACTTTGTCTGCCAGCGAGTGACACATGGGTTGAATAGGCTAGAGCAGTGGTGTCAAAGTCAATCACAGGCAGGGCTAAAATGAAAGACTGACATTAATATCAAGAAACCTGATACTTACGATACCAGAATTCAATACAATACCCCTGCATGTCTCTCCTGCGCCACCTTCTCCACCAGAGAAGTTGCTAGTCTTGTCACTAGTAGCTTTTGGATTGCCTTCTGGGACATTTAGTATCAGCAGTGTGCGTCCTATTGACCGGCGTGCCAGTTATGATGGACATAGAATATTTAATCACAGGCTGGTTGTACGTGTTGCCGGACACCCAAAACAAAGTTCAAATGACAGAAGAGATTATATGAGCCAAGAAGATGGAAACCATGAGTGTGAATACAGATCACGAGATGTAGAATGATTGTCAATCAGTGATTTAAGTTGTTGGGTGAAGAACAAAATATAGTCAGGTCCGGTGATATGAATAAAAGTATTTTACATTCAGTACAGTACACTAACATTATAAGAGCAGCCTAATAATAAAGAATTGCAGTATTGTAGTAATTGCAGTATTGTAGTCTAGAAGTAAGAAACACATGTTTTCTGATTCATTTTGAGACAGAAAGTGACGGATTTTCAATATGTTACGTATATGAAAAAAAAGTCCTTGCAATTTGCTTTATCTGAGCATTAAAGGACACATCCTGGTCAGAGAGAACTCCTTGACCGATTCGACCAGTGCTACTGGATACTAGAGCGTCCAGAGAAACTAAATCACCAGACAGCTGATTTCGAAGGCGCTCTGGACTTATCCAGAAAACCTGTTTTGTTTTTGGTCTTGGTCAAGATTTAATGTCCCCAAGACATTCTTTAAGTCTAATAAGCTGGCTGGTGTAGTCTGGCTTTATCGACAGATACAATTGGGTATTGTCTCCATAACAATGGAAATATGCAGTGTTTTCTGATAACGTCGACTAAAGGAAGCATAAGCAAGCTAGATAAAATCGGTCCAACCACAGCATCTTGTGGGACTCAAAAAATCTCACCAATATAATGCAATGATCAATGGTGTGAAGTCCAGCAAGACAAGAACAGAGACGAGTCCTCTGTCTGATGCAAGTGGGTCATTCGTGCTGTTTCTGTGCTATGATGCACTCAAAATCCTGACTGAAAATCCCCAAACAAACCATTGTTATCTAGAAAATCACACAACTGATTTGCAACTGATTTCTCAAGGACCGTACAGAGAAAAAGAAAGGATTAGAGATACATCTAGTTAGCCAACACCTCTGAAGCAAGTGAGTCACTGTCGAGAGACCTTTTGTCTAGAAGTATGGGGAAAACCGACTGCACTCTACAAGGCCCAATTCAAACAACAAGGCTATTATCTTAGAACTTACTCAAGTAGTTTTCCAGGCTAAAGTAATCATTTTCCTCATTACTCCCAGCAGAGGAATACATGTTAATCAACCTCAAATAAAATAGCATTTTCTGATCACCTCCTTATGACTTACATTGAACTTATAATTCAATCAAGAGGAGTGTGCACGGCAATGATGCTGGGTGTCAAAATAACTATTTTGAATGTAAGCTCCTTATATAAAATGGTTTGTTTGTTTCTTGCCCAGTCACAAATCATTAAGTATTTTGCTCCAGTTTTCGAGCTCAGTGGGTTGTACAAAAATGAGCGACAAGCCTCGATCCCTCTTGTGTACAGATTATGAACCTGTGTTTCGATGGTCTGACTCTAATAGGCTAGTACTTACAGTTTGTTTATGAGTTTATTGATGCATACCGCCACCATGTCTGCATGGTTATGGGCAATGGCAGATAAGGATCTTACATTTATGCTCACCCACATCTCCTCTGAACACCAAGTTAGCTTGCATTGTGAACTCCCACTGTGATCCTATTACATTGCTCAATACTTTTGATCTACACCGGTATGGGGCATGGAACTAACTTGACTATGCATGCTTGAGATCCACAAGCTACACCATTGCTTACTTTGATGTTAGAGCTACTAAGGAATTTTACACCGATTATGTCATTTTAGAAACAAACATGGATTGTCCAATTTACGCCTATATAATGTATCCACATAAATACTGCTTTTCACTTAAGAAGGTCAAGACCTACATGTGTACTGAGAATTACTGGCATTGGCTGATCCACCTCCCCCGCCCCTCTTTCTCATCTTTCAGTGTATTGTCCCAAGTCTCCGGGAAAGGCAGGATGGTTGGTCACAGCCCCCGCCTCAAAGGGGCTCCGAGGGTATGTTCGACAATGTGTTGTCAGCAAGGCAGAAACAGCAGGCGGTCTCAGATCCTTCATTCTCTCCGGTCCTCCTGACAACCTGACTGCCATATGCTCTGGGAACCCTTGGCGCAGACCCGCTAGCCTCCATTTGTTTTTCTACGGTCAAATTTAATCAACATGGCATCTGTTGATGTTAAATGAGAGTAATTGTCCTGTACGGTGTGCATGTGTGTGTACATAAGGGAATGATACAATACAGTAGGGGAAATTATTATTTTATATGTCTCACATTTACCGGTGATGCTTTATCCTGTCACATTGACTGTCACCACATTTAATAGAACCATGAAATAATTTTTGACGACTGTTAAATGTTGCCTTGTAAAGTGCATTTCCTCTGGGACGGGGTGTTGGTCTCTAAAACCATGATTCAGAGTATTAGGTGTCTTGATTGAATGCACTTGCTTTTGGCTGCCTGTGGAAATTGATTCACAACTGAATTCAACAACAAATAAAGCTCTTATTTAATCAACCCTAGTCTGCATCTTTCTAGAATGTGAAAAATATATACAGACATTCCGTATGTCTGTGTGGTCGTAAGTGTATATGAGTAAATATGGAGAGTGCAAAAGGGTGCATGACTTAATGTGTTTGTGTGTGTACTGAGTATTCAGCATTAGCATTAAGGATTGCCTAGGATCCCATTGTTGACTTCAAAAGGGTTCCTCTGAGGTTTTAATGATGCTACTGCTTAACTTGGCACTAGTGAAAGAGAGTGATCCTGGTCAAAACCTTTAAATCTCTGCAGACGTGTCCACACCCTCCAAAGTCTTTGACTCCCCTGGATCTCCCAGACACATTAGGGAAGAGCAATTAGGTTGGCCCCCACTAGACTTGATTCACACATACACATGGACACAAGCAAAAGCGCTGAGCACAAATGGGCAAACAGATGCCTGACACGTTCAGACTGGCCCTCACGCGCACAAACACACATTCTTCTTGTGTCCACCTTAGTTTGTATGAATGGAACAGTACCGTACACAGGTCCATATCTTAAAGCTCACAAGTGGCTCTACAACATGTGATCTTGTTGTTTCGGTTCATTGATCATTTTGGAAAACATGTTTTAGTTTTTGCTGTGAGTGGATGAGAAGACTGCCTGTCAGCTCAGGGTGAAAACAACACTGTCTGACCCAGAAATAATGTCCCTATTACATGATAGACATCCCTTTAAGGTAAAAAAAAAATTAAAAAAAGAGAGAGATTTGCTTAAATTAAGCTTCATTTGGCATCATTTTAAGTGTTTTGCATTTTTATCCTTGGGTGGGATTTCTTTAGATCAGAGGTCACTATCAAGAGGAGAGTGGCCCGTATCCGGACCCAGAAGCCATCCCATCGGAACCCGGATCTAAAGCTAAAACAGATGGTTGTGACTCAAAACCAGACGGGACACTTGCGGGCAGTGGCGGCTGGTCCATAGAGGGCAATGGGGAGTGGCCACCTTGGGCCAAAAAATATAGTTTTTCATTTTGCAAATAGTGAATATGGGCATTTTTGACACATGGAATATACCCAGTATTATTTGTACAGTTGAGATATCTGCGCTAAATGTATACTTTTACACGTGCTCTCTGCATGTCTCAGCTGGGCTCGGGCAAATTTCCAATGCAGCGGGTCTAAAGCAGTTTAGCCAATCACTGATTAAAGTTAATGTGTGACATATCATTCCAGAGTCCTAAAATATATTCAGTTTTGGGCATAGCCTTTCGCTGCTCTACGCTACGTTCTCGTCAGGAGAGTCTCGCGACGCGTCATTTAACAACATAACAAGAGCGACCTCGGCCAGTGTCCTTCCAAGAAAACCTGATCCGAACTCGAGATGAGAGAAGAACGTTGCTGGAGAAACTAGAGGTAAAACAGCTGTAACCAGATCAGCCTGACCTCATAATTAGACAACTGACCGAAGCGAAAGGGAAGCCGCATATACTGGAATGTAGGAGCAGAGGATGTTCTCCCTGGGGCAGCTGAAGAAATTCAACCTGCCAAAGATGATGATGGTGCACTTCTGCGCGGCCATCATCGAGTCCTCTACTCCTGCATCACCGTCTGGTACGCTGCAGCCACAGCCAAGGACAAGGGGAGGCTGCAGCGTGTCATTCGCTCTGCAGGGAGGGTAATCGGCTGCAATCTGCCGTTTCTCGGTCGTCTGTCCCCGGACAAAACCTGTTTGTGCCCCTTCCATCTGGCAGGAGGCTGAGGTCAATCAGGACCAAGACCTCTCGTCACACAAACAGTTTCTTCCTGTCGGCAGTGTGGCTCATCAACAGGGCTTGTCACTTGTCACTCTGTTTACTGGGGCACTTTTTAAACTTTTAAAAGTTATTATATTATGGCAAAAAAGGTGTCTGTTCTTGATACTACGCTTCCGTAGAGATGCTACACCGGGTGGTTTAGCTAGCTAGTTAGCTTTGTGCTAACGCAGCCATAACTCTGTCACGTCGCAGTGTTAAAGTTAACATCCCTACACAGCTGCGACGCACACAGGATTGCGAGGACACACCACCAGGGCGTGGATAAAAATGGGGACATTTCATTCAAAAAAGTTTTGAGGTGCTTGAGTTGGTGTTTCCCCAATAAACTAGACTCATACCAAAGTTATTTCTAACCATTACTGGCATGATTTTAAATACACATAAGACGTGTGAACAAACAGCACTTTATCGTAACTCTTCATTCCGAGACCGAGACTTGAAACCTTTGGTTGTAAAGGAGTACTTTAAAAACAACAACAAACAACAAACAACAGTATACTACTTTTGAAATCATTTTTTAATTTGCAGTAGGGCTGTAGTCAACCAAAGAAATGCTTAGTCGACCAAAGTCTTGTCCTGTGCAACGATTAGTCGACTAAACCAGCGTTCCCCAACCACATTACCGGGCCGTAGCCTACGACATGAATTAAAAAAATATGCATGCAAACAAAATAATCGGCCCGCGGACGAGTACCGAATGCGGCCCGCGGGCCGTACAACTCACGCGGAGGAGTCACCGTTCGGATCAGCTCCAACCGCCGTGGCCCAGCGCGTGGTCACCGCGGACCGTAACGAACAGACCATAACGGACCTGACGCGGGAGGTGATGGAGCTCGCTCTTTAATAAAGAAGCGACCTCTGAACTTCAGCTCGCGGACGTTAAAGCGTTTTTTTTTTTACCGCGCAGAGACGTAACGGGCTCCGGCGGCGAGAGGAAGTTCTTCGCCGCGGTTCCCGAGTGTTCTACGCGGTGCGTTAAACTGTGGCGCTGTTACAAAACAGCCTAAATTAAAGCATTCAAAGTTACGGATAAAACATAGCTAATTATATTTAGATTACAGTAATATATAACTGCTTATAAAGAAATAAATATCAAGGAGTAAATCAATGAAATTGTCTTTATTGCTTAAAAAAAAAAATATGGAACTGGTCGACCAATGAGAATGTCAGTCGACCAAGACGGCATTAGTCGACTAAACGACTAAAGTTGACAGCCCTAATTTGTAGCATAGCAAAGATATTTATAACATTAAGATTAATCGCGGTTAATTATGTAATTTTTACCCGGCAATATTATGTTAAATTATTTATTGTATATTTAAAACCATCACACTCTCATTTACTTAGTGAAGCTACATTTGCATTTTCATTTTTATTAAGGCATATGAAGTGCAAATCATTGTGCTGGTCATCAGACTTGTATGGAAACCGTTTCACTATTATCTGATGACTGATGACTATTCAATAATTGTCTTGACTTAGTTCCCACTGTTTTTTTTTTTAACAAAAAGGCATTCTTTCCTGGACATCAGTTTTGCCTTCATGGTTACAAACTGCAACACAAAACCGTCCTGTTAATATTACTTTACTGAAATATTTCCAGTTCGTTTTGTTAACAGCTCTTATATGCTCCCCGCTATTTTAATTTAGAACTGGGAATTGGTTTAGCAAAAGACTCAACTAAGTTATCACATGTGGTATCCAACGAATTCATATTAAGACAATAATTTAAAATTTAAATAAACAGTTAAAATGTTTATAACTGACCACAAATCAAGCCTGAGCTACTTATTTTATGCTGAATAAGAAATTAACAAATTAAATAATAAAGTAAAGGTATATAATAAAATTATTTATCAATTTCTTACAGTCTCACCAAACAGATTAAGGAGCATCATTATCTCCACCTTCATTCATTCACGAATAAAGATCACACAGCGAGTAGGCTGGCAGTTACATGGAAGTCATAGGAAAATATGCAGGAAGGAGGAAAGAGAAAATAATATCTTGCAACAGTCTTCGCTCCATTCCACAGGTGTCCTCCAAGATGATGACACCGTGAAGCGATGTTGGGGTGACGGACAGGGATAGTAAGTAGGAGAGGAAGGACCAACCTTGATGGATAACGCTCAAGGCATCTGTCAAAAAGAGAAGGAAATATTTTAACGCTGCTCTTAAACCTGAAATTAATACCAGCACGAGGTATAATGATTATTTTCAGGAAATACAAATGAATCCAACCCTCATCATAATCATAAAATTCATAACTTTGGGTGGAAAACAAAATTAAATACAGTCAAAGCGGACAAACCGACAGTCGGAATGGACATTGAAAGAAAGAAGAGAAGAAAGTATCCTTTATTAATCCCCATAAGGAAATTCTTTTACATTACATTATTATGTGTCATTTAGCTGACGCTTTTATCCAAAGCAACTTTCATTGCATTTTTAACCCATAGTCTTTACATTTTATCCTGGGGAGAAAGTCAGATTTCTCACTCAGGGACACGGGACATGAAGTAGACAGGGTTTAAACCACCAACCTTTCTGTTCTTAGCACACCCCTAAAACAGGGAAAGACTGGTTTGGCTATTGTTTCAGTGGAACAGGGTATTCCTCTCTTTGAGGGCACTCTGTAAGTGGACGACAGGGCGGATTCAAAAACTATCCCGTAGCATCCTGAACATTAGCTAACATAAGTTCAAAGTGGTGCAGACTGACCTTGATTTGTCTGAATCCCTGGAAACTAAAGATGGCTTTGTGATGTGTCTTACCGAGACACATACATGTTGTCTACAAGTGTAAACAAAAGTGTACGAAATGGCTTTTGGACTTTTTTTGGATGGAAAACAATGAAATGTGGTCTATTGACCCAACATCTGGCATCCATGCCGACACCTGACCACAATGTGCACTTTTCTACCCAGTTCCATACAGAAATAATGTTACAATAATACAAAAAGAAAGTTGTTTATTTGTGTCAGCCTTTTTTCTTCTTCACAATAAAATGTGTTCCTTCATGTCTTCTAAAGTGGCTGACATGCAGTTAATGTAGTGTATCCCCCCTCCTGTGCATTACCCATATGCTTCTAAATCTGAAGTGGAAAACCCAGTATTATCTCAAAGGATAATGGCTGTTGTTGGTTGCACACACTCTTCAAATGATGGTATATTTTATCTGTGTACCCTATTCCAGGTTAATACAGAAGGAATAAGGAACTTGAAAAGGGAGACCTCCGCTTCCCTGCTTGAAAGAGTTATTTCTCCCAGCGAGAAATTTTGAGCGAAATGTTTTTTTGTTATTCCTCGCCATTGCGCTCCACCCTCTTCATTAAAGACTATGCTCATTCTCCCAGGAGACTCCTGCAACATTACAACTCTTCCCCACAGGTACAGCTCTCAGGGGGCCCTCACTTTTTCTTATCCCTTTTACTCTCATCCATATCCCTACTCTTCCTCCATATCCTGTCCTGATCTGTCTCCTCCATCCATTGCCCTTCTTTTCATGTACTTTCCAAATCCTTCTCCGTTAGATCCTTCTACTTCCTTCCTTATGTCGTTTCCTCACTACTTTTACTTTGACACCGCACAATGTACTCCCCTCTGTAACCTCCTTCCCATCACTCCTCGCACCTACCATCTGCATATGCAAGTGCTTATTTTCAAATCGTGGCCTACTACTGATATTCAATATTAATGAGGACCCTCATGAATTTTTGAGCTCTAATTAGAGGGCTCTTGGTTTGTTAACTGAGTGAATTTCGGTGCTCAGTAGTTCTGATGGTGGGTTTGAGCTGTAGGAGAGAGAGACAGTCCCACCCTCATCTCCCTCTCCTGCACTCCTTCAACCTTACCACCCACCCAACACCACACCAGCCCGTTATGTCCCTCAGTGGCGACGGCAATGACTAGATCGCAGGAGCTCGTTATACGACAGCTGGCCATTAGTTTGCAGGGCCTGCGTATTGTATTGTCTCCAGGAGCGGCCTCCTGCTGGAACATTATTTAACTATTCTATTTCTGTGTCACTTCAGATGATGCAATGGCCTCTCCAGGCACAGGCAGACAGACACGTGAGTTACTGGAGAAGGTGACACCTCC
The DNA here is from genome assembly GCA_021346845.1 of Apeltes quadracus. Classification (NCBI taxonomy): domain Eukaryota; kingdom Metazoa; phylum Chordata; class Actinopteri; order Perciformes; family Gasterosteidae; genus Apeltes; species Apeltes quadracus. Next base: position 2,515,102 of record CM037934.1, on the reverse strand, counting down.
GCCCTTATGGTACGGAAGAGATATCCCATTTTGCATATGCACTCAATCCCATCACTCATCTTTTATTGTCTACTGACCAGCCAATCTTCAGTGCAACTTTACCGTTTTCCTTTACAGGTCATACCTGTACTACCATCCACAATGTCCCAGAAAGACCCTTTTCAACAGCCGCCACATCCCTCTACTCTTATATCGTTCTCCCAGCTCTCGAGGAAGCAATCCCTCTGTCCTTTGTTTTCGGATTCCCTAAGGTGTGTCAAGATCAGTAGATAACACCGACATCCAGGCACCCCCATCCCCATTTCTGCACAAGATCCTCACCCAACCACCCACCCCACCCTTGCCTACTTGTGCATATGCAGAGGAAGGAAGCTTCTCCACTGTGGCAGCAGCAAAACATCACACTACAAAAGAGATGCACACCTCTGACAGTAACCATCAAGAAGGGCGTTGACAGAATAAGGGCGGGAGACGATGATCTGAGAGGCTGAGATCTGTGGAAGGAGGCAGAAGGGAAGAGAAAGGTTTTTCTTTTCTCTGTCTCCTTTTTCATACCTTTTTTTTTTTTATTTTCCCAGGATTCATCAAGCTCCACTTGACACATGTCTGACTGGGGTGGCGTTAATCTCCCCAGAGGGTGGGTTCCCCTTTTCTCCTGTGCATGCTGCTGCTTTTCCCGTCAATTTACATTTCAAAACAGGCAATGAGCCGATCAAGGACGGTCACTAACGATGAGGTCTTTCATCAGTGGCTGGCATGGTATACAGAGATAGTATACGGCGAGGTTTCATTGATCATAAGCAGGTGGGTGTGCGGTTCGGCAGTGGCTTGTGTGCTGCTGGGCTCCTGTCATTGTTTTATCCTAAGTTTGTCTCAAGGGGCAAGACGTCGCTGACGGGGGATGTGCCAGTGGGTCTCAAAGGAGATTGTCTTTGTCATACAGAACATGGAAGTGAATTAATTTAAAATTATTCCAACACCTGCAATATCACTGAACCCAAATGAATCTTATTTCTTTGAGAAGTTTGGATATTTGTCTTCGGCAGGATAAATAACTCTTTACTGACAATTACTGACAATATGATCTAAACGCTTGCTATATCACCAGTGTTGGGCACGTTACTTTAAAAAAGTAATCAGTTATAGTTACTCACTACTTGTTCAAAAAGCAACTGAGTTAGTAACTGAATTACTCTACAATAAAAATGTGCATTATCGGACTACCGTTTGGATGACGCTTTTTCTGGTGGAGATGGAGCGTTCTTTTGGCAGAGGTTTTTATGTAAAGAAGGCGGAGGAGGGCAACGAGTACGGATATTCTCGTCCAGTTCAAGTGCTGGGAGGACAGCGTTTTTCCGTGGACAGTCTAGGAGGGGAGATAAAACGTGAGTTACAGCCACCAACATCCGCTGGGGCTCCTGGCTTAGCGACTGCTAGCGCTGAAGCTAGCTACACGGCCCGCGGAAAACTGCCGCCCGGGAACGTGTATGAACATATCGTAAACAAAGACGGCGGCGCCCGTGGAGAGGAAAAGTGCCGGTAGGCAGAAAGACGCCGGAATATGCGGGGAAGTCGGACGGGGAGGCTTTTCATGCTCAGTTCGAGAGTAACGCGAGTAACAAACTCATTTAATTGTAATTGTAACTGCGTTACTTGAAGAAAATAATTCGTTACAGGCTTGTTACCGCTAAAAGTAGTGGAATTACAGTAACGCGTTAGTCCCAACACTAACGTTAACGTTACTTTGTAACGCGTTAGTCCCTACACTGTATATCACTAAACCCAAATTAATCTAACTTCTTTGAAAAGTTTGGATAGTTGTCTATCTATTTCTTATAATAAATAACTCTTTACTGGCAATTACTGACAATACGTTTTAAATTCAGTTCAGCTCTGATCTGCTCTTGATCCACAATTAGAAGACAAGAGAAAAACATTGATTGATTAGAAAATGCAATGCGAACACCTCAGTAATAGCAGTAATTCATCTAGAAGATGATTTCCAGTACTTTTGGATAAAAACAGAAAAAGCTGCCAATGCATTTTGAAAAATTTCTTGATCAATTAAATTGATCATTTAATTAGTTTTGGGCGAAAATGAAAACACAAAAGAGGAGGGACACGCATGTGATTTTATTGTGGAAACACTCATTTTTAAACAAAAATACAACTTCAGAGCACCTCTGACGGCTGAACCGCCAATGAATACTGTAGGGGTTGACATTAGCAGAGCCATTCATCTCCAATAACTTATTAATGTAGATAGTAGATTAGCTCTATTCCCTCTTGTCCGCCAACACCTGGGGCATTGCTCCTACTCAATACCTCCTTGTTCCCCATCTGCATATTCCCAGTGTTGTATGTGGCCTGTTTCTCGCTCATTCTAACTCCAAATTACTGACCTCTGAGCAGAGACAGTTCAATTGCAACTGACCAGATGACCCCTTCCCCCAACAGACATGAAGCTATCAAAGATCATACATAAAGGTGTGTGGCAGGCGGAAGGCATGCTTTGGTAGTTTTTTAAGCAGGAATGGTGGAGGCAAAAATAGATTTCAGATGCCATATTGGCATTGAGGAATCCGAGCACCCCCCATCCATCAACGCACCTTATCCATTTCCAAAAAGGGTGCTGGCGCTTTCTGTGCTTGCTGCTCCCGGGGTAGGGTGCTTTTTATTATTTTTCCAATTAGAGTCAATTGACCTGACAGAATAGAGGCCAATTAACGATATTTCCCCCTCCTCGCAGGCCTGCGGGGTAATTTGCTGGAGGTTCTCAGCAGTGCTTTATGTGGACACACGCCCCGCCCCACAAACTCTATTTCCAACATAATGGCTTATGATTTTTCAGAATGCTTCTCCTCTTGCTTTATTCTTTCTTCCAGTAAAGTACAATTACAGACTGAAGGGTTTCATCTTTTAAACTGCCTATAATCTCCCGCTTCTTCTTTCCCTCTCTCCCTCTCCCATACACATGAAAAGAGGGGCTATGGTATCAATGCATTGCTTTTTGGGTTTTATATAAAGAAATTAGATCTTCACTGATTGTGGGTGATTGTTGCAAAAGCGGTGGCAGTTGGTTTCATCAAATATCCCATCCAAGAAGGCATAATTGTGAGCAGATCATTTCTCTCAGTGTATGCAGAATTAACTTGTGCATTGAAGACTTATGAAGGAGGGGGTGGATATGTTGGTAGGGTTGGCTTAAATCTTCACTCTATTGATAAACTTGATGAATGCAATTTGTGCCTGCAACCCAGGTTATTGTCCCCCGCTGTACCTGTAATGCAAGAACGCTCTGTTCCTACGTGCAGGAGAGCACAATGGCCCAGTCCGCGTTGGCTCCCATCTGAATACCTGTATCTGCCTGTACCTCTACTGAGGAGTCTGCCACACAAAGAGAAAAATAATCTTCTGAACTAAGCCAGCTGGCATATCTACTGCTGAGCCTTTAAGAGCAGAGAAAATCTCCTCAAACTGATCCACTGGAATAAATATGTTTATTTCTTTAAGTGTAAAACGTTGCATTGGAGGCCATAAAGGCCAGCAAATATAGAGATTGAGATACAAGACAAGACATTGTGGGTTAGTGGAGCATGCCCATCCTATAGCAAAATGCAAATGTATTGAGAGGGGGAGAGGATGCAAGAAAAACATGTTTGATACATTGGGTCAAATTTATTCCATGCATGTGAATGCGCCACCCCAACCACAGCAAATCATTTGCTCGACATTCAGTACATCTGTTGTGTTAAGTGACTGTAATTTAGGTGACATTGGCACAAAGCCTCTTAATGTAGCCCCGTTGGACCCCCTGTAAGAGGGGCACGCGGGACCAAACAGAGGCATCTCGCAGCTGGAGCTCCGTCAAGGATCATTTCCCTCTTCACATGATTAATTACAGTTTGATCACTTGAATCTAAATCTGATTAATTTTGGTCACATGTGAGCAAGGCATTAGTGGTCTTTCATGTACACTGTGTTAATCTGTACAGTATCTCCTTGAGAATAATATTATGAAGTTACAACATGTGAAACTAATGTTGTGCTTGTAAAGTGCAGAAACGGTTGGCCTTACTGAATTTCTGGAATTGTGCATGCGACACGTGCTGTCTTTAATGGACTACTGTTACAATGACGTGATTTAAGCTTTACATTTATTGTCTCCATTAATTTATGGTAAGCTGCATCTGCAGATGTGTTGGAGGAGGAGCTAGTTCACAGGCTGTGTACAACATTAACCTTCTCCTGGAAAACCTCTGATTTTGAAAGAGAAGCGGATGTGAGTGCACTTCCTTAAATACACCTCATCAATTTCACCCAGCTGTTTTCTTTGGCTCCGACACTCACAAAAAGGAACAAAAAAAAACAAATCCCAAAACACACACATGCATTTCCCTAGCACCTCAGACCGGATTCCTTTCCCAAGAGGTTGCCGCGGACCTTGTGCTGATCAGAACCCCACAATCCAGCTCGTAGGTCATATCTTAGTTTGGACTTTCCACTTTTTCATGTTCAGTAGTTGCAGAAGGCCAGTTGAAACAGCTACACTGGGGCGCTTACGCCTGACCTCCCACGTATGGCAGGAATTTGTCTTGAGTGACAGTAGGAGAGTGCAAAGTCAACATGGTGAGGTTATAGGTCGCTTTTACAGTACACCTGCATGCACATAGGCCTAAAGTGGTTTTTGGTTTGAAGTCATCCGTCAGTAATGCGGAACAACAGGGCCCACATTACTGATGAACCAGCAATTAATAGAAGATTGATGAACATACTTAAGCCAACATGGAAATTAAGGAGATTAGGGTGTTGAGTATTGTACAATGTTCATTTTCCAACATGAATATCCAAATGCTCATGTTTTCCCCACACAGGCACACACTCAAAGTTGTGTCATTTTTTCATCATAAAATCATAAAACACATTGTGTCCCGAACAGCTTGTCAATGTCAAACATTGTTAAGTATTATCAGAATCACCTTGACTATTCTTATTCTAACAGAAGAGAAACTGTAACTGTAGTGATGCCTTGTGTTTTTGCACAACAATATGTAACGGGGGCAGAGCAACTGGCAGGGAAGCTTTGTGAAGTGCGTGAGCTCGGGAACTGTGATCCTCAAGGGCAAATCAGCGGAAAACAAAGCACACAACAGTTGTGGCCTACATTTGTGTTGGAGTGCTTTCAACGCCAATAGAGCTTATTTTCAGACGCCATTAATTGCGTGAAAAGATTGCCTGTTCAATTCTTAATGTGCTATAAACTCTATATTTGTTGTGCCTGCGTTGACGGCACACAGGCATCCTTTGTCAGGCTGGGTCCTGTAATCAGTAGTGGCCTTGGTAGCACATCTGCAAAAGAAAACCTTTCCTCTTTATCGCTTCAGCTTCTTATGGACTATTGAGCACAATCTTGTCTCTCTTCTTGTTCCTGTCTGTCACAATGGAGTAGATCCATTACATGTGCACCACGGATCAATGGCTTTGTGCCACGTACAGTAGAGGATCTCTTTGTGCTTGCTTTCTCTAAGGAAGGTGTGAAAGCTTGAGAGGGTCAGTGAGTGATGTGCAGCGCTGCCAAACAGATTATCCTGCAGCACCGTGGGGAGTTGGACAGCAGTGAGGGACATCTTTCGTATTTGTCTCCAAAGTGCAAAATCAGTCGTCACTCCAGGGCTTTTACCTGTTGGAGTCAAACCTCGCCTCCAATCCATTTTAATGCATAACCAGCAGGGCTTCCCTTTGCAGCTTAATTCGTACGCAGGGACTTTGCATGTTTTAAGCTCTGTGCAAATATTATTGGATTTTCTAAGGATTTGGGCAGATTTCCTGCTGTGGATCTTCCTTTCAAATGTCTTTAGAAAATAAAGTGAACCTATTTTATTTAAATTTGGTTTAAAAAGGCAAACAAATATTTGGATTGCTAAAAATATTGAAGAAGGATCTTCTGAAGTCGGAACTGAACTTTTTTTTTTCAATTTATTTTGCCCGAACCAGCTTTTACTCATCCCTTAATCTTTTTTTTACAGAGAATAAACTTTTTTCCTTCAATCAAATTTAAGGCCCACACCAGCCCACAGCTCTACCGTCATCACTAACTATCATGTCATCTGAGAGGTGCTTTGGGGAAGGCTGTTTGCTTGGACACGAGCATGGAGGCTACCCCGTACCCTCTGGCATAACAGCAGGTACGGTCAACCCCTAAGGACAACTCTAAAAGGTGGCCTAAATACTTTTAAATGTGTTGACCGTTTAAACAACAAGCATAATGGGAACTCCCGTATCTTTGCCAACCACCAAACGTTGTGACAAAGGCCTTTATCAGACAATGCTATGAGTGGAATGTGAGGTGCACATGTTTTTCATTAGTTCTCATTCTGTTCCTGCCCTGCAATTTTTGACGGTGCCTGAACTTTCAACCGTAATGTTTACCCAAACACGGTGCAACAATCCCTGTATTTAAAACATTATGCTGGTGTTCTCTCGACGTACAGGGCAAAGTTTTAATGACTATCTCTCACACCCCTGCTCGCCTCCTTCTGTCTCTCCCCTTGATTTCTCTCATAGTTTAGTCTGTTGGTGGCTTTTACGGGCCGGGGGAGGCGTGGGGGGGGGCTCGCCACAAGCTGAAGGCTTGATTACAGTCCTGGCAAGAGAACAGAAAGCTGAAGGGCAGGAGGGATGAAGGGATGGAAGGGAATGGGGAGAGGATGGAGGGACCTCAGGCCCTGACTAAAAGCAGATGTGGAGCGGATGGAAGGAAAGTCCCTATATGCTGAGGAAGACTGACGTTAGCACAGCTATAAAAGATGTCCACGTTAGCTAACTTGGCAGATGTTAGTGCGACTATTAATGCCATTAGCCCTGCTGGTGTTTTGTAACTGGATTCCACTTTAGAATAAAATTCCTGAGATTCCGGTTTTCTTGAGGCTTTGGCTTTTCTTTCTAATTCAACATTTACACATAAAAGAAATTGATGACATCAACAAATATGACCACATTACTGGAAAAAAACGTCAATTTTATAGTCAAAAATGTTACTCTTAAATTCAACTAATTTTATTTCGTACAGCCAAAAAAATCATAAATTTGCCTCGTAAGCCTTTACAGTGTTTACTTATGATGTATACACGTGATATCCTCTGTCTCTAAACCTTCACATCAACACGAGGTAAACTCCCCCTGAAATTAAAAAACCCTTCAGCAGGGAGAAAAAAGGAGAACAGCAGTAGATGATCCCTCTCCTGGGATGGACAGAATAATATGAATGTCATGTGTACAGAAGGAACAACGTAAAAGATGTACACTACGTTCAATGCATATGGCAGAAAGAATCAAATACTAACAGCATCATGGCAGGACCACTGGAGGAACAGCCACCATCATATATATCCTCCATCAGATAAAACACAGATGTAATCAATGTTACGTATGTAACTACGGTTCTGTGTAGGGGCAGAGAACCGGCAGCGTTTCCCACTGGATATCTTTCGTCTCGCGTAAGCAGAAGTGCCGGTCCAGTGTTTTATGACAACAAAGTCACTGGACCTCAGATGACCTGCACAGTGTAAGTTCCAGTGTCATCCTGAGATTGCCAGTTCACAGGATTCTGAGTGATCCAGAACTCAGGCCTCCAGGATTCATAGAACCGTGGTTACATACGTAAATTGCGTTCTATTTCATTTTCACTGACCGCCAGAGGCAGCATCTCACACTGTAAGACGTAAACCAAGTCACAAGGGATCCTTGGTTCTGACTCAGGACTCGTAAATAATATAATTATCAGGTTATGAGACAAGAAATGTGTAATAAGATGTTGGATATTGTTTCAGAACCATTTTTCTCAACAGGTAAACCAACATCTAAAAGGTTCAACTTTAATATTCTGAGAAATTGACAAAATGAAATGATATTCATTTCAACATTCAACAATGTATGCAAAACTCAGAGCCAATGAACCTGGCGAGTGTGGCATCAGTGTTTCACGTGACTTAATGCTCTCTTCTCATGAAGCTTGCATCTATTCAAAACAAAGAATAAAAAGAGAGAAATGACAATGCGTTGCGATGTGGTAGTGTTGCCAGAATAATGATATATTCATGGCTCTATTCAGAGAACTCTCTAATGGCAATGTTCAGGAAGCCAAGTATTGTAAAGCACCACAACAAGGCTAAACTTGTGTGGTGGATGTCCATGGGGAGATAGACGGCTACTCCCACTCTTTTCCTGGCATTCCTGCACATAAACGATGAGCACCAGTCAACACGAGGGTGTCCTAATATAGTTCTCTCACACTCCCACAAACCTTCTGTCAAATGTAATCGCAAGAAAAAGCACCAAAGATGATCGAGATTTGTGAACAGGAAGAACAACACAAGAACATGTTCACATATCACAAGCCCAACATTCTAGCACCTTCATATTTCACGTGTCATTTAGGCACAATGCAGAGGCAGGAGCACATTTCAAATGGGTCTTCGATTGCCATTGATTGACGATAAGAGTCCGTTTTATTAAACAGATATTTCATCCACATACTAGCTCCCATTATGCTGCTGATTGTGATTGACAGCTCAACTCCGACAGAAAATCAAAGCAATATGGGATGCATTTGGATGATGGTGAGAGGGTCATCCTCAAAGGCTGAGGTTAGGCACACTGCGGGGATCTCCCATGGAAGGAACACCCGTTTGAGCATGGATCAAACGCCTTTGTTTCGGAAACAGGGCTTTAATGTGACGATAACATGTTGTTGTTTGGAAATGTTGAAATGCAATCTTAAGTATCTTTCCTGAATGTGAATCATCTCATTACGAGTCATTGTCACACTGGGATAATGTGAAGCATAATGTGTTTCAATATCATCATGGTATGAAACAGGGTAAGCAGTGCACTGTGTAAAATCCCCTTCTGTGGCATTATTTTGGTCGTCAGTAGCATAAATTTGGATGTGAGAAACATCAAAGCCCCCATATAAATGCCTTTCTCTTCATGTTGTCATCCTATCTTTGAATCACTCCCCCTCCCCCCTAGGGCCACAGTTATTTACATTTTCAAATCTGCATTTTTCATATAGATCTGTCTGCCTCTGATTTTAATATCAGTGATGTTTCCCACGACACCTTTTGTTTTATTATGCATTATGAATTTCTTCTCTCTCTCTGTCTGTCTCTCTCTCTCGCCCTCTCTCTCGCTCCATCTTTTTCTAATCCCTATCCCCCACACTAGGCTTATGAATCCCAGTGTTTTATCATGGGGAGAGAGATTTATCATTTCAATCTCATTTCAATAAATAAAATAATCTCTCTCCTCCTGTACGTGACAGCAGCTAATAGTATTTTGTTATCGTGGAGTGAAACTTTGCAGACTTGCTGAAATACTTTGCATTGACATTCTGCAGCAGCAAAGAGCCGCACTGCATGCGGAGTGAGGCACAGCTTTGTCTTATAGACTGTGCACAAGTCGCCTACATTGAAAGAATTGTGACTCCAGCCCACTTCATTAAAGTGCAACATCTTAGATGTTGACCCAATGGATGTAATACTGGAATGTGTTTCTGTAACAACATACATTCATTTGACATGACTCTCTCCAGTGTTAAATGCAGCATCATGCTTAATGATTAAATGCATAATACACTTGCATGGATTAGTATGTTCCTTTTTTAGGAGCAGCAGTCTACAGGAACCAATTCTGTGCTCTTAAAAGGTACTGGACTGCACTCATGTATGCTTTTATCTTCCAGCCAGGATATGTTCTTGAAGCATGGCCTGTCAGATCCGCCTGCACTGTGGTGTGTTGAAGAACAAGAGCAGCCATCAAGACGACAGTTTTATTTTAATTGCTATCTCACTTTCCTCCCAGTCCTTCATTTTCTCTTACCCCTGGAGCAAATCAACAGAAAAAATGTAAAAGGACTGACAGGAAAACAATTGCGTTTCAAATTGAACTCCCTGCAGAGTGTGTTCACTTCCTTAACCTGACATCCCTCCTTTCCCCACACATGGCAGAGGAGAAGGCGAGGCAAGCAGCAGCCACACTAAAGCCGGAGAGAGGGGGGAGACCGTCCTTTTGAATATGTGTTTTCTGTTTATCATTAGCTGACTGGGTGCTTCATCATTCGGCAAAAATCCCTATCTGCTGAACATAAGGCCGAGAGACAGCGGGGAATCAATCTTTTGTGCTTGGGCAGATAAACACAGGACGCAATCAGGGGGAGACGGAGCGACGGAGCAGGCCGCGGGACTCACGCCGCCGGTGATGGATGGCGGAAGTGAAAGTGTCAGGATGGCATTATGCAAATGGGGAAGGCATCCGAGCATCGCCCCGGTGATTATGGGAGATGGGAGAGCAGCCTGTGGTCCCCCTGGCACCGAGGCAGCCATTTTGCGGGCTGCTTGTCTCCCACCAGAGCTGGAGAAAGGGGGAGGAGGCAGGGGATGGATAGAGTGGGACTGGGCAAAGACAGAAGGAGCAGACAAAGGAGGAGTAACGGGGAGGGAAGAGTGTGTCATGGTATCATTTCCTCACATGTGCCACCACCTCACCCCCACCTTTTACCCAAAGAGGGGAGGAATACGTCTATAGGCGAAGTGAGAGGTATGTGTGTCATTTACTGAAACAAATGACCAGCCTTCTCTTTCTGTGGGGTCAAACTGAGGAGGGGGAGCCCCCCAAATGGCGGAGAGAGAACATTCATGGTGCAACCATGAATAATGAACTTGAATTGGACAGAAGGAAAAGCTGATTGTCAGAGTCCAACGTGACCCCCGGGTGCAAAGGCACCCATTGCAGCCGTGTCACTTTTACAGCCGTGGAAACGCTCGCATACCCACGCTGCCTGTAATGACCAGGGATGCTGCTGGTATTCAAATTAGGGTTGAAGTGAGGGCAGGCCAGGTACTTCAGGGAGCAGCCGCAGCCCACTGGGGAGATCCCTGCTGTACCATTACAGTAAGATTGAAAGAAGATGGAGACATGGGAAATATGATGGTGCGTGCGAGGTGATGGGGGCGGGCGGCACAAGGAGGATGCCACCCAGATGATCTACGCACACGCACGTGTGCCCGTTTCCGGTGTGTGTGCTGAGGAATTAGCATCTGTATTTGGATTTTTCTCCTGTTTACACGAGGGAGAAGGGAAGTGTCAGAGATCTCAGAGAGTCAATGATCGCAGCCTCACAATGTTATTTCTGTGAATGAATGTCCTCCATTGTTTCTGAACTGGAATGCATTTATCCCGTCTCGGTCTTTACAATCTCAAACTGTTGTCCAATTTCTCCTCTTGAGCCGGCATACATTCTTTGTCTGAGTCGGAGAGGGCTTGTCCTCCACCTCTAACTTTACCACTCGCCTCCACATACAGACAATACCAGTCCGTTCCGCCTGATTGGACCCATTTGCATTGGACACCTCCTCTGCATATTGATTGATGGGTTTAATCAGCGAATCAGGGGGAGCGCTCAGACATCAATCTCTGTCAGGGCCATACCTTTTTCCCAAGCTTGTGATTCCCTGCTAGGACTCATCAAGGAAAGCAAGTTTAGACAGAGAGGAAAGAGAGGGAAAAAAGAAGAAAGGCATGTGGGGAATGGAAGGACAAATGTATTAGAAATAACTTGAGGTGGGTTTCTCTGACTGTCCTCAGTAAAAATAGATCAGGTGTAGCCTAAGGGGAAAAATATGACGTTATGAAACAAGTCAGAAAAAGCAGATTCAAACAGGTTTTACAGATACAGCAATGCAGAACATGAATGAGTCAAGCGTGACAAAATCATTCAAGAATATTCTGCCACATATACAGTCTAGTGTTTTAAAGTTGTATTTGTCACATGTATTTCTAAGATTATTTTAGGTAATTTCGGTCACTGTTCTGATTAATAGATTAATTCACAGAGACATTATCCTTCTCATTTGTCTCTACCTAAACTTTGGTAGATAGAAGCAATAGGAGATAACAAAACATTGAAATAGCACCAAGCAGCTCATTTTCAAGGTGCAGCTGTAAAAGTCACATGATCAACAGAAAGGGTTGAAAAACATTCTTTTTACTCCCCTCCCCGCTGTTTGTGTACGCACGGGTAACTCCATGCATGTTGTACAGTTGTATATATAGAAAGTGTTAATTGAGTTGTGATTGCCATTGTGTGCTTCATCAGGGGAAGTACAAGACCCCCCTCCACCTTCCCCGTGTCGATGTGAGAGTGTACCTGTGACACGTCTAGCTGACAGATACTTCCTTTCCTTCTCACTCGATAATTACTGCAATGCTAACTCAATTAAAAGTAAGCGGCGCAAAGTGTGAGGAGGTGGGTTGGATTAAGACGTGAACAAAAACACGCAAATATGGGTTTCACATTTTTACCAACAGATTTTGTGTGAGAATTGCAACACAAAAAAACTCAGTTAATGTTTGTTTTATGGCAAGCTTGTGTCTTTGGTCCTAGGACATTTGATTGCTAACAACAAATAAATGAACAAATTGTCCTTTTGTCGAGAGTAAAACCTCATCGTTTTACATTGATTCATGTCTTGTATTAAGCTAAATTACTTTCTTTAAGTTAAGGACAGGTTCACGCACAGACACATAATTCAGCTCTGGAGAGCAAAAGAAAAAAAAACACACATTGCAACAGGCGCGTTTTTGGAGGAAGAAACTTTTAATACCTACAGCTCTTAATGACGGCGCTGCAATTAGAGTGGCTGCATTTTTGCTCTCGCCGCGAGTCAAAGGAAAACAAATAAAGCAGCTAGATTTAGAAACCTTATTAGACTTTGAGTCCCTCAGCAATTAAAGTATTACAGCTGAAGTGCTTCTGTGAACCCACCGATGGAAAGCATTTAGGTGGTCTCTCCTTTACTGGTGGTCTAACACTTGGCATTTTGCCTGTCTTTTTCTCATTTGCAACCTTCAGAGCAGCAATCGTTTCGTTTTTTATGTGTAAGCATGTTGTGAAAAGGCATTTGATAATAAAAGCTCCTGATATTACACTGCCGGTCAAGGATAAAATGTGTTCATGCTGACTTTTCTGGCCCGTCCTCGTTACTAGGTACAAAGATTACAACCAAAGACCACACATGATACATATTGTTACATCTATTCTAATTTCAAATAAACACATCTTGTCTTTTTAAGAATTCATTCTTTAATCTTCTACATTATCCCCACGTAGTGTCTAAATTGGCTTGGCAGTGATGATGCCCTTTGCAACGCAATCTCTCCAATTTGATGCTTTATCAAATTACTAACCCAGAGGAAATTGATGGTATCATCTGTGGCAAAGCATTGATGTAGTTTCACTTAGCCTGGAACACTATGCTTCTAATTGAAAGATTAGATTCTCTAGATTTTCTTTCCATCTTCATACCGATTACAATTATACAGAAAAGCTGCTTTAAGTGTACATTTTACAAATAAAACCAGGGTCTTTTTTCTAAAGAGGACTTGTTGATTGCACAAAAATGTAGTAATTTATCTTTTCGATTGGCTTTGATGGTGGAAGTGCGAAAGCAACCAAGAGAATTTCATTTTCTGTTGTATATTTTAATAAAACATTTCGGAAAGAGCACAGCAATAAAAGCCTGACATCTGGTGAGCCACTAGGGGGGGTGGTGGTGATGCCTTTTGGGCGTTGCAAGCACACGGGTTGGTATGCAAGAAATACGCCACACAGAACGCTCGGCCTCATAGTCACACACGCAGGTATGACCCACAAGGCAAAAACAGCAGGCTCACTGCGAAGGCTGAGAATGAAGAGAAAAGGAGAGGAGAATATTTATCGTTAAGTCTCGTCCTCTCTGCCAGCTAGCAGCATAACCTCCTCCTCCTCCTCCTCCCAGACCGCTTCTGACACCTCCTGCTCGGACACCTCTGCCTCGGTGCCTCCCCCCCGATCACTCAGCAAGCGTCCCAGCCATAATTGACTAATGACCCCATATCAATATTTGGCTGTGGTCACAGGCTTTCAGTACTGTTGTAATTTAAAGTGGATTAGTGTTCGCCTCAGCACGTTTCTTTTGGCGGCGAGCCAGTGGGACGAGCTTTTGATAGCAGGTTCCTTCTTGCGTGAGAGTGTGTGTGTGTTTCCAGTGTGTGTGTGTGTGTGTGTGTGTGTGTGTGTGTGTGCGTGTTTGTGTGAACTATATAAGCTGCCCATTGCCCTACGGGACTTAGACACCAAAGAAACCAAAAGGCTGCAGTTTTTCCTGATGAGGAGATGAGAAGACACGCACACACACACACACACACACACACACACACGCAGCCGCCCGCAGACCGACACACTGCCTGGGCCTTTCACTGCGAGATGCTGAGGTCCTAGCCCAAGTGTTTGTTCTGCCCTCCCACTGTCATCTACACATGGAGGCACAGACGGCCCCAGACTACGTTGAATGCTTTTGAGACTTTGCTAGTTGTTAATACTATATGCAATCAAAGCAGCTCTGCTCTTAATTTGTTCACACCTGAACTACATTAAGATAACCGACCCCCCCCCCTCCTCCACTCCCCCTATTCTGTCTGCACTTCGGCTGATCAGACCAACCAGGTCCAGACTTGTCAGCATCCACATGTCTGTCTTTCTGCTGCACTGAACCAGCTCTTCTGTGGAAATGCTCACACAGACACACCGAGAAGAAGAGTGTGACCATGCCTTACCTGGCTGCTGCACCTCTTTTGCTGTGTTTATCCCGCTCGCTGTAGTGGAATGGTTGTGTAACTGAACGCTGCGCTGATCGAGTTCAAATCACAACAGGATAATTATAGCATGTTGATCCCTTCAGTCATGGGAGAGGGTCCGATTTATTAATGATACACTTACCACAGCCCTGTGGACTGCATGTGCAGCTGAGAAATTGTAATATTGCATGAAATCGTTGGTTAGATTGTCATTTACCTGCAGGCCTGTGCCACCGTGAGTGGTCTTTCATGTAAATTAATTTGTCTAGAGAATGAGAGGAATGAGAGACGCAGGGAGGAGTGAGGGATGGAATTAATAGCTTCGGGTGATGTGGATAATGATTTCTTTATGGATCCAGTCAGAGGCAAATGACCCAGGCATTTTGTTTGGTGTTTCTGAAAGGAGGGAGGGATGTAAAGGTGAACATTATATTGAACAGGGGCATTTATTAAATATGTAAACGCATTCGGTTTTATGACAGGGTCTACATGCCGGCAACAACGCCTCCAAATGACCCACTTTGTATTCGCGCAACATGAATTTGCCAGCGCATCGTTAGATCTCGTTGATTGAGTGGCATTTCCATACGTGGAACAAAAGAACATATTATTTCCTCATGATATGAAAAAAATCCTAACGTGTCGAGGTGTCATTTTTCATCCAACCTGATTCTACAATGGCCAAGTTGGATTCGGTCGATTTCTGGCTAAATTCCAAACTTCCAAGTCAACTAGAACAAATGTAGCCTTCCAACATTAACAACCCACCGGTAGATGCAGGTGGTTTTTTCCACCCATGCCCATTCATATCTGAGGGATGGTCACGTCACGTCTTTTTGCATGTAGTAGCCGACAGCATCAACCATCAATAGCCTGATTGTGAAACCGTCTGAGACAAATTTGCAATGTATGGATTTTGGGCTATGCCAAGTAAATAGAATTAAATTGAACACATGTGAACATAAGGCTGTACCCTCACACCCCCACAGGCCCATGCTTAGAGGGCCCAGTAGGGGTGTGAGCAGGAGGAAGAGAGAAACAAGGGCCCAGGCCGGGCCCTAATGGTGGGAACAGTATGGAGGTGAAGCTGTCTTTTTGTTTGCGGTGAATAAAGGAGGCTTTTGAGAGGCACCGCGTGTTTTTGTTCCACGGAGGGCCGTTAAAGCTGCTGGCCATGCTTGTCCTAGGATGTGTTGTTTTCGGGGAGGTTCAGCGGGGCGGGGGTGGGGACAGAGTTACAAGCTTGAGGGAAAGAAATATACTTCTGCGAGGGTGTTGGAAGAAGGACAGCGTATCATCTGTCAGTGAAGAAAAAAGGCAGAAGGGAGGGTAGTAAGGCCCTGTATAAAAATAGACAGATGGAAAGGGGGTTAAGGGGGAAAAGGGAAGAGGGAGAAGGAGATCTGTGAAGGTGTTTTATGGGGTACTAAGTGGCTCATGTATCCAAGCTGCTGTCATTTCAGGTCATCCGTTGTACTGCGTGCACCTGATTGTCTCTCAAAATACTGGAGTTTTTCTCCAATATATTTTTAGTTTCTGAATCATCAAAATCACTGGCTTTTGATTATTCTACCAAGACTGCCAATTAAGTTGTCATAAGCGACCCTACCTCCCTGTGACAATTACTTAAGCAACGGTTCTGGGCAGCCGCCGTGAACTCGAGGCGCTCCCTGACCTGTCTGACCTCTCAACAGTTCAACTTCCAAGCATTGATTGAAGGGTCTTTTAATTGTTCCATGTCTCCTCTGCTGATGGAGCATGAAAATCTGTGACTCCTACCCAGTTACTTAATCTTTGGATGAAATCATTGCAATGTTTCGGCGACCAAACTGATTTCTACAGAAATGCCAGCTGTTTCACAAAGCTTTTCTTTTGGCCTTTTTGTTGGATCTCAATGAGGTTATTTACTTCATTAACCTTCACCATCAACATTAATAATCATCCTCAAGTGCTTATATTTTATAATGCCAATTAGCATCTCACCATGCTCAGTCAGCCACAGAGTTTAGGGTCAGTTGGTTTCTGTAACTTCAACTCAAATGGAGGAAAAAATAGATCTCAATGCACGCAGTCATCTGTAAAAGGAAAACTAATTTTAATAATTGCCTCTATCACAATTTGCCATAATCAATAAACCGTCCTCTGAGGTAAACACATCATGGCTGTAAGGTACATACATTGATATATCATTTTTAATATAGATTTATATTATAGTTTTATTGTAGAAATGTCTCTTTGTTTTCTGTTGTTTTCTATTCTTATATATATATGTATATATATTATCCCTTTTTAATTCATTTTGTCTATTCTCGTTGTAATTACTTAGATTTTGTAATTGAGAGCACATGCAACCAGAGTTAAATTCCATGTAGCCATTAGCATAATAAAGCTTATTTCAATTTTGATTCTGAGTAAAGAGAAAAAGACCAAGTTTGCTGACGTCTCTGAAATGGTAGCGCAGAGGTTTGTGGGTGTTCGGAAAAGTAGTCCATTGCTCTGCTCATTCTGAATTTATCATAGCAGACACACAGTGAAAACATTAGCATCACACCATGACACAATAGTCTTTCACGGCATTGGCGCTAGTACCTACAAGGACCCTCCATTAGCCTGCATGTGTGTTTACCTTCCAGGGGTCTGTTCACAAACGATTTGGATGTATTCCTTCTTCCTGCCTACTATTATTTATCCAATGCAAAATGTGCTGGGACACGGTGATGCATGCTGTCAGCAGTGACAATGATAACCAGGACAATAATTACACACAGCCTGGCTCATCCATCACCCTCACTTATCACTTAAATAATCAGGCGTTTAAAGAGAAAGAGGGGCGGAGAAGAGAGGAGAGGAGGGGAAGGATCCGGGACTCTCTGTTCCACACATCAGTATGTTTGGTTGGCCATATAAACAAAGTGTGATATGTGTCACTGGAGTCACATGAGGCAATGCTTATTAGAATAAAGTCATCTTAAGGTAAGCAGCTACCTTTGAAAAATTGTTAATTGATAGTCATGAAAAACCTTTGCAACACAAGTTCTAGAGCGCTCGCTGAGCCTGTGTAGTAGTGTTGGAATTGTGTTCATTTTTAAATGTTGGAAATACAAACATGTTAAACAAATTAAAGAATAAAAAATAAATGCCTTTCAAGCTGACAGTGGAAAAAAAGCTAATATTAATGAAACATAAACATGACCAAAAGCTCAACAATTGCGCCAAAAAGTACCTGCAGGTAATATTGTTTCCCAGGACAAGAATTCAAGTTGAATTCCACAATGTTAATTGTGTATTAAAAATTACTTTGGCCCCTTTTTAGCTTTTGTTATATAAGGCTGATACAAAACTCTGTAAGAGTTAATAAATGTTCATCAAAATAAATATAATTTAAGTGAAAATTGATTGATACAAACAGAAAACAGCACTAAAGATCAACTTTAGTTTTGGATAAACTCAACATGTCTGGGCTGCATTAACAGTGAACTTGAACCCTGAAAAGCCAGGGAGAAGGAAGTAAACTGGAGAGTAAACGATGGCTTAAACAACAGTCAGGGGGAGATTTCCCAGTGGCGACAGGTCAGACGTTTGGTAAATACTGACAAAGCCCTTTGGGCTGAGTTGATGAGCTTTCATGCAATGACGGTGACAGCTCGTCTCAGTTTAACCTTTGAACTCTGACTCTACAATGTATTGGCCTGTGAAGGGAATAGAACATGTGCACACCCACATTCCAACTTTGGATAGGAGAGACAAGGGGAACCTGACCTTAAGCCCAGTGCTGTGCACTGTGCACCTCAACATCATTTCTTTAACAGAACGTTAATGCCCTACTATGAAGTGGATACATGGCCTGTTTGAGAAAAGGCTGTTAAATGCTACAGAAAAAGGAGGGGTGAACATCTGCTGCATGCAAGCAACAAATGAAAAGCACTTTATTCCAGTGTTTCATTCCCTTGTTTATTGCAGAATGATTGTGAATAGGGTTCCTTTGAACATGATGGATCATTAAAGTAATGCTGTTCTGTGGTTCTGTTCTTTTTTTGCTTAGATGTTTCTTCTTTTTAATACAAATTTATATCTGTTTATGTCTCTCCTGAGAGCTTCCACTGCTCTACTTGCCAGGAAATACTTTCTAGATATGCAAATCTATAGTCATAAGAGAGACCAAAAGTGTGTACATGTGCAATGAAAGAGAAGACGAGAGACACACATGCTTGGATAATGGGGCCGACTTGGGAGAAAAAGGTGGCCCGGGAGTTACTGTCAGGCCGACCCACAATGCATGGAGCGTTGTCCAATCAATGCCACCGTGTGGCCTTGGGTATTATCTGGGCCCTGGCTCCCCTGGCTGTTGCTTTCAGCAGCAACAGAATTATCATAGATCATCATAGATTACACTAACTTTGTAAACAATGTTGTTCTTAAGTGTAAGGAGTGAGAGAGGAGCTTGGGTCATCTCCCTGCAGTCTAGGCCAATAGCATATTTTAAGGACTGATTTAAGGACTGATTCAGGCTGACCTGAACCAGCCCTACATATTAGCGTTATCAAAGAGGAAAGTCTTAATCATTATGATAAATAAGGTGACTCTTTCTGCATCCAGGACTGAAAGTGGAAGCTTGATAACTGAATATAACAACCCGTAATCCAGTATTTATGGAGCACAGCTTTTTAGTAGGGCAATATTGTGTTAAAAGAAGAGGGCGCTTGTACCTTGAATATTATTCTTGATTTAACTAGTGCAGAAAAGATAATACAGGACAAATATAATCTCTTGTTAAAGTGCCCATATTATGGAAAAATATTGTGGGATTTGGGGTGTTATTGTGTGTCTCTGGTGCTTCCACACGCATACAAACACGCGGTTTGAGTGAGATGCGGGTTTCTGAATTGATCCCCCTTCAGCCTGTGTTTTGTTACGCCACTAAACTAGATATTTGAATATTCCCACCCCCTCCAGTCCCGTTTTCCAATCACAGCCCGCCTACGCAAGTTTATGCGGTAGTCCGCCAACCGCTGGTCAGCAAAATGCTGGTCATCCAAGTTTTGATGTCCCCAAGACATTCTTGAAGTCTAACAAGCTGGTGGGTCTTGTCAAGATACAATAGATACAATTGAGGATTGTCTGCATAACAACAGAAGTTTATGCAGTATTTTCTGATAACATTGCCTAAAGGAACCTTATATAGGGTGAACAAAATTGATCCAAGCACAGAACCTTGTGGGATTGATCCAATAAATACAACTTAAACCAGCTGTGTGAGGTTAATACCAGGTAAAAGAACAGAGATAAATCCTTTGTCCAATGCAGGTAGAAGATTATTTGTAATTTTCACCATGTTGTTTCTGTGCTATCATGCACGCAACAGTTGTTGTGAAGAAAGTCAATTCAATTCAATTGATTTTATTTTGTATAGCACTAAATCACAAATTACAAATTGGCCTCAGAGCGCTTTACAGTATGTACACATGCAACATTCTGTGTCCCGACACCCTCACGTGGGCACAGGAAAAACTCCCAAAAACGTAAAAAAAAAACCTTCTATGGCGAAAAAAGGGAAGAAACCTTAGGGAGAGCGTCAGAGGAGGGATCCCTCTCCCGGGATGGACAGACTGCAATGGATGGAACGTCCTTAAGCAGCCTAGTCAAAATCAGATCCAAAAGACAGGTAGAAGGTTTTTACTTAGAAATTGTAGAAGTCTGTTGGTCAAGGTTTATGTGAGAGAAGCTATCCGAGTATGTATCACGACCCACAGCTGCATCCAAGGTTCCTACACCAGAGGACGGGGCGGCACTGTTTGAAGGCAGAAGACAATCAATTTTTTTCTCTAATAGAATCTTATCATTAAATAAGCTGATAAATTCATTACTACTGAGGTCTAAAAGAATACACGGCTCAACAGAGCCCAGAGTAAATCTGGCTACAGGGCTGGAAAGAAACCTTTAATAAAAATAAAAACATAATAAAAACCTTTCTTTTGCCTTTTTTAGAAATTTTAATTATCTTGATGACTTTCTTATTTGAACCAGATCGGTCTACATTTTTGGACATTTATCTAGTTAACGTTAGCTGGCTTGTAGGGAAGTTCTCATCTGGGAAAGGCATTGGCAGAGTCAACACCACAACTTTCCATCATATCATTGTTACAATTAGGTAGTTTCCCAAATAAATCTGAGTTTTTAAATTATTTTATGCAAGATATATCTTCTTTTTTTTACTTTGCAGTTTTACCTTCATAGGATTTACGTTTGGTTGCCGGTGCTGCGTTGCCGGCTCATACTCAAGATCAGCTTTTTATAGAGTGATTGACATTTAATAACACCTAAAACAGAGTTGGATTGACGGAAGAGATTAAATGAGTAAAGAAGATGGATGCATGTGAATACAGGAGTAGTTTAAATGTCAGTCAGTGATTATTGACTTTAGGTATTAGCGTTCTGTGAAGCAAAGAATATAGCCGGGGTGGGCGATGTCAGAGGGATGGTGACGGAAATGGGCCCAACCGCGTCAGCCTACCGCCGTAGGAGCATTCAAGTAACCCATAACAGCACATCTGGCTTTTTGATTTGTGTCTTATAATGCAAACGCAGGCTTACTGTACCTACAATAATTTGCCAGTTGTTAATGTGGTTTGAAAACCACCAGTGAACGGGTCAAAATGATTGATAATTCTCTCTAAGCAAAGGCACTAACTTTTATAAATAGTTCAATTTTCATTTATTTCGTTTTTTAATTACAGACCTGAGAGTGTATCAACCTGCTTTTTTGGTTCTTAACAGCACAGCCAATACCACTTTCCAACTGTCCCATTTTGGAGATGGGTGGACGCTAGTTGTCTTTACTCTGCCTTGTGGCTCAAATGTGGATGGAGGCAACTGTGGCTCAATGTAGAGCGGTCGTACTTCAATCATCGGGTTTGATCGCAGCCGCTGCTAGTCCGCATGCTGATGTTGCTTGCCCTGACGCCCACCAGTGTATTTACTGATGGGCAGTTTAGTGTAAGAGTGCTTTGAGTGGTTGGAAGACTAGAAATGAGAAATAGAAAAACAGTTAATTTAACCATTAAACCCTTCTACAAATAGAAAATCTTGATTATAGAATAAAGAAAGATGAAAATCCCTCAGCCAGCTCCTCTAATGGTAAAGCTTCAGAGATAAATGACCCTTGTCAGGAAGTCAATAAGGTGATTAACACTGCTCTTTGCTTAAGCTCCGGCTAACCACTTAAGCAGCCAATTGCCTTGGCAGTCATTACCTAAAAACTATGTCCCCAACTAAATAATAGTCAGCAAATGAATACCGAAAACTGTAACTATAGCTAAGTACTTAATAATAATAACTTATAATGAGCAGAGGAAAATTAGATTATCGTTGAGTGTACCTAGTCCACTCCAATACTTTTCTTTAATGACAGTCAATGAAGGCCGTCCAGGAGCTTTTCTACTAATCTATTGACACTTATTGACACTTTTGGGAGGTGCACCTCCCATTGTCAGTGCACCTCAAGTCTATTATTGGAGCAAGTACAGATGATCTCTTCTGCTGAAGCTGAGAAAAGATTGAATCACCTTCTTCAGAGCAAGGTGCCACTGGCTTTAATAATGTGTCTTTAATGTGACCCATTGCACTCTTGGATAGGAATATCAAAACGTTTAGATCAACCTGCTCACTGGAGGCACAAGTAAGTCTTGTAAAATGAATTATTGATACCATGTGGGGCTCTACCCTGACTAGGAATAATGTAACTTGCACTGCTGAATTCATCTGAGCTCTTTCAAATCAAGGTATCTCCTCTTGCTTTCATGTTCTGACAAGGATTCATTCTCCGAGCCACAAGACATTCCTTGGTTACCAGTGATGTCCAAGTCTTTCTCACAGGCACCTCAGTCCTGTTGGGACAGAGCTCATTATTGTTGTGATACCTGCATAGTTGCATGATTGGTGTCAAATAAACATGGTTCTGAGCTACAGTGCTAGAGGTCTTTTTACCTGTAATTATGGCATGGCTAGCTTTCCACTGTGGGATGGCTGCCAGCTTGCTTTGGCTTTTATGGGGTTTCTGGTCCTTTCTTGTGGTTGTCATGCTGCAATTAAAACTGTCTCCAATCGCTGGGTGGCAAAAGGCGCTGAGACAGACTCTTGTCTCTCTCACACACAGACACATATGCATGTGTAGTTTTACACACACTCACACAAACACACTATGGAGCCTCTGGCTTGAGGCAATGGGAAACCGTGTGATATAGGAAAAACATAGTTAATTACATTTGACAGGTATCTATTAAAGTGCATTCTTAGACCTTACACGCCTTCAGACATCTAATGGAAATACACACTCAACTGCTGCCCATGAATAAGCCAAATGCTAAGGCTTTTTTTCTTATCTCAGCAACATCAAGCATCTGTCAATGAATAGACAAATCATCCCTAATCAAGTCCACGAAAGTATCAACCAATGTCTTATATTGGTATTCAAATGAGTTAGAATTAGTTACTCATTCTTTTCAGTTCTAAGTGAACAAGCACTTGAATCCCTTCACAGAAGAATCAACTTATCTGTCTATTGCAGGATTTTAACCACAGCATTTTCCCCACAATTTTGCGATTAAAGCGAGGCAGATTTTTTGGAATTGTGGCCAGCAGCTGTAATGTCCGGAACGATATGACATGAGGAATTGATGTCTGTCTTTTTTAACTCTATTTTTCATTGTCATTCTGTACCATTTTGTCTTTGTGTTCACTCTAGTCTAGTATCCCTAACGACTGTCACATCAATGATCTGAAAAATCCAATTTAGGTGTTTGCAACGAAATATTGCCAAATAAAGTATGTATATTGTATTCAGGAAGTCTCCTCCTGGCCACGAAATAGTCTGTTGTTTTTTATATATTAAACGATTGACATACATTATATTGTTTTGTGCATTTTGAAAATGTATGTTTCAAGCTTATGCATTTCCCAGTGGCGTTCCCAGCCAGTATGCTTGCGAATTAAGCTTTTGTCACAGCAAACACAAAGCAGAATAGCGGTGAAGTAGAAGGCGAATGTCTGATGTAACTAGGTGGGCCATAATAGGAACCTGCAATGAGGAAAAGGGCATTCCAATACGAAAGGAATGTTGAGAAATCTGGAGAGTTCAGTATCATTTAGACTTTTGGCCCTTCCAAGAATGCAAACAAAACATTTGGCATAGTTTGTTTGATGTGTGAAAAAATAATGATGAACGCAAAATGTCAAATAGCAGTGTCTAACTAGATGGCCACCATGTTCATTTACTCTAAAACCTAGGAAACATGTGTTTCCTGGCTCCAGCAATACATTTTAGAGAGATAGTGGTTTGTGAGGTGCAGAGACTGGAACGCCAAATGTTTGACCTTTTGATTTTGACCAGCCCTGATAGTAAACCACAAAGAAAACTGCTGTTTTTGTTGTCTTTCCACTTGCTTTCAGTTTTACAAACCTTTTTTTTCTTTCCTCCCACGCCCTATCGTATCGCTTATCATTAGAAAGCCTTGAGGATCATAGCCAAAGCCAGGGCAACATTATGACGATAGTTTTGTAGCCGGCCCCTCTTGGTCTTCGTCCACCTCCCTCTAAAAGACACCGATCATTAGGTTAGTGTCTGATGACTCGGTTTGTCTTTTACTGTCCATGTGAAGATGGCTGACAGAGCACCCATCTCTTACAAACAGTTGCATCAGTAGAACACCAGTTTGTTGGGATGGAAAGGAGTTTCTTCATGTATAGGCAGACCCTTTGTTCAACAACTAGTACCAATTCTTCATTTGTTACGGACAGCTAATCAGGAATCATAGTAGTCAGGGGGAAAGGCAGTTTGTAGTATTTAAATAGACCGTACATCAAAGCATGGCAATTTGAGAGCGACTTGTGAGTCTGGAAAAGTCCTAATAGCCTTCCCGCGGTGATTCCATCCAACCTCCTGCCAATGTCAGAATCCAGCTGAATTTGCTCTCCAAGATGTTCTCCTGAGGTGAAAGCCAGCACTCAGTTGTAGCTCCGCTGTTAGCCGTTTCCGATGCTTTGGGAGCGTAGCATCAAAGTCATGGGGCACACATATATTCTGCAGGATTAGAGTAGCGTAAAAGGACAGCCCCAGCCCATTTACTGTTGGCACGGCCGCCACAGCCTCGGCACAAGTGAGCTTTTAATGCATTCCATTTAACTTTAATTACTCCAATCTCTGCGAGGGCACACAGGAAGAAAAGGCCCGGGCGTTTGTGCCGAGCAGATTACCCCACTGCCCTGCCAAGTCCGCGGCACACTGCATCCTAAGATAGAATTCAAATTCAAATGTGGGCTAAAGAAAGTGCAGCTGTCACCCCTCTGGCCTGCGAAGCCCCAACCGGATCAAAGATGAGCTGTCCTCCTCCCCTGCCCGTGTAAAAATGAGCTGTCCTGGCCGTGCCAGTGTCTCGTCCCCCTGGGGCACCTAATCCTCCTCTCCTGACTCCACACTGACAGTCTGAATAAAGGCATTAAACCCCGCAAAATAATTACCAATTAAAACGGATGGAGAAGTCATCAGGTAGTGACTGGGGGGAGAGCAGGCAGAGGCGGCAGGGAAGGATGGAGACTTGGTGGGTTTCTCTTCTTCTTGCCAAGAACAACCTGTATTTCCTCTTCTATGGTTTATGGTTTTGCAGTTCTGGATGAGTGAGTGACCTTACAGAGTGATATCAGACAAGGAACAGACTTTTTGAAAGCTTCTTGAATGTAACAGAAAGTTTCTGTCAGGCAACCTAACTTTTGTGCGTAAGGCAGGAATCAGTGTTGCTGGAAATAAGAGTGACTGTTTTATCTGGTGCTATTCCCTCTGATCTGCAGTTTTATTGATCTGAGATATTATGAAACTACGGAGATTCCCTTGACCCATTTGTAGAATATATATGTGTTTGCATTAAATATCCTGTGTTTTTGGATGAGAGGGCAAAAACCACACGTCTTTGTGCAAAGAAAAATTAAATGTGTTTATTTGTATGTCAACTGGCCACTGTGCTGTAAATGAGCGTGTGTGCGCATGTGTGTTTGTGCCTGTAAGTCCGTGTTATGGGGGTGTTTGCAGACTAGCGTGCCATGAGGCCTGGGGCACTAATCCACCAGCGCCACACTGCCGAATCCAGGTAAAGTAATCCTAAAGCCGTATTACCCCTCTCCTCCTCTGTTCTCCCTGCTCCCCTTTGAGCTCTGTCTATTAGCAGCGGTGGAGATCAGACAAGTGAATATCCACTCAAAAGACCAGTCTGAACCAGGACACACATTTTGACAACTTAATCTGTTCTTTGACGGCAAGCAGAAAGAGACTGAATTGCCATGTGACAATAGGCTTCTCGGCCATATTCTTTTGAAACGCCGTCCTCTGGTACGGGAGGCCGCCTACAGTCCTGTTCTTTCTGCTTTAGAACACTCTTAACTGTGAGTAGTTACTTCCTCATTATTAGGATTTCCAAGCAATCAGTAACAGGAATTAATGTTGGCATGACTTTTTTGATGGGACGATTCCGACTTGACTTACACAGTAAACATTAACAGACTGTTTCACCATGCTGATTCCACTGCGCCTCAGTCTGTAGCTTTGCTGTGGTATTCCACTGATCACTTTTGACCTGAGGGACGGTTAGCTGGTCTGACTTGACATGTTGGTTTCTTTATCTGTGCCTGAATCACCCTGGGCTAAGTACACTGGGCGTGTACGCTGCTGTGGACATTGCAATGTGTACGATGCATACTGTGTACGTCTCACAGGAAGAAAAGTGAACATTCTTTTGACTGTTCTTTGCAACCCATAATTAGAACTTGACTTCTGGCCAAATACATATTTGCTGAATGTGAGCATACAGCACACATTAAACATGTACAATACATTTACAGAATGTGAAGTTAATCACTGTGTTGTCCTCATTTTGTGATTAGGTGTAGGATAAGATTACATTTTAGATCGTTTCATGTCACAATGATAATGCAGTGGTCCAACAATTTCCTTAATTTACAAATTAAGCTTTGATCGTGTTGAGAGAGCCTGAGGTGCCGGCACACATTTCCTTGGTAAACCCTTAATTGAGAATTTGCATTCACAGGTGAGCTCATCATAGGGAAAATATGCATATTTGATGTATACATAATATTTCTCTACAAAGTCCCACTGATACAAATGCTGTTTAAATGATTTACTAATAACCTGGTGGTTCGGATGCAGTGAGTAACTTACAAAAGATCTAGATAAAACTTTTGTCGGATGATTTATGACATGCGGTTAAATTATGTTTATAGCAGGACTTTTTGGGGACTGTGACGCTTTGTCTGCGGTATGTTTGAACGACAGGCCTGTGCGTCACATTCAGACAAACTGGTGTATTAGCATCGGTTCCACGGAGCAGCTGACGTGTACTGTAACACACTGTACCGGCCGCAATCACAGGCTTCCATGGATCATGGTTCTATCTGGACCCTGTAGCTGCCTCATGCCGAGGCCCTGCTGACAATTGCTGCTGCTTTCATCATCATCATCCTCTTCAATCTGTATGAGTCATTTTGTACACATGACATCCATCGTAGTCTGTCCCTCCCGGGAGGGGGATCCCTCCTCTGACGTTCTCCCAAAGGTTTCGTACCTTTTTTGCTTATATGCAACAGGATGTAAGATGTACAGTAGATGTACATGAGATGTACAGAAATACAGAAATTATATATATATATATATATATATATATATATATATATATATATAATGCCAAGCTGAATAATTGAAGACGGACGCCTTGTCCAACAGCTGAGGTGAAGCTTAATCATTTCAGCGGGGATTCAAGCCGAGCTTTGATATATAACTAAAATGTAGACATTGTTGACAGTGTAGACAGTGTTGGCATGGAAATAATTGAGTTAGTCATTAGCATTTTATTGTTTTAAACTCAAGTTAAGGCTATTTCTGGCATCTATGGAATCGCTGAAGAAAGCGCCCAAAATATTTTATTTTGAAAAATGACCAGATTCTCGCCAAATCACATGCGCTTGTCCCTCTCGACACATTACCTAACAGTCACGTGTTCTTTTTGCCAAATCCAGCGACCACTACACCACTACCCTCCCCGCCCTCCCGTAGGCCGGTTACCTGCCACACCTTCAAGACTGGTTTTCAAAATGTTGCCTGTCATGAAACCGTTCTGTGAGGTAAAAAGGTTAGAGAACGCTTGTCTAACAAAGACACGTGAAAGTGTCTTTGAAAGAGAGATGGGAAACTTAGTGACGTGGAAAGGTCAAAGGAAAATGATTTAAGGAGGGCAAGGATCTCTGTTTTCATGAATAAAAAAAGTTCCATGTGAAGAGAAAGAGAAGGCCTTGTCAACGATCTTCATCAGGAAGCCCACTTTAGTTTTCATCTCTAGTCATTAGCCAGGGCAATACATGTCACAACCATTTTCAATAGACTATAAACACTTTGCTGAAATAATTGCCCTATGAAGGACAAACAACAAGGATGTAAAAACGCATACTATTCAGGTGCAATCTCTAAGGGGGACTTTAAGGCCTTCCCTCTTTGTTGCTGTTGATGTAGAAGGCCATGTAATGTCTGAGTGCTTCTTTTTAAAAGTCAGAAACAAAGATGGATTGATCTGCCGAACATCAGCATGAGAGTGCCTGTGTGCATTTAAACACTCCCTACCATGAGCTGCCATGATCAATATTTACAATATTATAAAGATCACATCGCTTGGTCTCATAACGTTTCTTAAAGTCCACATTGACATTTTTAAAAACTTTCTCAAACACTGTGTCCGTTAGTATTGGGAAATTGTGACCCTTTAAAACCCATTAAAAACACCATCATTCTGCTTGTCATTCAGATAATATAATAAAACATTTGTCACATTTGCTTTTTTTTAAATGCAAAGTTCATGAGCTGCGTTCTGTTCTGCTTTTCTCAACAAAAAACAAATATGACTGCCATTCAGGTATCATTACGTTCACTTAAAGACATTGTTCTGACTGCTCAGGGATGAGTACAGGTGGCCTCTCCCACCTGTCAGAAAGTTAACTCCCTTAAGTGCTGTGTCATTTTCTGCTCAGGCGAAAAAGAATTAACCTCATGACCAATGTTCGTGTGAAACCGTGAATCATTGTTAACTTATTTTACCCTACTTTTTAAATGAGGACGTATGTACTTGGAATAGAGAGAACCTATATGACAACAAGTAATACGGTTTGATAAAAGACGGAGTCCAAAACATCCTCATGAACTAGAGGAGCGTCTATACGGGGAGTCAAAGATGAAAAGCTATTGTGACATTTAAAACATACTTCTACAATATTGGAAATTATTAATATCATTTATTTTTTAACAGCGATTTATTTCGCATTTTTGAACATTTATTAATCAGATAATTCCACTGAAAATATGTTGGCTAACATTAAATAAAATAAGGTGCTGAGACCGCAGGGTGGTTTTTGTGCATGCACATTCCACGTCTAACTTCCAGAAACAGGCTTAGTAGACATAAATGAGCCCCAAAGCTGTCTTTAAAGTTATAAAATAATCTGGATTTTAAATTGTTTCTTGAAGTAATATTTGTTTAAACAACTAAATAACAGGGAGAGAGCTAGGCTGAGTTTGCAGAAGTAAAGTTGAACAGTTGCTCAGTTTGTCAGCTAAGACCAAAAAGGGTAGAAAAGGACACATTTTTGGCAGCCCTTCATCAAATATATAAAGTAGTGGCCACAAGGGGAGAAGTAAACAGATTAGAAGAGCTTTTGATATTTCTACATAGCAAGCAAACGGTGTAGAAAGGCAGCAAGGATGATAAGGTGCCTCTCATGTTTTATGTATCTGTGATCACAACTGATCGTAACAGAAATTAATCAATAACAAAGCCGCCGGGATGTGTGGATGACACATGCCACTGCCCCCGCCCTGCCCCCCCTTCCTTCAAACACCCCTTGCCACACTCCTCCATTCTTCACCCTCCTTCATTTTGCTCACCCAATCCATTTTGATTCGGGGGCCTGTTGTTCGCCCACGTCTAGGTGAGAGATTTTTACATCCCCTGCGTGCTTGGAGGAACTCCATATGGCCGGGATCAAAGGTGTTGCTGGGTGCGCGGTTCTGCTTGGTTGCCAGCCACCGCCGTTAATTAGAAAACAAGATCAGAGGCGGTATTAAAATCCAATTAAACCCGTATAAACAGATTGCCAAGTGATGTTCACTAATGCATTACTGAGCACCATGCAAATTTCAGTGGCAGCATTTGGCTTTACGTTCCGTGTTTGTGTCATTAAGAGTGTGTGTATTTGGGAGTATCTGAGTGTGTGTGAGAGTATGTCTATGTACGTGTCACTGGCTGGCTATTCGAGCCTCTGTGACATTGCCTGATGTTTTCCATGATACACAGCACTAATCTCATACAAACAATCAGCCAAAGCTCTATAGTGCAACAACACCTATCCACACAATACGATTGGATGATATTGCTTTTTAGAATCAAAGCATAATTGAGGATGCTGAATTATTGATCCATCATAATTGAGTTCTCTTCATTTGATTTTTATGAGAAAATAATATGATGCGCAGCAAATCCAGCAGATTTGGATAAAATGCCTGGGAGTATTCTAGTTTCATACATTCGGTCTCTACTGGCCAATCAAAGACATCAATTATAAAACAGCATACCATTTAACTCGTTTAAAATCTGACATTTGAAATGGCTGTAAGCAGATACAATCAAACCATGTCAAGGAATTGAATGAGGCACATCAAAATAAGTACATAAAATCATGTTGCACAATAAGTGGCTTCTAATCCATGAGTTCATTCTCCAGAGCAGACATACAGGGCATCTGTACCAAAGACTGACAAGTGGATGCAGCTGGTGGCCTATGGCCCGAAGCCTCCACATTATCACAGATGAGTGCTGTTAATGCTGGGCTGAATGGAGCCCCTTTTGGGATTCAAAATAGCATTCTGATTAGAAAGCCAGGAAATACACATCTGAAGTGCCGGAAATTGTCACAATGCAGAACCACGGCACATTTGGCACAGTCTCAAGCTGGGTATAGTGGAGTGGGATGTTAATGAAGGGATGTGCCACAATTAAACCCATTTAGATGTCAGTCTCTTCAGGACATACTCTTCAAGGTCATGGGTTGGTTGAAAGTTTTCAGCAGTATATGATTATTAACCGTAGTTTCATTTTTTGTTTTTTACTGATGGTTTAGTTGTTTTTGGTTAAATGGTTTTGAGACAGTAAAATAGTGACACCATCGAAATACGCTCAGAACAGCATTCTACTGAGGACTAGGACTACAACAGTCAGGCAAAGAGTGGATGAAAGACTGGCGTAGAAATGCTGTGGAGGGATGATCTGATGTAGGGCAGCTGGGTAGACTGTGCAGGTGGAGTGGATGAAGTGCAGTCAGTAGGCCTTGCCGGGAACACACTCACACATACACGAAACACAGGCGGCACAGCCAGGCCGTGACAGTTTTCTTTTCATAAAAACTATTTAAATATTTAAACATTAAGTTGACCACGGAGTTAAACAAAGCACTCAACAAAATGACACACAACTGAGAACTGTGCAGAGGAATGCCTCCACGTGTCAGAAGGGGGATAAGTGGGAAACGGACCACTTAAAGAAACCGCTATGCTAAGCTCTCTGCTAGGCTTCCATCTCAACATCTAACTTTACCCAGCACATAGACTACAGAGGACCACCACTGTGTCCCGTGGTTTAAAAACATCCCGGCTAAATGTGGGGAGATTGTTGGCACTTTAAACACAGCCATCAAATGATGGAGAGTTGAGAGCAAAGTGCACGAGGACAATAGGATGAGTTGCTAGTTCAACCTGAATTAGGCCTCCAAGATGATCAAATGAGTGTAGTTTTGTGTTTAAAATAACGTTAACAATTAACAGCAGTATAAAATACACGCTTTCCAAAGTGATTAATCATTACATGTACAATTCCTTAGAAGAAAAACAAACATTAACTTTGTAACATTACCAACATTCATTAATCGCAATTAATTGTGATTAATGAATATCAAAATGTGCGATTAATTAGTTGAAGTTTTTTTATCTATTGGCAATACGAGAAATTACAAAAAAAATGGCACTGCATACGGTCAGCGCAAAACGAAGCAATACTAGGAGAAAAAAACAAGGCTCTCATCTCCCAGAAGTGAGGGAATCACCTCAACAATTCCATACATTCTTTGTTATTACCTTAAGGCCGGCGCACGCTTCTGTGTTTGCGTGTTGCGTTGACGGACTAGTTTCAATTCATGGTTCAAAAAGGCTTGCGTGTGTTGCAAAGCAATTCACCGCCAGAACATCAGGCGGAATAACGTTTATTGTCGAAGACGACCTACAGTACTTTGTGTTCAAAATGCTTTATAAAAATGCATTCATAAACACATACCGTACGTCAGGGGTCCCCAACCTTTTTCTTGTGAGGACCACATTACTGTTCCCTTCTTTGATGGGAGGCCGGGGTCAGTTTGTGATGACTAGCGGTTGCAGGACGGGCTGACGGGGCGGTGAGCGACTTCCACATATGCTCGGGGGCGTCCATATGCTAGCGCATAACAAGCTAATTAGCATTAGCATTCGTTTCGGTCCTCTTCCGCAGTAGCATGTGTGACGTTGAGTAATTTACTGTTCGATGGCACGCGACCGACTGGTACTGCCTTCGAGAACGACTGGTAGATCGCGATCTACATATCGCGCACCCCTGGCCTACATATTTTCTTTTTCATCTTCGCAATTTTGGAATCCCGTCTCGGGCCCGCGGACCGCTGGCGTACGTCTTAGGTCAGTCAATAATCTAGTTTGATTTGAGCTCGTCTCAAACAACATCAAATCAATACCTAACTGATCATGGACAGAGGACAGAGGGCATACTAATTCGTATAACAAATAACCTCAAAGAGTCTCCATTGATCTTCAATTAGAAATAGCATAGTCACCTGTAGCAAACCCACAGCAGCCCGTTTCAGCAAAAGAACAGAAACAGCGGCCAGCGTTTCCACTTTGAATCTTTTGGAATCATTATTTGTGTACAATTTATTCCTTAGAGAACAGGAGACTTCATCTTTAAAACCGGTATTGTAACAAACATCTTTTTTTCCTTTCAGGCAAAGGGACAAACAATGACCCACAAGGGAGAAATAGTAATTACCTCTGCCAAGGTGCCCACATCACACACCTGTCACAACCCATCAAAAACGAGGGAGTTCTCCCTCAGTGACCCTTCAGCTTTCATAGTCTACCCTCTTTTTCAGCTCACCTATTAAGATATAAAAGGGTCAGCCCCCAGACGGATGCATCCTTTACCCTCCTTTACACACTCATCTCTGACATCAACGCTGGCTGTGTTCTCTTTATTTCTTACTTTGTACCCATTGGCATCAAGAATATAAATAAATACTAAATACTAAATACTATAAATAAATAGTTTGTAATAATAATAATTTGTAATAATAATAATTCAATTTCTTGACGGTGACATTTAATTTAAAAGAAAATGAATTTATCCCTTACAGGTCATAGTAAACAACTTATCTACATCCTACACAATTTAACGAATATCAGATAAGATCAGTTTGAGACACACAATACACAGATCAAAGGATTTCCTTGTTTGAGTGGATAGAAGCACTACTATAAAACATACTGCATGAAGCTGTGCTTGTATGCTTGTATGCAGTATTTTAAATTAATTAATGTATATATTGCTATATTTTGCAATTTGGCATCTGGCGTCCTGCCCTGCACGAGTTGACATGAAGATGGAATCTGGTTTGACTTCACCTGTGGTACACTCAGGCCTAAACAAACATTAAATGATAAAAATGATTAAAAGCAGTGACTTGAAAGGAAATCATTTACTCATAACATTCATATATATTCGTGTTTGAGAGTTATTTCTTCAAGTGCTATATGGCAGCCTCTTAAGATAATGAAACTGAAATAAAATCCCAAGGGGAAACAATCCAAGTTTCATTTATAGTCATTCACATCAGTGTGATTTCCTTTCAAGAGATTTGATCATTTATTGCCTAATTTACTCATTTATCCGCCTTATCTCACAAACTCAATTAGAGGTGCACAAAGAACAAAAATTCCCGACGTTTGAGTACCTCTTTGAGTTAAGAAAACATGTTCAATAAATACACAGCCGAAATGGAGGAGGCATGATATTCCATTACCCAGTACAATTACTTAATTTTTTACTTACCAATTCGCAAGATTTAGACAGACCAGTGTTTAAATGGTCCAATTGCCTTGTGATTAACGCACAACAAAAGAATGTGATGGCTTTAAGAAGCTGCAGGAGAAGCTGCCCAGTGAAAGATGGCTGTATGGCATTCTCTATAATTAAGCAAGTCTGAACTTGATGAAAGTAGATCACACTGGCGGGCTACGGCTTCACAGCCAGTTTGTTTTTACGACATAATTACAGTCCAAATCAAATGAGAAGATTTAATATTGCAACCCAACAAACATGCACCCAACGCCAACAATGACACTGACCCCCCTAAGGGAAAGTGTGCACGTGTGTGAGCGTGTGTGGGGCCGGTCAGGCGACAGGAAGCCGACAGCGAAGAAGCCCCCCCTTCACGAGGGCTACCTGTGTCTCGGTGCCTCTGGGAGGTCTGACTCCATTGGAATTTAACTGACTTTGGAACAGAGGGTAGAAAAAAAGAGAAAAGAAATTTAAAAAACTGAAATAAAAAGGGAGGGAGGGTGGAGATGAGAGGTAGAGAAAGTTTATTTGGGTGAAGTTAAAGAAGTATAAGCATGCTCGGGAGAGAAAACAGAGAACAAAGAAGTGACAAGTGAAAATAACTACACAGGGTTATGATGTTAAGAACAATGCTATGCATGGTGAGGTGACTGACAATGGATAACATAAAGATAAAAATGGTTTACGTCATTTTACAATAGAAGCCAATAATACCCCTATTAACCAGGAAAAAGAAAAGAGAAAAAAAAGATATTAGATACGTATATAATTATACAAGCCAGAATGAATTGAATGTGATGGGCAGGATTTACCATCTTGCAGGGCAAAGCCCAGTCTGTGTGCTGGATGGGCCGAAACATAGATTAGTAACCGTAACTGCCAAAATATAGAAAATATTTTTTATAAGAATACTTGATCCTTGAGAAATCCGTCGCAAGTCAACTATGTGACTTTCTTCAGAGCAATGCTTTGTTCGAGGACTTTCAGTCCGGATTTCGAGTGCATCATAGCACAGAAACAGCCCTGGTGAAAATTACGAATGATCTCCTACTTGCATCGGACCAAGGACTTGTCTCTTTTCTTGTCTTGCTGGACCTCAGTGCCGCCTTTGACACCATCGATCATCGTATCTTGCTGCAGAGACTAGAACATTTGATTGGTATTAAAGGAACTGCACTTAGCTGGTTTAAATCCTATTTATCGGATCGATCCCAGTTTGTGCTTGTAAACGGAGAATCCTCGAAGACCACCAATGTTGGTCACGGAGTCCCACAAGGTTCTGTGCTTGGACCCATCTTATTTACCCTTTATATGCTTCCTTTGGGCGACGTTATCAGAAAACACCGCATCAACTTCCATTGTTACGCAGACGATACTCAATTGTATCTGTCGATCAAGCCAGAGGAGACCGAACAGCTCGTTAGACTTCAAGAATGTCTTGGAGACATCAAAACTTGGATGACCTGCAACTTCCTGATGCTAAACTCAGAAAAAACAGAAGTTATCTTGATAGGCCCAGAGCGCCTTCGAAGTCAGCTGTCACGTGATACAGTTTCTATGGATGGAATTTCTCTGGTATCCAGCAGCATCGTCAAGAATCTTGGAGTTCTCTTCGACCAGGATATGTCCTTCAACTCTCACATAAAGAATACTTCAAGGACCGCCTTTTTTCATCTACGTAATATATCGAAAATCAGGAATTTCCAAGGTGGTCTCAAGGTGATGCAGAAAAATTAGTTCATGCATTTGTTTCCTCCAGACTGGACTACTGTAATTCTTTGTTTGCAGGGTGTTCTTGTAAATCTCTTAAGCCTCTTCAGTTGATTCAGAATGCTGCAGCACGTGTATTAACAAGAACTAATAAAAGAGACCATATCACGCCTGTATTGTCTGCTTTGCACTGGCTCCCTGTTAAATCAAGAATAGAATTTAAGGTTCTTCTCCTCACCTACAAGGCGCTTGCTGGTGAGGCACCTTCTTATCTTAAAGAGCTTGTAACACCGTACTGCCCTGCAAGGCAGCTGCGTTCTATAGATGCTGGGTTACTTGTTGTTCCTAGAGTTATTAAAAGTAGGATGGGAGGCAGAGCCTTCAGTTATCAAGCTCCTCTTTTGTGGAACCAGCTTCCACTTTCAGTCCGGGGGGCAGATTCAGTCAGCTCCTTTAAGATAAAGCTTAAAACTTTCCTCTTTGATACCGCTTATATTTAGGGCTGGCTTAGGTTTGCCTGGACCAGCTCTTAGTTACGCTGCTATAGGCTTAAACTGCCGGGGGACTTTTTAGGACACACCGAACTCCTCTCTCTCTCTCTCTCTCTCTCCCCTTTTACTAAAATCCACGTTGCATTAATGCACATGACTAATTCAGCTCCTTCCCGGGAGTTCTTTGTGCTTTCTCGCCGAGCAGGTCTCTGCAGATCGTAGTCCGGTCAGGACCCTGGTCCTGACTCTGGCCGTGGCCCTGCTGGCCTGCTGCTGCTATCATCATCATCGTCATCATCATCATCATCATCATCATCATCATCATCATCATCATCATCATCATAATTTTAAATATGATTCATATCACTATTACCCTTTCCTAAAATCTTTGCTTTCCCTCCCCACAGTCTTCTGTGGATGGTGGTTCGATCTGACGGTGGTGGCCCCTGCAGTGGTCCTGTCATACATCTGACCGGCTACTTGGAATTCTTTGATTAATTTCTGTTATAGAAATTGAATGTATTCTACATCTGTATGAGTCATTCTGTACACATGACATCCATTGCAGTCTGTCCATCCCGGGAGAGGGATCCCTCCTCTGACGTTCTCCCTAAGGTTTCTTCCCTTTTTTCCCTGGAAGGGTTTTTTTCATTTTTTGGGGAGTTTTTCCTGTGCCGATGTGAGGGTCTTGGGACGGAGGATGTTGCATGTGTACAGACTGTAAAGCCCTCCGAGGCAAATTTGTAATTTGCGATTTTGGGCTATACAAAATAAAATGAATTGAATTGAATAATAAGATAATTGAGGCTGGAATAAGATTTGCAATTTGGCAATTTTCACTTGAATATCTACCGATAGAAATGTTATAATAGAATTAGGGCTGTCAAAAATAGTGCACTAACGGCGTTAATTAGATGTTTGCCGTTAATTACGTCAATTTTTTTAACGCATTTCACGCATGCGCAGTGTGACAAATTATTCAGGTCAGGAATGTGTCCGAAATGCGGTTGTGGTTGGACTATTATAACAAATAAATCCTCCTCCTGGCGACTTTTGTGTCAAAAGCGACAAGAGACAAATCTAGTGACATGTATACAGCATATTTCTCATAATTTAAACAAGTCTCCTGATCGTATCGCTCTCTCCCCCTTCCGCCTGCTGCGCTGTGGATGTGTGTTTGTGTGAGAGAGAGAGAGACAAGGGCGTAAATCCCAGAGGGGGTCAGGACCCCCCCATCTAAGGGTTATCCCCCCCTAGAAATATCATTAAAACAATGGTGTGTATTGTAAATAACATAATTATAAATATTTAGAATATCTGTGTAAGAAGTAAAACAATACAAACCCCCAAAAACGCTTTTTAAGTTTCGAAACATTTTGAGTCCCCCCTCCCTTGCCTCACGGTGGTCTGGTCCGCTGCCTGCTGCACGTTAGGATCTAGCGCTATGCGATCTGCACTCGTCTCTCAGTCACATGGTAATGAAGGGAACGTAGTAAGTAGGCGGTCTAAGGCTATTTTATTCACATTAAACATCGGATGAAGTTTTTATTTTCTCAAATACAAATGATGCAAATTGATACAAATGAGTAATTAATGAATTAGTCATGACAAAAAAGTCCACTATGCTAGTGTAATATAATGTAATGTTACCCAGCTTATTTAATGGCTTGTTGGATATGCCCCCACTACAACTAGCTAACATTATTATTTGTGTCCCCTTCAAAAATTGCTCTTCAGAAATGTTATGTTTATTGTCCCCACCTACTGTTGGATCACATTTACGCCCATGGAGAGAGAGAGGCAGACTGCTCAGCGCACTTTTTGGGAGTTTTACCTTCCAACGCTCCCGTTTTTTACCCCTATCACCCGGACACCTCACAGTTTGTTACTTCTCCCGGGAAACGTCGCATATGTGGATTAATCATGATTAATCCACTGAAAACTCTGATTAATTTGATAAAAAAATTTAATCATTTGACAGCCCTTAATAGAATATATAACATCACATCTTAGTTTATGAAATCACTTAGGTTACGTGACGTTGGTAACCGATTTTGTGTTTTAAATACATATAAGACGCTAAAAAGACGCTATAAACTGCTCTTAGTTATAATGTAAACTGTGTCACGCATCCGCCCGTAGTTATTAGTAAAAGTCACTTTAATGACTTAACTTTCACACTTGGTTGACGCTGGGACGGTTTAATACATAGTTTATACTTCATATTATGAACAGAAATGAATCAAAGTGAGCTCAGGCAGATCAAATTAAGTAAGAAGTTTATCTTCCTTATCTCCAGGCTACAAGGATAGAGCCTAGCGACTTTGAGACACATCTACTG
The DNA here is from genome assembly GCA_021346845.1 of Apeltes quadracus. Classification (NCBI taxonomy): domain Eukaryota; kingdom Metazoa; phylum Chordata; class Actinopteri; order Perciformes; family Gasterosteidae; genus Apeltes; species Apeltes quadracus. The sequence goes on along the minus strand of CM037934.1, from coordinate 2,476,637 downwards.
TCTGCGTCTCCCTTTATCCTGTGCCGGTTCGTCTAGTTTACCATTGCCAAATCTTGCTATTGTTTTTTGTACTTTGTTTCGTACGGGGTTTTTTTTCCTTTTCCGAGATCGACTTTGAGTTTGGCCCTTTTGTAAATAAACTTATTTTGAACCTTGTCTCAGGAGTTGTGCATTTGGGTTTGGGGCCATTGTCCAGTCGTGACAGAACTAACTGGCCAGCATGAACCCAGCTGACTCAGACCACTTGAATGCAACCATTTTCTCCCAAGGCATCTGCCTTAACCAGCAGAAGGATCAGTTGTCCACCCTGCAACGCGGTGTGAGCTGACAAAGGACCAGGAGGAATTAACGTCCGGCAGTGACGGCACAGGTGAATCAACTGCATAATCAGATTCCTCAAACGCTCACTCATCTGACTCAATGCCCCTCAGCCTTGCATGCTTTGGCGCCTGTCTCCTCACCTTGATTCAAATTTTCCCGTGACTCCAAGAAGATCAAATCATTGAAGGTTGTCCGCCACCGCATGCAGGAGAGGAACCAGGACATCTAGTGGCAGCGTGCACAGCAAAATAGAAGACCCACCAGGTGAAGAGCCAACACCCCCTGGCTCAAGAGACACAATTCACTGGTGTTTAGGGAGGGTTATAAGTCGGGGAGGGGGTGGGTGGGGTTAGGTGCTGACCGCAGCAAAGTAGAAATTGGCGTTGTTACTTACCTTGGCTTGGCTTCCGCCCCTTGTCACACTGACTTAATCGACCTGCCTGACATGACCTCCATTCCCAGCTGCTATCAGGATCCCGAGGAACTGTGTAAGTAAGGACACGTCTCTATCACCCCACCAACCTTACGACTGTCCCATTGACCTTGCCCTTGGGGCATTGATTCCAAAGGGGAGACTTTATTCTATTCCCAGACTTGAGAAAATAACCATGACCGATTACATTGTGGCTTCATTCTAAGCAGGACTCATATGCCCCTCATCGTCCTCAGCAGGACCAGGGTTCTTTTTTGTGGGGAAAAAGGACGGTTCCCTGAGATCTTGTATTGACCATGGACCATTAAATGACATTACTATTAGAAATCGGTACCCTCTGCCCCTCAGCCTTTAAACAACTGCAACAGGCCAAGATTCTCACCAAGCTAGACCTGCGAAATGCTTATCACCTGCTCCGCATTAGAGAGGGCGAGGAGTGGAAGACCGGCTTTAACACTCCTTCCGGCCACTACGAGTACTTTGTGATGCCATGCGGCCTAACCAACGCTCCGGCGGTGTTTCAAGCCTTGATCAACAACGTGCTCAAGGAGTTCCTAAACCAGTTTGTATTTGTCTATCAGGTCGTCCAGCGCCTGCTGGAGAACCAGCTTTATGTTAAAGCGGCAGAGCTCAGGTTAGCCAGGACCATCCCTTAGATAAGCAGCTATAGGCCTAGACCACAGAGGGACTCTTCAGGAAACAAAAAACTCATCTCTCTTCTTCTCTCTCTACTTTTATAATGATTCACATCTCATTAATTTACATCAATAACTCTACACATGCTTTCTCGCCATGGATCATGGTTCTATCTGGACCCTGGTCCTGCTGCCGCTATCATTTTATTATTAGACGTATTACTATTACTGCCATCATGAACCCATGATCATAAATATAATTCTGTACATGTGACATTCATTGCATTCTTCCCATACCGGGAGAGGGATCCCTCCTCTGCCGTTGTCCCTGAGGCTTCTTCAGGTTTTTTTTTTTTTCATTTCTTCATTTTGTGGGAGTTTTTCCTTTGCCGATGTGAGGGTTTCGGGAGTTAGGATGTCACATTTGTGCAGACTACACAAAATAAAATGAATTAAATTGAATACACAAACACACGTACGGTCTACTCTGTACACGTACCACTACACACACACATATATACACACACACACACTCTCTGCATGCACTGTGCTTGTTGCTATTGAATGGCCTGGAGTCTCAAGCAAGGACAGGCTTGACTGCTGTTTGCCTGATATCAAGAAATACCTGATGGGTTCCCACACTCATGCCAGGACTCATTTATAAAGCACAAAGTTGTCAACATCTACAGTAGACATATAAGATGTTAGTCTCACTCTTATTTCTAAGAACAAGGAAGTTGATCTTGCAGCAAAAAGCACCTTCACACGCTCCTTCCAAGTTCCAAGTTTTGGAACGTGAAAAATAATTGCTCCAATTCTGATCAACATGGTCCATATGAAGAGAAAGGTGTGGAAGTTTAAATTGTGCTATGATTTAATCCAGCGGTCGCGACCCATATATGGCTCTTTCGGTGACACCACCGAGTTGAAAAAAAATTGTACGACACACGCATTTAAACCCGGTCGCACGCCACACCTTGAGAAATTGATTTCTGAGCCGCGTAGGTTCCTCTTTAACCGTTGTGTCCTCCCCCGCCCCTTTGTCGGCCGTAGCGCGCTGCCCTGAGTCGACCACAAATTAGTTCATGCATTTGTTACTTTTGGATAAGATTACTGCTATTATGTATTATGGAGGCTACTCTAATAAGTATCTTAAGTTGATTCAGAATGCTGCAATTACAATTTACAATTTAGGAGTACAACAATTACGATTGTATTACTCCTTGGTATATCAAGAATAGAATTTAAGGTACTTCTACTTAATGACAAGGCACTATCTGTTCTGGCATTGTCTTATTTTAAGGAGCTTATACTACCATATTGCCCTACTAGAGAGCGGTGCTTCATAAATGCTGGGTTACCTGAGGTTCCTAGAGTCTTAAAATGTAGGATGGAAGTCAGTCCCTTCAGTTATCAAGGTCCTCCTTGGAGGAACCAGCTTCCGCCTTCAGTCCGGCGGGAAGGCACTTGGTGTCACAGGCTCTGCTCTCTTCCTTCTCTCGTCTTACCTTGATGGCCTGCATCTACCGGGTAACTTGGAGAGGATCTGTGTCGGAACCTTGTCCTCCTACTGTCACGGTTTGGTCTTGTTCATGTCTTGTTGTGTAGTTTCATGTTTCTGGTGTCCCTGGGGAACTTCACTTCCTGCCTTGTTTTCCCTTGTGATCGTCTGAGTGATTCCACCTGTGTCCAATCACCTGCACCTCCGTTGTGTATTTAAGCTCTGTGAATCCGTCGTCCAGAGTCGCGTCAATGTCTCTTGTTGGAGTGTCTGTCGAGTTCGAGTTCGAGTTCGAGTTCGAGTTCGAGTTCGAGTTCCTGTTCCTGTTCCTGTTCCTGACCCTCGTCTGAGTTGTGTCTTTTTGGAAATCCCGGGTTTGCTTTTTGGAGCTTAAAATCCCTTTTTGTTTGAAAGTCTGCATTTGCGTCCTACCTCGCCACATCGCCCGTTGTGACACCTACTACTGGAGTTCCTCAGGGTTCCGTCCTGGTTCCCCTCCTCTTTTACATTACCATACATTACATGTCATTTGGCTGATGCTTTTATCCAAAGCGACTTACAATAAGTGCATTTCAACCATAGGGATACAAACTCAAAGAACAAGAAAGTACTCTTTTAACAAAAAAGGAGATTTACAACATGTTATAGATAAGAGCCAATATAAGTACAATTTAAGAGCCAATACAATGTAAGTGCTGCAATTTGTTTAGTCAAGGTACAGTCTGAAAAGGTGTGTCTTTAGGTTGCGGCGAAAGATGTTCGTTCCACTATTTCGGGGCAAGGACAGCAAAGATTCGTAATCTTGTTGAGTGTTTTGCTCTCAGTGAGGGAGGAACAAGCAGTTTGGCAGATGCAGTGCGAAGTGCACGGGTTGGGATGTCTCTCTCTACTCCAACTCTCTCGACTCTGTCATTCACTCGCATAGCTTTATCTACCACAGCTATGCTGATGACATCCAACTAATTCTCTCCTTCCCTCACTCGGACACTTAGGTTGCAGGACGGATCTCTGCCTTTCCGACTGACATCTGTCATTGGATGCCCGCTCACCATCTAAAAATCAACCCTGACAAGACTGAACTACTTCTCTTTTCGGGGAAAGATCCTCCTAACCAGGACCCGACTGTTAACTTTGGCAACTCTGTGTTAACGCCGACTTTGACTGCTAGGAACCTCAGTGTGACGCTTGACAGCCAACTCTCCCTGAATCCCAACATTACAGCGACAACACGATCCTGTAAATACAGACTCACTGAGAAGGGGTGTTTCAGTAGCACTATATCGCTCAAAACAGCATTATGTTCCCGGAAAGGGAAGTGAAAGGTAGTTGGGAAGGTGGTGAAGAGAAGAGAATGCACAATGAAGTAGGTTTCTGGTACTTTTTTTTAGATTAGATAGATTTCTTTGGGGATCATTGGTTGTGTCAGTTGGTGGTCATTCGTTGAGTTGATTAACAGGGAGGGATGTGTTGTTGCCATGTCAACAGGTTCCTTCCATTCATGGTCAGAGGGTGGATCTGAGTGACAGGTGATGGAGGTTATAACGAAAAGAGTTGATTTTGGTCATATGAGGATGTATCAGAGTCGGTATGTTTTTATTCTGTGCAGCATTAATATCAGCCAGGAGTAGAGTATTTGATAATCAATTATACCAGTGGTGATTAAACAAAATATTCAACAAGTTATGATACATTCAAGTTCTCAATCAAAACGTTGCTTATTGACAGGGAAAGTACCTCTCCATCTTCACCATATGTGGTGTCTTCCAATGGGAATAGCCCTTACTTACCTTCTGTATTTCTCTGTGCTATTAGAGCAGAAGAGAAAAAGGTGACAACCTCATTTATTCTCTTACTACAGTTATCAGAAAACTGACATGTTTATTGCAAAACCTGTGGTTTATTCATAAATGTATGTTTTTTGTTAATCACAATGTTGGAAGACAAGGAGTAAATATTCAAACTGAGAAGTTGCTTCCATCATAGCGCAATTGCAACATTTATTGAAGTGTTGGCTTTCTTGTATTGATTTTTCAACACATTACAAAAATACATATATGCTCAAACCAGCAGATCCACTGTTCGAAAATCACTTTTTTCACAATGATACCCCCCTCCTCTCACCAAAAACATACAGGGAAACTGTTTTGTACAAAGAGTGAAAGTGAAAGTTGTGAAAAGTTAAATATTAAAATGTATTTAAAATTACAGTTGTAAGTGCCTTCACAAGACCTTCAACCAACCATGATGAAAAACAAAAGCCAATGTTCATGAATATCTCATATTTTTGATTTCTGCTCAATGCATTGCATTTCCCTGCCCAAAGTTCTTCCTTTAGGATCATCTCATTCATGTCATTCTGCTTTTTTTTAATCTTTTTTTTACATCCATGGAGAAGAGCTTCACCACACTAACAACAGGAAATTCTCTCAAAAGAAAAAGGAGAAATTAAATAAAACAAATGAGTACCATTTTTATAAAATAAAATAAAAAATAATCTGGTATGATTCTGCACTATTACATTTAAAAAATTGTCCTGCCATACAGTGAAAAAGTAATCATACAGAAACCTATTAATTAAGATAAAATCCCTTCACCATGATAATCATACAAACCTTTTATGGCATCCAAAACATTTCAAAGAACATTGGCAAAAACAATATTTTGTCATCATTTAAACACTTACACAGAGTATTGTATTAATGGCGTACTTCAACTCTGTAAACAAAATGAGGGCCTGAATGTTCAGGTATGATTGGGTCTCTGTCAGTGTTTCACTGTTGCTTTATGTCACGCAGATTTATTCCTCCTTTTCCACTTTCACTGGAATGAATACACTCAAATCGACAACACGGTTGTGATTTTTGTTCTCATGGTGTAGCCGAAACATGTGTAAGCAAGCGTAAAGCACTCTTCAGCCAATCTAACTTATTATGTCAATTCACTGTTAAAATATTGAACTAGCTTATGGAGAACTGCTATGGCCTCAACATCATATCCTATTGAAAAAAAGGGCAATTGGCATTAAACATAGAGTATCATCTTGTTGTTTTTAGCAAAAAAAATGGTGCAGATAAAAAAGACAATAAGCTAAAGTAGCAATTTAAACTTGTGAAAGTGAAGACGATTGAGAATAGTACTAAAATAGAAGATGTAGTCCTTTCACGTTGTTTTGTCATCTCCCTTCCTCTCATGTTTTCTCTGTCCCTGATAGTCCATTACAAAATGTGGCCAATGTATGTGAATTTGGGTGAAAAAGAACACACAATTTTCATATGCTTTTCTCAGTTTCAATCTTTTCATTTTGACCATAAGAATAGAGCCTACTAAGGTCACGCGCTCCTCCTCCTTGCAATTGTGCTCAAAATGATAATAACTCATAAAATAGCTCTTTTCTCTCTCCAACAGATTAATTTTTGGACCAACAATGTGTAAAAAAAAAAATGTGATGCCCAAAAGTCACTAACATGGACACCGTCTCGATATCTGTTACCGGGAGTTAAAACAAATCACTTTTTGAGGCTTTTCAAAGCAGCTCCAATGCATAAATCTGAACTAGTGAACTGTGAAAAGAAACCATCAGAGAGAGAGGCTTAGAACACACTGTGTTGAGCAGAACACACATGCTAACACATATGATAGGAACTGCATTTGGAAGCATTTTGTGGATCCTAAAGGGACAGGGGAGGCAAACCCCGGGTCATGACTCAGCAGACACAACAAGGAGATGGAGATGAATCAGAAAGTGTTACAATTGTTCAAGTAGCTTTACTTCAACAAACTGCCTTTCAGTAAGCACACACAGGTAAGCTCAAACAAATGGGTCTAATAAAGCAATAATGAATGGTCGTTACACTTAGCATATTCTGCGAGCGTGTTCTGTGGAAGCAGCCGGTCTTCTGATTGTTTAGTTTTAGTCCGTCTTTCACGTACAGTCAGGGCTACTTTAACATAGTAAAAAATTAAATATTTACAAAAAAAATTAACAGGACTGTTCTCCCTCTCACAATAATCATAAGTAATCATAATTTATTCAACATATTAAATATGGTATTTAATCCTACATTGGGAATGTACTGAGCATCAGTTAAAGGTACCTCCATTAAGTGCAACCTGTATTAATGTCCTGACTCAAGCAAGGACACCAATACACTAACTGCATTTTTAAATGATTCACATGCCAATATTTCAAGGACAAATCCCCTGAATGAATGTAAAGTAATTTATCAGGTCTTTCAGAAAATGTTGGATTTTTTAAATCCAGGATAATGTTTTATTGTCAGGCTGACATTCAGTGCTTTAGGCCAGTATTAGGGAGTGGATTGTAGTCCGCTGCTGCAGTTAATATAAAAAAACAATTATTCTATTTTAAAAACTGCTTTGTACAATTTTACGCAGACATGACAATAAGCTTCCTTATAGGAGAAAACAAAGAAAATTTGTATTGAGGGATGACAGTTGTCTCATTTTAGAAAGAAAAAACAATTTAGCACATTTCAAAACTAACTCCATTTGAAATCCCACAAAGATGTACCTGCACATGCCAAATATCAATACAAAAATCCAATAAATACAGAAATTATTGCACAGTAGAAAGGCTCCATGGACAGTTTGCCAAGAAACACCATATTGTGCATTCCAGACAAGTTATCATTAAAGTTTCCCTTTGTTTATATTCTTAGGTGGCAGTTTCTGCGACAAGAGAAAAAAAGATTAACATCGATCAGTCTCCATTTTTTAAAGAGAGAGAGAGAGAGATTATCCAGCCCAGTAGCCTAGCTGAAGAAGTGGTACCAGGAATTTTTGTGTGTACATGTGTGTGTACTTTTTTTTACGTGTGTGCTATTGTTTGCCTGTGTGCACTGTAGGCTGATTAACAAACGGCTGCTGGCTCAGCCTCTGTCCGCCTGCTCCAGTTTGACCTCACTGGCCATCAAGTGTTCGCCATGCCATTTCTTCATGTGTTTCTCCAGTGTGCTGTAGACGCTAAAGGGCATGTGGCAGATGTCGCAGCGGTACACATCCTTTCCGAATTGCCCGTGGGTCTTCATGTGGCGCGTCAGCTTGGAGCTCTGGGCGCAGGCGTAGCTGCATAGGTCACACTTGTAGGGCCGCTCGCCTGTGTGGCTGCGTCGGTGCACCGTGAGGTTGCTGCAGTTCTTGAACACCTTGCCACAGTACTCGCAGGTGTCATTCCTCCTATCCTTAGAGCTTGGGGGCCTGCCAGGTCCAGGTCCCCGCAGGAGGTGAGGAGTGCTGCTGCCGCTGCGGCCAGAGGCGCTTCCTCCTTCCATTATCTCCCCGGGCGGGGTGGAGAAGCGGAGGCTTCCTGTCTCTGAGGATGAGTGCTCGGAGGAGGTGCCGAACGGCGACTGACGGGAATCTGTGAATCCCAAGTAGGGTTCTCTGATGAAGTGGCGTGAAGCGGCGTAGCCTGCCAAGCAGCTGAGAGTAGACATTCTCCGGCGAGATGAGAGGTAAGGTCGGAGGAAGCTCCAGCTGTTCCTTCTCTATTTTGATCCTCTTGTTGTTAGAGGGGTTTGGGCTGGTGATGGGGGTGGGACGACGCTGGAACAGCCCAGGGAAGGAGTCTGCTTCAGGTACACTGATCCTACCGTTCATGACAGGCCTCTGCTCCACGTGCTGATCCCGCTCTCTGTCCTGCTCCCTCTCGTTCTCTCTTTCTTCACCCCTTTCTGCAACATCTCCATTCAGCTGTCTCTCCAGGCCTCTCTTGTTAGGGTTAAGTCTGAGGTGATTGTCCAGATGGTTGTACTGGTGCATGATACCTACCCCGCCACTGTCACTTACTCTATCCCCACCCAGGGGTTTCTCCCCGAGACATTGTCTGGAGCCATTCTCCCTATTGTGGCTGAAGTCTTGGGAGTCTTCGCTTAAGTTTGAATCTGGCCGACCGTTCCTCAGTTCTTCCTCCTCTTCCTCTTCCTCCTCTTCTTCTTCCTCCTCTTCTTCCTCATCCTCTTCATTGTCCATCCCCAAGCCTCTTGAACTTCCCTCGATATTCTTTTCTTCACCCTCTCCTCCCTCTCCTCTATTTCCCTGTTCTGGGGAGCCGCCCAAGGACCCAGACTTGTTGTGCATATGTGTCTTCATATGCCTTTTAAGCTTGCTTGCCTGGGAACAGGCGTGGTCACATAGATGACACTTGTACGGCCTCTCTCCTGTGTGGCTGCGTCTGTGGACAATGAGGTTGCTCTGGAACTTGAAAATCTTTCCACAGAATTCACAGGATTTGGATTTCCCCGGGGTCTGGTTTGGACCTTGGGTGTCAGGAGGGCTGGAAGACCCGTGTCCCCCCTGAGAGGTGGGTTGCTGCGGAGCATAGGTGAGAAATGCCGGGGGCTTGGCACCAGGCTGGAAAAGCGTTGGACTCAGCAAGCGGTGCATTGGCGGCACACGGTTCGGTGAGAGAGGAGGAGTGGGCCCCCCATTATTGGTCGTGTTGCCTGCCAGTTCTCTGAGACGACGGGAGAAGTCCATGGAAGGAGGCTCCATGGGGGTCATGCGCATCACCCTCTCAAAGGCGCTGGGGTGCTGTGACAGCAGCCCCATCTCTTCAGGGCCCAGCCGCTCCAGAGGGGGTCTCGGGGGTGGGGGAGGGCTGATGAAGGGTGGCGTTGCAGGCAGCCGGGTTTCCATGTACCCTGGGGGAGGGTGGTGTTCCCTGAGCAGAGGCGCAGCCATGCGCAGGAGGTGAAATGGGTTGTTGGTGTCACCAAGGAAAGTGGGGAGAGGGGAGCGGGGCAGAGCTTCAGTGCACGGGGGTGGAGGCAGAGCCAAGCGGGGAGTGAGGGAGTAGTTGACCGTGTGGTGGTCCAGGTAGATGCGGATGCCATGAGTGTGCTGAGCATGCTGAAGCAGGAACCAGGCGCTGGTGAAGGTTTGCTTACAGGTAGTGCAGATGTAGCTGGATGGCTCATCTTTATCTGTAGGACAAAAGAAAGGAAATCACAATCAATATCATAAAACACTTTCGTACTTCATTGGAGTCAATATTCCTCAGCAAGGCTGCCGTGCCAGCGGAGTAAAATCAACTGTAGCTTAAGCATAGTTATATAAATGTTGTGTTTTGTTCTACTTATGAGGGTTTTCTTTGTCTGTGTGTGTGTAGGAAATGTGTCAACAGACTAATGCAGATGGCAGGTACTGCCCTAAGGCCACGACACATTATGCTAATTCTAATGTCAAATAGACTTTAATATACAGATCCACCTCGTCTACTCTGTCATTTCCACATGGAGACAGGGGAGACAGCAATGGGGAAAAGCACAAAAATGGGGAAAATATTGGAGAGGGGGAGTTGGTATTTGAGGGACACACTAAAGGGGAGACAGGAGAGATGATGGAGAGAGTAAACAGTAAAGACCCCTGCGATCTTAACACAGCATCCACAGGAAATAACGCTCTACGTTCCTGTTGTAATAAAAAATAGAGTAAAGTGATTTTTTTGTGACTGAACATACACTCAAACACGCACACAGACATTCCTATCACTCAGAGAACAAAATTCCCTTTTAAATTGCATGACTTAGTAATGCCAAATGAATCAGTCACTATGGAACGGCCATCTCAGGACGCTTATGAGTCATAAAAAGAGCCTCGCTCGGGATTCATCTAATTCAAGACAGGCCAGCATTGAACAAAGCATCTGCATCTGCTTTATCAGCAGCAGCTACCGCTAACAGAGTTGGTACGGTGGTCCCAAAGCCTCTATGGAGAAATGAAGACGGAGAAGTGATTTTTGCCCACAGCCTGGTGTGATCAAGAACAGAGCCCTAACAGTAAGATGGCTCCCTCAAAGCCACCCATGGTCATGGAATGTAAAAGACACATGCAGGCAGAGCAGCTACATGTGCGGCCATATTCTCTTTCCTCCCCTGTCTCCAGCTTCTCTCACAGCCCAACTCGGTACACACACACTTGTGTTGTGCAAAGAGATGAGCCAAAGCTGATGTTGGATCAGTGTTTTGTACAGGAAGTTGATTTGGCGGTGGGATTGCTTTGGCTTTCCCCAGGGGAGAAAGGGTCAAAAAAGTTAATGAGGGGCTCATTTACTGATTCTGTCTGTTTCTGTCTGCCATGAGGCCGCCTCTCTCAGTTTGTGTGGGGTGGCACATAACCTGACTACTGCTCCTAACGTGTGTGTACATTTATGTGGATGTATTTTTGGTCAGTGCATGTGTGTGTGTGTGTGTGTGTGTGTGTGTGGGAGGGGGAGGCAGGCGAGTGGCGGGCTGCTTGCCCGTGTTTAGTTTGGCGAGGCTTCACACAGCCGCTTGGCAGCCGAGAGCTGGACAGCTTAACACCTTGGACGAGACGAAGAGAGTGAAAGAGGGAAGGGAAGAGGAGGAGAGGGGGTAAGAAGAAAGGTGGAGAGGCTTTAAGGGCCAGACGCGATTAGGGATGGGTATGGTTTGGGCTTTTTCCAATACCGCTGCCTAAATGGTGCCTCAACCGATACTTACGATTTTATTGTCATGGAAAATTGGCTTATTTTCTTCAAATTAAACAATATAATAACTGTTTAAAGAATATAAATATATATAAATATAAATACATTCAAAACACTTTCATACTTTTCAACTTCAAACTATTAACAATACTGGTAAAAACAGTTTACTTACAGTGTTTCCCTTCTGTAAGAGCCAGAAGTGTATGTATTAGTTCATTTGGAATTTTTGGAATGTTAATCACTCAATCTTAGATGTATGCTCATTGTGCATGAACTAAAGATGTGTACAATATATTGGAAAGCCTTTTGTGTTAGATTGACGCTCCATGTTTGTGTTTAAGCAGGACATGATTAAAGCAGGTGCAACACAGAAGAGCTGCATTAGGCACAATAGCGTATCGTTTTTCTAACATGTTTATTATATGGACATTGATGCTGTTAAAGAAAACATGGTACAAGGTGTCAGCTTATACTACTGCATAATGAAGGACAAATCCTTGATGTTTTAGGTGTATACATTTATTTCTTACTCCTTACTTTCACTGGTTATCCGGTTTTTGACGTCATGTAGCAATGACTTGTGGGTAATTCCCTTGGGCTACGTCGCTATCTAATTCTGACTTGTGGAAAGCGTTCATAAATAGTTCAAATTGTCTGCCAGAGAGCCCTCAAACACTCAGCGATGACAGTGGGAAAGATACAAACCCTCAAGGAGTTAACAGTAAGGATGCAGATTGGGATTGGCCGCATGTCTCCCACGCGATCACACGCTGTGAGCGTGCACTGGGAAGCCCCGCCTCCTCTCGGCCAATGACTTCAGGCAGCATGACAGGGAGCGGAGCAGTGAGTGTGATTTTAATTAAGTATGAATATAAAAATTGCTTAATCACATTGTTTTTAACGTACTGGTACGTACTTCTTTAGTATTGATACACCGTCCGTGCAACATAAGTTGAGCTTCAGCTCGTGGTAATACAGCGGTCTGCCTGACATGGCAGGGACCGCTTCACCGCTGACTGGTAAGGTCAACTACCAGTTGGAATAGATACTTCACGTAGTCACTGATGCTGGACCTAATCGGCCACCATGTGTACACAGACACATACACAAAGTAATGTTCTGTAGTGAATAGGACGATAGGTTAAATGAAATGGAGTCACAGCCGGATTCATTTTGGTGGCAGGACGTTCAAAGCCTTCAAAGCGACGGGGTGATACCAGGTAGGCTTGCATGAACCAAATTGAACACAATACAGACCTAAAACTAGTTTAGGAGCACTATTCTTTGTCCTGCAAGAAAACAAGGGCGATGGGCCAGGAGGCCTGGAGGAAGTTATTAAAACATTGGCACAGGCGTTGAGCTGAGGTGGGCCAGTAATAATGCTCTCCTTCTCTCCTGGGTTATTTTTTACAAAACCACCAGGCCAATTAAGCCAGTCTTCAGGGACTGAGATCTGAGCTTTACATCAGATTTTATTATTTCCAGATTGCCTTTTATAGCCATGATTTTGCCTTAAAAAGTACAAACAAAATGCCAGTGAATGAAGGGGAGCCATGGTATTGACTGTTTGCATATGGCCAGTGTTGAAAAGTTGGTGTGAGCTTGGCAGGGTTGAACACAAGGCGTTTGGTGCAGACATGTGGATTTCTGTTTCATTTAGGAATTCACATATGCCGTCCCCCCATCCTCAGTTTGATTTATTTTTTTCTCCATTTACACTACACCTCCATTTTGGGGCCTTCATCAGATGCTCTAATCCAGAAGGATTTATATTAAGACCACATAAGAATAAGGGAAACCCACAGGCTAAGCCCTTGAAAAGACGGGCAAACTGGAGCTTCGCAGCTGACACTACATGGTAATGAAGGCTCAATAATGCCAAATGAACTCTTATGAAGCTCAAGGGAAACAATCGTGATTGGAAAATGAGTAGCCTTTGAACGCTAGCCCTAGTTCGGAGTGTGCACAGTAACGTTGCTCCCGAGACCATGCGGCCTGCGACAGAACATCTCACGCGTCACTGTGGCATTTCTGGGTTCAGGTTCGCAGTACTTCTGCAACATTCCATCAAGGGCGACGGAACGCCACTGCGACAGATTTGCATACAGAACAAAGCCGCCCGCAGGCTAGGCCGCTGGGACATAAACCGTCCCCTGCAGCCCCTCCCACACAAGCTCACGACACACACACATGCACACGCAGACACAGGAACGCGTGTGTGCACCTGTCAGGGGTTAGCTGACACCTCTGCTGCTGGCAAAGCAGCTCCTCATTAGCATGGCTGTGATCTCAGGGTCCCCAGGGGTCCTGGCCTCATCACCTCGCCCCCATCCCCATACAACAGCGCTCCTCATCTCCCATGCATCCCTTCTGCTCTTCTCCACCTTCTTCAGTGCTATGGCCCGTTTGTCATGGAGGGGGCTAATCAGGAGCCACAAGGCCGGGCAGATCAACCCTGTGTGTGTGTGTGTGTGTGCGTGTGGTTGTGTGTGTGTGTATGTGTTTCACAGGACATTGGGCGCCCAGTCTGTAAACTCCGCCAGCACTCGCTTACTGTCACACAAAGTGAGAGCTAGCGACAGAAATAAAGAAAGAAAGAAAGAGACTGTGCAGGGTGGCAGTAGCAGCCGGGGGTAAGGCCCTCACAGTGGGACTGGCTCCATGCTGAATCAAACCAGCTTCAGCCTGCTAACCAGGTACATCTGTCTGTGTGTGTGTGTGTGTGTGTGTGTGTGTGTGTGTGTGTGTGTGTCTGTGTGTGTGTGTGTGTCTGTGTGTGTGTTTCTGCAGCAAATATGACCAGCTGAAGTGCCTGAGAGAGGATTTAAAGAAACAATGCTCCTTAATGGGTTCGCTGGCGAGAAATATTTTCTATAAACTTCATTTTGGATTTCTCTCTCTCTCTCTCTCTCTCTCTCCCTCTCTCTCTCTCTCTCTCTCTCTCTCCTACTACCACTCTCCCTCTACGCCTGTCTCCCTTTCCTCCTATGTCCACACTGAGCACCTGTACAAGGAATCTGGATGCTCCACCCTGACGCTCATGCATCCTGGGATGCGGGTCAAATTAACAATAAAAGGGATCAAGCATCTTCAACAACTTGGTCACAGGCGCACACACACACACACACATTGAACGACTCCAGCTGTGTAAAAGTGTGTAAGTGGAGCAGAATCTCACGTAGCACGACTAAGGGAGCACGTCACCGCGAGCTATCCCACAAAGGACACACGGGATGATCAGTGAAAAATAACTGGAAAGGCCTCAGTCAGAAAAGACAGAGTGCCTGTCTGAGTGACTTTTGGCTCGGCTTCGGCAGTGGGAAGGAGGTTCCAGTGGTTAGGATGGGGTTTTCTCAGCCAATCGTCACTCTCGAGCGTCTACCCATTTGGGCTTCCCAGAGGCTAAGGGAGCTGTTGCTCTTTTCCGCGTGCTGTTAGTCGGATCCGATAGGATCAGACGATCAAAAAAGTGGTTGAACTTTGCTGTTCAGCCAACTAGAGCCAGACTTAGGCAGGAATCCAGACTTTCACTCATGTCGTTTCCCTGCCGTTAGGCCTGCACAAAAGCCTCCTTTAGAGTAGTTTATCTTCACTTTATCACGTGAACCTTTCCAATCTTACTGCGCACACACTGGACTATCGTATGGATGTGTTTTTATCCTGGTATCTGTGTGTTTTATAGGACTTATGGTGGGGATTTCTTTCAGGCGATTCTCAAAATTCAAAGGTTTGTTCTGTGATAGTGATTTACTTCTTTACCAGTAATATATATATATATATACTCATTCTTACACAACAGAAAACTCAAAGAGGTTCCCCTTTATCCTGACAGAAACAAAATTGTCCAGATAAATAAAGTAGTTCCAGGTGTTAAAGGGGCAAAGCCCTCATTGGCATTTCTCTAATCATCAGCATCAGCCCCTAACAAGTTACAGCGCCTGTATTTGTAGTGTAAAGTGCTGCTACATTTAAAATAACTGTGAAAAAATACAAGGTAAAGGATTAACTAACAGTAACCTCCCGTCAGTGTGCAGAGTTGAACCCACCGATAGAAACATCTGGCCCGGCCAAACTCAACTCGCAAACAGGTTTTCGTTCCGAGAGAAGAAAAAGGGGGTTTTAGAGCGTAAAGGGGTTTTTTTTGAGAGCAGAAGTTTTTTTGTTGAGACCAAAGGTTTTCATAAGCAAAACTAACAAATGCTTTTTTTTCTCAGTTTAATTATTTTTACTTAAAAATTGTATAATTTATAATTTGCTCTGAAAACGTTTTTTTGTTTGCGTAATAAAGACACAAATATACCTTCATCAAAAAAGACGAGCAGATGAAGAGGTGCTGCTATAGAAGTCCTCGGTAGCTCCCACTTTCGTCCAGAAAGTCCATTTCCAATTCGCTGCCAGTGAAAAAGGAAATTTGCTTGGACTTGTGACTGACTTCCAAATTATTTTTATAGGGTCAATCATTTTTTACAAATGGTCAACTAAACAAACTAAATGAAATCAAGCATGAGCATGAAGACAGTGCTCATCTCACCTTTGGATATGCACTATGCACTTCCATGCATGTTCAATGTACCTTTCCCATGTGTGTGTGTGTGTGAAAGTAAAAAGAGAAAATAGGAAGTGACTGTTCTTCTGTGCCTCTGTTTGTAGTGTAAGTCTATACGGTATCATCTGTGTACGTAGGCACACATCTATTCTGTGCATCTCAGGCTTCCATTCTGTGACAGGATGCTATATTCCTTCAGCGGTAGTAATGGTCCCCAGCTGGATTTTGCCCACTGGAGCCAAGCAGCCAGTCCCACTTAACTAGCAGGCCACAGGAAAATACCACCGTGGCCCTGAATGAAGCACACAGGCCCGTCCGACCCAATCAGCCTGCTATAAAACTTGCCCCTCACATACTTCAGACGCGGCACGGAGTGCATTCCGTTGATTGTGAGAGAGAGCCTGAAAATTCATGATCTAATCCACTATTACTTTTTATATGTAGATCTGGCTACTTCAGGCTGTGAGAGGATGTGGTGCTTCTTTTTCCTCGTGCTCACAGAATCACAGGGAACGCACGGCAGTGGTGCGTCATTTGACACCAATTTGCAAGCTATCTAATAAGTGTTAGCTTACCAAACAGGAGTAACAAAAGCAGAGAGCGCTAAACGTGAAAAATGAAGCCCAGATATTTTGCTCTATATTCAACAGTTCCAACAATGTTGGAAAGGGGGTTGTGAAGATGACTTCAGAATGCGGGATGTGGGTGTGTGATCTGATGGGAACTCTTGAAGCAGTGGTTCAACGTTCGGGTCAAAACACGTATTTCCTTTTTTGCTTATCTCTCTTACAAGGATTCATCAAGTGTTGTGGTCAAACAGGGGGCTGTGCACCAGATTATTTCTTGCAACAGAGCAGACCTGCTCCGTTTCAGTTGTTTTTTGGCACAAATGAGTTAAACGACATCCAATATGTTAATCAGTGTGGTTTCGAGGTGCTAGTGCATTTTGTGACCTTTGGCCAGGGCTTAGCTGTCTCCACGCCCCAATCTCCGTGCTATGCTACGCTAGACAGCATCTAAAGCAATATGTGTCATTTCACCAGTTAACTAGTGTTTCAGGTCCCAATAATGTGTAGCAATGTTATGAAAGACACCATCTGACTGATTAGAAGTAACACACAGATGAAAATGCATGTAAAGTTTGTCCCACTTTTAAACAAATTATGATTAAATGAATAGACAAAAGATAATCAATGTGTGGCTTTATGTCTCCTCTGTGCGCTGTGATGTTGTGATTCCGTGGAGGCCGCTGCCACTGGTCATATCTGCAGGTTGATTCTGTTTCCTCCCTCGTGTGTCTTGAAACCTACTCAGGTGTGTCAAACCGTCTCTCGACTGCAACATATATCCTTGAGTTCCTCGCACGCACGCACGCACACACACACACACACACACACACACCCTCTCTTTTTACTCTCTGTCTTTCTGGCTGTTATCACGCTGATACATTTCCTGCTCTTGGCACAGCTCCTGCATAGCTTATGGTAAAATAAAGCTTTCATCTATCCAGTGCCTTTAGGACACACACACACACACACACACACACACACACGCATTGGTACGGGCCGGCGCTGCCCCGCCAGACCACAGGCCCAGACAGGCTCTGCTGGCACCAATCACGCTGATAACATCTTAGGCTTTATTTCATTTTGGCTAGCTCTGCTCAGCTCTGGACGAGACAGTCACAGAGAAAAGGGCTTTCTAGAAAATATGAATTACGGTGGTTCAAAGGGAAAATGTAGAGCCTTAACCTTGAGCAATGCCATCGGTGGACATGACAGTGCGAGCCTGCTGTCTGTTGTACGCATTTCTCAGAATGATTTCCGTTAAAGTGAAAGCAAAACAAAAAAAAACAGTACGGTAAAAAATTAAAACTGTGTTTGTTCAAACAAAATACAAAAGAATCCAGCCAAGCAAGGAGCTTGGCTCATATCCATATATTTCTGCGGTATAAATCAAATCAAATAAACGTAACTACATTTCAACCCCGAAAAAGGGTTTCTAGAAGGAGGTATTGCAATGTTGAATTTGCATTTTAAATGTTGTGTATTGTGTTGGAGGTACTTTTCTTTGTTGAACTGACCCTTTAACGTAAAATATTTCAAATTTTGTTTTTTTTAACTGCTTACAGGAAAAGGCCTGTAAGCAGTTAAGTGTGTCTGACAGAATCCTCTATTTCATATCAACATTAATAAGCACATCCCTGATTTACGTGGAAATGACAAACAGGCATGACGGTAACTTAAGTCCGTGTGTTTGTGTCTAGTGTTCTCTCGAGGAGTAATTGCTAAGGACAAATAAGTGGATGAAATAAAGCCAATCGTAAGTGTACCATGAAAGGCTTTCAATATCTCTTGCGGGGAAGCAGCCCGTAAAAGCAAAATACGGCAATAAACGCTGTCTCCTCATTTTCTTCTCCCACAATCGCACCCTAAAAGAGCAGGACGCCACTCGGATAGGAGGAAAGGAACAACAACACTGTAGCAAGTAGGATTACCCACGTCTGACTTGCTAACAAGAGCCATCTCTTTTCCTTTTCACAAATACTAATGGTAGTCCTTTTCCTCCCAAAGGCAAACACACGCTACTTTTCAATAGAAAGATGTGTGTGAAATCTCCCCATTTCCTTCTGCAAGGGGCGAGTTCTGCACTAATGTCTGGCAAACAGAATAGCTGAGCACACGTCCGGTTTGTCTGCGCGCCCATCATACAGACCTCATTAAGGAGCGAGCCGGAGCGGCACAAAGGTGCACATGTTGCTCAGCAGGTTTGTGTCATTTGGGGTTTTGCATTTTTGCACCTTTCAAAAAGCGTTCATAGACATGCATGCTTATCGGTTTTCTTCCACCAATTAGTAGGCTCTTGATCAAATGTACAACATTATTGAGCACTGATGACAGCACAAGTTACCAAATGTCACAGCCAGAGAGAAGTGAGGGGAAACTGGAATAAGTGCACAGTCAGATTCCCATGATTACAGCTATTCATGCACAGATTCCCACTGACACGAGACAAACTTATGGTCCGTAGCAGCGAGACCATGAACTTCACATCAGCACTTCACTCACAGCTCAACACAAAGCAGCGTGTTTGTGTTGAATACCAAAGCGCCATCATAGCTCTCTGTGCGTACAGCGCACACAGGGCCGGGGTGTGAGGTTTCTAATGCCTCTCAAGTTAGGCTGTTAAGGAGCAAAGATTCCACACATCTGGAAGACACAGTCCGTCGGCACATGCTGAACGTTAGCGGTGGCGCTCGCAGTCCAAATTAGTGGCGAGTTTTATTCCCCCGCTGTGGTAGGAAAATATTAAATCTGCTGCCATATGAGCACCATAAAGCTGGCTGCGGAGCGTTTGATGCCTTCATGTGGGAGCCTTTACGCTGGGCATTTGCGTGCGCATGTCTGCGTGCATGAGTGTGTTTGCAGGCCTCGATGTGAGAGGGGGGCCATTGTAGCATTCAGGCATGATCACGTGTTTGTGTGGCTTTTAACTGTTGTGTGTATTGCATGTATGTTGAGTTTCCGTGTGTGTGTGTGTGGGGAGGAGGGGGGGGGTCAGGTGGCTGTGCAGCATGTTCCCGCAGTACCTTTAGAACCAGTTGACCCTGCTGCACACAGCAGACAGACAAACACAAGCAGAGGGAGACGGCCCCAGGGGTGGTCCTGTCTGAGGCGCAGTGTTATGGGCCAACAACTCTAGGGGCCCATACACAGGAAGGAACGCGTATACTTTAATTGCACACACACACACACACACACACACACACACAGGTCCGTATGTGAACCTAAGCGCTCATAGATGACATTCTGTAGGATCATCATCTGTAAGGCTTGAAGTTTAGAAATTTCGATGAAAAAGTAATTTTTTTTCTACGCAACAGCAAAGTCCATTAATGTGCAGAATGTTGACAGTTTGATTATGAAATCAAATTGTCTTTAAAACACATCTAACATCATTATTTATTGTCTCTCTCTTTCTCTAAGTCAGTTCTACTTTTGCAGCTTAAAACTTCAAAAAAAGTAGACACCTGGAGAGCAGATAGGGTATATTACTGTTTTCATTGTAAAGGTTGAATATTCATATTAGTGCGTGTGCAAATGAAAAAGAAAGACACAAATACCTAACAGCGGACACGAGATACATTCCCTGGCAAGCGTTCAAAACACTCAAGTAAGAACACTAACACGCAAAGACACTGGCCGTGCAATGCACAAACACACGAGAGACACACTCGCAGGCACGCACACACACATGTACACGTCATTTACACAACTGGCACCATGGAACCCCTAATCACAACCCCAGAGCTTGGACATCAAATGAAGCAAGCTCTTTTTTTTTTTTTAAATCATCAGGAGTAATTAACGCATTTTCATATGCAAATGTGATTAATGCAAAACTACAAAGTCATTATGCAAATGGACTTTTCCTTGAGCCGCCGTGCAAACATTCGCAGCTCAAATCAGGCATCAGTAATGCCATCTTTCTTTCTTTTTTAAAAAAAAAATCTCTCTCTCTTGGAGTGGAGATAATGCATAGGTGGCATGTGAAGTTATTTCTAACTCCCACAGTGTGTGTGTGTGTGTGTGTGTGTGTGTGTGTGTGTGTGTGTGTGTTTGCTTGCCACGGGCCGGAGGTTTTACGCTGCCTGCCTGCTGATTGCGGGCTGCTCGGCACTGGAGCGAGACACGGAAGCCGCGTACAGGGGAAGGTATGAATATGCAGAGGCCTGATTGCTTTTCATGATTAAAGCCTATTTAATATGGAAATGAGAGCAAGCCAGGTGATTAAAGGAGCATTGGGTGGTGGGGCAAAAAGAAAAAAAACCCAGAAAGACAGGGGGAGAAACAGAGAGAGGGAGGAAGAGAGGATGGGACTGAGACACCTACAAATCTGAGTGAAAGAAGTGTTGAACATTTGAGGTTTTACCTCTTTGGGCGTAAAATGTCACAGTAATGTTCTTTAGGTTGCTCGACAGGTTTTCATCCAGAAACCATAATGAGTCATTTCTGGTGTAAAGGATCCCCTCTTTGTCGACCGGCTCAAGAAAAATAACTGATGTTATCGAGTAAAACACAATCTGCGCGAATCTCGGTGTGTGACAGTTTTAAAGTTCCTTTGATTACAAAAGTCATGCCTGTAAGTAGCTTCCCACCAAAAGTAAAACAAAGCAATGCAGAATCTTTAGCCTAATATGGTCATTTGCCCTCAGAGGGGACAGCGTGGCGATCCGAGGTGGATAGAGAGAGAGAGGCCGCTGTCTCATGAAACATTTCCCATGTCATCCATACACAGCGCTTCAGAGTGAGAAAGGAAGAGACAGAGAGAGAGCGCTGGTCCTTATGTGCCGGATGTCTTAAAGTCTGTCCTCGGAGCGGTTCAAAGCAGGGCCAGGGTCGTCTTAGCATAGTAACGCTCCCATAGCGACAACATCTCGCTCGCCTGGTGACACGCGTCATTGTTCGCTGATATTGCACACACTCAAACTCATACAAGGCACACACACACACACACACACGCACATTCAAATACTCCGACGGAGCCCACACATGCATACACATATGCAGACAACGTTTATGCATCAGCAAGAGGCACTCCAGGAAATATAATTGTGCACAGAAGGGCCATATTTCATCTCCACATTGAGTACAGAGGAGTGTGGGTGTGTGTGTGCGTTTTTAGGGTTGACTGTGCTCGCCATGCAGCATGTTTGCACTTTGAGCAAGCGGGCTGACGGACGAAGAGGCCTGAGGGGAAGTTATAAAACACAAACAGGTGAAAATGAAAATAAAAGAGATGGCGTATGCACCTGGCTCAAATACATGTGCATCATCTAATGTTGCAAATAAGTGTTTGGGTTCTTAGTACCAAGTGCAAGCAAATGTGAGGGTTTTTCCATGTGTGTGTGTGTGTGTGTGTGTGTGTGTTACTGTGTGCTGCCAACACGTTGGACTTAATTAGACCTAATTCGGGTGAAACCTGAGAGTGCCTTGAGTGGAAGTCTAATGTGTAGAACAAAGCCCCCGCGTCTCTTTCATTTGTTGCTCGGAGTGTTTCATGTTCGGTCTTCTTAGTGGTAAGAATGTCTGTACAAACAGCTGGCTCACACACCCTGTTGTCACAACTCTATTGTGTATCGTTTCTCCTCTGACCACCCAACAGACAAACTGCCATGTAAACTAAAATGGAGCTTTTAAACAAGTTCGATTTTTTTCCTACGACAAACGGACTCCACGTCTAGTGGCTGCAAAAGAACCCGAAGCCTTATAAAAGGTACAAAGTATGACTGAAGATGTGATTTTTTCATTCTGATTAAAGGAAATCACTTACAAAGCTGTGCAGTCACACATTGCTTCTGATCACCTGCATTAAATGTTTCCCACTGCAAAACATGCACACGGAAAGAGTGCACACAGTGATGACAATAGATTTGAAATAACTAGAACTACAATGCACGTCTTCAATGTACCGCATCCCACAAAAGTAAGACATTTAAGGTTTGTTTTAAAATAATTAACAGAACCGCACACTCGTGAGCAACCCGTACAGTAAAAACTGGATGTGTGACTAAATAATTAGAATATGTCTAATGTGCGTAAGTTAAGCTCTCCAATAATACAATAACAATGATTACTGCTTTATAGCATCATTCTGTAAGGACAACTCATTCTAAAGACCATTTAGGACTAGAATGTAGTGACCCGTTTGGGTGTTTTAACTATGTTACGTGTCCTCCTGGCTGTGTCCCCCCTTTAACCATGTCCCTCTTAGTCTGCTCAGTCTGTGTAATCCTGGATAGCCTTGCCAACTCTCGGGTGCAATGGCGACTGTCTCCTGTGATGACTTTGAACTGGTTTCCCTGCAGCGCTGGCAGTGTACAGGCCCCCCCGGCCCCCCGGCCCCCCGGCCCCCCGGCCCCCCAGCCCCCCGGCCCCCCGGCCCCCCCTGTAGCCAGATGAACGGCCTTGCGGCTTTATTAATCCCCTTCTCCTCACCACGCACGCAGATGAATTTTAATCAGCTTTCTTAACCCTTTTTCATGTGCTGCAGGATTTCTTTACAAATCCTGATGTGCACTCACAGAAGCAAAAAATAAAACACACACACACACACACACACACACACACACACACACTTGGGGTGGCTCCTCTATCACCTTTTTCTTCGAAGAAGTTCTTCAGGCCTGCTGGTCAGTTTAGTGTGTGTGTGTGTGTCTGTGTGTGTGTGTGTGTGTGTGTGTGTGTGTGTGTGTGTGTGTGTGTGTGTGTGTGTGTGTGTGTGTGTGTGTGTGTGTGTGTGTGTTTGTGTGTGTGTGTGTGTGTGTGTGTGTGTGTGTGTGTGTGTGTGGCAGCGGAATAGAAATAATAAATAAATAAATACAGCGTGACTCTCATTCGCTCTAATGAAATCATCCCAGGCTACTTGAATCCCTCCTGAAGGCCACTGTCAAAATAACAAGCAGCTCTCTTTAAAGAGATCTATCTGTCCTGGACAGGTGACAGATGTGTGTGTGCGTGTGTGCGTGTGTGTGCGTGTGTGTGTGTGTGTGTGTTATGTCCATACCTCCTCTTTCCTGTTTGGGGCAGATCCCTCTGGCTGGCGTCAGGCTCCTCTCCAGAGCCTCTTCTCTGCCAGGGGTCACCTGGATGCCCACCTTCCACCGGCGTGGACCCGCTACCCCGCTCCAGTGATGCGGCCCTGGGAGAGATGGGAACGCCGGGGATGCCGCCGGTCTCCCCAGGTTTGGAGAAGGACTCCGGTCCGCTTCGAGTTCCCCGGCAGAGACGTCGCTTGTGGTCTATGAAAACCAGAATATCGCCCAGAGGGAAGTTTGTCTGGCACTGGCCGCAGGTCAGCATGTCATTCTCCCTGGGGCCCACCCTCCGAGGGCCGGGGGGGGACGGCTCCGCAGGCGGAGAAACCGGCCCTGAATCATAGTTGGTCTCTGCTGTGGAAAAAGAAGAGATTTAAATCAGTTATTCAAGGGTTAAATCAAGGGAGAAGACAGATGGTAGCAAGCAGGGACAAAATACATGGTTTGGTTATTCCTGATGAAACCCCTCTCTTCCTACTCAATTAAATGACCCCACAAAACGGTGTCACTTTCACAGCACAAGAAGCTGCTTGGCCTAGACGAACACCTGCACGGCTTATCCAGGAGAGATCTGCGTGGGTGGAACCCTGCACATGCACAAAATGTAAATTCGGTGTGCGTGTGTGTGTGTGTGGCCAGGAAGTTTATTCATCTCGATGTGCAGGCTGGGTTTCCGGTGAGGGCCTTTGCTACACAGAGCTGTCACAGGTAGACAGATGCCTTCACCACGTGGGAGCCCCAGCTTGTGCACAACAAGAGGCTCTGTCCGTGTGCGTGTGTGTGTGTTTTTGTTTGTTTGTGTGCATCTGTGTGCGCGTGTGTGTGTGTCTTTGCGTGTGTGCATGAATTTCTTTTTGATTAGAGAATAAGAAGAAAAGCGAGAAAAATATATAAACGCTAACATGTTGAAGTGTGTGTGAGCGTGTGTGTGTGTGTGTGTGTGTGTGTGTGCGTGCGTGCGTATGTCTGTGTGGTTGCAGAATAAAAAAGAGAAACAGATATAAACATGCACGGAGCAGCGCACAGGTGAGTTGGAGCGCCGTGTTCCCTGCAGACAGAAAACCTATAAAGCCCAACCTGAAGTCCTGTTTGTGTCACATGCAGCATTCATAACCATTGCAATTGTATCACCCCCACTTCCCCTATAACAAAGACTGAGTGCCTTTTATTTGAACTTAAAACCCTCATGGACAACCTCTATTTTTGAAACACTACCCCAATCTACCAGGATGAAATGGTGTCTTCTTGTGAGAAGCTCGGAGGAACTCTGAAGCTCCAGAGACTCTGAGGGCGTCTGAATGAGAGCGAACCCACGAGGAGGTGCCGTTGCCTGGGAGAGGAACATAGCTTTGCATGCCTCTCGGTGCTGCTCCTCCACTTCTAGCACATGCATCCCCCCTCCTCCCCTCTGCCTCCCTTCTCCCTTTCTCCAAACATGACACCCTAATAATTGCAAAGATTAGACAAAGCGTGTGTGTGCTGGTTTGTGTGTCTCTGTGTGTAGTTATCGGAGCATAGATCCTAAACCCTCTTATCCACCCGTCTCAAACTGCCAAGGAGGCGTTGCTCCTTTAAATTCCCAGTCACAGCCGTTAAACTCAGGCAGAGATACGGCTAAATATTAAACACATTTTTTCTCCCAAAATGTCATATTTCAAATGTATATTTGCACCTATATGGATCAACCACCCCCACACACACACGTTCCAGTCCCCTCGCTGCCCCGGAGTTATTATCCGCTGCCAAATATCCTTTCTCTAAATGGAGATGGGTTCTGGATGCCTGCCAAATCATTTCCATCTCATAATCTTTGGCGGCAAAAAAGAAACACAAACACATATTTACCTCCAGTTCACAGCTTGTGACCATGATTCACATGCAGGAGTGTTCAAAGCGACAAGCCGAGTAACTCGGCGTATGTGCAACGCATGAAAGTTAGTATTTGCAGGAGATATCTGCTAACAAAAGGGCACTCGTCTTTTTGACAGGTGGCGTGAGAGCCACATATTGTGTCTTGCCAATGAGTTAGATAACAACACGGAGCCAACGAGAGGACAGTTGGACTTGACTTTGTTGCCGCGAGAGACGAGAGCCTGTTGGTTAACTTGCGGTTGAGTGACATGGCTCGGAGCAGAAGGCGCTAAATTAAGAGGCGTTGGCACTGTCATCGTGCTGCTGGAATAACAGTCGGACACCTTCTAAAAACCGCACCCCTCTCTGAAAGCCGCTCGCTCGTTTATCCCGAGGCTCACCTGCAAGGGGAAGAGTGAAAAACAGGTGCAAGAAGGAACTCTTGAGAGGAAAAGATGACCGTGGACCAAAGAAAACCTGAAATGGCGAACACGCATGCGAGAAGAATTACACACTAATCTCATGGTGATAGACAATGTCTAATTCTCTCTGGACAAACTGCTGCGTGAGAAGATCATGCTGGATGGGTAAGAGACCGAAGGCATGATGAGAGCTGTGCAGCGTGACACCACACACACCAATTCTTGGTTTCTCTGTACACATAGATACACACACAGAGCTACAGTAACCCAAAGACAGTCCTGCTACTCTGCCTTGTCAAGTGTGAGTCCAGTCAGGCAGCCTTAGAGCACCCCCATCAGTTTGATGGAGAGAGTCAGCAGGCCGCACAATGGGGACCAGATGGAGCGCGCAGCCGAAGACAATGGGCCTCTTTCACCAACATTTCCTCTTGTGTTTAAGTTGAAGAAAAATAATTAAAAACATCCGCCAAAAAAGAACTTAATGAAGTTATTGTGTTGTCATAGGGAAGGAATTATTTCTAAGTCATTTTTAAATTGCAAACTTTAAATGATTTGGGGTTTACAGTTGGGTTGTAAGTTCAGTCTGTATATGGTAGAGAAAATGCTGCACGTTTTCACACCAGGGAGCAGGTGAATCCACATGCACGTACATGTCCTTTGACTTATTCAGCTCACTTATCCTTCATTATTTTGTTTGTTCTCAGATGCTGCTATAAAAGTGTTTTTGTTGTTTCATTGTTGCCAGAGGAATTTGAATAAGAACAATGAGAACATGTATTTTGGGTGAGGAGATCGGAATCATTTATTATTGTTTCTGATGTGAATTTGATGGGATTCTTTATAGTGGCTCTAAACAGAAACAGTGAAACTGTTTTCAATTGACTCTCAATTCCTGACAACATTTGATTACAAGCAGCACAGAGAGTCGTGCTGGTAAAGGGGGGCTCGTGTGACAGTCCTCCATACGGCATGGGTTCGGACCTGTATACCTTTCTTTGTTTTACCCTTTCATTTGCTGAGCTGAAAGATCACGTGCACACAGACACACACATAAAATCCACAGGAAAGTCGGGTAAGATTCTCCCTGTCATTGAAAATAAAATGACACCAGCAACGTTGCAGATGGCTACAATCAAAAATTCATAAAACAAGCGTCCTCGCTTAGTTTATCCTTTTTTTTCTGCTCCGGCACCAATGAGAGCTGCAACAGTGTGTGGAGTGAAAGGCCAGGCCCGTGTGTTTCATTAGCTTATCATCAATTACTCTGTAGCAGTCTCATTTTTTTATCAGAAATATTTTCAAGCTGAAAGTGAGCAGAACGTGAAGCTAACTGTGACTTGTCACAAAATCACGATCCATTACTTGTAACGCACGCTGTGATGCATGACATTTGAGGATGAAAATGAAATCCGGGAAACAATTTTAAGACATATTAATAATTGGTATAAAAAAGAAGCATCACTAAATTGTTAATTGAATGTTTTCAATAATACTGATAGATAGAAAAATAAGTGAGAACAAACTGCAGCCGCTTCACAATAAATCCTTCATCACTCACCGATCATCTCCGGTGAGATCACCATCCGGTTGCCACAATGTGTGTGAATATTTAGTGTTGCGTTGCAGTGCGTACGGGGGGGTTTCTCCCCCAGCGTGTGGCAGCCATATGGTACGAATAAAGGAAAAAACATTAACTGTACCACAAGTAGCATGCACTCAGAGAGTAAACAGTTATTGCAGGGCGTTTCAACGGAGATACGAGACGCGATTCCCTGTAATAATTGTGGTATTAGAGAAATTCCAGTCTGTGAACAAAGGGAGGCCTATGATATTCAACACAACACGGCCAGGCAATTAGATCTTCTGAACGTAGTCTTCAACAAAAAGCCTTTACGGAGATATGCTGAAATTCAGGTTCTTTGCATTTCCAACGAGCTCATGGCTGCAGGGGACGAGGCCGTGTTCAGTTACAGCGAACCCTCCCTCATCTGACATGTGGATGATTCACACTCCTCCTTATTAACGGCATAAGGACATATGTGGCAGCTCGTGGTAGCTGACACTGATATGTTGCACAACCGAGGGACGGGGTCACGTGGAAGATGTACACAATGAGGTCCACTCTTTTCTTCAACGTTCTGTGGCGCTTAGCATACATATGCAAAGCTATCCATACGCGGCTTCATCAAATTACGGTTTGGTTTTCCCCCGATGCTCCTCAGATCTTCCAGCCTGAGGTGTGATCCTGGCCCTCTGCAGACCCACCCATACAAAGACATGCGGCCCTCGCCATTAAATGATCGCCTTGGTAGTATAAAAAAGAAACAAACAAAACGTCCGGTGCTTCCTTAATCGTGCACAGTTGAGCAGTGAGAGACATGTGTAGCACGAGAGAGAACAGGTAGGGTGAGATTCAGGCGTTTCAGCATCCTGCTGCTCTCACTCGACAGCATCGACTGAGCAGGACATCAAACACTTGGCCGCATTTGCAATAACTGAATTTAAGATGTAGTTTGAAAGTGAAACCTCTCCTGACAGGTCAGCGCTGATTCCAAACACACAAAAAAAGGACATTTAAAAGAATTTAAAGCTCAATGTGTGACATTAATTATCAGCACCCGTTCAGTTTGGACTATTTGCTTACTTATAGCAGGTGCTGTTAGGCCCCAAAAATATGTAAAACGGTGGAAGGAGGACAAGCAAATATTTGACAGTTTGACAATGTTTACAATTTCCGTAAAACAAATGAAAATGGGAAATAATTGTCAATTATTTATCATAATTTACGCAGGTAAATGTTGAACAAAGACACACATGCCCGAGGTGAAATGTTGCACAGAGTAACGAGTTGGCCTACACCTTAATTGTCACGCTGGATCAGTATTTGTCACCGTCTGTCATCAGAGGAGGATGCGCCATACTTTCTCAACCAGAAAACAAAATAGCAAACATTGAGATTTAGAGAGAGCGAGGGAGGAGGGAGAGAGAGAGAGAGGGGGGAGAGAGAGAGAGAGACAGACAGACAGAACATGAATAGAGAAAATGATTAGTCTAAATGCTAAATGTGTCGGGTGGGACGGAATTTGTCGAAAACCTTTCCTACAAAAAAACAGATTGAGCCGAGATTACACGGTGAACTTCTGCAGTGAATTACCCAGATTAGGCCTTGATGAAATTAGATACAGACAAAGCAGAGCGCCGGGAGATGAAGGTTAGATTGGAATAATGGATTTTAAATTGGATTAAGCAACTTTTTTTTATGATTTGCCACAAAATAAGAAACAACATACTTTCCTAGATTAAATAAGCACAGTCAGAATTTTAGGTCTTAGCTCTGGAAATCTTCAATCAACGTCATAAGTCTTTGTTTGTTAGATATTGTAGAAAAGGTTTGACTGAATGAGGGACTTTTGTCTTGTGTTTCTATTATTGGTCAGATTGCTATCTGAAAATATTTCTTAGCACAGTTCAGTGTTAAGCTTTTAAAAGGTTGCTTTAAAGTGCAGAAAGGCCTTTGTGTGTCAACAATTTTTATAATTAACGCACGTGTTAGTGTGTGTGCGTGTGTTTCAGTGTGTGTGCGTGTGTGTGTGTGTGTGTGTGTGTGTGTGTGTGTGTGTGTGTGTGTGGAATAGAAAGAGATCTTTTAAATTCAAAAACATTTAAATGAAGACACCCCGTGCAGGCTCCAAACAAATAACAGTGTCAGTTGAGAATAATGTTGAACAAAGAGCATAAATATGCCCGTTGCCACATGTTGCAAGACACTTGGGGGCTAAAAATCTAAATTGAATTCTGATGAAATGTTTCATGGGTGCACACGCAAACATACACACACGCACGCACTTAACCTGCCAGTCCCACTGAAGATGTGCTAAAGTCTTTCGGTTAAGTTATATAAAGCTGTAAAAGGCGCATTAAAAAATATCGCGGAATTGTTTTTGATAGTTTCAAATGTGCATTATAACAAGTGCTGCAATTCACTTTAATATTGAATAATATTTTACATGGCAAAACCCAATTGAAGTTATAAGTTATGTAATTAGCTTAGGCTCAAAAACATTTGTAAATCTAAAATTAAATCAAATACGTATATGCACGAACCATTCAAACAAGTAGACTTCGGGTATTTAACTCACCGCGTGCTGTCTCCCTTTGCGTCAACGAGAAGTGCTGCGGGTTCACCTGCTTGCGGCGGGACATGGCCCCGGCATTTACTCTGGCATCGCCCGGTGAACGGCACTGGGAGTCGGCTTGGACCGTGATGTCGGTCCACTCTGGCTAGCAGGTGACCAACTTCCCGCCTCTCCTAATCCGTCTAACGTGCTCAGTCTTCAGTCGCAACTTGGAGAGACGCGGATGCGAAAGTCAGACAGGACATGCACGAGCGCAAAGACCGTTTTTCCACAAAGTCCTGCAGCGGAGTGAGAGGAAACGGCACCTGGGCTGAAGAAGCCAAAGTGTGCGTTTTGTGAAGCAGCAGCGGCTGTGCGCGGGGATGTTTCGCAGATTAAAAAAAAAGGATCCTGGACAGCCCGCCTCTGCAGCGGCAGTGAGGACAGAAGAAGT
Organism: Apeltes quadracus; assembly: GCA_021346845.1. Classification (NCBI taxonomy): domain Eukaryota; kingdom Metazoa; phylum Chordata; class Actinopteri; order Perciformes; family Gasterosteidae; genus Apeltes; species Apeltes quadracus. Next base: position 2,446,292 of record CM037934.1, on the reverse strand, counting down.
GCGCAGAAGTCCACTGCTGATGGCTTTTGGTTTGTATTTGGCTCCTTTCCCTTTCCCCTTTTATGCTTTTAATGATATGATTGTATCATCTGGGGTCAAATGGCTCCTGTTAATTCTAGGATTCCCTACAGTGGCTCCATTTCGGCGGTGCGCTGAAATGACCCTTTGGCACTGACTCCTCCGGCGCGTTTTGGCATCGGCGCGTGGAACGGCAACTCTTGGCTCCGGTGGCAGAAGCTCCGCTGATTGAGAGAGAAAGCGTGACAGGCTGGCGGGGGGGTGGCAGGAGGGGGGCGGGCGGGCGGGCGGGCGGGCAGACAAGACACCTCCTCCTCCTTCTCGTCCAACAAGCTCAGGTCCGATGTTTCCGAGTGTCCTACCGTGTCGATGCACCTCTGCTTGACTCACACGATGAGGGGGGACGCATTTGTGTGTGAGCAGACTATATGCAGCCTGTATTTTTTATGTGTGTGTGTGTGTGTGGGTGTGTGTGTGTGTGTGTTTGCAGGACGGGCTTCAAGTTCAAGAGCGTCCGTGGCGAACGCGCAGACACGCAGAGGCGCGCGGACAACATACCACGTGGGCAGTAGCGGTCAGAACCGGGCTGCATTCAAAGGGATCCACTCATCAGTACTTGGAAGTGCACTGTGTCACCGGCAGCCCTTTGAATCAGCCCAGCAGCCCAAATCACTCCCCGTGTGTGGCTGCAATGATCTTGGGACTTTCTCTTTCTCTTTCTTCCTTTTGTTGTTTAGGTTTGGTCAGTTGGTTAACTTAACACTTACAAATTGATTGTTATAACTGCTTCTCTTTCATGAATTGTTGGCTGAAAAAGTAGAAAGAAAAACAATTTGTGATTTTTTTCAACCGATGGCACGGAGAGTCATGTAGAATGCATCTTCATGGTGGACACAGGAATTAAATGCAGCAGTCAGAGCTGCAGAGGCGCTGATACAAGCTGCTAAGGACTATAGTGGACAGTAGGTCAGGTCAATCAAAATCCTTTAACAAAGACAAACACAGGATTTTTAACGTTAGGCGACGCCATCGTGGCGGATTCCCCGAACCTTTGCTTTGTTGCCTGAATATAACTGCAGTCAATTTAAACCCGTGCTTTTTACTAACCTAACATTTTTTTTGTTGTTGTCTGTCCGTCCCAACCGGCAGAAAAATAAGTCATGCACAATTCATGCTGTTAAGCCTGAGCCAATAGATTCCATTTTAGGACTGTTTCCCAAACTGCAGAGAGACAAGTCACACCCCAATCAGACCAAAATAAACCCTATAGGTCCTTCGGGTTCAAAGGTCAACTCAAGCTGACGTAATTAATACATTGTATGTTATTGTGATGCCGTTCATGCAGTGCACATCATCTAATAACGCTAAACTTAAATATGGACCTATTTCCTCACACTGAATCAGTGGACAGAAGGCTTCATCTTCGTGGTCGGGATCATTTAAACATGTTGTGAGGCAACAGTACCCTCTGTTGGCGCATTAAAAGACACATTACCAACCCGCTGAGAGGCTGAAACGATAACACTGCCATGATAAGCTTTAATCATATTTTTAGAATGAAGCCTCCTCAATTTGCTATTTACACCGTTCAAAATGTGAGAGAGTCCTTAAAGAGCAAAGCCGGTTCCCTCAGAGGCAATTAATGGCACTAATGGGCAATCATACCGCACATGATTCCCTGTGTTCGCTTCGATCGGAGGAAACCTCACGCAGGATACAGCTCGGCTAAAAACCCACTCAAGTTTATTTTTTTACGACAATACCATAAATCTTTCTTTGGTTGAAATACATTGTTGAATGCAAATATAAAGCCGGATGCGGCCATTTAAAGTTGACACTGTTTCCTGGTGGATCGGGAGGGAAGTGTGCAGATATAGCAATGCATTTTATAGTCCGCCATTAATAAAAGATGGTGGGCAATTTTAAGAGCATTAGAAGTTTGATTGCTTCAGGGCAGGCCTCGGGGACTTTCAGGACAGTAATTATTTATATAAATGAAATGTCATCTCAACTCTGGCTCAAGTAGAGATAACATCAGCAGACTCTGCATGGAAACACTACAACACAACAGCTATCGTTCACAGATGGGCCAAGCATGTTGTCAAGCATATTGCTTTGACTCGAGCACATAAATTCCGTATGTGATATTACATGAAATGTCTGGGTTTCCGCGTTGGGCCAGGAGAGCCACAGCAGTCATGGGCACGTCGGATGCTGAAGGAAGACATTATGCTGAGTTCACGCACTCGCTTGCTTTCCCTGCTGACTGCAAGCAGCTCCTTGATCCTTACCCATGGGTTTCTTAATAATACATCAATGTCTCTATTATAGCTTGTATCATGCTGGCTCCGGGCAAAGCCTGTTTAAACCGGGTTGCACAGGGCCAACATACCACAAACGCCCTGCTTATGGACACAGGAAAGGTTTTAAGTCCAAAGTGTAGCCTCTAAGGAGACATGTATATCTTGTGTGGTAAGTGCTGCGGCTGAATGTGAGGCGCACTGCAGGGCAGCACACGCACAAGAGATGAGGAAATTAAAGTTTTGTAACAAAGTAACAAGAGACACTATGTGGACACTTTAGGTCTTCTCCCGAAATGACACAGGATTCATGGGGATTCCAAATCAGGACCAAGTAGAAGAAGGGAAGCTGTTGCACATTAGTGGACAGAACATGCAGCTTAAGTGGCTTTGACTCCCGGTCTCACCCTTTTATCTTTAATTTTTTTCATGCCTTTTTACTCCTTCAAAAAATGCACCTAAAACTGCATCAATGTCTAAAAATAGAACCACATATATGAGAAAAAAAACAGGACTGAACAGTTTTTATGAATATAGGAAGGATTAAGTGTTGTGGTTAAATAGCAGCCCCTTTGATGTGTTCAACTACAACACAAGTGACACAAACAATGAGAGGTCCACTCCAGGACAGCTCAGGGTAATATGAATATTGCTCTGGGATTTGCTCATAGTTGGTGCCTCATTATGCAATGTTTAATATTAATAAAGAAAGTACAAGTATATATTATTCATAAGCTGATTTACGGTGGTATGTGTGGTGCATTTGTGTGTGTGTGTGGACTTGAGTGACAGATTGAGATGCTCCCTTGCTACGGGCAATACAACTAGACAAGGCTCTTACTTTTTTACAGGACACATCGTGACAATTTCTCCCAGTTAAGAGGATTTGTCCGAGCACGGCTGAATATATAATGCATGCAGATTCCAAATTTTAATTTGGACGAAGTAAATGATTCAATGCTGGCTTGTGAGGCAGGAAGGGGAATGGAGAGGGCACAGGATGTTACTTGAAAGTACTCTTCACTATCTGCGGCATTTGAAGCAAACAAAAGCGGTGATGAGTTATCACCATTAGACGCTGCTGTTCATGTCAACTTTAAAAGAGTGAAGCATCTATTTTTTTCTTCTTATTTATCGTGAATTTAAGGAGCCAGGTCTATGTAAGATTTACTAAATGTAATTCTTGCTCTGTAAAAGATAAAACCGCAGTAGCTTTTCTGCATTTCAGAGACGTGTATTTAAAAGATCACAAAAACTTGGATTTGATATATAAATAAAGCATCCAGTAATTCCTTTTGCATTCTCAGTCTCATCTATTGGTCCTTGCACTATTGGGCCCAGAAATGTCTGATTTACATGTATTATAATAAATGGAATAAAGGTTCTTAATAGTCTATAAAGTCCAAAGACAGAAGGGAATTGCATTCAAATAGCGCAGGAAATTTTTTCTCTTTTAACCCAACCAGAATCTCAAATTAAATGGAACTGACGTACAAATAATACTCTTTGATATAAGATGAATAAACATTCTGTGGAAGATTTGATTTCGTTTTGTAATATTTCATTCGGTTTTCTCATTGCCTGGTTTTTTCCCTTTATCTGTCAACAAATGATTTAGCAACATTTCATGTATATGAACATAAGTATATGTTTAATTATATCTAGGGGCACCTTTCTATCATTATTAGTATCTGCTCAAGGTGTAGTCGTTTTAAACGGGCATATGACCAAATCAAGTATACAATAGAGCAAATATTCAATACATTGTCTTAACGTTGTTTTATTATTTACATTATATTGTTTGGTTTTCCTCTTTTTTTTATTGAAATTGTACCGATTGTTCAATTGAGTAATATGCTCGAAAGACTGTCAAAAATCCAATGTGCTTGTCCAAGTCCAAGAGTGATTCATTGTCTCCCTCTGGTGGGTATTATTGGGAATAATATTCTTTAAACATAAATAAAGAAAAACAAATGTTGAAATGCAAATCTTGCTTGGGGTTTTCCAGTAGCGGGGCCATTAGCTAAAACGTTGAATCGATTAATCTCGAGGAGAAAAGGTAAATCCCAAACCTGACGATAATCCCAGTTAACGCGTAACCGACGTTCTGCGTCATGACGTAGGCCAACAGACTCTGACTCCCTCTATAATGGCGGAACCCTTGTTACAATGGGGGCTGCGCTGGATAACTTGTTAGCCAACCTGTTGTGAGTAGCTACGGGTATTTGTCACGGCAGGTTGTTTGCGCCGGCTTCATGTTAAAGGTAAGAGTCGTGGCGTTCAACGAACAGCAGGGCCGAAGCCTGTCGTTGCGCGGCGCAGCGCTCGCGCCTCGGCACAGTTCAGACATCGAATTTAGCAAGTGTGCTAGCCGAGGCTGCTAACACCTGTTTGCCTCTAAGCTAACGTTAGCTAAAGTTAGCTGAAGTTGTCTGGAAGAACCTTTTTTATATGAAGGCGTAATTCATGTCAGCCTCTCAGTGAATCCAACTCACTCGTTGCTCTCTACATAATTTACAAATTGCCATCGTGAGTTCATTGGTGGCGTCAGGTTCACAAAGCCAACTTTAAGTTTCAACTGCTGCTAGCTTGGATAGCATTAATGAATGCTAGCTTAGTGAGCAGCCCCCACCACCGTCGTGCTTTTTCGGTGAAATCTTATTTGTTGATTTTGAAATTCATATGAATGTATGTATTGTCATCTTTAACATCTAGCTAATCTTTTTGGCAAGCGATAGTTATAATTTATGAAGGAATATGATGGACGGTGCCATAAAACTTGACAATCCCGTAGAATCGGTGTCCTCTTTTCTGCTTTGCTAACAAGTTCTTCAAACTGTCAAACAGTAACCTGTCATGTTACAAAATATGTCAATATAAAGGATGAGGAAACCGTCTGTGAGCTAAGGTTTAACTTTAAAGATGGCTAGCTCTCCCACATCCGGTCACAGGTTGAGAACGGCACCTCTGGTCAGGGGGTCATAATCAATCATTTACTTCTGATGTCCCCGAAGTCTTCTAACTGTAGAGACTATACCGTTTGTCGAACACACCAAAACGACCAAGATTCTGCTGCTCCAAACAATCCGTAGAGCTGCTCTCTCATGTCCTGTCTTTGCAGTCCAGTGCAGCGGGCTCATCCACCGTTGCCTCTTCTCAGCCAATGAAGGAATTCAGGGAGAACTTTTCGGGCCAAGTGATTCTGGACCACATCAAGCCATGCTGGTACTGGGACAAGAAAGATTTAGCCCACACCCCCTCGCAGTCTGAAGGTCCTGGATCCTGGCACGGAGGCCCGGTATCGGAGAGAAGGAGCCCGCTTCATTTTTGATGTTGGGACTAGACTTGGCCTGTATCTTTTGAATACTAAAAGGAAAAACGTATCAATGTTTATAAATGAGCCGTTTACATTAATTTCAGTCAGTCTCTGATGACACATGAATGACAGACCAAAGACGTAACACATTCCAAACGATTGAGAAACGGCTCAATGAAAATACTGGGCTATGTTAATGTATGGCTTTGTTGTGCAGTCAAAGTGAACCACTTTGGTACGGATGTGATTACCATGGCTGCCGTGATATCCTTGACTGTCAACAGACACTATGACACACTGGCAACTGGCATCATATATTTCCACCGCTTCTACATGTTCCACTCCTTCAAACAGTTCCCCAGATATGTAAGTCTAATTGTTCCTACCGTAGTTATTTTCCTTGAAGTGCAGTCAATGTGTGTTTTTTAATCTTAAGATGTATGTCCTAACAGGTGACAGGTGCTTGCTGTCTATTTCTGGCGGGGAAAGTGGAAGAGACCCCAAAGAAGTGTAAAGACATCATCAAAACTGCTCGCAGCTTACTGAATGACGTGCAGTTTGCCCAGTTCGGAGATGATCCGAAGGTGCAGGTTGTCTTACGTGACTGTTTTCACTTTACACAGGCGACGTGTACAGAGTTTCTTTTGCACACAAAAGAACGTTCTTAACTCTTTTAAAAATATCTAATCTTATCTCAAATCCTTTGAAAACTTGCTATACTGTCTGTTAACATGTTGCAACATTATTTTGATAAAAGTGCTATAGCAACCAGCTTTAATGTATTCAAATCAAGCTGAGCTCTTGTTGAAGCCTGAGTCCTTTTTTACTTTCCATGTGTAGCTGCTCGCTTTGCTAAATAACGTGTGTCTCAGTTAGACTCTTTGCCACTGTAGACATGCTGCACCTCGGGTTGTTTAGTTGTGACCTACAATGCGACCTGTTTAGTTTCCATTCCTCGACTATTTATCTTTGTTACTTTTTAAAGAAGAATATAAAGAGAATATTAGGTTTTGGATCTTATGTGGTGTCTATACGTCCCACTCCTTTTCAGATGTAGATGTTTTCTCTCTCACAGGAATGTTTGAGCTTTGTGTTTGTTTTAACAGGAAGAAGTAATGGTGTTGGAGAGAATTCTGCTGCAGACCATCAAATTTGACCTACAGGTGGAGCACCCCTACATGTTCCTGCTGCGCTACGTCAAGCAACTCAAAGGTGAGAGGGCATAGGAGGGGCATTCGATTCTCTAGGAAATTGGAAGGATTCTGACAATTTTTTTTCATATTAAAGGTGATAAGAATAAAGTGTGCAAGGTGCTACAAATGGCTTGGACCTTTGTCAATGACAGGTGAGCCATTGGCCTGGAAACTCTAAGTTTCACAAATTGACGGACTTTCTTTTCTCCGTTGAGGGAGGAAGCAGACTGTAACTGTATGACCTGCGTCCTTGGCAGCCTGTGCACCATGCTGTCTCTGCAGTGGGAACCAGAGATTATTGCCGTAGCCGTGATGTACCTGGCCGGTCGCCTCTGTAAGTTCGACATCCAGGAGTGGACTGCCAAGCAGACGTCCCGCCGCTGGTGGGAGCAGTTTGTGCAGGATGTCCCAGTGGAGCTCCTTGAAGGTACTCGTCAGAAAGCCATGACACTACCTGGCTCAACTACGATGTGTTTCAATTCAGACTAGTTGCAACAAGAACACTTGTTTGTCCTCCAGACATCTGCCACCAGATCCTGGATCTGTACTCTCAGGGAAACAAGCCCATCCCACAGCAGATGCAGGAGAAAGAAAGGGCCGCTGCTCCTCAGTTCCCAATTCCTCCAATCCCACAGGGACTACCACCAGGCCCCAACCTTCCTCCCCCACCACCAAAGAAGACGTCCCCTATGGGAGGCAGCCCGGCACGCCAGCTCAAACGCTCACATGTTAGTAGATGCCCAATTCATACGGCAACACTCAACATCCCACCCACTGCACTGGGTCATGTTTTATCTTATGGATGTATTTATTTTTTCATTCACAGATGTCTCCCAAAGATGAACCAAAGGCTCCAGGTGAGCTTCTTCCTGCTCGACATCCATAACTTATATTCTGTCCACTCAAATGCCTCCTATAGCAGTTTGCTACTTAGCATGACCTCAGTTTAAGACCCGATGTATCCTGCAGGTTCTAAATACTTCCATACGTTCCTATTTTCCTTTTGAACGAGATTTAGGCGAAGTTCCCTCATGCATTCTCTGATTAGAAGAATATTTGTAGCTTCTTGACTAGTCTGTTTTCATTCACAGAACCTGCTGGGTCAAAAATTCCCAGACTGGAAAGCCACATGCCCCCTTTGCCTGCATCGCAGCCTCCCCCAGGTAAGAAAAGGCTCCCAACCATCGCCTGTTTGATTTATCCTCATTTGATGAAATTGCACTTTGTTTCTTGTTCTTCTGGGTTTGTAAGCTTAAGGTTGAAATGCACTTATTGTAAGTTGCTTTGGATAAAAGCAGCTAAATGACATGTAATTTGTGAGGCAGGTAGTGTTTTAGAGTGCTACCCGCAATTTCTTCCGACCATATATATTGTGGGGAGCTTTATGGTGTGTTCACACTAAACGTGCGTGTACTGTCAGGGATCAGTTCATTCCCAGTAGACTCAAGGGAGAGGGGGTGTGGCTTATCAGCCTGAAAACAGTTCAACTATATGAGGTATGAGGAGCATTGTACAGCTCGGGGGAACCCACACACAGCTGGCGTTACGATTCATTTAGCATCAGCCGCAGGGTCTCGTATTGATATTGCGTGTCGTTGCCCCCGACCTGCCACTGTATTGCAAATTTGCGTTGTGTTTAGTGTGAGCATGCGTAACGCACGCACACAGAGAGACCCCCTATCCAGAGTCCTCCCAGGCTGCTTACAATAAGCAACAACCCATCCGTTGTTTCCCAACACGGACTCCTAACCTCTCGGAGACCAATGTGATTAGTGCTTGAGCCTGATAATGAGAGCTCCTGGGTCGCTGAAGCCTGGCTGTCTGGGTTCATCTGTGTGGGCAGCCTGGGGGTGGAGAGGTTTGTGGGGATGGGGGGGATGTGAGTGGTCTCGGGCTTCTACTGGAAGTGATGAAGCCACATTTCTAACAAGGCTTGTCTTCTCTTTGTTTAGAGCGCAAAGCCCCAGCTCCTGCCCCTCCTACGGAAGCAGAACCATTAAATGAAACTGCGCCGCCTCCACCACATGCTCCGCCGCCACATAAGCCCCCTCCCCTACCCCATCGCCCTCCTCCACCTCCGCCCTCCAACTACATCATGTCCACCACCAGCTCCTACATGTCTGGAGAAGGTTACCAGAGCCTGCAGTCACTAATGAAGACAGAAGGTCCCTCCTACGCTCCGATGCCCCCCAGCTACGCACCCCCAATACCACCATTTCACCCCCATGTTTATCCACCACCTTCAGCCCCCCCTCCAGGCCCACCACCCCCTTCTAGCTACCCACCACCCAACCTGGCACCACAGTATCCTCCACCAGGCTACAACAGCTACCCTCCACCACCACCTCCACGCATGCCGCCAGGCCACGTGCCCCCTCCGGTTATAGGACTCCCTCCTGCTGGGTATCCCCCGCCCCCAGGACAATCGCAGGTGCCCCTTCCCCCTCCGCCCGGCATGCCTATGAATCATGGTGGTTGGATGAGATGAGAATGAAGTCCATGAACTAAATGTGTGCCGTAGCTGGGAAGGGAAACCACCAGGAAGTTGTTGTTGGCCTCTTACTGTTCATGAAGGCTTTCAAGTAGACTTGAAAAGAAATGTGATTGTTACATATGAACACGATGCTACTTGATGTGATTCCAGGATATTGAATCAATCGCTGTCCACACATCTTTCAGCAAACATTGATAACTTTAGTTCTGTGTTCTTTTTTTGTTTAATAAATCAGAGGTTGACTTTCTTTCTGTATACGTGCACTCTAATCATGACCGTATCGTTTTTTCTACATTCCCTCTGTTTTGCTGAGGAAGAAGTGTAATAAAATCTGGAGATTATTTTCTGTGCATTAGTCAAATAGAAGATAACACTTAGAAATCGTCATGGGTATCCACGTTCGCTGCGCTCTGTCCTTCTGTTCATTGCAGAAATCCTACCAGAGCATTTTCTCTCGCATTTCCTGGCCCATTATTTTCGGTGAGCCTGCAATGCTGACGGTAACACATGCTTTAGTTAGTGGTAGACACGTCCATGGTATGTTTGTACATATCTGTTCTCATCCATCTGTATGTTCAGAGGCTTCTCTGTATCCGGCACACAACTTAAGCCAATAAAGACCTGCCTTTCTACTATAGGATTTTTGTCAGATGAAAATCTGAGGTCCGACTGGCGGCTGCCTGACTACTTGGGGGGGGTCTTGCGAATCACCCGGCGATCATGTGACTAGGGAAGATATTTTTAGACTGGGTGAAAGATTAACGCTTGTGACCCTAACCCTGGACCAGCAGGGGGCAGCCTAACTCATACTTGCTTCAGGAAAAAAAAGGCAGTACTTCACAGCATCGTTCAACAACTTTTATTAATTTTCTCCAAAGCTGTAAAAAGACGTTACAGCCATGGGGGCTACTCCAAATTCTTTTATTTACACTGTAGAATCTAAGATTCTGTACAGAAAATATGACAGTCGAGTTCCAAATTCAAAAATATTACAGAAAAAAAGGTGGCATATTTGAAATCGAATGCCATTTATAAAATTGCATCATTGCTTCAAATCAGTTACTAGAAAAAAAGAGACTTTAAAAAAGAAATATTCAGATTTAATTCTACCCCCATTGTTTGAGAGAACAGGTGTGTGTGGTGAGTGAAGGTTCTAATATGGGACAAATACGAGAGATGGGAAGGAGGCTCAGCTGTCAGTAAACATATCGATCTGATAAAATTTACTATAGTTTACCAAAATAGGACTGTTCCGTTACTAATGGCTCTCCCATGTGACACCTGTCAATCAATAGTGTTTATTCATTTTGACATCAAGAAATACTAAATGTTAGTCTTTTCAGGAGACATAAGGGAAAAAAGATTGAACTTTAAGAAACATGCCACATGAACACACCTGCTGGATCCACAGAACGGTAACTTTTAGTATCCACTGGCATAGGAGTCATATTAGTGTTTGTATAGGCTTTTGTATGGATTCAGCAAATGCCTAATAGGTAGATGCTACAACTACAGGAGAATCTCTCTCTCACACACGCAGACACACACACACACACACACACACAGGTAAAGCTGTAGCCCTCTCAACCTGAGAAAATGATTGTCGAGCATACAATTTTAGTCAGTTCCACAAAGTAAGAAATGTATCTATCCATCAGGTCTGATTCAGAAGGAGAAGGATTAATAGCAATTCATCGGAAAACTTTTTTTTTTTAGCAAACCCTGTGTACGGTCCAGTTGTGTGCTTTTTGAACTAAGTGATTGATCACATGGCCACACTAGAGTACAAAATAGATCAAAGTAACTATAACAATTAAGTAGTACTATGTTTTATACATATTATACACAAGTTGTAAGTGATCACTAGACTTAATTATCCATAGACATGTCCTAGGAGCAAGAGGCGCTAGCTCACATTAGTTATCACGTTAGAATGCTAATGCTAGTTACACTCAGCGCACACTAGGGGGGGGGTATACGTAACACGGTTAGGGTATCTAAAGGAGGCGCTATTCAAACCGTCATATCCCGTAGGTAGGTCTTTGCTTGAGAACATGTCGTTAGGGTTAGCTTAATGTATCACAGCTGTACTCCAAAGAACTAAAGGTGGGGTTTGACTTTTACGAAGAGACATTATTGTGTAGCTGAAAGCCTTCACATCAAAGAAAAACATTGGCGAATCAGTAAAACTAGCTGCCAGTTGTCAACGCTTCATAACCGCTGAGAGATAAAAAAAAATGTAATACACGTAAAGTTTTGCATGTGAATAACAGACTAACAGTTTGTCTGTTTGATGAGGAACACTGGGGGCCGCAGGAGTGCACAGCATGATGGGTAGTGCACGCGCAGGTAGTACGAGGGGTACGAGGTGAGTGCAGGTACTGGAACTCCTCATCTCTCTGGCTCGCTCTCTGGTTGCCAGGCTACAGCGGCCCTTTGAACTGGTTCCCAGAGAGGTGCTGTCTGACGGAGAGCTTTGATCCTGCTGCATCACCCAGCTTTCTCCACACCACCTGCAGACAAGCAGAGCGAGACAGCGGCTCACATGGAGGACAGTGCAAGCTTCAAACATTCGGTTTCGACTTTGAGCTGGAGAGACTGCGCGTGCGCGCACACACACACACGCACACACACACACACGTTATCTCTGTACTACTACCCTCAACCCTACTGGTGCTGAGAGAGGTGCCCCCAGGGCCCCCAGTGTTATCACAGAGGTACTATTGTAGTACGATTCCCGGCCTGTCACATACCTCCCAGAATGCCCCGCTCTCTTTTTTCTCTCTAATCAGCGGACCTGTTATCTGGGGCCGGGTCTTTCAGTACCAGCTGACAAAGATGGAGGGAGATGAGTGGGAGGGCGGAGGAGAGGAAGAACGGAGGGGTGTTCTTTTGCCTGCCGCTCCACTTTAATTGCCCTGGCAGCTCCGCTGAGAGTCTCTACTTAGTAGGGCTACCAGTTGAGAGCAGCAATGAATGGGTGGGAGGGAGTTAGGGAGGGACGGAGGGACGGAGGGGGGCATGGGACACTGGAGCGAGTGTCGTTCCAAAGCAAATGAGTCGAGATAAAGCGTGCTCATTAGTGGAAGCGGCTCAAAAACTGACCTCATTCGCAGCGAGTAGACGAGAACGCAACGACTGAAGCAGGAGACGCACGGAACAAACAGAACTTTGCGGCGATCAGAGGAGAAGTGTCAGGGAGGGTTACTCACGTTGCACATTTCTCTCACAATGGCCTTCTCTTTCTCACTGAGGTCGTCCTCATAGTCCTCAGGAACCTGCTTGTCCAAGTTCTCATGGACCTCCAGCACCTTATGAGGAGTACAAACATTTTAGTTTGGTAACAGAGCTAAATGAAACCTTCAGGAGTGTGTCTGTTCCAGACCAGCCCTTTCCGGCCTCTCTCCCTTACGAATGTGCAATAATTCATTTGGGCTGTCCAACAAAATATATTTTCTTTTATTTGACCATAGCAATCATTTAGCACTTAAAAAAGGAATATTCAGGCATTTCTCCATGCTAGCACGCCTGCATGGGAACCACTTTCAGATGTCTCAGATTCATTCAGCTATTCATATTGTTCTAATGCTTTTCCATGACAATGTTTTTCCGATGTTGTCTACCAAACAGCTGACCATTAGAAAAAACAAAACTGAAAACGACAACAGCATGGATAAGAATACAAAAAAAGACGTCATAATGTTATTTAGCTTTCTTTCAGAGGTCAGCGGTGGGTGAATGTTGTACCTTCATGGCGTGAACCACAGCCTCCGGCTTCTGGACGCAGGACAGGTAGCCTGTGGCAGGAGAAGACTCGCTGGTTGGGAGACGGCCAGTACCCTGTGGGTGGAGGGGGGCGGGAGGGGGGGGGGGGGTCACAGCAAAATGATATGAGCCAGGACAGGAGGCGGAGGGTGTGGGGGGGCAACAAAGAAGCAATTCTGAACCCATCTGCTGTCAATGGATTTAACTTGAGGAGTCACTGAGCTCTTCTAAACCCCCCCCCCCTCTCCCCTCTGTAGCGTAGCTCGGACAATGCCCCCTCCCGACCCGCCTTGATCCCAACTCCAAGCCCCTCTTCTCCCCTCGTGGTTTTCCTCCCCTTCACCACCCGCAGCCAGCTGCTACCTGCCGGTGATTCTAAGCGGGTGTGATGGGAGCGGACCAGGGGGCGGCTCGACTCATCCTACCCCATCCTACCCCCTGGTTAGCTCCAGACAGGGGCTCTGTGTTCGAGGGCCACACAATGGCCCCATTCACGGTGAGCTGGCATCGGGGCCCTGCATTAGACACAGCTCCCTGGCTCTGTTAGCCCGGGTTAGATTCTCCGCTCACTGCCCCCCCCCGACCCCATTTAGGTGCCAGAATCAGCCGACCCGACCTAACAGCACAGTGACAGCTAAATAATCACACAGGGGCAGTTTTTCCCATGCCGGTGTGATGGTTTCGGGACAGAGGATGTCACATGTGTACAGACTCAGAGGATCATTTGTGAAATTGGGCTATACAAAATAAAAGGAATTTAAATTTGAATTGCAACGAAGAGCCGTGTTTTGTCTCTTCATGCTTCAGACAAATGGACAAATGTTTTTGCTGTCCCTGCATGTCTGTTTTTTAAGCTTTTATGGAATTCATGTATTTCAAAACAAAAGATCGTCAACATTACCAACCTTTGAGAGGAAACAGAAGCATAGCTTTTGCCCTTCGGTTTTCATGTAGAACTTGTTATCCACAGTGATATTGTTTATGATAATGAGTCTGCTCTCATGAGAAATTTCATTCATGAGCTTTTGAAATTATGGACAAAGGAAAAGGTTCAAATGAATGCATTAACCTGCTGTGTCCTTTGAATGCACGCCTACCGAAAACACTTTGAATCATAATATTGATCAGCGGGAGATGATGACATGCACAATTCAAGACCATAATATGTATATTTCAGACGTATAAAAATTGAATGTATTGTACATCTTTTACACTGACTATTCTGTACACATGACATCCTCTGCCGTTCTCCCTAAGGTTCCGCCCTTTTCTTTTCTCCCCATCAAAGGGTTTTTCATTTTTTGGGGAGTTTTTCCTTTGCTGATGTGAGGGTTTCGGGACACGGTGTGTGGGACGGTCTGCGGGAGGGGTTTATGGGGGGAGTCTATGGGGGAGTCTGTGGGACAGCCTGCGGGACGGTCTGTGGGACAGCCTGCGGGGAGGTCTGCGGGGACGGTCTGTGGGACAGTCTGCGGGACGGTCTGTGGGACGGCCTGCGTCATCGGGATATAATAACCGTTAAACATTAATCAAACTGATATCGCTCTTTCATCTCTGAGGAAGAGAGCTGCCCTTTTTTTGTGGCGATCTTATTGGGCCGACTTAAGTTAGCCTGCTCTTGGATGAGTTGCTATGGTGATTTGGCCAAACTTGCTTTGTGAAACAGCTCTGTGCGAGATTGTTACTCATAGTGGGTTTAAGTTCTGACAGGAAGAGAGTCTCTCGTCTCCCTGTCTTAGTTTCTCTTCTTCCCTGCCATCCACTCTCTCGGATCCTGTCATGGGTGAGAGATGGTGAAGTGGTAATAAAAGAGGGCTGTCTGGGGCTCAGCGGAGAGCAGGGTTGTCCTTAGATCGGCGGGTCGATCCCCGGCTCCGCTAGTATGTCGTATGTCGGTCCGTCCTTAGCAAGACACTTGTTGCTCCCAAGCCGTGAGTCAATGTTAGTTACTGATGGGCAGGTGTATAATAGCTCCTCCCACCAGAGTATGAATGGGTGAATGAATGTTAGAGAGCTTAGAGTGTTCAGAGGATTTACACAAGTTGGGTCTATTTATCATTGACTGATTAGAACCTGTGTGAGTATGGGTGTGTGATTTGTAAATCTTCCTCAGAAGGATTTACAATCTCTCCAAAAGCCTCCTCCGTCCTCAGATAAACTAAAGCCCTATCTCTAGACACAACCACATTTCTATAAATAATCTATTATTACTGACCAACGACGACTGTCAGCGGGTATCCCTGACCCCTTAGGCAAAGTGAGTCTTTTTACGTGTTCTGGTGTAGTTCCGTGTGTGTGTGTGTGTGTGTGTGTGTGTGCCTCCTGGGTACTGACCTTGGGCATGGCATCCTGGCGTTGGGGCAGTGATGACAGCTGGGACTCAGAGTGATAAAGGGTCATTCCCTTCCTCAGGGCACGAAGGTCACCTGGGTTGGACTGATGGCAACAAAACACACAAGAGATAGAAGGCGTTAGTGAAATGTTAATAAAAACACGTTCATTCATCTACATTGTTCCTATAGCATCTAAATGGTGTGGTGTGGAGTAGCAGCCAGTTTTGAGCATTTGAATAAACCTTAATCCTAAACTACATTTCAACTCGTTTGAAAAGCCTGGTTCTCCGTCTTATGCATCCAACCTGGAAAATAATACAGTTCTCTTTGTTGTAGTGTACAGGGCCCCCACCACCATACTGTGAATTTCTATCTGAATTTCCAGAGTTCTAAGCAAGTTTGGTCCTCAAAATGGACAAAGTATTTATTGTGAGTGATTTTAATATTCTGTCAATCTACTGAAACCTACTAATTGTTTTAATCACACCCTTACCCTGGTTCAGCTTTGTATTGTTGGTATAGATTAGAACATGTAACAGTGTTTCCACAGAACCCTCTCTTGACGGATATTATAACCTTTGAATTCCTACTACTTGCTCCTCTTGGCAAGGCTTTCTACAGTTGATGCTTATCTGATTATGTGCCATGTTTAGCAAGGTGATTCCTTTCTTTAGTTCCATATCTTCTCTCGATATAGAAGTATACTCCTGTGAAAACGTATCCACTTCTACAAAGTCTAGACCTTCTACCGGTCTTTTGGATCTGATTCTGACTGTTGCTTTAGGAGGTTTCTCCTTTAGTTAGCATGTCTTTACTGGATATTATGAATCTATCTTTGTTGACAGGACATGTACCACAGTCCTTCAATGAATATATCAAAATTCAGGGACTCCGGTCTCAAAGTGATGGAGGAAAATTGGTTCATGCATTTGTTACTTTTAAACTAGATTAATGCAATTCTTTATCATCAGGCTCCTCCCAAGCCTCTTAAGCCTCTCCAGGTAAATCAGAATGCTGGAGGATGTGTATAGATAAGAACTAAGAAAAGGGATCATATTACTCCTGTAGTAGCTTCTCTGCACTGGCTCCCTGTTGAAGGAAGAATAGAATTGAAGGTACTTCTCATCTACAAGCCACTTGCTGGTGAGGCACAGTCTTATTTTAAAGAGCACAGTATTACACAGTATTACTAGAGAGCTGTGCTCCATAAATGCTGAGTTACTTGCTGTTCCTACAGTCTTAAAAAGTAGGATGTATGCCAGAGCCTTCAGTTATCAAGCTCCTCTGGAACCAGCTGCCACTTTACATCTGTGAGGCAGACACAGTCACCTCATTTAATTAAGATAACGCAAAGACTTTCCTCTTTGATAATGCTGATAGTTAGGGCTGGCTTAGGTTAGCCTGGACCAGCCCTAGATAAGCTGCTATAGCTGCCAGGGACACACTGATACACTCTGCCCTCCTCTTCTCTCCCTCTTTCATCTCATTTATTCACATGTAATACAGAATTCAGTTTTTGCGTTTCTCGCCTCACAGGTTTCTATCGATCATGGTTCAATCTGGATCTTGTTCCTGCCTCCTGCAATGGCCCTGCTGACACCTGCTGCTATCATCATCATTACTATTAGTCTATTTACTATTGCTGTCATATGGTGGTTATATATAGTTTTTCCGGTGCTGACGTGAGGGTTTGGAGACACAGGATGTCTCAATTGTAGAGACTGTAAAGCCCTCTGAGACCAACATGTCATTTTTAGTTATAAAAAATAAGATTAATTTAAATTAACTTAATTCCCCAGCTTGCACTTTATTTTTATTACTGCGAGCCAGTCAACATGTTTGCATTCATTAAGTGTTAATGCAGTTCATTCCATTCAGACATTACTGTATACCGTGTCTGCATAAAAAGATACATCGATGATCGAATAGAAAAATCTAGTGTGCGTTACGAGCTAATCAGTTTGAAATTGTTGAGGCAGATATTGATGTCATCTTCTACAACGTTTTGCCAGAATCTACTCATAACAGATGGCTACATATTTTTACATTTAAGCAGAAAACCTGATTGGTTTTTGATTGTAGTGAATTCAAAAACCAATAAATTCATCATTATCAATTTCTTTACTTCAAAAAAACAATAAGGATCCATTGGATACGTTTAATTAATCATTAACCATAAGCTCATGATTTGTGTTTGCAATGACTCTAAGCTAATGAACACTTTTCAAAGATTACAGGTCTGTTATTATCCTTGCTCAACTGTTCTGCACACATAACACCACCCCTCTCCCCCCCAAAAAGCTATAGATAATAGCTAGAGATGATATACATGCCAGGCTCCACCGTGTATGTTAAGGTCTTTATTGATGGTTCACATCGCTGAGGTTCTGCCTCCTCATCGGCACTGCTTATATCACATTTGCAACATTCACTAGCGTTGTTATTTATTGAGATTGCATAATTAAATGAATACATTCGTCAACTAAATAAGAGTTGGCAAGACCATAAATACGTCGCCTCCTTGGTTGACCGTGACCACTGAGAATAGCAAAGCTATTTGATTGACAGACAGCGCCTCCACCTGTCCTTCCATCAGTGTTCTTGGTGCTGACATGGAGAAGCCGTGGAGGCCTTGCATCTTTTTCTGTAGGAGTTATGAGGGTTGATGCCACCTTGACAAAAGACAGGATGGCAGCATCTTCCTTGAGTGCCATAAGACAGTGGATTATAGAACAGAATATGATTGATTCCAGTGTAAAGGCTGGCTCTTGCTTCTGCGTTTGGTCTTGTGTCGACAGACTCGTTTCAATTCATGGTTCAAAAAGAACAATAGGTGGAGTAACGTTTTTTGTCGAAGACGACCTAGAGTGACGTCTTTGCATGTGGAAGTCGTTTGTTTGTTTATTGATCAGATACTTTTTTGCCCCGTGCTTCCCCACTGCTGCTTTTTGTCGCCCCTTTTCGCGGACATATTTGTCCCGTATTTCCTCCACAACTTTAACGCCCCCTCGACCGGCAAAACCGACGTTTGCGGAGATCTGCGTCCATGAATTGGAGACCATCCGCGCGTCCTTATAGTCCGCCAATGACACGTTGTACAAGTGGTCTTATTTACGGATTTCGTCCAACAAAAGCTCTTCAATCTGATTAATTCTCTCATAAAATATCTTCGTTTTAATAATGGTGGAATTATGCTATGAAACCGGAAATGTGAGACTGCGGCAAGGATGTCGTTAGCAGACCAATCACAGGCTAGTCAAATCGGGTTATCGGTAAAAAAGTAAAACTCAAAAGATAAGCTTAATTAGCACATTAGCTAAAGCTACAACCTTCACGGACGTTTTGTTTCCAAAAATGATGGATGGTACGATATGCAGACGGCATTATGGCCCCTTCAGGGGAACTGAACCAGTTTCCAAACACTGCTCATCTTTCAGATCCACTGGTCACAATTTACAGAATGATTTCAGCGGCATCGGTTATTGTCACATGAAGCATTGAATTGTCAGAATCCCCTCAGATATTTACATGTTAATGACGGAGTTCCTCGCCCTCCAGTGAGGTCATAAAGATCAGTAAGGATTGAAAGTCACTCACTAGACAGCACAGTGGGTTTGACCTTTGTTCCTTTTCCCCCGAGGGACGTTGTAGTTAACCATAAGATCTTTCACCCCAGCTGGCTCTGAGGGTCAACATTCCAGCAATAAGAGGCTATTGCTTCGTCCACGCTCAGCGAGTTCCACCGGACCAGTTACACAACAGGAAGTTAGGCAATAGTGTTATTGAGGACACTAATCCATTGTAACAACTATTCAGCCAATCAGAGATCTCGGCAGGCCAGGACATGCGTGTATCATTTATGCATCAGAGCACAATGTAGTATTCATTCACCTAAGGCCACATGTTCCACCTGTGCTTGTTCATTAGCATAGCATGCTAGCAGTGCTCAGCAGGGACACAGAAGCAGCACCTCTCAAAGCGATAGAATTCCTTTTGGCTTATGACACTGACATTGCGTCACATGAGCCATTCAGTTCCATGGCGATGTTGCTAATATTGTGTCCACCTTCTGCATATTAGAAAGCAACACAGTCAAAGCTCTGAAAGGTCCCAGCAGCAAATGGATTAAAGAGTAAAAAGGAAGATGAGGCTCAACACGCAGAGGAGACACATCACAGATGTTTCAGAAAATAGAGATATATAAACTATACCAACTAAACACCTAGCAAGAGATCAACATTAAAGTAAATATGCCCATTAGTGGATTATCTTGACATAATTAATGGTAGCAACTATATTGTAGCCATGTATGTACTCCATATAAGATATGCGTTATAGGAGTATTCTAAAGGAGGTGTCATAGGGACTTCACACTTTAATTATTAGGCCACTCATTTGTTACAATCTATACCAAGTTCCATTGTGGAAAGAAGATACTGATCCAAACCTCAAATCGAAGAGAAAGGAAACACAAGGACTGTTACTCGACTATTAAAATACACGCTGTGCCTGCTGGGAGACAATGTGTAGCACATAATCGGAGCACTCAAGCGCCAAATATGAGGACCGTCTAGGTTTCATTTCAGGGACTTCAGCTTACAAAATGAATCTGCTGGGAAATAATTGGTTAAAACGACAATTTTTTTCAAAGGCTCTGATTTAAAGTGTGAAATTCCAAAAGGGCTGCAGCCACACGGGCATTCAAATGAACGGAAGGACTCAAACAGAAAGATAACAGATTTATGAATCTATCTCAGGGTCTTATTAGCACCTAGAATGAATGATCAGTGTTCCACAATGTAATCCCCGAAACAGCACCAATTAATATGTTTCAGTTATAAATGCATAATAACTAAAGTGGCTGTGTGCATAGTGTGCACAGGTCCTGTGCAGACCGAGCTGGATATGAACCGGGCCGCTCCCACACCCACCTGCACTCACTCAGCCCTCCATCCTCCACATTTGGGAGAAGTCAGAGGAAGTTCAACTTTGGGAGAAATGCTGTACTCTGTCACTTAATGCTGCTTTCCTCTCCTACTCCCTCCTCTCCTCTCGGCACTGCTCCCACAGTTCACCTCAAGGTCCAACATGGCTGCTTGCAACTGAATTAAACATGGGTAAACATATTCTCTCAGCGACAGGCAGGCAGTCACAGAAGCCTCTAACGTGGGTCGGGTGAGTCAGGTAATTGCACAAGAGGCGTTCAAATGGTGCTGTGCTGACATGCAGTTACTGACGTTCCATTCACTTAGCATCTGTATTTGTGTGGCTCACCTGTGAGAGAAGCTTATTGTTATCGTCCTCGAGGATCCGCACTTTACTCTCCAGCTGCCTGATGTAGTTGGAGGAGGAATCTGGGGCACAGAGGAGAAGAAAAGAGGACACGATTAGCATTTCAAAGGAGCACAAAGGCAGACATGACCACCAGAGCAAAAGGACCACAGAGAAGAAAATTAATTCCTACAATACTCTCAAAGATATGTGCAATACCCATCTTGTGATTAAACAGTCATCTTCTAATCTACAACTCTAGACAACCATTATTACTTAACAATTCCTGAATATTCACAGCGGTCTGAGTTGTCAGGTTGGAATGAATTAGCGAATCTAACGGTTATGGGTTTTACTCGTCTAGGTGAGTATCAGCAGGTTAATAAGATGTCCTAATCTTCAATTCCCCCCCCTCGCCACTACCCCCACCCACGTATAGTACCTGGTACAAAGCCCTCATGTGCAAAAAAAACTAGTCATAGGCAGATGTCAAAGGTCAAGCACAGAGTTCCCTCCAAGGTTAGCTGAGCTTGACCCAACTTCTGACCTCATACTCTGAGGAGCCATCTCACAGTTCGGCCCAGATTGTCCTGCACCACTCATTCATCTGCATTCACACATAGCGGTCGGAAGGAAGACACGACCTCTGTAGGACTGTGGCCTAATCGCTCAGCAGAGATTCCCTCAGCTGGTAGTCGTGCATTAACATGAATCAGATCCACCGAGTTCAAACCAGGGACACGAGCCGCTTGAAGTGTGGAGCAGCAGTTTGACACAGCGGGGGCGAAGGACGGGGGCGGGGGGGGTACAGAGCCTGTTATCTAAAAAAGGCATGTATAATTTACAGTGGGATCAAAGCAGAGCTGCGCACAGGAACCGCACTCTGGCCGCTCGCAGAGCACAGTGTTATTTCATTCTGTTTTCTAAGTGGAAGCAGAGAGAGACAGCGAGTGGGTGATGGGGGGGGGGGCAGAAGGGAGGGGTATAACAACCTCCGTTTGTCTTCAACTCACCCTAACGTGTCTAACCTGATTGTGTAACCTAGTTTGCCTGCACTTTGCAACCAGGGGGCTCTGTTCTGAAAACATACAATGTTTTTGAACACACACACAATCACAGATAATAGCGACATCAATGTTTCCCCATTTGGTGGATATAGAGCCCGTTTCTACAGCAGATAGTGAGGTCAGCCTCCTGCAGAACCGCCTCTTGAATCAACCATTTTCCGTACCCGGGGATGCAGATGGAAACCACATGTCGTTTGGGTTCAGCCTGAATGCCGGGTTGGCCTTTATATACTCAGCTTGCTTTCTAAAGACATCAGGTCGGACTTGTACCAGAGACGGGTTCCCACAGCTGAACATGAGACGTGTGAGCCATACGTACGGTCTCAGGAGCAGCCCAAAAGCTCTGTGGCATTTATACAACTCAAATTACTGTAAAGCTGCTTTTACTTTCCTGGTAACTTCTAGTGTGCACGTAAAAGAAAAACTAAAAAACGCTGCGTGCGCTGATGTGAAACCAGCATGTCGGTTTTAGATTAGGTTACAGATAATAACAGACACTGCATCACAACTATTTCCAATTTTCTTGAATCCAACATGGTTTCAAATGCACACATTTGATTCTTTCCGGGCTGAACGCTGCAGGCCCCTCTAAGCACACACGCTGCGGTCAGTCGGCTGGCGCAGTGGCCAGAGCTGCTAATCCCCTCTTCCTGCGTTGTGACCCTTCTAACCTGGATTCATTTGGTGGCCTGAACTGCGGCCAGATCTCAAGCCGATTAGGATGAAGGTTCCTCAACCTTCGGTCGCCGCCAGCACACTCGAGGAGGACGACGGCAAACAGATTCTCATTACTTGGTTTCTCACTGGCATGTATATTTGGATTATTTACAGAGATTGAGCTCTCGCCATCGGTAATCCAATAAACTCAAAAGTCACCCCAGTCTGTCAGGCTTATTTCCTTATCTTCTTAAAGCAAATTAATCAATTGCTAAGAAAAGTCTAACTAAACTGCTCCCTGACTCCCCTGGAACTCCACCTTGTTATCGCCTCCATCCCCCGTGCTGGAGGAAATGCTCTTAAACAGCCAAAATAATTCCCCAGCAAAACTCAAATCTGCATCTACCCTTACACACAACAAGCACCCGGGTTGAGGCCGTCACGACTTATTCAATGCATTCATTATGCATATGTGGAGAGGCAGAGAACCAGGGGAACCTCTGCCTTGCAAAGCACAACTAAGCTGTACCTCTGCACTGCAAGTGTTTACCCAATAAACGGAGCAGATGCATCTTCATGTGCGTGTTTGCTTGTGCGCAGGACAAAAGGAGACGCAGACAGTGGCGTGATCCCGTCCCCCTCTCTGCACATCATATTGTATCACGTCAGCAGTGCTGTGACCCACTTGCAGCCGCCACTCCCTCCTCAACTGCTTCCCCCTCCTTCTGTTCCGTCGCTTCACTTCGCTGGAACTTGTGTCCATTGTGCTTCTTTCCCGCTATTAAAAAGTGAACCGCTGTTTTAGAAACAAGTTAAACAGGAGGCTTTCTGGGAAAGAAAGCTTGTAGCAGACCCCTCTCAACCCGGAGAGACTTTGAGCCCCATCCCGATTTTTTTTGAATTCTTTTTATCTCCTTTTCCTGCACCAGTCACCAAAACAGATTCTTGCACGTGTGACACAAGTGGCAATAAAAAGCTTCTGATTCGGATTATCTGGAAAAACAAAAAAAAGGTGATTTCAAAGAGGAACAGAAGGTCTACAGTATGTGATACAGATGTCAAACTGATTCAACATCCTTCCAACCTCTATGAGTAACAAATACTACTGTTACACAAGGTTTTGCCGGAATGACCTTAAACTCTACCAAACCAGCCTGACGAAAACTGTTGCATTAGAGTGGAGGGAGTGGTGTTTGAGGTTGGCACACTGCAAAGGGGGAATTCTTAATCCAAAATCTACATCAAAACAACTGAAACTAGAGAGAGCATTGTATTGTTAATGAGTGACAGGAAGAGAAGAAACCACAGTATTATAGAAGTTTCACATGAAGCACGTGCAAAGTGTATTCTTGACCTCTGGAATAGTTTGACTAAATGGACACTCCGGGTCCGCTGGCTTTCCCCCACAGCATTCAAAGGCTGTTGTTCATAGAGTAAAGTAATGGAAATGTCCTTTGTCTTGGTTGAAAGACAGGAAAAGCTTGTGGCCCTTGAGCTGGGTTACTGTAATCAAATCTACACTGTGGCCCTTAACAACCAAATCATTGTACTTCAGTGTAAACTACAAACAGACTTTTCTCCCGATCCAGGCAACAAGCCTCCGACTCTTGCTTATACAGTGGAAATAAAGGCTGCACTCCTTTCGCCTCATTATTGTAGTTTCCCATTTCCATTTCTGGAATGAAATAATCTGTGAGAGCAACTTAATGTTCACTGTCATGGAATACACGACTCAAGCTCATCAATACCATTCAAATATCCGCCTGATGTCTCATTGTTGTCCTACACCTTGTTAAAAATGCAAAAACTGTTATAAAAAGCACTGCTCCTGCGTTACATGAACACGGGCACTCTAGCTCATTAGACGTGATCCAACACGTCCAATCTGCAGCTAAATATAATTGTCAAAAAAAGATTGCTGATTGTTTGTGTGACGGTTGCAGCCTAGCTGTGTTAAGGGTTTTTTTTTTTGCCATTTTTAAACGTCAGTAGGAAGTAAACAGTGGAACCATGAGGTTTGGTCCTTTAAGGGTCTGATTAGGGATAATATGGCCAACATGTTTTGGGATAGTTCACTTCCCTTCTAGTTCTAGGTTATTCCCTGTAAATGGGTCCCCAGGGTGGGGCAGCGGGAGTAACTTCATTGGAACTCAATGCACGTCACTCCTTCTTGGAAGTAAAAGGTAGAAAAAGCTGATAGTGTTTAAATTATACCACACATGCACAAATGCATAATGGACATTTAGATCAGACCGATAGGAATGTTGTATGCGGAGCAAAAGCAGCCTCTGTGCTGTTGACTCCAAGGTATCAAGATAAATAGATAAAGAAGGTCATTCTTTCATGTGTTAGTCAGAGCTCACGGCTCATAGAAGCATGCAGTGCATTGAAATCCCTCAATGCACTGCATGCGCTTTTATTATTCCTGGCTCTGCAGAGGCCTTTCATCTCGTCTTCTCAGCTGTATCGCAGTGTTTTAACAGCCAGGGATATTCTCTCAGCAATGTGCGTGTGTTTGAAGAATGAAACATATGGAGCATTTGTAAGATAAGGCATTCATGTCGGTTGCTTGGGTGTGCAGTGCTTCTAGGGTCAGAAAGTAGCGGAAAGTTTCCGCTAAATTTCCAAAAACTTCCCATGGGAAGTAAAGCGGTGGAATTTTGACGGATTACTTGCTAAACTGAAGCCATGTTCATTCCAATACCAGGTTTAATTGTATAGAGTAGCATTTATGTATGTCCACACAAAAGTACACCATCACCTGCAGTGTTGTCCCCTACTATTTATAGCCACACCCTCCCCCCAAAAAAGGCGGTTTTGTTTTTTTACATTTACAATTATCCACTAAAACGCACATGCAAGCACGATCCCACCAGCAGACAGGGAGCACACGTCGTAAGTCCCTAAAGATGTATGCAATGCACCACATGCTGTGTTTCTTTGCAAAGGAAGTAGCTAAACATTAGAATTCCATGTCTGCTTATGACAAAACAAAATGTTTTCTGTCAGAATAACAAATCATTACTACTAGAGCTTATGAATAGCTAAATGACATATTAATAATAACTAGGAGTTTTAATATGCGTGTGTGAATCTGTATGGGCGGATCGGTATGTATGTATGTGTATTTCAAAATGATATATAATAAAGAAGTGAAAGATTGAAAATCCAAGTTTCTAAAGCGCCAAATAAACTTTACCAATACCTTTACGCACCGCCTGTTTAAAATGTTCTTTGTGTGCAACTGTTTGCGTCTGTGCACGACTTTTCATGGAATCTACTTGCGTAAATAATTTGCTTTTCTTTTGGTGTGAACGCAGGAATAGTCCCCAGTGACACAAACGTTTAAAAAGGTATGGACCAGCTCTCCGAAAGGAAGTTCAATAAATACTTTCATTTCTCATGAATACTAAAACCAGCAGAGATCAGTATAGACTCGTTTTCTCCTCCTGGCTGAACCTCATCTCCTCTAATTTTCCCCCATTGAGAAATCTATCCAAGCTGGTGAATCATCAGTGTTGACTTGATCCAATTACCCACAATAATTACAGCATGCATCTAGGTGTAAGCCCTACATCTGGGGTGCCCCGAATATGGAACACTTGTCATTTCATCAAATCTCATTTATTTCATGTCATTCACACAAGTGTGTCTTATATTGTCACACATCTACACCCCCTCTCCCTCCTCCCCAATCACCTCCTTGTCTCCTCATCTTACTGTCACCACTCTCAGTCAGCAGACGCCTTCACACGCCTGCGCGTGCGTGTCCTCCCTTAATGTGTTGAGGCAATTTATAAATAGTACTCATCTGAACTTTATGTCAAAACCCCTGTGAAACCCTCCTAAGAAAAGTGGATTGCATTTAGCAGTGACACAGTTTATTTTTCTGATGATCCGGCGACTTGAAAAGCGTGTGCCCTATGCCATTAATCTTTTGATTAGGCTGCAACAATAGGAATGTGGCAGCCTGCAGGGCGTAATCCCACAGAATCAAAGCTGTGGGCTTATATTTAGACCTCTCCATTAATTACTGTGCATGTGTGCGTGGCTAGTCACGGTGAGACAAAGCAGAAAAGATTAGTGATGGATAAATATATATAGAATCATATCTCTGGTTAAAAAAAGTCCATGAAAGTCAGAGATGAACAATGGAATGTATGAACAATGTATTGTTGTTTTACAAAAAGAAAGCCTAGAAGGTCAAATGTCAGAATTGTGGGCTGGTGTAAAGATGGAGCCCTACATTCCACTGGCCCAGTCAACTAGGTTGACAACCAGAAATTGAATTGCTACAAAAACACATTCTACAAAATCCCTGAATAAATTACAGTATCGTACAGATGTTTACATGGCATGATTTGTTGTGGATAGAAGCTCTTTTGCTAGAAGGAATTATTACCATTTACTTTAATGATGTTCTTTAAAAGGGTCAACCTGAAATCTATTTCACTTAACACAAACACACTGTAGATATGCAACCTGTGGCCACAACAATGTTGTCAACATGAGACCCCACACAGACCACCGAAGGCTTTGCAGAGGAGGCCTAAAGAGACTGCTGGTTTTACGTCGCACAACAGCAAACCCAACGCAGGGTCTAAACAAACACCAGAGGGCATCATGGGTAGAGAACATAGGCACGGAGCCCATGGCTTTCTTTAACCTCATTCCTCTCCCCGTTACCACGGTTTCACCAGCACAAACCCCATGGCGGCTTCATTTGCATAGATCTACATACTTCCCCAGTCTGTTTGCCTGCTGAGCTGGCAGAGGTTGTGCTTATTTAAGCAGTCCAACAGATAGCAGATGCAGTAGAACCCTGAAACCCCTTCATTATCGGCCTCGGAAAATCCCATCAGCAAACTCCAGCTTCTTCCAATCTAGTGAAAATGACCTTTTCTTCATCATATGGTGGTTTCATTACGGTTTACATGGAAATAATTGCCTCGGATAACATTCAAATGAAAATCTAAGAGAAAGGGACGACAGAAGAAACTCATTTTGTTCTTCTTGCTCTGGTGTGTTTTGTTGCCATGTGCATAAACAGACCTTTGACTAAATGAATCCTGAAAATGAATTAAAGAACAGTAAGAATAATCATCTAAAAAAGGTATATAAGCAAAATACATAAATCGCTGGAGAGATTGCTAAGTACAAGAGGACAAAGCCCTTAAATGAGAGAAAGAATCATCCACCCACTGATGTCCTTTGGAACTTTGGAAACCAACTATTTCCCCAGCACTTGTGGATAAAAAGGGATACCCCACAGTGCTGTTAGCACAGTAATTGCCACAAAAGAAAAAAGATCTTACATTAGAGCTGTCCACATCAATAGTATTTCTATCCCATCCAGCTGGGGAGGGATTGATATTGGACCGGAGTTCTATAGCCTTCAACTTGCCCTGATGGAAGTGTTTGAGATGTAGTGAAACCAAGCGAAGGAAAGAGCACTCAGTCATCTGCAAAGAGGAGCAGAACAGGGGAACAACGGTCTTCCCCTTTTCCTCATAGAAGGGTTTTTACATTTTTTGGGGCATTTTTCCTGTGCCGATGTGAGGGTTTCAGAACAGAGGATGTTGCATGTGTACAGACTGTAAAGCCCTCTTGGGCTAATTTGTCAATTTGGGCTATAGAAGATCAAATGAATACAAGATGTCCTTTTCGGATGTGTATGTCAGCTTTAGCTGTGAGTGACACAGATCAGACCCAGCCAGTGGTGACCAGGTCCACTCAATGGATGTCACTGACAAGGCCAAACACCAAACACAAAACAGGTGGATGAAGAGATGAATGGAGGCCCGTGTCTCCCCTAGCATTATAACAGGGGGGAGGGGGCCCTGAAATTACTCCCCCGCCCTACTGGAAAAGTGTGCAATTTAAAAAAAATGTTATATTTCCACGGACGGCAATTCCACACCGTCATTAATATGTGCGTGTCGCGCTCACAGCAGCAGGGCAGAGAGCGAGAACCCGGTTTGCCCGACTAAACACTGGAGGCTGTTCAGAGACTATGGACATTTTAAACGATACTGATAGTAATCTATTGGAGAGAGGAAGGCTCACCAGAACAGTCTTCCCTGCTCACTAAACAAGCTGCTTTGTGCCTCTTTGCAGATGGAGGGCTATCAGACCAGATTATCAAACCAGAACATATGCTCTTATTACACAAACACACACACACACACACACACACACACACACACACACACACACCTTTCTTATTGACATCCCCCAGAGATTCAAAAGGCAAGGAAAAACTAAAGAGCCATTAACCTACATGGCCGTAAAATATTCCGATTTACTTTATACATATTTCTGTCTTATATATATTTCTTTCAAAGTCTATAATTAAGTCTGTTTTGGAAAGTCACAGGCATTTCAAGGTAGCATCAAGGAGCAACACAAAGTTGGATGAAACTATGTATTGGTCTGCTTACTGAAATGGGACATATGGTTTGTTTGCCTTTGTGTACATTGTACCCGTGTACCCATTACAATCAGGTATAAAGCCAACATAATTATTATCCATTGTGTAAAATTGTATAAAAATATAACATTTAAGTGTTCCAGCCTAATTTAATTTTGTGTGTGTGTGTGTGTGTGTATAACTTTGTACCTGTACGGATATCTTTGAGTTTTATACTTTCAAAAGTGACGACACCTTTTGAGGGGGATGACATTTTTGAAGGTTCACTTTGGGCAGACCGTCAATGTGCTGTTTGAGGCTGCAGACATGGTTTAAAGAATTATGTTACAATGAAGTTCAGATGAGGGGCGGGTAAGGACTTAATGATGGCGAAAGGGCTGGGGAATGCATTTTATCAAGGAGTGTCCTTACAAAAGATAGAAGTACATGTTTGTGTGAGAGGCAATGCGTGGGTGGGCTCAATGAGTTCACCCATCAGTCCAACCTCATTAGAACATTGTTGAAAATGTCACAACTTCAGGGCCACTCCCATCAACTGCGGGTAACAAAACATGTTCTAATGCCCTCCAGCCGTGACCGAGGTACCATTTTAAAAGTTAAATCTAACCCAATAACCTTTAACACATCAAATCGAGACTTTTACACATTTTTTGTAACCGACACCTGAAATGGTCTCATGAGCTCTCATGTTCTAGTATAAATACATCTAGAAACTGAATTGGAAGCAGAAAAGTGAAACTATTTTGCTTCCAAGGGTGTGCCGGCAGGTTGTGATTGGAAAACGGCACTGGAGGGGGAGAGAATATTCAAATATCTAGATCTGTGACGCAGAAAACCGTGGCGATTTTGCACAGCTCGTTCAGAGGCTGAAGGGGGGATCAATTCAGAAACCTGTATCTCACTCAAAACAGCATGGATGGATTTTCTTCCAAGTTTGTATGCGTGTGGAAGCACCAGAGACACACAATAACACCCCGAATCCTAGAAAAAGTGATTTTTCCATAATATGGGCCCTTTAAATTTCTTCTTTTGGGATCTGGAGGACAACGATGCACTTACAGTCCCTCATAGTCAAACGGCCAAATGTTTTTGTCACCTTGCCTCCATATTCAAAATGTGCTGATGCCGAACTCTAACAAAAACAGATGAGTGGAGCGAAGCAGAGGGAGATCAGAGGAGAAACGGGCAGACTAGATTTGACCCTCATGAATAAGGAGTCTGAAGGCAAATAACTAGCTCCATTTGCCTCCTCTGCCACCATCAACTTCTACATGGAGAAAAAATATCTGCCCTTTTCATTCTCAATCTATCAATCTCTGTAGCCAAACAGCTGATGGAGTTAAAGAGGATTGAAGGGATCCCCAGGAACATCTCCAGTGTTTTAGATAATCATGTGGATTTTCCTGATGGTTGTTACGCCAACATTAATACCCTGACATACATGCAAATAGATGAAAGGATGGAGTAGGTTTGGAGTTGTACCTGTAACTCTGAGCCCACATTTTCCCCATGATCATCAGCTTTCACCTAAGCGCTTTATGATTGTGGAATTGAGGGCTCTATCCTTGCCCCAGGAAATAAATAATGACATGGCCTGATAATATGACGCCCAGTGTGTGTGTGTGTGTAGGGGGGGGGGGGGGTTGTCTTAATGCTTCTCTGATGGAATTTCATAAGCCATCAGATCGTTTGCCTTCCTCATGTGACTCACCTACTTCTCATCGGTCAAATTTCCTCAAAGCACAAGGGAACTGAATGCCCCAACATTTCTGAAAACATACATTGAGTGAACGTAGCGTTTGCTTCATTAGCATATTTATTACAGAGATTAAATTCTAGACAGGTGGGCCTTATTTACTATTTCTGTGACTTGTAAAGGCAACTGGTCGCTCCTGATCGTTGTGAGGGGTTTTAGTGTAAAGGGGGTGAATAGATATTCACTGTTGGTCCATTACATAAAATCACAATGAAATAAACCTGAATCTGTGATTATGCCATGACAAAATGTAGAAAGGATCAAGGGGGCCGAATACATTTGCAAGGCCCTGCATATGTTTTCATAAGTAACACAGTGCAGTCTTGGCACTTAAAATGTGCCTGAAAGAGGAAGTTAGTTTACAAAACAGAGGAGAATGTTACCTGAAACCATCACATCCTGAGGATGTAGCAACAATGTGGAGACTGTACAATTCATTCCAGATGCCGACTCCACATTATGTCGCGTCTGTGGAGAAAGAAAAGCTTCTAGATATTTTCGGCTAAAACATCTGCACAAAATGGAAATCCAATAAGCCATTCAAGCGGCCCAGTACCGACATTCCAACGAAAGATGGCTTTCTAGAAGCCTGTAGAAAGCCATCTATAACTGTTAAACTCCATGGTGGAGTGAGGAGACAGCACTATTAAAATGCAAACAAGGTGTAGACATGTGCTGACACCAGTCTCCAATGTTACAGCGACCAAAAAAAGAAAAAAGAGCTGACAGGCAGCAAATCCAGAGGAACACATTGTGCCCAGCGGGCCTCGAAAGGAGCTGATGAAGAGGTGTTCCGTCTCGGAGGTGCTGACTTTGGCAACCTGGGAGTGATGAAGGTCACTGGGCGTGTGTTGTAGACAGAATCAAATTGCTGAATGCGAGTTTATGGTTCCAACCCCCAGATGGGTTTTTGTCACCGTTCGACCTGAACCCACTTTATCCAATCTCCCTTTTGTGTACCTTTTTTGCATCATCAGTTGTTTCAATTTGACCCATAACACAGATCCATGCTGGAAAGCAGTACTGCAGTACAGCAGTCCCAACAAGAACTTTAGTCAGCTCAAGACAGCACGACAACAGAGGACATTATTTTGCAAAGCAATGACGGCAAGAACAAGAAGGACAAGAAGAAAGTCTACGCAGCAATAAGGCCAAACAAGTGGCTAACCAGATATTAAGAGATTATAATTATGCGAGACCTTCAGAATCATAGCTTTTTATTTTTATTTTGACAGCCGGAGAGTCACTTTGTCTTGTGTATCACATCGGAGAAGCTTAATTGCTTAATACGCAAACGTTATATTCTGTGCCAAAACAGAGGTACACATATGCGCTTCTTAAACCAACTCATGCTTGATTGAGGTTTACACGTCTCACAGTAAAGCCAGTTTACTAATACTTCATGAGTGCGTCACTTGGAACACACCCTGTTTGTCTCTTTTGAGAAGGTTACTTGGAAACAATGAACACCCTCCCCTCCCCCCCACACACACACACACACACACACACACACACACACACACACACACACAGATGACCTAGCTCTTGCTAGCATCATTCTGCACGGGTCATCCAGCATGGAGGCCAACCATGCCCAAACCTCTCCCCATCCCCCCATCTCCCCTCTGCTTCAGTGACTCTGAGGCGAGGCGTGGGCGCAGTCCACTCGCCCCACTGATCATTGCTGTTGCCTTGGCGACTGAGCGACCCAGCCCCTACAGCAGCCCACTGCTCAACCAACAGAGAAGGACTTAGAGGATTTAGATCACCGTAGACGGAGATGCAGAGATGAGTAGCTGAAATTGGCTTACTTCATCTTCGTGTGTTGGTATGACACCACATTTACGTCACAAAAGATGTTGCAGAAGAGCACACAAGCAGAATGAGACATTTCATGCAAGTGATTCCATGTCTGTTTGAGCGCGGCTCACGTAACCTCATTCTGTCGGCTTTGCGCCGCGTTGACGGGAATGGACGGACAGCGGATCAGACAGCCGCTTCGCAGGACTGCGGATGGGTGAGGTAAAGAAGTTAAGCGTGTTGGGTGAGGGAGGACGGGGAGGTAAAAGATCAACGAGCGACCCGCACACAAGCGATTTCTAGCGCGTCCCATTTCCCGGTTCCCTTCTCCCATGGAGGACCTCTCCTTCTGTGTCACTAAGAGGAAGGGCCCACTTTCTCTTTTGTTTATGCAGGAATGTGGGACGTAGTGACAGGCTGGCTTTTCAGTCACGGCACACAGCAGAGAGGTCCCCTGTGGCTTCCTCCGCACAACCTCGTGTGAGTGTGTGTGTTATCAGCCGACCGGGCCTCCCACAGGCAGACAGGGTGCCGCAGAGGGAAAACCTAATGAAGCTAATAGAGCATTTGATCTCAGTCCTTGAGAGTCATTGGCAAACCATAAAAAAACGTTACACTAAAGAGTATGGCAAGTTTGCATTTTCCTTTGTAACAGTACCTTTGTCAAACGGCTACAATTTCTACTGCATGTTTAAACATGACCAAAGGCAACCCTATTCGTTTTCTGAATTATAATAATCCTAGAGCCGTAACTTCCATTTAGTTACCGACAATAACTCTTTTCTTGGGAGGGGTTTCCCCTTCATGAGAAAAGAACATCCATTTGGGCGAGTCAGCTTCCTGCAGCACAGAGTGTGGACAAAAAGGACAGCAGCAAAAGAAACATCCTATTCCTGCTTTGATGCCTTTTTAAGCCCACAGGAACGCTACACAATGACTTGAAACCACAGCTGAGAGGAAAACACCATTGTGTTGTTGATTCTCCAGTTTCATTTGAAACCAGATGGAACTCACACAAATGCGGGTCTCTATTCGATGACCGCATACGTCACTTTGGCTGAGACTCGGCGTTCTCGTTGAGTCGGCTCGTACGGACGCAGTCGAGGAATGCAGCCCTCCAACGGCCGAGTGGGAGGACACATCTGATCGATCCTTTGCAGCCCAGCATATCCCACTTTATAAAATGGCTTGAGTTACGCGTTGTCTTGTCTGCCCTCATTTGCCAGCCGTTATTAGTGAAAAGTAAATTGAATGCCCTTTAAACGTTCACACTGTAGAGGCTGACTAACATCCTACTGAGGCTGTGACGGTTTCATAGTTTATATTTCATTTTATGAACAGAAACGGATCAAAATGAGCTCAAGTAAGAAATCAATTTCTAAGTCAGTAATATTGCAAATGTTGAGATTAAATGCACAAAGAAACTGAATTTGGCTGGTCTGCTCCTTTTGTTTTGTGGTTTGATAATAAACTAGCTTTACATTTTTGGGGTTTTAGGGAGTCAGGAGGAAGGTGAGTGCGTGTGGTGACATTCAGCTGTAGCTTGGACATCTTCTGTAAACTCTTAAGTTAGTTAAAACAGCAAAATTCAATTCAATTCATTTTATTTTGTATAGCCCAAAATTGCAAATTACAAATTTGCCTCAGAGGGCTTTACAGTCTGTACACATGCAACATCCTCTGTCCCAAGACCCTCACATCGGCACAGGAAAAACTCCCCAAAAAATAAAGTGTCTGTGCATACAAGTTAATGAATGTGTTTGCTTCTGTGGTTTTTATTGACAGTATTGATTGATTTTCTATACCTTAAAGATTGCAATATTACTTATAGCTAAGCTTTACCGATTTTAATTGAATTTAGAAATATCATGCTCCAGAGGTGAAGCTTATCTTCCTAAATCTCTCTGCATTTCATATGTTTTTCAGCTTTTTTTTCCTCTTCAGCGCAGCGGGTTGCTAGGCACTGGGAGCAGCGAAGGAAAAGCAGGTGACGCAAGCAGGAAGTCCCCCCCCCCCCCCCCGCGGGCCAGACCGTCCCATTTCAGGGGCCGCTTGGTTCAGTCCATGTGGTGGTTGGAGGACCCGGCCCAGGTCGACTGCAAAGGCTGGGTCCTCCGGAGGAGACGCCAGGACCCGGTCTCTGCTGATGCATTGCTGTAAAGACACCGGAGAGCCTGAAAAGCTGGCTATTCTTTGAAGCGAATAAACTAGCTATTAATATGTTGCAGGAATTCAAAAAAAAATTGTGAGGTCCGTTGAGTAAGTAAGTGGCCCAGTGAATTAACTCTTGCATCTTCACAGAATCTCTGTGATATGATAAATAGGTGGGGAATTGTCGATTTTGTCAAACCAACTACTGGCGTCTGTCACATACATGGTTAAACAAACACTGTACCACAATACAGGAGAGAGAAGGATAAAGCCATCGCGGCACCGAAACATTCACTATCTGATTAAAGGCTATAGTCTATAGCCTTATAGATCTATTATCCGTATAGATCTATAAGGCCTTATAGATCTATACGGCTAATAGGCTTGTCTGCCGCAAGTAAGCGGGCAGCAGCAAGTCCTCATGCATTTCTCCCTTCAAGAAGAAGTCCTACAATGTGAACAACAAATTCTTGAAATTTTCTAGCAGCACAGACCTGTTTGACCAAATACCAGGGCCAGCAAACTTCACATGGAGTCCTGTTTTACAGGAGTACATTCCCATCATGCTGCTCAGTCACCAGTGAGCGGCTTGTCTGCCAAACATTCACACGCCCGGTTCAAAGATTTGAGTGTGCGCGCTTAGTGTGAATGATGGTGGCCCAGTGTTCCTTTAAAGCCATTTAGCTGCCAGGAGGCCAGGAGAATGTGCGAGGGGCTGTTAAAAGGTCAACAAGTGTTATTGCAGGGAGGATCTCTTCAGCTCATGTGGACAATGTCAAAGCAGCACGGCCCTTTCTCGCTTGGGCACTTTGTCTTAATCTCACACAGCTACACACCGTCTGTGTGGACCTATAAGGACGCCTAATGTAAGAACTCTGCGACAGCATCATGTATCAGGCTGCCTTTAGCTGGGAGTGGGTTGGGAAGTCTGGAAAAATAAGTCCCCATTAGAAGACAAGACACACAGTGCTGCTCTCGCTTTGTACGTCTTCAGAACTGGAGCCTTTGCTCTCCTCCCACATGTGGCAACGAATTTAATTACGCAGACAGCAGAATGTCTCTGAAAACCAACCTCCTCCGAGCCCAAATCCCCCTCCCCCCAACAGTGCCCCACTCCCTCAAGTCTACAAAGACCTTTGGGGGACTTTTGCTTCCCCCCCTCTTATATACACTCCTCTCCACTCCTCTGCCACCTTTGGAAAGACCAAAAAATATATATTTAAAGTGTGAAAATGTGCAAAGTAAAAGACAAAGTTCCAGCTCAACCAGCTGGTTCGTTCTCCTCTTGGGACACCAAACATATTCATCCTCCTCTTCATCGCCGTCGTCTTCCACTAAGTGTTTCTGGCAATCAGACAGATGTTCATCTCCTAAATGCCCAGGAGGAGACACTGGCCTTTTCACAGTATCAGATGAAGCCACACTGCGAACCCCCCAACATTTGCCATTGCGTACATCTGAGCTGGGGAGGAATCTTCTTACTAGCCAAATTCCTATCCAAGCAAACAGTTGGGTGGTTATCCAATTCATGCAACAGCAGATTAGGATCAATGTGGTACTGCGTTAATATCGATAGACATCGGAGGCCACGTCAACACTAGTTGACTGTTTTTTTCCCCGTGGACTTGTAATGCTCAGCTTTGTTCAGGGCCAGAGAGCATCAATCTCATTCCCAATGCCGTTTTAACGTGAAATAATGAATGTGTGTTGTGTGTTCCTATCTGTGCATTGTCCTCAGTGCTGATCCCCCCCAGAGCCAGGTCCTCGGGGGCACCCAATGTCACCGGCATCAGGAGAAACAGCAGCTTAGAGCGCTGCTGGGCCACCGTCACAATATTGATGTTATATGACAGCCAAACGCCGCCCTAAAATGTTTGTATTTCAGGATTAAGTGCTCCTCGGCTCTCCGACTCATGCTCCTTTGCAACCTTTTGTATTTTTCACCTTCGCATTGCTCTCTGTCCGATGGATAAAATGTGACCAGTGTGATCTGATATTGAATTTAATGATCAAGTTTGAACTGGATGGAGGATTTTTTTCCGTACCACAAACAGAATGCATTTGCCTTGCCAAACAGATAGCGAGTGGCGAGTCAGCCCATGTGCAAGCTAAATGAGGCTTAGTGTCCTCCTGCTCCATCAGGCCATTTTCATCCCCGCTTCAAGCTTTCAGCCGTGTATTTAGGTCTTAACACAGGGACATTGATTTCTGGTCCCAAGCCATGCATTTCAAAAGCAGACACGAGGGCTATTCTACAACCAAACGGCAACAACAACAATCAGTGAAAGACTCCAAAAAATGTCTTTGCTTGAGCCCCTCTTGTAAAGGCTATTAAGATCAGTCCTCTTCCTTAAGGACCACGTCGGCAGTGACCTAAATCTGTAGAGATCAAATGAATGGGTAGCACGGACGGAAAATGCCTCTTAAGGATACTGTGTGTGTGTGTGTGTGTGTCATAATCACCCTAATCAAGACATTACAGTAAGGTTAAGCCAGACTGCTCCCCCCCCCTCGTTAATCCCTCACAGTGATTTTGGTCAACATATGTTGTCAGCACAATCACATCCCAACTAATATCTATGAGGAGAGGAATTGGCTCGTCATACTCCAGCTGCATTCAAGTCTTTTAAAAAAGCAAAAAACCCACAGAGAAAAAAAATCAATATTTCTAAGTGGATTCAAGAGAGTAGCTTCAAAACCAGGGCTAAATGTTGTGGTCTCCTAGATGGAAATAAAACCTGAGGGAATTTCACCCACGTTTAAAGACAGGCTTGACTAGTTGGGCTCTAGGACACGAGTCTCTTGGGCCTGTTGCTCACTGTGACAGCCATACACACGCGTGGACTGTGGAGGGGGTGGGTGCACTCACCATTAAGTCCATTTGGGATGCTCCTGTGATGGGGCGGTGCCGACAGGTCGTCCATGGACCTCCTCGTGGTGGTGCCCAACTTACTGTTCTTGTGTTTGTGGTTGTGGTGATCGGGGCTCCCAGCACTACCTGTACTGGACGTGCTACTCCCATCGCCAACATCTCTTACTGTGCCGGTTCCACCGTTCAGGTTGCTTAAACTGGACTGACTGTCTATGGAGCTCCTGGACCCTGCTCCGTTTCTCTCCTCATCCAGCATGAGGATGATCTCCTTCAGCTCAGAGTTCTCCCGCAGTACGTTGTCCTGGTTGGCCTCCAGCTCCTTTAGCTTCATCATGTAGGTGCCCACCTCCTTCCACATGGCGCTGGCTGTGTGACGACCGAAGCGTTGCCATTCGCGGGACAGCTTCTTCCCCTTTTGTCGGTCGTCGTCCAGGAAGCAGCAGAGCTCCCGCAGCTCGTGGTTGTCGTCCTGCAGCTTCTGGTTGATCTCCTTCAGGCTGCGGATTTCGTGCAGGTGCACCTGCAGCCGCCGGTTGATGTCCTTCATCATGTTGCCGTGTTCAAGCATCAGGTTCATTTTCTCGCTGTCGACCCTCCTGAACCTCCGCAGCAGCTCCTCTCGGCTGCAGCGCAGCAGCTCGTCGTCCGCGGGCTGGCTGAGCTCTGCGTGCCGCCCGTCGGACGGACTGTTGGCCATGTCTGTCCCAGCTAAGAGTCCCCCTTCGTGTAAACGGTGGCTTAAAGAGAACTGTCACAAGTCATTTAACCAAGCCTGAGCTGAGGGGCTGTATTACAATACGAGTACATAGTCCAGGATAGCGTAGTATCGTTATGGCCGATAATGAACACGCAATAGGACTGTGATGCTGTGGAGCCCCGTGCCTGCACAGTGTCCTCACTTCTATTTTTTTTAGGAAAAAGAGCCTGAATATATTTGGGAATTAACCGCTGGTACCGATATTCCTTCAATAGCGGATGCTCGGGATTAGAAATCGATTACCGAGGATTTTCCATCAGGTCCCGGCGACGAGGTCAGTCAGCACAGCACCGTGTCCTCTGGACATCACTCCGTCCACGACCGGAGACAGGCAGTCCAACAAACCAATAGTCGCAGTTGGCTAAACCCGAACCTGAGCTGAAGGGTGGCTCCGGTTAAGCCTCTTTGCTGGATTCAAGCCTTTCCTCTCAGACAGCTCGGGATTAGCAGCCGACCTCCTCCTCCTGCTCCCAAAACTCGGGTTTGAAATCATTCCAAAACGATTTGAGCCGACACGGCCAATCAAGACGTGAGGGAGGGGCGGGCAGAAGGTAGAATGGCCTGCAAGGCTCAGGCTCCGCCCACTTAAAGGGACAGTACAACGAGCGACACCATTAAATGGTGAGTTCACCTCTTGTTGACAATCAAGCGTTGTAATAATACAAAAACTGATTTTAACCACAGCTATTCGTTTATGCAAATCCTGAAAAAAATCTAGGAGAAATGGCACATTTTGGGGTTTTAATCCTGAGGGAACAGCAGTTAAAGGTGCTTTTGATTGTCTTAGCATGGTCACAGTGCCCCCAAGTGTACATTACATGTAATTTAGCTTAGGCTTTTATCCAAAGCCTCTTACTTAATTGCATTTTTAACCCATGATCTTATACATTTTAGCCTAGGGAGCCTTTAGGGGTTAGGTGTCTTTGACAGCACACCCTCTCTATTCCATGCGCCACCGTCAACACGGTGTACCGGTGTACACTATCAGTAACAGACAAAAAAATAAAGATTAAGGCATTGAAATGATTATATTTATTTTGAGTGGAAAAAAAGCAGATTACACTTTTTCAGAATTGGATGCACCGTGGTTTCATTTGGAGCCTGTTCCTGCCTCCTGCCGTGGCCCTGCGGACACCTGCTGCTACTATGATCATCATTATTATTATTATTACTTTAAATATTAATAATATCACATTACTATCACTGTCTTTCCCTCCTCACAGGCTGTTGAATAGAATGTATTGTACATCCTTTACATTGTTCATTCTGTACACATGACATCTGTTGTAGTCTGTCCAGCTGGGAGAGGGATCCCTCCTCTGAAGTTCTCCCTAAGGTCCCTCCCCTTTTTTTATGTGAGGGTTTCGGGACAGAGGATGTCACTCGTGTACAGACTGTAAAGCCCTCTGAGGTAAATTTGTTATTTGCGATTATGGGCTATACAAAATACAATGAATTAAACACATTTTGCTTTGTGTAGAAATGAAAAAATATCAGTTTTATTAGGCACAAATGACTACATTTTAATTTCCCATACCCTCCTCATTGTTAGGCATAATCATCATCTTCATCATGCGTTTGTTTTACGTTATTAAAACAAGTGCTTCACAAACAATTAGTAATCAAACAACTCTACAGAATAAAGCAGGAGAATGTATGCCGTGGGCGAGTGTAAGCAACTGAATAACCCCAATTTCACCGCATGAACCCTTATGGAATGTGCTTTTTTATAAAGTTGAGGGTGTTTGACCACCTATTTGTTGGGATCCCTGTGCCTGACTGAACACACCACTTCACTCTTTGGCCTGAGTGTGCCGCAGTCCTCAAGGTCAAAGGTCTGTCCAGGCGAAAGGTTGAAGTCAAACCTCTGGAGCAGCTTGGCCATAAACACTTTCGCTTCCATCTGCAATAGCCCCACAGATCATTGAGTTAGTAGTCGAGTGTCGTGTTTTGTGTCTGTCGATTATTGTATGATGGTCAACGCCCACCTGAGCAAAGTTCTTTCCAAGGCATGCACGTGGGCCGAGGGCAAAGGGGTAGTAGCAGAAATAAGGCCTTGTGGAACAGATGAGAGACAGCCTCCATTAATGCCACAATGAACAAGACATTTTGTTAATAAAGTATGCCTCTTACTTTGGAGCATCTGGGTGAAATCTGTCCGGATCAAAGGTCAGCGGGTCCTTGAAGAATTTATCCATTCTCCCACACACATAGGAACTGAACTGCATTTCGGAAGAATGAATTTATCATCTTGAAACATGCACCTTTTGTTTTGCTACGTCAATATTCTTTTAGTAGAGTACGAGTCAAAAGTTTGGACACTTGTTCTCATTCAATTCAATGAGTAAGTGTGTATAAACCTTTGACTCCTACTGCATGCACAGTTAAGACAAATGATTGACTATACACAAATAATTAGAGTTTCTACACATCATTCCGATCTCATGAATACAAACCAAATCGAAAGTGCACAACTCACAAAACATGTGACTCCCCCGGGTATGTGGATACCGTCAATCACAATGTCTTGCAGTACATCCCGAGATGTGCCTGGAGCCGTTGGGTATATCCTCAGAGTCTCTTTAAGGACCTGCGGGAGGTTACAGCAGGAGGTGCACATCTGGGTTAAATCACTTATTAATGTTGGATCTGAGAACATCAAAGCAGAATTGAAAATAAGAACTCTTGGTTTTGCTGGTCATCCAAAGACTTATATTTAAGCTAGGTCATGGAATGAATAAATTAAAAATTACCGAATAAGTTCCCCAATAGTTTCACAATGTGCTTAACAAGCAAAGAGCTGAACTAACATATACCAGCATAAGTACATTTACCTGTGAGAGGTAGATCAGTTTTCCCAGATCGTCATAAGTGATGTCCCGTTTCACCCCAATGACATCATCCACCTCTTTTTTCACTCTGACAAATGAAATCATAACTCATGGGATTGGGTTTTTGTTTCGTAGATTTCTGCAAGTTTTCCGGCCATTGTGATTGTCCTGTCCTCCCCTGACTAATCCCCCTGTCTTATCACCTGCACCTTTCCAGTGTGTTTGTCTCCCGTTTGTCTGGCTTTGTCCCATATGTGTCCTGTTGTACTACTTCGCTCTGTTCTGCTCTGCTCTGTACGTTTTGTTTGTTTTGGGACTTTTCCCGCATGTCACTGCATTTGGGTCCTCAACCACCACATCCTATGACAACTGAAGAAACAATCATTCAAAAGCTACATTAATTAACACGTTAATGATTAACATTATTTGTTCTTACTTCTCCAGTACATCAGGAAGTCTTGTCAGTTCCATGATGCAAAAAGCCAGTTGATTAGCTGTTGTTTCGTGCCCTAAAATGAAAGAAAACAAACTTAAAATGGAGAAAATGTGGATCAACAACACATTAAAGTTACATTTCTCTTTATCTCTAAGCCAAAAAGTGGGGCTTCAAAGAACAGTTCACGTAAAAACACAATGAATGACTTAAAAGTAAGCTTATTAATAGTAACAATAGCAGACAGAACATTTTGACCAAAGAGGATATAAAGAGGATATTGTAAATAACTCTGCTAATATAATTAAAAGTAATATTGAACTCCAAATCACAAGACTTCATATCAGTACTGGTGGATAGGTTGTATTTTGCGTAAAAGGAAGTTTTCTATTTGAATTCTTTGCTACTAAAGAGCCCAGCATCACGCTTCTTATTCACACCTGAAAGCAGAAACAACAAGGACTCACCGGCAATGAAAAATGTCACAAAGTTGTCCAACATTAACTCTTCATCTTCTTCAGTCATGCTTTCCTCTGGAATAATAAGAAATTGAAGTTAACAGCTAAGCCCCTATTCTTAATATATCATTTGTATTTGTATACATGTATAAAGTGTCACGGTTTGGTCCTGGTTTCGTGTTTCTGGTTTCCCTGGGTAACTTCACTTCCTGCCTTGTCCTGTCTCCCCTTGTGATTGTCTGAGTGGTTCCACCTGTTTCCAATCACCTGCACCTCCCGTGTATTTAAGTCCTGTCAATCTGTCTTCCAGTGTCGCGTCATTGTCTAACTTGTCTAACGGCTGTGGTTCTAGTGCTTGTTCTTGTTCCTGTCCCTCCAGTGAGTTTTTGTCTGTTTGGAGATCCTTTTGTTTGCCCTTTTTGGAGATTAAATCCCTTTTCATTTGCAAGTCTGCGCTTGTGTCTCACTACTTCCGGTCCTCACCTCCACACCCGTTCCTGACATAAACAAATATCTAAATGTATGTATGGGCTTTTTCCCAAGCTTTTATCAGCTTGAAATAAACACTTATCTATACTATTGTTTGCAACTGCCATAACTGAGGAATGTTTCGTTTTGGGGAGGTCACCTTTCACAGCTGTTTTGATGATCTGGGTGAGGATGTCATTGGGAACGTCGTCGCCGTTCTCCATGGCAGTTTTTCTGTCCTTGATCCACTGAGCGCCAGTTGTGCGCAGCAGTCGGCAAGCTTCCCTCACCGCTTTGATGAATGGTCTGTTCTTCGGCTTGAACTGGAAAGGCGGGATTCAAGGATGTGGCACAGTGACGAATGTTGTCACCACACTTACTTTATACAAACTTGCAATAAAGTCTCACCGCAAAGAAGTTGTCTCTGACCGCGAACACCATCCCTTTCAGACAAGTCTGGACGGCTTTGGGGAAAAGCGACTTATCCTTAAGCAGGTCTAAATCCACCCCAAAAGCAACCTAGGGGTCATCAGGAAAGCAAAGTTGATTAAATGATTTCCTGTCGTGAGATGGTGCTGTTGTCACATGCAAGAAAAACGTACAATGTCGCTGCCCACGGTTGGTCGCTTTGTTGCTTTGTCACTGATAGTGTGAACCCAGCAATGAGGCACAATACCTTAGCAATGACATCGAGGGTAAGAGAGTTGACAAGCTTGAGCATGCCGGCCTCTGTCTGGTTATCAGCAACATCCGAAAGTTTCGACATCAGTCTCTCTACTCTCTCATTGAAGACGCCCATTAGTCCTCTTAAATACCTGTGGATACAGGAAGTTTTAGACAACTAAAAAGCTCCCCGAAACTTCTGCAATTGGACGATGCTTTGGCAAAGAGCAAAAGAGACCCACAATCTAATCAGAACTGCAAAACACTGGATTTGTAATAAACATTGAGTTGATACTCCATCGGGACTCTTTGTGAAACTCACACACTACTGAACGCGGGGTCCATGATCCGGCGCTGTTTATACCATTGCTCGTGGTCCTGTGCTGCAACTAGGCCGTTACCTAGGAACCTTGAAAAGAGTCACACAACACAATCATTTCACTTAGAAAGGCATGGTTGAAAAAGATTTGACACACAAAAACAGCAAAGTAAACTAACAACGCCATTTCCTGGGACTCCAAGTGTACTCACGATACTCGTGCCAAATTTAGACTTATTATTATTATCAATCATTGCTTATTGTTCCTTAGCCTAACAACTGTGAAAAGTAAACTAGAATAAAACATCTTTTAAAGTACCTTTGACCAAACAGGTTGAAGATTTTTTTGTAGAAAAATCTGTCTTTGGGATACTTTTGGGACATCAGGATCTCCTGAGACAGAGTCATCGAAGAGCCAAACATTAATAGACCATTTTAAATACAAAGATTTTCTGCTCTCGCTTTGTGTTTATGTTCAAAAAGGATCATTCTACTGCTTAGTTATTATTTTGCAAGAGTTTAACCAAATCAGGGTCATGTATCAGTGCACTTTGATACTGGTTATTGTGCAACAGTTACATAAATGCTATCGAGAGGTGCAGGTGCTTACCTTTGTTCCCTCTGGGCAGCTCACAAGGACGATAACATAGTGAAGGAAGTTTTGCCTGCAGACAGGCCCATACTCCTCAGCCCTGTAAATAACATCTTAATTATGGTTCGGCTGCATCACGGTGAAAAATCTGAACTTGTATGTTTTAATTCCCTTGCATGAAATGTTCACATTCAAACGATTATTACTGACTGCTGCTGACGCTCCCTCTGACACTGACACACATCAACGGGGAGGAAGAGTGAAAATATTATCAGATATTATTGGGATCGGAGATTTTAAAGCGTTTTTATAAATATGCTTTCATTGTCATTATTTTATCCGATTGTGGTAAATGACTGTAAAGGTAATTGGCTGGAACGAGTGTAATATGATCTCTTTTGTTGCAAAGCCAGCATGCTTAAATAAAATGAATGAGAAACAAAAAAGTACAGCGCCCGAAAACGCAGAAGCATAAACTAGGCTTAAGGATGTATACAGAGAACCAGTTTGAGGTGCGCCGAGGTGCCGCCTAATGGCGTAATATCACTTTTTGCTTTAAGTTACCATTCCAGGAACTTGTCGTGGATAATGTTGCCATCTCGCATCGCCCTCAAATAGGCTGCTGAAT
Organism: Apeltes quadracus; assembly: GCA_021346845.1. NCBI lineage: Eukaryota > Metazoa > Chordata > Actinopteri > Perciformes > Gasterosteidae > Apeltes > Apeltes quadracus. The sequence goes on along the minus strand of CM037934.1, from coordinate 2,401,720 downwards.
GTCCGAAAAGAAAACTGTGGGGATGAAACCCGAAAGTCAAAACGTTAAGCATATGAGAGTAGTCAGTGTTAGCATCAACTTAGCTCACTTAAGGCCTACTTCACTCACCTGTCCCTCGGTGGCCCAGGTATGTGGTCATACTTCAGGTGAATGTGCTGGACATACAAGCAGTAACCAATACACAATATTAAAACCAAAACGAGCAGGCAGGCAGCAGTCCAACTCAAAAACACTTGAAAAGGAGCCATTTGGGTCCGATTGTCTTCTTTGCGAGGTCAGTGGTTCTAATGTTCCGGTGACTGCTGTATTTTCGCGTGTGTGAAGCAAATGTTTAGTGGGCGGGGCTCAGCGCCACCCGTGTCGAATAACCAGCAAATAAACACTCGATTAATCGCTTCGCTTTCACATATTTGCCAGTTGTGCAAAAAATGTTTGGTCGACTCTCCCCTTCACGGCTTAGAGGTATTTAGCAGGAGGTATTCTATGAATGATATTGTAGAGGATGTGACATCGGCTACATTTAGCTCAGCGGGTCGCAGTTCTGCTTCTTTGAGCTCAGTGTATTTCACTTACCGTCAGTATCAATGTATAGACATATCTCACATCTATTTGGCACAGGATTAATAACGATACAAACATTAGACGGGCGACGAGCGTTTTGCAAAGCGTTGTGTGTCTTGAACAGGCATCGATAGCTACTACCTACTTTGTTTTTTATTCTTGTCCTCGCGTAGTATAACTACATTTCAGCCAAGGGGTGGCGAACGTGTTGGAAATATAACAAAGTGTAAAGTGTAAAGTATATGTATATATAATGCCTGTTATTCAATCGCAGCACCATGACGGGCTCCATAGCTCAGTGGTTAGAGCACTGGTCTTGTAAACCAGGGGTCGCGAGTTCGATCCTCGCTGGGGCCTCGTGTGTGGAAAACTTTTCCGCTGTCGTGTTGACAGCTTCCTGATTTAAATCTAACTGACAGTTAACAATGTAGTGAATCATTTTAAAAGCTTTTTTATGTTGGGTTAGGTATATATTCAAAGTGCCTGTTTTAGGAAACCTCCCTAAAATACTGAGCATGAAACTTTGCCTGCCTTAAAGACTGAGCGTGAAACTTAATTTAAAAAAATGTGTGTATGTGTCATGCACCCACAGCACCTTGTAAACGTCAGAGGTAACTTTGTTCTCAACTTTAGCCATTATTCCATTATTCTTTCTTCATCCGCAAAGTTCATCATTCACCAGTCTGTTTCAGCACGAAACGGCAAGGGAAATCCTCTATGATTAAAAGTAGTACTAATGATGCCAGGCGGAGAATACAACTACGTAGATAGATGCACTTCACACATCAGATCCCACATAATACTCCCTTTATACAATTACACTCATCTCCAGAAGCACTGAAATAGCAGTAATTGTTTGAGTCAACACGGAATCTCACATGGGATTAGGAAAGCAATGCTTTCAGGAGTGAAGGCTAAGTGATGCAGATGGACATTGTGAATCAAATGAGCACCCATGTTTGCTTGTGGAAAAATCTTGGTTATTCATTTAACATGTTTAGCAGTGCTAAAAGGGCTAAAAAGCTGGGACAAAGTAAGCATGCAACGAAAAACAGAGATTTAGGGTCAGTTATTTTTTCAAGCTGCCTAAAGTGACGCACTAGTCTGTACAGAATCCTATTTGTTTAGAATATTCACCAATCGGTATCATACAATGGTATTTTTGACTAATTCTAGGTCATTCAGGATGAGAAATAAGGTGATAAAATGATCAAACAAATCAATTCATCAAACTTTGAATAACAAACCGTATTATTTAGTAAACTGTAATTGGCAACAATTTTGATAATCAATTTACTGGTACCAACTTTGGTACCAATTTCTTATGTGGTGATCATCAGAAAATGTTTGGGTTTTGGATTTTTGGGGGCAAAACAATTTTTGAAAGGGGCCAAAGGAAAATGCAACATTTTATCAAACATTTTGTAGATGATCTGTACGACCTCTTAGTTACAGGCTTACAACAACTCTCATTCTAGAATTGAAATGGAGAAGGTTATCTATTTAGAAGCTTACCTTTTCTTAATGCAACTAGTGTTTAGCAGATTTTTCATAATTTGACAAAATGTTCCGAATAACATTGCAAACAAATCTTGACATCTCACCTACGTTATTTGCAATGTATAAAACCACTGCTGGCCTTCTGCTCTTTGAGGTATGTGTACCTAGTTGTGGTGACCAGCAGGGAGGGCTTTTTCCTCACAAACATAAACCTCAGACTAACAAGGAAAACAAGACAGATTCAGAATCCTTCAAGGATCAACGCTGCCCTGTGTGGTGCACATATGTACAACAATTCTGCCCGAATCTCACAATCGGATCTATGGTATCCAAGAAAACTCCTCTGATCTAAAGTACCGCTTTCTTCTTCCCTGTAATGTACGAGCCATCCACTTCAACCACTATGACCTCCTCATACCTGTACATATTGTTTGCATGAAACGCCAAGCTTGTCTGAATTCTTATCTTAAAATGAACGAGCAGTCCTGTGTTCGATCCAGGGTCCTGGCTCTGTGTAAACGCTGAAGGCTACGGGCTGTTTGATGTTGTTATGGCTGGCTGGCTTCCGCCTCAGTACTACAAGATCTCCAGGCCCCTCTCATGACCAAAGGTATTGTGTTGGCTGCTCTTTTGATTTGTAATATCAACAGACAGAGAGGGGGAAAATTAAGACTCCCAGTGGACACACGTAGGCAAACAAGCGTTGGACGAGTCTGGTGGATTCAAAGAATGTCCGTCATCTTCTCTGAGGGTATTGACGTCCAGTGTTGGGCTTATTTGGCTGAATGTTGTTCTGGCTTAGTAAAACAATTTGCCTGTTATTGGTTCGCATGATTGGAAGAGCATGAAGGATATTCAAGAGGAAAGGACATTTCGACAGTAAACATCAAATATACTGTCGCCTGCAAGCGAATATGAATTGTCAACGGCTGTTCTCGTCGATCTTTGTTATATTCTTCTTATCACTCTAATCTCTTTAACACTCGTTGTCATTATTCACAACCATTCATACACTGATGACAGGAGCTACCATACCCAGAGCCACCTTACTGCCATCAGTACTATCATTCGTACTGTTGGGAGGATATGCAAAGTTGCTAATGTTATTTGACTTTTTAAGGACAAAGAACTATTAAGGGTTTAGGATAGGAAAAGGGGACACATAAATCTTCCTGTGTTTTAATCTTAAAAGTAGGACAAAATACTTCTTTGATAAGATAATAATCAGCCATATTATGAAGTAGGCCTACACATATAAGAGAGACGCTCTGTAGCTTTACCTAGGCTTAACCCCAGTATTATAAAAGGTATGAAGTCATCCTTATTGACGAACCTATGTCTGTGTTGTTATGATGAGGTAAATGGATGTGGACCCTAGAACAGTACACAGGAGTCACGGGGGAAGTTTTTCTGGGAAATAATGGATTTATTCACACACAAAAGGTGTACAGGGCGCAAAGGGCAGTGCTGAGTCTGGCATGGCCTCGTGGAGACAGCCAGCAGGCGAGTAGGGATCCCGGGACACAAGGGCAAAAAGACAGGACAAGGTGAGCAAAGACAGCGTCTAATCCACACTAGTAACCAGATGGTCTGCATGATTAGCTACGACTCTGACGACAGAACAGTCTGGCACTGAATGGCAGGAGGACCCAAGTTGATGTAGGGCAGTCCCCTGATGGCTGATTGCCTTCACCACACCCTGCGAAATGAACAGACAGGGTAAACACATGCAAAGCGAACAAAAGACACAGGGGGGCTGCTGGACAAACAGTTGACAGCATTACAGTACCCCCCTTAAATGAGAGCCTCCAGGCGATGAAACCCCAGTGGCAGCGGAGGGGAGAGAGTTGTGTCCATACTCAGTTTAGGTGAGTATTCCAGGAAGTAGGATTTGAAGTGGCAACACAATGTATGGAAGACTCCAGATCCTGATTAGCTCTCTCGTACACCTTTTCCACCAAAGCAGAGCCGGTGCTAGTCCGGAGCCAGAGCCTAGTTCCAAATCGGTTCTTTGGTTTTCCACCGGCAAAGCACCAGCTTTGTGGTTCTTAAATGGTTCTTAAGTAGCACCATATCATTGCTGGGCTAGAAGTAAGAACCGCTTACGTCAGCGGCTGGGGGCGGGGTTACCGTGAGACGAGAGAAACTTGTGACCGCCATTTTTAAAAATCTCCGTCTACGAATAAAGACGAGCCGGAGGAGGCTCCTCAGTTGAACCAACTCTGGACCGGCACTAGCTCTGGCTCCGAACCGGCACCTGGTTCTTGTTGGTGGAAAAGGGGTATCAGTCTGTCCGTTAGTCTGTGAGTGGAATCCACTCACAGACTAACGCCGGGGTACTTCCTGGAACACACCGAACTCCTGTCTCACTTTCACTCTGTCCTTCTACAAAAATCCACCTTGCATTAATTCACATGGATACTTCAGCTCCTTTACCGGGAGTTTTTTGTGCTTTCTCGCCGAGCAGATCTACGTAGATTGTAGTTCCATCTGAACCCTTGTCTTGACTTCTTTCGGTGGCCCTGCTGACACCTGCTGCTGCCATCATCATCATCATTATTATTTTAAATATAAATCATATTACTATAGCTGTCATCATAAACCAACATTACCCTTTCCAAAAATCGTGTGGATGGTGGTTCTATGTGATGGTGGTCGCCCCTGCAGTGGTCCTGCCATACACCTGGCTTGCAACTTGGAATTATTTGATTCATTTCTGTTATAGGAATTGAATGTATTATACATCTGTGGGTGGTGCAACCCCATAGGTGGTCGGTAAGAGGTCTTAGCCTTGGCACAAGCTGGGGAGGCGAGGACATATCCCCTAGTGTCCCCCTCCATGGTAGGCCACCAGAAGTGTCGTCTGAGGAGAGACAACGTCCGGCTGACCCTTGGATTACATGTGAACCGAGAGGCAGGTCCCCACTCCAGGATTTGAGGGCGGACTGACTCTGGAACAAACAGCCAATCTGCAGTTCCTGTGCCAGGGTCTGCATCCACGTGCATCCCGAACCACTGCCTCCACCTCCCAGGTCAGAGCTTCCACCACCAACAATGCGGCCAAAATGGTATCCGATCATCTCAGGGAGTCTTTTACCGCAAACTGGCTTGTTTCGAAGTAAATAAAACCGAGTGAGCCCCTGGGTCAGGCTGAGGTAAATCCACTACGGACACTTGCAGGCACTCACTCCACACCTCATAACACATGGGGAGGGACAGAGACGTCAGACATCAGGCAAGGCAGGTTCCGTGTAGCTTGGAGAAGATGTACAGTCTAAAATTATCTTTCCCATGGTAACCACCAATATCACCTATAGCTGGAGGAAACATGGCACAAAATAAAAATACACACATGTGTTTTTTGGCAAAGTGCTCCACAACTCTTGGATTTCTGCTTCTTGTGAGTAGAGGCTCCACTTGGAGATTAGTCTGGTTGATCATCTCAGAACAAGGCCTTCCTCTGTGTCAAGGAATGGGATAAATTGAACTCCAGATAATCCATGAGATCCTAAAATCCACTGGCGTTCTCAATAGGCATAGGCATGTGTATGGGATTTGTTACCTTCAACGCAATATGTGTGCCTCCAGGACGGTTTGGCTGAACCCTTGTTAGTGTGAGTGTAGTGTTTGTTTGCGTGGGCTGAGGTTACCCTCAACACAAGAAATCTGAAGAAGGGGCGGGCCGAGTCCTGAGGCCCCAGCGGCAGAACTAATCACAAACACAAACACAAAGACTGTGCAGTGACGCGTGTATTCTGACAAAAATGTCAATCCAATTGTGTCATATTTTGTATGTGAAACATGCTAAATTGAAATGTAATGCTCAGCTTGAATTTCTGAGTAACCACAGGGAAGTGCATTCAGGTTTTTAAAAGACTCCTTTCAATATTACAGATAACATCTTTAAGCCACAAAGCTTTAAAGCCTCCTCTCTTTCATGTTGTTTTTCCTTTTTTTCCTGTACTTTGTCTCTCTCTGCTTTCCCCTCTGTCAACGCATCTGAGGTTATTTATATTCTATTCTGTGGCAAAAATGTGGTCCACATGTGTTTGGCTTCCCTCCACTCAGCACTCATCTGTAGTCCACCAAGGAGTCACCGACGGGCTGCAGTTGACCTACCAAGCAAACAAGTGTTCAAGCCACAGTAGATATGTGCCACACGGATGGATAGGGATTTCTAAGCATATCCTTGCTGATGCACAAAACATTAGTCTTTGTTCTGCTAGAATGTCTCACATTTGACCCAATGTTCTATTGTAAACGTGCAGGCAGACATTTCCCCCTTCTTTTCTAGGGTGAATGATCGACAGCATGAGCTGCAGGAATTAGAGTATCTAAATGGAATATTGGGGTTGCTTAAACCTATGGATTTGCGTTACCCTGACCTTTGAACTTTTAATCTCAATGTTAATTAATCCTCTGGAAGGAGTATAGCCCTGGAAAACATGATGGTAGGAAATGATCAACCTAGATACCACAGTTGAGACATGCAGCAGTTTAGGTTTCATTTATTTATTAACAGCCCTTGTTTTGTCTGGTTGAATGGAACCATCTGTATGGTTTCATATCCAGCTGGTCCACAGTAACACACCGTCCCTTCACTTAGACCACAACTACAACTAAAAGTCCTGACCCATAGTACTGTATTATATTATATAATTTTTTATAACTTTTTATTTTTCACTATGTTGTCCGTTGTCGTGTCCTCCATTGTCATCTGTTGTTCTGTTGTAATGCACAAATCTCCTTGTCAAATTCTTGTATGTCCAACCATACCCTGGCAATAAATGAGTCTGATTCTGATTTAAAAAGGCAGTGGTTGACTGATTATAAGACTCCTAGGAAATATTAGTTCAAGTTCAAGTTCCTTTACACCATCACACATCATCACATTACCACGCATCATGAAAAAGTTCTTATCGGACCTGAATAAAAACAGTACATCGACATACATAAACATTGTACCTAAAAAACACAAGTAAAAAAGATCTAAATTAGAAAACTTTTGCCTGCATTAGATGCGTCTGAAATTAAAAAGTAAATATAAAAAAGTTATATAAGAAATACATGCACACTGTACATTACAACGTATCAATGACTTATTCCTCAAAACAATGGATGCAGGAACAAAACTATTCTTGTGTCTTTTTGTTTTACACCTGGGGATCATAAACCTACGCCCGGAGGGTAAAAGCTGGAACTCTGTGTGCACTGGATGAGAACCGTCGTTTGAAATTTTACCAGTTATGCGCTTTACCTGTTTTGCATACAAGGTCTCCACGTTAGGCTGTTGCCCCCCAATCAGCCTCCTAGACCACTTTACAATTTGGTTGAGTGAATTTTTGTCTTTCAAAGTGAGATTCCCAAACCAGGCAGACAGTGCAAATGATAAAACCGACTCAATAAAAGCGTGCCCCATGGGGAACGCCTCAGGTTTTAAATAGTGAGCTGTGTGTGATGGGAAACTGGAGACAGGTGTGTGGCAAAACCGGCGGGAAAGTGAACAATGACAGGAAGTAAAGTAATATAAGAAGTATGGTTCGGTAGTCTAAATGGATTTATAGTGAATTCTAGATTAATCGCCATCAATATGAATTAGATAATTAGCTAGCTGTGGTTCCTGCGCCTCACTCACAGTGCCGAAGAGACTAGTGTGTTGAACACTGCCGCTGGCCACCATCCCAGAGCAATTTTATATAGCATAAAAGCATGGTTGATCATGCAAACTAACTAGCTAGCTACTCTGCTGCTAGATTATTGAAATTGTACAACAATCACATGATGAATAATGGAACACCATATCCACTGCGTTACTTTGACTTTTCAGGACCATTAGCTTTGTGTGTGCAGACAAGAAAGTACATGAGCATATTTCCCAAAATGTCCAACTATTCTTTAAGGTTAACATGTAGCTATTGGAAATAGAAGCCTGAATGCTGAGAGAAAGGTTTGTTGTGTTGGTCAATAAAAGAGGAGAACTACTACGTTGAGTTTGAAGGAATGTTGCTACGCTTGGCTCCACCACAGTTTTGAAAGTGTGGAAAAAGAAACGGCACATTAAGGAGTCAGATGATGAATGCAAGGTCTTTATATATTTCTTCAGCATAATAGAAACAACACATCCATAAAGCACTGCAGTACAAAGTAGAACGGCAAAGACACTTTATGTTGCTGTATCAAGTGATGTGTGGCAAGTGGTTTCCCTTTTTTACTGGGAGCCTTCATTTCTCTGCAGATTAGTGCACCGTGTGAGTAGACATTTCAAAGCTTCAGCAAACTTAAAAAATAACAGAAAAATAAATACTGTACAACACCATATGTAATACTAGATTCAGAGACCTCAACAAGATCACACTTTCCTTAACAGAACACTTGATATATACACTTTCACAGAATAATGCAATGTTTCTGGTTTGTTTCCCTTCATAATAGCACTATCAACAACTGGCCAACACGAGTAGTGATTTTGATCTATCTTTTGTTTGTGTGTGTGTGTATTTGTACATATATATATATATATGTGTGTGTGTGTGTGTGTGTGTGTGTCAACGTATACACAAACACACACAAGCATAAAAGATTTATCGAAATCCCTTTGGAAGGTCTAAGTGGGGGTGCCCAGAGGCTCCTGTTAAGGGGTGATAAGTCATGGTCCCACACACACACACACACACACACACACACATACACGCACACACTTTTTAAATTAAAGACTGGTCCGTGCATTTAACAAGGCATTTCCTACCATATTTTCTTAACCTACACTCTCGAGCTCACCTACAAGTATTGTCCTTTCATTCGATTACAGTTACCAGTTCAAGATAAAATATGGTATCTTGGGATGAAATGGCGTCTTTCTACCACAAACACTTCATCAACTATTCGGTTATATGGGCTTCAACTGCTTTTTAAACTACACAAAACACATTATCTGTTCATAAAATACAATCAGGAGTAGTCAGCCCATCGCTTCCACTCATCTTCATCCCAAAACACTTTCCAATATTATTTCCAATAGTGCTCAGTTATCGAGGTAAATGAACAAATGTGTTTATCGTGTTCAGTTAGTCCCCAAGAGAAGATTGTTGACTTATTCCACTCACTGTTGAACAGAATTTCACGTACATTTGCACCGTAGAGATTTTCCACTGTCTGATTTTGAACTCTTTGGCACCCAGATCATATATTTTTTTAAGTGTGAGGACAAATGAAATCTATGTGAAAAAACATTGCTATTGAATTGTCGCTGTTTGACTGATTTGACCTCAATAATGGTTATAGAATATGATAAGAAACGCTCAGCAGAGAGCACAATGTTTCAAATCTTTTCAGCTTACCTCTCTGGTTGAGACACAACAAACCTGAAGGATTTGATCATGTAGCAACATAGTTGGGATATTAGTTCTATTGGACTTTTCCCATGCATGTGTTTGCTTCATCAATATAAGCAGCAATCACATTCATACATTTTGTAAAACCTTCAAGAAGCATGATGTGAGTGTTTACCATACGCTGCTACGGTCAATCACAAGTGTTCCAGGACATCAGCAAAAAAACCTCATGCTTACACGGACACGGGAGGGTGTGGATATAGAGATTGTTGAAACAGGTTAGCAAGTGATGGGAGAACACTACGTTTTTTCCATTCTTTTAATTGAGTTCATGTGAGCCTGATATCAGGACACAAATCCTAATTTGAGACAGCCACATTTAATCATTCTACCTAAACCTCTCAAATATCTGAACCACAAATGTGCATTTCTCTCCGTCAGCGCTCGGTTTAAAGCCTGATGCACAGATGGGTTCAGATGTACCATTTCATTTCATCGCCTCTTCTCAAACTAGGATTGGGCCCCTTGACTCTGAGTGAAGTGGTAGTTTTGGCTGTGGTACCTCAGTACTCTCTGGCCTCCTCCAGTTCGTTCATGAACACGTCTTCATGGGGATTTTCTGGGCAGCTCAATCCGTTATTTGGTGGGCGCACAGCATGGAAACGACTCCAGTCTCCCTTGCAGAGAATCCAAGGGAGCACATCAACTTTAAAGTGCAGCTCAGGGGAGAATTCAATGCTGATCAGGTTAGGCGTTCCTGCACCTTTCCCGCGCGTGATCAGCCGACCACGGTCACCATAACAACACTGCTGCGCTGCAAGAGTAGACGAGTCGCTGGAAAGGGCTGAGCGGATGCAGCTCCGCGCCGACGGCTTGTAGATGTCCAGGCGCTCTTTGGGGCCACTGGCATCCCGCCAGCGAAACTGTCGGCCATGACTCTCATCGTAGACGTTGACCACAGTGTACGCCACTTCAGAAGGGTAGAAGCAGGGGCAGCTGGGCATCTCAGACAACACCTGGTGTAGGTACCTCTGGAGGAACTCGCTCTTACAGTTCAGCCACTTCTCACAGCTGTCCACATCTTTGGGAAAGACAAAAGTTCTTGTCATTGTTTGCTACCGTTGTTCATGGTGGAACTGTGGCTAGCGCTAACAGGCGCTACTAAGTATGTCATCTATGTTATAATGCCACGTTGCTACACATTGTGCTACAATTCCCTTCGTCAGATTGTCAGCAGATCAATGGTGTGATCAATGGTGTGTACCATAGACCAAGGCTATGCTATTAAATGGTAAGGGACTGTACTGATATTTCTCTTTTCTAGTCTTCCGACCGCTCTGATCTCTCTTCATGTCATCATTCATCCTTTCATACGCTGATGGCAGGCGCTACCATCCACAGTGCCACCCATAAAAGCCATGATATCTTAACTTAACATAACTTTATACCTTTTAAAAGGCGAGATGAAGCTGTGGTTATTAAACCACTGGTTTGTCCCTCTATTAACATCACGTTGGACAGTGAATTCATGCGTTAGGATTATGATCACATTGGGCTCTTTGTTTATTTTCTGTCCCGTCATTTCCGATGTCAGTGGGTACGGTAATGCCGCTCTAATCGTCTGTGAACATATGAGACATTGTTTGAACTGACTGAACCTGTAACGGTCTTTCCATTCTTGGTTAAAGGTTTTGGTGTCTCACTCGCTTCTCAGACTTTTTGGACTCCCCAGTGTGCATCACACTTGAGCTCAACGCGTATCTGAATACAGATATTTGATTGGCTGAGTAGCGACACGTGATGTCACATATGTGGTCATATGTTTCCTGGACAGCTGGAAACAGCGCATTGTTTCCAGCTGTCAAAATCGAGGGGTTCCATCAACGTGTAATAAGCCTATACTATCTATAGGATTACAGGTGTATAATTTTGGACTGCACAGTATAAACTGTTTGCTGTTAATGGATGAAAGTATCACGCAATTGTTAAAAGAAAATATGAAAAAATCCTCACCTGTACCAAATGGCTGTGTGCCATTCTCCATCTCAAAAGGGAAAGGCTCTACCACAGTGTTGACTTCACCTACAAAGAAGATTGATAAATCAGACATGTAAATACTTTGGTTTATTAGCTTCTCCCTTGAAAGGGAAATATATTCTCACCAGGACAAGGCTCCAGGTCACACTTGGAGGCTTCTGTCAGGGTGCAGGAGTAGCCACAGGATTTAGTCCTCTTCCTCTCACCGTTTCCACATGTCACAGAACAGGGAGACCAGGGAGTCCACTCATCAGTCTCCTTCTCTGTGGGGAGGAAAACAAAATGCAAACACGCGTGTGACACACAATTCAAAACTTACTTTGTACCATTATGAAAACTCTTGTTTTCTTTTTTTGTTAAGCACAATATCATTTACACATTTGAGGGATTACAAAGGAATACAAAATGAAAGCATGGAATTCAATTCAGTTACAGGACATCTAACATCATGCTTCCTAGTTGGTGGGGATTTCGTATCAATACACGGAAGCCAAGTATTATTATATAAATTGTAAACTTTTTGGTTCTAGAATAATAACATAAATTGCTATTTCAGTCCACTAGATGGCGCTGCGTTGTTTTCTGGTAAGTTCATCAGAAGTCACAGGTCAGCGTGATTGGTAGAAAGTTGGTTGAAACAACAATGGACATCAGATAAAGAAACGAGAAATGTGCCATCTGCGTATGAATCAAATGTCTGGACTTTGATTTTTTTTAACCAAGAAAGAAAGAAAGACGCATGATAATATCGCATCGTGGGACCTCTGGTGATTCCCACCCTTCCTGACGCTGATCACATAGATATATACATAAATGTACTGAATTTAACAACCTAGTAGTGTTGATTGACACCAGAAATACTAAGTGAAAACGACACGCAAACCCATAGAATTGTGTTAAAGAAAGATCCGTCTGTGCTTGAACAGTCTTATCCAGAACAGGACTGTCTCATTCCATATAAATGACAATGTTCTCCTGCTCCAACCTTTCTTATGCAAACCCATATTCTTTTTAAGAGTCAAATTAGAGAGAGAAGCTGGGCTGTGGCTGTCCGCCTCCGCACTATGTTTCCTTGTGGTGTTAATAACACTGAAATAAAAGTCAATCTTGTTTAAAGGCGAGGTGGGTGAAGAAATACCAGCGTGGGTGTAGCGAGCACCCAATTTGACTTTGTGGGCGCTGCCAAGTACCATGTGGCCATGCTGGAATAAGTCTCAGGAGAGTGTTAATTACAGAAGAAGCCAAGGCAGACATCTTGGTGTATGTTCACCAAGTCTATGGATGTGACCACTTACTAGACATTGTTGCCTTTTGCTGGCTCAACTACATGCACAACAGTTCAAATTAATATATTGGGATGATGAATCGCTGAAAGAATCTAAACTGGTGGCAACTAGCCACCTGCTGCCACATTTGTATTTGTGTTTATGTACAACAGCAACCATTGAAAGCAAATAGAACAATCATGCACATATTTGTATCTCTGAAGAACGAAAGCCTTAGGCTGTGGTGGGCCTACGAGTGTGGATAGCAGTAGGAATTCAGTAGGCTCACACACTTCTTTGCCCATCCGACTTCCCTTTGTCTTTATTTCTCTGTCCCTTTCATTCGCTACGCTACTGATTCACTATCTTGACCAATGAATAAGTAGTCTATGCAGGCTGAGACACAACATGTTTTCCAACCGGAAGAAGGCAGAATTACAAAGGGGGAAAAGAGGTCTAAAAGTTTTGCAGAGCACCAAAAGCCCCTCGAAATTCTTGAACTAGCTCTAAAGGCTGAGCCGCAAAAGGCAGCGAGGGCCGCCAAGTTATGTGTTTGGGGGGGTATTGGAGGGAAAGATGAAAAGACCGGCCGGATGGCCCCTGTCATTCTGTGTTCCAAATCTGCCCTCTAATTGTCCAAAGGCAGAGGGCTGTTTTGTCCCAGGGAACAGTGGCGGCCTCACGCTACCATTAGCGAGCGCATCGGACCCATCTTCAAAAGACAGGCCTCTCCCCCAGCACGACCAGTGTCGACTTCAAAGTACACACAACCCACGATGCCCCGTTGGTGAAATGCTCATGATGCCTCACATGCTGGCATCGTCTGGTTCCCTCCGGCTGTGGAGACAGGTATCATGCAGCCTCGATGAGCCATTCTGAAATTCTCTCTGTCTCTCCTTCTGAATTTTTCCATTATCTAAATCTCTATATTTGATGAATTTATAAATTGAATTACCACACTTTCCCTTTTTGCATTCACCTTCTTGATAAAACTCCCTGGACATATCTTGGTTGTTTTCTAAAAGCCATGATCACTGCATAAAGTCAGACTCAGAACCAAAGGCGTTGTATGGCTGTGCTAGCAGACAGCCAGAGTACCACTTGGCAAACCTTACCATAGTAGCTCTGCATTGGATCCCAGCCTTCGTTCCAGCGCGTGTCCCAGTCTCCGCCCACTCCACTGGGTAATGGCTCCTCGCTACCGTAATCCTGGGAGTAGTCCTCCTCTTCCTCTTCCTCTTCCTCTTCCTCGCCAGTTTCCCCCAAGCCGGACCGGTTGCTGCTGTCCTCGCTGGAATCGCTGTCGGTGTAACTCCAGAACAGAGGCCAGAAAAGCTTCTTGCCACCAAGCCAATCCACTGTTGAAGAGGGTGAGGAGGAGGAAGAAGGTAGCCAGTCTTTTTCCTTGGCAACGTCTATGTCTACCTCCATCTGAGGGTCGTCCACCACCTCAATGGTTACCTATGCACAAATAGAGAGGGCCATTGGCAATCAGAAGTGTGTGTGTGTCACTGATCTGATGTTGGACTGCATATACATACATTTGCCAAACAACTCTCTCCTATTAGTCTAAACTACACATCTTAGAAATGACATACTAATGGTGAGTAGAAGGCAATGAGTTACGTATTCACTCTGATCTTGCCAAAACTAAAAGTACCTCCAATACTTTTGAGTTAGAAGCACTTCTGAAGAAATGAACCAACTCAAATTGGTTAAGAAGTTTTTTAGCAAACAAACCTGCTGATCTAAGGCAGCCAGCCAGAAGTGAGCGTGAGCATTCAGCCAACCAAACAATCCTCTCAGGGAGAGAACATGAGCATTTATTCTGGATAACTACCTCGCGTTAGCTCAATATGACGCATCAAGAGCCCACTTCAGCTGATGTGAAGGCCAGGCAGCAGACTACAGAGGGAAGCGTTTTGTTTTGTTGTGAAATCAATTTCACAGTTCGGAAAGCTCTATGGGGATTGGAAATGCTGAAAAGTTGAATATATCTTTTACTTTTCAATATGAAAAGTGATCATGTGATGAAGACCTCATTATGTCCAGCTAACAACAGCTGACCACAGAAAGAGAGGGTAACTGGCAGAAAATTCTCTTGAAAGTTTAGAACATGATGACGACTTACTGGCAAATACTGATTACCGGGCCACTTTTAGTACACTTTAAGTCAATAGAAGCAAACAAATTTGCAGCCAGGTCATTAAGACTGAAAGACTGTTTTACACACTACCAAAGGTTTGGACACATTTTCTCATTCCATTCAATTAGAAAGTGTTTCCAAGCTTTGACTGGTAGTGTATAACATTAAAAAAAACTAAAAATATATAATTTAACAAGAAACAGGTTAATTTTTTCCTTCCAAGAACCTTAAAGACGTTTAAAATCAAGCCATAACTAAAAATAGAACATCTAGCACTTCACACTTACAACCCGAGGGAGTTTCCGGCAATATACCCGTCTAGACTGTAGCTTTTGAACCGTACGACTGGAAAACTCCATTTCTTTCGCTTGGATTCTGGCTGTGGGGGTCCAGAGAAATCTATATCAGGCACATCGGGTTTATTTAGTATCAATTTGAATTGTGTCCAAATTTTGACCAATTGTCACTTTGTTTGGTTCAGATAGCTCAAATCAGAGCCAGAACATTACAATCTTCCAGACTTTTTTTATAGAAAAATGGTATGGAAAAACAATCAAGCAACTCTGTCTGTATGCATGTCTGTGTCCATCCATCGGGCGATGAGCGGCTCTCAACAGCCCTCCAATGAGCACGTCTATGGGCCATGCAATATGGCCTATTTCCAAAAGGCACGTTCTAAACGATGTACGGTTGTCTAATGAACTCCTCCCTCCAGACTCACCTGGATGTTGGGGTTCTGTGGGTTGATGTCAGCATTGGCCAGCTCAGGAAAGTTCTTGAGGTCTAGGATGAAGGGTTTAGTCTCCTCCTCAGGCTCCGGCTGTGGAAGAACACCAACAGAGCGGTGCTGGGGGTGGGACCACCGCCTCTGGTGGCTGTGGGGCTCAGACAGAAGACTACGGACCTGGTTCTGCTGCT
Source organism: Apeltes quadracus (assembly GCA_021346845.1). NCBI lineage: Eukaryota > Metazoa > Chordata > Actinopteri > Perciformes > Gasterosteidae > Apeltes > Apeltes quadracus. The sequence continues at coordinate 2,385,962 of CM037934.1, read as the reverse complement.
CCGAATCCTCAGGCACGTATTGGACTCCACCACTGTGAATCGGGAGGCCATGAGCCTGAGAGAACCAGCAGGGACAAAAAATAAAGATGATTTACTGTATGTAGACACCACCTTGAATTATCAATCAAACAACCGGATCACATTCAAAAGCCAGTGGCTACGTAAAGGGCTAAGGATAAAAAGAAATATTAGTGCTCTGTCTCAGGGAAGATACGTTTACACCATCTACTACGTTGTAGCTCGGTCAGCAATTCCGCAGAGCCCCTGATGCATCAGCCAAGTGACCAACCAGCCTTCGTTCATTTATTCTTTTTTTCCCACAACAGTCATGGCATCCAGGCTGTGGACAAAGGGGGGCCTCTGACAGAGACAGATCCTCTTTTAGCTTTAATGAGAAGGCCTGGGAGGCGTGGGACTCTTAGGCTGGTACAAGCGTGTCCGAAACTGGTGTGCTTCCGCCAATATGGCCGCCACTTCATTTGACCTTCCAGGTTTTACAGTTAATCAGCCCGGCAGGGATAAATGTTGATCAATGATTAATGCTGACAGTAGAATGGTGGGGAATTGTAGCTGGGCAATTCTGTTAATCTGAAATATAGGGACTGAATTTTTGGGGGGGGTTTCAAAAGCCATACAGGTTAGACCCTGGTCTGTGGCTCGCTCATTTCTATATGATTCTGATTTTGCTAAATTGGTTAAAACATATAATTGGACTCTGTCTTGAGTTTGTCATAAGCCAGTTCGTGGTCTGCTCGGAACAAACCAGAAGCAGTTAAAGGCTGAAAGACGAGAAGGATTGTGTGAATCAGTTAAAGAAAAGGTTGTATGATTTATACTTATAGCCTCTAGAACAGGGCGTATCTTTCACCGACACACCGTGATTGTCCCATAAAGAAGTTATGTGGCCGGTCAAATTCAAGAATGTGAACACATAATTCCTGTTGGAGGAGAAGCCCGTCAAGCATAATAAAGGATAGACGAAAAGAAGTTGGCCCCCTCCAGAAATATATGTAAACGAATATAACGTTAATAGAGCTGAAGCATAATTCTAAAAATGACCAAACATTGAGATTATCAATTGTCCTTTAGGTCATTAGTCTTGTACTTAATGTGTGGTGTCTTATACAAGATTTTGTTGAAGTCTCCATTTGATTGTGCTACAGGCCTGTTGTGAGTGCATCACTATCCAGCAGGGACTATATTCACATTACACACCAATTTACACCTCCGCACTCAAATAGAGAGGCTCTAGAGTCACGAGAGAGGCCACATACTTTCACACCCTTCTCATCGCGTCTTGTTACACATCTGGATCCTGTATATCACTCCTCCTCCTCCTTGTTCTCTCTGATCCTGCTCTCCTCTGTAATGGGGCGCTTCTGATCAAAGGCCGGATGGCTGATGGCATGCAGTGTATTTAACAGTCAGACTATCTGGATGCAGTGAAGGACCTGGCTCTGGTCTGGAGTCACAAACATTCAGGTCAGGGAAACAGGAGGGTAGCAGCAATGTCTCAGGATATATGAGCAGCAACAGAATCCGGTGGGAAGGCGGGTGGTGTGGCAGCCCTGATTTATGTGCTTGCAGATATCAGAGGCCTGTGCACTTGGCTGTTTCCAAACCATTACACAAGAACAATAAACTACGGACGCTCTTTGATCGGCATCTTCGGCAAATGGGAAAACGGACAACAAATGCACGCCTGGTGGAATCGAGGTGAGGTTTGGTGGTTACGGTGTAAAGTGGGGCTACAAAACAGTCAGGGCAACCAGGTCCAGATATTTACAAAAAGAGGCCACTGCAACACGAACCCCTCTTTTTCATTTTCTTTGCCGTAGGATGGGGGTGAAAACCAAAAACAGGAAATTCCACATTAACACAAAAAAGAGCCAACGTAAACAATCAGATGAATGACACTTGACCCGAGCGGCAGTGTGAGAGACGATGGGCTCGCCTTATTCTGGTTACATAAGCATCTTGTTACTTAGCCTCCCCTCCTCCTTCTCTGCTAATCTCTCCTCTCCATCCACCGCTTACGAGTCACAGGCAAGGGCACGTGAATGTAATGAACACTCACACAGCCAAAGACAGACTTTTTTAAACTTCTCACAAATGCTTTCTTTTTCCTCCTCCCTCCTTATTTCTGCTTGGGCATCAATCAGAGTCTCAATAGCAACTCTATGGGAGGCCACACAGGAAGGAGGGTTCAAAGGCACAAACTGAACTCTGACCTAAGCACACAGTAAAAGTCTTTGATATCCAGATATGGCCGTGTGTAACACAAACATTCCCATAGACGCAGCGCTCAGCGTGGATGCCCAGTAAAACCTGACCCTACCGATGAGGAGATTCTGTCCTTTCACATCATTTCATTGGTGGAAACAGACTAAAGGTAATAGATAAAAACAATACAAAAAACAGCAGTTCCACTTATTTTCTATGACATTCAACTTTGTATAAAAAGATAATTTGTTGAAAATAACTTTATAATTTGAATTTTAGGTTTGTGATATTTGTATAGTTCAGTTTAGTTCAATGTGACTTTATTGTTAACGTTTTTTTTTTTTTAAATGTTGACCAAGCATTGACCCTACGGAAGGCACAATATTAAGCAATAAAACGGACCACACAATTCCCCTATGGACATTTTTTTCTTTACCAGAGTAAGCAAAGATGCTCCTAAAAGCCAACTTGTGCTCATCATTTGGGACATAAATTCGTCTGTTTAGTGTAGGTGGTACATTTAAAGACTTAAGACTTAAAATGTGTCGCTTCAACTTACTAAAGTTGAAATGGGGCCACGGTGACCGCAGAAGCGAAGCCAACTTACCATGTGGACACCATTCTTGTGTCCGGTCGGAAAGCCTGTCCCCGGACTAACGAGGAGGACCGACAGCATGAGGAGCACCAGGAGACATCTCGCGGCGGCCTCTTCACCCATGTCCTCCGCTGCGCAGCCTACTGGGAGGACTCGTTGGGCTCTCGGACGGTTCCTCTGGGTGTTCCCTCTCGGACGGTTCCTTTGGGACGGTTCTCCCGCTCGTCAGCAGCCTCGGCTCAGGACGAATGGAGTGAAACTCCTCGTGTCGCTCTTTATGAGGACGCGCACCAGCGCGCACAGGTAGCCCGCGCGCTATCCATACTGCTACCAGCGTTCAGTCCGGATGGCCGCTCGAACTCCCCGCGTCTCTTCCCATAGAAAGCCGTTGGCAGAGCTTTAAGTAGCAGAGACGAGTGAGACAGCACACGCGGAATCTCTCCGTCCGCACCGACGCTCGCTTATTCAACTACTTCGAGCTGTGAGTCACTCCGTCGTGGGTGGGTGTTTTCTTCCAATACATTGACGTCTGGAGTTCACAGCACGCGGTGCGCTCTTGCTGTCTATCTGGAGCGCTCATCCATTATCCCGCTGCAGTTCATCCACCGGTTCGAGTGGATGCGTGCGTATTTTTGTGAGCACCGCCAAGCCAACCGGTTTTGGTCGACTCGCCTTTTACGCACGCATTCAGAAGGTTAATGCTGAAGGAGATGGGGGTGGGAAGCTTATTGCTCACAGATGTGTGTGTGTGTGTGTGTGTGTGTGTGTGTGTGTGAGATTTACATGGTTTAATTTGACACAGAACCTATAGAGGGCTACAAATCAGGACATGGCAGGAAGTATATCATTTATCTCAATACATCATTTCACTATTCGAAATACTTAGCATTTTCTAAACTCTGGAAACAATTATACGATTTGTACAACCCGTGTGTGCCTTCAGAAAAAAACACGAACTAATTCCAAAGGCTTGATCCAAAGAAAGTGCTTTAATATTTGCAGCACAGTCAACAAACATCAAACTCTTCCAAGTGGTTTACCTTCAACACAAATACAATCCCAAGGGCAAAAGCTACTGATAAACCATTTCCAATGGTCACTGTAGGTCAGTGTGCAGGTGTTTGTGGAACACTAAGTCAGAGCGCTGAGCTACTCAAACATTTTGATAATCTCTGTTAACTTTTGTTGCTGTTCCAATGTGGGACGAGGCTGTTGTATTTACATACTGCCTCCAGACAGAAAAGTGGAGACCCAAGACACGTTGGTGCTGCTGACAGCTTTTTTGCATATTTCTGAAGAGTGCAATTCCAGACCGTAATCATCTGTTCCACCTATCATTTTATCTTTATTGCAAAGAAATGTATCCGAGAAGTTGCATGAAGAAAACCAATATTGGAATGACCCACTCAACGACAACAGTGCAGTTAATTATGTACTGCTAAACCGTCGTGCTGTGCGAAGAAACAAAAAAAGCCTTTTAAACTTGAGTTGAGGGTAATTACTTCGAAGAACCCTCATAGGAATGATCACATTGCCAGACAACAGGCGGCTTTGTGACTGGCTGCACTGCAGTTCACATGGATTGAGTGCTAGAATATAAGAACATACTATTTAACAGGACATGTAATCCTTGTTCGGGGTGGTCTCACACCGAAAAGACAAAAACCAAACCAAACACTTGACAGTGAAAGCAAGTTGATATGGAATGTCATTCCAGAAGATGTTCTAAGAGCCTTAGAAAAACAAACAACATTTGACACAAACCCACTCAATGTTACCAATATCCTTGACTACGTCATCTGTGCATGTAGAACGCCCGTCAGTAGTGCTGCCACTTAAGTGAAGACATGTAGATGCTCAGTTAAAGCACATGTTGAGCTGCCTTTCAGATAGACTTTTTGAATAAATAAAAAGGTCTGTAAATCAGATGCAGTGTTTCCCCTGGGGGGGGCGCAGAGTGTGGCTCACCCCCGATAGGATGGTAAAGGAATGCAACATCGTCATACATACAGACCTAAGTTGCAGGGTGCTCAGACACCGATTCACATAAAAGCAACAAGGATTTAGCAAAAAAGAAAAGGAAAAAACTGGTCACACATGCAACTCATTAGCTTATAGAAATGTTAAAGACACTGCTCACATTTGAGTGCAAGTAAATAAGCCAGAAAAATATCTCTGGAAAATAACCAATAAAAATATTCCTTAGTGTTTCTCCCTGCGATTCTTTCTCTGTTAAATGGGAACATCTGCTTCGCATTGTCAGAGAAAAGGGTAGAAAACAAATCTATACGTATACATGCTTTGGTGAGGGAAGGAACCCAGTATACTCCATTCAAGTAAAAGTCATTTGAAAAAGCCATCAAATGAATACATATGCAAAGTTACTTCTGTGAAATAATGCATCTGTATTGGAGTTTTTAGGTGCTACCTAAAATGGTAGCATTACCAACTTTGGGATGAATAATATTTAATAATATACCAACTTTGGGATGAATAATATTTAATAATATACCAACTTTGGGATGAATAATATTTACACATTTTCTCTTCCTGTTTTTATCAGAGCCACTACTCCAATTTCTTGTTTTCTTTACTCTGTTTTTCAAGCGCATGAGAGGGAACACATGGCAAAAAATACTCTACTCCGGGTTGAACTACAAAGAAACCCCAAGTTGTTATTGTTATTATTGCACAAATAAAGACACACGTTCAATATGTGATGTGATGGAAATAAATTAGGGAAGAGACATTGGGAAACATGTGGGTGAAATCAGCTGCACAGGCTGCACAGACTGCACACAGGCTAACGCTGTGCAGTGCTGGTGTGAAGGCTTCAAAAAGGGTGGACCTTTGAAGATGTTCTGGTGACCACAGACTGATGTGAGGATATATGGCGACGAGAAAAATGAAGAACATTAGAAAAGAAAAGGTAGGTGGCTGGTGGTGGATGTTGCTCAGTCTTGAAGCAGGCTCTCTTTGGCCATCCACCCAAGCGAGGGAAGGGGCTGTTCCCGCCTGGAGTATTTGAGCTGCAGCAGGTCACCCACTTCGTCTGTGGCCTTCAGAGCCTGGAAAGGAACAGCAGGAACGCTATTAGGCTCAGTCCAAAAACTCAAGTCAACATGAGCAAAGTGGAACAGAAAGCTCCCTGCCTGGTCAACGAGGGAACAGAGACTCAACCACGAGAGGTTGGATCAGCATTGCAACACTGCAGGACACCTGGAAACAATTTACCTTCTTCCTGACCTTTTTTCTGAATCTCTGCTTTGAGAAGTAGCGAGGGCTGGCTGTTCCGAAAGACGGAAAAAAGCGGCTCCTCAAAGTGCTCAACAAAGGCAAGCGGATGCCCTTTAAATGGACTATTACACACAGTGTTGACATGCTCCTCAGTAAGATTGATGAAGTGTCTCTGGAGAGACACAGCGGCACAAATAAAAGTCTCTGTTGAAGCCATGTTGTAATATTTGGAGGCAGCCTAGCCTTCCAAGTTCCTTTGTAATGAAGGACACATTGGGTGCCTAAATTATTCAACAGGCACACTCATACCGTGACTATGTGGACACACACAGACACACATGTCAGCTGCCTTTCACTTAATATCTTAGATGATAACAGACGACAGCATTCAAAAGAAAGGCAGCCCAGATGGTCCAGGAATGTAGTTTTACTCATCTTCCTAACAGATTCGAGCCACCATCTTTACTTATGCATAGAATAGAGTGAGCTAGTGCAAATACCTGTAGAGCCATTTCTCCAGTTTGTGCTGACGTGCTTGTGAACATTTTGAATGATTATTCATGCTCCCTCAGGTTTGTTTCGTTCTGACTGCAGATTGAAACACACAAATAGGTGCTATAGTAAATACTCTAAAACCGTGAACCTTTCTGTCACTTATCTGCCAGTTAAGTAGGCCTGCTGGTTAATATCTCAGCCAGGCCCTTGTAGTGATTACAAATGAAACTGTCAACTGATGAATTCTGCTGAAATGCGATTTTCTTTCACTAATTTTAAACTGCAGTCCATCATTTTTAAATGACAGATATATAGATGTTTCCATCTTGGATACAGATGTTCTTTTTGGGACAGTGGTTGGATGACTTACTGTGTCCAGCATCTCTTTGGTATGGGCAGCGGACACACAGAAACGCGCCCTGGACTCGATGATTGGTGTTGCTGGGAAGCCAACCACAACGGTGCCAATGTTTCTCTTCAACATCTCCCGTCCAAACGCCCTTCAAAGAAACAGCAACGTCAGGCACAGCAAAATGGAACTGACACAAGTAGACAGGTCCACCTGTTGACTTGCTCGTTAACACAAATTGCTCACCATCACATGGCTGCTACTCAATGCATTTAGGCATGTGGACGTGGTCACTTAAAGCCTGAAGTTTAACCTGAATAAAGGGGCTGTAAGGGACGTGGATGGTTGTTGGTCTCAGACGGGCCGGTCTTAAGCGTCACAAACTGCTGATCTACTGGGATTTTCACATACAACCATCTCTATGGTTTTCAGAGGATGGTCCCAAGAAGAGAAAATATCCAGTGAGAGGCAGTTGTGTGGACAAAAATGCCTTGTTGACGTGAGAGGTCAGACCAGAATGAGCAGACTGGTTCCAGATGATAGAAAGGCAACAGTAACTCAAATAACCACTCGTTACAACCGAGGAATGCAGAACGCACAACAGGTCGAACCTTGAAGATGGGCTACAGCAGCAGGAGACGACACCGGGTGCCACTCCTGTCAGCTAAGAACAGGACACTGAGGCTACAGTTCACACAGGCTCACCACAATAGGACAATAAAAGATTGGGGAAATGTTGAAGGGTCGAATGTGGTGCAAACAACATGAAAGCATGGATCCATCCTGGCTGGTATCAACAGTTCAGGCTGCTGGTGGTTAGGCCTGCGATGAATTGACATTTTGCATCCCCTCTGAAATCGCGTGCAATCATTTTTGCTGCTGCAATATTCATTTTCCCTATAAATGAACGTCACCAACATTTAAGTTGAGCGCGCTGTCTCTGTCCATTTTCCTTGTGGGAAGCGGAGGCGGGGCTTAGGCAGCGCGCGCACACACATACAGAGCGGACACGGACCGGTGAAGAGAAGCAGTGAACCCACCGTGTATAAAGGGTTCTTTTTCGTAACATCTACAGCCGAACCCGGTAAGATAAACAAGTTCCAATAGACTTGATTACGAAGGCACAGTGTTCGGCTTCAGTTTGGGAACATTTGGCCAAATGTTCGGCCAAAACATCGGCCATCTGCACACAGAAAGGCCTTTGGGTGGAGTCGAACCCACGGCACTAACAAAAAAACGACCATTTTCACCGAAAAGCAACAAGTATGTAGGTATGATATATTATACACACACACACACATGCATTTTTTAACGCAGGAGAAAACCATACCCGATTTTGGCAGGCATGTAGAGCATCATAGGCACTACAGGAGAGTCATCGTTGCCGTAGATAACGACGCCCATTTCACAGAGTTTCCTGCGGAAGTAAGTGGTGTTCTCTGAGAGCTGTCGAAGGCGATCAGCACCTGGGAGAGAGAGATAAAAAAAAGTATATTCACCAAGTTGGCCATACATCTACCAAGCTTATTGCTGTAATTCTGGTTGACAAAAGTAGAATTACTACAGTAGGTTAATTTTTATGAATTAGGTTCTTACATGGAAAGTCTGCCTCACTTTGCTTCAGCTGTAGCTTAACACCACCTGAGCTTATCATGCACAGTCCTGTTCAACTACATTTTCATTTATTTCCTTGTTGTATGCTTTTGCAAAAAAAGACGTCCCCATGTGTCAGTTTGATTCACCCTGTGGACCTTCAGGCTGTCACTACAGAGATCATGTTAAGCAAACAAATAACCACACAGCACCAATAGCCGGCAGCTAAACACACGTCTGCTCGGCTGTGCTGAGACACAGAGCAGAAACACCACAGCTTCAAAGCTCCCTGACACACTAAAGTCTGATTATATTCAACATAGCTGTACTCTGAGTGATCAGCTGGCAGAAGACTGAAGCACACGATAGTCAGACATGTTGCTTTTCAAGCACTCGAGGACTCATGACGCACAGAACGCTCTCCAATATGAAACAAATGCGTTTGTGCCATCTACATCTTGATGGATGTGAGCTTCAAACAACAAATGTCCATTCTGATGCAGCTACTTGGATGCAGGAACAAACTGTTAACAGGCAGCTCAACTGTCACTTTGACTCACTGTCTAAATCTTCAAAGGGCTGACTTTCAAACAGTGGTGGGTCTGCAACCAATCAGCCTGTTATACCAACAGGAAAGTTGTCAGGCTATGTTGTCAGGTCGGTGAGTTACCCTATCAGAAATGGTTTGGGGAAAGAGTCGATGATATCGTGCAACAATAATACTATAAATGAAAGAATGTAATGATTGAATAACAATGTAATCTGATCTTCATCAACCAGGAGGCCTCTTAAAGAGTTAGAGGAAGACCCCTCTGTATGGGTGTCAGAGACGAGTCCAATAGTGGTGGATGTGCACAGCTCTTTGGCAGCAGCATGCTGCTCTGTCCACAGCGTGGGGGAAAATAAGCACACACATATCTGGTAGCCATAAAAGGCAGAGTCAACACACCACTTGTAGACCTTCTGTCAACCTGGGCTGGATGGGACATTTGTCGGGAAGTACAACAAGTCATGTAATTCAGACCCAAGAATGAGCTGTTCTAAAAGCACAACCTGTGGCATTATTTAATCCGGAATGGATTTAGTCTGAAAGTAAGCCTATTACGACATCATGTGGTAACCAATGGTAATGCTGAAATGTCAAATCAGACTGACTGAACAGTAGTCCAGAAACCTCATCGTTTCAAAAGAAATGATCCACACGGACAAGCATTTTCCTTTTGGCATGCTGAGCGAGACCAAAGATAAAGTGTACGTTTCGACTTGCTCAGTAACATTTCCACCAAGAGGCTTCAGCATATGGTAGTGATGATGAGTGTGAGAATTGTTTTTATTTTCCTTTAGTTTGCTCAGTTAAATATTAGTGTGTGTGAAAGTTGGATACAACACAGTCACCTTCATGATATTAAGTATTAGTAACGTAGAAAAGCCGTATTAGCACAGACTGTAATCAGATGAAGGAGCCCGCAGTAAACATGAAGTAGATTACACTAGTAAAGCTGTGAGGGTTCTATGCAACTTAGTTGACAGACCGAGGCAACGGCTCGCAGGAGGAGCCCGCAGGAATGTGGAGACAAGCTCCAAGATCAAGGGGCTTGGTTTTTGTAGCAGGTGTTCAGAAATATGACGTCAAAGTACCGTGGTGTGGAAAACACCTCTGCACAAATAGACAACCAACCCAGAGCCAGCTGCATATCGGTTTAACCTTAGAATGAATGCACTTTATTATAACTCAATCAATCCAGAAGTTCTTTGTCCCATCCTAAAGGTTTTTAGAACACAACAGTAGCCAAAGTAAAGGATGACCGCCATCGCCCCGCTTTCTTTGGACCGGGTCACGATAAAGCTGCTTTTAGTTCATTCCTTTCTCATCACATGACACTGCAGCAAACACAAAGAGATGGACTTTTACTTTGTATCATTGTCTAGCACGTACCCAGTGTGGTGCCGTCCTCTCCCATGATGATCTTCATTGACGTAATGATCTGCTGGGCCACAGGAGGGGACATGGAGGTAGCGTACAGGGCGCTGTGAGAGTGGCACCGCAGGAAGTTGATCAGGTCCTGAACGACAAATTAGAATGAGATCACTTTATCTAACATTGACGATGGGAATCGATTTCATTTGGTTAGTTTGCCGAAACACAAAGCTCAAGATGCAGGAGAAAAATAGTAGAGACATCTTCTCCCCTGTAACATCAATGATGGATAAAATTATCCCTATACACAACACAATTCTGCCAGACAGATTTAAAAAAAATACCTTTTTGAGACTATAGCGTTTCCTGTTAAAATATTTCTATCCTGGACAATGAAATCCATTCAAGGCAGAGTGTTTTTACTACTGGATTTCACACTGTAGAAAATCAGTATTAGTATTATTAATTTGGTTAACCATGACTACAGCTGCATCGTTTAAAGTTCAACCGAAGTTGAAATGAAAGCTGAGTGTGACATAATTCATTTTCAGTGGAAGAGTAAGACACATTTTGCATTGCTGGTTAACAGTAATGGAGACATTGAATGTCACACACAGTTGTGAAATGGCCCTGACCCTAATCCTGGCCTCAGAGCCGTAGTTCTACCTGTGCTGTAGATCACCAACCTTTTTGCCTGCAATGTATCCTCCAGCAGCACCGAAGCTCTTGGTAAATGTTCCCATCATGATGTCAACGTCTTTGGGATCCAGGCCAAAGTAGTCCACTACTCCTCTGCCGTTAGGCCCCAGGGCCCCGATACTGTGGGCCTCATCCAGGTAGAGATATGCCTTGTAGCGCTTCTTCAGAGCAACAACCTCTGGCAGGCGCACAATGGAACCCTCCATACTTCAGGACACAACAAGAAATCAACACACAGATACATAAACAATGCTTTGAATGTGATGAGCTTTCTAAATTCCCTTTCAAGGTTCTGCCCAATAGTACTCAATAGTAAAAAAAATAGTACACATTCATTTGTGTAGAAATGCTTTTTTCATGCTCACAAATAAGTTCACTCAAGCTAAAGAAATATTCAGAAGGGCTCTACTGTTGGTGTGCAGTAATTAGCAGGAGACCATGTGATGTTATGGGTCCATCAGTGGCGTATTATTGTGTAAGCGCACTGTAGATGGTGTACCTGTATATGCCCTCCACCACAATGAGAATCTTCTTCCAGGGGCGGTGGGTTCTCGGCTGGCCGTGAGCAATAGCATCTCTCAGCAGTTTTTCCAGGCTTTGCATGTCTACAATACGAAATGGGAAACAAGGTTGGTTGCTGGTCAGTTATTACCCTAAAGTAATTAGAGATTTTCCTAATTAATGGATGAGTGTCAATATTTTATGTTATCAGTCCTTCGAAGCATTGAGAGCGTTTCTTAGCAGTCACCCGGTTTCCTGTTGGGTGCGACCTTGGAGAGCAGTAAATCACGATCTCTGTGTGTATGAGTCAGGACACCCCCATCACAAATACATTTTTAAAAAGGAAAGTAAAGGAAACGTGGAACTGAAGGAACCAAAGTAGGGGAGCCTAACAAACCTATTTAGTCATGCCCATGTTAAATGTATTTGCTCTGCCGTTAGCTAAATCCTGTCTCTGTGTGTCCACTTTAATCCTCTGTTCTGTGGTCCCGCAGACTCTAAATCACCGTTCATTATTAGAGGTTACCCACTGTTGTGTTTGAAGACCCGAATGGTTGAGCCGGACAAGCGGGCCCCGAGCACCAGAGAGGCATGATTCAGCTCATCACTGAGAATAAGACAACCCTGAGGACAAGAAGAAGAAAACAGTATTTTTAAAATAATTTGGATCTTCTCCGCTGGTGATCTCAGTACATACAAAAAGGACAGCAGCAATACCTAATCAGGCAGGGAAATCAAACATTATTCAGTGATCATTAAGTTTTTTCTCAAAGCCTTGCTCATTTGCAGCACTTGGGAGGTTTTAGTGAATGGTAAATCGACTGTATGCCAGACTATAGTCTTCAGACCGCTCAAAGCTCTTAAACACTTCATATCACCATTCACACATACAGTTGTGTTCGAAATAATAGCAGTGCCTTTAGAAAAATGAGTAAATGTCAAAATTCTTCAAAGAAATTGTACTTTAATGAACACAGATACATTGGGGACACAGTACATTCTATTCCAAAGCAAAACAATTGCGCAAAGTCATCAAAACTTAAATAATAATAATAATATTTCAAATAAAGTAAGAAATGGCATGTTCAAAAGAATAGCAGTGTTGCCATCTTTCCTTGGAAACTCAAAAATGTACTGTACAAACAAAGAAATTCTTGATAAGTGAACCTAGCTGAGTATCCGAAACTAATATTTTGTTGCAAAACCACGGTTTCCGATGACTGCTTCACATCTGTGGTGCATGGAGTCAACCAACTTCTGGCATCGTTCCACAGGTATTGCAGCCCAGGATAATTGCACTGTATTCCACAATTCCTCAGCGTTTCTTGGTTTTGCCTCATGCACTGCACTTTTTATGTCAGCCCACAAGTTTTCAATGGGATTAAGGTCCGGGGATTGTGCTGGCCACTCCATCAGTTGAATCTTGTTCATCTGGAACCATGCTTTTGCTCGCTTGCTGGTGTGTTTGGGGTCATTATCCTGTTGAAAGGTCCACCTCAAAGGCATTTCCTCCTCAGCATATGGCAGCATGACCTCTTCCAGGATCCTGATGTACTGGAACTGATCCATGATCCCTTGTATGCGGTGAATCGGACCAACACCATAGTATGAAAAACATCCCCATGTCATGATGCTTGCACCACCATGCTTAATGGTCTTCAGTGAGTACTGTGGCTTGAATTCTGTGTTTGCAGGGCGTCTGACATACTGCCTGTGACCCTTAGACCCAAAAAGAACAATCTTGCTTTCATCTGTCCACAAGATATTATGCCATTTCTTTTCAGGCCAGTCAATGTGCTCTTTGGCAAATTGTAAACGCTTCTGCACATGTCTTTTTCTCAGCAGTGGGACTTTGCGGGGGCTTCTTGCTGGAAGGTTAACCTCAATAAGACGTCTTCTGATTGTCACAGTACTCACTGTCAACTGAAGGTCTTGCTTGATCCTCTTGGATCCCATCATTGGCTGAGTCTTCGCCAGTTTGGCTATTCTTCTGTCCATTCGAGGGGTTGTCTTTCTTTTTCTTCCTCGTTTTTCAGTTTTTTGCTCCCATTTCAGGGCATTTGAGATCATTTTAGCTGAACAGCCAATGATTTTCTGCACCTCTTTGTATGTTTTCCCTTCTTTAATCAATTTTTTTATTAGGAAACGCTCATCTTCAGAACAGTGTCTTGAACGACCCATTTTCATTGTTTTTTCAGGAGAAATGCACAGCCAGCATGCCAGTTGTCTTGATCCTTAAATACGGATCACCTGTTAACACCCTTTTTTCCCAGAATACCCTCCCTAATTGATGCCCTCTCTAATTGAACTCACCACTGCTATTTTTTTGAACACACCCTTTTCAGTTAATCATTCAATTTCACAGAATCCACAGTATGCATGGCTGTCCTGTTGGGTTTGTTGGTTTTCTATACCTTTATTTTACCCCCCAGAAACTTATCTGGGGTATAGAGTTTGAAATGTTAATAAAACCAGTGATTTTCTTGCTGCTGTTGAGGCACTGCTATTATTTCGAACACAACTGTAAATGACAGAAGCTTGATCAGTTACTAATCTTTAGGGTAGGTGTATTGCCCAAAGGCACATCGACATAGACTAGTGGAGCCGTGGATCAACCCGCCGCTCCTCTGACTGAAGGAACGTTTATATGCTATTAAGTACTCATGAATCCTGATGACAAAGGCAGGTTACAAAGGTTATTAAACAGCACTAATTCATCAAGGGAAGGGATTGTTGAAGGGAAATCGACTAGGGAAGAGTACGGAAGAAATTAAATACTAATATTTGAGATAACAAAAAAATAAAAGACACAGAAAACTTAAATTCCAAAGTAATCACCTCAAAAGGAACAGAATGTTCTAGGGACATCAAATAAAAATAAAAGGAAGTGAAGGAGATGCCATACCTTCCCAGTGAGAGCAGGAATGTTCATGGAGTTGGTTGCGAAGCCCATGCCGAAAACCATGGATGACTCAAGACCCAGGAAGCGGGCCACCAACTGCTCCAGCTTCTCTTGGATGTCCAGGTTCCCTGGAAACGACATCATCTCTGTCTCACTACAGCGTCCCGTCAGCGTAGCATTGATTTAAGATGTTTATCATATGGCAATAACACTCAGTATTTGCCAACATCTAAAGACCACAGCAAACTATGCGCACAACTAAAACAGACTTGAAATTCTACAGTTATACATGTAAACTCACTCAACTTCACGTTGAGACAAACAATGTTTGGCCTCCACACCACACCCACGTCTGATAAACCCTCAAGCTGTTATAACCACGGTTATTGATCAGAGATTGCGCTGAAACACATAATAATAATAACCCAGTCTCAGCAGTAACTTCATTTTGGAGTGAGGGTGGAGGGGAAATGAAGACGCTGTAGATCTCAACGCGGATTGGCCAAGGTTCAACACGTAACATGAAAGATGCTTTGTTGCAAAGATCACAACATCACCTTTTCTCCATCTCTCACTCCAACCTCAGAAACAGGCCCAGACAGTTGATCTTTGGATCTACACGATTCACGTGGATGACATATTTTCATTTCAAAACAGCGAACAATTTGAAGCTATGTACATTGCTTCACGATGTGTCTAGTTCAGTCGCACAAAGCCATTTAAGCCTGCTGCTGAGGTCGATTTGATTTTATGAAAAGAAAAAACACCACAGCAGATCACGAAAGCTTCTAAAATAACATCTCTGGCTCTTCTTTTCATCCTCACCCATTTCACAGCGAGAGCTTGCAACTCCAACACCATACTTTTCTGTGGCCTCAATGGCAGCATCGGCACAAGCCCCAGTATTCTCCGCAAAGCCCAGGTAATTGTATGAGCCCATGTTGATGACGTCCTTCACCACTCTGCCTGTGTGCCTGAGACAGACAGAATTGGTACCCGACTATAGCTAAATAGAAATTATTATTATGTGTATTATTATGCCCGGGTTACCTGAAACATTTTCCTGATCAGTGCTCAGTTATAATTCCTTATTGTCTCACGGGTCATCTGCTACCATAGTTACTATTATTCTTTTATACAAGATAAGAGACAAAAAGGAAAGTAATACACATTCTGTACTGTTATAAAAGGCAGTTTGTGTATTTGACGGAACACAGCAACATAGGATGTTCATAATTTCCTTGAGGTAACAACAGGAAAATGATTAATAAAATAATATTCAATTCAATTACAGACCACTCATTTCCATTTTGTCCGCACTGATAGCGGACTGTATCATGCTACTTCTGTTGCTAGTAGAGAACGGCTTTGTGTTAGCGCTGTGTGGTGCTTCTGCTCAGTAGCATGTGACGGATAGTAAAGCTTCCAACAGAAACTAGAGCTTACGTCACACTTATTACCAGAAACAAGAGGTCAGTGACATTGAGTGCGCATCAGTGAACTTCCTGTTGCGCTAAGGATCAGCGGCACAGCGACACACCTCTGAGGGCGTAATGACGAATCATGGACACACCTTGATCTAGATCAACCCTGCACACATACCGACAAGACACTTATAACGACAATGCAGCAACTTACTCAAAGGTCCAGTTGTAGTCATGAGAAACTCTCTCCACCAGGTTCATCTTAGCACCAGGGACACTACAGATGGGTCGGTTCCAGTTATCTCGAATTCTCATATACAAGTTCCTGGTGTAAAAGTTCTCAAAGTCCTGATAGAGGGGCACGAAATCCTGCATTGGCACAAGGGAGAGTGTAGGCATTCTCTTAATAGCATTTCTGCAGTTCTTTGTATTCGCAGGGATATGTCTTGGTTCTGTGGCAACAGTCAATGATTGCTGTTGAACCACATTTAATGGGTGTGTCAGCTGATGAGGAGGGAGGGGACATACACCACAGTTCTTATCTACGACCAAATATCTTTATGTGTGTTATAGATATTGGTCGTTTTCATATTCAGTGATGTTGTGTAATGAAGAAAGGATGTGTGTAAAAAGTAATTACCTTTTGCTCCTCTTTCTCCCGAGCCACGTGGCACTTCTCGATGCTCCAGTGGCGGAGGAAGTCTCGGAAGTAGCCAAAGACGGTGAGAATGCCGTAGCCCATGTAGGTGAGCACAGCCACCAGCAGAGGAGTCTCCTCAAAGGATTCCGCGAAGGGCTTCTTGTAGAGGCTGGAGTTGTGCGTGACATTTTGGTTCTGGGTGATTATAAAAAAATATGGAATTAAAATAGGGTCAAACCATAGATTTAAGAGTAATACTGTCTCAGACTCAGACTCAGTTGAACAGTGGTGTCACCCTTAAAATGTAATGGTTTACGTCTGTTTACACATCAACTTGTCCCCAACAGGCAGCCCAATGAGTGTGGTGTGCTGTGCTTGGTGAAGCAAAGCACACCAAGCCAGAATAAGCAGGGACAGCAGCACGACACGATTTGTTCAAATTGTTTTTTTCTTAGAATGAGATGGAACAGAATGACGGCTACAGTGCATGAATGAATGCATCACCATGTCCATGCGAAACGGTCAATTTATTTTCAAGCGTTTTTTTAATAGTAATGTTGACCCAGGATAATGGGACACCATAAAATGTGAACACACAATATATAGGAAACACAGAAATTTAAAAAGAAATAATAGTGTCACTTTCAAGCTGGACTGTGGACTGGCCGTCTACAAAACCATGATTAAATAAAAGAGGGCGTCGCACATTACAGGATCGGATTTGCAGCGTAGCAACCATAAGTCGTGTGACTAGTCATGCTTCTCCAAGAAATACCTCTGAGCCAAGAAACGGGAGAGCACTGCACTGTGTGTTGGTGTGTGTTTAAAGCTCAAACAGGTCTTTGTATTTGGAAGAGAAGCAACCCAGGAACCGTGGCTCATGAACTGTAAACATGGAACACTGAAATACACTCCCATCCAGGTACATCGTTCAAACAGACTGACCAACAACAGCACCTAAATTCAGCTTGATTGACGTCATAATTGTTTCGTCTTTAATACAGGGAATGAAAAGAAGTAGGAGGCAGGGAGTCCTTAACAAACAACTGAAAAGGCATTTCCATCACGACTTCATAACAATCCTGCTTCTAACCAGTTTCCCACTTTTTTTTTACCTTTCTTACACTTCGGTGTACAAACTCAGGCACTGTGAAATGGCCCTGAAAGCTATACATAAAATGACCGAACACACACCAGCATAAACACACAGCTTTTCAGTGTTGATAGCTATCCCAAGCGTTACTAATCTTGATTCGGGCTTGTCTACACTAAACCACTAAAAATAAACGTTGCCATTGTTTACCTGAGAGGTATACAAACCATTCATGGTAGAACCTTGGATTTCTTAGCCTGCTCGGTGTGAATACTTAACTTAAATATATTCAGCACTTTCTTGATTGAACTGTGAAGCGGCTATCACTGGTGATATGACCGGCAGCCTCGGCTTAAAGTCTGGCAAGATAGATTATTAAAGTCACAAGGATCCAATTGGTTTTGACAGCAAAGCTCCAGGACCTTTAACTCTACTTCATGTTGACATCGGCAGCCCTGCAGCGTTATGCTTTTGCAGGTCTCAAATGGGCCAGTTTTAGATTTCTTTTCCAAGCTAAAAAAAACTGAGAAAAAAACAAAACAAAACAAATGTACCAAATGTGTGTGTGTGGGTACTTAACCTCCACCAACACACATACACTGTGCGTTCATTGGGGCCGCACCCTTCACAGCCTGGAGACATTCCTCTGTTCTCCCCCCCCCCCCCATAAACACAAACCCCCCCTCCCAACAGGAGAAAGACAGCTCTCTGGTAACAACACGACAGCTAGGGCACTGGCTTATTCAAACTGGGACCAGTGTAAGCAGAGACTGGTCCACACAACAGAGTGTAAGGTTACAAAAGAGTCACCACTACGAGCCTCCCTTCCGTGGTTGGGAGCGCGTAACGACACCACTGACAAGTGCAGCTTCGATACACACGTCTCTTGTTAAAGTGAGCTTATTGGTGACGGGAAAATGACTCGTAATGTTAATGTTATTGGTTTTTAGATGACGGGAAGTAAATAAGAAAATGTTACAAAAGTACGCTTGGCTTGAAATATGTCGCATTGCTAGAACAGGACCTAATGCTAAGCTACGTTTCAATAGTTAACGTTAATGTTATTAACTTCAGAGGTGACGCCGTCGAATAAATGCAGATCCACAGTGTTATTCTCGCTAACACAACATAAGTTACTTCAAAACAGGAAATATAAAAGCTGCTATACAAACACGGAAAAACACCAATAATCGATGAGTCCACATCATTCACCCACGGGCATGTTTGTGTATGCCCCCCCCCCCCCTCCGTGAAACGGTTGGCGGTTGGGCCTTACCCTCTCCCTGGGGCGCCGATACTTCTGTGGCTGCTGAAACAGGCAGTGGTTCTTCACGAAGCCATTTTTGCTCGATTTATTACCCTTTGAGTTCCGGTGACAAGGTTCTCCGTTTAGCAGCTTGTTTGAGGAGCTTTCCGTCATCTTTGTCAATCGTTTGCGACGGAGAAATCCTAGATATAAAGTTTCACAACTTGTTTAACGTTGATAGTGAAGTAATGTATGAGCTCGAGAACCAGACGTATTGGACGCCCACTATGCACTGGGACCGGAAGAGTACGCCTTAGAGCCACGCCCCCGAGTCGTTTCATTGGCCGATACTGTTTCCCAAAGATTGTCTATATTAAAACGATGCAAGGATATAGATAACACTGATTGCATTGCGGTTATGTGCTTTGTATTAAGACTCTAGTGGGGAATTAGAATGCTTTTCTCAAAAAAACTAAATAAAACTCAATATGTTTATATTTGCCTTTGCCTCTTTATGGCAATCCACAATTCACGGTTTATATATTAATAAATAATCTTTTAATGGGATTCTAACTTATTAAATAATGTGAAATAAATATTACTAGAATAAATCAGGTAATTTCTGGTGAGAGGCCAACATTTTTTATTGATTGAGTGAAGATTTTAGTGTCATGTTAATATTAAACAGTGTGAGAGTTCTATTTTTAACCTCTTTTCCAATCTTTTCTAAACCATCCTCCTACTTTCAGCCTCCTAGATGGCAGTGTTGGGCCACACAAAGGTTGAACCCTAATGGGGCTACAATCGAGGGCGGTTACAATCGAGGGTTGTAGTTCAGTGTTACGTGGCTTTGGTGTGTGTATATAAGGGTTTTATAGGGTGTGACATCCAAGACATTGATGATAGAATCTGGTCATAGCATCCGTCATTTAGCTGACGCTTTTGTCCAAAGTGACTGACATTGCATTTTTTAAACCCCACACAGTGGCAGAACTGTGCAGCTGTAAGGGCGGCCGGGAGCAGTTAAGGGTTGGGTGTCTTGCTCAAGGAAACTTCGACATGAAGCAGCCAGCAGTGTTTCTCCTAGGTTTACAACTTGGGGGGGGGGGGTTAATAGCTGGGCTGGCCAAGGGCGGGGGGTTTATACAGTGGGTTCGGCTGACCGGGGTGGGGGGGCGTAGTAAGGCTGTAGCATAGTAGTTGGCTGAACAGGGTAGTCACTCTGGTGCTCTGTGCTGCTCCGAGGGCCTCACAGACTTATTAAGGTCAGTGTGGAACTGCCGTGCATGGAAAAATAACAACAAAAAATATATATCATTTTTAAAAAAAAAAATTCCGGTGGGGGTAGTAATTTCAGAGGGCGCCTCTGTTAAAATGGTAGGAGAAACACCAGTGTTCAAACCATCAACCTTGTGGTTTCCAGAGTACCCTCTCTACTCCTGGATTTGATTCTGTAATCAATCGTCAAGCCTTTGTTTCCTCTCAAGGTTGCAACCTTGAACGTGAAGCGTTAGTCCATGCAGTGTTTGCCAACGTGCACAAAGGCAGTTAATCCAAAATCCATTCCCGAGCTGATGGAGGTGATAAGGATGCAGCTTAATAGGATCAGAGGCAGGGTTAAAAGGAAAGCGGTGATACAGACTTAAACAATGATTTGAAGTCCCTCTAACGAGACAATAAAAGTCAGAGTGACTTCAAATTATATCATTTAAACCTGCTTGTAAAGGTGTTCTTTGGTTCTCAACTGAGCTATAATAACGCAACATCTTGCATGGAGGAAACAGCAACTGGACCCAACAGTCTGAAGACATCTCTCCATTAATCCAATAGGCCTCGTGAGCTCTGATGCAGTGACAAGGAATTGATCTCTCAGATAAAGTAGATAACATAATTACCCTTGTTTTACATCACATGACCCAAGGCTGGACTCAACTCAAAGAGCTGCAGCTAGTTTTATAAGGAAAATGTAATTAGAAGAAGCTCAATGTAAGCGCAACATAAATTGGACAATTATGGGCTTGAACCAGTGTTTAATCTAACAGTGGAAGTAAAAAAAAAGAAAAATCACTAATAAAGTTTGTATGGCAAACAGGGGCAGCAATAACTGCATCCATCCATCAGACAAAATAACAACATTCCTTTTCATTCAATCTCTTTTAGTTCAAGCAAGCCCAGCAGCTCGAGGCCTGAATCTCAAACACCACAAATAAGTCAACAGACTAATATTCTCTTAATGGATTCAAAATGTTTTGTATTAACAATTTCAGGTCCACTTGAATGTTTGTTTGTGCAGGCTTTAAGGGGCATCCTTCTATCTTAATCCGCACATGACCTGGATGGCGGAAGGCTTGCATTTATACTGACACTGTAACTGCTACTACTCACATATATATGATACTGTATGGAATTATCTATAGGTGTCAGGATCTGTAATACTGTTTTTTCCTGCCTAAATATCAGCAATATATGAATCTGGTTCTCTAGGTGAATGTGAAGCAGTATTAACATACCTGTTGATGAAATGTAAAGGTTATAGGTACCCGCTGATGTTCCTACAGTGATAACAACACAGAAAACAAGTGATTTTCTATTCACTGAAGATGCATTTTTGCTCTCTGTTGCAATTTCCCTGCTTTAATGTAATTTAATGAAATCATCAGGAGGACCAGTCTCTCCTCCTTTTCCGCCGGCAGCCTATTAAGACCTGCCAGAGAGGAAGTCAAGGAAAGCAGCCATTTTCCAGAGTTCAGTGGTGCCTAAACCTGGCAGATAACACATGATGAAAACACAATAGTACAAATGGAACAAAGGAGTATTAACAAACATAAAACAAGGTGTCAATCAATTCCTGCCATGGCAAATCCCAGAACGGCCCGGATGCACACAGGCTGCTTTCTGACTGGTAAGGCCATTAGAGATGGTTACGCCTGTCTAACTCAACCCAATATGATAAATGATCATTGAGGGTGCCTCGGATGAGAGGACAGAATCTGTTCTGCACGAAAGCCTGACAGGACAGAGGGACAGGCAGACCCTTCCCCAGGGAGCAGAGGACTCCCTCCCACTCCAGACAGCAGGTGTGAGGATGAGTGAATTCAGACCTAAATATGAGCACAAGAAAAATGGTAAATGGACTCTACTTGTATAACGCTTTTCTAGTCATTCCTTTCAACCACTTAAAGCGCTTTAACACTACATGACTTAATTGACCCATTCACACATTCATACACTGATGGCAGGACCTACCTGTTGGGTCTGTGTCTGTCTTTTGTGTTTTTTCCCTCTCCTTCCTGGCGGTCAGCTGGTCAAGGTGGGATCTTCTACCAATTCCTGCCACCTGCTGCATCTTCTTGGTTGCCTCTACTTACCTCCAATATTTAAGCCCGGTTTGATCTTCCAGTCGTCGCCAGTTGGTCAGTGACTCTCGTGGTAATCTGCTTCCCAGCCACTGTTCTGTTGAATAGTATTTTATTGCCTAACTATTAGTTACTGGTACTGCTGTCTGCTTCTTCCTCAGCTCCATCCTGATGTCTCCATCAGATGTCAGCCGTGCTGTCATAAATGCATTTACATATCATTCGTGACTACAGGGATGCTTTATATAATGTATCATGAGGCAGCATTTATTCATTAATCTTCTAAACACAACACTAACATATCAGCTTAATTACATGTTCGCTAACTGCCGCCCGTGTTGAGATGACATGGAGTGAAATCAGGATTTATTCATCTCTTTCAGCTCAGCTATTGTCTCTGATATTCTCCTACATCTTTACTAGCAGGTTTATCACCAAACGTGTTGCTTTGCTGCCGCCGAGGGGAGTGAGGAGGCAGAGATATCACAAAACAAACCAAGCTAAACTCGTCAAGTCAGCAACAATGTTTATTATTTCTGTGTTTTGTGTTTGTGACCTTGCGGAGCAAAGATAAGGAGTTATCCATCATGGCCTCGTGACCTGAGGGCTCCGTTGTAGTCAGGGTTTACATCCGCAATGCAGAGGAACCAATTTTCTCTTACCTACACAAAATGAATCCCATTCATCTTCCTCTGTGCACATTCATTAAGGCAGGCGAGAGCTGAGAGGAGGGCCATTATTAAGCTGTCCTCTTGTGTTCTGTAGAGATAGGAACACAGCAGGATTTAAACAATCGAATTCTTGGTTTTTCACATTTTGTCATACACATGGATTTTCTCCCCTCATAAGTCTGTTAAGCTGAGCTTTCACATGTCAGAAGAATTTCCCATCTGTCTTCATTCATTGGTGCAAAGGGGCGGAGCATGCACGCTGCATCACGTTCCCCCGTCACACTATTAGAAAGGAGACAACTCAGCAAGCATTTAAATGAGCAGGTGTTTGTATGCTCAAGCAAAGGATTGTCTGTCCAAGCAGAAACAGAGCAGTGGGTGGTTATGGAAAACAGGTCAGTCAGTCCTCTCATGTCATGAGGTCATGTCATCTTGCTTTATTAGTTTTTCCTCAATGCATTCGAATGGTGTTCACTTGGAGGAAACATCTTCACACTGCAGGTTCAAGCAGAGTACAAGATTACTTGACTTCAGCTGTATTTCCGTGGGTTCTACGGTGGCCCTCAAGCGCAAAAGACAAATAGGAAAACACAATGGCAAATAACAAAGCACAACATGATCCAGTCTTAACAGAGAGTTTGTGACATTTTGGAGTGATATGAAGTGTTTTGGGATGAAAACCTGTTCAGGACGATTTGTGAAGTATACCTGGGCCCTGTTCACATGGGCACGTGGTTCAAGTCGATCAAATGTCCCATCATCCAGCTCAAATTAACGAGAAGATTGATGTCAACTCGGTTCCTCAAAGGCTGATCCCCCCCCCCTCAAACTCTCTCGTTAGTTGTCAGTCATCAGGATAATCCTGCATGCGTGTCCTAGTGATTACCGAAACCAGGATTTTTAACAGCGTCTGCGTGTCCTTGCATTCCTCTGAAAACGCAGAAGCATAAACTAGGCTTAAGACACCAAGCTTCAGAAGGAAAGCCTTAATGCATCACTTGAAAGGGTTTCAACTCTTCTCCATGCTTTTTTCATCACGTTTTTCTAACAGCCACAAATGCCTCTTTGCGATATTCCCATAGCATTTCATTTGGCTTTGATTCTCTGGTGTCATTTCTCAGTTATACTTTCTGATGCTGTAAAAATATCAGCAATAAAACCTAACATGCAAATGCAGAACACGGCAGTTATAAAAGCCACATTCATCCTGCGCTGCATATTCATCAGTGCAAATTACACTGATGATTACTTTCCAGAACCCCAGAAAATAACGTTGTCAGACTGCATGAATCATAATTAATGGAACCGGTTTTGTTTGCATCCTCGCAGAGACGATTTCTGGTAAAAATGCCAGTATTCACACTTTGTAATACATAGTTTATTAATGTGTTTAGAGATGCTATGTAAATAGAATG
This sequence comes from Apeltes quadracus, assembly GCA_021346845.1. Lineage (NCBI taxonomy): Eukaryota > Metazoa > Chordata > Actinopteri > Perciformes > Gasterosteidae > Apeltes > Apeltes quadracus. Next base: position 2,361,605 of record CM037934.1, on the reverse strand, counting down.
CATTACTCTAAAAATTCAATAAAATTACACAACAAATCCCCACTAAGCTGGTTAATTTAGTAGCTCTGAAATGTACAATTTCAAAAACACGATACAAAAAAAAAAAAAAAAAAAAAAAAGATGTGGCCGATGGCAGACTGTATGAAATTTATTTCATTGGCAGTAATACACAATGATTATAAAGGTGGTTTGTTTCAGATAAGTTTGTACTGCTGTACACATCTACCTAATATGAGCTTTAACTGGACTCACGGACACTCTGGAGGTTTAAAAGTAGTACACAAACAAGTATGGAATAAATGAGGAAATAAAAACAGGTCCTGCTGGGGGTTTTTTATGTTGAAAAAAACAAGTTTGAACTGAAACCTGAACATTTCCAGGGCCCAAATATCAGCGTGATGTTTCCAGATGCAGAGGCTGATCTTAAACATACAACAGGTTTCACTTTAGCGCCACCTGCACCATTTGTAATGAGTTTAATTATGTCATATTGAACAGGAATCGCCTTCCAGAGAAAACGCCACTGAAAGAAAAGTCAAATGTGACATATCCTGCATGACGGTGGTGTGAAAAGGCCTCCCAGCTCACTCCTTCCTGCGCTTCTTGTCGTGGTAGTCGTCCTTGGAGCGGCCGCTAGTGGACGGTCTTTTGGAGCCGCCGTGCTGCTTGGCCTCCTCCAAGAACTTGTCCAGACCGAAGGGATCCTCCTCAAACTGGACTGGCCCTTCTCGCCCCCGCCCATGGTCGGTACCTGAGAACTCTTTGTCTGGAACAAACCTGCCAGTGAAACAGAAAGACCATTACAAGTGTGCAACAAGTTCAGTTTCTCTCACCGTCTTAGGGGTTTCGTTAGCTTTTAGTTGTCCTCAAAGCAGGACGGAGGACAGTGGTTTGAAACTGCGAGCTGATTGAACAAGAAGCAAATTGCTAGCAAAAGAAACGCGATAAAACAGGATAATGGGACTATTCCATTTAACATGCTTTTGTATGTTTCAGGGAATGTGCTTAAAATCATACGACGATGCTCTAGGTTTGTTTTTTTAAATAATGTAACTTCCTGCAGCCAGGCAAACATCCCAAGAGGATACGGAGCTGCTGGAGACACAATATAAGGGGCCAAGCTTTGCTTGGTGGCCCCGAGGACCAGGGCTCCTGTTGGGGCAACATGTGCCTCTCAGAATGACCATAAAGTGAAATTATACTAAAGAAAGTTTAAACTTTAAATACAAATGTCCTTAACAGTATTATGAACTTGTGAGATGGGCCAATACAAGTTCTATTTCAAGTTCTCTGGGGGAAATCATCAATATAAAAGAATGCATAAGGTTTCTAAAACAAAATAAGATGGGAGCACAAACTTTGTATTGATTCTGAAGGAACCTAATGCTATACTTTTCAAATACAAGATACCCTTTCTCTCTGATCACTGGTGTTATTTTGGTTTTGTCATTGCTCACTGAAAACAAACGGTTTAAAAAAAAAAAAAAAAAGTTAAAAAGTAATCCATTCGCACAACCCCCTCCCCCCCAGAGCTGTAAGCCTTGTGGAAATGCTAAACTGTACACATGACTTATTGAAATCAATCTCCTGAAAGTACCGGTTCTTTTCCATGAGGGATTCCAAGTTATCAGTGTAGGCGTCCTTGTCCACGTTCTTGCCGGGCCGGTAGATGTTAGAGGCCATGTCTCTGCTGCCGCGGAACGGCTGGTCGTACACGTTGTAGGTCTCATCCTCGCCGCCAGCAAAACCGCTATCCATTCCCTGGGAGAGACAGAGAGGCAGGTTCACATCCATAGATGAATAAACCCCATTGAAGAGTTTGATTTCCCCTTTCGAACCACAAAAAGTGATGCGCGTCGTCCTTTATTTGTTATTAAAGGCAACATTCTCCCACTTTACCACAAGTCGATGAGTTTCTTTGTGGCCTGATTTAAAAGTCCAACATACTTGTCAAAATACCAATATTATTAAAGGGTGAAAAGTGCCTAAAACAGCTATGCTCATAATGACCTGTTTGAGGTCTTAATGCTAATAGTTGACTGACTAGCTAACAGCTAGTCAGGTTTCCTCATGGCCAAACTCACAAGGAGTGAAAAACGTGACAACGCAGCGGTGCGACACAACATGCCTCCAGGGATTTGTCACAAACGTCTAAACTAAGAGATTGTGCTGAAACGCATACAGTAATAATAATTCCAATAATCGTCAACGTATCGGTAACTTCAGTTTGGAGTGAAAGGATGAAAAGTTGGAGGGAAAATTAAGACGCTGTAGAGATCTTAATGCTGATGATTGGCCAAGACTATACACTTCGGATCTAAACATTTTCTTTGGACATTTTGATTTCAAAACGCCAAATTCAGCCAAAAAGCAACTTGTTTGCAGGTATGCACGTTGTAGGGTACACTAACCTTGCTCTGATTGAAGAGCCGCTGGTCGTACTGGGCCTCACTGGCAGAGCGAGGATTGGGAACGCCCAGAGCAATGAGCTCGCTGATGTCCCTGTCCTGGTCTCTCTGTAGCTTTGACCTGGGGCGGAGAACAACGTCAGAAATTAAACGCATGCTCGGCATACAATAAGGACATCAAAACATAGAATTTCATTATAATTGTTTGGTTTCCAGAGCAAATAAAACTTTCCTTAATTCCTTAAGTTAGTATTTTGACCGCCCATCAGAAAACAACACCTTAGAGTTCAATCAAAGTTCATTGTGAAAAATAAGGTGTGAAATAGTGATGCAATGGGCTCTCCTCTGAGCTTCACATCCTCCACCAGGGACACACTATGCCAACAATTGGCAACTTGACAGCTCACGCACACAAATTCACGTTCAAGTGTTTGCAGCACCTCTTATCGGGAGCAGCCCTGGAAATGTTCCTGTCGTGCTGTCTCTCTTTCCTTCGGTCATGGCGGATCTCGTCACGCTCCCTGACCTCGCTGTCCTCGCCACCTGGCACGTGAGAAAGTTTTAAAGATTGAATAACAGCAAATGAGAACATTGTGAAACCGATGATGTGAAATGGTGCATAGAAGCACAGGTGAATGTAAAAAGTGAGGTTGATAAGGATGTTAGGAATATGCGAGGCAGGTGATTGATGCAGTGCAAACATGGGGTGAAGAGACAAACGGGGCACAGACATTGAAAACCATAACCAAGGCTTTAAATTCTCATTTGTCATTTATCCACACAGGAATTCAAAAACATGTTGTCATCACATAGGACACTTGTGTTATAGATTTGGAACATGGCAACAGCACCAGTACTTTAGAAAACCAAACGCTTTTGTTGCTAGTTATCGCCGAGACTCACCTTTGTCGCCGTGACTTTTGATTCCTGCCCTGCGGTCCCTGGCCATTTGGGCCAGTTCCCTCAGCTTCTCCTCTTTCTTTTCCTTCTCCTTCTGGGCCATTTTCTTCTCTACTTGGGCTCTCATCTCCACTGCCTCTCTGGCCTGTGGACGTAATCCACATTTTAATGTAGGGTAAAGGGAATACATTGGATTGAGGAGCACATTGAACAGGTTCAATGGCGGCGTACCTTTCTATCGGCAATGTAGAGCGCCTCGGCCAGCTTAGCAAAGTTTTCGTTGATGTGAACGGTTTGCAGGCCCCTGCCATCGGCAGCCAGACGTTTATCAAGCGGAATGGTGTAGCCCTGGAGGATTTTGGGCACAAGAAAGAAATAAGCTGGAATCACGTGGCGGGTGTCTTTCATTGCATAAATGTTTTCATGGCTCTTCACAATGAGCCGTGGCAGTTGGCCTACAGAGGACTATTGGGCCTGGCCCCACCTTTAACCACATAAAGACTATTTGTAAAATGTGTTTGAGGGTTTCTATTTGAGTGTCGAGCGTTTGAAATATTGAATATACCCAGTAATATTTGTAAAACAAGATATCAGATATAAAACATATGCTTTTCCTGCACGACCTGCCTGCATGTCTCAGCTGGGAATTGGGAACATATATTAGACATACGCGGAATTTGAAATGGCGGTTGGTGCATAACATCGGACAAGACAAATAACTTTCATACAACTAAAATTACAATTTAACTACAGTTTAAAATAGAAGGCAATGGGGATAACTAATACAAATTAAAAAGATGATGAAATGAAAATTAAAAAGTCAGGTCAGGCCCAAAAGATACAGGTATAAAAAGCAGTTTAGCTAATGAGCGTCCTAAAGTAGATTCAGCCTGGGACCAGCATAGGGCTGGCCCCAGGCTGCGCTCTCATCAGGGCTAGTGTCACGAGGCGCCGTTTTAACGAGCACGAGCAGTATTCTTCCAAGAAAACGCAACCAGAATTTGATAAAATCTCTCCTCCAAGACCAGTTTGAAAGAAGAACTTTCGCAGAGAATCTAGGAGGTAAAACAACTGGACCCAGATGAGCCTGACCTAACAATTGGACAACGGACTGGTGTGACAGGGAAGCCGCACAAACAAAAATCTTCTGTAGAGTGTGCTACACCGAAATGTTTAGCTAGCTGGAGGCTGGCGTGTCAACGCCGTGTTTAGCTTTTTAAAAACGGGGGCAGATACAGGATGGACAGATACGGAAGTAAAAGGACATAAAGTACTTGGAGGAAAAAAATGTGAAAAGCGATAAGTTTGATTAAAATATTCTGGGATGTTTGCTGAGAGTTATTGGCTGCCCGAACCAAAAATATATTTCACCAGCCGCTACTGACAATGAGCCATGAAAACATTAATGCACCAACTGACAAAAAGCCTTTGACATTTAGTTACAGTCCAAACTAATTGCTGGCATCACATTACCTTGGCGTTTTTCCAGTTGGAGATGCAAGGGGGAATCTTCCATTCTTGCTGCTCCTTAACTGTCATCTACAGAAAACAAACCGGCAAACACAACAGCGTTTAAACAATTCAATTAGATTATTTCCAATATAGCCCAATGGTGGTGAAGCGCACATCATTACATGTAACATTCGTCTGCCGCCTGTACCTTTCTGCTCGGGGAATGCATGACTGGGGCGGGAGGAGAAGGAGGCCCTCGAGGAATCTTCTTGTTAATCCTGAAAAATATTATCATATTACACAACAGCCTCAAAAGGGAATTAGAGTAATTCCATTAGTTCTTTGTTCAAGAAGTTCTAACACTGCATCTCATTCACACACTGATGAGGAGAACAGTTCCACCTTCCCATCAGTAACTAACGAATAATTAGCATACAGCTAAAAGTTTAGGTAGGTTTAGGTAAGTGTAGGTGAGATTTGTATTCAATGACTAAATAATAAAAGTTTAACAAGCAAAAACCTCATAGTGATCATCACAAGGACATTTATTTATTTATTATTATCTGTATGTAAGCATGCACAAACACAACCTAACAATTCATGGAACAGATAGTTAATATAATAATAATAATTTGAAAGCTTGAGCCAGGCGTAACACAAAACTTACTTCTACAAAAAAAAGAGAAAAAATATGTAATTAATAATACAAAGTAATAAAAAATGTAATAAAATGTATCTAAAATTGAAATAAAGTACAAATGAAAATGTAGTCTTATAATCTTTGTATTAATTTGATTAATGCTTAAATGCGTCAATAATTTGGCATCACAGAACCAGCAGCGCCTCGTCATAGCTTCTTCACATGACAACACGTGATCGTCTCACGCACACATCCACAGCGGCAGGCAGAACCAGCTCCTCCGCTATGGTGAAAGGTTTCTTGCATTGTGCCACACGGCTGGCTACGAGGCAGCTGGCTTTCAAGTCAGATTCAAAGTTCCCAGTCAGTCAGACGACGGCCTTCTGCTGCACCTGTAGCCATTTTTCTTTAAAAATTCCATCTGCTTTCTCACAAGCTTTGAATCTTTGGTTTCCATGTGATGCTTTAATTTTGACTGCTTCAATTCTTTCGTACGAGAGCACCGGGCTAATTTTTCGGCTTAAGTTTAAATATTTCAACCGCAGTCCCATGCGGCCCCCGGGTCCAATGTGAACGTTTTTGGAGCCCTCTAGGTGGCCCTGTGGTTAAGAATCATTGCTCTACATAGCGCATGTTCTGCTAGCAGCATAACATGTCGTTTCGGTACAGTCGCATCAACTAACCCGTTTAATCAAAATCTATCAAACCAGTCTTTGTATAGGGCTTTGAGTTCATTTTGGACACACGTTTACCTACTTGAAACGTGGAGGTTCCATTGGATCTTTTTGCATTTCCACCATGCGGATCACCCTCTGTTTGGCCCCCGAGTTAAAAGCGACTCCCTGCTGGGACGGGGTGTATCTTTGGGAGAGAAGAAGTGGGAGACGGGGTTACACACACAGACAATCCAGCCCAATCCTACTCTCACTGTTTACTTTGAGTTAGTCTACTGTTAACAGCACAGACCTGTCTGGCTAAATAACGGCACCAACAATAGAGCAACATTTCGATCAACTAACTGAAGACAAGTAGACTACTGTAGTCATACCTCACTAGCTGTGACGGCATGACTATGATTAAAACTATTAATGCTTATCAAATAATAATTTTATCAAAGCTATTATATAAAGAAAGAATACTAATCCGATTGAAACTTTAATTGTGTTTCTATACAAATAAGCACCAAGTGTATGCACACAGGGTGAAAGGATCAAATTCATTGTTAATGGCTTTTTTGTGCAGTTACCAAACTAAAAATCTCCTTCATCACTTACCAAAATCACCTTTTAGTTTGGACCATTTTCAAAATGCCCACACCCCAAATATGGTACAAGTAGGTTTGAGCGACTTGATGACTCGTCCTGATTCAATACACACCTGATATACTGGGCAGGAGCTTGTTTGTCTGCAGCTCTTACAGGCATGGCAGCAGCAATCTTTTGAGACACCTGCTTGTCCAGTGCACTGCGAGTCTTCTCCGTCAGCTACAGAGAACACACAATGACGAGGTGGGTAAATACTTTTGCGAGGTTAAACTGAAAGTAACTGAATCAGAGATGAGGAATGTCAGTCCATTCGGATTGACTGTTACCAATTGTGAAATCACATCGCTTCCACCTTTGCAGTAACGAATGTATAAAATAACCAAAATCTGTATAAATCTGTATATAATCTAAAGAACATTATAGGATCTCTATATAGATATATAAAATCATTTATTTTATACGCATGAAAAACATGATCCATCACATCCTCCTGGTCAAGTTTTCCCATAATTACACATTGCAGCATGGCTTACCTCTTTAATAGCCTCCTCATCTGGCTTCTGTAGCTCTGGAGTGTCGTCATTGAGGACTTCCTTTGGTAGAAGGTCGGTGTACTTACTGAATATCACCTGCAACAGTGAAAGACGATAAATAACTCATGAAGCAAACAGACTTTTCTAAAATACGTAAAATACATGGAAATGCATTGCTTTGACGATGTGCATCAGTACATGGTGGTGTGAGTCTTAAGACCATGAATGGCAAACCAAATTCTGAGTCAAAGTAAGTGATTCATAAAAACGAGTAGTACAGGAATGAAGTTTGCATTTCTAGTTCCATAGATTTTTTTTTTTTTTTTTAATGGGCCTTTCTCTTAAAAAGGCCATAAAAGGCTCTGAGTTAAGAACAAGCATACAAGATTAACAGTTGACAAAACATCAGTAAAGACAGAGGCCAGCAACTGGACTGCCTTTACAGCCTTGCGGTGTTCTTGCTAAGTGTAGTATCCAGGGTTAGGTAACGTTTGTTCAGAATCCTAAAATGGGTGTTCATTAGTGGGGATTATTTTAACGAATAACAAAAGATTTGTTATTTTACACGTCATTCATGGAAAGGCTACAACAGCGCGAGTTAACTCTGCAGCTGGTCGCTCCACTTCATTCCAGCACATTTTCTATCATCTTCCATCTTTATTGCAATCAAATCAAAAGATGTGAGCGAAGCGAAGACGGTTAGGAAGTAGTCAACTACTTTATCCAGCCTGCTCCTGCATGTCGGTTAGATGTTAGGGGAATATGAAGGTGGGGGGAAAAAAAAAGATCCTTTCAAATCTTTGTTTGAAATGTATTTATACCTTATCCTTGCCCTGTCCTTGTCTGGCAATGGCGTCATATTTGATTTTTCCCTCTGCGTCCACCTGTACAGCCAGGGCATTGGATGTCTTCTTCTTCCTACCCATCTCCAGAGGAAACTGGGCAACGTGGATCTCCGGGAAAGCTCCCCCATCTCCGAAATCCTACACAAAAACATTTACAGCAGGACTGTGTGATGAAGGTGTGGGGACAGAGTTCCCCTAACCACCACAGAAACAACCCAAAATCTGAATTTCTTAATGAGTCAATACTAAAAACTGATGTACCTCAAGTGAGCGAGGCACCCAGCCTTTTCTGGTCTCATACAGAGGGGGCTCCTTGCGAGACGAAACCAAGGCCGTGGAGTAAGACTTCTGAGCCCGGAGCTTCTCCTCTGCCTCCAGCTGGTCCTGAGACAGCTGAGTCGGCGCCGGCAAAAAGCTGTACCCACATTAACAAAGGTTTATGTTTAGTTGTATGTACGGTGACGTTAGCTACGTTGTAAAGAGCAACCACAGCGTTGGTTAGCCAGCAGAGGCACCGAGAGACCTTACACTTAGTTTAGGAGTTAAAACGGAAATTCACCTAGCGAACATTCGGACAATTGCTACGATGTCCACTAACTACACCTAAGAATGTAGTCAACACATCACTAGTTAACTGTTGATAAACGCGTGTTGTTGATCACGGCTGCGTGCGGTTAAGCTAACTAGCTAATGCTAGCTTGCGACCTACCATTTCGGCTAGGTAGCATTAGCTAATGCCATTAGCTTTGATACAAACAAAAACATCGGTGTAAAATATTGGAAGCTTTGCATAACGTTAAGTGGCAACAACATATTTTGCAATTGCATAAAATAAAACACCGAAGGCCTGGTCGCGGTACTCACCTCGTCAGAGACATTTTCCTTCTTTTCTTCCTTAGCAATGAACTGAGCATGCGCGGAGCTTGGCTAGAAAAGACTGGCATGAGTGGCTATGTGAATGCTTGATTATATAGGCAGTTCAGGAAGATGTTTTCTGACATGCTTTTCTGACCTACTTTTTCTATGAGTTGTTACTGTTAAGTTATTTGTTGTTTAAGGGATTCTTTTTTTCTTCATCTAGTGTGTCTTTTCTTTTTAAAGGCAAGACTTAACTACGTGAAATGTAGTTTGAACTTGTAACATAACAATATGACTGTACGGTTCATTTGAATAAGATACCATATAATAGTATGGTAACAGTATGGTATTAAGACGCCCCTCAAACTATTTTACTATAACCCAAAAGTGGGGTTTCTTCAGTCAAGGTTTATTTGTTGGTTTCCACCATGTGTTTTTTACACAACATGCTTGTGGATGATTACCACCGTCTATACTACAAACTGAAACAAGAAAATGCATCGTTATGTTTTCTAGGCTCCATCATCACCTCAAGTGGCTCCATCACCAAGAAGGCTCAGCAGAGGATGTTCTTTCTGAGGCAGCTGAAGAAATTCAACCTGCCAAAGACGATGATGGTGCACTTCGACACGGCCATCATGGAGTCCATCCTCTGCTCCTCCATCACTGTCTGGTATGTTGCAGCCACAACCAAGGACAAGGGCAAGCTGCAGCGTGTCATCCGCTCTGCAGAGATCTGGCCGCAATCTGCCGTCCTTCCAGGACCCTCAAGCAAGCCAGAAAGATTGTAGCCGACCCGTCTCACCCCAGACAAATCCTGTTTGTGCCCCTTCCATCTGGCTCCTGGCTGAGGGCCATCAGGACTGAGACCTCACGCCACACAAACAGTTTCTTCCCGTCGGCAATCAGGCTCATTAACAGAGCCTGTGTCCCCCACTGAATGACTCTCACACCCTTTTCCCCTTTTTGAATACTTGAATATTATTCTTTTCATGCCACTTACTACTTCTACCCCTGTAGATTTCAGATGAGTACAATCTCTAAATTGTAGAGTTTCTTTTTCAATCCAGAACTTTAAGGTGGAACAGAGTTTTTAAAAGTGTAGTATCAATATTTTTCTTTGTAAATAATCAGTATACTTCCTTCTCAACATAATTTATTGCTTATTAAAATGTGTTTAATGAAACCTAGAACTTTTTTTTATTTACAAAAGATTATATAGCATGAACCTTGTTGTTTTTCGACAAGCTGACTCATGAATATTGGTACAAATTCTGAGGTCATAAAACCAGCCAATCATAAAGTTATTGCACTTAATTTTACTGTAGATGTGAGCAGTGTCTTTTTGTAGCCAACACTGAAAAGATTAAATGTAACGCAACGGGAAAGCTGCAATAATAATGATTTGTATTACTTTATAATAGATGGAAACAGTTTTAAGTTAAGTTTAACCATAGGAAGGAGTTAATTGGCTGGCTTGAAATCCATGCTACCACGATGCCAACGGGAAGCAGGAACAGATAAACAATGCTTTTTCTTAAGTAATGCAATTTGAAAGTGGAAATGTTTTTTATATATTGATGTTATTGTAAATAACCATTTTAATATAGAACTTTGCTTTAAGCAGAAGCATACATGCACCCTGATTTAGATTGTTGTATTGAAAAATGTAACCTTTTATGCGTGTGCTGCTAGCTGTCATGCTTTTCTAAAAAAGAGGAAGAGGAGCAGCTGCTGAACTTTACTGGATTATACTGACAGGTGTATATCTAATTTGTATTCATACTGGATGGAAGAAACACATACACCGTTACTGAGGTAAACATTTAATTCAGGTATGTTGTATTACATCACACTGCATTAGCTTCATAAAGGTTTCATAAAGTAAAAAGGAGGTCACCACATACATACCTCATAACCTCATTGATTTTAATATATGATATAGTGATCAATGAGGCTACATACAGTAAGATAGCGGACATCTTCAGTGCTTAACCTCATAGTATCTCATATCTATGATAAACTGATCAATGATGCTACAGGTGAACTCATTTTCAAGCATGTAAGCAAGCAGCTGACCAGAAGTGTAAGATCTTACAAAGAAATGTCAACAGTTTCTATTTGGAAAATATTTTATTTAATATTATCATGCTTTAAAGCTGACGTCCTGCTGCCGGTTTAGAGTCTTGATAAAGGTCCGGGTCGCCTCATGTCCTTTAATTAAACTTTGTTAGTTTTAATGCAAAGTGATAGACAGTACAACAAGCCTGCACACTATGGGTACAGACAGGATGTTAAAGTTAAAGAGTTATGGATCTAAGCTCAAACAAACGTAACGTGAACAAACAGTCGCTGACAACTGATTAAAAGTTATCAACACTCAAGCCTTGTTAGTATAGTTTGTTGTTATACAACAAAGATTCGTAAAGTAGAAGCGAACAACATAAACAATGTACAAAAAAAATACACGACAGGAATAAAATAAGTGAAACATTACTTAATATAAAATTACAAAAAAAGCAATATAGATTACTGAAGTACAAATAAGATAAAATGTGTGCGTTTGTTTAATAGTGCCTCCCTCTACTTACTACGGGCGGATGCGGGCAGAGAAACTGAGGTATTAATTCTGAAGGTATGTTTGTAGGTTGATGTTCAAAAAGCAGTACATGGACCAAGGGCCTGTACCATGAAGCTGGTTGAACAAACTCAGGGTTCCAGAATTGGTTCAGAATTGGGCTTGTCTCTCCCTGGTATTCAGTCCTCTCGGACCCCCATTTTGCAAACCTCCCTTTTTTCCTCCTTCCCTCGGTCCCACTACCTTCCTCCCTTCCTTCCCTCCTACCCCCCTATTTTTTTTCTCCCTCCTTCACTTATACTATACTTACGTAAGTTAAGTAAATAAGAATATTGCAACGCCTTAGGGGAGTCTCAGCCACACTGTCTAAATGTATTGCTAAGAGGAAAGTGCTGGTTTCTCTTTACTAGCATCGGGATGGAGTTCAGATAGAGACAGGTCTGCTGAAGGTGATAAGCACAGCCTACGAGGGTCAAATGAACTGCCACAACAGCCGATGGTGCCTTAACTCTAAATATTTAGCGTTTGGTAAAATGTCTTTGTGTACCAGTATTTTCTCAGTCTGATTTTTATATTTGTATTATTTAGAAAGAAATGCCTTAGCATGTCTAATGGACATAATTAGGTCATTGGAATGGATGATTAGGTCTGCAGCAGAACCGATGATTCACTGTCAATGACCACATTGTTTGTGCAGTGATGCAAACAGCATAAATACATCACGTAGTCTTTGATTTCTGCTTGATGATGTGAATCATTTCATCTACATGGAAAGGCTAAATTCATCAATATATTAGCCACATTGAAAATAATGGAAGGGCTGGCAGGCTATCTTATGTTTGAATGGGATGTTACCCTTTTTTCTAAATGAAAGGATGAACCTTTGTTTTGTATGCATGTATGTGTTTATCACCCCTTTAGTTAATAAATGAGGAATGAATCATGTCATTTTCGCATGTATATTGTTGTGTGCAGTTCAAATATGTACCACTAGATGACAGCACCACTCAAAGCTGCAACCCGGGCAAAGATACTTTTGCAGGTGTCTCCACAATGAGTTCTGTTTCACTAGACCCTTCAAAGGACGAGATGGTGCTGTATCTTCAAGGGTGACTGTATGCTTTGTCCACAAGTGTGCTTGAATAACATAATATTTGAAGCCATTATAGAGGGTGGGAGAGGGAGGCAGCAGCCGCTAGTCAGGGCCTTTTTACATCACAATACTAGCTCACTGAGTTATTCTTCCTGTATTTGTCTTTGGACTTCTACCAACATTGGCCTCACAATTTGGAGAGGAACATTTTCTAATTAAAGCAATATTGCGTTGTCATACGGAGAGAGCTTGTTGTTGAAAAGACAGAGCGGAGCTAATTAAAAGGCTTTCAGCACACATTGACGGGCCTTTTTATGCAATTACTCGGCCTGCTGTGTAAGTTCAAATAAACAAGTGAGCAGAGCTGCTCTCCGATAAACCGCATTACATGCTGCGTTCATGCCTTGGTGCACAGGCTGTTGGTGCTTAGCGCCTCAGTGCTGATGTGACCTTGAGAAGGGGAAGGGGAGACACAGGCGGTGCTAGCGGGAGCAGCAGCGCACAGGGCTAATCTCCAGAGCATGTCGCTCGATGAAGGGTGCTGATAGTGAGCAGCAGCGTCTCCGGCAGTCAAGATATGAATCGCTCCAGATTTGAGAAAGAGCCCTCAAAGTAAAGCAAAGGATTTGATTGGCAAGTTTAAGCATCCTACTCAGTGATCCCGGAAGGCTACACAATTAATTTGAGAAAAAAGCTCTGGAAATGTGGTGACACTGCATTTAGAGCTGAAAAAGAAAAAAAACTGCACAATGGATTAGTTTGGTAGGGGTGTAACAAGAGTAAGCAATCAGAGAATTGAGCATTTCTGAACATGTTCTATAAAAAGACCACCTTGTTTTACAGTGAGTTTGTGTGGGTTTGAGTTGAGAGGTCAGTGGTCAACAAAACACACACACACCTGTATGTGGGACCTATTCCCGTCAGTTTGGGGGCTACCAGGCCCGTTGCGCCCTCAAACCTGTTTCTGATTGATCGGTTGGAGCAGCGTTGGCCCCTGTGTTATCTCCAGGGTGTGATTTGACAAAAAAAGCAGGGGGGGGGGGGGGGGGGGATGTTTTTATTTATTTATTCATAGACATCCAACGTCCAAGAACATGGGACTTTTAGCTTGCATAACTAGGGAGAAGAACGCAAAGGGTAGACAGGCCCTTTTTCGGGTCCGTGGATTAGTCCCCATCACAACATGGCAAAACTTTTAATGTTAATTTAGTTGTTTTATTATTGGGTCCTGTAAAGTAAGACGATATGCTCAGTGCCGGCGCTCCGCACACGCACATCACGCACTGCGCGTAGGGAACCAAAAAAATCTGGGACGTGGAAAACCATCACAGTAGGCTACTAGTATAAATAATAAATAAAAATATGTCTAAAGCATGTTAATATGCAAAACCAATAAAAAAGTAATAGGCCATCACTGTGCAGCTGTGCCCTACCAGAGATGGAGACTCGAGTTTATGACTCAGGACTCGAGTGCGACTTAAGTCACACACACAGTGACTTCGGACTTAACTTCAGACTCGTCCTCGAAAGACTTCAGACTTGACTTGGACCCGAGTTGTGGGACTCGTGGACAATGTTTATTTTTAGGAAACATCTGATGAGCTCGCTGTACCCCTCCCTCCGTTACCTGCCTGCGTAACTACGTACAGTGACATATATTGCTGGGTGCGCACGCAATCAGCGTAAGCTTTGGTTTCAAAAACTTCAAACAAGACGGCCAAAAATAAAGAAGCGCGCAATGCAATATATGCGCTATCACGATAAAAGATTCTGGCTCAACCACATCACATTTTATCAGGCATCTGAAAACGCACCCTGATAGGTGAGTAAACATGTTTAGCTCAGCATTGACCATCTACCGTTAGCTACGACCCAACGTTACGGGAGGTTAAGTCCGACTGGCTTCCTTATTAAATAGAAAATGGGTGTTTGTTTAATTGCCAAACTTGTGGTGGTCGATTAACGTTACGTTAATCATTTATGTGCCGCTGTCTGCCAAACAGCGTTACAGTTAGTTTCATTTAGTTATAACGTTACACTAGTTTGAGAGTCTGGGATGTGTTGACTTACAGTTGTTTATAAGGTATGATTAGTTGCATAGGCAGAGCACATTACATGAATCTGCAAGTGAAGGCAGGGGCGTGGAAAATCACGAGTCACACATAAAGATAGCTCAGGCTCCACCACAAAAGGCCCAGACTAGGGGGGACTGTGGAAGATCATGGGGCGTGTATTTCATTGCGCCGGCATGAACTATGAATTAGCCATGCATGACAGAAAATACAAGGCATGAAATTGGCTACAGCTCCACTCCTCTGTGATCTTTCTCCCTAGACATCAGTGGTTCCCTGCTGTAATGTTTGCAATACTTTCCATTACAAATAAAGCAGCAGGAAAATGCAGATTGAATTTATTAAAAAAGGGGTCAGCACTGCAGAGTTGTTGATTTTCCACTATAGAATAAAATCACATGTGATGCATTTCACACGAGTACAAAGCCTCTTTAACTTGCAGCGGCTAGCTTTGCACATTAAATCCTGAAAGAAAGACGGGTTAAGATGGAGAGCTCAATGAAACATTTTCAAGGACATCGAGTGCCAGGCACCATTTTCATATAAGGTTTTATTGCATATTTACAAATGTTCGCATGTGATATACACTTGTCCTTGTAACATTGTCTAACTCACCCCCCAAAAACCTCACAAAATACGTCTTTGGGAGAAGGGAGTCAATTAACATTGACTCAATTGACCCAACTCTACTTTTGTATTTAAGTGTTTTTGACAATGTTTCAAGGTTATGGAGAGAGATGCAGTCAAAAGTAATGGCAGCCTGTAATGAGTGTTTTCCAGAGGGATGGACGGTGACTTTGTGGATGGCAGGTGATTTCAAGGCCTAAGGGAGAAAGGATTAGACTCTCTTCTGCCATCTCTCAGACAAATTTAAAACAACCTTAGTCATTCCTCTTCTTTGCACCTTTTTGTTTAACTCATTAACTAATTTGTTTTGGCATTCTGATCACTCTCACCTTTGTCTCATTTATTCTCTTTCTGTTACTAGTCGCCTCTGTGTCTGCCAGAACCCGTTAGATTCCATCTATCTTGATTTGTCTTTCGGTTTTCCCTCCCTTTTTTCAATGCTGTAATACTCGTAGAAAACCTAATTTTTAAGTATATGACATATGACCACTCCGTCTGTGATACCTATCCGTGTGTCAAAATAGTTATTGGCTCCGTATAAAGTGGTCCACTGGCATTAAGCTTAAAAAAGAAAAACCCTCAGGGAAGTGCAAAGTGGATTACTGAGGAAAGCATTTGCTATGAGCTTTCCCCTGAGACACAGAGACCAACTCTACTCTACTGTATACACATGCTTATGCCCATAGGCACATACACAAACACTAGTTATAGTTATATAAGCTTTCTTTGAGCGCAGATCTCAAAACAACACCTTTACCTGGATCAATAGCAAATAAATTGTCCGCTTTGTGTGTGAGACGTATGTAATGGCATTATATGGAGTAGAATAGTTATTGGCCAAAGCGTTGTAGCAGCAGAAAGTGATAAATCATGGTGCAGTGGGATGTAGACACTTTATTGTGCGTTTGCTGAATATGCTCACTGTAAGACTAAAGCAGTGAATGCCATCACTTGCTGCTCATGTAATTAGTGTCATCGCAAAGGCAAGTTAGTGTGAGAAAAAGATAGAGGGGGATGTAATTTAGGGTCGGACAAAATGTCTTGTCTTGAGATAATGGTAGTTGGTAATACAAGGAATTGAAGCTGTCTATTTGAGGGCAGGATGAAGTTGCAAAAAAGAGAAGATTCCTGTTATTTAGGGTGGACTTTAGCTCTATATTTAACCCCGAACTGCATTTGGTTTTAAAGCATGGCATACACCAATAGATGAAAGAACATAGCTACAGAGTAGGGGATGGATAGGCATCCAGGACAGTGAATTTCTGAGAAGCAATACAGTTTTTACATTAAAACGATTCAACGGCACACCAAAAAATGACAGATGACCTTTAGGCTTGCTTGGGACCATGGCAATGTCCGATAGTTTATTCCAACACACAGAGGCTATGGGTTGGGTTTTAAGTAAATCCATACAGAGATAACTTTTGCCGTTTTGCCTTTAGCTTGCTTTTGTTTGACCACTGCTCATCTAGATTAAAATTTGGTCCAGGGCGTGGATTAGAGCCTGGATTTTCTTTTCCTCGCATAATTCTATTCTTACGGTCTTAAAATAAGAAGTGAATTACTGCTCTTGTTAGGGCCCGGATCGGTTTATCGGTTTGTTTTGCCCTGTCTCTGCTTTTGTTAATTTTTTCCTGTCATTCTAGAGTTTTCCACCTGTGTTCCGCCTTTGGCCACGCCCCTCTCGAGAGCTCAGCTGTGGCTCATTCCAGGAAATCACCAGTGGCAGCATAAAGGCCTCAGAGTTCCTAGGCTGATGTGGGAAAGAAAACCCAGCAAAAGAAACAATACAGGAATGTTGGGAGTATTCCAAGTTTCAGGGGTTTGGTTTTGGATGGACAAGAGAAATGAGAGTGAGGGAATATGAAATGGAAACCTTAAAATTCACCATGGCCAACCCAGTTAGCAGAATTCCACCATGGCTCTTCCCAGAAGTAAAGGTTGATATTAATATATTGGAAAAGAAAAGAGAATGGAGGAAATAGGAGTTAAATCAAACATTTACATAAGAAACAGTTACTATAATTATTTAAAGACTTACACAGACGGATCTAAGAATAAACAGGAATGTGTGGGAGTTGGAATATATATACCAGAATTTAAAATCCATCTCTCCAAAAGACTATCTGACCGGTTATCAGTGTACACAGCAGAAATAGTAGCAGTCATTATTGCACTACAGTGGGTTGAAGAGGTTAGACCTGATAGGGTGGTATCGTGCACAGACTCTTTGGCCGTAATTAAAAGTATTCAGTCAGTAACATCGATAAGAGAAGATCTACTAATAGAACTTTTTAACAGTTTATTTAGATTACATCGGGGTGGTATAGATATTCAGTTTTGTTGGGTGCCAGCACATTGCTGGATTTATGGAAAAACATCAACCAATATTACATATCCATAATTATTATAATGGATATAATTAAAGAATACTTACACTTTAACGTGAATTAGAAGTGTAACGCAACGAAAATGAATTTTTATGCCTATTTTGAATTTTACTCGAATACAAATACCCAAATAAACCCCTAATAACGATTTATAATAATAATAATGTTAAAGATATAGAAAGGAAACGCAGCTAGACATGAAATTACATATAAAAGAATATAGGTAATTTTGGACCCATGTTGTGCCCTAGAGGAATTATGAAATATGAAAAGCATCCACTTCACCCACGAATCTGGTTCAATCAACAGACAAGTCTTTAGCATCTATTTTAAGTCACAGTTTCAGTCAAGGCTCTAGAGCAGGGTGTCCAAACTACGGCCCGCGGGCCAACTGCGGCACCGGTGTCAGAATCAATTTGCCTGAATTTGAATGTAAACTCTGAGAAGTTTTGTTCATTTGGATGATGGAAATTGCAAAACAAGCAAAAATTCAGAGAATGACTGCAGCGCCCCCTAATCGGATATTCTGGAAATTTCTGGGAATACTCAGGGGCTCAATGTGAACATATCTTTCGTGATATGAGATTTCGTGATGACAGGCCAATTACTTTTGAAGTTAGGTCTTTCACTTTTAGGCCATTGACCCAATAATGATTTTGTGAGTATCGGACCCAGCGTCTGGGAGGGTTTTGCAAAAACGTGTTTTAAAAATAGTGGAAAATCTAGTTCATTTTTTATTCTTTTTTGTAGAGCACAGCTGTATGTAAAATTTCAAGTCTATCTGTGAAACTGGGCAAAAATGTCCCCAGAGGAAGCACTTCCAGGGGGCGCTAGGGAGCCATTCTTTTAAACCCAAAAGCGCAACCTCAAGAATATGATAAGGGACCCAAAAGTGCGATTGAAGTGGCGATATAATTATAGGGAAGAATTCTTCTAAACGCAATAGGGCTTTGCCCGACTTTTGGCTCAGGCCCTAATAAATTCAGTCAATTCAACTTGATGACAATTTTTTAAACAAACGTTATTTGAACCCCAAAAATGTATTTGTGTAATAAGAAGAAAATGTCTACATCCCATATTTCTCTTCTTCTCGCTGAAGGGGGCTCAGCACCCTAAGAACCAATCTGAGGCTCACTGAGAGAATTACCTGCCAACCTTTTTGTAAAGAATAAAATCTAATCTAGCGTATATTTTTCTGTATTTGGCCCCTGCTCACAGCAATAGCAGTGTCTACGTGTGTCACCAACCTGAACATCTCTGCATATGTGACATCCTCAAGCCCAGTGATGGCCAATGATCTGCACAGGGTAATAAAACACACAATATTCTGCAAATAATTTGAGCTACTAAATTGTCCAGGTACAATAAATGCACAGATTTTATATTAATATTTAAAATATTCAATTGCATACACAAGTTGAGTATGTAGTTAAATTACTATTGTTTTTGTTGCTCAATATCATACACTCTACAGTTAGTCCCCTCTAACCCACCAGCCGAATCAAGGGTGTAGGCCAGGTGGGGCCACTGGGGGAACCGGACCTCTCAGGAGCAGTAAGAATGTAGGGACCCCGACGAGAGTTGGTCTGGGAAGTGTAGGGTTGAAGAGGCATGGGGTAGAATTACATTATTGCTGTTGGATAACAGACTGAATGTTATGATTTCTGCAAAATATTGAAAAGTTAAAAAATGTGATTAAGTGGAGCCAGCTGATTTCACTTGATAGAATGACTTGAGAGCTAGATTGGGAAGTGGAGCTTAGTCAAGCTTCAAGTCAAGTCTGGCAATTCTTAGCTACGTTGATGGAATACCCCCCTGAAGACTGAACTTGATCTGTTTTAGTGTATTTATAAATACCAAAAACACCCAAATTTAAACTTTTTTGTTATACATTTTGTATCATCCTATAAAATACAAATGACAAAACACTTGAAGTACATAAGTAATAGAAATACTGCCCATCTCTGAAAGCAACAACGTTTTGTGCCATAGTAATCAAATCGTAGGGGATAACAGGGATCTAATATATGCGTTGGTGTTCATGGTCTCAGTGACATCGTGTCTGTTTCAGAGATGCGCTGTGATTGGCTATCATCCACTGTGTGAATGTGGTTGATAGGTGACAAGTGTCTTTCTGATTCTCCCTCTTTCATTGTCTCAAACTCTGTCTTCCTACCCCTTTCTATCTCTCTTCCATTTCTCAGGAGAGATCACTCATGCAAGCTTATTTCCCATGAGCTTCTCCTGATTGTGTGATGGCACTCACCCCCACGCACCTGCCATGGTGAGAGGTAGAGCTTATTCTTGAATCAAGCGCAAGTTTAAGACAACATGAGAAAAAAAAGATGGTTAAGCCCTTCTGCATGTGCGCCTAATTTACTTATACTTGTTACAAGGCCAAGGGTGTGAGAAGCAGAGGGTTATTTCTGCTGTCTGGTAGAGATAGTGTGAACACAAGGGTTGTTGTTAAATGTCAATTTGTCTGCAGCACCTCCTATGAGCATTTTATGTCTCCGTTTCTTCTACCAAACCTCTCCGAGGAGTGATGGATGCCCTTGCTTGTGTCAAACCAGTGTGTCAGAGCAATCTGGTTTGACAGGCTCAGAGAAATGTTTCATCGAAGGGGCTTCTATTCATGTTAAAAAAAGGATTTGGATGACATTTTGCTTTGTTTCAGACAAGCCTGACTCACACAGTAAGATGCCACATAAAACATCAAGCAGCTAATTGCTTTTCTGCATAATCCTTACATTTTCCATCAGAGGCCATCACCAACACCTTTCTGGTAGCTTAAAGTCTGTGGCCTAGTAAATGCCAAGCCTTTCGGTCTGTCACTGATGCTCTCCTTTTTTACATTCACACTGCATCTCCCTCTTACTTTCAGTAAAGTTTTTTAATTTCCGTCATTCTTTATCTTGGTCACAATCTCTGGTGCCTCCCTCTTCAGGTTCTTAGTTCATCTCCCACTTTCTTTCATTCTATGCTTCTTCAATTTCCTTCTCTTTGCCTCATTAGGCAGTCTCTTTTTCACCTTACAGACAAAAGTGCAAGCCAAATTTGATTAAATTGATATGATTAATACAGTCTAATTAGACAAAACGCAGGATATTAAGCAGTCCTTCAAAACATACTTCAAATATTTATATTTTGTCAAGTTGTAGAGCAGGGGTGCCCACACTTTGGCTGGACCTCAGTGCCGCATTTGACACCATTGATCCTTGTATCTTGCTGCAGAGACTACAACATTTGATTGGTATTAAAGCAACTGCACTCAGCTGGTTTAAATCTAATTTATCAGATTGATCCCAGTTTATGCTTGTAAACTGTGCATCTTTGAAGACTACCAATGTTGGTCACGGAGTCTGTCTGCTGTCTGACTCTGACCTCTTTTATAACCTCTCTTGCCCTCTGAAAGCCAGTTCAAACCAGTTCTCCCTTCCGTGTCATTCTGTTGCAGGTTCTTTTTTTCAGATAGTGGTTTATCTTCACATTCCCTGTACTATTCCGTTCACATTGTCTGCCTTATATGGTATCATCATTATTTCCTGGTCACAACATCTATTCTACCAGTGAAAAGAATATAAAAAACACAAACAGAAACCCACATCTCACAGACGTTATCAGAAAACACTGCATCAACCATTGTTATGCAGAAGAGACCGAACAGCTCATTAGACTTTAAGAATGTCGTGGAGACATCAAAACTTGAATGACCTGCAACTTCCTGATGCTAAATCTTGATAGGCCCAGACTGCCGTGCACAGGGAGTCTATGACTCTTCTCTGCCCTTGTCCGTTACAGGATTAGTTTGGTTTTGTCAGGCCAGGATCTGCTTGAGTTGGAGGGGAGTGGCGACATCCCGTCAGGAGCACTGCATGAAAAGTGGGATTTTTGTCAGTATGCGGCACTGTAGATTGTCGTGGAATTTCAGGTTTACGGTAGCCTGGCTAACGCCATAACCTGATCTCATTCTCAAATGAGACTGGGTCTGGAAACCACTTGTTCATTTCCTCGTATTGGAGGCGTGGTTTACGAATGCCCAGAGCCGTTTAATTGAGTGCTACGAATGTCTGTCAAATGCGCCTGTTCTATGCGGAAGGCGATCGGTCAGAGAGTTATGTGTACAAGAAGTCGTTCAGCGACTATTGCCGTTTGTGCAAGGCAAACATGAGAGTAGAAGGTATATGACCTCTGTCCTCCTCCTCTGTCGCGGGGGCCAGGCTGACCGGGCGGGGGGGGGGGGGGGGGGGTGTGCCGGCGGTCGGCTGCGCGCACCTCCGCGGATACGGGCCGTAGTTTGGGGACCTCAGGTATATATGGCCACTCTACAGACAAGTTTTTAATCGAAAAAAACACCCAGTTTATCCTAGGGGTGACAGTCGCATAGGAGTCAGCGCATATTCAACGTCATCGTCTTGCTGGACCCTCCCGCTCTGTGATTGGTGCCCCGATTTCTGGGGCAAATCCATGCTCCATGGTTTCCAGACTGTCTTGCAGCGCGAAACAAATCGCGCGCGCAAGGCAGGCTGGGAAAACCCAGGCTAGGTTTACGGCTAATCACGGCAATTTGCCGGCAGAAATTGACGTGGGCCTCCCTTGGCAGTTGTCCCCCCATAACCGCCCTTCTCCTAATTCTAGGGGAGGCTTTGACGGACATTCAACTCGCGTTCAGCTTCTCCTGGACGCGATCAACAACTTTTAGCCAGACCGCAGACTGAGGAGAAGAAACTGCTGTTTGCTATCAGTGGACTGTCTCATCAGCTGAATCAACATCCTGCCAATATCAATGAGCGGTTTACTCAACTGCAGCATTCGCTAAACTTCAGGTTGCTGTCCATGGAGGACAAGTCGGCGGCTCGTGAGTCAAACAACTGTGCGGGAGAGACTAACTCAAAGAAGAGGAGACGGGCGCATAATCCCAACTAGCGGTAAGAATATGCTCAATAACTGCTGGCTAAGCTAAAAGTAGCTTGGACTAAAGCTGTCACTTTCAGGCTAAGCTAAAAGTAGCTTAGCCTGAAACCAAAGCTAAGAGTAGCCTTACAAAAGAACTAGACAGCAGGACACGCTTTATTGAAATGTATTTTTTTGTCGTGTCATTTACAGGAAGCGGTGCGCCGTCTTCACAACTCGGGTAAGATTTAAAGAACATGCATTTTATTCTGCGGTATAAGGAAATAGATAACGATCATAACTGTACATTTTGTTTTCACAGACTAATCTCTCCTCACAATGAGGCGGTGACCTCCTATTTGCTCGGAGCAACATCTGCAAGTAAGGATTTACACGATGTTGATGAAGACGACCATTGTCTGTAAGTGACTTTTTTAAAACCGTTTCTCCTTCCATGTTTAATGTTACGGTGACTTGCTTTTTGATTTTTATTCATACCACCAAAGGCAACAAACTCGACGAGGGATATAAATTCTTCCCCGAAGAGTGAACCCTACCACGCTATCGGTTGCCAGGGGCAACATTGTACGAGCGAGCGACACAGAGACGGACCTGGAAATACATCGCAGAATTATAATAACTATTCAACGTAGAAATCACAAGGAAATAAGTAAGAAAAGTGACCTTGCAGGGAGAAACTTACTAGCAGCGCTAAGCGGAGGTATTTAGAGAAGCTGGCTGATATTAACGTCGACCCGTACGAGCTGCCTGCAGCAGAGACCTAGACTCTTTACCACCTTGTACCTACATGGATATTGTTAATTACTTGGTTTTTGGCATCAGTTACTACACTATGCAGGAACTCAATAGCATGAAATCCTTGGAAAGCTACGAGACGTTCTGCTGCGGCTCGGTGCAAGTCATCTTAAGTCCGCAAACATGGCATGATTTTATTTCAGCTAGCCTGGTATGGTATGGTGATTTCTCCTAATTCGGTTATTTAAGGCTTTACGATCAATTTCCAAACTGTATTCCTCTTTTTAGTAAACGTTAGCATGGGTGTATTCACTTATGCCTAGCTAGCATTGTAGTTAGCTAGCAGGCTATGCAACAACGGTGTACTACTTGGCTTCAAGAGCCGACAACGTAAACACATTTAAATATATTTTGAAAATGCAGAGAACGCACTCTCATCGACGGGTGGATGCGGTCGAAAGTAACATTACTTTAATTGCAGCCACCCAAGAAATTCGACGTCACATTAGACACATGCTCTGCTTCATGCTGATTACATGAAGGGATACGAAAAAACACATAGTGCCACATAGAAAAAAATGAAAGGAAAGGTAGGGCTGTTTGTGCGTGGAAGACGAACAGCCTGGAACACAGCAGAAAGTGCAACTGGTCGACAGTGCCATTTTTTGTATCTGCCGCTACGATAACAGGAAGTTCTACTACGCTACAATGACGTATTTCCGTTCAAAAAATACGGAAGTGTGTAAATGGTCTATTACAGCAGCTCATTAGTGGAGTCACATGACAGCCCCTTCCCTCTCTACTCCTTCATATCACTCATTGTCTGTCTCTGGCCCTTTCTCAATATGCGTTCTTGTGTGGACTTTTGCTCTCGTGGACTCGTGAAACGTCATCAGTCGCAGCCCGAGTACTGTTTCTGAAGTCCGCATCTGGGCGAGAACGGCCATAATACCCGGATGTGGCTCGCCCCACCCATTTTACCGGGCATGCAACAGAGCAGGTTTGTCTGTTCTTGTGAGAGCAAAATATCCCAGAATGCATTTCACCTCAGCAGGCTACGATGGAAGATGAGTCAGCTGCTGTTCCAATTGCGGAAATAGCCGTTCTCCGTTCTCCCGTACCCGCGAGTTTAGACTCCCGAGTCTATTCTCGCGGGAACGCAAGGCCGTTCTTGCCGTCTTGAGTATTGAGAAAGGGCCTCTTTCTTTCTCCCATCCACATATTAATAACTTCTTACTTTAAATAACTATCTGTCTTCCAACAGCCCCCCACTCCCTCTGCACCCAATTTCATAATTTCAAAATAAAAGCCTCAATGATTAACTATAGCTTAAGCATGAAGGGATCTCTTACTGTAATGTTAGATGAGGCCTATTGAGTAAAAATTTGTCTTGAACATCAAACATTCTGTCTCCGCCACCCCCCCTCACCCAATTCCATTACTACTAAATAAAACCCTTAATGATTATCTGTGCCTTAACCGCAAAGCTCAGAAGGAAGCTGTTTTGTTGAAATATTTATTGCTAAAATTTGCAATTTTGGGCTATACAAAATAAAATGAATGGAATTGAAGGAAAGAAGTATCAGGATGTTGTAGTGGTCATCGTAGGAAAAGAGGAGGCCGTTGGTGTCACGGTTTGGTCCTGTCCCTGTCTTATTGTGAAGTTTCATGTTTCTGGTGTCCCTGGGGTAACTTCACTTCCTGCCTTGTCCTGTCTTCCCCGTTATTGTCTGCTGTGTCTGATTGTTTCCAGCTGTGTCAAATCACCTGCACCTCCCTTGTGTATTTAAACCCTTTGAGTCCTTTGTTCCCTGTCGCGTCATTGTTTTCTGTAGAGAATCTTGGTCTCCTGTTTTCAGTTTCCTGTCCTGTACCTGTTTCCGAACCTCGTCCGTTTTTGTCCTATGGTATTTTTGGGAGTTCAAGCCCTTTTTGACTATTAAAGTCTATTTTTGTTTGGAACCCTGCGCCTGTGTCCCCTTCCTTCCGGTCCGCACCTCCCCGACGACCTACACCGTTACAGTTAGTGACTTTGACATTGGAAACCATATTGAAATGGTTTATACTGTTGCTTTAAGTCCAAGAGAGTTTTTAGTTACTGGGTGAAAGGGTTGGAGTCAGATTTGAGATCCAAGGGGGAGATGAGAGAGATTTGGGAGAGTTAATGGAGGCTTTTCAGGTTTGGGTTGGACGGAGTGGAAAGTGGCCAATTGGTTGTAAATGCTACCAATTTTTGGTTTGTAGAATAATAAGAAGGAATTGCAATTAACTGGGAGAGATTGTTCATAGGTTTGGGGGGTCGCTTTAATCTGCGTTTACAGAATTTCATGACGCAAAGTTCAGGGGTGAACCGGGGAGTTGTGTTTGTGATACAGTTGTGGTTTGGAGAGAGGCGAGCTGATTAAGGTGGAAGGATAGTGTGTCATTGTAGCGGTGGACCAGTTGTGAGCTAAGGGAGGGGTTGAGTGTGCAAAGTTCTTCAGTCAGAGTTGATATTACAGAGTGATGGTGCGTGTGAATTTGGGTGTAATGACTGTGTCGTCCTCCATGATAATGGCTACGTGTAAGGAGATAGTAAGGCCATTGGTGGAGAGAAGTTGTTGATGGTGATTCTAGTGCAGCAGAACCAGGATGTGACTGGGGAAGTGGATGTGTTTCGGGGAATTTAGCTGTTTTACAGCCAGAGGTGTGAATGTCGACTGTTGAAATCATCAAGCAGCAGGATAAAAGAAGAGATGGAGAAGAGCTGGGTGAGGAATTCAGATAGGTCAAACAAGAAGGCAGGATTGGGTTTGGGGGGGCGGTAGTCAATTGCAATTACCAGGGTTTTAGGACCGGAGAGCTTGTTTGATGTGTTGGAGCTCCAACACGGCCATTATGGCGTGGTTTTTTCCAGGTAATGATATCCAGGTTGAGGGCAGCTTTAATCTCTAATTGCCACAAATGGGATGGATGTAGGTAGGTTGTTTTTGTTTATGGTTTTGTGAATACAGTGAATAGGTTAGCCTCTATAGCCGCCTTTCCACCGCAGGAACTTTACCCCGGAACTAGGAACTATGGGCTGGTACACGGTGTATTTACACCGCAGGAACCAGAGTTCAGGAACCTTCGGGGGTGTGACTTGTGCGCTGCACATGCTGATTGGTGGAGCTCACGCCGACATGATACGCTAACGTTAACGATGCAATAACGTTAGCGTATCATGTCGGACGCGGCTTACGTCATAATAGTCTGAATGTGGAGAGCTGCAGCTGAAGGGGTTAATGTGCTCTTAATCCACGTAAATTAGATCAGAATACTATTTATTGGAAAGTTGGTTGAGCCGCTGGTATTGCCTCTGGTGGAAACACTAGCAGCCACAACAACCTACTTGCTGGCCAGTTGCAAGCGAGTTGGCGCTGAACAACGAACAGCTGAACAGCTGTTCAGGTGGCCAGCGGTCCTTTTTTGGGATCAACGAATGAATGTATCTTATGTAGACTCAACGGGCTCAGACTAATGACTTCTAGCCTGCTGTTGTAGTAGTATTTGTATACGTGCGCTCTTCATTCAGCCGACACTGCAAGATTCAGAACAATTATATGAAATCTAGCACTTAATCAATCTTCCTCACTAGAGTGCATTTTAGGCTGAGTAGGGGAGATAATCCTCTGAAGAGATACCTCCAATGAGTTCAGGATCCATTGACAACATTTTGCTTTATTGTTTAAAACAGGTATAAGGTGCTGGAAAGCACACTTCACAACTGCTCAAGGTCCTACAATATATCATTTGTAACCTATAATTTAACAAACCAGCGCTAAAAGAGGCCTTGTTAGCTGAATAATATACCCTTAAACAATCCATATAATCTAGGAAAGAAAAATTTGTCTTTAACATTTAATTATTCGAAAAAGGCTGAGTAGAAAAGTTTTTAATAGCCTTTTCCCAGGGATAAGGCCTGTGATTGTTTGCTTTATAATGAAGGAAACCACAGCTCCTCAACTCTCGCCTCCTCCTCTTTTTCTCTACTTGTCCACAGCAGCGCTCAATGTAATCTTTGGTCCTAATAAAAACACAGACGCATGCAGATGCATGTGTGCACACACACACTAATCGACACACACATATTCTATGTGAAATCCCTTTAGCTGGAAGAGCATGTCGGCTTAGCTCTGCAGCGACCAGGCTATATATAGAAGTCATCATTGTCGGCTTTCAGGCCCCCTCATCCATTCGCCCCCTCGTCTTTTTTTCTATATTAACCGCACCAGTGGTTTTCTTTTCCTAAAGTGCTTTCTTGCCGGACAGCCCATCCACACTGCTGTCCTTGAAAAGGTTATGCACATGTTTCATTCTTCTCCATTTTGTCTGTCTCCTATAGAGAAAAAGGGGGGTGGGAGAGACGGCGAGAGAGAGAGGAAAAAAGGGAGACAGTCCTTCCTGATTGAGAATGATTAAAAGCAGCGGGTTGTCACATCCTGCTAGCACTGATGACACGACAAAATGACAGCGTGTTAAAGACAGTAAAGGAAGAGAAGGAGGACAGAGCAGCAGGGACAAAATGGAAAGTAACTGCTATCCAAAACCTGTTCCGACAAATTGATGTTGAAAAGAGCCTAAAGTCTCTTGTGTCTTGCTAGCCCCTCTCTCCCCATCGCGCTCCCAGTTGCCTCATTATACACTGAATGACCTCATTACTTTCGAGAGAAACAAGCGTTTCTTGAACGACCCACCGGCCTTGATATAGACTACTATATGTTGTTCAAAAGAGCCACTGGCCACTCAGACACTGCTTCTCTTGATTCACAGCTGTTAATGTACCAGCGGTAGACGTGCAGTGCCACTGTGCCTATCAATATCTTTTGGCTTACAACAGTGTTTCCCAAACCCACGCTAAAAAAGAAAAGCGTTGTGTTCGAACCACGCCCCCCAGAACAGCACAGGTAACGAGCCCAGCAAAAAGGTTGTGAGGGGGAGAAAGATAGAGAGACGGGTAGCATCAGAAAAAAGACAGTGTGCGACACAAAGTGAAATACACTGTAACGTGTGGATTCCGGGGGCTCTGGAATGATCAGACGAGATTGCTGGTACAATAATCAATGCTTTATTTTTGGTTTGTTTTCTCGACAGTTTTGGAGTCCTCGTACGCTCGTGCCGGTCTCGCCTCTCGCTCTGCCACACTGTCTCAAAATAGGGAGAAGAGACACTCGTTAATTGAGGTTGATTACCTCCACCTGGCACCGTTCCCCCTGCAGCCGCGCCAAAACCACGCCCGCTACCACATACACTTTTTTTTTTTTAAATGTAATTAATTAAAAACAAAGAAGGAACAACCCTATCTATTTTTTTGTTCGGGGAGGGGTCTTACAATTTCCCTTTATCCCTGAAAGATACGGTTTGGGAACCACTGGTTTAGGAGATAATTTGAAGCGCAGACCCAGTTTGTGATTGGCCTTGTATTGTTGCAGCATAATCATGCGATCTGAACTTTAAGTCATCACCGACTGAGTTTTACTTGTTTGTCTCACACTAAACTCACTATTTACTTGAAATTACGCACAGTAATTGCACAAATAATTGTATGATAACATACAATAAGTAGGTATGGCAGCATTGGTAGTGAGAAATGGGACTACAATAATACTGTCTTTTTAGGCTGACACGTTACTAAGCCAATCACAATCAGTGAGTCTTATGCAAAGCCCATGAGGAGCAGTCTTTCCGTTTTCATTTGTATCCTACCAGTGCTACCCGTTCCATGTTAACATTTAAATTACTACATCGCTTCAGGGCCGGAGATGAGCAGAAATGTCATTATGTGATGACAAACACTGCCTCCACTGTTTTGATTCCTATCTTCTTTAGAGAAAATTGCAGAAAGCTGCATGTTAAATAATTTTGGGTCAGACAATCTACAGCGCACACAGAGATCACTTGGAAATGTGACATTGTACCACTAACAAAAGTCAGTC
Source organism: Apeltes quadracus (assembly GCA_021346845.1). NCBI lineage: Eukaryota > Metazoa > Chordata > Actinopteri > Perciformes > Gasterosteidae > Apeltes > Apeltes quadracus. The sequence goes on along the minus strand of CM037934.1, from coordinate 2,332,341 downwards.
CCTCAAAGGCTTGGCGCTCTTTGTTCTCTTTGAACACATGAGTCTTGCGGAAATTTGTGGTTTACCCATCAAATTGAACCTCCCCTCTCATTCCAGAAAACTCTTGTCTCCGAGTCTATATCCCAGGGCAGACAGACAGCACTAGGGCCAAATCGCTTCCTCAGCAGTGGAGGTCTGCTATAGTGAGTAATAATGGACTGTGTGCCATCAGCCACCTTTGGCTTCACTTCCACAGTCCACACTCCCTAGCAGAAAATAGTTTTACTTAAAGGTTGAGAAACAACTATTTTTCTAACATTTTATTTACCAGATGCTCGCCGAATAAATTTTCTCCACCTAAGAAACTCTTTCACATAACCCCACGAGTTAGTTTTCTAAAAAACAAACCTGCAATGGATATGTAATCCAGCTCAAATTGCCTTCACTGAGCCTCTTGGTTATCCATAGACAGCAAATCCAGCAGACTAACCATTAAAGTAAGGTTCTTTATGGCAAACCTGTGATAACTTAATTACCATTTAAGGGTTATAATTAGTGGGAATGCTTCAACAGCATTCCAACTTATGTTATTCGATTTTATTTATTATTATTATTATTATTCCGTACGTTTTTTGGCTCTGCGTAACTTCTGCATACTTTCAGCTATTAAAACCATTCAACCCTTCAAATGTTCAGCTCTTTCAGCTAATGATGGGACTTTTTCAACTTTTTTTCTACTATTTATACTTTTTTAAATATTAAGCTTTTTAACACTTTTTTTTAACACTAAAGTCAATGAGAGCAAGCTTCAAATGCTTCAAAACCTCTTCTGCTGCAAAATGTATCTCCTCCTACATTTTTTAACCTACAGACATGGTTTAAACTTTAAACTGTTCACAACATATTCAGCTATTTGGGGTCTACTTTTAATTTTGATATCTATTATACTTTTTTCATAATCAATGATTATGTTTCACTATGTTTTCACTGCAATACAAAACTGGTGAAGAACTTAACAGAAAAAGCCAGAGAGTACACGTTTTTGAAACTGCTTTAAAAGCCATATTATGAACCCTTGAGACATAAAAGTATATATGTATGCGTTCGGTAGAGTCTTGGGACTGTCACCGTGCAGTTATTTTTTTAATTCCCATAATAGTTTTGCTCTAGCGGCAATTTGTTTGAGGCGTGGATTCTGTGTAAATCTCTGTTACCTCAGATCAGCTCACGCAGCTGCGCCGTTGCCACGGCTACTCAGACACCTGCACTCTTACACTCACAGTCACATGACAGCCCCTCCCCTCTCTACTCCTTCAATCACTCACTGTCTGTCTCTCTGCCTCGCTCTGTCTTTTTCTTTCTCCCATCCACATATTAATAACTTAGAATTTCTGCTGATTGTAATATGACAACTACTGCTTAGGGTACTACAAATACTACTATGACTAATAGTAATAGTGGTAGTACTAGTATTATCAGCTCTAGTACTAAAACTTGTAGTTTTTCTACTGCTATTGATACTATAACTACTTTTACTTCTGTATTTTTAGCTGTCTTTTGAAATTCGTATTTAGCTTCTGCTATGTATATTTTCAGCCGTGTATGTATTTTCAGCAATTCTTTGTACTTCATTTAAGCCTTTTCATCCATATATTGTCATCAAATCTATTGAAATGTATTTATTTCATTACTTTTCACATCTCATCTCAGCTAAATTGATGCTTTTTCGTTCTATGCAGTGTTTATAACATTTTAATTAAATTCAAACTTATTAAACCGATTTCCACTTTTTCAACTACTCTCACTACTTCAAATTCTTTTTATGGCTTTAAGCTATTCAACCAGTTTAGCTTTAGCAATTCAGCATTCCCACGCATTTTCCACAGGAAATGCATTTTCTAGTTAGTGGGAATGCTTCAACAGCATTCCAACTTATGTTATTCGATTTTATTAGTGGGAATGCTTCAACAGCATTCCAACTTATGTTATTCGATTTTATTTATTATTATTATTAGTGGGAATGCTTCAACAGCATTCCAACTTATGTTATTCGATTTTATTTATTAGTGGGAATGCTTCAACAGCATTCCAACTTATGTTATTCGATTTTATTTATTATTATTATTATTATTATTATTATTATTCCGTACGTTTTTTGGCTCTGCGTAACTTCAGCATACTTTCAGCTATTAAAACCATTCAACCCTTCAAATGTTCAGCTCTTTCAGCTAATGATGGGACTTTTTCAACTTTTTTTCTACTATTTATACTTTTTTAAATATTAAGCTTTTTAACACTTTTTTTTAACACTAAAGTCAATGAGAGCAAGCTTCAAATGCTTCAAATCCTCTTCTGCTGCAAAATGTATCTCCTCCTACATTTTTTAACCTACAGACATGGTTTAAACTTTAAACTGTTCACAACATATTCAGCTATTTGGGGTCTACTTTTAATTTTGATATCTATTATACTTTTTTCATAATCAATGATTATGTTTCACTAGTTTTTCAGTCCTTTTCTGAGTTTAACATGGGTGTGTGTGTGGAGCCTCTAGAGTGAGAATATGCAAATTTAGAGTGTACGGCTGCGTGAGAATCGGGTAAAAAAAATATGGATCTTTTGCGCTCACGACCACAATGTTACATTTAAAAGCTTCATTTTTGCACAGAATGATGCCGTGCTTGTGCTGGTCGTAATGATGTGGGAATGGAATCCCAGCGTTCTTTACTTTTTGCCTGAGGGGCTCGAGAGTGAGACAAAGTCTGTCTCAAGCCCCATTGACTGCAATACAAAACTGGTGAAGAACTTAACAGAAAAAGCCAGAGAGTACACGTTTTTGAAACTGCTTTAAAAGCCATATTATGAACCCTTGAGACATAAAAGTATATATGTATGCGTTCGGTAGAGTCTTGGGACTGTCACCGTGCAGTTATTTTTTTAATTCCCATAATAGTTTTGCTCTAGCGGCAATTTGTTTGAGGCGTGGATTCTGTGTAAATCTCTGTTACCTCAGATCAGCTCGCGCAGCTGCGCCGTTGCCACGGCTACTCAGACACCTGCACTCTTACACTCACAGTCACATGACAGCCCCTCCCCTCTCTACTCCTTCAATCACTCACTGTCTGTCTCTCTGCCTCGCTCTGTCTTTTTCTTTCTCCCATCCACATATTAATAACTTAGAATTTCTGCTGATTGTAATATGACAACTACTGCTTAGGTTACTACAAATACTACTATGACTAATAGTATTAGTAGTAGTACTAGTATTATCAGCTCTGGTACTAAAACGTACTTCTAGTTTTTCTACTGCTATTGATACTATAACTACTTTTACTTCTGTATTTTTAGCCGTTTTTTGAAATTCGTATTTAGCTTCTGCTATGTATATTTTCAGCCGTGTATGTATTTTCAGCAGCTCTTTGTACTTCATTTAAGCTTTTTCATCCATATATTGTCATCAAATCTATTGAAATGTATTTTATTTCATTTCTTTTCACATCTCATCTTAGCTAAATTGATGCTTTTTCGTTCTATGCAGTGTATATAACTTTTTAATTAAATTCAAACTTATTTAATCGATTTCCACTTTTTCAACTACTCTTACTACTTCAACTTCTCATGGCTTTAAGCTATTCAACCAATTCAGCTTTAGCAATTCAGCATTCCCACGCATTTTCCACAGGAAATGCATTTTCTAGTTAGTGGGAATGCTTCAACAGCATTCCAACTTATGTTATTCGATTTTATTTATTATTATTATTATTATTATTATTATTATTCCGTACGTTTTTTGGCTCTGCGTAACTTCTGCATACTTTCAGCTATTAAAACCATTCAACCCTTCAAATGTTCAGCTCTTTCAGCTAATGATGGGACTTTTTCAACTTTTTTTCTACTATTTATACTTTTTTAAATATTAAGCTTTTTAACACTTTTTTTTAACACTAAAGTCAATGAGAGCAAGCTTCAAATGCTTCAAAACCTCTTCTGCTGCAAAATGTATCTCCTCCTACATTTTTTAACCTACAGACATGGTTTCAACTTTAAACTGTTCACAACATATTCAGCTATTTGGGGTCTACTTTTAATTTTGATATCTATTATACTTTTTTCATAATCAATGATTATGTTTCACTAGTTTTTCAGTCCTTTTCTGAGTTTAACATGGGTGTGTGTGTGGAGCCTCTAGAGTGAGAATATGCAAATTTAGAGTGTACGGCTGCGTGAGAATCGGGTAAAAAAAATATGGATCTTTTGCGCTCACGACCACAATGTTACATTTAAAAGCTTCATTTTTGCACAGAATGATGCCGTGCTTGTGCTGGTCGTAATGATGTGGGAATGGAATCCCAGCGTTCTTTACTTTTTGCTTGAGGGGCTCGAGAGTGAGACAAAGTCTGTCTCAAGCCCCATTGACTGCAATACAAAACTGGTGAAGAACTTAACAGAAAAAGCCAGAGAGTACACGTTTTTGAAACTGCTTTAAAAGCCATATTATGAACCCTTGAGACATAAAAGTATATATGTATGCGTTCGGTAGAGTCTTGGGACTGTCACCGTGCAGTTATTTTTTTAATTCCCATAATAGTTTTGCTCTAGCGGCAATTTGTTTGAGGCGTGGATTCTGTGTAAATCTCTGTTACCTCAGATCAGCTCGCGCAGCTGTGCCGTTGCCACGGCTACTCAGACACCTGCACTCTTACACTCACAGTCACATGACAGCCCCTCCCCTCTCTACTCCTTCAATCACTCACTGTCTGTCTCTCTGCCTCGCTCTGTCTTTTTCTTTCTCCCATCCACATATTAATAACTTAGAATTTCTGCTGATTGTAATATGACAACTACTGCTTAGGTTACTACAAATACTACTATGACTAATAGTATTAGTAGTAGTACTAGTATTATCAGCTCTGGTACTAAAACGTACTTCTAGTTTTTCTACTGCTATTGATACTATAACTACTTTTACTTCTGTATTTTTAACCGTTTTTTTGAAATTCGTATTTAGCTTCTGCTATGTATATTTTCAGCCGTGTATGTATTTTCAGCAGCTCTTTGTACTTCATTTAAGCTTTTTCATCCATATATTGTCATCAAATCTATTGAAATGTATTTTATTTCATTTCTTTTCACATCTCATCTTAGCTAAATTGATGCTTTTTCGTTCTATGCAGTGTATATAACTTTTTAATTAAATTCAAACTTATTTAATCGATTTCCACTTTTTCAACTACTCTTACTACTTCAACTTCTCATGGCTTTAAGCTATTCAACCAATTCAGCTTTAGCAATTCAGCATTCCCACGCATTTTCCACAGGAAATGCATTTTCTAGTTATTATTATTATTCCGTACGTTTTTTGGCTCTGCGTAACTTCTGCATACTTTCAGCTATTAAAACCATTCAACCCTTCAAATGTTCAGCTCTTTCAGCTAATGATGGGACTTTTTCAACTTTTTTTCTACTATTTATACTTTTTTAAATATTAAGCTTTTTAACACTTTTTTTTAACACTAAAGTCAATGAGAGCAAGCTTCAAATGCTTCAAATCCTCTTCTGCTGCAAAATGTATCTCCTCCTACATTTTTTAACCTACAGACATGGTTTAAACTTTAAACTGTTCACAACATATTCAGCTATTTGGGGTCTACTTTTAATTTTGATATCTATTATACTTTTTTCACAATCACTGATTATGTTTCACTAAGTTTTCAGTCCTTTTCTGAGTTTAACATGGGTGTGTGTGTGCACCTCTAGAGTGAGAATATGCAAATTTAGAGTGTGCGGCTGCGTGAGAATCGGGTAAAAAAAATATGGATCTTTTGCACTCACGACCACAATGTTACATTTAAAAGCTTCATTTTTGCACAGAATGATGCCGTGCTTGTGCTGGTCGGAATGATGTGGGAATGGAATCCCAGCGTTCTTTACTTTTTGCCTGAGGGGCTCGAGAGTGAGACAAAGTCTGTCTCAAGCCCCATTGACTGCAATACAAAACTGGTGAAGAACTTAACAGAAAAAGCCAGAGAGTACACGTTTTTGAAACTGCTTTAAAAGCCATATTATGAACCCTTGAGACATAAAAGTATATATGTATGCGTTCGGTAGAGTCTTGGGACTGTCACCGTGCAGTTATTTTTTTAATTCCCATAATAGTTTTGCTCTAGCGGCAATTTGTTTGAGGCGTGGATTCTGTGTAAATCTCTGTTACCTCAGATCAGCTCACGCAGCTGCGGCCGTTGCCACGGCTACTCAGACACCTGCACTCTTACACTCACAGTCACATGACAGCCCCTCCCCTCTCTACTCCTTCAATCACTCACTGTCTGTCTCTCTGCCTCGCTCTGTCTTTTTCTTTCTCCCATCCACATATTAATAACTTAGAATTTCTGCTGATTGTAATATGACAACTACTGCTTAGGTTACTACAAATACTACTATGACTAATAGTATTAGTAGTAGTACTAGTATTATCAGCTCTGGTACTAAAACATACTTCTAGTTTTTCTACTGCTATTGATACTATAACTACTTTTACTTCTGTATTTTTAGCCGTTTTTTGAAATTCGTATTTAGCTTCTGCTATGTATATTTTCAGCCGTGTATGTATTTTCAGCAGCTCTTTGTACTTCATTTAAGCTTTTTCATCCATATATTGTCATCAAATCTATTGAAATGTATTTTATTTCATTACTTTTCACATCTCATCTTAGCTAAATTGATGCTTTTTCGTTCTATGCAGTGTATATAACTTTTTAATTAAATTCAAACTTATTTAATCGATTTCCACTTTTTCAACTACTCTTACTACTTCAACTTCTCATGGCTTTAAGCTATTCAACCAATTCAGCTTTAGCAATTCAGCATTCCCACGCATTTTCCACAGGAAATGCATTTTCTAGTTATTATTATTATTCCGTACGTTTTTTGGCTCTGCGTAACTTCTGCATACTTTCAGCTATTAAAACCATTCAACCCTTCAAATGTTCAGCTCTTTCAGCTAATGGTGGGACTTTTTCAACTTTTTTTCTACTATTTATACTTTTTAAAATATTAAGCTTTTTAACACTTTTTTTTAACACTAAAGTCAATGAGAGCAAGCTTCAAATGCTTCAAATCCTCTTCTGCTGCAAAATGTATCTCCTCCTACATTTTTTAACCTACAGACATGGTTTAAACTTTAAACTGTTCACAACATATTCAGCTATTTGGGGTCTACTTTTAATTTTGATATCTATTTTACTTTTTTCATAATCAATGATTATGTTTCACTAAGTTTTCAGTCCTTTTCTGAGTTTAACATGGGTGTGTGTGTGGAGCCTCTAGAGTGAGAATATGCAAATTTAGAGTGTACGGCTGCGTGAGAATCGGGTAAAAAAAATATGGATCTTTTGCACTCACGACCACAATGTTACATTTAAAAGCTTCATTTTTGCACAGAATGATGCCGTGCTTGTGCTGGTCGGAATGATGTGGGAATGGAATCCCAGCGTTCTTTACTTTTTGCCTGAGGGGCTCGAGAGTGAGACAAAGTCTGTCTCAAGCCCCATTGACTGCAATACAAAACTGGTGAAGAACTTAACAGAAAAAGCCAGAGAGTACACGTTTTTGAAACTGCTTTAAAAGCCATATTATGAACCCTTGAGACATATAAGAATATATGCATGCGTTCGGTAGAGTCTTGGGACTCTCTTGATCCAGTTATTTTTTTTAAAGCCAGAATAGTTTTGCTCTAGCGGCAATTTGTTTGAGGCGTGGATTCTGTTTAAATCTCTGTGACCTCTGATCAGCTCGCGCAGCTGCGCCGTTGCCACGGCTACTCAGACACCTCCACTCTTACACCCACAGTCACATGACAGCCCCTCCCCTCTCTACTCCTTCAATCACTCACTGTCTGTCCGTCTGTCTCTCTGCCTCGCTCTGTCTTTTTCTTTCTCCCATCCACATATTAATAACTTAGAATTTCTACTGATTGTAATATGACAACTACTGCTTAGGTTACTACAAATACTACTATGACTAATAGTATTAGTAGTAGTACTAGTATTATCAGCTCTAGTACTAAAACTTCTAGTTTTTCTACTGCTATTGATACTATAACTACTTTTACTTCTGTATTTTTAGCCGTCTTTTGAAAGTCGTAGTTAGCTTCTGCTATGTATATTTTCAGCCGTGTATGTATTTTCAGCAGCGCTTTGTACTTCATTTAAGCTTTTTCATCCATATATTGTCATCAAATCTATTGAAATGTATTTATTTCATTACTTTTCTCATCTCAGCTAAATTGATGCTTTTTCGTTTTATGCAGTGTATATAACTTTTTAATTAATTCAAACTTATTTAACCGATTTCCACTTTTTCAACTACTCTCACTACTTCAACTTCTCCTGGCTTTAAGCTATTCAACCAGTTTAGCTTTAGCAATTCAGCATTCCCACGCATTTTCCACAGGAAATGCATTTTCTAGTTTATTATTATTATTATTATTATTATTATTATTATTCCGTACGTTTTTTGGCTCTGCGTAACTTCTGCATACTTTCAGCTATTAAAACCATTCAACCCTTCAAATGTTCAGCTCTTTCAGCTAATGATGGGACTTTTTCAACTTTTTTTCTACTATTTATACTTTTTTAAATATTAAGCTTTTTAACACTTTTTTTTAACACTAAAGTCAATGAGAGCAAGCTTCAAATGCTTCAAAACCTCTTCTGCTGCAAAATGTATCTCCTCCTACATTTTTTAACCTACAGACATGGTTTAAACTTTAAACTGTTCACAACATATTCAGCTATTTGGGGTCTACTTTTAATTTTGATATCTATTATACTTTTTTCATAATCAATGATTATGTTTCACTAGTTTTTCAGTCCTTTTCTGAGTTTAACATGGGTGTGTGTGTGGAGCCTCTAGAGTGAGAATATGCAAATTTAGAGTGTACGGCTGCGTGAGAATCGGGTAAAAGAAATATGGATCTTTTGCGCTCACGACCACAATGTTACATTTAAAAGCTTCATTTTTGCACAGAATGATGCCGTGCTTGTGCTGGTCGGAATGATGTGGGAATGGAATCCCAGCGTTCTTTACTTTTTGCCTGAGGGGCTCGAGAGTGAGACAAAGTCTGTCTCAAGCCCCATTGACTGCAATACAAAACTGGTGAAGAACTTAACAGAAAAAGCCAGAGAGTACACGTTTTTGAAACTGCTTTAAAAGCCATATTATGAACCCTTGAGACATAAAAGTATATATGTATGCGTTCGGTAGAGTCTTGGGACTGTCACCGTGCAGTTATTTTTTTAATTCCCATAATAGTTTTGCTCTAGCGGCAATTTGTTTGAGGCGTGGATTCTGTGTAAATCTCTGTGGTCTGATCAGCTCGCGCAGCTGCGCCGTTGCCACGGCAACTCGGACACCTGCACTCTTACTCTCACAGTCACATGACAGCCCCTCCCCTCTCTACTCCTTCAATCACTCACTGTCTGTCTCTCTGCCTCGCTCTGTCTTTTTCTTTCTCCCATCCACATATTAATAACTTAGAATTTCTGCTGATTGTAATATGACAACTACTGCTTAGGTTACTACAAATACTACTATGACTAATAGTATTAGTAGTAGTACTAGTATTATCAGCTCTAGTACTAAAACGTACTTCTAGTTTTTCTACTGCTATTGATACTATAACTACTTTTACTTCTGTATTTTTAACCGTTTTTTTGAAATTCGTATTTAGCTTCTGCTATGTATATTTTCAGCCGTGTATGTATTTTCAGCAGCTCTTTGTACTTCATTTAAGCTTTTTCATCCATATATTGTCATCAAATCTATTGAAATGTATTTTATTTCATTTCTTTTCACATCTCATCTTAGCTAAATTGATGCTTTTTCGTTCTATGCAGTGTATATAACTTTTTAATTAAATTCAAACTTATTTAATCGATTTCCACTTTTTCAACTACTCTTACTACTTCAACTTCTCATGGCTTTAAGCTATTCAACCAATTCAGCTTTAGCAATTCAGCATTCCCACGCATTTTCCACAGGAAATGCATTTTCTAGTTATTATTATTATTCCGTACGTTTTTTGGCTCTGCGTAACTTCTGCATACTTTCAGCTATTAAAACCATTCAACCCTTCAAATGTTCAGCTCTTTCAGCTAATGATGGGACTTTTTCAACTTTTTTTCTACTATTTATACTTTTTTAAATATTAAGCTTTTTAACACTTTTTTTTAACACTAAAGTCAATGAGAGCAAGCTTCAAATGCTTCAAATCCTCTTCTGCTGCAAAATGTATCTCCTCCTACATTTTTTAACCTACAGACATGGTTTAAACTTTAAACTGTTCACAACATATTCAGCTATTTGGGGTCTACTTTTAATTTTGATATCTATTATACTTTTTTCATAATCAATGATTATGTTTCACTAGTTTTTCAGTCCTTTTCTGAGTTTAACATGGGTGTGTGTGTGGAGCCTCTAGAGTGAGAATATGCAAATTTAGAGTGTACGGCTGCGTGAGAATCGGGTAAAAAAAATATGGATCTTTTGCGCTCACGACCACAATGTTACATTTAAAAGCTTCATTTTTGCACAGAATGATGCCGTGCTTGTGCTGGTCGGAATGATGTGGGAATGGAATCCCAGCGTTCTTTACTTTTTGCCTGAGGGGCTCGAGAGTGAGACAAAGTCTGTCTCAAGCCCCATTGACTGCAATACAAAACTGGTGAAGAACTTAACAGAAAAAGCCAGAGAGTACACATTTTTGAAACTGCTTTAAAAGCCATATTATGAACCCTTGAGACATAAAAGTATATATGTATGCGTTCGGTAGAGTCTTGGGACTGTCACCGTGCAGTTATTTTTTTAATTCCCATAATAGTTTTGCTCTAGCGGCAATTTGTTTGAGGCGTGGATTCTGTGTAAATCTCTGTTACCTCAGATCAGCTCACGCAGCTGCGGCCGTTGCCACGGCTACTCAGACACCTGCACTCTTACACTCACAGTCACATGACAGCCCCTCCCCTCTCTACTCCTTCAATCACTCACTGTCTGTCTCTCTGCCTCGCTCTGTCTTTTTCTTTCTCCCATCCACATATTAATAACTTAGAATTTCTGCTGATTGTAATATGACAACTACTGCTTAGGTTACTACAAATACTACTATGACTAATAGTATTAGTAGTAGTACTAGTATTATCAGCTCTGGTACTAAAACGTACTTCTAGTTTTTCTACTGCTATTGATACTATAACTACTTTTACTTCTGTATTTTTAACCGTTTTTTTGAAATTCGTATTTAGCTTCTGCTATGTATATTTTCAGCCGTGTATGTATTTTCAGCAGCTCTTTGTACTTCATTTAAGCTTTTTCATCCATATATTGTCATCAAATCTATTGAAATGTATTTTATTTCATTTCTTTTCACATCTCATCTTAGCTAAATTGATGCTTTTTCGTTCTATGCAGTGTATATAACTTTTTAATTAAATTCAAACTTATTTAATCGATTTCCACTTTTTCAACTACTCTTACTACTTCAACTTCTCATGGCTTTAAGCTATTCAACCAATTCAGCTTTAGCAATTCAGCATTCCCACGCATTTTCCACAGGAAATGCATTTTCTAGTTATTATTATTATTCCGTACGTTTTTTGGCTCTGCGTAACTTCTGCATACTTTCAGCTATTAAAACCATTCAACCCTTCAAATGTTCAGCTCTTTCAGCTAATGATGGGACTTTTTCAACTTTTTTTCTACTATTTATACTTTTTTAAATATTAAGCTTTTTAACACTTTTTTTTAACACTAAAGTCAATGAGAGCAAGCTTCAAATGCTTCAAAACCTCTTCTGCTGCAAAATGTATCTCCTCCTACATTTTTTAACCTACAGACATGGTTTAAACTTTAAACTGTTCACAACATATTCAGCTATTTGGGGTCTACTTTTAATTTTGATATCTATTATACTTTTTTCATAATCAATGATTATGTTTCACTAGTTTTTCAGTCCTTTTCTGAGTTTAACATGGGTGTGTGTGTGGAGCCTCTAGAGTGAGAATATGCAAATTTAGAGTGTACGGCTGCGTGAGAATCGGGTAAAAAAAATATGGATCTTTTGCGCTCACGACCACAATGTTACATTTAAAAGCTTCATTTTTGCACAGAATGATGCCGTGCTTGTGCTGGTCGTAATGATGTGGGAATGGAATCCCAGCGTTCTTTACTTTTTGCCTGAGGGGCTCGAGAGTGAGACAAAGTCTGTCTCAAGCCCCATTGACTGCAATACAAAACTGGTGAAGAACTTAACAGAAAAAGCCAGAGAGTACACGTTTTTGAAACTGCTTTAAAAGCCATATTATGAACCCTTGAGACATAAAAGTATATATGTATGCGTTCGGTAGAGTCTTGGGACTGTCACCGTGCAGTTATTTTTTTAATTCCCATAATAGTTTTGCTCTAGCGGCAATTTGTTTGAGGCGTGGATTCTGTGTAAATCTCTGTTACCTCAGATCAGCTCGCGCAGCTGCGCCGTTGCCACGGCTACTCAGACACCTGCACTCTTACACTCACAGTCACATGACAGCCCCTCCCCTCTCTACTCCTTCAATCACTCACTGTCTGTCTCTCTGCCTCGCTCTGTCTTTTTCTTTCTCCCATCCACATATTAATAACTTAGAATTTCTGCTGATTGTAATATGACAACTACTGCTTAGGTTACTACAAATACTACTATGACTAATAGTATTAGTAGTAGTACTAGTATTATCAGCTCTGGTACTAAAACGTACTTCTAGTTTTTCTACTGCTATTGATACTATAACTACTTTTACTTCTGTATTTTTAACCGTTTTTTTGAAATTCGTATTTAGCTTCTGCTATGTATATTTTCAGCCGTGTATGTATTTTCAGCAGCTCTTTGTACTTCATTTAAGCTTTTTCATCCATATATTGTCATCAAATCTATTGAAATGTATTTTATTTCATTTCTTTTCACATCTCATCTTAGCTAAATTGATGCTTTTTCGTTCTATGCAGTGTATATAACTTTTTAATTAAATTCAAACTTATTTAATCGATTTCCACTTTTTCAACTACTCTTACTACTTCAACTTCTCATGGCTTTAAGCTATTCAACCAATTCAGCTTTAGCAATTCAGCATTCCCACGCATTTTCCACAGGAAATGCATTTTCTAGTTATTATTATTATTCCGTACGTTTTTTGGCTCTGCGTAACTTCTGCATACTTTCAGCTATTAAAACCATTCAACCCTTCAAATGTTCAGCTCTTTCAGCTAATGATGGGACTTTTTCAACTTTTTTTCTACTATTTATACTTTTTTAAATATTAAGCTTTTTAACACTTTTTTTTAACACTAAAGTCAATGAGAGCAAGCTTCAAATGCTTCAAATCCTCTTCTGCTGCAAAATGTATCTCCTCCTACATTTTTTAACCTACAGACATGGTTTAAACTTTAAACTGTTCACAACATATTCAGCTATTTGGGGTCTACTTTTAATTTTGATATCTATTATACTTTTTTCATAATCAATGATTATGTTTCACTAGTTTTTCAGTCCTTTTCTGAGTTTAACATGGGTGTGTGTGTGGAGCCTCTAGAGTGAGAATATGCAAATTTAGAGTGTACGGCTGCGTGAGAATCGGGTAAAAAAAATATGGATCTTTTGCGCTCACGACCACAATGTTACATTTAAAAGCTTCATTTTTGCACAGAATGATGCCGTGCTTGTGCTGGTCGGAATGATGTGGGAATGGAATCCCAGCGTTCTTTACTTTTTGCCTGAGGGGCTCGAGAGTGAGACAAAGTCTGTCTCAAGCCCCATTGACTGCAATACAAAACTGGTGAAGAACTTAACAGAAAAAGCCAGAGAGTACACATTTTTGAAACTGCTTTAAAAGCCATATTATGAACCCTTGAGACATAAAAGTATATATGTATGCGTTCGGTAGAGTCTTGGGACTGTCACCGTGCAGTTATTTTTTTAATTCCCATAATAGTTTTGCTCTAGCGGCAATTTGTTTGAGGCGTGGATTCTGTGTAAATCTCTGTTACCTCAGATCAGCTCACGCAGCTGCGGCCGTTGCCACGGCTACTCAGACACCTGCACTCTTACACTCACAGTCACATGACAGCCCCTCCCCTCTCTACTCCTTCAATCACTCACTGTCTGTCTCTCTGCCTCGCTCTGTCTTTTTCTTTCTCCCATCCACATATTAATAACTTAGAATTTCTGCTGATTGTAATATGACAACTACTGCTTAGGTTACTACAAATACTACTATGACTAATAGTATTAGTAGTAGTACTAGTATTATCAGCTCTGGTACTAAAACGTACTTCTAGTTTTTCTACTGCTATTGATACTATAACTACTTTTACTTCTGTATTTTTAGCCGTTTTTTGAAATTCGTATTTAGCTTCTGCTATGTATATTTTCAGCCGTGTATGTATTTTCAGCAGCTCTTTGTACTTCATTTAAGCTTTTTCATCCATATATTGTCATCAAATCTATTGAAATGTATTTTATTTCATTACTTTTCACATCTCATCTTAGCTAAATTGATGCTTTTTCGTTCTATGCAGTGTATATAACTTTTTAATTAAATTCAAACTTATTAAACCGATTTCCACTTTTTCAACTACTCTCACTACTTCAACTTCTCTATGGCTTTAAGCTATTCAACCAGTTTAGCTTTAGCAATTCAGCATTCCCACGCATTTTCCACAGGAAATGCATTTTCTAGTTAGTGGGAATGCTTCAACAGCATTCCAACTTATGTTATTCGATTTTATTTATTAGTGGGAATGCTTCAACAGCATTCCAACTTATGTTATTCGATTTTATTTATTATTATTATTATTATTATTATTCCGTACGTTTTTTGGCTCTGCGTAACTTCTGCATACTTTCAGCTATTAAAACCATTCAACCCTTCAAATGTTCAGCTCTTTCAGCTAATGATGGGACTTTTTCAACTTTTTTTCTACTATTTATACTTTTTTAAATATTAAGCTTTTTAACACTTTTTTTTAACACTAAAGTCAATGAGAGCAAGCTTCAAATGCTTCAAAACCTCTTCTGCTGCAAAATGTATCTCCTCCTACATTTTTTAACCTACAGACATGGTTTAAACTTTAAACTGTTCACAACATATTCAGCTATTTGGGGTCTACTTTTAATTTTGATATCTATTATACTTTTTTCATAATCAATGATTATGTTTCACTAGTTTTTCAGTCCTTTTCTGAGTTTAACATGGCTGTGTGTGTGGAGCCTCTAGAGTGAGAATATGCAAATTTAGAGTGTACGGCTGCGTGAGAATCGGGTAAAAAAAATATGGATCTTTTGCGCTCACGACCACAATGTTACATTTAAAAGCTTCATTTTTGCACAGAATGATGCCGTGCTTGTGCTGGTCGGAATGATGTGGGAATGGAATCCCAGCGTTCTTTACTTTTTGCCTGAGGGGCTCGAGAGTGAGACAAAGTCTGTCTCAAGCCCCATTGACTGCAATACAAAACTGGTGAAGAACTTAACAGAAAAAGCCAGAGAGTACACGTTTTTGAAACTGCTTTAAAAGCCATATTATGAACCCTTGAGACATAAAAGTATATATGTATGCGTTCGGTAGAGTCTTGGGACTGTCACCGTGCAGTTATTTTTTTAATTCCCATAATAGTTTTGCTCTAGCGGCAATTTGTTTGAGGCGTGGATTCTGTGTAAATCTCTGTTACCTCAGATCAGCTCACGCAGCTGCGGCCGTTGCCACGGCTACTCAGACACCTGCACTCTTACACTCACAGTCACATGACAGCCCCTCCCCTCTCTACTCCTTCAATCACTCACTGTCTCTCTGCCTCGCTCTGTCTTTTTCTTTCTCCCATCCACATATTAATAACTTAGAATTTCTGCTGATTGTAATATGACAACTACTGCTTAGGGTACTACAAATACTACTATGACTAATAGTATTAGTAGTAGTACTAGTATTATCAGCTCTAGTACTAAAACTTGTAGTTTTTCTACTGCTATTGATACTATAACTACTTTTACTTCTGTATTTTTAGCCGTCTTTTGAAATTCGTATTTAGCTTCTGCTATGTATATTTTCAGCCGTGTATGTATTTTCAGCAATTCTTTGTACTTCATTTAAGCCTTTTCATCCATATATTGTCATCAAATCTATTGAAATGTATTTATTTCATTACTTTTCACATCTCATCTCAGCTAAATTGATGCTTTTTCGTTCTATGCAGTGTATATAACTTTTTAATTAAATTCAAAGTTATTAAACCGATTTCCACTTTTTCAACTACTCTCACTACTTCAACTTCTTCTTATGGCTTTAAGCTATTCAACCAGTTTAGCTTTAGCAATTCAGCATTCCCACGCATTTTCCACAGGAAATGCATTTTCTAGTTAGAGTTGTTCCTATTCCGATACTAGTATCGGAAAAGCCTCCGATATTGCCGAAAATGCTGGTATCGGGTATCGGCGAGTACAGGAGTCAGGCACCGATCCAATACCACGTACTTTATATATAAAGCTCCGACATCGCTGACACGGTTCTTCGCCGCTTTGTTGCGCTGTGCTGCCATCAGCAACTGCTGTTTTAGAGGGGTGAAGAATTGTTCACCTAAAAGGAGCTAACGTCAGGAGCTAACGTTAGTGCCTGAGCTAACGTAAGCGAGATCCAGCGTTTTACTAGCGTGAACCGGGTTTGTGGAACCTCACACACGGCAAACGAACCTAGCTAACGCTATCCGGGCACTCGTCTCGGGCAACTTTCGCTGTACCGAACAACACGTTAGATTTAAACTGTTTTTGTTCCGGGTCCGCTTATCCGGGTCGGTAACCGCTACTGTAAACGGCCGTTGGTCTCTGTGCTGCTCGGCCTGTCTTCTATGTCATTTGCACATTAGCTCAGGAGTTAACGTTAGCGCATCATGTCGGCGGTTTGGCAGTACTTTACAGTGGCTTTTCCCACCAGTAAGACGCCGACATGCAACAAGTGCAAAGAAGCAATTTCGAGGGGTGGCACGAGTGTTGCAAATTTCAACACCAGCAACTTAATCAAACATCTGAAGACGCGTCACGCTAAAGAGCATGGCGAACTTACCAAAGTTAAGGGGACACTGGTATCGGTACTCGGTATTGGCCGATACCCACAGGAGGCGTATCGGAACATCTCTAGTTATAATCCTTAAACTACTCAGATTACTTATGTATCACAATGTGATGTATGACCACAAGACATATTGAGGAAAACTAATCTAGAAATATTTAAATAATCAACCATTATGAGCTTTCGATAGTGAACCTAACAAAACTTACTGCCACTCCACGCAGGACTCAGCCTAAAGGGGCAATGTTTAAATTGCAGCAAAAGCAACGTATATAATGTTATTTATGTTGATGTCTGGCAGACTCAGCTGTATCTGCTCTGCTTTTCACAGAGTTGAAACTGATACTCCTCGGTCGAGCTGGTTCGACATGTTAACTGTGGGATTTACACGCACACCAGTTATGTCTTCCCTACCTACCTCTCCTGCTCTTTCTTATTCAGTATGTCACATGTTTTAGCTATTCCTCTGCCTCCCTAATGAATTATGGTACTTGTTAGTATTTTTGATAGTCCAGCCCTCAGACGTAGTAGCTGCGGGCCACAAAGGCGTAGTGTCAGCTCCTGCTAGCTTATCAGCAACCCCCGAGCAGCCGGTAGGACTGTCCAAAGTGACTGTCCAAAGTAAGCATACATCTAAGTCGAAGCACACAGTTTACCAGCAACCACATCACGTTTCAAACCGCTTCTCTCCACTCAGCGACACACATGGTGAGAAACCAACTCTGCTGATAGGTAGCTCCATTCTGAAGAACCTAAAGTTGGCAAAACCAGGGACCATAGTTACTTGTAAACCTGGGGCCACAGCATGAGTTTTAAACGTAAATACAGTAAGATTGTAATTCACATCTGCAATAATAACTCCCGGTTATGCCACTCAGAAGTCACTAAAGTCAACGTGGTTTGTACCAGTGACATCTAATCAAGGTAGGCGAGGTCGGTACTGCCTACCCTCCCAACATATTTATAAAAATCATTTAATTTAATAAACTTGTATTTGTATTTTTACTGTTTATTCGTATAATTATATGCAATATGTACCCTGGGTTTTCCCATGCTGCCTTGCGCGCGCAATTTATTTCGCGCTGCAAGGCAGCCTGGATACCATGGAGCAAATTTGCCCCTGAGATAGGGAACCAATCACAGAGCGCGGAGGGTGCAGCAGGATCTTGTTGATTGCCCTGACTCCTGTGCAACTGTCACTTTATGCGCCCGGCCCCCGACAGAGGAGGACAGAGGTTATGCAGCCCTCACATGAAAAACTTTGGGGACTCTCATGTTTGCCTTGCACAAACGGCAATAGTCGCTGAACGACATCTTGTACACGTAACTCTCTGCCCGATCGCCTTCTTCCGCGTAGAACTTCTGTCGGTAGGAACAGGCGCATTTGACAGACATTCGTAGCGCCCAATAAACGGCTCTGGGCATTTGTAAACCACGCCTCCAATACGAGGAAATGAACATGTGGTTTCTAGACCCTGTCTCTTTTCAGATGAGGGTATGACGTTAGCCAGGCTATGCAATATGTGTGTTACACAAAAGAAATGGTAAAAAAAGCTATGCTTTTGCCATCTATTCATTGCGGACTACAAGCGAAAAACCCATGTTGCGCATGCGCACTTCATAAAATTCTGGACGTTTCACTGTGTCATGATCCCAGCTCCCCTTGCTTCTTGTTCCGTCTCCCTCTTGTGGTCACCCTTATGCTTAAATGTTCTGTTCACTCTACCCTTCCCCCGTTACCTCCCACAGCTGATTTCCCTTTTGTTCTGATCATCATCCCACCTGAAACCTCTTTTCACCTGATTACGTCACCTTCTTATTCCCTCCCTCCAGCCCTGTCATTGCTGTCGGATTATTTCTCGAGCTCCCTCACGAGACGGCTGTTCACCCCTGCATGTTGTTTCTCTGCGCCTGTCTACAGAGTACCCGGCCGGCGCCTGCCTTCGGCTGTTGACTCACTCGATTATCTCCACTGGACCCGGCTGAGCCTGCACCTCCCCGGGATCCCTACCACCGCCATACTCCTAAGTTCCCTTTTGATGCCAGTGGACTTTTTTGTTTAATTATCGTCAAGGAATATTTCCGTTTCTCATTAAAGAACTCTGCTTCTCGCTCCTGGTCTCCCCCTTACTCACACACACTGCTTCAATTAATGTCTGATTATGAGTAATACATACTGATCTGCCAATACACATATAGAGCAGGAGATGATCATGAACGCAAATGAGGAGATATATGTATTTGTATCATTTCTGTCGGATGAATTGAACATCTTTTACGTGGTTCAGTCTGTCCATCCTTGGGGAGGATCCTGCTCTGTCTCTCTAAACATTTCTTCCCTTTATTTTCCACATGAAATGCTTTTTCATTGTTTGGGGAGTTACAGAGGATGTCGCATGTGTATAGAGTTCCCTCTGAGGCAAATTTGCGATATTTTCAAATAATTCATAAAACCAGGGCTGCTAGCATGTCAGGGGGGGCACCTAATCAGAATACCTTACCACTAAGCTACCATCTTTACTGCAATGTTATGAACAAAATGTCACTAAAATATGTAGAATGACCTCCATTCAGCCAAGGCAAAGAACGGGAGCTACGCACACCACTTCTGCTACACCAAGAAGTATTGACTCGTGAAATCTGGAAGTCATATTTTGCAAACTGAACACACTGAATGCGTCTCTGTAGAACAAAGTTATCAATATAGTTGTGCTCAAGTGACAGCAAAGAACACTCTTTTCATCAAATGGATACTTCTTCAGTAAGGACATGGACAGCAGGAGCACCCTCACCCGGGAGAGCAAACTGCATCAGTTACTGCCCTTTGTATCAACATATTTATGTGATGGCTCATTCTGTGCAAATACTGTGATTAAATCAAAGCAAAGGAACACTGTGCCTGGAGTTTGCTCAAACCATTAGCCTCCCTGCCACAAAGACTGACGAAGATACTCAGTGAATCGCAAAAAAAGAATTAAGCCCCAGTCGCTGACTTTGTAACCAGAACACCTTACCATTGCGCTACTTGCATTGCTGTTCAAAGATGCTCAAAAAGTAAATAAACTAGAAAATGCATTTCCTGGTGAAAATGAGTTGGAATGCAAAAAGCTAAGATTCGCTGAAAATACAGAAATGTAAAGAGCTAAAAAAAGGTTGGAAAGGATTGCTGAAAATTTATAAATATATACAGAAATACATTTTAAAACATTGTTCATACAGACATCCGAAAAGCTGAAATGAATTTAAAATAAACAAATTGGAGAAGCTGAAATGAATTTCAATAGATTTGTTGAAAAAGATTAAATGACATAGAATTACAGAAGCTAAATACGAATTTCAAAAGACTGCTAAAAATACATTAGAGGCAGAAACTGAAAGCCGACAAAAGCTGAGAAGAATAAACATTTGTACTTTTTTAAAGTAATTATGGTACTAGTTTTGCGAGCAGAAGAAGTAGTTTTTATATTAATAGCAGTAGAAAAACTAGAATGTATTGATAGTAATAATACTTCTAGTACTAGTACTAATATTAGGCTTTTATTTTGTAGTGATGGAATTGGGTGAGGGGGGCAGAATGTTTTTTTTAAACGCAGGAGAAAAAAAGTCAGGTTATAAAAATACCTGTGTCCGTGTGGACCTGGCCTAAGAAGTTATTAATATGTGGAAGGGAGAGAGAGGGGGAGAAAGAAAGATAAAGATAGGCAGAGAGACAGACAGACAGACAGTGAGAGGGTGGGGGCTACCCGTTGCCTTGGATACTCGCAGACAAACAGCTGCATTCATTAACAAGCTGATCAAAAGGCACAGAGAAGAGCAGCGATTTACACAGAATCCACACCTCAAACAAATGGCCGCTAGCGCAAAACTATTCTGGTTGTCCAAAAAATAACTGCATGTTGAGAGTCCCGAGACTCTACCGAACGCACCTATCCAGTTTGCATTTCTCTGGGGTTCATAATATGGCT
The DNA here is from genome assembly GCA_021346845.1 of Apeltes quadracus. Taxonomy (NCBI): domain Eukaryota; kingdom Metazoa; phylum Chordata; class Actinopteri; order Perciformes; family Gasterosteidae; genus Apeltes; species Apeltes quadracus. The sequence goes on along the minus strand of CM037934.1, from coordinate 2,311,250 downwards.
CTTAGAGCAGTCTCAGAAAGGTGAACTTTCTGTTTTTTTTGTTAAATTCGTCACAAGATTTGTATTGGAGTCTATGGGGCTTAAGGCAGACTTTGTCGCACTCTCGGACTCCTCAGGCAAAAAGTAAATAACCCTGGGAGTCCATACCCACGAGTCCGACCAGCACAAGCACGGCATGATTTTGATCCAAAAATGAAGCTTTAAAAGTTCATATTGTGGTCGTGAGGGAAAAAGTTCCATATTTCTTTTACCCGAGTCTCACGCAGCCGTCCACTCTAAATTTAAATACGCTCACTCAGAGGCTCCACATACACACCCATGTAAAACTCAGAAAAGCACTGCAAAACTAGTGAAACATAATCAGTGATTATCAAAAAGCTGTACAAATTAAATGTTGTAGACTTGGGTCAACATTTTGAAGTTGAAATGGTGTCTGTAGCTGAAAGATTGGCAAAGCAAAAAATGTTGAAAGTGAGGATGTGGACAGAGGTCCAGTCATGTTAGTCACAGTGAGAAATTTGACCAACTTGATTCATTTGTCTTATTCTGCTGATATGGAAGAGGAATATGCACAGCTGTCTCAAAGCTGTGATTTCAAATGAGTGCTCCTGGATCGAAGCAGTTGCTGGGCGATACTGAGCCAAAATGGCATCAGGAAACAGTCATCTGGATTTCACATCCCTCCGAGTTGGTTGATGAGAAGAATCCAATACGTCACTCAATTTAAAGTTTAAAAGGTTAACATTTAGAAGAGAAAAAGAGTACATTAGCAATTCTCCGCAGATGTATCTGAAGACCTGAAACACGCATCAAAAGCGATCCCTCCCAGAGTCTGTCTGCTGTCTGACTCTGACCTCTTTTATAATCTCTTCTTGCCCTTGAAAGTTAGTTCGAACCAGTTTGTCCCTTCGGTACCAATCTGTTACAGGTACTTTATGTCAGATAGTGGTTTATCCCCATCCTTCCTGTACTTCTCCATTCCCCTGTTCACATTGTCTGCCTTATATGGTCCCATCGTTATTTCACATCTATTCTACAAAAAAAAGAATATAAAAGACACAGAAACCTACATCTTTAAATGTGTTTTCCAAGTTTAATAAAGAGTGGCTCGTCAAAGTATAGCATCTAGAAAGTAAAAAAAAAGTATAAAGACACACCAGAATATTCACACCAAAGAAATAACTGACTTCTTGTTTGTTTTAGAGCATGGTCCCAAGTGATTTTTTGTAAGTCTCCCATACATTTGTCCAAAAATCACTATACTTCAAACCGGGAACCGGCGCTGCTTCAGTGAAAACTTCCAGGGGGCGCTATGGAGACAATTTACCTCTTTTTAACCAAAACCATACATCAGTTATGTAAAGATCATCCCATAGGACACTTGCAGAACTTTTCAAGAGTTTGAGTTACCAAAAGATGTGCTTGGACTTTCGTGCAAAGACCCTGTCATCACGGTTTTTCCAAAACTTCCAATATTCATTGTGAACAAGGCTTACCTGGGAAAAGTTGAGGTTGATCAGATTAAAGTGCTAGGAATGAAACATAAAAGTGTAAAAACTTTGCATTTACCTTTGCCAATAGGTGGCGCTATATATATATCTTTAAATCACTGTATGGTAATACTTTAAGGCCAGCTCGTTAGTACAAGCATAGTTTTCGCACAGCGCTGCTGGGCATCTTTCACTCCAACGTGCGCTCACTGTACAACAAACTGGACGAACTTTATCTGCTTGTGAGGCGAGACAGACTCTTCTACATCCTCCATTTTGTGCTTCACGGAGACCTGGCTTTGTGGATCGATATCGGACAGCTTCTAGCTGATCAAAGAGGGCCGCGACACTGAGCTCTCCGGCAAGACGAAGGGTGGAGGAATCTGCAACAGTGATCGTACAACACTGTTCTCCTGACCTTGAATCCTTCATCATTAACTGCAAACCCATTTACTGCCCCTGTGAGTTCTCGTGATTCATCCTGGTCGGTGTTTACAGGCCGCCAGCACAGCGGACACTCGCTGACCAGATTGACCCAGAGTCATTGGTTATTGTCCATTGGGACTTTAACAAAGGAAACCTCAAGCGCAACCGCAAACAGTTTTTTAAAGGCCCAGCCTGAGAGAACACGCTGGATCACTGCTACACCACTTCATGGTCCATCTCATTCCTGCATATAGGTTGGAACTAAAGCTCTGCAAACCTAAGGTGAAGGAGAGCGAGGCGCTGGACACACTCGGACACTCTTGCACGTGTTTGGGCTGCACAAACTGGGATGTTTTCAGTAATCTTTTACTATCAATCTGGATGAGTTCACAAAGGCTGTAACTTACATTGGCTTCTGTGAGGACAGCTGTGTACCATCATGCATCAGGATGAGTTATAACAATGACAAACCCTGGTTTACCGCTGAACTCAGGAAACGACTGCAGACGGATGAGGCATTCAGGAGTGGGGACAAAGACTTGTACAGTGTCAAAATACAGGTTTAGCAAGGCGGTAAGAGATAAAAATCGACTGTATTTTAAAAATTTCCAACAACATTTCTCAGCAAGTGACTATGCTTCAATTTGGAGAGCCTTTAAACACCTCAAACTACAAGCCAAAACCTCATAATAATACAATAATAATACATTTAATTTATAATTGCACTATTCATCAGAGATCTTAAAAACAATAAAAACCAGAAAGAAAAGTAGTTTAAGATGCAAGAATAAAATTAAAACATCTAAAAAGAGACTCTTGCAAAAGAGAAATGTCTTAAGGCCTTTTTTAAAACAGTCAGTGGATGGGAGGGGGCATGTCCATGGATGCATTGATGTGTGAGGAGGGAGACCTGTGTGGAGATGGGACGCCAGTGGAGTGAGTGGAGAATGTGCTCATGTTTCCGCACTCTCATCAGGATCCTAGCTGTAGAGTTTTGTATGTACTGAAGTCTCTGCTGGCATTTTTCAGGAATCCCAATGAGCAGTTCGTTACAGATGTTACGGAGGTAGAAGGAGGTCTGTGATGGAAAATTTTTGCACAGTCAATCGTAGAATAAGAAAAAAAGGCTCTGAATCTGATGTCTTTTTTCGTTTATTTCCTTGCAGGGGAAAAAGTCAGCTTTGTGTTCAGTACACTGCCACAAACCCCTTCTTGCTTCCCCACCGAGCCAAGGCGTTCTTATACTTCAGCTCAGTTAGAGGTGATATCAACAGGAAAACTTGTTTACATCCAACACATGTGAACCAACTTGAGTCTCTACAGCCAGGACACTGGGAACCTCTTATCAATGTGAGACACTTCAGCTCTTTTCCCAAGGCCTCGCCATCCCAGCACTTGCAATTAATAAACTGGTTATACAATGAAGAGTTACATATACTTTTTCCATTACAGGTCTTGCATAGGTGGTTTATATGGGCCTCAAATGAGTTGGGAGTTCATTTTTACACCAAGATTTGTGACTGTTGATGAGAGGGGGATGTTGGAGCCAGAAAAGGTGATGCTGGTTATGGATGATGATTTGAGTGCCAACCAGGATGGCTTCGGTTTTGGAGCTGTTGAAGGAAGTTGTGCTCCATCCATACCTTTTATCTCCTCCAGACAAGTGGTGAGATTTGATGAGCATGACTGTGACTGTGGGGTTTCAGTTGTGGCATTTACATATAGCTTTGTGTCATCGGCAGTGGAATGAAATTTTGTGACGGTTGAGGATTTGGCCAAGGGGGGTAAGGTAAAGAATGAAGAGGATGGGGCCAAGGACTGACCCCTGGGGGACACCGCAAGAAACTGTAGATTTGATTGAGTGGCCCAGGGAGATGTATTCTGTCCGGTTTGTGAGGTATGATTTGAACCACCTGAGGGCAGTGTCATTTAGTCCAGTGGTGAGGTGTAGCCGGTTTAAAAGAATGCTATGGTCAACAGTATCAAATGCAGCAGAAAGGTCCAGGAGTATGAGGAGAGAGGGAGCGCCAGCATCAGATGATATGAGGAGGTTGTTTGACTGACGAGGGCATTCTCTGTGCTGTGGGCAGTGCGGAAACCTGACTGGCATTTTTCAAAGAGGTTATTATGTTTGAGGTGATCCTGAAGGTGGGTGGCAACTGCTTTCTCAAGTACTTTTGATATGTAAGGGAGATTGGAGATGGGCCTATAGTTAGATAGGACTTCCAGATCAAGAGTGTTTTTTTGAGCAGTGGTCTGATAATGGCTTTTTTTAAGACAGGGGGAACGTGGCCAGTTTGGATTCTCATTGCATGAGAAATGAACGACATTGTGGCGGCTCCGCCCAGCACCCGCGACGATGCCAGCTGGAGGCAATCAACCTCCAGCTGGACTAACGAGTTGCCTCTCCCAGGGTTTAAAAGGGTAGCACGGGGGAGAGGCATGGGGAGAAGAGCACTTGGAGACACAACGCCACGCGCAAGCGATGGCGGAGTATATATATATATATATATATATATATATAATAAAAGAATGGTTGCACGTGCCTCCGCGTCCTCCTTCCGGGTCCCCTGAGTACCCACCCCGTTACAGACATCCTCCCAAATCCGTATCATACTTGACCGGTGTCAGAACAAGCCTTTCTTAAAAATTTTAACCTTGTGTTTGACTGGGATACCTGTTTGAATTTCCCCCCGCAGATACTACAGCCCTTGGACTCGATCTGCCCACTATCGTACCCTCTCCTCGCTTTCTTATCCCACCCATTCTACACATGTCCAACACCTTGTCACATGCCTCTGGAACTTCCAGTCGGCTGCTCGCAAGGCCAACTTCATCTCCGGCTTTGCTATCAAGCACACCTAGGTCCATTAAAAAGGGTGGAGGCACAGGTTTACCAATTTCACGCAAATGGAGCTTATCCCTTTACCCTCTTACACCCTATTGTCTTTCGAATTCCATGATGTGACAGTTACTCACCCGGCACAACTAAATATTGTTGTTCTCTACCATCCGCCAGGCTCTTTGGGTCATTTCCTAGAAGAACTCGACATCCCTCTGTCAAACTTCCCAGAAAATGGCCCTCCGCTCATCCTCCTGGGTAACTTCAACATCCCAACAGAGAAGTCGTCCTACTTTCTTCTTTCGCACTGTCTCAGTCCCTCTCCTCCTACTCACAAAGTCGGCAATCAACTTGACTACATCTTCACTAGAAACTGCTCTACCACTAACCTCACTGTAACGGCGCTTCCCCGGGTTGGCGGTGAGCCCGGCCTGTCTCAGCGACCGCAGCACTGCGTGCACCCGCAGCACGTGCTTCGCCCAGGTGGTGCTGTGGATGATTACATCGTCTATATACGCGGCTGCATATGTGGCGTGCGGACGCAGCACCCAGTCCATAAGCCGCTGGAACGTGGCCGGGGCACCGAACAAGTCAAAGGGAAGCATGGTGAATTGGTACAACCCGTACGGAGTGGAGGTTTTTTTTCTTTGGCCTCTGGTGACAGGGGAATCTGCCACTAGCCCTTAGTCAAATCCAGGGTCGTAAAAAAAATGTGCAGTGCCTAGCTGTCGAACTCGTCGACCCGGGGCATTGGGTAGGCATCGAATCGTGACGCGTCGTTCACCTTGCGTTAGTCGACGCAGACCCATCCTTCTTGGATGGGTCCACCCTGGTGCCGAAAAGCTGCCGGGAAACGATTTTCCAGGCGGCTGACTTTTGTAGTGTATAAGATTTAAAGAGCATGCTTTCATTCTGCGGTATAAGGAAATAGAATAGAATAGATACCGATCATAACTGTACATTTTGTTTTCACAGACTAGTTTCTCCTCACAATGAGGCGCTGACCTCCTATTTGCTCGGAGCAACATCTGTAAGTGACATTTTTTTTTTTTAACTGTTTCTCCTTCCTTGTTTAATGTTACAGTGACTTGAGTGTCATTTCGTAGGACGGAGCTCTCTTAACTCTGTGCGAAGCTGCAATCCCGGTGAGAGGCGACTCCAAAGTACAGAGCCACGCACAATATGCGTCTGCGCAACGGAGCCAGTTACCTCCAACCCCGAGGAGGCAAACGGACAGTTGTAGTTTTTGGATCATCATCTACCCATGAGCAATTTAGTAGGCCCAGGCTGAGTACATGTCAAACACAAAATGCTCAGACTTTTTAGCTGTATACAGTAGTAGCAGAGATTTATTTCTGAGGTTAAACAATGGTTGGTTAAAACAATAAAAAATGGTTGGTTCTGTCGTGTGTTAGCGTTTTTTAAAGTGCATTTGTCTGATGTTTCCATTCATTTTGGAAACATCAGATAGCAATATTTTCAGACTCAACATCACTTGGTAATCCCATGAGTTGTTAGTCAAGTTACTTAACCCTGCCAACGTAGTTTTGTAAATTTTAGTTTCAGTTTATTTATTACATGTGATTTAGCTGACTTTTATCCAAAGCGACTTACAATAAGTGCATTTCAACCATAGGGATACAAACCCAAAGAAGAAACAACAAAGGGACCAATGGGAGCCATTATAAGTACATGTAAGGTCTGTGGGTATAGGGGCTACGGAAGGATGCCGGAGACAACAGTTTGGGCGAGTTCAAAACTGTTTTATTACTCACAGGTTCGTCAGACATTTAACACACAATCAGAGTCTGGAGGCGACTATTGTCACGTCTCCGTGAGTTTCCGTTTTTTGCCGTGGGTGTGTGCGCTCCTCCTCCTCGTAGATCTCTGCAGAGTCAGACGTGGCAGTTCCTCCCTGACATCTCTCAGAGCGGCGCAGCTGCGGGCGATCACCAATCGAGATCCTACAAAAGCTCCCGTCACCAGAGAGTCAGCGCCAGGTCGTTGTTCAACCTCCCGTGAGACTGCATAGGAGATATTCCCTACCAGCCACGACGCACTCTGCGCAGACCTTAGCTGCGAACCACCGACAAGGAAGAGGAGACTTCCAGGACCGAGATCACTTGCCGTGACTCCCAAGTGGCCGAGCCTAGGCACATTCCAGTGGATGCCCCTACCAAGCGATAAGTAACACCTCAGGCTTGAGTTTACTTCATGGACAGAAATACCAGCTGAAGACCACTATCTCGGTTGAGATAATTTTTGCTATATTTCCAGTGGAGGTGTTGCCCAACTGAAGAATACTGAACTGTATTTTTCCTTGTTTAGTAAATTATTCGCTCGCATTTAAGTTTGCTACGTGTCTTGTCTGCGCTTGAGTCCTAACCATAAAACCTAAACATAACTACACCATTATTAGGATACCATCAAGGACATTAATGAAATTATAGAGGAAATGAACATTTGCCAGGAGCATGTTTATGCAAAGAAAGAGCTTTATTAAAACAAATACAAGTGTATATACAAAGCAAGGATCTGCGCACACATGGGTAGAGGATCATCCAAAAACTACAACTGTCTGCATTTGCCACCTTGGGGTTGAAGGTAACTGGCAGCGTTCATTTCGAGGCAGGTCTGTTGCGCAGACGCCATATTGTGCGTGGCTCTGTACTTAGGAGTCGCCTCTAACCGGGACTGCAGCTTGGCAGAGTTCCGAGAGCTCCGTCCTACGAAATGACGGCGACCGTACAATCCATCCAGAGACCCCACCAACAACGCCATCATCTTCAGCAGACATGAGGTCTCCGGTGGCGAACGACAAAAAAATACACTTCAATAAAGCTGGTTCTGCTCACTAGTTCTTTTGTAAGGCTATTCTTAGTTTTGGTTTTATGCTAAACTACTTTTAGCTTAGCTAGCAGTCATAGCAACATATTCTTACCGCAAGCTTGGGATTATGCGCCTGTCTCCTTCGTTGAGAGTCTCTCCCGCACATTCATATCGGCAGGATCTTTATTAAGCTGACGATCGCGTCCAAGAGGAGCTGCACGCAAGGTGCCTGCCTGTGAAGCACCATGTCTGCAAGATGTAGTGGTTAATACGTCTTCTGTGCATTTAAGTAAGACTAAAGAAAAGGTCACTGTAGTCCTGCCACTATGCACATTAGTTGAGCTCTAGGAGAATGTGATCTCTGCAGACCCTTCATTCTGATTCTAATGTTGTTTGCATGTCATTTTACCGTGCTGATTCATTTTTTTAATAACTTATTTAGTGTATCTTTTTTACATAACATTTGTCAATGGCATACACTGTAATCTAGTATACTTTAATTAAAAAAATCAATTCAAGCTACAATGTAAGAGTCTATAAGCCTGATCTATTTGTACCAGAGATTTTCTTACCTTTTAAAAAAATGTCACCTGGGCTAAAACTCCCTCTGCAACCCTGATTTGCATTTATATAGCTCACAGCATTCATTTACATGTCAAAGAGCTATATCCCCTGGACAACTGCCAAGGGAGGCCCACGTCAATTTCTGACAATTTACGGCGTTGCCCGCAAATTGCCGTGAACAGCCGTAGACTTCCACGAAATTCCACGACAATCTACAGTGCCGCATACTGACGAAAATCCCACTTTTTATGCAGTGAGATATCCTTTTTTTTTTTTAGGGCCTGAGCTGACTGAAATTCAGGTGAATATTCATGAATTTGAGTTTTGAAACTAAAGCCAAGCCGTTTAACCTCAGAAATAAATCTCTGCTACTACTGTATACAGCTAAAAAGTCTGAGCATTTTGTGTTTGACATGTACTCAGCCTGGGCCTACTAAATTGCCACCTAAAGAAAGAGTTGACTCCGTCATTTACATTCACAACTCTTGTAAGCCACTGCATAAGGTAAAAAAAACTTCCCTGAGGGAGGAGTTTCTTTAACAGGGGCTCAGCTACAAGACCTGGGTTTTTTTAGAGATGCTTCTTGAACATCTGTGCAGCGCAAAGGCAATTCAAGTTATGACTCACAAAAGGGGAAGTTATTTGCTTCAACACATTTTAAAACTTTCATTTGTGCAGTTTTACTCTATAATTATAAACATTTCCTGGATTGCATTTGTATAGCACAGGGCCTCTCAAGCTGGAACCCTCCACATTGCTCTAAAAGCTCACTGATTTCTTTTATTTATCATTTATATGAAAGGAAGTAATTTGCCGTAATGCTTAATTGAAAGAGCCATCTCGCTTTGCTCGTCTCTTTTCTCAGTGGGGGAGCGCCGCTGTTCCTATTCCTCTATAAACACCAATCACCGAAGCTGAAAAAGTCTTCAACTGCTGAACCTAAAGGAGACTTCACACTCTTCTCTGCTTTTCTTCATCCTAGCCGCACTGTTTCCTTACTCCTTTTTTTCTTTACATGTAACACTCCTTTCCCTTCAGTTTTATTCACCTGAAAATGTACTGTATGAATTAAGTTTAGAGAGAGGCAATTTAAAGTGCACAGTGTAGAAGTCCTCTAAGAGGGTAAATTATTTTAATTGTTACTTTTTAAATGTAATTCTAGGCATATTAGTTATGACTTATGACTGCGCTTTTATTTGGAAGGTAGGAAAAACTAAAAGACGTTGTTATTATAAGGATATTAAAACACGGAAAGGGTTGCTGTTTTATTAGCTTAGCACCCGGTTGACATGGGTTAAGGCTGGCGCATAAGTCTTATGTCGACGGACTTTTCAATTCATGGTTCAAAATGGCTTGTGCGTGTTGCAAAGCAATTCACCAGCCTGAACAATAGGTGGAGTAACGTTTTTTTGTTGACACCTAGAGAGTGACGGTCTTTGCGTGTGAAAGTTGTTGGTTTGTTTATCGGAAACTGTTTTGCCCCGTGCTTCGTCACTGCTGCTTTTCTTCGTCTCTTTTCGCGGACATATTTTTCCTGGATTTTCCTCCACAACTTTGTCCCCCCTCGACCGGCAAAACCGACGTTTGCAGAGTTCGTTGGAGTGATTTGGAGCCCATCCGCGCGTTGTATAAGTGGTCTTATATACGGATTTCTTCCGACAAAAACTCTTCAATCTGATTCATTCTCTCGTAAAATATCTTCGTTTTAATAATGGCAGAGTTATGCTAACCGGAAATGTGAGACTCCGGCAAGGATGTAGTTTAGCAGACCAATCACAGCCTTGCGTTTGCTTGCGTAGCCGTCGACGCAAGCCTAGAAAAATTGGTTGACGCATGCAAGGACGCAAAAGGGGGCGGGATGGTACGCAAGGGCCGCTTGTGTCTGCGTGTCCTTGCGTTTCTCCGAAAACGCAGAAGCATAAACTAGGCTTTACAGTTCATTTAAAATATTTGAGAAAACCAACAGTATATATATATTTTACAGTTCATTTCATCAGGCTCGTAGAAGGGGTGTGACCGTTCTTATATCTAACTCTGAGATTTGAATGCACCAAAGAAAAGAAAAAAAGCGACAAGAAAGAGATTAGAAGATTAAAACTTACCAAAAAGAGAATGATAATGGGGAGGTTAACCCTGCTATCCTGTGGGAAGCAGTTACGAGAGGACTGCAGCTATAAGAGAGCTAAAGGAGAAATTGTCTTGAACGACAACATAAAAATAACTGACATAAATAAGAGCCAACATATATAAGTTACCAACTGCTGTGTAGGAAACGGCCAACTAGAAGGAGATCTGTACGCAGCTACCTGCGCAATAATTCACTTGTCCGAAGATTTGATCCAGGAGCTAATTGAACTTGATAGGGGCGGAGGAAAAGTGGATCAAATAGCTTTCTCTGGAGTGCTATTTACAAATGGCTACTTCGAGTGATCACTGGTGGGTTTCCAGGTACCAGTGTAAGCAGAGTTTGAGTTGGGTGTCACACACACACACGTTCTTTTGTTGTTTGTGTGTGGGTTTGTGCATACTTACTCACATTGAATAGGGATTGAATAGACTTTATGTGTGTCAAGGGCCTGCCTGGACATTGGAGGATATCTACTGTAAATGTTTTTCCAGTCCACAGTGAATACACTTCAGCCCCTTGCTGCTGACAGAAGTGGTTTTCAGCATCATCTTGAGCTTCGAGCCGATCCACTTTGCTCTGCCCACAATGGCTAATCATGAAACATGCAGCAGTCACAGCCCAGAACATAATGGAAGGCTGCCTGCAAGTGTGAGATGTACGTTTCTGTTTGTGTGTCTTTTATATTCTTTTCACTTGTAAAATAGATGTGACCGGGAAATAACGACGGGACCATATAAAGCAGACAATGTGAATTGGGGAATGGAAAAGTACAGGATGAAGACGAAACACTATCTAAGATAAAGCACCTGTAATGAAAGGTAGTTGCCGGTTTGAAAGAGGAGATTATACAGAATGGTACTGAAGGGAGAACTGGTTTGAACTAAATTTCAAGGGCAAGAGGAGGTTATAAAAGAGGTCAGAGTCCGACAGCAGACAGACTTTGGGTGTTTCAGGTCTCCAGGTGGACTTGCGGAGAATTGCTCATGTACACTTTTTCTCTTCTGAATAAATTCACTTTTTAACCTTAATTGAGTACCGTATAGGATTCTTCTCATCAAACAACTCGGAGGGATAGAAAATCCAGACAATTTTGGGGGCTCGTCTGGGATGAGAAGTTTGCCTGTATAGGTAAAATCTGTCCGACGCTTTCATCCGTTGAACACTGCGTGCTCCCAGGCCGCCTCAAACCAAGGTAAGCAGAAACCTGTTGCCACTAATTTTGCATATTGAATAATCTAAAATAAGGAGTGCGTTGTGGATTGGTGGTGAAGGAACCAAATTGATACATGAGCAATTCACCAAAATTAACATTAAGGAAACCGGTAAAAGTGGACAACACCGTCGAGTGTTTTGAAATAGTACCGGCGATCCTTAATTTTGATTGGGTAGGTACCGACAACTACCAAGGGATCAACGATCTGGCAAAAATCAAGGGATTTGAAATCCTAGTCCTTGGTGTGGCAACCCCCTCAGACCCTGACAAGGGCTGATTTAGCTAGATTGGAGTCCTGGGGATTTGAGGACCCCTGAATTCCAGGGTTGAAAGAAGTCCCTAAAGTAAAGTAAGTAAAGCTCCTTAAAAGGTTTAGCTCTGTGTGTGGGAGTGTGTGCGAGCAAAAACGGAAACGGAGAACATGGACCAAGAGTGGCGTAATTCGGAAAAACCACCGGCATACAAGGGGGAAAGAAAGTGTGCGGTTCCTTCAGCACCAGCTGGGTTAGATGCGGTATTAAATACAACGAGGGGCTCTTCGTCGGCACAGAAGGAGGCTGCATGTGAAGGGGAGATGCTATCCATGCTTAGACCTCACATGATAAGCGAAGTGAAACACACACACACACTGCTGCCTGCAATGAAGAAACACTTTCTGCACTAACTGCATGCTGTAGGAATTTCCTATCCCTCCGAGTTGGTTGATGAAAAGAATCCGATACGTCACTCAATTAAAGTTGAAAACATTTACATTTATTTAGAAGAGAAAAGGAGTACATGAGCAATTCTGCGCAAGTATACCTGGAGACCTGAAACACGCATCTAAAGCGGTCCCTCCCAGAGTCAGTCTGCTGTCTGACTCTGACCTCTTTTATAACGTCCTCTTGCCCTTGAAAGTTAGTTCAAACCGGCGCTTATATGGAGCCAAATCCAGGTCAATAGTTTTGTTCATTCGAAAAAAAAATGTGAACCTGAAAGTTTAAGTTTTGTTGTTGAACATTGAAAAATACAACATTGTATCCAAAATAAAAGTAAGTGGACGAAAAATATTTTCGGGTCGAATATAGTTTTGACTTTTTTTGAATAAAAATATTTGTTTTCATATTTTCAGGTTCAAAACTGTTTTTCGTTTTTTTTTTCTTCACATTCAGACTTTTGACCCTGATGTCGCGCAAGGGGGTGGGGTGTCATGAGTGACAGCTTAACAAACAAGGCTGAGGACAGATTCGGACATCCCGGTTCAATAGCTCGTCAGCGAAGCGTTGTGAAACACAAAACGACACCTCTCTGTAACCGCAGTGATGGAGACAACCAGCCAGAACCATAATTGACTATTATTTTAGGATTACGGACTGGTTTGCGAGCTGGACGAGTCACAGTGATCTTAATGTGGAGACGCTTGTGAGACGAGTACGCAGTTTATCTTAATTCTTCCTGTACTTTTCCAGTCCCCAGTTTTGTCCGCCAGCACGGTTGACACATAAAATACACACGCTGACTATAAAAGCAATTTTATATTTACCCAGCAGAGGGCAGCAGCACTCTCTCGAGCTCTGGCTGCGTGAACCCTGTTTAGCCTTTTCTGGACAATTTCTGAAATGGCAACCGCGAATAAAAAAAGGAAAGTTGACCGAGCGGGTGCTTCCACGACAAGTTTTTTTTCCCACTGAAATACAAAACAACTTTGTCTGGCTAATTTGCCAAGGAGACTGTTTTTTCAAGGAATACAATGTCAAGAGACACTACCAGTCGAAATATGCCGACATGTACGAAAAGTTGATGGGGAAGGAACGCAGCGAAACAATGAAGCAGCTGGAAGCTGGTTTAACGTCACAGCAGCGATTTTTCCCAAGAGCCTGAGAGTCAAATGAAAATGCCACAAAGGTGAGCTACGAGGTGGAAAAGCTGATTGCTAAGCAATGCAAACCTTTTACCAAGGGTGATGACAGTGGTAGAAAAAATCTGCCGTAAGAAGCAAGATTTTGCCAATGTTTGCCTGGTGCGTAATAGTGGGGCGCGAAGATAATACCTCATGAAATAAGAAACAGTTTGGGGTCAGAGGCGAGGAGTTTGACGTTTTTTCCTTAGCTTGCGACGAAAGCACGGATGCATTGGACACCACTCAGTAACTTCTTTTTTTGAGAAGAGTGGATTTATTTGTGTTCCATGTGAAGAATGTCAGACTGAATAGTCGTCCCTCACACATTTTCACCTCACCAAATCTATTTTCAGAAAGTTTGGACACCCCTCCACTAAAGTGTCCCAGTTCTTAAATGTTGCTGTCAGAATATTACATAGACGTTAATCCAATTAATGATGACCTAACCCACTATGAAAACACAAACAATCCACCAAGCATCTCAATCGAACATAGATTATTAAGTATGTCTATCAATCAATTTGTCGCTGTCGAGGCTTTTCCAATGATGCTTGTGGCTCATTCTGACAAAACATGTCAATCCACTTAGGGTTAGCTGTCATGCTGAAGAGAAAGAGTCTCGCAAAATCTCTACGAGGCTAAACCCACTCCTTTCTTCATGAGGTACATGGCAACTACACCTACCAACAATAGTTATTACCATACGAAGACAGCCATTTAGACACCAGCCTGTACTGGAGCACAATGACAACTCCCTTCAAAAAGACCTATCATTTCGTTACACCAAGAAGAAGAACATTGTTATCGGTAGTTGTTGTCGCTCTTTTTTCTTTTGTACGTGTACATATTAAACCGCAACATTATTGACACACGTAAAGAAGAAGCGGAGAGACTGTTTAGCCAATGAGAATGCAGAACACAATGCACGATGCAAATCCGCGAAGCAGCGAGACCGCGAAAGGTGAACCGCGATACAGCTAAACGGACGTTAAACGGAAGAAAGGGCGACAACAGCTACCGATAACAATGTTCTTCTCTCGAAAAAACCCACCTGCACCGCAGGCTTTATAAGAAAGAAACGCTACAGACCGGAGTCAGGATGCAGAAGAGCAGTGAAATACACGAGAGTCACTATTTGTCCTACTGTACTTTTTATTTCAGTGTACAGTACAGTGGTTTTTTTTCATAATAATTTTTCATTTTCTCTCGTTCTAATTATTGAGCAAAGCTGGGAATACTTATGTACATGTATATTTGGGAAAAGTGAAGCACTCTGAAGGCTTTCCGGAAAACTGTAATAGACCCGCTGGTTTTTCCTTTTTTGTTGACTTGTCTACATGAACACTCAAGAACACATTCTTCTGCTAGCAGCAGTACTGCTTGAAACAGCTGATCGCAGTATCCGGAGATTTGTTTAAAGCACTGACTGAACCCACCGTAGAGCAGAGGTGTCAAGTAACAAAGTACAAATACTTTGTTACCGTAAGTAGATATTTTTCGTATCTATACATTACTGAAGTATTTTTCAGACAACTTTTTACTTCTGCTCCTTACAATTTCACGCAATTATCTGTGCTTTCTACTCCTTACATTTAAAAATAGCCTCGTCACTCCTATTTCATTTAGCTTGTTTTCATTCTGCCTGCTCATCGTCCAAAAACACACGCAAAAAAACCTTTCCAGATAGCCATCCGGATAGAGTGAGTTTGATTGTGGCTGGATGAGAAGTATAAACATGAACCATTCCGACACCCTATTGGTTCCCTCCACGTTGCGCCTACACATGACAGAAATCAGAGTGACGGTGGGTGCGAACAGTGACAAAGTCTGTCTCAAGCCCCATAGACTCCAATACAAATCTGGTGACGAATTTAACAAAAAAGACGAGAAGGTACAAGATTTTGAAACTGTTAATACAGCCATATTATGAACCGTAGAGACATGTAAACTAGATTTATGCGTTCGGTAGAGTCTTGGGACTCTCATCATGCAGTTATTTTTTTAAAAACCAGAATAGTTTTGCACTAGCGGCAATTTATTTGAGGTGTGAATTCTGTTTAAATCGCTGCTTTGTGTCCTTTGATCATCTCGTTATTGTACACAGCTGCACCCCTTGCCACGGCTACGGACACCTGCACTCGCAGCCCCTTCCCTCTCTACTCCTTCATAATCACTCTGTCTCTGCCTCGCTCTGTCTTTTTCTAACTTTAGTTTAAATAACATTCTGTCTCCCAACAGCCCCCCCCCACCCAATTCCATAATTTCAAAATAAAAGCCTCAATTATTATCTAAGTTCTTACTGTAATGTTGGCTTGAACATCAAACATTCTGTCCCCCCCACCCCCCTCACCCAATTCCATCACTACAAAATAAAAGCCTCAATGATTATCCGTGCCTTAACCGCAAAGCTCAGAATGAAGCTGTTTTGTTAATATTTATTGCTCTTTCAAATAATAGTACAACTACTACTAATATTACTAGCACTACGATTAGTACTTCTACAACTGATAGTATAACTACTAGTACTTTTAGTGCTTTTAGTTTTCATACTGCTTTTAATGCTTTAACTTGTACTAATATTAGTACTACTATTACTATCAATAATAGTATTTCTTCTGCTTTTAATATGACAACTACTGCTTAGGTTACTACAGATACTACTATGACTAATAGTGTTAGTACTAGAGCTGATAATACTAGTACTACTACTAACACGTCTAGTTTTTCTACTGCTATTGATACTAAACTACTTTTTCTTCTTCTATATTTTTAGCCGTCTTTTGAAATTCGTATTTAGCTTCTGATATGTATATTTTCTGGCGTGTATGTATTTTCAGCAATTCTTTGTACTTCATTTAAGCTTTTTCATCCATATGTCATCAAATCTATTGAAATTTATTTCAGCTTCTCCCATTTGTTTATTTTCAGCAATCCTTTCAAATTCTTTTCAGCTTTTCTTCTTTCTATATTTTCAGCAATTCTTTCAGTTAATTTCAGCTTTTTGCATTCCAACGCATTTTCTAGTTTCTAGTTATTTCATTTTTAGCTGCTTCCGGGTCCTTATTTCCCCTGTTGGATTGTACCTAAATGAAAATCAGATTTTATTCCTACTTATATTCATAACTACAGGCTGCTACGATCTTACGGTTAAATGTTATGTCGATGGAATAGTACTTTCAAACTGACGCGTTGACTCGGGCAGCATTTTTTCCCCCATGCAGTCTCTCTCTCCTTCGCTGCTGCAGCAGTATTTCATTTGCGGCAAAATACACGCTCACATTTACCGAAGGCCTGCAAAAACACCTCCAACTCCACCGCAGTGAAATGGCTGCTCTTTTGTTTTCTGTTGTCATGGTGTGGTATCGGGCCTCCATTGATGATGGCTTTTTATAATCCTCACGCACGCGATTAACTCAAGGTGAACATACTCAGAGTCGATTGAACTAACGCAGATCAGCTGTTCTGGAACCGGATACTCAGAGTTTCCCATCTCAGAGTAGTCAACTCGGAGTTCAGGGATAGACTCAGAGTTTGTTGAACCTCCTTTCCGGAATACCCCCCTGGTCTTTTGCTCACCCTGTCCTGTCCTGTCTTGTGTGCCATTGTGTTCCAGAATCCCTACTAGGCTCTCCAAGGCCATTAACCACCCCAGACTCAGCCCTGCCCCAATTTGTGTGTGAATAAATGTATTTTTTCCCAAGTAGACAACTTGTAACTTTCTAAGTCCTTAATGTTACAAATGTTGAATGAATACAAAGAATGAACTTGTTGGCTTTGCTCCTTTCTGTTATGTGGTGTGATTATAAACTAACTATACATTTTATTTCGTTTTTAGGGAGCCGCAAGAAAGCAGCATCAAGCTGAAGGAGAACAATGTGTGTGGTGACATTCAACTACTGAAACTTGGACATATTTTGTAATATCTTAAAGTTACAGTTAAATTAGCTCGTATGTGCAAGACAAAAATAAAAAGTCTATGCATACAAATCAATGTTTTCTTTTGTGGTTTTTATTGACTGCATGGTTTGATTTCCTCTGTTTTAACCGATTTGGATTACTTTATAATGCCTGGAAAATAATTTACACTCTGAAATATATCATGCTGCGGAGGTGAGGAATAACTTCATAAATTTACTGAAATAAGAAGATTCCTTTTCGGGTGTTGAGGCTTTTACTGTCAAGCGTAGCAGGTTGCTAGGAAACGGCAGCGAAAACGCTAATGAAGCAAAACGTCCTTTTAGGCCAGACTGTCCCAATTCAGGGATTGCTTTTATTCCTATATTTACCGTATTTTCCGCACTATAAGCCGCAGGTGTTTTAATGTTTAATTACCATATGTCCCCTAGTGGTCGTTAGCAGTAAAAATCCATAGATTCTGCCGCACTGTTATATAAGCCGCAGAATCAAAAAATGGAAAAAGTTGCGGCTTATAGTAAAAAAATTACGGCACTTGGGAGTAAGGAGAGGAGCTACAAGAGGAATAAGGCTTGATGTTTTGTAGGAAAATGCAAATAACGTTTGGTACGATAGCTTATAGTGTGAGGATGTGTCGTTTATAAGGAAGCATCTTATTGTTCTTTGTAGATGCTTTTGCAGTTCATCCTACACCTATTCTTTACCCATTCATTCCTCGTAGAAATGTTCACTTTCTCTGTGTACATGCCTTTTTATTTTTAGAGAAAACACATATCTACCCAAAGTGAAAGTATATGAAACAATACTATGGCGATTTACCAGTTTAATCCTTATGAAATATGCCTTCTCACTGGCATCCTGATCCTCTTCCACGCAGTTTTCACACTATAATTGAACCAACAGGCAAAGGTGTTATGACATATGGAAGCATGAGGGGAAGAGAGCATGTGTGAGGCTTTTAGCTCCAACATGAGCTATTCCGGGTTCTCTCCGGCTGTTTTTGCTGAGTCCTCACTCCCACCCTCTGGAGGTGAGAGCCAATAACTGAGAGAGGGAGATAAAGGGAATGAAAACAAACCAGGCAGCAATAATTCTCTTACATAATCTACTGCTGCTGCTGCATGACACGTTTGGTCACGCTCCCCATCACTACTCACAAAGAGGTGTGTGCAGTGTGTAGATTGAGTGAAAGACAGAGAGAGGTAGTGCTGACAGTCGTCTTCTGTCCTACCAGTGGATGAGCGGAGGGGAATGTTTATTGATTGAATAGCTGTCACTTTTAATCATGTCTCTATTCAATCAATGCATGGAGCCAAGGGACATTTACCCACTCTGATTACTCATGTCTTCTTTTATGGCTCAACTTTCTTATGCACTCACCAATGTGCAGTCATATGTCTTATCCATCTTTTAAAGAGCAGGTTCATTTTAAGATACACAATGTCAAGTTTGTAAAAACCCCAGTGGATGTTCAAATACTTAACTCTGTTTCCAAAAAAACACTGTTTTAAGTGAAGAAATTGGTCTACCATGGGTGCGCCAGTAACCGCATGGTTGTCAGGTCAAAACCCTGTTTCTCTATGTCCCTGTGTGCCTGAGAAGACACCTGATCCCTGTCACCTTTTACGGGAGCACCATGCTACTCAAACTGTGTTTAATGCAGAGAATCATTTCCCTATGGGAATTGATAAAGCATCATTCTTCTTCTTCTAAAGACACATTTCCCAATACTTAGGTGACTTTTTCAAAACTCCTCACACAGTTCTCCAAACCAACATTCAGCACATCACGTCAGTTCATTTCACTTTCAAAATGCACTAAAACAACCAAATCACTTCATACATGTCTCAAATCAACTCATTCTTACAGAACACTAAGGCTACGGTCACACTGCAGGCTGAAACGACCCAATTCCAATTTTTTCGCCCCTATGCAATCTGCATCTGATGTTTTCATGACAGTCTGAACGATACAGAACCGATCTTTTCAAATGCGACCCAGGCCACTTGGGTATGTGGACCCAATTCCGATACGTATCCAATGTTTTTAAATGCGACTTCAGTCTGAACGGCCGGGTCGCATATATCCGACCTGCACGTCATTGATACTCGACAAACGCCATAATTCCGTGACAGAGTTAATCGAAGGCGCTCACAAACAAGCAACTAACATGAGTATCCCGCGACTCCGCGCCGGCACATTTCTTGTACCGACGTTGCTACCACTGCTCCACAAAACGCCAGAGCTAAAGACCTCGCTCTCCTCCGTTTTCATTTTTTTCTTAAAACGAGAAGATTGTAACTACTGGTTCCAATGGCAAAATAACTTCAATATGTTTAATATCACCAGAGAATGTCTAATATGCCCGTAGACGCGCTCTAATATCACTCCACTGTTGACATCCATGTTTAGCTAACAAGTGACGTCATTGACCGTTGAGTACTCTTCTGCGCATGCGGGTCACTTCTGGGTCATTTCACATTCACACAGGAGATCACATCTAGAGATCGCATTTAATTACAAATGTAAACGGCCTTGCAAAAAAATCTGATTTTTTCAAAAAGTCGGAATTGAGCATTAAGCCCTGCAGGTTCAAGCACTATAAAAATGCAGCAGGTAAGTTCACCTGCCTACAACCAAAATGGAAAGAGTCAGAAGAAGAGATCTGTCTACAGTTACAGTAATCAGCTGCTAATTGTATGCACAATATCAGCACATGTGATACCCCTTCCTGTGACATTGTACACTAAGTTACATGTATTCTTCTCTACGTAGGATTAAGGGTCAGGAACGACAAGGAGGAAAGGGGCCCATATTCACGCAAGAAAAAGAGAGAGCGATAATAAACATGGTTTTGGCCAATCATGCTATCAGGCTCAGAGAACTACAAGCAAACATTATCGGCGACCATGCCATTTTCAATTATGTCCATCAGGTCTCTCTGTCAACACTGGCATGCATCCTGAAAAGAATCGGGTTCAAATGAAACAGATTATTTTTGGGTTGTTGTTTACTGTAATTGTAACCTGTACTGGATACAGTATTTTATGTTTGTCTGTTGTTTGCTGAGCTAAGTTTTATGCACACTGCTGTTGTAGCATGACAACTGGGACATGTTTTGTTGTGATTCTCCATGTTGATTGATTTGGGTATATGGAGAGAAATAAATTATATTTTCCTCAGTCTGCAGCATTGGTCGGGTTTGAACTATGGTATAGTTGCACTTTCTGTGTACTTCATTTACAGTACTCTAATCACTGAGAATTAGACTTGCTAAAAGTGTTTTAGGGTAGCAACAGCAGTGTGTAACTGGTTCAAAATGATTGAAGTCATATCAAATGTGTGTGTTTCGTCAACAAAATATTGTTTTTATAAAGTTGTATGTAGTTTTGAACAAAGTATTCCATTTTGCAAATGATCTGAAGTGCTACTTTGGTGTAGGGTTGTGTTAATTGTGTGTAGTGTTTTGACAAACCGGGCCCTGTTTTCAAAATTGTGCTTAAGCAATTGAAAAAAACAGTTTTGAAAACAGTATGTAAGCCTGTGCAAATTGGCCTGTAGGTACACAGAGTTTTGGCGGTTGTGTCGAAGTGAGAAAAGAATGAATGTAATTTGAAAGCTGTAGTCATTGAATTAATTTTGTGCGAAAGCAATGATAATTGATCCACAGTTTAGTCCATTTATACTTGTGTTGTCACGGTGTGAAGAGTTTTGAAAAAGTGACCTAAGTATTGGAAAAGGTGTCCTAGCGACTGTAAAAAACAGTAAGCGCAATGACGAAGGGTGGAAATTTGGAGCATTTATTAAACTGCCTTTAAAGCAGCAACTCCGAATTAAATCAGACTGCAGGCCAACACCGAAACTAGAGCTCCGTACTGAGAGGAAGAAAGGTTTTCTGATTTTCAATGAGGAGAATTATGTCAGTGAGTGGCTAGACAGAGCGTACAACTTAATGGCTTTTGATTGAGTGTGAATGATTTTGCATCTTTCCAATATCAAATGTGTGCTGTGCTGTGCTTTAGGTAGCTGGTTGTGCTTTTTGGAGGGTGGTTGCATACATTAATGAGATGTTTAAGATGACTGTGTGTGTGTGTGAGTGACTGAGGAAGAGCGAGAGAGTGCGCTGGTACTCAAACTGTCAGTTAGATTAAAAGCGTGTGTAAGTCCTTGTAAAATGATGCTGGGCGCTGTAATAATTCACCCGACTACATGAAATAGCAACAAACTTTCTGCCCCCACGCCATGCCACTGATAGATGAGAAATCTAAACTAGAAAATAAAACATTTCCCCCCCTTACCTGTATGGCCTTTTATCAGTCTAAGTTGTTTTGCCTACTGTTGGAGATACCATATGTAGAGAACTCAGTCTTTTATACATGCCACTCCAGAAAGCCCATACCGGAACAAAGTCAGTCGTCCAACTGTTTAGTTAAATCAACCTCATAGGATGTAAAGAAATCAAGTGAACTCACAACTTCCACAAACCACAAATTTGGGTCTATAAAGGACCGTCTATGGTTGTTGTCCAAAAGTTCTGATTCCTTGATATTTCAGATTCATGACAACGTCCAAAGGAGTAAAAGTTCTCTTTAATTCTGTGGATCTTCAGACTCACCAACTGAGTCCTAAGACCCTCACATCGGCATAGGAAAAACTCTCCAAAAAATGAAAAAAGTTTGGTTGCTTTGGTTTCTTTCTAATAAAAGAAAGAAACCAAACAGTACCACACAGTTAACTCTGAAATCAAAACCCTTGAAATAATAATGGAATGCATACTCTGGTAAAAAGTTCAGAGCATCATTAGCCTCGTAGCTCTCTCATTAACACTCAACACATGAACAACATCTGAAAACATCAGACCAAACAAAACAACATGGACTAATTTTACATCCAACAATACATTTTCTGAATTATGCGTAGACACTTAAATGTATATTTTTCTGTTCTGTACAGAGATGACATACAAAATGTGTTTATTCACAGAAAACATCTACCGCTCCACAGGACGGTCACATGCAAAGAACAAACTTCAAAGAAACGTCATCAGCGGTGCAATCCCTGCAGGCAATAGGCTCAACCTTTTACATCTTATTATATTGATTTAATAAAATATAATCGCAGAATAAGAAATGAAGGCTCTGAATCAAGTATGTCTTTTGTCTGTTTATTTCCATGCAAGGGAAATAAGGTCGCAACAGGTACGTGCTCCGCAGACTGTCATGAACTCTCTCTGTCCTTGATCAAGCCAAGACGTTGTTATACTTTAGTTCAGTCACAGGTGACGTCAACAGGAGAACATGCTATTCGTGTGAGGCACATCAGTTAGTTACAGGTCACGTCAACAGAACAAACTTGATCAGTCTCTATCGCCAGGTCACCGGGAACATACTATCAGAATGTTATACGTCAGTTCTTATCCCATGGCCTCGCCATTTCAGCACTTGCAATTTAGTTTTTTTTTTATTGTTTTCACGCAATTTTGAACACCGGGTTTATTTTCTTCAAAATATTATAATTATCCAAACACCACACTCAATTTGCAAAATGACACACTTCAGTGAAAACATACACATATTTGTGAAAATGCTATTAGTTTTCATTTAACCAACACAGTCCTCAATGATCAGACACTATTGCAGCCAGTTTCACACTGCTGTGATAAATAAAAAACACATTTGTAAAAAAAAACTTAGGAAATAGATTTTTGGTCAGATGTTATGTAAGGGATAATTTAGATGAAAAAAAAGTGACAAACCCACAATATTCTTCGTGATTAGTTTGAGATATAGGGAGAATGTACACAAATAGGCCTACTATAAACTTATCAAGCACTACACAACACTGATGCTGCAGACTGAATATTTCAAGTATTTATTTCAATACTTACAGTATTTCTTACTATAATCAGAAATCAACCAACAATGAAATCAATGAAACAAATAAAATCTATAGACAAATAAAAATTACTGCATGAAGTTACATACACTTTGACTAAAAAAAATAACAGTGAAAGCAACAAGAATACTGTAACTATTTATGATCTCTCCGTCTGGCTGGATCAGGCCATAAGATTTCATCCACATCACAGGCTATGTCTTCATTGGCAAGGCACCGTTGGAAGACTCTCCTTGTGTGACAAATCCACCCCTGAACAGAAGCTGCTTTGATATCATCACAGGCCTGCTCCATGGCCTGAATGAGGGGCAAACGGTCACAGGGCCGCAGGTCATATACCTTCCACCTCCATGCTGAAAAAAACTTTTCTATTGGATTCAGGAAGGGGGAGTATGGGGGAAGGTATAAGACTTCAAATTCAGGGTGCTCATGGAACCAATTCTGGACCAGAGCAGCCCGATGGAATGAGACATTGTCCCAAACGACAATGTACCGCATCCGGTCCACTTGGTTTAATGCTGTCACAATCTCGTGCAATCTGTCAAGAAATGCAAGTATTAGATTTTCATTATAGGCTCCCAGATTTGCATGGTGGTGGAGGACCCCATTTTGTGTAATAGCAGCACAAAGGGTGATGTTACCCCCTCGCTGCCCTGGCACATTGGTGATTGCCCTGTGTCCAATTACATTTCTCCCTCTTCTTGTTTTCGCAAGGTTAAATCGAGCCTCATCCATATATATAAATTCATGTTGAATTTCTGCAGCATCCATTTGCAAGCCTCTCTGAAACACAGTAAAAGACAATATGATGCTATTCAATATCTATTGCACAGTATTTTGTTGTGCCAGAACATTATGAGCAGTGCACAATACCACACCATAGTAAGATGAACAGTACATACCTCCACATACTCATTGAGCAGATGTTTCACATCACATTGAATTTCTGTCAAATGGTACAGTTGCTTCATGTATTTTTGATTTTTCTGTAGGATTCGACCCAATGTTGAGAGAGAGACTCGTTGGATGTTATTGAAAATATGGTCATCATTGATGATATTGGCTTGGATTTCTCGCAGCCTGATACAATTATTGATCAAAACCATGTTCACAATGGCGGCCTCTTGTGCACGAGTGAACATAGGGCCCCTTCCAACTTGGTGTCCTTGACCCTCAATCCTATGTGAAAAAAAATATATAAAAAAATACACATGCAGCCTACTGTGAAATGTCACAGTAAACAATATTGATGATAAGTACAGCAAGCTTAAGTTTCAATGTACTGTGTGGTTAGCTTACCTGTTTTCTCGAGGAAATGTCCAAATCACTGACGCAACAATATTTCTGATATTTGGTTGAACTCTTTGTCCAGCTTCCATCAGTGTCAGTCCATGGTTGATAACATGGTCAATTAATGATGCACGGATTTCTTGAGTCAAATTTGGTCCTCGTCTTGTTCGTTCAGGTTCTATTAACTCTTCAAGTCATTCTCTACCTCTTCCTCTACGTGGGCCTCCTCCTACCTCCTTCTCCTCTTCCTCTACGTGGGCCTCCACCTCCTTCTCCTCTTCCTCTACGTGAGCCTCCTCCTCCACCTCCTCCTCTTCCTCTACCTGGGCCTTCTCCTCTTCCTCTAACTGGGCCTCCTCCTCCACCTCCTTCATCATCTCCTCTTTGAGCTCCCCCTCTCATTCTCACTCCTCTTCTTGTAGCTCCTTCCATTGTTGTTAAAGACAGGTGAACTCACCTGCTGCCTTTTATAGCACACCTGATTGCTGCATTTTCAAATGAGCACATTTGTGCTTCCACACCTGGTGGATGTGTTCAT
This sequence comes from Apeltes quadracus, assembly GCA_021346845.1. Lineage (NCBI taxonomy): Eukaryota > Metazoa > Chordata > Actinopteri > Perciformes > Gasterosteidae > Apeltes > Apeltes quadracus. The sequence continues at coordinate 2,286,241 of CM037934.1, read as the reverse complement.
CCAGTTTGCTCATTAGTGTGGTCATTGGCAATCCGGGGCTTTGTAATGACAAGGAAGTAACCTCACAATCCTTATCTGTGTCTAAGGTGAGAAAATGTGTGTAGAGTTTTACAAATCACTGTGTGTAATGTTTTGCAAAAAGAGTGAAGCAGACATTGTGTGTAATGTTGTGCAAAGCTGTGGAGGTGTTTTGCTCATTGGAGTAGAAAAGTGGAAATTTTTATTTTAGTGTGTACACAATCGTAACAATCGTAAAAAACTAATGAACTGGTTATACAATGAAGCATTAGAAAAAGAGCTACATATATTTTTGCCATTACACATATGTGGCAATAAATGGCTCCTGATTGTGATCCTGCGTGAGGTGGATCCAGAAAGGTCGCTCTCGCTCTATCACCTACACCTCCTCAGGTAATACCTTAACACCTCCTTTGGCCACTGTAGAGCGGCATCTACACGCTGAAATGCTACAAAGTAGCGGTCTACTTCGGTCTCCCTGAACAGCGACGCCACACAAACTGACCAATCAGCACCCAATCTAGCCACCCCAGTCCGCCTACACCACACCGTACATACCAATCACTGACCACTTTCTGTGAGAAGGAGAGGGCTGGATGGACCAAAGCAAAAAAATAAAAATGTCCCGAATACTAACCACCCCAATAGGTACTCTTCCTGGCACACGGTCAAGGCGCCCTAACCAAACTTACAGCTGGTGGTCCGCCCAGGTCTAACTGGTGTTTCTAGACAGAGAAGTAATACCTACGGGTGATTTATACCCCGGGGTACCTCTACTATCTACTACTCCCCAACTCCCTGTGAACAAAAGAGAAAACAAATTATAATGATTCACAAACAAACAAAAATGGAACACAAGCTATATAATAAGCTTATATAATACAAAATAGGTTGAACTATTTCAATGTGTTTGCCGCACACAAGGTCCAAACCGAACCAACTTGACTTGAACAAGAGCACCGTCAGAACCCAACAGGGGAGAGCCACCCCGAGCTGGTCCACAACTAGGCTTTTCAAAGACCCCAGCCAGCTGCAACCACTGACGAGTGGGTGGAGCTCCAGGTCCCAATCAGCCACCGGAACAGCCATGGATGACACCCCACCTGGAAAAAAAACACACCCACACACAAACCACAAGCAAGCCCCTAACAAGAAGGATTTAACAAACGAACCCAGAACACAGGGGACGTAACACCATGCACAAACCATATTCTTACCCGCGATGCCTCCACCAATGCGTGTGGCCAGGCTGTCCACAGCTCCAATACTCCTTCCCTGGCGCTTGAGAACCTCCCTGTGGGTCAGGAAGGGCGCCGGGGTTCGCTGCGTTTCGTAGGTCGCGGGCCAGGGGAACCGGTGCCCGCCGTGGTACGGGTCGCCCTGCTGTCAGCTCCACCCCCGGAGTGCTGCTGCTGGTCGGTTCGAGGGCGGCGCGTCCCCCTGGTCCCTCTGCCCGCTGGGGTGCACCGCCAGGTGGTCCTCTGCCAGGGTGATGGCCGCTTCCAGTGTTGGTGGCGGTGGTACCGGACCCACGCTGCCGTCCCGGCCGGGAGACCCTCCACAAACTGCTCCAGAACCACCTTTTCCATTACGGCCTGCACACCTCCCGCCCCGTTCGGCAGCAGCCACCTGGCGGCGGCGTCCTTGAGACGCACGGTCTATCCGCCGGTCTAAACCCTGCTCGCGCTGGCTGGCCGCCAGCTTGCCGATCATCTGGTCCAGCGCCATGATTGGTTGGGCCAGTATCCCCTGCTGATGCTCCTCGTCTTCCATCTTCCGTTCCCCGCCAAGTTGGCAGCCACTGTAGAACGCGGGGGCTCCGGAAGGATGCATGGTACACAGAGTACACTGATTCATTACTTGAGTAAAAGTACGACAGTCAGATGTCTACTTAAGTAAGAGTACATGAGTACATTTTCTAAATATTGCATTGCTACTGCCACAGAACTTAAATTTATGTACAGAAACGTCCTACATGGAAAAATGTTAATACCATGGAGAATGTTAGTCTTTTACCATGTTGTTTTATTTAACATTTATCACTTGCCCACAAGGCAATAGCACAATGGCAACGCTCTAACAAACCTCTGCTAGAGTTTTAATGGATTTTTTGTACCCACATTTTAACCTGTCTTAAACAGAACATCATAGCAAATGCTCAGCTTACATTGTGTAATATCAGAAGAAAAAAAAAATCAGCTAACAATTCTGTGTACATGTGAGTTTCTGTTTTTTCATCACTCAAGTCAATAAACCGAAACCAGCAAAGAAGGCAATATAGCAATGTCCTCTGAATCTGACCGTGTTACACGCGGAGCATAGAGCAAAGAAGAGAAAATAATGATGATAAAGATAATCAGCTGTGTTTAGGTCAGCGTAGAAAGAAGAGGGAAACAACAAAATTTCCGAGGTTTCCAAGATTTTTCTTTCCTTTTTATTTTGGAAGTAGAAACGGGTACTCACGGTTATGGATAGAAATGTTGCGGAGTAAAGAGTACCATATTTGCCTCTCAAATATACTTGAGTAAAGTCATGAGTACTCCCCAAAAATGATACTCGAGTAAAGTGCAGATCACTCAAAATTGTACTCAAGTACTGTACTCAAGTAAATGTACTCCGTTACTGTCCGGCTCTGACGGTACACAAAGGTGGCGGCGTAAACATGCTTTATTTATTTACACTTCTCGATATTACACAGGGACATCTATTCATTGCCGGCATCCAGCTTGCTCGTCTCTCCCTGCTCATGCTCGCGTTTCTGTTTTAAGGAAAAGCACACACACACACGTCACACACAATGATTATCTCCGCCAGCTGACGCTCATTGCTTTCACCTGGCACCGTTCCCCGAGCCACTCCCCCTCTCTCTGCTGCAGCCGAGCCAAAACCACGCCAGCCACCACAGCTGTATTTGATCTGCGTAGTTAAAACTGTTGCGCTCCACTATAGTGTAAAACAGAGGCTAACTTTTGATTGGCAATTAATGAATGAGTATTAATTATAAAGTTTGCGCATTAGTCCCTGTTAACTCAGGGTGGTGCCCCATTACTTATTAATTTTTTTAATGATCTTAGTGATTATTAAGAATTATATTGAATTATTATGATTTATTTTCACACCAGCTATTAACCAGACATGCCCCTACACGGAGCCCAACAGCTGGCAGTGATTAAGGTAGTGGTGTTTTTGAGCTAACAAGAAAAACTCAACGCACACGGCATTGACATGAAAGGCATCTCTTGTTGAATAATTCCAGGTCAAAGAATAATTTGAGCGACACCGTGCTCACCATAAAAATAGATTGTCACTTTCCGTCTTTTTTAATTTCTCTTTTTAATACTCCTCTTAACTCCCTCTCTTTGGTTATTTCCATAATCCAGCTCATAATTTCTTCTGTGGTTAAGGTGTAGAAGTAGTCAAGTCAGAAAGATGTCCTTGAATTCTTTATGGGACCAACATCCGCCTCTGACTTCATTTCCACATTACCACCGCAGGAGTCAAAAAGCTTTTATAAACAGTACAGCTTCACTTTTTATTTTGCACAATTCTAAATAGCATCACAGCTGTTGGCAAGTGGTTGCTTCCCTTTTAAAGCAATATACCTTTGATGTCAGACTCAGGGCCCACCGGATGACTTTGCTATTGTGGAAATTGCAGAAAGACATAAATTGCATTTCTATAAAAGCAGCTGCTATTACTAATCGGTTCACTCTGGGTTGCACTCTGAGTCTAGATCGGGGGGACCAGGTCCATGGCCAAGGCAGTGCCGATAAATCGCCTGGCATTGGAAAAAAAAAATCTGTTGGAGCTAACGTGGAAACCTTGTTAGTGCCAATTAGAGATACTTGGTACTAACAGATGTGTGGACACCCTTTTCGATCCCAGCGTCACTCCAGGCATCAGCGATCGCTTTAAAATGACACTGTGAGCCCACCCCCACTCCGCGTCGACCTAACCCGTGCCTATGATTTTACTGGTCTGACCCACTTGAGATCAAAGTGGACAGTATGTGGCCCTTTACCTACAATGAGTTTGACACCTCTGCAATATATTTGCAGTCAAATAGATTACAGTAAAAGCATTTTGATATTATGTCTCTGTCAGCAAACAGAGCAAATAAACACCTGTCCAGCAACTCCAACGTGTACATTTTTGGCATATTCTATCCCATTGTGCGTGTTGTTTCAGACAGTGAAAATGAATGTTTGATCCAGCTTTAGATTTACAGATAGAAAATGCTGCCTGGACAAATCAAGTCTTCTGTTGAGACGGAGAGACGGAGAGACAAATTATTCTCCTGCTGGAGAAACAAAAGATGCACTGAGAGCAGTGTTTCCTGCCTGCCAGCCATTTTGTTGTTTGGGCTCACACCAGGACAATCATGGCTTACAGACCCTTATCCGTTTCCATGGGGACAGAAAAGCCATTTTTGCCATTACTGAGATTAGAGTCTTATCTGCCTTTTCCTCTATTTTGGAATAGATTATGCTGACTCCTATCTGGTGGCCTGCTGCTGGCACTCCAACAGCTGTAATCATAGACACAATATCTACCTCTCATATCACAACCGATAAAACTACTGTCAAACTTCCAAAGCTGAACTGTGTGCCATTATTTCGGCAGAATGCTAGTTTAAAGTGGGCGAATGGAGGATTGATAGCTGCTATGCATGCAAATTAAAACTAGAATACTCAAAACGGGGGAAGTTAAATATAAAGAATGTCCATTCCAGCTGTCTCCTAACAGAAAATCCCTTCTCCTCTATTGCCTAGGGAGTCTCTATTTCCTGCAAAACATTTTGGCTAATAGTGTAAATGGTTTTGTCCAGTGCATATAATATATATATATATATATATATATATATATCTCATATTAACCTCTGACATCAGCAAAACATACAGCTTACTTTGTGCCTCAACAATAAGAGCATGTGAAGCGGGGTATTGGTTTTCTTTTCTGTAACAGTAAGTGTGGGTCCTCAGAGCTGGAAATAGCTTGAGTTGACAGAATAAACATATGGTATAGTGCCAGAGAGGGGTATGTTTGTCAAACGTCTGTGACACCTACTTATCAAAACCAATGGAAATGTAACATATGGGTAAACATTGCATGAACTGTTATTAGGAATGTAGTTGTTAATTTAACCAATACGGTATGAGAGGCTGTACTATATTGTCAGTTCGGGGGTGTTGTTAGGCCCGACGCATGGAGGCCAGAAACCCTGGAACTGTTACATGCTTCAAGTACCCAATTGCTTTTGTAATACGGTTACCAGCTAAATGATTAGTAAATAACTGTCTTTCAGCACAAAATAATATTTGCCACCAAACGTTGTGTATTGCATTTCATTGCAGTAGTAAAAATGGTGCCCGGAAGCGGATACCACGTGTGTTCCTCACATAGTTAAACCTCTGTCTGTAGGTAACTCTATACAGTGGTATGAAAAAGTTTGGGCACCCCTGATCATTTTCAAGATTTTCCTTTACGTATCATTGGTTGTTCGGAACAGCAATTTCAATTAAATATATCATATAGCAGACAAACACATTGATATTTAAGTAGTGAAATAAAGTTTATAGGATTTACAGAAAGTGTGCAATAATTACTTAAACAAAAGTAATGTTCTCCTCTTCATAGAGCTGATTTATGTTTGGTGTGGACTGGTGTTTTTTCTGTGCCCGCACATGTTGAGGAAACTGAAAAGTATTCAACCAGTTTACCCTGATTCCAATGCAGCGTGGATTACTTACAGCAGAAGCCTTTTCATGTATTCCCAGTCCTCTCCTTCATCAGCCAGTATAGAGGGGCAAGTTTCTTATTAAAAATGTTTCCAAACTTGGCTTTGTAAGTGTGGAGAAAATATATGAGGAAAGTTAATGTGATTTTGCTGGAGCAGATTGAAATGTCTTTCATGGTCATATTCCTAATATTAGTCCAGAGCTAAGCCTTAATATGTGTTTCTTTTGTGCTTAACCTCATAATGTCAAGAGACCCATAGTCACTTCTGCTGTGGATATTCTCTTCCACTGGCAGAGAAGTTAGCTTCTCTTCTCAACTAAAGCCGAGTGAAAAGTGCTGTAACGTGGTAAGGAGGAGCATGAGTGTGAAAATGGACATTCTGGGGATATTTGATTGTACTCCGGCAGCGTCAAAAACCCCATGCAACGCAACAATTTTAGAAAGCTATCATGTCTACAAACAAACAGACTGCATTCAATGACCTTGCAGATGAACAGTCCTGGCTTTCAGCTGAATATAAATATGATCTGCATAATCCACATTCAATTTCAATGACCATGTTGCAACAACATGGAGGTAATGCTGTTTGAAGCTCTTGTTTTGTCTAATTCCTGACTTTCCTACCAAATACCATGCAAGTCCTTATCTTTCTCTACTAAATCTTTCTGTATGCAGATCCAGTTCTTGACTCTCCTCACGTCACTCTCCCATACTCTCTCTCATTTGCTGCATCCCTGTGTTAACGGGAAGAATATAAAAGTTCTGAGGGAAATAACTGCACTCCGGCGGCAGGGTGAGAGTACTGGGGCTGTTGGTGAGGGAGTCCTCCTTTTCCCTCTTTCTGTCTCTTCCTAGTCCAGGAGACTCAGTTTCCTTACAGCCCTGTCTTAAACAGATTTGACACACAGATGAAGGAGGGTGAAGAAGACCGTGGGGGGAGGCAGGGATGCTCGACCAAGAGAACTTCGTGGGCAACACAGAAAGTCTGATGTAAAATGTAAACATCTTGACCATGCAACCCCCAAGATGTACCTTTTAATATTGGCTAAATGTTTCTAGCAGAAAGCTGTAATCACTTTAATTAGAGAAACGTATTTATGTGATGTCGAACAGCGCTGTCTGCCAACCACAAATCTTCAATGAAGCTACATGATGTTTACCTAGAAAGACATATTCAAACCCAAGGGTCTTTGTTTTTTAGCTTTACCCAATTGAAATCTTTATTCTTTTCCCAAATTCAGGTGGAATCAAGAGGATTTCAAGTCTGATTGCACTCAAAGTGGTTTGGACTGGCCTACCGTGGGGGAGAGTGAGGATGAACAAATGTTTTTGACCTAGTTATTTGTCTCTGTCAGGTATCATCATGTCGTTTAACTGACGCTTGTATCCAATAGGTGCATTTCAACCATGGATACAAACTCAAAGAACAAGAAAGTGCCATTTCATCAAATAAGCCGATGTACAACTTGTTATAGATAAGAGCCTGTGGTGGCGGGTGTGGTTCGGCTCAGCTCTAGAGGGGAGTGAGGGAGAGTGGCTCGGGGAACGGTGCCAGGTGGAGGCAATTGGGCCTCAGTTGGGGGGGGGGGGGGGGATTTGATAATCATGTCTGCCTCTATTTAAACACAGGGAGGCAGCGTGAGCGTAGAATGGGGCACAAGCGAGCAGGACGCCGCCAGAGATTGTGTTTTCTATATGTTGTGCCAAATAAATATATTGTCAATCGCCAGAACATGTGTTAGTGACATCTCTCCAGAGCCCCCGCAACCCACACCTGTTACACAGCCATTACAATTTAAGTGCTGCAATTTGTTAGTGTTTTTAGTCAAGGTAGAGTCGTAAGAGGTGTGTCTTTAGTTTTCGGAGAAAGATGTAGAGCTCTCTGCGGTCCTGATGTCATCAGAGAGTTTCTTCCACCATTTCGGAACAAGGGCAGCAAGAAGTTGTGATATTGTCGAGTGTTTTGCTCTCAGTGACGGAGGAACAGGCAGTTTGGCAGAGCGAACAGGCAGTTTTGGCAGAGCGGAGTGCGCGGGTTGGGATATAGAAGTGGTTCTCAATCGGTGGGGGGCGCGGACACCGGGAATTATTATTATTATTATTAGACCAAAGGTACGGTTCCCATTGATCTTATGATATACGTGTTGATATAAATAAACGAACCATCAACGGCGAAATATAAGCCTCTTAACGAGAGCGGTGTGAGAGACCTCCAGCTTACAGCGAGGTCTCTGCGTAAGTCTGTCCGCCCGACGAGCTCAGCTGGCCGTTGCATCGCTTCATGGAGCTTCTCAAGTCCGATAATGAAATCATCCTTTATTTCGCTCTCCAGTACCTCTTCCCCTGGCACTTCTGCCTGCACTCACTCAGGAACAACGTACAATTGCTTTTTTGATGCGTGTTTAGCTCCATGTGAAATGTCTGCACTTTTGTACGTCGCTCCGGATAAGAGCGTCTGCTAAATGCGTGAAATGTAAAATAAAAACCTGAAGCAAATAGTAATCACTTCCTAAAATGTTTTCAGAAGTGAGTTTAGTGATTCATAAAATGGCGGAAAATGTTTTGTGATGTTTGGAAACTCGAAAGCTTGTTTCACTCTGCAGTTACTGTTCTCAACGAGCAGCGGGTGCAGCCGTGAGCTCTTCCCCACCCAAAAGCACTCACAGGCGGTCAGTCTCTCAGTAGCCTCGCGCAGCAGTCAGGACACTCACACCACTGCGCGTACAGGCTGCAAATGAATCGCACATGCGCATGGCTGCTGGCCTGATAATAACGATGATGATTATGATGATAATAATAATATAAACAATAAAGCATGTAACCTTATAATTATATAGTAATAGCCTATCTATGTATGCAAGGTGTAGTGGGGGTGGCACCGGGAAGGGAGACCCCGATTACTATGAACCAGCTTTGGGGGGGGCCCAGCTTGCAAAAGGTTGAGAACCCTTGGGATATAGGGTTTGCCCATGTCCTGGATGTAGACTCGACCTAATCGATTCACAGCATTGTACGTGAGCACCAATGTTTTGAACTGGATGCGGGCAGGCACTGGTAGTCAATGAAGAGAGCGGAGGAGTGGAGTAGTGTGGGAACATTTCTGAAGGTTAAGGACTAGTCAGGCTGCTGCATTCTGGATGAGCTGCAGCAGGGAGACTAGCCAGTAGTAGCCAATAGTTAAGGCGGGAGATGACAAGAGCCTGAGCCACCTTCTGTGTGAGAAGGGGTCGTATTCTTCTGATGTTGTAGAGTGTGAATATACAGGATCGTGTTGTCGCTGTAATGTTTGGAGTCAGGGAGAGTTGGCTCTCAGGCGTCACACAGAGAATCTTAGCAGTCAAAGTCGGCATTAACCCGGAGTTGCCAAAGTTGACAGTAAGGTCCAGGCTAGAAGAGTTTTTTTTCCGGAAAGAAAAGTAGTTCAGTCTTGTCGGGGTTGATTTTTAGATGGTGAGTCGACATTCACCGGGAGATGTCAGTCAGACAGGCACCAGGCAGACACTGGAGGCATGTTTTACACCATGTTCAATTATGTGTTAACACAACCAAGTACACTTGACGTTATTGGCAATGCATGAAATGAAAAGTCAGGGGACTACCTAATCTTGTTTATCCTGGGGGGGAACGTATCCATCCATTCAATAAATGTTGAAATATTTAACTTTGAACCACCAGACCAACATCATCCTTGAAGGTATATTGGTGTCTTTATTAAGGAAACAAAAAAATATTTTGAGATGAAGTTTGTAAGCAAACATATATAAACTGAGAAAAAAAATGGTTAATTTTGGGCTGCAAAACAAAAAAGGTGCTCTAAAAAATAACTTTTCCAATTTGAGTTTCAACGTAATGGGCGAGGTATACTCTGCTGAATGAGGCAGGTGAGCCAGGAGTTACTATTGGTGGGCTTGTCTTGGTGCTCGGTAGATGCTTCCATTATCGTTAAACACTGATGGAAGGTTACTGTTAGCAGATAGCGGATTTCTCGGTATGTGACGTCTGGTGGTGCAGGTCCAAATGGGAGGCTTGTTAGTCGACAGGCAATGTCAATCTGGGGCAGACAGAAAAGCATAATAGATAATAAGATAATCTCAGGACAAACATGGGTCACAGGCAAGGGCTGGGGCAGGCGGCAGGCAGAATCAGAAGACGACATAGGCAATCCAAAGATCGGTAACAGATCAGCAAACACAAGGGAAAACGCTCAGAAATTATAAGCCGTGGCAATACAGTACTTCGCGGTGAGCTGAGTGAGTGCAATCAGTCCAAGGTGAGAGGCATGATGGGATGTTGAGTTTCCGATGGTTAGTATTCTGGTGAATGTGTTGTGCGATGGTTGAGAGGAGGTGGAGCGACGGGCTGCTCCGTAACAGAGTCCCCCCCCCGCCCTGCAAACAGATCCTGAGGCGAGAAGGCAGCTAGCGCCGGGGTCTTCCACGGGGTCGAGGGGCCGGTTTCTCTGGGTGTGTGGGGATTAGTATATTACCAGCGTTCTCCCACGAATGCTCCTCCGGACCGGACTGCACCCCTCCCAGTCCACCAGATATTGAAGGACGCACTGGGGCCACTAGGAGCCTCGTTTGCAGAACGTTCTCGTGGTCCGGGGTTTGGACTGTCTCCTGCGTCTGGTGTGAGAGTGCGTCAGCCTTGCCGTTCTTGGATCCCGGTCGATAAGTCACTGAATTGGAATTGGGTGAAGAATAGGGCCCATCTTGCCTGTCAGGGGTTTGAGTCTTCGTGTTCTCCTGCATCTCCTTGACGGTTTGGGGTAATCCAGGACCCCCTTGACCTTCTTCTCGTCCATGGTGACCCCCTACATGACTGAAAACGTATCCTAAGAATGATGTGCTAGTCTGATGGAACTCACAGTTCTCAGCCTTGGCGTAGAGTTGGTGTGGAATCAGGCGTTCCAGCACCAATCTGACTTGGTGGACGTGCTCCTCCAGACCAGAATATCGTCTATGTAGACAATCACCCATTTCTCTAGCATGTCGTGGAAAACTTAATTCATGAACGACTGGAACACCGAAGGACTGTTCGACAGGCTGAAAGGAATGACCAAACATCCGTAGTGCCCGGTGGTGGTGGAGAAGGCCGTCTTCCCCTCGTCTCCCTCCCGGATCGGAATAAAGTTGTAAGCTTTGCGCATATCCGGCTTGGCGGAGCTGTTCCAGGGCTGCGGGAATCAGAGGAACGGGGGGAATGTTCGGAGTATAGCGTGGAAGGACTCCCGCACTGCGTCGAGAGCGGATTACATTATCGACTTGGATGGCTAGATCAATGTACTCGTTTAGGCCCTCGTCGCGGCAGGCTAATTGAGACTGGAGCTTAGAGGTGAGTCCCTTGCGAAAGAGTATTGAGTGTGTCCTCCACCCTGTTTGTTTGTGCGGCTAAAGTGCGGAACGTAAGAGCGCACTCAGCAGTCGTGCTGCCTCCCTGCGACAGCGTTAGTCATCGTTCTCCTGTGTGGGATGTTAAAAGACGTGACGGAATTGTCGGACGAACTCTCCAAAAGGTGGCGAACAACGCCCCATCCGGTCTCGAAACCGTGGTGACCCGTGAGCAGAGAGCAGATAAATGCTATGTGGCTCGCGTCAGTGGAGTAGAGTGACTGCTGCTGGTCCACAAAGAGGGTGCACTGCAACAGGAAGCCCTTGCATTTCGTCGGATCCCCGTCGAATTTCTCAGGAAATGCCAGCAGAGGACTTATGGAGGGGTTGGCATTGAGTGGGACTGGCTGCAGCGCGACTGGTGCTGCCGGTGGTGGTGCGGCGGTAGCGTTGGGAGCAATCCCGCTCGCTACCCAAAGTTTGTGCAGCCCCTGTACCAGTCTCTCGGTAAGTGACGTCTGGTGGTGCAGGTCCAAATGGGAGGCTTGTGACGAGAGCTCCGTAGACAAATGCACGACCGTGGGTCGAATGAAAAACGAATGACTTACAGCGCAAGTCATTTTTTTTTTTTTATTCCAAATTTTGATGAGAATTCTTTTAATTATATTAACTTAAGTGAAACATTGTTTATACGCACACTGCCTGGCTCTTAGTTACAGTAGTTTGTAGGTTTTTTTCTCTTTGTCACTTTCTTGGCATAGAAATCAATAGTCTCTTCATCAGACAAATGGAAGTAGATGGGAGAAAGCTATTTCAGAAAGCCAAACAGATAGTGTAATCGGGAGGGAAGGACATTTCAGATCCAAATCTGTTACAATAAATAACAAGGGCACAGCTGATTCATAGCGCATGGCTTGATTTAGGGCTGAATAGGCATCATTCAACAAAATCCTCTCTCAAATGAATAATTAGGCCCAACTGTCACGATTGTGCGGCTTGGACGCCGACAGAAGACGCAGGAGCAGGGTTTTTCACAAACACTGGCTTTATTCCGACAGGGAAACAGGGTTCAAACTAGTGACAAGGACCGACAAACACAGGGCTTAAATACAGACGGGACGTGCAGTTGATTGGAAACAGGTGGGGACAATCAGACACTCACCAGGGGAGACAGGACAAGGCAGGAAGTGAAGTTAACCCAGGGAGACCATAAACATGAAAAATTTGAAGTAACGATGTGGGGCTTCAACACAAACAGGATCAGAATCAAAACCTTTATTTCCGTAGTATGTCAGACATACAAGGAACTTGACTTGGCGGTTGGTGCATGACAACACACGACAACGCCCCAACCGATGGACAACAAGACAACAGTGCAAGGAATAAAATATAATATTATGGGTTAGTAATCTAACCCACAGTTCAACAGGAACTATTACTATGGATATTGGAATTGATACATTGTCAATAATTTAGTTGTTATACTGCGAACCAAAAATGCGCCTGCTAGATCTTAACATATTTGACTAAAAAACAGGGGGACTTTGTTCTCTCTCTGTGCATATTGATAGAACCTGCTAAGAAGAATCAGATTCCTTTGAGCATATCTCCTATGGAATGATTACATGCAGTTATACACTGAGAGAGTTGCTGGTCTCTTAAATGATTCTTCATCTTAATATGCTCTGACACAATTGTGTTGGCGAGAGGTCCCAGCCCTCATTTTGTACAAATACAAAGGTTCAGCCTGACTTTGACTCGTAAATCAAGTGGGTTTGTTAGTCAATCTAGTTGTGTGCAATTTATGATTGATTCTGTGTTCAAAGAGCAGCAAACTTAAACAAAAGTAGCGGGAGATATCCCTTTCACAGCGCAGCAACAACGTTCAGGGAAATATGAGGAGATACTTATCCTTGAAACCCTCAAAACATAGCTTATAAAAATTGTTCCTTGATTCCTTTTCAAACCGGACGTTTTAGTAATTTACTATCTAAACTTTAGTTTGCAAATATATTAGGGATATTAGGCTGTCAGGGATTATTGGGAATTAATGAATGTTTTTTTTTTATTAATTTGTTTTAAACAACGTTGTTTTGAACACAAAACTACACACAATAGATCATCTTGGAGGCAGAACTTCACCAGGTGCAACATGTTCAACTAGCAACTCTTCCAGCTAGCGGTGCTTTAAGTCGTGCGTTTTGCCACTCACATCCTTCTATTTGACACGGGGAGAAATTCCTCCGCAGTTCTCTGCTCTATGACGCGCCTCTGTTTGTTTTACTTCCAATACAAAAAGTTTTCTCCATCTTTAGCTACAGTCTTGCTTTCTCCAATGTAACAGACTGCAGCTAGTGGACGTTTTGTTTCCATGGTCAACTTCCGGTTTAGTGGTGGTGAGTGGTGGTAAGTACGATAACTACAATCAACTATTTTGTCGCATTAATCTCGGCCACATTAAACACATAGATTAACGTGTTTATGTTGACAGCCCTTAAATATATAATACAAAAATCTGGATGAAGTAACAGCTGTCTAGTTCTTTTCTATCTTCTTCAAGAGCTGCCATTTCAGCAAGTATGCGGAGAAGGAAGATCATGGCGCATAAAACACCAAAGAGGTCGACTGAAGCCTCGTGAGGAATTCATACAGGTATAGGAAAATGGCTGCCTCGTAGACGGCATCACCCGTTCCCACTGCAGTCTGGCTGATTTGAGCGCTTCATTCTGAACTGTGCGATTTCTGAAGTCACTGCCTGGTTGCATCCTAACCGTCCCTGTATGAATGTCCATGTCCATAGCCCACAGACTAATCACCTGCTTAGACCCGGGATGCTAACCCTGTTCTCTTTACATTGACTGATCGGCCTCCTGTCTCACCGCAGCAGCTTTATTTCAAATCTGAAAGCAAACATTGGCTAGCCTGAACATTACCCTTCTCCCTTATATTTTATCTATCGCCATTATGTCTCTATCCCTCCCTCTATCGTATCAAGGAATCATCTGTCAATGCAATGATGAAATAATCAGAGCGCCCTCTCGCTAGGTAGAAGGGACTGCTGTACCTTCCATTACGACCGAGACGTGAGTGATTGCCTTGAAGATGGAAGGTAGGGAATGTGAATGAACTGATCGTTCATTCGAGGTTGGAGATGATTTCACCTGTACACCTTTGTTCAAGACTGGTAGCAGTGAGATTCCCCTCGCGTTGATGTACTACACCTAAAAAAAAAAAAACCTGAGCGTCATTGCCAGGCTTTGAAATACAATGGTGACCCTCTTCTCTAGCACACAGAGCTGTATCATACAAAGGAGGGGAAAGTGCCTGTTCTTTTACAGGGATTTCTCATGTTCCTCATGTTCTCATCTTTCTAAAAAAGACTTGCTCTTCAGCATTCCACTTTACATTGCATTGATAAGTAGGCGTTCGCTCTCTGTCTCATAATTTGAAATCATCAGTCAGGCCTTTGTCTCTGCTCCCGCAGAAAGTTAAAACATTACTAAGATGAACTATCTTTCTATTCAGCGGCGGCTGATCCATTGAGGGCAATGGGGCGAGGCCCCACCTTGAGAAAAAAAAACACAACTTGTTTATATTAAAAATACTTTAAAAATATTTTACAAATAGTCAATATTTGTGTATTTTTTGTTGAAACATGGATTATAAACCCGGTAATATCTGCGCAAAATACATGCTTTTTCTGCACGTCCTCCTCTTCCCTTTTCTGCATGTATCAGCTGTTTCAGCTTGAGCTGGGTCCCAAAGGCTGAGGGTCTAAGAAGCGGTTATGAAATTACTGATGAAGTTAATAATGAACATTGTTTCAGCGCCCCAAAATACATTGAGATTTGGGCCAGTCCTTCGCCACCCTACGCTGCGCTCTCGTCAGGGCGAGTCTTGTGCGCCCATTTAGCAACATGACATTGCCGAGCAGTATCCCTCCAACAAGACCAGACCCTAACTCGGTACATTTGCTAGACTAGAGGTGAAACAACTGGACCCAGATAAGTGTGGAATGGAATCTGACGCTGTTGTTTAGGGACGTTTAGCTAGTTAGTTAGTTTTGTGGGGGCTTTTGAGTTGGTCTTTCCTCAACAAACTAGGTTCAAAAGGTGCATCTCAAAATGTACGTATACATACATACATATAGATGTTCTAATAGATTTTATATAAATATATTTATCCTTTAATATATGCATTATATGATATAATAGTGGTAGTTATCATATTCTGCATATTGTTTTATATATACATACATTGATATACTGAATTATTTTTGCTAAGATGTCCTTATTTTGTTAAACTGTTTGAATAAATGCATGTTTGATACCCTTTTTTGCATTGTATCATACTGGGATGTTTACTGAAACTGATTGGCTGGTCCAGCCGCCACTGTTTCAATTACTAGCTTGTTTGCACACTAAATATGCTGTAACCGTGTTTGGGTTGGAACCAGGGCCTGAAGTTAACTTTTTTTGGCCACCAGCCACTTTGGCAGGTGGATTTTGAATTCAACCTGCCACAGAGGTTTTTTACTAGCCAAAATGTTTTCCTGCCTAAAATGAAGGTGAACGATTTAGAAGATGCATGAGAATGGTTCTTGAACTTTTACAGAATACAAATTAAACTCCTGTCCTGTCCTGTCACTCCTGCCAACTTAATCTCATTTATGACTAGACCTACATAATGACTTACAACTGTATCTGTTGTAAATCCTTGTGTGAGAGGCATTTTCTTGTAGACTAGAAAACAGAAATACAAACGTGTGTGAGAGATTATCTAGATTAACTATCTAGATATCTATATAATCTATCTAGATTATCAAGATAAATAATCTGGATAATCTAGATAATCAATCTTGATAATCTATCTAGATAATCTAGATAGAATCATAATCATATCATAATCTATCCAGATCATCTATCCAGATAATTGTATATTTTAACTATCCAGATAAGCTATCCAGATAATCTATCAATCTAATCTTGATAATCTAGATTCGATTATCTAGATAGGTAATCTAGATTATCTAGATAGATTATCAGGATTATCTATATAGGTAATCTAGATAATCTAGATAATCTAGATAGGTAATCCACATTGATAGATGATCAATCTAGGTAATCTAGATTATCTAGATAATCTCAATCTAGATAATCTATCTAGATAATCTATCTAGATTATCTAGAAAGATAATCTAGATAATCTAGATTATCTATCTAGATAATTCTATATTTGATCTATCCAGATTATCTGGATAGATTATCAAGATTATCTAGATAATCCAGATAATCTATCAATCTAGATGATCTATCTAGATTACCTAGATTATCTAGATAGGTAATCTATATTATCTAGATAATCTAGATAATCTAGATAGGTAATATAGATTGATAGATGATGATAATGATAATCAATCTAGGTAATCTAGATTATCTAGATAATCCAGATAATCTCAATCTAGATTATCTATCTAGATAATTCTATATTTGATCTATCCAGATTATCTGGATAGATTATCAAGATTATCTAGATAATCCAGATAATCTATCAATCTAGATAATCTAGATTATCTAGATAATCCAGATAATCTATCAATCTAGATGATCTAGATAGGTAATCTATATTATCTAGATAATCTAGATAATCTAGATAGGTAATCTAGATTGATAGATGATGATAATGATAATGATAATCAATCTAGATAATCTAGATTATCTAGATAATCCAGATAATCTATCAATCTAGATAATCTATCTAGATTATCTGGATAGATTATCAAGATTATCTAGATAATCCAGATAATCTATCAATCTAGATGATCTATCTAGATTACCTAGATTATCTAGATAGGTAATCTATATTATCTAGATAATCTAGATAATCTAGATAGGTAATATAGATTGATAGATGATGATAATGATAATGATAATCAATCTAGGTAATCTAGATTATCTAGATAATCCAGATAATCTATCAATCTAGATAATCTAGATTATCTAGATAATCCAGATAATCTAGCAATCTAGATAATCTATCTATCTATTTTTATCTGGATTATCTAGATTACCTAGATTATCTAGATAGATAATCTAGATAATCTAGATAATCCAGATAATCTATCAATCTAGATTATCTAGATTACCTAGATTATCTAGATAGGTAATCTAGATTATCTAGATAGGTAATCTAGATTGAGAGATGCTGATGATGATAATCAATCTAGATAATCTAGATTGATAGATTATCAATCTAGATTACCTAGATAGATTATCTAGATTGATAGATTATCTGGATTATCTAGATAATCTAGATAATCTTATCCAGATAATCTATCAATCTAGATAATCTATCTAGATTACCTAGATTATCTAGATAGGTAATCTAGATTAGCTAGATAATCTAGATAGGTAATCTAGATTGAGAGATGATGATAATCAATCTAGGTAATCTAGATAATCTAGATTATCTAGATAATCCAGATAATCTAGCAATCTAGATAATCTATCTAGATTACCTAGATAGATAATCTAGATTATCTATCTAGATAATTATATATTTTATCTATCCAGATTATCTATCTAGATTATCAAGATTATCTATATTATCTAGATTACCTAGATTATCAAGATTATCTAGATAGATTACCTAGATAGATAATCTAGATTATCTAGATTATCTATCTAGATAATTCTATATTTTATCTATCCAGATTATCTGGATTATCTAGATCTAGATTATCTAGATCTATCCAGATTATCTGGATAGATTATCAAGATTATCTAGATAATCCAAATAATCTATCAATCTAGATAGTCTATCTAGATTGATAGATTATCTGGATTATCTAGATAGGTAATCTAGGTAATCTAGATTACCTATCTAGATTATCTAGATAGAATCATAATCATATCATAATCTATCCAGATCATCTATCCAGATAATTGTGTATTTTAACTATCCAGATAATCTATCAATCTAATCTTGATAATCTAGATTCGATTATCTAGATAGGTAATCTAGATTATCTAGATAGATTATCAGGATTATCTATATAGGTAATCTAGATAATCTAGATTGAGATTATCTAGATTATCTAGATTATCTAGATAATTATCTAGATAATCTAGATTATCTATCTAGATAATTATATATTTTATCTATCCAGATTATCTATCTAGATTATCAAGATTACCTAGATTATCAAGATTATCTAGATAGGTATCAAGATTAGATAGATAGGTTATCTAGATAATCTTGATAATCTAGATTATTTAGATAGATTATCTAGATTATCCAGATTGATAGATTATCTAGATTATCCAGATAATCTATCAATCTAGATTACCTATTATTTAGATAATCTAGATAGGTCTAGATTATCTAGATAATCTAGATTGATAGATTATCTAGATAATCCAGATAATCTATCAATCTAGATAATCTATCTAGATTACCTAGATTATCTAGATAGATAATCTAGATTATCTTGATAGATTATCAGGATTATCTAGATAGGTAATCTATCAATCTAATCTTGATAATCTAGATTAGATAATCTAGATTATCAGGATTATCTAGATAGATAATCTAGATATTATCTAGATATATAATCTAGATTATAGTATATATCTAGATTATCTAGATTGATAGATTATCTAGATAATCTAGATTGATAGATTATCTAGATAATCCAGATAATCTATCAATCTAGATAATCTATCTGGATAATCTAGATAATCTATCTAAATAATCTAGATTATCAAGACTTATTTAGATAGGTATCAAGATTAGATAGATAGGTAATCTAGATAGATAATCTAGATCAAGATTAGATTGATTATTAAGATAATCTATCAATCTAATGTTGATCTAGATTATCTAGATAGATAGATATACACACACACACACACACACACACACATATATGCGGGCATGCTGCTTGTATTGTAACACGGATTTCTACGCGAAACTTGGTGATATTAAAAAACACATGACAACTCCTTTAAAAGGCAAAACCTTATAACAATTCCAACCAAAAGAAGCTGTGATTTATGGTTAAAAATGTGACTCTCCAAACAAGGCTGAGGCTATAATGGCATTATCAATCGCTGAGCACTGTTCCGTGATACCACAATCACAATTGAATGTAAAAGGGTATGCAAATTAGGTGATGACGTCATCTAGTGACTTCTAGTGACTTTTAGGACAGCCAATAGCTACTTTCCTTACTGAGAAGTTGGCAACACTGCACCCAACTGCAATTCATCACTGTAGTGTGATTGAAAGCTGTGATTGGTCTGCTAACTACATCCTTGCCGGAGTTTCACATTTCTGGTTTCATAGCGTAATTAAAACAAAGATATTTTACGAGAGAATGAATCCGGCTTTTGCCGGAAGAAATCCGTAAATATGACCAGTTATCCAATGCGTCATTGGCGGTCTACAAAGACGCGCGGATGGGCTGTGATTCATGGACGCCGAACTCCACAAAAGTCAGTTTTGCCGGTCGAGGGGGGGACAAAGTTGTGGAGGAAATACGGGACAAAGGCGTCCGCGAAAAGAAACGGAGAAAAGCAGCAGTGGCGAAGCACGGGGCAAAAAAGTATCCGATAAATAAATAAACAAACCAACGACTTCTACACGCAAAGACGTCACTCTCTAGGTCGTCTACGACAATAGATTAATCCTCCTGGTGTTCTGGTGGTGAATTGCTTTGCAACGCGCAAGCCTTTTTGAACCATGGATTGAAACGAGTCCGTAGACGCAGATGCATGCGCCAGCCTCCAGTCTTATTGGCTACCTGCCAACGTGGCAGGTAGATTGACAGTTTCATTGGCGGGTGCCAATTTCATGCCCTGGTTGAAACCTTACCCAGTAACAACATACTATACAGTTTTTAAAGTATATTAGGTTAGTCACTATATTTTGTGACCAACCTGTGACCAACAAATGAGCTACCGTCTAGAGACTATGCAACATAATGAAGATGCAAAACTGTAGTTTTGCAATGAGTCTCACATTAATTGTAAGATAACTGTATAAATGTGAATAAGTGTGCGTGATCTCTCATCGTGCCAGGAGTCAGGGTGTCGCTGTGCTCAGGTGGCACAGGTGTCTTGTCAGGACCTTTGCTCCTCTGGATCTAAGACGTAATACACTACTCTCAAATCAATATTTCACTTTGATATCAATACTTTTATTTCCAGTTAAACAGACATGAGGCAAATGAGCACATCACCTTTAGCATTAGATGTGCATACTAGTTCATATGTAGCCTTGTTTTTATAACAGTAAACGTATCTGGCTACCTCGGAAAGAACACCATGCTTTTCACTTGTTTTTTAGCAGCGGCCCGTAAGGGCTAGCAAGGCCCTCTCGGCTGACCTAAACATCATCAGGATGCAACTTTCATTTTGATATCATATTCCACGTGGGTTATTCTCTTCATTTCATAGCTTTCATCTTAGTTATACTGCTTCCAGCCTCAGGTCAAGTTTTGGATTGCCGGCCTTTATGTTCAAGTTTTTAATCCAATCATATTTCAGCAATCATGTGTTGCCATGTTCCAAGAACCCTTTGCAACGTTAAAGCTTAAAGTGAATAGAATAGGAATTTCAACACAGTTACCAATCAGATGTGGAGTTGGTAACACCAGGGCCAGCAAGCATGACTACAATGATGTCATGTGCATTTCTTTTGATTGAATACGGACTAGTGACAGGCAGAGCTAGAAAAGCATCGAACAAAGCAGCAGCGGCCCCAATCAGCTGATGGTGAGATGATGTAGATCACCACCTGTAGATTTCGGCCAGCTCATGAGCATTCCCTAATTTCAATGAACATAGTTAGTATGGCTAAACTACGTTACTCAAAGCTTTTTGGGGGCTAGATTTAAAGTAACGTACCTGTTTTCAAAGTCAAACCTGCACAGGGAGACGGAGGGAGAGAAAGACCCACACGGCAGCAGACATCTACCTGAGACCACACTAACATTAGCGACAAGTGTTCAGTCTGACACAGAGAGAGAGAACGAGAGGACACTTACCACCGATTGAGAGAACCAAAGAACAAGGCTTTAAGCATAGGACACTGTGATAAACAAGCAAAACCAAGCCACAGCTTTAGCAGTAGCGAGGGGCATTACCTGCGCAGACAGACACCTGACCCGGAAATGACGGATCAGTGGGGTGCGAGAAGGAGGGTCGCCCTTTAATACCACTGCCGCCCTAGTGGTCAGCAGGCGCAATTAACTGCAGCAGGACAACCTTATTTCTATACTGCTACAGTAGCATATGGTCTAAGTCACCAGAATAACCACATCTTTCATCTTATCAATACTTCTGAAACCTATGGTGAAGAGGATAAAATGAGTACTCCAAACAGTATAACTGAATAAATCACCTGAGAAAGTCTGATGAGATATAGTGGCTTCCAGTATTGGCGGGTATGTAAAATAAATTGGTTACAAAATGTTTTGGCAAACATTTGAAATTTGAGGTGAGACTGATTGATCTCATAGCAGGATTTTCTCTCATGGTGAGATAAACTATTCAAGCTGTTGGGTATGTGGTTGGAAAAAACTCAAGTTCCCTGCAGTGCAATGAGTGTGCTATCTGTCTCTTTCTCCATGCAGACTTGTATAGGTGTTCAGACTAGTCAGGATAACCAGGCCTGACAGGTGCTTCTCCTCATTATTCAAATAGATTCACACCCTCGAGAGAGGGAGAAGTGCCTGGATGTGTCATTCTCTATAGTTTGCGCCGGGAACACTATACAGCCACTAAACTATGCAGTATAGTCTTTGCACAGACCCTACCGTGGGCATTATTGGTTACGTTACACTGACATTTATAATAAAATATTGCCCTTCTTTTATTTGTGCGGCATCAAATTTTACCCGACAGCCGGAACTTGATCTAAATATCACATCCATCCTGTTTAGCACCAAAGCAGCGGATCTCCCGCACAAGAGCTCCCGGGCAAGGGGGAGATAAATGAATGTGCATTAAGGAAGTTAGCTGGGCGTGTTTGAGGACCTAACATTGCCAAATTGGATTCTAATAGATGTCCTTATTAGTGTAATCACTTTTACCCTCTAATGGCCTTTTCAGTGATACAGGCAGCTTGGATTTGAGGTAAAATAAGTGCAATTAGGATCAATATGCATCATTGTGTGAATGTGTGTGTGTGTTGTTGAGGGATAAAGAGGGCAATAGGGAAAGAGGAAACACGTGATCATCAATGTGGAGATGGTGAACCATGACACAGCATTATTAGGACTCTCATGGATTATTGATAACACCATAGCAGGTGGCTCCCGCTGGCAGCAGGAAATGTATTGCTTGTTCTTACAGTAGTAGGAACCACACACGCATTTACAACATCAAGTTTACATAATCACTTCCTGTCACAAAGTTGGAAGTCAGCATGCTGTTAGAATTTAAGATTATATTACAGATTATTTAACTGACGCGTTTATCCAAAGCGACTTACATTGCATTTTTAACCCATGGTTTTACATTTTTGCCTGGGGAACAATGAGGGGTTAGGTGTCTTGCTCAGGGAGACTTCGACAGTTCTCTGATAGGTGGGAATGCAGATCTGCTTCCCTTAAATATATACCACAACTCTCACAGAAAGGCGTGGCACTGCATGAAAAGTGGGATTTCCGACAATTTCCGGCACCGTAAATTGTCGTGGAATTTCAGGTTTACGGCAATTTTCGGCAATTTGCGGGCAAAGCCGAAAACTGCCGGAAATTGACGTGGGCCTCCCTTGGCAGTTGGCCCCCCATGACTCCCCTCCTCCTAATTCTAGGGGAGGCTTTGACATGTAAATGAAAATGCTGTGAGCTATACAAATGCAAATCAGAGCTGCAGAGGGAGTTTTAGACCAGGTGACATTTTTTTAAAAGGTAAGGAAATCTCTGGTACAAATAGATCAGGCCTAATTATAGACTCTTACATTTTAGCTTGTATTGATTTATTTAATTTAAGTATGCTAGATTACTGTGTATGCCATTAGCTATGGCAAATGTTATGTAAATAAGATACACTGAATTATTAAAAAAAATAGTTTCAATCTGAATCAGCAAGGTAAAATGACCATTCCATGCAAACAACATTAGAATCAGAATAAAGGCTCTGCAGAGATCACATTCTCCTAGAGCTCAACTAATGTGCATAGTGGCAGGAATACAGTGACCTTTTCTTTAGTCTTACTTAAATGCACAGAGGACGTATTAACCACTACATCGCAGACGTGGTGTTTCACAGGCACCGCGGTCTGGTCTCGCGAGTCCTTCCATGTAACAATGACCTCGTATCTGATTGGAGGATCCGGACGTTCAACTCGCGTTCAGCTCCTCTTGGACGCGAACAACTTTCAGCCAGTCGAGGAGAAACTGCTGTTTGTTATCAGCGGACTGTCCATCAGCTGAATCAACATGCTGCCGATATGAACGAGCGGGAGAGACTGACTCAAAGAAGAGGAGACGGCCGCATGAAATCCCAAGGTAAGAATATGTTTGATGACTGCTAGCTAAACTAAAAGTAGCTCAGCTTAAAAGTAGCTAAGCTAAAAGTAGCTTAGCCTAAAACCAAAGCTAAGAGTAGCCTTAAAAAAGAACTAGTGAGCAGAACCCGCTTTATTGAAGTGTATAATATACACAATATACAGTACAATAAAATAATAACAAATAAATAATATATATTATATATTATTTATGAGGCTGGGTGACCAATAGCGACAGATCTGCCAACCAATCACGAGTGATTTTTCTTGTTTGAAAGTTGTGGTTTCATCCAATGAGGAGTAAGGAAACTCAAGCCAGGCCTGCCCAGGTGTGGTTTTGCTGCCAATCACGAGTGATTTTACTTGTTGAACACACACGCCCCGGTAGATTTCCCAATTGGGAGAAGAAAAGATCAGAATTTTCTAGCAACCTCTTTGTGTAGTCAGCTTTTGACTTGGTCTGAGATCTCTCTATTTCGCGAAATATTCCACGGTTCGCATTGTATTTGACTTGACTTTATTTTATTCCTTATTTTGTCTAGTTACTAAATATTTCTTTATCTTTAAATTCGAGTCAGGTGACTCTTTGATTCATCTCAGTGCAATCTCCTTCGAGAGGGTCAGAAACCCCCAACATTACCAAGTCATTGTCTTCCTCCAAGAGAGTGAATTTGATTTTCTAAGATTTAGTATTATAAATTTATTGAATAAAAGTTTTCGTAGTCTTGTGTTCCCCGTAAGTCATTTTGTTTTGATAAACTTTCATAGTGTCTCCAGATTTAAGGAGGGAGTTTTTGTTAAGTGACGTTGCCTCCAGTCAAAAGAGTGCTTACCTGTTATTTTTGATAAAGTTAAAGGCACACTATACAACCATTTTCAGTTAGTTAATATGTTCCATACCGTTTTGGATGATTAAATGAGTCATTTCAGGTCGAACAAAGGTTTTCTCACCTGCCCTGGGGGTCTGTAGGGGAAATACAGCACATGCAATTGCAGGAGTGTTGGGTCGCGCCCACGGAGTCTTGCTTTACGCCATGAGAGGGGAGGTTGCAGGCTTCAGACATACACTCTTGGCTTTGCAGCGCAGTGGCGATATTTGTGCAGTTATCATGGCGGAACCAGCAACGAAACAGCGAAAGCCCATGTCGGAGCAGGCAAGAAAGAGGAAAAGGGCTCTGGACAGAGAGAGGACTCGTACACGGTGAACATCGGGCAAGCCTTTTCGGAATGGCGAGAGCTAAAAGAGAAAGAAGGCTGAGCGGACCTCGCATTTCGGCCTCTGGGGGGAGCCTCGCTGGAAAAATCAACCCTGGTTGCATAGTACACCTTTAAATGTCTTTGTTTTCCTCCGAGTGTGGAGTGACTTGATCATTCTTGTAGCCACACTTCTTCCTAAACTATTTATTAGAAGTAAATACAAAGTTATTGCGTTGTTTTTATATTTAAACATGCATTTTAATTAAACACACACAAAACGATAGTTTCATCCTCTTGATCTGGTCAGTTTTGTACCCCATTTACCTGGGTGAACTGCTGCAGGTCTGCATTAACCACACTGCATGAAAAGTGGGATTTCCGTCCCCGTAAACGCCCGAAAATCTGCCTAATTTCCGACAATTTCCGACAATTTACAGGCCGCGCACGCCACGTTCGCCTGTCTCGGAAATTGTCGGAAACAGACTCTGACGTAGGTGGCGATCAGCTGGCGGAGGTGCGAATGGCCCTAATTAGCATATGAATGCAGCGAAACCGCGGGTGGCCGAGCGGAGCGGGGTGAATATCCTTACTCCTTATTGGATGAAACCACAACTTTCAAACAAGTAAAATCACTCGTGATTGGCAGCAAAACCACACCTGGGCAGGCCTGGCTTGAGTTTCCTTACTCCTTATTGGATGAAACCATAACTTTCAAATAAGAAAAATCACTTGTAATTGGTTGGCAGATCTGTCGCTATTGGTCACCCAGCCACATACATTTGTATATATATATATATATATATATATATATATATATATATATATATTCATTTTATACTGTATATTTATGTCATTGTTATCCTATGTAGGCTACTAAACCATTATTAGACTACCATCAAGGACATTAATGAATTTTTAGAGGAAATGAACATTTGCCAGGAACATGTTTATGCAAAGAAAGAGCTTTATTAAAACAAACACAATGATATACAAAGCGAGGATCTGCGCACACGTGGGTATAGGATGATCCAAAAACTACAACTGTCTGTTTGCCTCCTCGGGGTTGTAGGCAACTTGCGGCGTTCTTTCCGAGGTCCGTTGCGCAGACGCATATTGTGCACGGCTCTGTACTTCGGAGTCGCCTCTTACCGGGACTGCAGCTTCGAACAGAGTTCAGAGAGCTCATGTCCTACGAAATGACGGCGACCGTACAATCCATCCAGAGACCCCGGCAACAGCGCCCTCTTCTTCGGCAGACGTGAGGTCCCCGGTGGCGGACTTCCAGAGTTCCACCCCGTCATCTGCAAGCACACGCTGTCTCCATTCCAGCAGCTGTAAAAAACAAAACAATGAATCAATACTTTGCGATGCGTATGGACACAACACATTTATCAATGCTCGTAAAAAATCCGATCCGATCCGATACCAGTATCGGAATGCCTCCGATACTGCCGAAAATGCTGGCATCGGGTATTGCCGAGTACTGGAGTCCAGGCACCGATCCGATACCGTTAGCTAATGTTAACGTTAGCGCCTGACGTTAGCTCAGGAGCTGACGTTAGCGAGAGCCAGCGTTTTACTAACGTGAACCGGGTTTGTGGAACGTCACACACGGCAAACGAACCTAGCTAACGCTATCCGGGCACTCGTCTCGGGCAACTTTCGCTGTACCAAACAACACATTAGATTTGAACTGTTACTGGTCCGCTTACCCAGGTCGTTAACCGCTACTGTAAACGGCCGTTGGTCTTGGTGCTGCTCGGTCCGTCTTCTCTGTCATTTGTGTCATTTGCACATTAGCTAAGTAGCTAACGTTAGTGCATCATGTCAGCGGTTTGGCAGTACTTTACAGTGGCTTTTCCCACTAGGACGCGGACATGCAACATGTGAAAAGAAGCAATTTTGACGGGTGGCCTGAGTGTTTCAACACCAGCAACTTAATCAAACACGCGTCACGCTAAAGAGCACGACGAATTTACCAAAGTTAAGTGGACACCGGTATCGGTACTCGGTATCGGCCGATACCCACAGGGCGTATATCGGAATTGGTATCGGGAGGGAAAAAATGGTATCGGAACATCTCTAGTTTTCACCAACGTTAGATATTTTGGTGAATTCATTGAGTAGAAATACTGTATATCAAAACCGTGTCAGTGAGCACTTTAAGGGCTGGTATCATGTGGTTTTTTGTTGATTTTGGCATAATATGGTTGCTGACACGCAAGGAAGGATGAGCAATTTGGGTGCCTCGACATTGCTAGATTCAGCCCAATCGCACGCACCTATCACCCTACTCACGGCCCTCAGGGGTGCCTACGGAATACCATGACTACCAAGAGGTGTTCAGTAAGGTCAAAGCCTCATCTCTGCCTCCACATCAACCCTACGACTGCGCCATTAACCTACAACGAGGCACCACCCCAGCCAGGGGGCGCCGGTATTCCTTGTCGGCACCTGAGAGAGAGGCCATGGAGGTGTACGTAAATTCCTCTCCAGCTGCTGGGATCATTCATCCCTCTTTTTCGCCCGCAGGTGCAGGGTTGTTCTTCGTGGAGAAGAAGCATAAGTCACTGAGGCCTTGCATTGACTACAGGGGCCTCAACGACATTACCATTAAGAACCGCTACCCACTCCCACTCATCTTCTTGGCCTTTGAGTTGCTGCGGGGGGCTACCATCTTCACTAAACTAGACCTACGTAATGCCTACCGCATGGTCCGCATCTGTGAGGGTGACGAGTGGATGGAAGACAGCTTTGAACACCCGCACTGGACATTTTGAATACCTGGTCATGCCCTTAGGTCTCACTAATGCCCCAGCCGTCTTCCAGGCCCTAGTGAATGATGTGCTAAGAGACATGTTAAATAAGCAGGTGTTTGTCTACCATGATGATATTCTTATTTTTTCCAAGTCCCGAGCGGAGGACATTCACCATGTCCAAGCAGTCCTGCAACGTCACCTGAAGAAGGCGAAGAAGTGTGAATTCAACACCTCATCCAGTTCCTTTCTGGGGTACATCGTTAGAGAGAGGCTCATACAAATGGATCGTCCTGGCCCGTCCCTGACACACGCAAACAACTGCAATGTTTTTTACTGTTCGGAACTTCAAATAAAAGAGCTCTGAAGTCTGGTGTCGTGCATTTGGGTCCACACAGATCATTATGCTAGCTAGGTGATGCATTGACACTGGGAAATAATTAGACTGAAATCTTGTGACAAATATTAAAACCATGTAAAAAAAATAACCACCTCTAAAAACTCTAAAAATTGAATTTATACAACCAAAGATAGAATTTGTTTGTATTGTATAATTTGTGTGAATTCCATTTTAATAATGACTCGCATTTTTTTCAGTATATATTTTTTTTAATTCGGTTTTGAGGGGCGGAAAACAGTTCTCAAAGTGTCACCCTGCTATTTTTTCATCAATAGTCTTTTTAATTGGCTATTGTGATGGAAAAATGTTGCACAGTCAATCGTAGAATAAGAAACAAAGGCTCTGAATCAAATATGTCTTTCTCTGTTTATTTCCTTGCTAAGGTCACAACTGCTTCGTGCTCAGTTACAGGTGGTATCAACAGGAAAACTTGTTTACATCCAACACATACTAACTTGTTGAGTCTATGATATGTTGAGTTACATATCATTTTGCCATTACACTATAGCTCCTCACCTGAATAATACCATTTTGATTTTTTTCCAACGAGGCTTCTGTAGATCAACCACTATCTGTTTAGCATTACACCAATCAGGTGGCTGCTTGCTGTCATGTGTATATACAGGCCAGCTGACAGTCTTGCCTGGGCCTGGGACAAGATAATCTTAGATGGGCCCTCCCGTGTCCAGATCTCTCCTTTTCCCTTGCTCTTCCTCTCCTCTGCTGTTCCTCTCCACTGCTCTTCCTCTCCTGTTACTCTCCTCTGCTCTTCCTCTCATGTTCCTCTCCTCTTCCTCTCCTATGCTCTTCCTCTCCTCTCCTCACACCTTACTCTGCAAAAGACGTGACGTGACAAAAGAAGTGAGAGGCATTGGCAATAACCGGTAACATTAACAAACTACACAAGCTGCTGCCAAATACACTCTTCATATGTATTGGAATTCTGACTGTAGCAGGAAATAAATGAGCTGGGCTGGACTTGTAACGTAGCTGGTTACGTTACAAGTAGGGTGGCCAACCGTCCCGTATTACCCGGGACATCCCGAATTATGTGCAATTTTGATTTGTCCCGTTCGGGACAGCTCCCGTCCCAGCCCAGTCCCGTTTTCCAATCACAGCCCGCTGGCGCAGTTGATGAGGCCCGCGGACTATATGCGCGATCATATGGACAAACGAAAACTTATCGCACTGACCGCTCCCCCGCAGCCGACAGCTACCCCCCCGGTCAGTTCTGGGCCCTCCCCCTATCCTGGGCCCGGGACAACAGACCCGTTTGTCCCCCCCTATCGGTGGGCGTGTGTATATATATATTTATTTACATTAATGGGACGTGACAAATTACTGCAGGATATTTGGAGGAGAACGTTTAACTTCTATTCCATATTGTTGTTGTTCTGCCTTCCCTAAACCCAATTTTGGCAGTTATAGATGAGTAGGTGCTGCCCCCTAGCGGACAGCCGTCACAAGGGAAGACGAGCAAGGTTGGTTCGTTGTTATTACGTTGAAGTGACGAAGAAAGAGAGGGCACCCGATATGGCGCGAAGCTGAACGCGTATTCAAAGAGCCTTCTTTCACGCCCGAGCTTAGGACAATGTTCGTCTGCAAGTTCATATTTTGTGTTGTATGAATACAGTGTATAATATCTCTGAAACATGTTAAATCTATGTTTGTCGATGTTACGAGAATCCGCAGCTAAACAGTAGCATCTAAACTATGCTAGCTCTCATGTCAACGTTGTTTTACGCTGTATTTATGTATCTCTTTTGTTTGTCTGTTTCAGTTTTGCAAAAGGTACAACAGCGCTTTTGGAAAACAACACTTGTCGTTCATCTTTGCTCAGAAGGAGAAATAGTTGTTAACTAGCTGTCTATTCCTGTCAAGAGGAAACGCAGGCTGAGGGCAGCATAGTTGTCATTGCAAAAACGTATTTTAAAAGTAGTGCCAGCTCTTCGTAAGCAGCTGGTATTAAGTAACTGACAGAATGCTATTAGAAGATTAAAAAAAATGATATAGTCAATGCTATGCAAAGAGAAAGGAAGTCTTTTTGAAAGATAAATATTTATCAACTCAAGAATGCAGAGTTGGGGTGGGACACACAGATACTAATTATTGGCTGCACAGAAAATGTAACCTATGCTATAACGGGAAATGCAATTAAATATGTTCAAGTAGCAGGGTATATCATTTAACTGCTGATATGCAATGATCTTCTGGGCCACTTTGACATCTGACAGGGGCTCTGGACTGAGGACAGGTGCCTGGCTATAGAAGCGCTGGAGCGACAGGCAAAATGGTTCGGGGCTGAGCCTTTGAAAGAGCTGGAATTGTGCATGCTGGCAAAGCATTGCCGGGATGCTGTCCAAGGTACTGAACTCAATGTGAACTAATCTGGAATTTCACTTGAGAAATGACCAACCATACTTTCCCTCAGCAATCTTTTAAAGATTTTTGGAATCTACTTTACTAATTTCTGATATACTCAAGGCGGTTCGCCGGCAAGCACAAGACGCACACCCTTTATATATAACTAACAATAAGATAGAGATTTCGATTTAATAGGTTTTCCGGAGGGGCTGTTTTCTATTCATTCTTTCTCAAATTTAAATTATTTTTTCCCCACTATTCAGATTAATGTGAAGAAGGCGGGATAGGGCGAGGGTAGAGGAGGGGGCGAGAGGGGGGGGGGGGAAGGAGGAAGGAATCAACTGCGCGGAGTGGGCCAGGCTGAGAGATGCGC
Organism: Apeltes quadracus; assembly: GCA_021346845.1. Classification (NCBI taxonomy): domain Eukaryota; kingdom Metazoa; phylum Chordata; class Actinopteri; order Perciformes; family Gasterosteidae; genus Apeltes; species Apeltes quadracus. The sequence goes on along the minus strand of CM037934.1, from coordinate 2,255,548 downwards.
GTTCACCGAGCAAGGGGAAGGAGGACCACATCTCCCTCCACCGCGCCTCACTTGGTATAATCTTCTCATCACCAGCATCAGCATGTCGCCGACTAGGGAAGACTATAATTAATAATACGACGGTTTTTTGGTGGAAGTGTCCTCTGGATTGTCGGAATGTTCTGTATGAACAGATAGGCTTTATCCGCCCGGAATCGCCTCGCTGCACGAAAAGGTAGGAGCCGATTAAAACGGAAGAGCTATCTGTTTTTTTTGTCATCGCATTTTATCCATCATCCATTAGATCTTTGCCAAGTATACTTATGTTCTGGAATTCTGAAGTTTTTCTCCCAAGATATTCCCGTTCCACCCCCTAACCCCCGGTGAATCGGGTGCGGAATTTCGGAGTTTGGGCTGAGGTTAGGATTTAAACCAACGGGATGGCTCGCCTGGTTAGTTTTAATAAAGCTCCCATTCGCAGTTTAACCATAAAGGCGCGGGGTGATTCGTGGACAAAGAGCACACCTCATCACGGAGACAAATCAGCGCTGCAATTATAACAAATATACAGCCTACAAGGTGAATGAGTGAAAGTTTCAGCTTCTCATGGGGACAGCTGCGTAGCCACCAACCGAGCTCAAACACTGAATCAGACTCTAACTGCGTGAATTTTACAAATGTTTTAAGGCAAATTTCAACAGCATTCCTGATCACATTTCTCTAACTAGTTTTGCCGGCATTGGCTTTAAAGCCCTGAGAAGCAGCCAGACTGCCACCGTGCGAGGAGCAGAGGCGAAGTGCCCGCTGCTTTGTTCCTCGGCGCCGGGATGCGGGTCCTATTCTCAGTCCGTTTTTAGGACTTTATTGAATGTTTTAAATATTCTCCAAACAAATCAAAACGGTAATCAACACGTTGGCTATTTGACAATTTTCTTGAGAGCATGTGGGATTGAAAGGTTCTGTCTTTTTGCTTCAGTATCTCCTGGTTCCACCTTCATGTTTCTCTAGTGAGTTTTAGTCAGTCAATTGGTATGCATTAATATAGGTTGATATTATTTATAGCTTATATTGTAACCAGTGAACTGCTTATTAAAGCATTATGGCAGAAATAATTTCCATTTTCTTCATAGTAAAATCAGATAAGGAAGTGTTATGGTGTTTATTCACATTATCACTTTACGCCACAAATTATTTTAAATAGTCACAAGGCACCATCTGATTGGGGGATTTATGAGCTTTTAATCATTTTGAGAAATAGTTTCAGAAATAAAACAAGGTCGTTTTTGGTGGTGACTGATTGGTGGTCTACAAAGGCCACAGTCGGTCCACGAACGTCACTTTGTCTTGGCAGCAGACACACTCCAACATGTCTCATACACTTGTGTGCCCTGGCTGACGTCGAATCCAATCGCTACTGGTGTGTTAAGTTGTCTATAGACAGGGATCACAGCGAGGAACAGAGGGATCTCCGGTGCGTGATGGGGGCCGGGCTGTATTACAAAACATGCCAGTAGGCCCGCAGCAGAACGTGGATGCAACGATGCATTATTTATGTACAGTCAGTGAAGGTGTCCTGTGTGGGTCATCTCATATCCTTCTCTATTTAATAATTCAACACGTAACATTAGTTATATCCCCTGGAAAATACGTGCTTATTCTAGCATACCTATCAACCAAAGAAGCTAACATTAGCGAGGGTTACTGCCCCCCAGTTCCTTTCAATTTTGATATATGTGGTTAATTTTTTTCTCACAGAAAAATTATTTTCATTTATGTGTGGTAGTTAATCAAAAGTAAAGTAACTTTTGCCTGACATAAGTAAGGTCCGCCAAAAATATCCCTATGGACCCTCCAGCTTGTGTTCTGCTAAGGGGGTAGATAAAGGGAAAGTGTCATTAAAAACCTGCAGTGTTTTTGAAGTGGTTGCAAAATATTAACTTTGGCCTGATTCAGCATAACCTACAGGCAACCTAGAAGGTGGAATTGTTGTACTCTAAACTATGCAGTTTAGGATAGATATTGATCTGGCTTTGAGCAAGTCAAATGTAATGTAAAAGTAATTGAATATTAGCCAACGTCATAGACAACTTGGAGAGAACATGTTGGCATTGTTAGCTTTGCCTGTCATATGTAAGCCTCACTGGGAACCTGATTCCTCTGTTAGGCAATGCACACAATAAGGTGGGTAAATTGAATGTGGGACAGAGCTAATTTTCATAGGAGACTGGTGTCTCAGGTTTCATGGACATATCAAGCTTTGTTTATTGACCTCATACTCAGCACAGCTCTAGAGTTAGTGGTTTGGATTGACACGGCTGCATTCGGGTCTATTTCCACCACACACAACCTCTCTTAACCTCTGTGCTGTCTGACAGAGTCACTCCTCAAACAAAGGCTATGAGATGATCCTGCCAGGCAACCTCGGGCTGTCGGAGAGACACACACATATACACTCCCACACAGGGACACGCATGTGTGAACACGAGGTCATTAGCATGGGTATCTGTTACTGGAATTCAATAGCCTGCCTGCTGCAGCAATATTAACTATTCAGGACAGGTGGGTAGAGGCCTTATTGTGTTGCATGGTTCTGCTAAAGTCATGATTGCACAATGCGTTTGTCTAGTGGGCAGCCAACTGCCAAAACAATTGCAAGGGCAAAGGGCTGGGAGAGTACACACATAGTATAAGGTTTCTCAATTTGAGTTGTTTCCAGCTCTGCTAACCACATTTAAACAGAATTGAATTGAGTAAAAGTGTACAAAGCAAAGTACACGCAAATCGAGTAATACTACTCTCATCCCAGTTTCGTTGATGCAGATAATTAGAATGGCAGAATGGCCTTTAGAATTAATGGCAGAAGAAAAAACGAAAAATGTCAGTGGTGGGATCTGTATTTGAAGCGGTTCTATCCTCACTGAAAAGCTGTTTATGATTGTAATCCCCAAAGACCTGCAAATGACAGAGAGAGAGAGAGATTGTGGATAATTAGTCATATTTATCAGGATCCCAGCGGACCCTTACAGATATCAGCCTTGCCTTTGAGGGCCCAACATGTTCTGGCTCACCTCAATAGATTTTCACTCAATACAGAATCGGCATCAACAGACAGTTTTTTCTATAAAAATCTGTACAATTTTATTTGAAGAGTTTTAAAGCCTTCATTTAACAGGCTTTAAAACTCTGAACCAATATTCAAGTTCATCTTCAAATGAAATGGTTAACTGGTAGATGATATGCTTGTAAACCATATAAAGGAGATTATTAGAGGTTATTTTGTTGGATTCATTGGCCATACGTGGATTCAAACCCTCATGGCGCTCTCAATATTCGGTATTAGAGATTAGATCATTCATTTTTATATCTTAAAAGTGTGTATGAATTTTGTATTAGTTAACTACATCACTTACTTTATTTGCAGGTCGCTCCTTTCTCATGCTAGTTGAAATGCACAAGTAGGCATTTTTGCTTAAAGTGATCTTCTTTTGTTCTGCAGTTCTGTCAAAGGTGTGTTCGAAGCTGGAGGACACAGCATGGGGCACAGAACTGGACCAACCATGAAGGTCATGCGCTTCAATCCAGGAAGTCGTCTGAAAGAAAACTCACAAGACACCCCTCTGAATCACTGACTAAACACACGGTGTTACCCTTAGCACTGTCACCTGTACACTCTGTGGGAAAATCTGGTATTTTCTCTGCAAAGACTTGGCTGAGAATATTACATGCTGTCCATTATCAACATTAGAAAAAAACGCATATTGCATTTCACTGTAAAATGATTTATGTGGAACATCCAGCAGATAAATCCTTAATAGCACCCCGAACCAGATGTAATCATCACTCTTAATGATCTTTCCTGAGCTCTGCCTCTCCTGTGGTGCATCCTGTCACTCTCTACAATGAATACCATCAGTCTAGCTGGGTTTTTCGTCTTGCTGCTCGGTACCATGCTGGGCCTGAGTGTAAGTTTGGAGTTTACTGGCGCTGGAGGTCAGTGGGCTCGCTACCTGCGCTGGGACGCCAGCTCCAGAAGTGACCTGACATTTCAGTTCAAGACTTCACAATCGGAGGGCCTGCTGCTCTACTTCGACGACGGTGGCTATTGTGACTTTTTGCTGCTCGCTGTATCCGACGGTAAGCTGCAGCTTCGCGTCAGCATCGACTGTGCTGAGACCACCATCACTTCTGACAAGGTGGTCAACGACAGCCGCTGGCACTTTGCTGCCATCAACAGGCACAATTTGCGGACTGGCTTGGCCGTGGATGGCCAGAGCAAGACGGAGGAGGTACGGCCCCAACGGCGGTTTATGAAGATCGTTAGTGACCTCTTTCTGGGAGGGCTCCCGGTGGACATCCGCACATCTGCCATCACCCTGCCCTCTGTCCGTGAGCTACCACCATTCAAGGGAATTATCACAGACCTCAGTTATGGGAGTAAGCTGCCCGCGCTGATCAATAGTCAGAAAGTGCGCTTGGAGATGATGGGTCTTTGCACAGAGAACCCCTGTGAGAATGGCGGGATCTGCTCTTTGGCAGATGGAGAACCCTTCTGTGACTGCTCCAGATCTGGATATGTGGGTCAATACTGCACTGAAGGTAAGGCTGGCTCCACAGTTTTCTGTGGCATTATTGATTAGATATATTTCATAAGGACTCATTTTAAATATAACTGACTTAGCAGCAAGTTCAATGTCTGCTTCAAGGTATACAATAAACATTTTTATAGTAGCTCCTGTTGTTACATTTTTGCCCAAGATGTGTCTTGTTAAAATCAATTTCTCAGGTTAGTTGGCCTTTGGGCCTCATTATATTTTGCCGTACATTAATCTCATTTCAGACCACCGGCGCTGCATTTAATTCCTTAACTTAATTTATGAAATGTCTTGAACAATGTACAATGATTGCAATGTAGCATTTTACTCATTACTCATCAAATTACGCCGAGCTATGGTGTTTTAAACATTTATTGCAGTTTATCCAAGTAGAATCAGTATATTTTTTGTGGGTAGCCTCTCTGAAAGCTTCTTTTGGAATGGCTTCTTATTTTATGTGTGACGTAAATTGAGGATGAAGTGGTCAGCACTTCTTTTCCCTTCACAGTTCTTCCTTTAGATGAGAAAGTGCTCGATGCAGTATTAGCTGATATGACTAAAATTACAACACTCAGTTTTCTTTTCTCCGTTTAACATATTCAGCTCTTGCAAGGTGGTGCAGGGACCTGAAGGTACACACAGTGTTGGGATGAGAGACAACTTCCTCTATTTTTCCTCTGCTTCTGTGCCAAGGTCATCTCTTGGAGAAAAGTGTGATGTTCTCTTTTATCTCTGAAGCAAGATGTAGGCATGCTCCGTTTTTCTTCTCAGCTAATACTTATGTATATGGCCCATTGACAGTGATAGAATGCAGGACACAGTTTCACAAATTGCCTATTTCTCTCCAGGAAATATAAAGATATGTTTCCTTTGCCTGGCCCTGCTTTGGGTTAAGGACTGCCTGATGTAAATCCTTTCATTTTTCCAAACATAATGCTGAAAGCCAAGAATAATCTTACTTTAATCTTACATGCTTAACTCTTTTTTTTTCATCTCTATGCACTGTAAAACATACCTTTGTGTGAACAGACCCATGACAAATTTCCTCCAGTTTTCGACCCACTTTCCTTCATGTTGAAATCAAATGGAACTGACAAAGGAATGAATCCATTTTTTCTATAAATCAGGGGAATGCTCACTGAATCCCATGGCACTGTTTCCGAGCTACTGTAAAACTGTAATATTATTCTGTAAATGGCCACCACAATAGCATGAATTTAGAACAAGCATTTTCAGATGATCGTGCAGAGGTTTTGCCGTGTTTGGTTGAATAGTATGTTTCATCATTTGATGCTCAAACAAAGCTGTTTGGAGCTTAAATCCTAAGTGTTAGCCTGTGGCATTGTTCAAGGCAGCACGCAATGTGCTGGTTGCAGAGCAGTCAAGCGGACGGACTCGACCTGCCCCCCCTTTCGCTGGATCCCATTTACTCATGTCTACTGTCGAAAAGTCGATGAAGATGAGGAGGAGGTATATTTGTCTGTAAACTGAGGGGAGGGGGGGGGGTATGACATCCAAGATCTTAAGAATCACAACATGATGTCCTTCTATGAAATGTTTCTAAAATAAATTCTAATTGCTGTTTTGTAAGTTATATCTACAAGTATAGTTGTGTCTTTCCCATTGCTTATGAATTACCACAGGGGTGTAATCACATGCACATACACGCATTCACCACATTACATTATTTATCTTTACTTAAGATTAGATTTTAATATTATATGGATGAAGACTTCAAATAGGCCAAGTTGTTTTTTTGCCTCTTCTTGCAGTAAGATTTTTTTATTTCTATTTTGTTCATTGTTCATTTTATATTGCTTGAATTGTGCAAATAAAAACAAGATTAAAAAGAGCAACCTGGACAAAAACGTCCATGGTCTAATGTCAGGTCCCGGGCACAAAGTGTGACCAGGGAATTCACCAAATACAACCCCGCTCTCTGTTGGTCTTTCCTTCCCACCTCCACATCAATCTGCACACCTTTCCGCCATCGTCTTTTCTTCTCAAGCAATTAAAGAGCGATGCTGGAAGGGTGCTGATGTTCGTTACCCGGCTGATGTGACTGCTGCTCTCTCTGCCTCTCCATTAACTGATGTGGCTGATGGTTGTTGATTATGCCACAGAGACAGGGAATCATAATTAGGAGAATAATGAGAGCAAATATTGCTAATTTGGCTGAAAAATGTCTGCACAAACGCCGCAGTACACTCAAACTGTCTAATGGCAAACTAGTGCAGGATTTTCTTATGGCCACATACCTACAAGTGTTGTAATACTTGTTGTCCACGCTACCCTCAAGCAAAAGACATTCAGAGCAATCCCATTTCCGCATTTGGTCGGAGTGAGGCAAACAATTGCTCAGCACACCTGTCTATGTCGGCATACTGGTGATTATGCAATATATTAATAAGCAATCTGTCAAACCTGTGAAAATGTGTATTACATGGGGTTGCATGTCCCAGGTCAGAAACATTTAAAGGTGTGCCGGCAAGCTCAAACCGCAACAAGGCCCGGGAGTTGCTTGTTAAAACGGGCAGATGGCTGACTGACTGAGTGAACTGGCCCTCTGAAGCACTTTGCCAGCTGCATTCCTAATAGTGGCCTGCTGGCCCACAGGTCTAGAAGAGAACTAGTGGGAAGAATTAACATGTGAGATGAGAAATTGGGAAAAGGGGAGGTGGATGAAGGTTGTCTGTGGCAATTGTGCTAAAAGACATCCATATTCCAACACGGGCCAAACATTTTTAGTGGGCAAACCTACATAAGGAAATTGCCAGGTTAGCCTACAGCTGAAGCATTGCTATTTCACTGACGTGATAATCATGAGACAGTCCTGTCCAGCTCGGCTAGCAGCTCAGCACCACGAACAGTTGCTCATGAAACACATGTTCAGTCTCTCGTCCGTATCAGTGTGAGTAAGTGTGTCAGTGCAATGAGCTGAATTAAGACACCACTCGCCACTCGCTCTCAACGCGAGTCAACTTTGCCAGGCAAATCCTCCGTGTCAGCCCAGCCATTAGAAGTAGCTTGAGAGTTATTACGTCTTTCTTTGGAGTCATCTTTAATATAAACTTGATTTAGTTCCTGTCATTACGAGCGCAAATATAAATATATTTAGCTAGATTATCCATCATTCTACTCCCATCAAATCACTGTGGAAATTATGAAGTCCTTTGAATATCGTATTTTCCACTCAGAAAAAGATATGCATACGGTCAAGGTTACGAACTACAATGTGTAGTTTAATGAATATGTAAAATAATCTCATCCATCACAATCCCACATCTTACGTTTGTAATGAACAATTCAGTTTGCTTGGAAAATATTTACTGGTTTGATGGAAGGCCAGTAATTGGAGGCTACGGCAAGCCAACTGTTAAGCAAGTGCTAAAATGGTGCCTTCAGGCTTAGCTTTGGGGATTAATAAACAGACATGGGAAAAAATGACAGTTACAATAATCTTTTGCGAGAAATTAGGTCAGTTGGAAAAAAAGGGAAAAAATAGTGCTGGGACTTGCCTGCTGCCAGTGCAGAGGGCATTTGTGTCTAGTGCCCAAGCTGAAAATGTTTGGATTTGAGTGGTGAAGCTGCTGGTAAAATAGAGCAGGGGATTACACTCGGACCACATGTCCTCAACAGCAAATTGGTTTGTTCTGGGTAGTGTCGCATCAAGAAAATAGGGCTTTATCTGCGCACAAATCGCAAGCATGCCCTCCTATAAAGGACACGCATGTGCGTAGTCAGAAATAACATGCACACTGGCTTGTTCAAGCACACCCGTTCAGGGGTCCTGAGTCCTCCCGGTCATCAGCGATGGTACTGTGCGGGAGTCCATCAGCTGGCCACCGTCTCCCATCCCCCCGCTTCCATGCTTTGTCCTTCCCTTCCCTCTCCCAATGTCATCCTTCTCATACGTGAGGAGAAGTAGCAGCCATTTTGGACTCCCCAAAGAAGGCAAGAAAAAAACATTATTTGTCTCGCTGTCTCAGATACACATGTCTTCTGTTGAGTTTCTTTTCAAGGACTTAATGCTGTCAGAGAGGTAACAGTCATATCCAGCCTGGGCCGACATCAAGTCAAACTTTATATGTTATGTACTAGGCCTAGACCTAGGGGCTGTGATCACAGAAATCTAAAAATATTCATTTTAGGCTAAAGCAGCAGGTTTGAGACTAAAAAGTAAGGATGCGTATAACCTTGGCATGAAAACACTGACGCAACTGAGACTGCTTCTACAAAGTGATTTGTCATGTGCCCCGAATCAGACGGGTGTGTTTCAGACCAACCAGGTGCGTCACATCCTGGGAAGAAGTTTATCTCAAGGGAAGTAAAATGTGTTGCTTATTTTTTTGCATGGGCATACTCTGCAGGATTCCCACAGTGAGCATTCCTCTGAGAGACCACAAGGGCTGTGTTGAACTTGGGTCAACAGTTCAAACAAAGTTGGGTGGGTCGAAATGAGTGGAGGAAAATGAAATGGATTTAAAAATAAGCATACCAAGATCCACAAACCTCAACACCATAACTCCTAATGGATTTATGTCTCTTTTCTATGTGTTTGAGCTCCTCTGTGTGATACAAATTGCAGGATATGTTATTATATTCAAAATGTCAAATTGTTGTTTGACAAAGGGGTGATGTCAATCTGATTCCGTGAGTGGACGGGACAGATGAAATGTTTTGGGTTTTTCTCCACAGGGTTTTACGCTGAAGTAGTTATTTCAAACACGCATGTAAAGAGACATCTTTTTAGTCCTTACATGAAGCATAATGCTTATGAGTGCTATGTTTTGCATGTTTAGATCTACATGCAAAATGAGATTTGAGTGTGTTGTTAATGCAGATTCTCTCTGCTTTCTCTCCTTTCCTGTGACAACTCCATAGCAGTCCACAGAAAACCAGGTGAGTCTCAAGGAGTCGTTAGACTTTTATAAAGTAATGAAGCCCAATCAGAAACAGGTTTACGCATTCATGCACAGTGCTTAATAAAGGTACATAATTCAGCATTGACATTTACTTATATAAAAACCTGCAGAGCCAGTTTATATTCACATACTGTGCTGCTGTCTTTATTAGTTTGTTTTAACAGAAAGCTTTCAGATGCACTTGGGAAAGCTTTGCCTTTAGTGTGATAGCCATGGTTTGCTATCATGCAAATCATGTTTATTGACAATACAACTGTAGTATTGGCGTGCTGTTCTCAAACTTTCTCTGTCGCTGTCTGTTTGATTTATTTCCTCCTCAAGGCCTCGCACACCTGAAGGCAGAGCAAGGTATTCTGTTCTTTGTCTTTTTAGAGCTTTGTCGTTTTGTTTTTATGTTCACTCACCACCTGGCTTGGTGTTGGGGCATATCTTTCCGCTGTGTGCTTTATTTGAAAAGGGGGGAGGGTGTATGTGCCTTGGTGGGGAGGGGCGCATGGCTGCATGGCATGTTCCTCATCTCACCTATGTCTGTCTCTTTCTATCACCTCTCTGTGTCCTCACCCTTGCTTCACCCAGGTTTCTGTGTATTACAGAAATGTGTACTGTTTAGTTCAGTTCCACAGCAAACACGCAGTGACACTCCACTTTTACTACTCAACCTCAACCGTCTACAGCGACGGGGTGAGGGAGGCGAGACAATGAAAAGCAGGACGGTTGATAAGGAAATCACTGGAATTAGGTTGGAGAAAGAAGACAGAAGATAGAGAGGGGGAAACACAGAGCAACAGGTTAGCTCAGGTACATGCGGAAAACTCAGCATGTTGGACACATCTGTAGCGTACTCTTCATATCCAATGCCAACGTAGGAAGTAGTGTGGTTATAGATGAAGTGGTTGACGTGCACGTAGCCAGTCAGAGCTTCATGCAGGGTTTGTGCCCTTGTTTCACTATCACAATGTAACCATAGCTATCATATTTTTGTAAATATACCCCTTCACCTCAGTTATATGTGATAAAGACAAAAACAAAGAAAAATAAATCTTATATTCATGAATGCTTAGACAAATTCGAAAAATTCTTAATTTATAATGAAATAAGTTAAAGATCACTGAATGTAGTCTGGTATTTTGCAGTATTATTCAATAGCAACAATCTTTCCTGCCCAAAAGCAGCAGTGAGCTTTGGGCTTGGTACTCCAGGATTCATAGTTAGTCATAGAAATAGTTTCTATAGAATCTTCAAGAGTAAATCTTGAGTTCAGCTTTGAACTGTCTTAACAGTGCTGACCTTTTGAGATAAAAGTTTAAAAATGCTATTATATTAACCACAATTGAACCATTCTCACAAAAAAAACTAGCCACAACCAATAAATGCTACGGCTTGAACCTCAAGTAGCAACAAGCTTCAGCGCTCTTCTTTACGAGAGAAGGAATCCTGCTGCTGTGACCTTAAATAAGGAATAAGCGTCGATACGCTAAAATGGTGAAGTGTCATTTGTCTGCTGCCTTTCTCTTATTCCCCACCATTTTGCATGGCTGGTAACATTTTGCATTAAAGTGTGAGCTGGCACTGCACAGAAATTGACCAAACTTTTTGCCATCTTTCTCTGGTGTGCTGCTCTGGATGACGCTCCTCCTTCTTTTATCTCATTGGATTCTTTCTCTTCTTCAAAAACTGAAGGTAGAAACAAAGGTAGAGCACTCCCTTGATTTACACCTTTGCTCTTATCTGCACTGAAAATATTGTGTTTGAGTGTGTGTGTGATGGGTTTGCTCAGGTGCTGCCACTGGGCAATCATTCATTATGTGTGTTCATTAAATGTGTGCATATGCTCCTCTGTGTGTTTGAGAGAAAAAGTAAATGTCAGGGGACTCTGGTGGTTTCCAGGTGTTGAGAGCCCACATGCACTGCTGCATGAAGGATAGCTGATTGAGTTGAAAATAAAAATTGGTGTCAGAACTGACACTAGACTGCTGTAAGTGTTTTACACTTGACTTGCTGTTTTAATATGAAAGGATGGGAGTAAGCCTTGCAGTTGTTTATTCAGTGTCATTTGCAAAGATAATAAACTTTAAAGATGAGGGGTGCATGCATTTTTTTATAGACACAGAAATATGTGTTCCTAATTTAATGTGACAGTTCTGTGTCTGTTGAAAATGAGCCGATGGTAAATTTGACCCGACATTTCGATCCATTTGAATGAGGCCATTGCAGTGGTCTTTGTATGTTGCAGGCCTGCAGAGAATAGCCTCATTATTAATTTATCATAGCTATGTGATACACTGTATAGCTGTGTGTGTGTGTGTGTGTGTGTGTGTGTGTGTGTGTGTGTGTGTCTGCTTTCATTGGCAAGTTGTAGGAAAATGACATATTATGATCACCCGGTTTGGGATGTATAACTTTAACTTTTAACTTTAACTTTAATTAATTGACTAAAAAGTGACTATAATGAAACTGGCTACAATTGCCAGTTGCCGATGTTCACTATATTGATCACGTGACCTGTTATTCTTGCATAACACATTGTGCCGTTTCAATGACAAATGCCTTATTTGATACAGGTTTGATGCACAACTGTTTGTATTGAATCCTTGTGGGTTTCCTCTTGGTCAAAAGTCATGCAAGTCAGTTGGACCAGGGACGGTGGACAACAATAGGGAATTATCCATAGGTGTAAGTGTGAATTATTGCAGTGATCCTGTGATAGGCTCCAGAATCATGTATCCATGCGAACAAATAATTAAATAAGAATGATGATTTTGAGACACGTACATGTGACCAAGGTTACATAAGTTATGATATGACAAATGATTGAGAAAAACCACGATCATGATGTATATAATGAGAATGTGCCTGTTCGCAAGCCCCTATGCAATTTGATCAATGTCTCTGCTGTTGTGTCTATGTACGTATGCACTGTAAAAGGTGCAGTGGCCAGACATCACGATGAAGTGGGAGGCTAGGGAGAACTGACTACAATAGACCTGAGAGGAGGGACTCAAGAGTGGGGGAGGGGGCCGTAGGCCAAAGAAAAGAACGACGGAAGGTTGAGGGATTGAGTGCTGATGATGCAGGACCCATGGGAGCTTGTCCCTCTTTATTTATTTATTTAACATTAATGCTATTAATGCGAGGTAAGGATATGCTAACATACTCTGCTAAAGTTATCTCCACATCCCAAAACTTTACATTTCCAAACGTATACCTCCTTCGAACATGTCTGAGTAACGAGTATAATTGTCATGCAACGTTTTACTGTGATCTCCTCCTCCCCATACCTGTACCCACTTCCTGTCCAGTGGATGATAGAGAATAAAATCACATTCCGTGATGAAAACTGATGGACGGAGTAACAGCACTGCTTTAGTTGCTTTGAACACAACTTGGCATCAGGGGAGTCCTCTTAAGAGGGCAGTTCAAGAGTGAGGTAGGAGAGGGAGTAAAGACTTTTGCTTCAGTCTAAATCACCTGCATGGAGACTTACGACTGAGACCTTACTCTCCACATCTAGAGCCACTCTCTCTATCTCTTCAAAGTCCACACAGAAAAGGGTTTCTGAAAGGATTCTGCCCTATTTTCCACCAAATGATTGGTGCATGAAAAGTAACATTTTCTTGGTGAAAAATTATGATATATATTATATTTATATATATATATATATATATATATATATATATATATATATATATATATAAAATTATAATGGTTACATTGAATGTTTAATGTAAATTGTTCCCTTAGCAACATAATGAATTTCCCTCCTTCATCCAAAGCTAAACCCTAATTTGATCATATCCATGTTTGATCAGAGTTATTGTAAACGTTTGCTGGAGCATTATTACGTTTTATGGCAAGTGACCACAACTACCCGTAAATTAGTGGACCGTGGTCAAGTGTCAGCAGGTATGTGTATTACTTTTTGCATGCACAACATACCGACGGGTCCAGTCTGAGAAACTGTAGTTCCATACCACTAATATCTGTTCTATTGAAATTCAACTTTTTGCGTAAAAACATTAATCAAATGCCCTAAACCCTAAACCTACCTACCTGCACTATGTGTGATCGGAGGTGTCATGGCGGCAATAGAAAGGCTTTTCCTGTTATGCCTCAGACGTTGCATTCAGAGCACCAGCTGTCTGTTGCTGGCCTTGGCATGCGTTGCTCATGCTGTTGGTAAACGGCTATTATTGGCCAGACGCTCCCCCTCAAATTGAGTTTAGCTTCGCCTCTTCTCATTACTCAGTCAGACACTGCAGCACAATCCTTGAGGTGGATTTTAAAAAATTGAGGGCATTGGTGAAATGAATTTCAAGTCTGATTGGTTGCAACTGAAGCAGTCAGAATTCAATATAATTCATTTTATTTTATATAGGCCAAAATCGGAAATTACCAATTTTTTTCAGAGGGTTTTACAGTCTGTACTCATACGACATCCCATGTCCCGAAACTCTCACATCGGCACAGAAAAACTTCCTAAAAAATGAAAAGCCCTTCAATGCGAAGAAACCTAGGGATAACGGCATAGAAAGGATCCATCTAAGATGCGCTTGTTTGTAGTCCATTTTCTGAGAAATTATAGGTCAAGGAATTAGGAAAAAACATTCATAATTTTTTTACAATTCGAATCAAGTAAAAAACGCCTCCCTTAATCAAAAGGTTTAAAGGCCAGTTTTAAGTCCAGCGTGACGTTGCCGAGCACAAGGCCTGGTCGTCCATGGTGCGGAGCTCCTTAGGGACCCAAATGAGTGAGCTGTTTGCAGACCTGAGGGTGCAAGTGGAGGTTTTGGGAGTAATTAGTACTTGCACGTAGGGAGGTGCATGTCCATTTACTGTATGTATTTACGGTTACGTCTACAGAGTAGCAGTAATAGCATTTTTTAGTCAATCCAGAATGAAACAGGAGCTAGTGTAGTGAGTGTAGGATGGGTGTTATATGCTCATCTATCTCTCATCAGGATCCTGGCAGAGCTGGGGTTTTTTTGTTGCAGTTTCTTGATAATCTTGCCAGGGATTCTAGTAAAAAATGAGTTTTAGTAGTGCAGTTCGGAGGAGATAAAGGCGTGCACGAGCTTCTCTGTATCTGACAGGGTCAAAGTGGGGTGGAGTTTGCAGATGTTTTTGAGAGGAAAGAGGGACGTTTTTCACAGAGATTTAATATGCTCATTAACTAAAAGGTCTGGTGAGGGTCAAAACTAATTCCCAGATTGGTAACTATGGAGCAGAGGAGTATGACTGACTGCCATAGGTGAGATGGGTTATGGAGGATGACACCCTGGTGTGGCGTGTCAACAAGGAAGGCTTTGGTTTTGCAACCTTTTAGCTACAAAAGGTTGTTGCTCATCCATCATTGCTATACCTTCATCTCCCCAAGATGGCGGTGAGACATGGCATCGCTGCAGAGGGGCTTGTAGCACTATTGATGCAGAGCTGTGTATCGTCAGCATAACAGTGGAAGGAAATTCCATGTTCGCTGATGACACGACTGAGGGGGAGCATGTAAATGATAAAGAGGATGGGGCCGAGGACCAACCCTTGCAGGACACCACGGGCGACAGGGAGCTGTCTGGACTTGTATTGTCCCAGTGAGACATGACTGAAACCACTTCAGTGCAGATTCTTACAATCCAATGGTGGTGTGAAGGCACTATGGCAGGATAGTGTTATCTACTGCATCAAATGCAGCAGTCCCGTCGAGGAGGATGGGGAGTGAGGGTGATCCATCATCAGGCACCCTGATCTGTAATCCATAATTTCCTTCACTTCTGTTCCTGCACTCTTGTTCCTTTTTGTTAAGCTTTTATATGTTTGCATAACACCATTCTCTGTCATCAAATATTCTGCTCTTTGCTGACATTGCTGTCATCTTTATTTACCATGACAATGGGCAGAGGTTTGCCAAACATTATCATTTACAATGTGAAATTCTTAAACCGACTCGCTTCCTTTCATTCCTTCATTCTCTATTGGCCTTGTGCACTCTTCACTTCCCTCCCTCTGTTTTCTCTTTCTGCCGATGACCTCTGGGATCAACCGAGCAAAACTGATTCTCGCTTGTTCACGGATCATGAGTGTGTTTGGTTACGCAATAGAAAGCATGCCAGAGAGAGCATGTGAATATGTAACTGACATATTCATCCATCTTATGTGCACTGTGGCTAATGACCAAAATAATACTTCGCTTGTTTAGCACACTTTCTCACAAAAATGAAATAGGAACTGTGCACTGTTCATACGTCACATAGAAGATGTGTTTACAGTCCTACAAGAACGTACATCTTTATGAATTCAGATAGTGTTTAAACGTTCTTACCTCCATGTGGTGTCAACACACATGAATGATTTCATGGCTCACTTGTCTGGAAATCTGCTATGAATATGCCAGATTCACTCTCATATCTGTAAATTTAAATTTTTTAAGAACACAAAGTAAATGGTTGACATGCAGGAGTACTACACTGAGTGAACAAATTAGGCTGAAATTCAGGACTGCTGTGTGTTGTTTGTGAAGTGCCTGAGACCTCATGAGTAGGATTTATGCAAAGAACTGGGTTAAGATGTGGGTTGAAGGGCTGTATTGTGAGAGTCTCTGGATGAGCGCAGAAAGGCTTAGGAAAATATAAAAAAAGTTTGTGTGTGATTTTGCAGAGGGGTGACGTGTGTAGATGTGATGGCTGCAGCCATGCATAGATGTTCACACCAGGGTGAAAGTAAACAAACATGGCAGCAGAATGGTAAGAAATACAGAAAGCAGTGTTAGAGCACACTGCCTCTTCCTCTCTTCTTGACCCTCTCCTTTCTGTGTTTACCACTGCTAAACAGGTTCATTTTCAAACTTAAGTTGATCCATATCTGTAGGACCACTAAGCGGTTTTCTTTCACATTTTGGGGGCATTTGAATGCTAGAATGTTGCCCTTAAGAAAAGAAAATGTTCAACTGTAAATCAAATTATATAAATGTCAAGACTTTATTGTGTTTAGCATACAATTTTACTTTAAAGGAGACATATTATGAAAATTCCACTTAGATAGTGTTTATACACATTAATGTGGCTGTCTGGAATGTCTGCCCACAGCCAAATGCTGTAAAAATATTTGTTTACCTCCTCTTTGGAAGTTGCAGGGTTTGCCGACGTTATCAGAACAAGCAAAAGTCCCTTGAATGGCCGTACACCTCCCCCGACATCCCCCCCCGACACGCCGAAGCGCTCAACCCTCAAAATGCGCCGCAGTTACGCACATTTCAAATTTGGTTTAGAATATAAAATGGGTGTCTTAAGAAAAGCATTTACTAACAAGTGGCTAAATGAGAGTTTAAAACAGCAGCACATCAACTAATCCTCCCTTGGCTTAGTATTGGTGAAGTAATGTGACCGTGGTGTTCCTTTATAGTCTACCACTAGCTCCTGACTTCTTTAGTTCAGATTCACGCTTCAAAAATCATAAAAATGATGATGACAATGTATTCAATCTTTGTGATGGTTAACTTTGGGGTTGCTCTTGAACAATCCGTCATCCTGCAGAGCTCCATGGGCGTGACATAAATATGTGGTAGTTAAATCGAATGATCAATCTGTCAATCAAACCATTACAAAGCCAGCTAAGAAATCAATGCAATCAATGTTCAGGTCTCAGTTCAAAAAAGTATTTAATCTGAGTTGGTGTAATGTTGACCTTTGACTTATAATGAAGGCAGCTAATACAACTCAACACAAAAGAATCAGAGCTAATGGAAAATTGGCCGTGGCTTCTATTAACATTAGAGTTCCAAAGTAAGTGATATGCAATGTAAAAACATATTAAAAAGGCATTTTTCAAACACAGACGTGATGGATGAATGGGAGATCTGATGGATGACAAATGAAAACCTTTCATGGCACACCATTTGAGTATATGACATGTTCTTTGAAACATGAGTTTATATGAGATAAGAATTTTTCAAAATGAAAAAATACATTTTGATCCTTCATTTAAGATAGCACTTTTATTATTTAACATATTTAAGCTTTTAATCAAAATTGTCCATAGGATTTGCAAAATAGTGTTTTGTATACTAAAAAGAAAAATTCAGGCCATTTACATTCGCCGTACAAACGTCCATGCCCTCACGTTCCTCCTTTAATTTGAAGTAGAAAGGCTTATAATTGGAAATGTCCGAGAGGGAACTGTCTTCTTTTATCGTGCCCTCAATTAACTTGCTAGTTGAGATGTCTAAAGCAGTCATGTGATGCAAAAGAGACCCAGCATATGCTTGCTTATGACTCAAATGAAGGACAATCTGTGACCCTAAGCTCACACCTCAGAATGAGACATGGTAGCAGCCACGTAGCTGGAGAATGCCCTTGCTCTGGTGGAGCCATTATGTAGATGATATGCTAATGAAGTCATCCGATTTGGTTCAGCTTGGGGTGCACTGCACAGAGGGAAGATAATCAGCTTCAAACGTTGCGCTTTCTTTCTGGTCCTTTATGTGTTGCACACTTCCATGCATGCTGGATGGCTTCTGAAGGAGAATACTCATGGATATTCATGAAGTGGTGAACCTTTGGGCTTTTCATTATTTGTAGTGGTTTTATGAGCTTAAAATACAAAGGAGTATGCTTATAGTGGTAACAGATGCAAATTAGGGGATTGGAGTCAAGTTAGTCAGTCAGCCATCTTTGCCGCTTTTCCTTAGAGGGTCGCAGGGGGGCTGGAGTCAATGGCAACTAACACTGGACGTTGGACTGGTAAACCTTGGACTGGTCGCCAGTCAATCACAGTGAAGTTCAGAGGACACATGCTCCGTATCCCCAGTGGAAGCTACGGCCTGCTGCCTTCACAATGTTTGAGGAGGGCTTCAGCTACAAAGCTCTGGCATTTCACAGCTCAGTGGCTGGATATGCTTCAGCTACCACCTTCTTTTATGTTGTCAGCGTGCAAGAGGCTTTCTTTTATTTGTTCCAGATTTCCCATGCTCAAATATGTATTAACCATACCTGCAAAGGCCCCCGTTTTGAAATCAACATATGTCCTGTCACAACCTGGCTCTTAGGTAATGACAAATATGGCACAGACACCACTGTTAATGAGAGACACGTTTATTTGCACCTAAATAGTTACAGTTGTGGAGTGTGGAAGTCAGTAAAATCAGTAATGTCAACTTGCATACGCGCCAAAACCAACATAACCAGCAGCCGTAGTCGAAAACGCCGAAACGCCACGCTGGAGCAGGGCTTTTTTACCCTTCATCAGGCAATCTGCTCTCTAGGGACAAAGGGACAAAAGCATACTGGCCGTGATTAAAGACAGCGGCTGTCACAGTCATCCACGTTTCAAGGGCGGGGGGTCAACTAGCCGGCCAGCGTTTTCTGATATTGGAGAAATTGTTCGCAATAAAATCTGTTTTACGGGACGTGTCGTGTCCAATGCGCATCGAGATTTCTATAGAGTCGCCATTTCCCCTCCAACTTTTCAGCCTTTACTCGCCGTCGGGCCGGGCGGGGGTGGGTGCTAGTGGTTGGCGTCCATATGCTCGCGCGCATAACGACCAACATGTTTATGCAGCCAGCAATATGTGTCAATGTAGTAATAAGTGTTACGTAGGCAGGCAACGGAGGGAGGGGTACAGCCAGCTCATCAGATGTTTCCTAAAAATAAACATTGTTCACAAGTCCCACAGCTCGAGTCCGAGTCGAGTCTGAAGTGTTTCGAGGACGAGTCTCAAGTCAAGTCTGAAGTCACTGTGTGTGTGACTTAAGTCGCACTCGAGTCCCCATCTCTGCCGTTTACTCCCGTGAGTTTGCAGGTATGATTGACCGCAGATATATTTACTGATCTACTTACAATGTATTCAAAATAAAAAAGGTAGTTCATATATTATCTTGATAGAAATGTACCAATTCGAAGTTTTGTACAAATTATTATTCTACCCTTGATCAATAATCATTTTCACTGAATCGAGCTTGAAGAGACATGCACTTGCCGAAACACAATCCAGAATTTTAGTCTGAATATGAGGATGTCCTCTCTTTCAACATGTCTTTACTGTCCCGTTCATCTACTCTCTCCTTCTCCCACTCGTATGTTAAAGACACCTCCCCTATCCTTTTTAATTGGATTTCATTAAATAGTCATCAATTCAATTCCTCCCTCCACATACCCCCTTTATAAAACGTGAAAATAGTTCTTCACTTGATTGAATCACCCATACAGCCTTCATTTATCTCTTGACCCCACTTCCCTTTCCTTAGTTCAGTTATAGTTCCATGCTGCACTCCGTCCCCCATCCCCCTCGTCCCTACCTGTCACAATCCACTGCAGTCTGAGCCCCGACCCTGCCTGAAGCTCTGAAAGCAGATAACAAATTTAACTTGCATGTTGTTGTGGGCGAATCTCAAAGCATCCCACCATTAATGCCCATTTCCTCAGCTGCTGACTGTGTGTCTTCTGAGGAACTAGCGGAGGCATTTGATTGCGCTTGATCATCATCCTTGCAATTGGTCAAATCAAAGGGAGTGAAAGAGGCAATAATTAATTGTGTAATTGGGTGATCATTTGCTCGGAAATCAGTTTTTACCGTGTAGTAGATCCTGACAGGTGTGAGTCATTGCTTGTCTTTTCATACATATTATGACTCACTGGGATGTCTCATAACATAATTTGATTCATTAAAGCGTAGTTGAAGGGATTGGTGAATTAAAGCCCATCATGTTTTGTCACTGTTTTGAAGGATGTTGGACAGAGCCTCATGTCTAAGTTCTCATGTTGTGTTTTCTTTCTCTGAATGAGCTCCGTCTTTTTATTTCCTTGCGTTTGCTTGTGGTTTTTGCTATATGGAAGAAAAAAAAAATGAGAACGGTTTTCAGAAGGCTCCTATCCTCAAAGGTATGTTCACTGCATCTGTTAATGAAAACAACCATTGACCATCCAGCATTTACAAGCTCACTCAGGTTATCTTAGCTATAATTTAGCATTTCAAATGTATTAACTTAAGTACTGATCTTGGATTTGGTTCCACCAAAAACTGCTTAATTATCACAGCTGACATGTTACAGTCATGAAACGCGATTTGTAGCATTAATCAAAAACAGCTATTTTGATTGGCTGGCAGCCCATCAGCCTCACTTATTCCTGCTGTAGCATCGTCCTGTTCAAAAGGTGTTATTTTATGACATACAAAAGTTAAAAGTCTTAGCAAAGCTAGCCCCATTGCTCTTTTAATGGCAAAGTGTCCTTGATTCTCTGTCCACAACACAAGTTCACACTGAAGGTTTTAACTATCAGAAAGATGCCACGGGAAATAAATTGGGCCTTCGGGGATCTCTTTAACCGCACCATGCGCTTTTATGATAACAATTGGATGGATTTTCATGAGGTTTGATACACACATCAATGTCCCCCTCAGGTTAAAATGTAATCGGCCGATTCCTCAACAGGCTATGCCTTGATTCATTGTATCTTAACATGCTAACATTGTGAATTAGGATCATCGTTAGCGTTTGGCTCAAAGCATCGCTGTAGACTCTTTGTCTTTGTAGTATGCTCAGCAGTAAATGATTATGTTATTATATTGTTATGATTAATCCCCACAACTGATTTTTTAATATTTACGAATCAGCCTAAACAGTGTTTAATGTCTTCCACAGTAACTCACCTTTATTTGAGGCCAGTACTGTATGGCTATGATGTACATGTGAGAATGACTGCGTATAGGTCTCATGGTTATGAGTGAGTGCAAAAAGCAGATCCGCTGAGGAGTCCTTCTTCTGAGTAATCAATACCTCTTTCATGCATTACAACATCACGATGCACTCGAGCATCAAGTACGGCAGTGGGAAGGGGGTGAGGGGGCTGCGGCCGTGCACTGTGCCAAGGGGTGATCCGGGTGTGTTTGTGTGTGTGAGTGTCCGGAAAAAAATGACAGGCGAAAAGTAGGTGAGAACTTGTGAATGGAACGTGTTCCTCTCACAGAACCTAACACACCCAGTGGGTGAGAGATTGTGGAAGAGCTTGGACAAAACACCCCGCCCCAATGACGCGCAGTGTGAACCCGCTTAAGTACGTTCATCCGTGTACTTGAACATGTTTGGCATGGCAACGTGTGTGTCTGCATGTGTGGCCGTTGGATTGAGTGAGAGCCCTGCTGAATAATAGAGAGTGTTTTTTTTTTTAACAGATCAGCAGAAGAGGTGATGTCACAGTCAATGTCACAGCCTTCATGCATAATTGCCCCACTTTGTCATTGCCAAAGGCTGGGCCGAGCCACATCTGATTGCTTCCCCATCTTTTCTCGCTTTCTCCTTCCCTCGCTCTCTCCCTCTCTCGCCCTTCAGTCTTTATTCTCATTAGACTCATTAACTTCGAAAGAGAGAGAGAGAGAGAGAGAGAGAGAGAGAGAGAGAGAGAGAGAGAGAGAGAGAGGGGGGGGGGGGGGAGAGAGAGAGAGAGCAAGAAAGACAAAGATGGAGCATATTGAATGTACTGAAGGCAAACAGAGCGGAAGAAGATCTCTGTTAAAGCCTTTTACCACACGAGCCACAGATTAAGATATATCACAGTGTAAAGCAAGAACAGCTTCATCCAGCTAAGTGGAGCTTCACAGAGAGGGTCATATATAACACCATGAGTCCTGACGTTTAGCTGCCTTTGTGAGTGCATGCATCCGCCAGTGTTTGCTTGGGTGCACAGACCTGTGTGTGTGTGTGTGTGTGTGTGTGTGAGGGGTAGAGTTGTTGGTAAGAAGACACTTACCATTAGAAAGCTTGCCCTGTCCGTGGTGCTGAGAGTTCACTCTGTTAGCCGCTGACTCAGATTCAAAAACTGGTTAAAAATTAATTGGGGAAGAGCACTGCAGCTTTATGGACTGACGCCTCCATTTATTTTTCCCTCATCAGGTATAATCTTTCTAGCGTTCCTTTTCATTAAAGATAACTCGTTTTTTTTGGGGTGAAAAAAAGAGGCAGGTACAAATACACATTTTTAGCAATGTTTTTTTTAACTGACGAATTACATCAACGGCATCTGAAGTAAATGTTCGTCTCCCTGCCCCATTCTGAACTTGATGGGGTAGTTTGGTTCGCAGGAGTATTTAGTATGTGTGTATTTGTGTGTCTATGTCCCGCTGCTGAAAGGCCGGCAATGAGTGAAGTTGCAGTGTCTCATGGTTAAGTGATGGGCCCCTTTCGGGCAGTCAGAGGGATTCAAAACACTAAGTAATTGGTTTCCCTGGCAGAATGGGGCCACGACGCTTTGGGCCAGTGTGTGAACTAGCTCAGGTTCTGTCAGGGACACTGGCTGCTAAACCTGGGCTCGAACTATGCAGAGTAATAGAAATGTTCAGGACACATTTTCCCCTCAGCGTTAATAAATGATAACTTTGAGTCAAATAAGCATTTGAAATCCAGATGTTGTCTATTTTAGTCACCTGAAAAGAGAAATAATCTTAAATAGCAGCTAAGGGTTTAAAGCTAAAAAAAGATGTCAGCTATTTACACCTTGTGGGACGTGACATTGAGTATGTAGTTAGTTATATATTGTTTACTACAGCCAAAGTATGATATGTAAGCTTACAGCACATACTAAACCATCCCATAATGCGAATAGAGAGAGCTGAGAAACTGGCCGCCAGACTCGTGAGATTTGGAGCCAGGTTAAAATAGTGTTAGTATGTAATTAATGTGAAAAGTAACAATTTAGATTTACAATAGAGTTCTGTTTATCATAACAACGCCTATGATTTTGCTATAATTATTTACAGAGACTAATATATTTTCATGTGAGAAAATATATGCTGGTTGGTTAAATAAATCTCCTTGGAAATTTGCTGTGATCGTCAACAGCTAGCGAAGTAAATGTTTTTCTCGCTGTCCCAGTTTAAACCTCCCTGTGGGGTTTGATAGTGGGTCACTTCCTAGTTTTCAGTATGCGTGTATTGGTCTTTGGCCGTGACCGGCAGTGAGTGAGGTCGCAGTGTCTCATGGTTAAATTATGGGCTCCCTCCGGCCACTCTTTTGAAAAGGCTGCGATGCTGGTGTGTCTTGGTGTGAACAGTCTGCTGATAAAATCCAAAGTGTTGTATATAAATGTAGTATAAACACGTGTCACGCATTCAGTCTTTTTAAAATAAACTTCCATCTTCAACAGGAGCAAAACGTCTTAGGTTAATGGAATGCTTGTGAAACAATATACTAGTTTAGCTAGCAGAACTACTTAGATTTCAATGCAGAAATAATAATACAAACATTATAGTAATAATATTAATACTAGTTGAAACATGTTCATTGGTAGATCACATAGGAATGGTTTTGGTGGGATATCTATGACTTTGTGCACGTAAATCTGCTGAGAACAGGTTAATGAGTGTTGAGACGTTCAGGCTGTGTTGCATGTATGACTCCACATACATGCAACACATTCGGCTCAATCTTGCATTGCTTGTCATTACACTCAAATTCTCAGTCCAGCAGTGAAAGTGTCTGTCACTTTGATTAACAAGCACTGTTCTCACACATGTCTCTTATCAGATGTGTGTGTGTGTGTGTGTTACATGTTCACAACTGTGGGTTTTGTGCATAGAAGAACTGACTGGCTAACAGGAAAAGCTTCATATGTATTGGCCTGTGTGCTCCGCCTCTTTTGGGAGACGGAGGTGGATAGGTGGATGTCTGAGAATGATTGATGATAGTTGTGGCTGTCACTTCTCCTTTTTTGAACATCATCCTCTGTATTGCTTTAATGCCTTAACGCCACCTTGTCATGTAGTCATATTTAATAATCGAACTGTGCACCAACCCTGGGATATCCTCACATGTGCAAAAAGCCTAAAAGCTATTTTTTCTAGAACGCTTGAACTAAAGTTTCAGGACAGCCCCCCTTGTTCAATGGTAGCGGAAACATTGAAAGGCGTTAATTCATTTCTGCTTCATTCTGATCCGTCTCTACAGAAAACATACTGGGGATGTTTGAGCAGCGCTCCGTCAGGCTGTGAATTTGGTGAAACGCCTTGTCTTCCACAGCGGATAGAAATAGGAGGCCTCAGGCAAAAAATGGAGCAATGCTGTCTGTTCGGCTTGACGCCTGTCAGATGTCGCACATTTAGAGCTTGAGAAGGAGTAGGCGGAGCTTATAAAATCAAGCTGCTTCACTCCATAGCACAAACAAGTGCCACATGATAGCTTTATTTTAGTCTACGGAATTAAATTTAGCACGCCGAGCATGCATTTCAAAGGCCATGGTGATACACATGCATCATCTACTCAGCAATATGCATCATGTCACCATTGTCGAACATTTAATCATAGTGAACATGATTAATGTTCACATATCTGTAATATACTGCGTGTAACTTCATACCTAATGTATTTTTTCAATGTTCATTTATTTCATCCAACTTCATTCGCTATCCATTTTTCAAGATTTGATTGAATTCACGTAAAAAAAACCCTGTAATTTATGAGGCCTTCACATTTCAGTCCTGATTTGAGCACAGTACAATAATCAGGTTGACAGATTATCTTCAGCGGTGCAGCACAGCATGAATTTACCTAAATGTGGTACTGCAAGAATGCCACATTTGCATTGTTCTTTACTCTCCCTTGCTTTTGCCCCTCCGTCCCAGCTGCCTTATTCCCATCCTCGGCGCCGTGTTCTTCTTTGTAATTGTCATTTCCTACTTATTTGAGCATCGATGTCAAGGTGACCTCCCGCTATTATTCGGGCCACTTTGTTTTTGGCTGGCTGGCTCCCCAACATAATCACTGCAATGTAATGGGTCAGCTGTGGCAGCAAGACTATTTCTCTGACCCCGGTTGATACTTGCTTCACAGCTGGAAATGTCAGCAGAGGCGAGAGGGTATGGCAGTGAATGATGTAATACTGCAGTCTCCCTCAGAGCGCTCACTCATTCTGGGCTCCCTCTTTAAAACGGCTGAAGGGGGAATCGGGATGTGCTGAGAGTTCTTCTCTTCTCCTCTCTCCTCTTCTTTCCTTTGGCGTGTAGTTGCTCAGAGAAATGATCTCCCCCTCTTTAAAGCACTAATCCATTTGTCAATCTCCGTCTATTATTTGTTGCATTAGTGTCTTGTCGGCAGGCTGGACAAGCAGGGTAATTGCATTGATTTCACTGCTATTTGACCTTTATAAAGGCATGACTCCTCACAACAAAGTTACAATCACTTATTGAATAATGACTCTATCTTTTTGACAGGATGACTGTTTTTTGTAGACACAGATGTGAACAGCAGTGACAAAGCATGCCTACGCACCCCAGTCAGTCTTCTCCGGCAGTAATGATATGGTAGGACTGAATAGAAATCTATTAGCTATTGTAAGATTACAAATTACGCAGTGACGTGCGGTGATGTCTGTAAGAGGCTAGGCGCTGAGTTATGAAAGCCTGATTACCTCATTTATTCTTTAGGCTAATACGTCAAAACAGTAAACGTTGACAGATGCTATATCGTGTACTGCTCTCACAGTCTCAATCTCTCTCGCACATACGCTAATGAAACCAACTTAATCCGTAATTATTGCACAGAGGCCAATTATGAGTCAGTCAGCAACAATCAAAATACACACTGCTCAAATGGATATGAAGGCAAATGTTCTTGAACCTTGCAGCCGGCATTCAACCACACTTATCAATTGAATATCAAGCCCAAAATAGGTGCTGACTCACCCATCAGTAGGTTATTTGTACGTAAAATCCATACGCCGTATGAAGAGGTCGATTACAGCTTTGAAGCTGGCAGGGATAGCAGTACAGCCGCTGACTGTTAGCATAGCCACACATAGCCTTCCATACTACTCCGTATGAAACATGATTTGTTGTCCCTTTTGCAAATATCCAGTAAGCTCTCGATTTTAATTGGTCCATGTTTGATATGTATGTTCCTTTTTGCCGTACATGTTGAAGAATACAGGATTAAAGTGTGCACGTGCAACATTGGTATTTTGGTTGTTGTCTGCAATGAATGGGCAGTAAAAGCAATGCCTAGTTTACCTTTTTTTCGGTATTTGATACGTGGCCCTATGCGTCACTGCTACATTTGTCATCGTAACGTCCAAACAATTTGAATAACGAACGTATTGCATAAATAGTAAAAGAAAATAGTTTATTAAATGAAATCATTAAATAAACATTGTTATGTTTGAATTTTGGCAGGGTAGGTAGGGCTTAGCTTGCCTACCCAGACTGCACGTCTCTGATTAGCGTGACTTGTGGGGGAATGGGTCTCTATTATTAATTACTATCACTGTGATCTTAAGAACCTTGAAGATCACGCTGTGAAAACAGCTGACATCTAAACCCAAAGGGCAAGTCAGACAAGATCTGTGGTACCATACACACATTACAGTGTACATGCTACAGTGTCTCTCAAGCGAGTTGCTATATGATATCCTCTTGAGAATCTGTTTGTACTCATTCAATTATACATTTGAATGATGTTACTGCATCCACAAATGACATAACCTCCATTTTACTGGCTCGAAGCTGTCAGCTACATCACAATCTGGAGATTTACCCGCCGGTAGAGCGTGGGGTAACTGGCTATGTGTGTAGGGTTTGCTCTGGGTAACAGTTCGTCGCTTCTGGTTTGCAAAGCGCTGAAGATCAATCAGTGGATCCACCAGCCTATCTCAATGTGTCCTGTACTTAGCCTTAAATTGCTCCTGTAGGCTGTTCTTGAATGAGTATGAATGATTAGGCCGTTCTGTAGAGCAGTGGTCTCCAGTCCATGTAATGCTACTGGTCTATAATATGATGGGTTAGTAATCTAAGGTTATGGGTTAGTTAAAAAATAAAGGAATAAGAGTTGAATTTATTTAGCTGCCTCAGGAAGAAGATCCTTTGCTAAGCCTTCTTGGTGATGGAGCTGATGTTCAGCTCCCACTTGAGGTCCTGGGTGATGATGGAGTCCACAGCGGTGACGGGGGAGTCACACAGAGTGATGGGGGAAGGTGGGACTGCGTTCTTCCTGAAATCCACAACCATCTCCACTGTCTTCAGAGCGTTGAGCTCCAGCTTGTTCTGGCTGCACCACGTCACCAGATGGTCAGACTCCCACCAGAGATCAGTCCTATGAGGGTGGTGTCATCCGCAAACCTCAGGAGCTTGACGGACTGGTGACGGGAGGTGCAGCTGTTAGTGTACAGAGAGAAGAGCAGAGGGGAAAGAACGCAGCCTTGGGGGGAACCGGTGCTGATGGTCCGAGAGGCTGAGACATGTTTCCCCAGCTTCACTTGCTCAGGCACCAAGCCCGCTTTGCGTCAGATGGATGTTACCGTTACACCAGTCTGCGATCTAACGTGAAACTGGTCTGTAAAGTAAAAAGGTTTGGGACCGCTGGGTTAGTGTGTATGAATGGGTTGAATGGGTGATTGACTAGTAGTGTTAATGCTTTGAGTGGTCCAATGACTAGAAAAACTGTAAAGTTCTGTTCATTTGCCAAGATGTAAGAAGGTTTTATTGTGAATCAAAACCATTGTCAACAGAGCATTAGCCAACGTCACAATGGAAGTTGCTTAATGAGTTCTTGAGAAGGAAAAGATCATTAAGATTGGAAGAAGGAGATTAAATATTGTCATCAAATAAGGCATGCTGCTCTCCCTCTCTACAGCACTCCAGTGGCAGAGCAAGTGTGGGCAAAGGTGAGGGCATGAGGAAACAATTAAAAGAGTAATGGGAAAGACGGGAGGGGTAGAAATCTAGTATCGTGTGGCCGGACTGTAGAAAGAACAAAATAATTGGTGACTGAGCACCTGGGTAAGAGGCGGACTGGACTAGACCACTCAAACTTTTAATCAAAAACATGGATTCTAATGGAGCAGCAGGTCAATGATGTATTAAGTGTGAAGCTTTCTGTTGCTCCCGCTCATTACGTTGGCTTTCCACTCTAGCTCTAAATATTCAGTGCCATACACACACGCATTACAATTTCTGAAACTGTCCCAAAATTATCATAAAAATTGAACAACGATTATGTGAAGACTGTGCTGGTTATCAAAATGGCCATTTGGCCAAATAAACTCCAGTTTCAAACTTTCAATCATTTCTCGCCGTCAAAATATAGCGAATCACTATGGGCATAAAATGAGTGTTTTTTTGTTCACATCGAAACCCCATTCAAGTGAATGGGACAATTTCTTGCCGTCAGTGAAAACGGCCGGTCTTATCTCTTCTCTTATCTGTTTTTATGTATTTTCTCTTTTTTTGTGCTGGCAATGCCGGCCGACAAGTTGAGGTCCAAAGTATTGTGCGGATTAGGATTATTAAACCCGCAGGCATCGCTGCCCCACACAAGCCACACCGAATCAGAAGGAAAGAAGGGAAAAAAATGGGAGGAATTAAGGAGAACTGAGAATTTTAAGCCAATAAGAGAGGAGAAAATATATGGAGAACTTGTAGATAAGGAGATGAAAGGAAATGGAAAGGTATCAAAAAGCAAACCTGGAAGTTAGAGGGTGCAAAATGGAGGGCTGAGTTAATGGGGAGGAACAAGACAGAAAGATAGACAGACACAGAGGAGGGGCCTAAGCAGGATTCTTTTGGTTGGACTGCCCGCTAATACGTCAAAGCGTATTGTTTAGCTCAGGCAGCTGAAAAAATCCAGGTCAAAGGGATAGAGGGATGGAAAAAGAAGAGGGTGGAGGGGGAGCACAGAGGATAGTCCAAGAGAAAGGGATGAAGGCAGAGCACTAAAAAATAAGAGGTCAGGGATTTAGACAAGACTGCAAGGCGAAGAGTGAAAAAGGAATAACGATCTGCATGAAGACGGTTCGTGCTTCACTCTGTATACATAAACCCAAAACACAAGAGCGGGGACTTGGCTGGCTGTGGCTGACTTGTCACCCTCCCAAAAATGCATACTGTTTTTTTTCACTGTTTGACCAGTGAGTGTTTCATTGTGTGCGCATTAGAGATTATTGACTCCTGAGGAAGAAGCTTGACTGCACGTAGCCGGAGGGGGAAGCCACTCAAGAACATGCCCTTCAAATTCGAGTGGCCGGCTTTCCTCACACCGGCTCCTTTCCCGAGTGGCTATAGCTTTGGCCTGCGTCATTCATCTTTCCTCTTCCAGAGTGCAGGGAATCTAACTGACACCTTGCCCTGCTGAGGTTTTCCTTCAACACAAACAATTGTGTCTTGCTGCATATATTTTTTGAATATGATGTGAAAGACACAAGATGGCGTCCTCTGTGGCTGACGTCTTTGCAACGTCCTCTAGACAACAAAACTCTTCAATCTTGGGGTGATGGTGGCGCCTGAGGTAGAGAGGGTGTACTGGGAACCGCAAGGCTAATGGTTCAAATCCCAGCTTCTCCATGTGCCATGTTGAAGTGTCCTTGAGCAAGACGCCGAACTCCTAATGGCTCCCCAGGTAAAAATGTAAAAGAAAATATGGGTTAAAAAATACACTGTAAGTCGCATTGGTAAAAAACGCCAGC
Source organism: Apeltes quadracus (assembly GCA_021346845.1). Lineage (NCBI taxonomy): Eukaryota > Metazoa > Chordata > Actinopteri > Perciformes > Gasterosteidae > Apeltes > Apeltes quadracus. The sequence goes on along the minus strand of CM037934.1, from coordinate 2,225,625 downwards.
TAATTTACCTCTAATGTTATCTTGAATTATTAATTTTATTCGATTCCAAAAAAGTATAAACATGTTACTACAGAAATATGCCATCCCAAACTGTGCTCTTGAAAGGGAGTGATGTTTTTGGTCAGTTTCTATCAACGGCTGCAGTTATTAAGACTCAGCTGACTAAGCGATAGCCTCTGCTGCCCTTTAAATGGTTTGTTCTTAAGGAGAGCTTATTTGGTGGAAGCCCTGGTACAGAATGTTTGCTCCTTCTTTTGTTTGTGCTTTGCCTGGGCAAAGTGTTTGAAGAGAAAGCACTACAACAGTTTGTTTTTGAGATGAATGGATAGACAACCAGCTGATGCCATTGAAACCCAGTCCAGTCAGTACGATGTCAATGATGATGACGTGACAGCAGTGCCCCCGGCGAGGGTTTAGAAATAAATACATATTTGTGTACATGCGTAGTAGGTTAGTCAATACCTGCGTCAATAAGCTCCTGTTTGGGTTGGGTTGGTTGGTCAGGAAAATTTTGCAAAAGTGGAACCCCAAATTATTTGTAACTATCCATGAAATGGGGCTTTTGGCCTGTCTGTTGGTCTGCGCCCATCGAGTTTGTGCAGTGGCTATATAATACAAGCCAATGTAGCTACAAGCTCTGTCTCAAAGTCGCTAGGCTGTATCTTTAAGGACGCATTCGTGGACCGCATACAAGATTTCCGCTGCGACTCGGCTGCGACTGGCCTATCCCTTCCCATTGGCTTCTCCGAACGCGGTCAAGGGATGCATTCCTCCAGGAGCTGATTTGGAGGACACATCGGATCTATCCTCCGTGGCTCAGCAGATCCCAGCATGCAGCACGGGCCGACGAGGATTTCATTTATTCAGGACGGAGGCGGGTGATCCGACAGCACGGAAGAGTTCACTTTTAAATGTAACGCAAAGTGATAGAATTCACTTGAATATTCCTTTAATATTTTGCTTTATTTTGAGACACAGCTACAGTTCACTCAGTCTGGAGCCGGTGAAAGTTGTTCTGGCTCCTTAATAGATATTCTTCAGCCATGCTAGGAAGAATTATTCAGTGGAATCAATAGAACCATGACCATCTAAGCTTTCAGTAAAACTTCCTTCCAACTTTAAACATTGAATCAGCACTGAAATGTAAAAGTCAACATTTCTTTCCCACTCTCAGAATCACATCCCCTTCCTTCCTATTTAGTAGTAGCTCTTGCTCTTTACTTATTTTCAAAAGCACGTCTTATTTTGAGAAGTGCACACATTGATCACGGGTCTCTGTACCATTGCATAGTAGAGACAAAAAACAGAGAAGGAAAGAACAGTGGAAGAGGAAGAGCATGTGGAGAAAAGTAACCAGAGGAAAAAAGAAGAGGAGGCGAGTCAAAGTAAACACAGTAAAGATCAAGAGCTCTTGGAGCATGAGAGAAAGAAAATATATGTTAACAGCTTTGGGTGCATTGTTGTTTAAGCGCACCTTTTACAAACCAAAGTCATGCTAATAGGTTGAGTAGATGCAAGGATAAATAACTGGAATAACTGACACTCCTAGATTTAGATTCTCCTTTGCCAACATCTAGGCGAGCGTTAGGAACTCGGATATGAAAGCAAATTGCTGCTGCCGTCCTGCCTTTGCAGGGCGTCTGTTACAGAGTTATTTTGTTGGAGTGTACCAATATTTGGTTTTGTGGGTAGAGCATCTTTGTGTTCAGGCAGGAGATCAGGCTTATATACTACCATTGTATTAACAATACAAAAGGTATTACACTATTATACTCACACATTCGTCCAGGTACACCCTGAAACGTTCTTCATACTCTGTACCTATCGAAACCACATCTCACATTGTCCTCCACATATGACCAGATGCAATTACTGCCTCCACAGACACACAAACACACACACACACACACACACTCACACTCACCCCACTGCAGGGTAAACCTAATGGAGTGTGATCTGGTCTGACATGTCGGCACCAGGGCCCCTCATCTGCATGCAGGGAGTATTTACCAGCCGTCCACAGCCCTTAATGATAATAAATGCAGACTAAAGAAATGGCACATCTGATCCGACAGGCCTTTATGGCTACTCTCATGTACGACTGAATTATATTCTCTAATTCTCTTTTTGCACGTAGCTGATTCTTGAAAACCAAAGATGAATGATTTGAAGGAACGTTATTTCTCCCTCGGTTATATAAATTATCTATGACAAGTAAAGATCACGTGGTGAGATAAGGGGTGAGATCATTTTTCCTTCTAGTTTTTTATAGAATTTAAATGGAATGTTCTTACACAGTTTAAATTGCATTCAGAGTTCCTACTTAAAATAATGCAAATAATTTACCCAACTCTTGTATTATTATGTGATGTTAGATGACTTGCTAATAACCAAAGGAGGGGGGATGGAGTCTTATCAAATGTGTACCTCTTTGATTTAACACTCACTCTCTCTCTCTCTCTTGGATCATATATATTTGTATTACATATGTATATAACAGCAACTGGTTGATCTTATTGCATGTTGCATGCCATTTAATTACTTCTAGGATCATGGTCAATGGCAAATTTGTTTTGGAGTTTAATATTGTTGTATCTTATGATCAAAGTTGTGTGGAGATGGTCTGAGTCCTGCGTCAGGTTTCAGCAGCACAGCAGACAGCAGTGGGATTTGGATGCAAACCAAAGTGTTAGACTATCTGCATTTTGGACCTGAACTGGTGGCTCGAGAGGAAAAATCAGAGGATAACCGGCGGGATTACGCATTGTCACGAGAGGGCTTCGAAGTGTTTAGCAAATTCCATGCCAATCTCTGCACCAGTTGTCACACTGCCATCCCCAGAGCCATCAGGTGGCTTCATGTTGAGATATTAAATGTATTTCATGAGTTGGATTTGTTGCAGCGATGCACTTGATTTCCTTTATTTCTTACTGGTTATTGACTCAGTATGCGCTGTGTCACATTGGGAGACAGAACATAAGGGTCTGTGAATCCTCCATCATCTTTGACACTATCAGCTTCATCTTTTTGTGTGAGTACGGGTTGTTCGTGGCCCCGAGGACGAGCGGCGACCTTGAAGCAACAACCTTCATCGAAGTCTCTCCGCAACAGACTCTCTGCTTAATGAACTTCACCCAGATGCTACGGGGAGCCGCAGCCTCCCAGTAGCACACAGTCCCTCTCCAATCTCAGCCTCCCTTCCAGTCCTACGTTGTGAGCTGTCATCCAGCAATCCCCCCCCCCCCCCCCCCCCTTCCTCAGTCATTCTCTCTTTCCCTGTCTCTGCTGGAGCTGATTGTCATTTAGATTTTAAATGAGCTCCATCAACTGTTTCCCTCTCTCCCTTTGCACAATTCGCCCATGAATGCACCTCTTTCCTCTTGGCAAGTGGAAAGCACAGAGGTGAATTTATAATCACATGTTTTCTCCATATCTGTGCACTGTCATGGCCAACATGCTTGAATGGATATTTTTGGGGGCCATGATCAACATTGATAGGGTTTGGCACTACCGTAAAGAACAACGCCATTTTAGCCTTTACTATCTCCGTTAGAAACCCAACAAAGAGCAAGCTTGTTTTCCCCCCTCGCCTCCTCATCCCCGTAGTAAAAATAGCTGAGCTCCTCTCAGCTCCTGTGAAGAGGGAGGGCTGTAAATGTTTGTTGTCGGAATCTCTACCACGCACTAAAGCGCAAAATGGATTCATCTCTTTTCAACACACGGGAGCAAAAAAAAAAGAAAACAAGCAAATAAACTAACAGACACGACAGGGGAGGCCAACCAAAAGCGACAGAAAAAGGATGACAAATGGCTCCTTTGAAAGCTGCATAATTCTACCGCTCCTCTTTGCCTGGGAGCGTCTGAGCTATTATGTCACTCAAATAAAACATCTTCCAGTTTAAACTTTGTGCAGAATAGACTACGGGAACATAAATATGAAAGCTGGTGAGAAGGTGTAGGTACAATGTGTGCATCCTCAAAGACAACATATTTGGCTAAAGGTCACTTAATTAATGACTGAAATCATCTCGAGTGAGTCCCAGTTTCAACTCGTAATTGCATTTTCAAAGCAATGATCATATTAATTGTGGCATGTGCTCAAGCACTTCTTTGGTTCCTATGCGAGTTTAACAGTGCGATCTGCCTTTTCCGAGAAGGCAGCGCAGGTACTGATTCAAGCTTACGTCATCTCCCGCCTGGACTATTGTAACTCTCTCCTGGCAGGTCTCCCCGCTGCCGCCATTCGACCTCTGCAGCTCATCCAGAATGCAGCAGCTCAACTGGTCTTTAACCTTCTCAGGAAGGTTGAAGACCAGTTGAGCTGCTGCATTCTCCCACACTCCCGTAAAATATTGTCTAAAAAAATCCATGAGGCAAGGAAGGTTGGGGACCATAGCTCTATGAGATGCATCTGACATAACTACAAATGTATATGCAGATACATACATATTAGTCGTACATCTTGAAATGTATTAATCGTGAGATATATATATATTAAACTACAGAAGAAGAAGCAGAATTGTATTCACTGAGGCTGTGGCGTTATAAGGAATCTGTAGCTGTCGGCCCTCTCCACCTCAGTCCCTTTGATGATAAGAGGCTATAGAGGGAAAGGATTACTCCTGAACTTTTATTTGGTGAGGGTGGTGTTCTCCTGGTTTGAGACGCAGTCATTGGTGTACACGGTGAAGAGTTTGGGGCTAAGGCAGCAGCCCTGTGAGGTTCCTGTGCTGACTGTATACCTGTCCTCCCATTCTCACCACCTGTGCTCTTTCTGTCAGAAGTCCAGGACCCAGATGCAGGTGGGAGTTGGGATGACGTGGTCTGCCAGCATCTAGCAATAGCTCTTGCCATTGCTACCGGATGGTCCAATGATCGATTGGAGCGCTAAGCAAACTAGAGGGGGTCGATACTGTCTGGGTCTATGCGATTGATGTGTGTGAGAATAGTATTTCTATTAACTTCCTGCTGTCATGCTTAATGCTGTAGTTCTCCTGTACTTTTTGAGAAACTGGTTTCCCTACCACATACTGTGTGTGCTGTGGTTGAGGTAGTATAGCTTTTAAGTTTTTGGGAGTGAGCCCTTTTTGCTGCTCTGATAAACTTCTGCAGCTCCTACCGGGCTCACTTATACTACCGTTTTTGGTTTTTGGTTGGGGAACATACAGAACATACAGTCCTGGGAGGTGGACATATCGACGTGCAGTAGCTAATGTAGTCACTCACAGTCTCTTGTATTTTTGGATGTCATTAGTGGATTTTTAAAAGTGATCCAGGCTGTGGCCTCAATGCAGCCCTGCAGGCTGACTGGTGCATCATCAGTCCAGGTGTTAGTGGTTCTGACTTCTGTTGTCTTGAGCCTTTTGTTGTGAACTGGTTTGTGACGAATTGCCCGGGTCAGACTTTCCAAAATGAGGTTTTAGTTTAGCTGAGAGGGCATTTCTGATGTTTCTGTAGCAGTGATCCAGTGTTTTATTTCCCCTGGTGGGCAAAGTCAAAAACTGATGCAGTTTAGGCATGTTTTTCCAGAGATTCTGCCAGAATAATGACATCAGCGTCAGTATACGTACTAACTGATCATGTTATGTAGCTACTTCAGTGCAGCCTCCTTCTTGGCTGGAGGAAGGATATACACGACACTCGCAATAATGCATTGAAGTTATCTGGGAAGATAAAATGGTCTTCAAAGCAAGATTTTGAGATGATGTTTTGGACTTCTTAAATCACTTTTCAGCTATTTGTTGTCCTTTTTACAAATTGTTTTAGTACTATATAATGGCTTTGTGTGTAAAAAAAAATGTGTTATTGTTATTATCATGCAATACCAGTTGAATTAATTCAATTCAACTTCTTAGAATGGGGCTCATTCAATCGCCTTCCCCCGGGAGCTGTTTTGGTACAAAAATAAAGCATTTGCTGTTTAAAAAAGAAAAATCTGCCTTTGCACATAATCCAGGAATCCTGAATGTTCCAGGAGTGGCCCAGGACGGACTTGTGCATGGTGCTGAAATGCCCAATGGGAGAGACCAGTACTCTTCTTGGGGTGACATGATGTGTGATGTATGGAGGTTTTTGTTGATTGCAGAATAAGTTTCACTGACTGTGTGAACATATTTTACCAGAGGCTTTGTCAGGTTTATGTGTTAGAACATTTGTCAGCCACCTTGTTATGTAAATTGCAGTAGGAAATTTAATGGGTGGAAAACGAGAGGAAAAAAGCAGCAGCTCGGAGAGGTACAAATGAAGTACACCGAAGAGCAGCTGGATTATTTGTATTTCAGCTTGAGTTCATGTAATGTTCCACCCAGTTGTCATCATTTGACTGTAGGCTAATAGTTATGCTGTTGTTCCCAGTGTAAATCAAATGTCAGGTAAGGACCTAGAGCACTCCTGAGGTTCAGTCTTTGTTGCAGATTCGTCTTTAGCTAACATTTCCTGCACTTGCAGCTCCTCCATATCACACACACACACACAAGAGGGAATAGACGCAGCACACTTATGTCGGTCCCCAGTGATGCTCTTTGCGACTCAATAATACATACATAGACTTTACCGTCTTACCTGGAAATCCACTCACAGCTTTCATGCACAATCGCTCTTTACAATTTATCCTGACGCACCCTCAAACGCCTTTTCTTGTAGACTCCCCAATGCTTTATTTATCCTGTCACTTATGTCCACTCACTCTCAGCCGTAGTGTACTATCTGGAGTAAAAGATGGTGGACTGTGGGCCTTAAATCTCTGCTCCACATTGGCTCTGCAGCCTCTGAAGCAGTGTGGGTGGACTGATTTTTTGAGTGCAATGATGGTTTGACGGGCCGTAATCCTCTTTCACTGATCTCCCTGAGTCCATCTGCTCCATCCCTCTTTCCTGTCCTCTCTCGCCGCTCCATCACTTTATCCAGACCCACTCACATGTGTAGAAACATGCACATATGCATGAGTATACACACAAAAAGACTGCACATATGCACAACATTCATCAGCTTAGGTTTAGATGTTTAAAGGTTGAAGTAATGGCAGGTCAAATCCATCATGGCCCTTCTATCCTCAGAAGTCTGCCCAACATCTCTGCACAGATATAGATTGGATCACTTTGCCTCTTTTGGGGGGGATACTCCTAACCACTGCTGACCAACAAAAAAATCTGTACGGTGGCAAATTGTCTGACAAGGAGAACACTTTGTTTTCAGCTGGTGTGGCATGGAAGGGACTGTTTCAAGGCAAACAAACCTGCGTTGCCAAGAGAAATGTGACATTACGTTGAAATAAATAGGACCACATTTTCAAAAAAACGCTATGATTATTTTATAGCCAAAAGTATTGTTCATTTGAGTTCATTTTGCTATCAGAATATTTATTTTGCCCCATGGACATATGTTCATTGATGATTCATATTTTATGCATTGGGTCTTTTTGCTTCCACTTCAACTGACCTGGATTGCATTTGAAATTAGAAAACATGTGTGTTTGGGTAGAGATTGCTCGGATGCTTTCATCACGCCTCAGTGTGTATATTCTTTCAATATCACACTCCATCTCCACTTGCTCACCTTTGATGGTTCCTTTGGCAATGTTTCCCCTTTGTCTCTCATCTCAGTCTTTCTCTTAATCTCCTTCCTTTTCGCGTAGCTTTTATCTTCCCTCATTTTCTCTTCATCTTCCGTTCTCTTAGCCTTCCATTTTCACGCTGCACTCCCCCCTCTTCTCCCTCTCTATTTGCCATAGCAGTGGGTGTACTAAGCAGGGATTAGGCGTGATTGAAGTGCTGACGTGAGAGTTCTTCCGCCGGGGCCTCTCATCCTCTGCAGTCCCTCAGAGAGACCTCTCATTGCTGGGTTTCACTAGCAGGTTGGGCCAGGCCTCTTCAAGGACTCCCCATGAAAATAGCCTCTCTCTCACGCCTCCACGCCTTATCCCCAATCGCCTCCATGCCTTTCCCTGATAGATGTGTGGCTTAGCCCTGATAGAGCTCTCATTCCACCAGACTCAGGCCTAGCTTTTATTTATATATATAGAGATATTTTTTATAACAGCAAGAGGTCCTTGCTGTTACTGTATATCAAAACCTGGACTTTTTGCTCCATTATCCCATCAGACACTTTAAAGGTTTCTCATACTTTAGTACCTGTTGTCAATGATCTGACGGGATGACAACTAATGAAATTAGTCAGCCCGCTTAGTTATTCCTCAGAGGTTTAAAAGAATAACCAGTTCCGTTTTCAGGGAGGTGCACAGTTCTCCGCCATTCTCCTATTTCATATTGAGCTTGGAAGCTCACAGTGTTTTCCTTTCATGTGGGTGAAGTGGTGGCTATGGTGGTAGAAGTTAATACAAGTTATAGAGCAATCAGATGTCAAGAAGTCTCTGCACAGTTTAGGAGGGGAGACGGGCATCGGCAGTCACTTCCCACGGCCTAAGTCTTCATTACATTCTCATTCCTCTTTCGTCCACTGCTGCACTGGCTGTGATTAACACATAAAAGAGTGAGAGATATGGGATATGGCATGCACTCAGCATATTGTGTGCTTCACCCCCACCACCTGACTTGGATTCTTTAAGAGGGTCTTTGAAGTCAAGCCGTGGAAACGAAAAGAGGAGTGCAAGAGAGAAAGACTACTATATGCAGGATGTGAAGTTGCCCTCGGGAGCTAACAGGAATATTCATGGAACTACTTGTTTCAGGTTTGTTGGTTTAGCCAGTATTTGAATTTTTCTGCTTCCAGTGTTTTTACACTGATAATGTTTGCTCAGTAAAATGCTGTTATTAGCACTTTAGCCCAAATAAGATCACCTTCTTCATAGGCACGCTGTGCAACAAACAAGTCCAGACCTTTTGTCATTTTGAGTAGCAGCCATTGACTTCTAGTTCTTGCAATTCTTGAATACTTGTTTTGGAAAGAGAGCGAAATGTCCTTCATGTCGACTTGTGTAACATAAAATCCATTTTTTCTGTTAAACACCATACTTTGATATATAGATTTTCTGGTGTATGGAATATTTTTGTACTCTTATTTTCAAGTGGATTACAGCTTATTGTGACTCAGGACTCTAAAGTGTCGAACCAAGGGGCGCCATGCATATTTGTGTTCATGATGAGCACCACTTTGCTCCCTCCTGGTTTTGATGCTGTGAGATAATTCTGTTTCATCCGCCTGCAATGGCTTGGTGAGTATTGTACTTTATCTTCGGCATGGTTTGTCTGAGAGAAATATAACTATATCACTAGATTCAGGGCCACCTGCTGTTTGGTGTGTTTTTTACCATGGAAGCAATTAGCATTGAAGGACTGACCAAGCTGTACTTGGTCTCCAATATGGGAGACTTTAGGGTGGATGGCAATGAGATAAGGTGGATCATAGACTGGAACCGTGTGAATTCCCACTTTTGTGAATTCTTCACGGACAGAGACAATATTCAATGCTCTTATTTTGACATCAATAACTATTTCCACTTGAGGTGGCGCAAATCGTATATGCTACCCAACACAGACAATATAGTCAGATCGTCAATGATGATGTCATATTAATGTAACTCTGTAGTTATTTGGCAAAACTGTTACATTTGTTAGCTGTACTGTATTATTTGTTCTGTACTTAGCTGTTCAAATAATAGCCCAACTTTGAGCTCAGTGGCTATTCTGGCTAGTGTATTCCTGTTGATAAACGATTTGTGTTTAACTGCTTTAGTTAAGGTCAATTGGTGCCAAATATTCTGTTCTGTATTTAGTTTTTCGTGTTTATTTCAGAAACTCCATCTTTCTATGCATCTGTCTATCCATCTGTATTTCTGTATGCCGGAGTCAATACAGTTAAAATGAGAACAACCGGATGTCAGCATGTTCTCTCACTGGTACCATGCAGTGGTCAATTTCCATCTTTAAAATCAGGATCTCAGGGGTCGTATCCCCAACAGCCACATTGCGTGGTGTGTGTATTGGCCGACTTCTAAAGTCTGCCCTTTCCCTTCTCCTTCTCACTCCCCGTTCTGCTGAATCGCAGGGCATAAGAGCATATGGCACTTATTAGTTAGTTAATGGAACAGGAATTGAAACTGAAAGTGCTGTGAAAGACTACCATTCATATGCACAAGCGCTTACAAACACATCGCGATATCCTCCAAATCGTCTGACCTCTGTATTCACTACGCGTAGCAGATGCCTGGTGTAAAGTAATCTTTTATGGATTACTGATGTACATTTACCGCCACATGTTTTTCAGGGCTTCGTGGTGGTCTGCTCTGCATGTCCTACAGGAATAGGTGTCAACCTGTGGAGCTTTTACTTAACCAACTGTTCTTATCTGTGCTGGGAGGTCATCCTTGCTGTGCATCGTCAGAATATCATCTGTCCGAATGATGTATTTCATCTTTTTGTATTCAGACCTTGTCAGAGATGAAAGTATTGGGAAAACACATTTCTTTGCTATGTCCCCATTTAGTGTATTTCTGGAGTTGATGATTTTCTAATAGAAAATAGAAAGTAGTTTATCAATATGCAGATAGTTTATTTCTGTGCAGTTTCATGAGAAAAAGCTGAAGGAGAGATAGGCAGGCCAGTCTGGGTAACAGTGTCCTCCAATGTTGAGCTACTGCTCCTTGATTGCTTAGCCTCACCAGAGTAGATGTGTCACCATAAATAATGACATATTCAGTGTTTGCAGTGGCAGTTTAGCTTTTCCCCTCTTCTAATCCAACCACTGTGTCGACTATTTTACTAAATACTACAGACCACACAGATACACAAGTGTACAATAAACATGCTAAGCTCAGTGGTTCCTCTAATGGCCATTTCATCAGCTGGTTGTGTACTCTCCTCAGGTTTGGCAACAGTACTTTATTGTTGTGTTTCTCTGTATTTAGTTTTTGTCCTACTCCTTGGCCAGAGTAGATTAGTTCCCTTCATTGGCTCCTTCACATAATTCCACAGAGGATAAACTGCCACAATCACCATGACCGTCATCATCATTACCATCGTTATCCACTCACCCACATAATGAAACGGTGGACGAGTTATCGCTAGTCCTTTGTGGCTCGCAGCCAATTAAAAGTCAGAGAAGCGGGGGGCTAGAAACCATTTGGGTAGAACTAATATGATGGGGTGCTCACATCCTTACTTTACAACAAGGAACATGTTCGAGGTCGGTTGGCAGAAAGGCTCTGCTTCTTGATCGGCGTCGTGCAACCACACACATGCCTCCTCTTTTACTCCACCCACATGGGCTTTATCCAACGTCCATATGGAGCAGCCTCTGGTGTAGCGCAACAGCCACTCTCCTCACCAGCTTGAAATGGTCCAACACGTATGCACACACTCACACTCACTCACACACACACACACACACACACACACACACACACACACACACACACACACACACACACACACACACACACACACACACACACACACACACACACACACACACACACACACACACACACACACAGATATTTGGAGAGATGGCCTGCAGGGTGGAGCTGTCCACTCTACCATACCACATAGGAATGTGGTCTTGTGTCACATAGGAATTTACATTTACGTTTTCATGTCACATATGTGTGTTGTTTGCTTTTTGGGACTTCAACGTTACCTCAAATGGACCCTTTGAAATTGAATTCTCCTCCACGTGTGATGAGCATTGATAGCTTACTTTTGTGCATTTTGTCTTTAATTCAAAACAACTAATCCAAACTAGTTAAAAAATATAAATATATACTGATGTAAATGGTAAATGGACTAGTTATATATCTCCTTTCCCGTCTTCTTGCCACTCAAAGCTCATTAACCCTACATGTCTTCATTCACCCATTCACACTTAGTAGTAGTTCTTTTTCTTCTTTTTCACTACGTTTTTTTTTTTTTTGGAGGGGGGGGTTCCTCATTGTGAGGTTTTAGGACTGACGGTGTCCATGGGTACCGATTGTATGGGTTTAAGTGTCTTGCCCAATGACACAAATGTATTTTACGTTAGGGAGGCTTTTATGATAGAGATAGTTGCGTTGTGAGTCACTGTGACATTAAAGTTTTGCTTAAGATAGTTTACGTGATGGCTTATTCCCTTTTGGGGTGTATTAGGACACACAACAGCAAAATGACTCACTCAGATTTTCTTGGTCCATAGCACAGTGGAAATAGTGCATGGGGTGTTCAGTTGTGTGTTATCCAGCTAGCAGTGGCATTTGTTCCTCCCTCCTGCAAAAGGTGCAATGAAGAAGGGAGTGAGTGAGTAACAAAGGCACCTTTTCTCTTCGGACAAACTGAAGGGGAGGGAGATGGAGACTAGGGGAAGACATAGACAGGAAGACAGGTAGATGGGAGAAGCTGAACATTGGTTCATGCTTTTGAAAGACTAGTTTTCACATCACCTGAAATTTTAGAAGAATACCAGTGTCCCTACCTCTGAATCTTGGCTCCAGTGTACATTTGAGTCTGTTTGATTCTAACTCAGCCTTTCGTATGATGATTTATCCCTTCATCTCCAGAGTGTCATTGAAGAGGGCCGCTTGGCTCTCCTGACTAATAACCGTTGACGAGATAGAGAGGGGATAAAGTTATTGACTTCCAAACTAGATGTCAGTCTAGCAGTGTTTGTTTTTGTTATATGGACTGTACTTGTATAGCTATTTCCTAGTCCGACCACTCAAAACACTTTAACACTACATGACATCATTCACCCATACATACGCTGATGACAGGAGCTACCACACACAGTGGCAACTGGCCATCAGTATCTAACAATCACACACTGTAGTCACAGCTACAGGAGCAATGCTGGGTTAAGTGTCTTGCACCTAAACCCGGACTGCTCCCCGACGCCTTTACGGCAGCACAACACTTCGACTGTGCGGGATGGGTTGAGAATGATCTCCCCCTGGGGATTAATAAAGGACACTTTATTCTTCTTCATTCAACTCTCATCTGTCTTTTCATCACAGGGATGTTGTTCTATCAGTTAGTCCGGAAGGTAACTTCCGAGGTCAGGAAACCTTTGTAACAGAAGTTGTATTCAGTCGCTTATTTCAAACTGAAAACACTTTTGCAAGTTGGATGCACCATCTTGCATGTTGTATGCACGTGCATGCAGACCCTTGCTGCAAGGGGAAAGCCTTGCAGTTCCACTTGCCAGTCTTTGGTGCTACCCTGGCCATCTGGGATTAACATTGTAACAGTGGGCAGATATTGCTCCAAAAACGGTTAACATGATTTTCCTCAATGACAGAAATTCCTGTACCTCAGCCTGTCAGGATCAAATCATTTTGATTCTATAAAAAAAAGATTTGGAAAGCAGCGTGTGCTCATGTGTACCAGGGAAATACTAACGATACCGGAGGGAAGAGGCATGATGATTTAATGAACCTGCACACATTTTAGTTGGTCCCTGCTTCTCCCTGAAGAGGCTGTGGTGGATCCTCTCTGCTAATTTTAGAGAGCTGTGAGGCGAAGCTGGAGGCTTAAACCCTCCCACATCCCCCCGGAGCTGGGCACACACTTTTTTAAGAAAACATATGTTGCGTACAAGTGAAAGGACGGGGATAGAATGCAGAATCCACAGTAAAAATGAAGGGGGGAGGGTGAGGGGGCATGCGTGCATGTTGGCCCCGGCCTCAAGCATCACTGTTACCGCCACGTGACCATGTGAGAGTGAGCAGTGTGACTGGTGTGGCTGGATGCCCCCAGATAAGCGTTCTTCCAGTGAAAGTGCAGTTCTGACTATCTGCCCATTGATTGAGATAGGAGGTAGGTCTTGTAAGAGCTGCCCGGAGGCGTTGCAAAGATGGCGGCGAGTGGCATGACTTGCCTAAAAGGACTTTGGCATTATACAGCGATGCCGTTCACATTGACCCGAGCGTTCCATATGACTGCGCACTCAAAGTAACAGGTTACATTTTGCACAACCGTCAGTTAAAATTTGAGCTTATAGCTCGGTGGCGATCGCTGAAATCCCACAAATGATCAGTTTTAGGCAATGCAAGCTTTTGTAACCGGACAATTAAGGTGGACGCCATGGGCGATGTGAATGAATGAGATGGTGCGGGACCCAATGCTGTTTACCTGCACGTACGGGGACTATTTTTTCTCTAGACTACTGAAATGAGATACGCAACATTTGGTTACAATCAGCCGTTAAATGTTGAAAGAGAAATCTAGAAAAAAGTGAGCTCAATCCATCGTTTTTCTTGGAAGTTAAACATGGTTGCAAATGCCTAACACACACACACAGACACACACACACACTTGCATGTGCACGTGCAGAGCGAGTCACATATTGTTTTGGCCAAAGGCTAAAACTGGTTAGAGCTGGATTTAAAGCTGCAGCGGCCGGTTTTCTCCTTCATTCCTCTGAGTTTAGTGTGGTATATGTCTGCAGCTTAATCTCAAATTCTCCTCTTCTATCCAAGACACTGTTGTGTTTAGTTCCTACTTGTTGTCAGGAAATTGTCTGAGTCATCCGTCATTGTACGTTTGTCAAAGCGCCGTAACAGATTAGAAACAGCCCTCGATGTGATTGGCTGATGAGAGTTGGTCTGAGGGGGATGCTTCTCGTTAACTGCCTTTGGCACCCTGCTCTTTGCCACCATCCAGATTACATTGGTTTAAAGGGCTCTTTCACTGAGAGTCATGTTTTTTTCATTGTCCATTTTATGGCACCGTTGTTCCCCTTTCAACCCTTCGCCTTCCTGCACGCAGCTAAATGTTCTGCCAGTACACGGGAGAGTAAGTTATAGAGGTAATGAATATTAGATGGCCTCAGCTTCGACTAAGAATGTGTGCTAATCGGTTTCAGGTGCGGGAGAGGGACTTTTTCTGCTTTGAGTTTAATTCCATTCATTTCAAAGTTCAAAATATTATTTGTAATGTAATTTCAAAAAAAGGGAAAGCGTATACACTGGAGAGCTTGATGAAGTACCCTTATTCATTTGGGAACAAGCTCAATCTCTTTTTCCCAATATGTACCTGTGTTATTACGTTTTTTTTTTTTTTTTTAAATAGCATTTAGTATTTAGTCGTTTGTTGCATTCAGTACATATTGGTCTGTAAGTGAGAACTTTTCATGTTGGCTCTTACGTGGCGTTACAAATTTAGAAACTAGGTCAACATAAGCAATAAACCTACCAACGAAAGAAACCATATCTTTTAATTTATTAAAATTAAACTAACAACATGTATGCTTTCAGTACATCTCGGAAAAGTGACAATTATTGATTTTAAAATCTTTTGAAAATGCATAAAGTGTTATCTTAATGTGTTCAAAGGAAGTGGATTTTTTTTGCAGCTTCGGATTCTGCGTGTGCAGATTGACACTAGGTGAAACTCATTGAGGTGCGGGATAAAGGATTACTCGGCATTTGTTGTTCATTACTGAAAGTCACAATGACTGTAACATGGAGCTTCATGCGCCACGGTTCTGTCCACAGGCAGCGTGTGAACTGACACAGAGTGATGTGGGGAGGTGGAGGCATGGCTGTGCTTCTGACAGGAGAGATAATAGCCAATAAGGCAACGCCACTCTGGATGATTGACAGGCCTGCCGGCGACCCTCGAGCTACCCTCCGTTCATATACAAACGTGTGTAAAAGCACATACAAAATATTCACATTATTGACAGCTGGTTCACTAGTCAGTGAATGCTGATTGGTTAAAGTAAATACATTTTTTGGGTCACAGAGAGAAAAGCTCATTTTATGGTCCATTCTAAAATGTGTCAGGGAGGCGGAAGAAAAGGAATAAGACAAAAAATGGATGCCGAGTGATGCAAGTCTACCAAGGCTCTGCTCTGCAGGATGCTGGAGAATGTGAGCCCGATACAACGGCCGCTGCCGTCACTTCCCATTCTGGGTCAGGATGGCAGGCTGATGCAATATTCGCCATTCAGGAGACACACTGTCAAAGATGGTTTGATTGTTAACAGAAATAATTCAGAGAGCCGAGGACTCTCTGAATTAATATAATTAGCAGTCAGTGCACTTTAACAAGAGGTTTGTGGACGCTCGGCCTAGAGTTATCCTGTCGATATATGACACCTCTGAAGATTCAGTCATCAAAACAGTTTCCTCCACTTGAGCATTTTGCTCAGGTACAGCGGGCTGGGCACTAATCACAGGGTTAGTCGTTCAATCCCCAGCCCCTCCTTCCTGGGTGGTAATGTCTTTAACAAGGCACCGAAACTCAAATGGCTGCAAACTGAATATTTGCATTTTACAGACAGTATTCAAATGAACAATAAAAGGCCACTCAATATAGTGTAAAAAAACAAAGAATGAGCTGTGTGGAATCAATTCTTTCAATCACTACACAGCCTCACAGTGGGCGTGGAGGCAGTCCTCATAAGCCACTAGCCTTTCTAAATCGGAAAGAATGTGTCATTCGATTGGTTGAAAAGGCACAGTTCCATGTGTGCTTCTTACGCGCCCCCCCACAGCTGTACCGTCGGTCAGATCGTCAGCGCTCCCCACCCTCCAACCCCAATGGTCGGCTATACCGTTCGCTGGTCGGATCGTCGGCCCGATGTCTGGCCCGCGTTCGGGTGAAGTGGGCAGTAAATGGGGGCCTGAAATGAGTTTGACACCCCTGATCTAACGTGTTACGGTGGAAACCCTGAATACAAGTATGAGTCTTAAAATGAGGTTCTTCGTAGTCCACAGGGGTGTCAAAAGTATTCACGTTCATTACTCAAGTAGAAGTATAGATACTCAGGTTTAAAAAGACTTTTCTAGAAGATGAAGTATCAACTTAAGCTTTTTACTTGAGTAAAAGTATAAAAGTACTGGTTTTAAAACTATGTAAAGCGTAAAAGTAATGTAATTCATACAAAAATTTAATTAAGGACAAACTCTCAATGTGTAACCTCACTCACAGAATATGTCTCTTACAATCTTATCGGAAGGTGCCTTCAGATCATGTGACCTGCCGTTTGAATGATGGAAACATGGCGATATTCAGAGATGCGACGCTAAAACAACAGAGCACAAATGCATCGACCCGCAGGCTATATAACAAATAAGAATGATATTCTTATTTGTTCAGGCTATTTAACAAATAAAACCGGAACCCATTTTCCAGTGACGGCTAAATGACATGAGTCGGAGAACGTATGCAGACCCAGTGTTCCCATTGATTAGGTAGACTGCAGTATCTCCCCCAAGTTAAATACTTTATGGGGAACTCGTTTCGGCCTTTACGAGCAAATACAGAATCTTTTTGTGTTCATTTCTAAAGCCTTGCAGCCTTGCATGTAAGACATACATCACAAGACGCTGCGCTAGTCGCTGTGTTGTGGCTAGACTCTCAATAAAGTTAGAAAAAGACATGTACAGCAAACATGCTCATGAAGATACTCATTTAACATTAAATGGAATTTGTCGCTCAATACCCAACTGAAATCTGCTTGTACTGTCCTAAAAAATGATCCTTCCACCGACCACCGGAGGAACCAGGAACCTTCGCACCCGGCGTCACTCTGATCTGTGTGATCTGCAGGTGCATCATGGACCCATAGGGTGTCTGAATGGTACATGTTTATTCTCCTCATCCAACCACAATCACATTCACTCTATGCGGATGGGCCGGTTTATCTGGATAGTATTTGTTTTTCAACTTTAGGCCTGTGTTTGGCTGAATACGCGCCATTCCTCTCTTTAGCAGTGTATTTTGGACGCTCCGTTGTGTTTTGCAAATATTGCAATATGAGCACTATAAGTGATGAATGTCATGTTTTGGTTTTCACTGGGGGTAAACGGGGAGAGAGGGTGGGGCCTCGTGGGATAAAGTATGAAATGCAGTAATACGGTTCATCAGTGTTGGAGTCCTAATCCACAGTCTCACCTTGTTTTTTTAGAAGTACCTGTGTCTCTTTCTTCACCCTTCTGCCACTCTCCTGCTTTCTCTCCGTCTCCCAATCGCTGCTTTTATTTTGCCTGTCTCATCCCTTTCTCTTTTTCCCTCGCAGCCTCTGATTCTATCTCTTCCTTTTGTTCTAGACTCTGGCTTCCTCTGTGTCACTTCTGTTTATGTTTCTCTTTCTCTTTAGTCTCTCTATTTGTCACTCTTCTCTTCTTTGTCTGTGCTCGCAGATGTCCGCTGCTGCTCTGCCAGGAAACACAAGATGAGAAAAGAAGTGTCAGGGTGACAATGCACTTCTACTTCACAGATATGTCATGTGTCATCATGAGAGTTGTCACGAATAGAACACACATTTAAAAAAAAAACACATATATATATAATTAGGTAGGTCAAAATGAACGCGTAAATCTATGCGATTAATGTGGATTAATTTGATAACACAACTCTTTTTACTTCCGGTTTGCCAGAGTTGCTCGTTCATAATGTTGTACCTGGTGAAATTCTGCTTGGGAGATGATCAAATTTGCGTTGTTTTGTGTTTTATTTGCTAAAATCCACCTTTTCTAAAGTGACTACTTACTACGCTAATTTACATGATTTAAACTGTTAATTGTGATTCATCTTGAATAATTCATTTTAAAATGTGGGATGATTGTTTTTAATTTTTTGACAGCCCTATATAGAGAGAGATACACATATATACGTGTGCCGGTCTGACAGTGTTGCCTGCCTTTACAGAGACACATCAGCCGTTGCGCTCTCAATTTTCTTGACATGTGATCGCTCCCCATTGAGCTGCAGAGCTGCAGAGCTGCATGGTTACATTTGGCCTCGTGTCATAAAGCAATGAAGCACATTGCTCTTGTTGAGTTGCGTCGGGCTATATGTGCTGCTTGAACTTTTATTAGCAAATGATGCTAATTCAGCACTTAGAGGGTTAGGGTTAGGGTTAGGGGTTAGACACACCGCCGTAGAGAGTGAGGGTGAGAGAAGGCATTGCTCTTCAGATTCTGTTAAATGCATTGTGTGGGATGACACCACAACCCCGAATGACTTTCGTTCCTGAGGGCTTTGCGGTAGAACACAATAGCTAAAAGCAGAAGTTAGCTTTCTATGTTTAGGTCTGGAACTTTAGGCGTTTTTTTACCTTCAAATGTAGTGCAAACATTAAGTTGATGTGTTGGATGTCAGCATGAATTGAGTTCACTTAACCAGAGAAAAAAAGTCTCCTTGTGACCAGCGTTAGTTTGAATGGCCAAGATAAGGTCTTTCTGCAGTGAGCTTATTGGCTTTGCCGTCGTACGGGTCTAGCATCTTCAGCTTAAGTTGTTGTTTTAGCACAAAAATCACACTTTAATCCTGTCATTTAACTCATCTGATTTCCCTTCCTGTGCCTTAAGCATTTGGCCTCCCACAGTGATGAGGGAGCCCTTGGGATCAGACTTGAGGGCCATCACAGGCAGCATGGGTGTGTTTGGCAAAGGGGAGTGGAGAGGAATGGCAGATGATAATGACGGAAAAAAATTGATTCCAGTGGATTTTGGAATCGAAACCGCAGCCTCCAGTGCAGAAGGCAAGCAGCACATAAATGGAATAATGATGACTCTGGCGAAAATGAGCGAAAATGACTCTGCTCTTTGATTGATTAGAAAGCCACTGATGTATACAGAACATGTCTCAACAGGCAATGCATTTCCTCTGCTTTATATGGATTCGTATGCTCTTACCTCAGGTTTAATATCGCGGAGACTCACAAATATTACATTATAGCAATTTGGTCTTTCTATTATTCATAGCAACAATGTTTTATTAAAAGTCTTCCTCGGCTCTACGACAACTTGGTATATAAATGATTTTAATGAATATAAATACAGAGAGTCAAACACACCATAGGGTGAGATCCTTCTATTGCAGTATAGTCATTTAGTAGAGACATTATTGGGAAAGTAAAGAAGCCGGCTGTTCTACAAGGAATGGTAATATAACGACTGCTTAATATTCAAGGTGACCAAATCTTTTCTTTATCTACTGAAAGGGGAAATAATTATAAGAACCAACTGTCACACTTCCACACTGCAAGATGTGGACACATACGTTTATGATCTACTGGCACTAGGCCTGTCCGAATCCCATCTCACCCAGTCCACTTTTCTTAGGCTGGGCAGTGGACTAACCTCAGGTCAGAGCAGGGCCAGCCCAGCTCTTATATGGGCCTTTTTCCTTCCTTCCTGACTGGCCACCCTGCCTGGTTGGATGCAAGATAGAGTTGGGAGTGATTTTGTGAAAGTCTGCTGCACTCAAGCACTTAATCCCTGTACTCGCTTATCTTTGATGATTGTATCTCCCATTGTAGAAGTGCTCCGGTAAACGAAAGGCCATCGTTAGCCGGATGTTGGCACCTATACGCTAACATGCTAACTATTAGAATGCTAATTACTGAAGCTTAGTATGTGAATCTTTTTTCCAAGTTCCATACCTTCGAATTAACTAAGCAATTGCCAATTAGAACTAAAATAAAATAAAGTAGAAACAAGGCTGGTAGGAATAACTATATATTTATTTTCCTTTGTAAATTGCATCTCTCTGTGTGTCTCTTTCCAAGTGGTAATAATGGCTTTCTCTTTATTCCCCTGGCACACGGATGAGGGCTTTCACGGGGCTTTTGTTGCCTCCCATGCTGTTTCCTCTTGTCTCTGTGTTGCACAGCGACAAAACGCTGATGCCGAGGGGAGAATTTACCCGTGCCAGGGAATCGGCAGCTCATCGTCCTTCAGCACCACTCCACTTCCCTTCTGTTTCTCTATCTCATTTTTCCCTCTTTCTGTATCTTTCACTGCTCCCTGATGTTTGCATATGGCCTGATACAAAAGCAAAACGCGCAGCCTGTATCCCGTCTACCTCTTCTGCTTTTTCTCCTTTCATTTCCACGACTTGGGAGCGCCCTAAAGACGCACAGGAAATTAACTGTCATGCTGAAAAATGTGAAATATTTCTTTTATTAACTGCCATGGTGGTTAGTCAGCTTGGTATGTTGGCAGGGCTTTTTCTGAAGGTTACAATTTGTGAACACTGTCGGCTCGGAGGAATCTACCCTTGAGACGATGGTGCTTTAGCTTATTTAACACACGCTAATTCAGTAGACTGTGAGCATGACCTTGTCTTTAGTAGCTTAACCTAGACCCATACTCTTTATTGTGGGGGTCTTCACTTTCTCTCAGACCAACAATTTCCAAGTCTTTCTGCTGTCTCACCTTACTCTCTTTGTTGGTCGAAGAAATGAGCTCAGAAAGTCACTTTGGGGTGTGATATAAAACTGTAAAATCAGGCTAAGCTTGATTTATGCTCACCATTAGCGGGGAATAGTTTTCCATCATAAGTAATCTGTGTGTCTGGAGGCCGTATGCGTAACCAAAAGCCACGGCCGTACAGAACGGATTTTATGATTGCGATTATCAAAGCTGTGGTTATGATGAGCAGTGCATTTTGTTTGTGCTTGTTGTCACCTTCTCTCCAGCATCCAGTGAGTCTCATATTTACTCTGGTTGCTTCATGGCTGATGAACTGGTTTCATATTTTTAATGATGCGTTAATGAATGTGAAAATGATTTCCGGGCTGTCATCATCGTAGTGCACATGACTCATGAGGGAAAACAAATTGGAATCTATATTGCTCATGTTGTTAATGTACCAATCCTAAATCCAACATTTCTTCTAATGTGGTTTCAGCGAGGGAAGAGAACGTGGCCACCTTCCGGGGCTCGGAGTACTTCTGCTACGACCTGTCGCAGAACCCCATTCAGAGCAGCAGCGACGAGATCACGCTGTCCTTCAAGACCTGGCAGCGTAACGGCCTCCTGCTGCACACGGGCAAATCCGCAGACTACGTCAACCTAGCGCTGAAAGACGGGGCCGTCTCCCTCGTCATCAATCTGGGCTCCGGGGCCTTTGAGGCAATCGTAGAGCCAGTCAATGGAAAGTTCAACGACAACGCATGGCACGACATCAAAGTCACTCGCAACCTGAGACAGGTAATCGTGGGTAGCAGAGGTGAACAGAGTTTGGAGAGAGGTGCACTTTTTTTCACTCTCGATAACCTGCTTCCAGGAGCCTTTGAGAGAGCGCCGGCGTTAACAATGTCACCTTTTTCTGATTGGTTGCCATTTCATCGCCACAGTTCAGCTGCATTATTGAGATAGATCTTATTATTCTCTCGGTTGTCTACAATTCCATGAATTCTTTTTAATTCTATATCATTTTTCAACTTGACATGTTAATATATTGTACAAACAAACAGGGCAGTCCTGTCATGTGATTGATAGCTAAGTCAAGGTTCCTGTTCCTCTTGGTATTTTCTTCTGTCCAGTTTATCGGCTTATTGAACTTGAGATCCCTGTGTCCTGAAATTAAAGTGATCTGATCATTTTATTTTGCTTCACTCTCCCTTAAGCTGACACTTCCATCAGGCGGCGTCACTATCGCTGCGCTCTCAGAAACGGGTTTTTAATTCACGTGGAGAATATAGACTTTCATTTTAAAGCCGGGCGAGAGTGTTTGGCTTCGAGCCCTCCATTATTGCAGTATTTATAGTGCAGCTGATCAGGGTGCTTTTTATACATACAAATAGATTTCCACCGAATTTGTGCATCGGAGCGGGATTTGTTTCTTGACATATTGTTCAGAAGTTTCTTAATGTGATTTAGAATGAGTATGTATTGCAGTGGGTTTTAGCTTGTATGAATCGGTGCTGTCTGCGGGAGGCTGTAGGGAGACAGTTCAGACTAATGAGAGCCTGCGCTGTATGGAGTTAGGCTTGGCACTTGTTTATCGTCTTGGTTGACCTTTTAGTTTGTCTGCAAGGTGAGACAGCATTTAGTTTTGCTCTCAGAGCAGCAATATGTAAGTTCTGATTCCCTGACCTTTGCTGGACTGTAAGCTTTTGCCCCACAGGTTAGCAAACAGGTGTAGAGGAGAATCCCAACAGGATAACACAGTTTAGTAGGTTAGAAGCTAAGAAGCAGGGGCTGTTTGCCTGCTTTCTTTCTGTCTTTTTACAGAGCTGTCCTTTCCACCACTCTCATTTTTTTTGCTCTTTGAAAGTCTTTGCTATACTACGGGTGAAAAAAACACTACATGTTCTGTTGGAGTTTAAGTTATAGATGTGAAAGTCCCTGACTTAGTTACCGTACCTCTGTTGTGAAAATGTGTCCATTATGGCGAACTGACTCTTTATTACTACAGCCACATCTCCGACAAATCTTGTAGTATTTTTTTCATCCAAACACTAACTCATCCATGAAAACAGTAACTTATTACTACTAACCAATATCTAACCAACTAATGTACTAACTAACATCCTAATCTTCATCGTTTTTTTTTTGTTTTTGTTTTTTGTCCATCCTTATTAACAACCATTTTTGTTTACTATTCTTTTGATTTCCTTTCTTCCCCTTTTTCTGGAAAGCAATCAGGCATTGGACACGCTATGGTAAACAAACTACATTGTCTGGTAGATATCATTCTTATTGTCTTTTTTTTGGGTTTGCCGTGTGTCCCCTCCCCCTCTCTTCTTTTATTCGTTCTCTTTGAGTTCCATCCTAGACACTCTTATCAAAAAATGAGGAGATGGGTTTGTATTACCAGGCAATTCTTTTTTCGCTTCTTCTCTATTTCCCCCCTGACCCGCCAACAACCTCCTTCTTTACTCCACAATCCCACATCTTTTTTTTCACTTTAGCTTTTACGTCTTTCTCTGTTCCTTCCACATAACTGCAGATTACAACAACTAAAAAGAAAATCTTTGCCTTTGTCAAGGCAACTTACTTTTACTAATTTTTTTTTTTCACACAAAAAGTCCCCATTTTTTGTGAGGACTGTCGTCCAGAACTGACAGAAGCTTTCCACAATTCCAAGGATGGTGACCTCGACACCGAACCCTAAAGGAGACCAAAAAATGGGAACCCTTAACCTTCATTGCGGGAGCTCTGACAGTTGTTTCCAACTCACTATGGCGCATGGCATGCCCACACCTCATATACCTCTCACCTCCCAAACTCATATAACCTCACCCCTGCCACCCAAAAATAACCACTAACACTCTAATTCACTCACGTCCCACCTGTCAGCTTCTCCCCTCACTGCCCCCTGTGTGTGTGTTTGTTGCATGCTGGTGAAAGTAGTGTTGGTGTGTTGTGGCTGACCTTGATCTTGCTAACCCCCCCCGGCCCATACGCAAAACATTTCTAAGAACGGCCATACTTATGTATGATTATCAGTCTGGTCCTGTGACTGAAAAAACAACTGAGACCTGAGCTAAACCTGATGAAAGATCAGCATCAGCTATTCTAAAAGTGGGTTTGAATATGGGTCCTGAATGTGCATGAGCCTCTGCACCCGTGTGGCCTGAATGGCACCATTGATCCACTCACATGTCAATTAAATGTGGTTGATTTGCGTTCTGACAGTGATAACCGTGGTTTGTACATTGATGTGGTGTGGAAAGTCTCCCTTTGTTTTGCACGTGTGTATATATATAAATATATATATATATGAAGATGTCTGCAAGTGAGGGGATGAGACGGATGTTGTGAAAATGGGTGTGTGTGAATTTAAGAGTGTGTGTAGACATTTTGCGCGTGTGTGACGTGCGTGTGTACAGTATATATGCGTGTCAGCAGTTACTTAATAAATCCTGATACCCAAGACAAGTGTGATCAATATGTCCTTGGTTTGAACATTGTACTAACCCTCCCCCAACCTAAAGATTCAGAACCAAATCTATGATCCATTCTCTTACCCCATCAAAGATAAAGAAAATATGCCTCTGCCATATTTTCTTTACCTGTCCTGTGAATCCTATGGCAAAGATTCCATTGACAAAATCCAAACGCTGTCTGGCCTAAAACAAACGCAACAAGGTACCAAAGGATTCTGTAAAGCAACCTACAGTGAGGGACCTAAAGACAAGCTCGAAGAACTCAGTTCCAATGCAGACCAAGGAAGGAGGTGTGTTATAAGCACAGCATGGCATCGAGTGCCAGAGTGTAATGGCTTGGTTTCGGCTATGTGTTGCCCCTCAACAGGTGACTATCTCCGTTGATGGGATCCTCACTACCACTGGCTACACCCAGGAAGACTACACCATGCTGGGCTCAGATGATTTCTTCTACGTGGGTGGGAGCCCCAGCACCGCTGACCTGCCTGGATCTCCAGTCAGCAACAATTTCATGGGCTGCCTGCGAGAGGTAAGACGTCTCAGATGAATACATAGAGAAGTGCAACATGTGTCTTGGTCATTCCCAAAATTGTATCTGCAATTGATACTTCATGTTTCAGGACTTTTGTTGTCATGCATAAAATGGCAGCCACATAAGATTATTCACTTAGCGAGCACAACTGATTTAGTTATGGACCAAAAATCTGAAAGATGTAAAGGGATAAATAATATTGCATTATCAATTATAACTGCTGAGTTTGCAGTATCACACAGTCAATATTCCCATGCTTATTGTAGTGCGTAGTACTTGCTGCGGTCTGTCTGTGGGAAAATATCCTAAATTTTCAGTATCAGCTTGAAAGCGCATCTTAATGGGCCGCAATCTGAGAGAAGTATTTGCTCATGGTGAAAAGACCTTGTTGTTTAGGGATATTGCTGATGGATAGGCTGGCCCTGTGAGCTTTTGGTCAGAGAAAAAAAAGATACTAAGTGCCCCGTTATTTCGATTTTTTCTCACCATTAGTGGTTGTGGAACGAGTACTGATAATAAAAAGAGGACCGGTGGCTCCTCAGAGCGGTGAAAGAGTATTGCATTGATTTCTGCAGCTTAGCAGGAGCCTCCAAAGTAGACTGATGTTTTTTATTTTGATAAATGCAAATGGTTGTCTTTGTTTAGACGCTAAAGCTAATCGATGCTTTGGTTGGAGCGCTCACATTGTATTCTCATGGTCAGGGTTCTTATCTTGCTGATTTGGAGAATTGCATTGGCATTGCTCTGGGTTGACTGTGACGCAAACAAGTGCAGGCGCTCCGATTAAAGTCTTCAATCAAAGGATCGATTCCGCATTGACTCCGCGGGATCTCAATGTGTCCCTGGGCAAGACACTTATCTCAATATAGCTCCAGTAGCTGTGAGAATGAAGCGTGTGAATCGTCACTACTGATGGACAGGTGTCATTGTGCTCCTGTCCTCAGTGTATGAATTGGTGTGAATGATGACTGGTAGTGTTTAAGAGCTTTGATTGGTTAGAAGACTAGAAAGGAGTTGATCTGTACCCACGTATACTGTTTTTACAGGTTGAAGGAAGATACATCCGAGGAGAGATAAATGGATATGAATCACTTAAAATAGGACACTTAAAATAAAAAGATCCCCCATGTGAAGGCACCAGTGAGCGTGTCTACTGGACCAGATGTTAACCAATGGAATGCCTCCCATTACACGGATGAGTGCTTGAACACGCGTTTTAACTGTTGATTGATACATATATAAAGGCTCTTCGCCTTTATACATGTCGCCTTCCTTCCACTGCATCATTGCTCTCCTACACCATATTCATTTCTTTCTTCACGCGCCC
Source organism: Apeltes quadracus (assembly GCA_021346845.1). Classification (NCBI taxonomy): domain Eukaryota; kingdom Metazoa; phylum Chordata; class Actinopteri; order Perciformes; family Gasterosteidae; genus Apeltes; species Apeltes quadracus. Next base: position 2,199,211 of record CM037934.1, on the reverse strand, counting down.
TCCATCTCGTCCTTTGGATTCAAAACCGCCGGATAACGAGGGAATGATTCCGTTGTGTTAGGGCCGTTGCTCAGAGTGTCTCATTGTTTCTGTCTGTGTGTGTGTGTGTGTGTGTGTGTGTATGTGTTTGTAATATCTGGTTAGAAACCTTCAAACGGGAGCAGCAATGTTGGTGCACACTGGCCTCTGTTTTATCTGAGATTTAGAAAGTGCATCGGGACGAGCTGAGGAAAAGGCTAATGCGTGAGTTGCTGCAGCGAGAGAATTCCTTCCTTCCTCTTCTGTCTGACAACAAAAGAGATGCCTCGTGCTGCCATCCTGACCCCTCTCTCGCTCCGTCTCCACTGCACTCAAACACCCCCGAAGGCTACATGGCATGTTATGTTCTGCCTACGCGCGTGTTCTGCCATGTGGGCTGCAGCGTGTCACGTGATCGAGGGCCAGTGGGCAGCCCTTCATTCTCTGGTCAACGCCCGCCCCCGCCTCTCACGCCGTCCAACCCCTCCCACCGGTGCCAGTGTGCAGCACTGGAGCCATGCAGTGGCACCTTGTGTCAGACTGGCAGGGGTATGGGCTGTCATCTCTGCTGAGAGAGGAAGGGGGGGTGCATCAGGGAGGACGGTGATGAGCAACAAGCAGAGAAGTATATGAGGGTACAAGGTAAGAATGCTACAGAGTGCAGGAGAGGACACGTGCAGATGAGGTGAATGTCCGCGGGTGGGAGATAGAAAAAGAAAAATTACTGAAATGGACGGAGATCGAGAGAATGATGAGTAAGTGAGAGGAAGAGGAGAGAGGGCGAGAGATCAACATTTGGCATTTGAGAGACTATGTCGTCATCAGGTTTATGTTAGTCACCAGTGTGTTCAGGCAGAGCTTGTTTTCCCCTCCAATGCAAATACAAATGTCACTCTGTCCATTTTAATGATCTCACTTTTGTAATGTCCTGTTAGAGGACCAAAGTAATAGATGGGTAAAAACCCAGATTCAACACTTTAATGCAATGCCTTCAGCTTTAGCTCTTGGTTTTTTTGTAAAACCATCAGATGAAAGATTTATGCTGACTCCTGCTAACAAAACCTAGTGTTATATTACAAAAATACATGTGCTAAATACTCGACTGTGGTCTATGATTACGCCTGGATATCATGGGGATATTTTTTCACTCTCACAGATTGAGATCTCAATTGTGACCTGGCGTGTTTTGTGGCGTCTGCTCACAAAAATGGAATACCATGATTAAAAACACACAAACATAACTCTTTTGACTACTTTGCATATCTGGACGATTTCGGTCCTGTTAGATTAAAGGGGAAGGGCTGAGTGTTCCGATGTGTGCCATTCAGTTTATGTTACTAGTGAAGAAATAAATCAATACAAAACTCACAAAAAACTTCTAATTTTAAGAATTGCCTGAAAAGAAATCACTAACAGGGTATCAAGCCCTATAAAATATGGAGTGCTAGGCTAAAGACACATTTACCTGATAGCCGAGTGTGTGTGGACAGTAGACATGGAAAGTTTTACTTTGATATAGTGAAGATCAGGAGGAACAGCGAGCGACCATAGATGCACCGACCCAACCAAGAGCTGTGTATGTTTAGAGGTTTTTTTTATTTAAAATCGAACATAAGTTAGAAATCATTTATGGTCGAGCTGCTGTTATTGCTTCTGGAGGCAAAAACTGTCATGCCACAACAGCTAACACGCTAACAAGCTAACTCGCTGGCCAGTTGCGAGCGCATTGAACAACCGCAGTTATCGTGTAGTAAACAGTTTTAAACAGCAGAGGTAGGTTTGATGGCGACTCTAGCAGTGTGAAAAAAGGGGGAGTGGTCTATTTACACAATAGAAGAGAAGAGGGAGATCAGATTAAAAATCACACGTCAGTTTACAGCACTGGTGAAATCACAATCGAACGTCAACCACTACACAATCATAGTGGACTTGATCCGGGCTATACAGTACCCCATTAAACCCTACAACAGCTATCACATAACCGCTTATAAAAACACACTGAATTGTATCTGCTTCTTACTGTTCGGTGTAATCGTGGCCTTCTTTCTGCTTTGAGCAACACAACCCGTATTCCAACTCCTCCATTATAATGATTTGAGTCCAGTAACTAATTAATTTCCATAGTACTGTCACGCCAGTTTGCATTCTATTTTCCCACAATGCCATTGACACTGCAGAAGTATACTATGTATGCATTTTCTGTCTGTGTGCGTTTGAAATACAGATCTCCTGTAATAAGTTTTGTGAGCACCTATTTTGTGTGTGTCTCTCCACTCCTCTTCAGTGGAATTACCCCTCCTCTTCATTAAGATCCTGAGCTGACAGCAGCTGTGGCTGGGCACTGATCTGAAGTAGATTAGGGGAGAGATTGTGTGTTTGTGTCTGTGCGCAGTTTTCACTTTCAACCACCTGCCCCCCCTCAGCCTTACCAGAGCCCAATCAATACACCATCTGAGCTTTATGGAGTAGTTCCCGACCCTGTGCCTGTGCATTATGAATGGGGCCCATAAGGCAGCTGATAGGCCGAAGGATAGCGTAGCAAAACACCACCATAAAAAAGAAAAGGAAGAGGTACATATAGCCGCGGCAGTCACTTCCCCTTTTATGGCATCATTTCGATTCACGTATTGATCTGCCTGCTGACAAACAGATAAAAATCATAATCCCCAAACAGATTGTGAGCTGGCTGATTGTGAGATTAGGATGTTCCAGAATAGCATTTTATGGCCTCGGAGACTTTGTAAGGTTTTCTGCTTTCAAGAAGACTAAGATAGAGTGGAGTAAACAAACTGTAAACAGACTGTGTAATGAAAAGCCCTTGCCTTACATTGTGGACTGTTACAAAGAACACACGCTCAGTGGATGTAATGTTTTATTAAATTGTTCTTGTTGAAGGCCGGGCCTGCTGTTGATAAAGACATTATTCGTTCTGCTCTCTTCATGTAGTTTCCTATAAACGGTGTTTGAATTCTATGTGAAAAACACTTACCTCTCCAAGGTGTTCGGCCATAAGCTGTTCCCCATAGCTCCATTTTATGGTTTCAGGAGATACCAGCGGTTGATTAGTAGACAAGATTAAAGACAACTAATATAATAGTATTTGAAGATGGATATTATATATAATGGAGTTGACTACAAATAGAGATATTAGATATGATTGATATTCGTATTTTAGATGATTTTGTTTGGCTAAAGGCTAATTGGGGAAGAATGTCCAGAGTTGTGGTCCTGCTCAGTGTCAGGATGTACAAAGCTCAGAGAGACATGCACGAGAGGAATCCAGCTGGGAATTAAAACAATTTTGCATTCTCATCACTCATCACCATTATGGTTTCCACTCTGCCATGTGCCACATGCAACGCGTGTTGTCATAACTGTTGGTGAAAATAACACCTGGAGGCTATGCACTGAAGCTCTGTGTCCAGCTGCTGAGAGAGCCATCGTAACAGGCTATAAGAGCCGACTGTTGTGTCTGATGGAGAATCTGTGTTGTGCCACATAGACAATTCATCCCAAAATAATAGCTGCACTGCTATATCTAGATATTCTTTCCAGCCACCAGTGGATGGACAGCAATGGCTGGACACCAGTGGATGGACAGCAGACGTCATTTCCGTATCGTCATTCACTTTTCAAATTTGACGCGCCGTGCAGATGTCAGGAGTAAGAAAAAATAATAAACTGTCAGAATTTAAATGCACAAACTAGCTAGTTAAGTTTTTTTTACAGTCCATCTACCACACACAGCTTTTCACCTACATTGTTCAATTCCTTTTTTTTTGTAAAGTTATTAATTGGATTTTTGTCCACTCATGAATCTATCCATCCGGGACAGTAGGTGGCGGCATGCACCCTAAAAGTTCGATCTGAAGTCCGCCGCTGAATTAAAGAAAAAGAAGAAGACGAGAGACTCATTGGACGCCTCCGATGCTACATAACTAACCGCTAAGCTAAACCTTAAGTCACAAAATAGTGATCTAGGCTGAATTCTACTGGATAAACTCGCATAAACTTGCGTGTCCATGTGCACGCGCATAAAGCCAGCCGGCACACACTAATCGTTAAGCACCCTCCCCCCCACCCTTAAAAAAAAATTGAATTTAGCCAAAAGGTGACTAGTTTGCAGGTATGCTAAGAGTAGTCTGAAGCCTGATAAAAGTTGAATACAAGCTAATTGGCTTCAAAAGTCAGTGTTTTTCCAGAGACGTCTGTAATGGTGGTTACAATCTAAGGATTCTGGAAAAATAAGATGCAAAAGTTTTGAGGAATATTCTTTTTTGTGATTTCAAAGAAGCGCATTGAAACGCCCAGTTGTTTCACTGTGATGACTGACAATAATTAGAGACACAGATGAGGCGACCTCTGACCATGATAAACCCCCAAATCTATGCTTTCATGTGTACTTACTTCCATCCTGCTACTGCAGTAATGGCGCCCGCGATAGAGATTTGTCAGTGGAACAAATAGAGAGGAATAATCAACAAATCTACCTTGCTCGACACAGTGTGTGCTAAAGATTTGTTGTGTGCCCTCTTCGGGGCTATTAAGTGTGGTCAATAACCGCTACAGACATACACACAAGCATATTTTGAAGGCCAGTGGCACATTTTGTCCTGACAGCATTTAATCATCCACATCACACCCTCTTTTCCTCTCTATTTGCTGCCTGACATATTTTCTTCCTCATGGAGTTTCCTTCTCCTCTGCTGCCCTTATTCCCACCAGCTCGTCTCTCACTCTCTCGTCAGTCCTCTGTGGTGCTCGGATCCCATGTTGATTTACTGTCAAATCTTCCAGGATTATCGGTAATCCCACAGCAGTAGAGTCTGTTTGCTGACAGCTGGGCTCCATCTAACAGTGTTGCTGTTTCCTCTGCACACACAGGCCTATATTCCCGAAAGCAGAAAAAATAAATAAACACACATTTTCCGCCTCAAGGGATTCCAATTGACAATATTGTATTCACCTTTTCTGTGATGTTTTGTTGTATTTGGCTGACATGTCGGGCTGCTTTCTACTTCTGTTGAAGCACAATTACTGTCGGCGAATCGCTACAACAATAGGTTTATTTTCACAAGGCCACAGAAACACCCTTGTTCATGACAACTGCTGTTTTTGAACATTGCAGGAAATTACTCTCTGATAATTTAGTCTCCACTTATCAAACTGCACGCTGATTTGGCAGGTATTGTATTTACCGAAAATGCAGTAATGCATTTGTATTAGGGCTGTCAAATGATTAAAATTTGTAATCAAATTATTCTTCAGTGGATTAATCAGGATTAATCACTTGCACGTTGTTCCCGAGTGAGTGCAGGCAGAAGTGCCAGGGATAGAAGAGGTGCTAGGAGACAGAGAAAACGGATGATTCCATTATCGGACTTGAGAAGCTCCATGAAGCGGTGCGACGGCCAGCTTGTGCAGCCGCGGCCGCTCGCTCATCAGGCGGAGAGTCTTGCGGCAGAGACCTCGCTGTAAGCTGGAGGTCTCTCAGACCGCTCTCGTTAATACGAGGCTTTTATTTCGCCATTGATGGTTCGTTTGTTTATATCGCAACACATGTCCATCACAAGATCAACGGGAACCTGTGGTTAACTTTGGTTAACTAGTCTTTTCAGAGATAAACCAAACCTGCCAACACATTAGTTTACGAAAATACGGGAGATTCGAGTGCGGGAATTGTCGAAGAGGGGAGGCTGACATTTTTCGCTCGCTTTCTGGTCTGAGTTGTTGACAGGGAGGGGGGGGGGGGCATATGCGACGTTTCCCGGGAGAAATAACAAACCGAGAGGTGTCCGGGTGATAGGAGTAAAAAACGGGAAGTGCTGGCAGTAAAACTCCAAAAAAGTGCCTTGAGAACCTCGCTGAGCGGCCTCTCTCTCTCTCTCTTACACACACACACACACACACACACGCATCCACAGCGCAGCGGGCAGAGGGGGGAGAGAGCGATACCGTTTCTCTTTAGGAGACTTGTTTAAATTATGAGAAATATGCTATATACATGTCACTAGATTTGTCTCCAGTCACTTTTGACCCAAAAGTCGCCAGGAGGATGATTTGTTTGTTATAATAGTCCATCCACAACCGCATTTCAACATGCGCGGGGGGGTGCGAACACTGGTTGAGAACAACTGCCCTAGAGGAAGACGTATCCTGACCTGAATAACTTGTCACACTGCGAATGTGTGAAACGCGTTAAAAAATTGTCGAAATTAACAACAAACAACTAGCTATTTTTAACAGCCCTTATTTGTATATAATCTCTTTTTCATCTTGGATAAATTGGAATTGAAATAGACAATGACAAAAAAATTTAGCCACAGACGAAGAAGATATTACTTTTATAGATTCATTTTTCCGTGAATGTGCAACTACCACGCTTGCAAATCAATGTATCTTCAGTTAGACCTGATGAATAGACAGAAATCCCACCGAGGTCTGTTTCTCTCTATATTTCTTTCCCAGGTGGTGTACAAGAACAATGATATAAGGCTAGAGCTGTCTCGCCTCGCTCGCATCGTAGACCCCAAGATGAAACTCCAAGGCGATGTGGTCTTTAAGTGTGAAAACGTTCCAACCCTTGACCCGATCAACTTCGAGACGCCAGACTCCTACCTGGCCTTGCCGAAATGGAACACCAAACGCGTGGGTTCCATTTCATTTGATTTCCGCACCTCTGAACCCAATGGCTTGATACTCTTCACCCACGGCAAGCCCCAGGACCGGAGGGACGCAAAGGGCCAGAAGAACAACAAGGTGGACTTCTTTGCGGTGGAGCTGCTGGATGGAGGGCTGTACCTGCTGCTGGACATGGGCTCTGGCACCATCAAAGTCAAGGCCACACAGGCTAAGGTCAATGACGGCGTCTGGCACCATGTGGACATCCAGAGGGACGGTCGCTCAGGTAAGGATGGTCATGGAGGAGAAATCTGAATCAGAAACTTCTCTGGAAAATAAGTACTTTGGTGAAACCATAGTAGAAATATTAAGTTAATTTCTGTTCATGTTCAACAATGACGTAAAGCCGGAATAAAGTCACACTTCTCTCTACTTGGATAATCACTCTATTTCCGCTCACTTAATTCCATGTCTATGACCTCTAACTGAAAACATACCCCAAATACGCAGAGAGTATGAGAAATTTGTTTTAGAGAAAAGAGTTTGAGACGTCTGATGTCTTGAGCTCCAAAAACCCCGGGACACTGCATTAGGGTTGCATCCTCCAGAGAACCAGGGTGTGTTAGTCGGAGCCCCAGCCTGTGTTATATATCAGGCGAGAACAGCCAATTTAGCCGTGTGTCAGAGTTCGCCGCTTTGATTAATCACCGGCACAGCCCTCGTGTGATAGCAGAGCAGAAAGTACGATTTTCACAGGGAAAAAGAGGAATGAGACATATAGATGGATACCAGACTGTGCGATGGTTAACACCGGGTATAATCACACTCAGGGCTTGAGTAAAATGTTAATAAGAGTTCAATTTAAAAAATAATTAAACCCATTCTCCACAAATATCTCCTGCTAGAATCTCTGTTTTCCAATAAATTCTGAAGAGTAGACGTAGCACAACAACTGTCTATGAGCATGAAGCCTACTGCTACTCTACAATTCTCTGGTCTGTCAGTGGAGTGAATGAAGGACAATGCAGGTTCTCTAGTTAGACAAGCGGCTGACATACGTCTGCTCAATGAATAGCATACTTTGTCAGTGCGCTCTTTTCTTCTGCTGTTCTTTTCAGTGAGTCAGTCTACTTTCCTTTCTTTACAGTTCTCGTTATGATGTAACAATCAACTTTCCGTTTGTGCTCTTGTTATCTATTTTAGGTGTTGATATGACTTTGAGAACAGTTGTATTAATTTGTTTGGCTCTCAGTGGGGAATAAATCATCAAATAAACCATTTCATAAAATGTCTGTTGTATAATGCTCAATGTAGTAGTGTTAACAGAGTCTGGCTCTCTGATTTAGTAGGTTTGGCGACTAAACAATCTATCTAACATCCTCTAACAACCTCTAAAATGCAGTTGTGGAATTATATTTATTATAATATATCTTAACTAGCTGACAATGTAAGTGTTCACTAAAATTAAGTGAGTGTCTTGGATTTTTTACATTCATAAAGAACTTTGCCCTTGGCCTTCCTTGACTTTTTGCTGGGTGCAAGTTATTTTTTTCGCTGACCAACTACCATTTCTTTTTTGGCCCCTATTGCGTCTCTTCTATGACTCAGAGTTCCCCCGTAGATGATGATAAGCACCGTTTAAAGAATAGGTTTTCACCTCCACCCACTCTGACCACGTCTTAGAACAAGCGAAGGCTCAGATATTTGTGACATCCTCTTTTCGTAGCTTTGTTGCTCATGTTCAACAGCCCCCTCAACTCCAAAGAGCTTTCTTTCATAGAATTACCAAATTTGGGTCTCTGAGGAATGTCCAAAGTTAACTGTGTCTTACCACGAACTAATCACGAAAGAATATGATATTACAAATGAAATTGAACAGCAGAACAGGCACTACAAGTATATCCACACCATATTCACCTGCTCCAACACAACTCAAAAACACTTAACAAATAAATGAATGACCAAACATCATAACTCCCATGAAGATGAACGATGAAGAAATTAGCCAACGCAGCGAGTCGAAACATTCGTGGCTTAGCGCTACTTTGGGTAAAACACACAAACATGCTCGACAGAAAGAAGACAATACGCAGATTAATCATTCATAGGCCTGTACATATACAGCTAACTCCTCTTTAGTTAAGCTCTCAGCGTACCACAGTCGAAGAACCTTTAACAACTGAAATCGCCTTCGACAAAAGATAAAATATCCCTTACCGTAGCAGTTAGCTATGAAACATCTTTGCTAGCACCAAAATAACACCAATATGAGACGACGATTTCCTGTTAGACAATACAAGCACTGTTTTGGGGCTTCAAGAAGCTTTTGTTCTTCAATAAACACCTTTAGTGATATACAAACAAAATATATAGTTTTGTAAATTTAAATGGCACAGAGGTTACCACAATGTGCCCAAATGGTAATTTTGGGAAGCTCGTCTGAACTGCCTCTACTAAAAGCATCTCTAAAAGTGTGTCCTTTACTTTATCGAAATAATCCGTTGCCGAGGGAATGTTAACATATTGTGCTATGAGCTGATAGAGTTTTGGAGCTATAATATTATAATTCCAAAGGGATAATCTTCCTGAAAGTGCATTTATTTCAGACAAACCTTAAACCTCTTCATTTGCCCACTGTGCCATCTTCATTTTGTCTTAAACTGCACATATGTATACTGATATTGACACATCTGGACAAAACCTCACAAGTTTTCCCATTGTTATATCTTACATTATTTAAATAGACCTTATGATTGCATACATAACACTTTCATCATGGGTATGCAATTTCTAAGCAGTAACCTAAAAAACAGCTTGGTGTTTAACCATGCCGTTTTTTCTAACACAATTAGTTTGAGAAAAACATTTTTGCTCAATCTGAAAATAGTTCTGAAAAGTTATTTCTCTTTCCCCAGGCATCATCTCAGTAAACAGCCGCCGATCTCCATTCACAGCCAGTGGGGAAAATGAGATCTTGGACCTGGAAGGGGACCTTTATCTGGGTGGTCTGCCTGACAGCCGGGCCGGCCTGGTGCTGCCCACTGAGCTCTGGACCGCTATGCTGAACTACGGCTACGTTGGCTGCGTCCGGGATCTGTTCATCGACGGACGCAGCAAGGACATCCGGCAGATAGCTCAGTCCCACAACATGACCGGCATCAAGTCCTCCTGCAGTAAGGTGGCGGGAAAACAGTGCGACAGCAACCCCTGCAAGAACAACGGCGCATGCAAGGAGGGCTGGAACCGCTTCGTCTGTGACTGCACTGGAACGGGCTTCTGGGACAGCACCTGTGAGAGAGGTAAGTGCTCTGTTCTCTTAAACCTCTCTTATTGTGGTCATTTTAGCATCTTATTGGGTTAGTCAGAGGGCTTATTTTTTTGTAAAGGTCTTTTCAAAGAGGACAGCTGTGCTGATAAATATATTTGGATATTGCATTGCTGTTTCGCTTTCTATCAATGGTTTTACAATGCAACATTTTGAAGAGTGTTGAATGGAGCAGCTATTACAAAGTTGCAATATCTTTTCTGGCATCCTAATGATGGTTAAAGACAGATGCAGCCTCTGCTAAGAATAGCGTCTCCTGGCAGTGGACAGTTCTTCAGTTTCAGCAGACAGACGGATGTGTAACTTGGGAAACTTCCCACAAGCGATTATGGGAGCTTTGCTAAAAGATGGATTTCACCTTTTCTCCAAGTGAAGCCTGTTCCGTCTCAAGAGCTTGGTCGCATTACGTTTTTATGATAGGGGAGAGATAGGGACACTCCAAGCTGTGGATGTTCAGATTGTCCTTCATCTTTTCACGATAGTGTTCTTCACAGTGCCTTGAGTACTCTCCTAAGAACTTGAGGGGTGTAGAGAAACACACTTATTAATAATAATGATAAGGAGCAGGAATAATGAGTATAATTCCTAATGAGCAGGAATAATGAGTATGTGGAGCGTAGATAGTTCACTCCGACAGGGTGTGGCTACAGGCCACACGTGGTATTGTAAATGATCAAAGGAGAATCAGCTCTGTGTTGGAGACATGTCCCTCCTGTTTCTTTAATGTACCTTGAATAATAGAAATTCAAGATGTACTGTACATGTTGTGGAAGAGCTAAACGGCCATGGGAGCCCGGTGGAGAAGTTGCTGTTGTCTCATGCAGGCAGGTCAACAGGACAGTTGCCTTCTAGTCTAGTAGCACTGCTTTGCAGCTCAAAGGGGACGAGATAGTGGTGGACTACCTAGGAAACTATAAGACCAGGCCGATTCGCCACACAATACCAAGATATAGTCGTATAACCCTGTAACCCTCCATCCACGCATTCTGTGTGTCACTGCCTCACACACAGACCTTTGAACGGTCCTATCTCTGCATTATGTGATCACCAAAAGGCCTCACCTTTGGGGCTTAGCTTTTTACTTCACACAGGGAGACCTGAAGTGTCCTCTGAGCTGCTGCTGCTATGACTGACTGTTGAATCCTTCCTAGTCAGTTTGTTTTTACACTGTTTTGAATTAGGGTCATGAAACGCCTCAATCAGTTGAGTCATGAGAAATAGTTTGTAGTATTAATGATTCTGTTTTACTAATTACCTTTACTTAAGTACCAGTACAACAATATAAAATACTCCATTAAAATTAAAAATGACTAGGTAATTAACAGAACAGTTACAATACTTTTATGTATCAGTAAAAGTTGTTCTGTAGAACAAATTTCCTGTGATGGATTTAAGTACTTAGGCTGTTCTTAAATAATCATATTTCTTTGTTAAAAATGATGTACTGAACTAACACCTCAGATTTGGAATAAGCTTTGTTATTTTGCTTAAGAAATGTTTGAACGCAAACCATCATCTTTTCCTATATCACACCAAGTAGGATTGTTCTCTGCACAGATGCTTAGTATTAGTAAATTGATCAGTTCATCATTACTGATAACTGTTTTTGTTTTGATGAAAGTAGAATGAAAGAAAACACGGTAGGATCTGCCTCATATCAGTGAGAGATTTGGCTACATTTAAGGTTTTTTGGAGCATCCTTCAGGCGCTTTCTTTCTCTCTTTCTGAGAGCGAGGGCTGAACACCTCGGGGAGAAATCTCATCTTTTACTTCCCAAAGCCAGACTGTGCTCAATAACGTTTCTGTTACCATGAAAACCCTGCTTTATTTCAGCCGTCACTTAAATAGACATCTCCTGAGCTGAGCAGGCGTAATCTGCACTGTTTGACCCCCTGCTGCAATCTGCAAATGGGAGGTCACGTCTGATTAAACCAGGGAGACAACATCATCTGCGGAAAGCACAAGGTCTGGATGTAACAGACCTACAAATGAGTCTTATTCCATTAGCGTTCTCAAATGATTACTCAGGTTCCAGTTCAGAGCAGAATATTGTTGAAGCGAATTATTTTCTGCTTCGGAAACGTTTGCCCTTGAGATGAAGAAGTGCTTTGATTTGAAACGTCGGCCAGCAAACAAAGGGTTTTTCTCTTCTTTTCTTTTCTCAAACAGAATTGAATTGTATTTGTCATGGTGGTAGAATCATTTCTTTCCCCGCTCCTTCAGTGGCAGCTGGTTAAAATGTTCTCGGTAGGGCAATCAAATCAATTTCAGCAAACATCCCATGACGATTTAATGCAAAACAATTAAGTTATCAAAAACACAAAATACTTTGCAGTTAAATATTCAGTATTTATTCAAACATGATAAAAAAAACACAATATTTTGTTTTTGTCACCCTCACAGGCAATTAATAATATAGTGAATATATCAAATAATAATCAGTATGACATAACGTGTACTGTATATATACCTACACAGCAGCGGCCTCCCAAACCTTTTAGGTCACGCGCGCCCTTCTACATCCTCGTTCATGCAGCCCCAAACCCTCCCAATTAAAAAAAGAAAAGAAAAAAGAAACAGAGCCTATTTATGGCTGCAATAAAATTGGACCAACGAAAGAAGAGTTTGCGCATTCTTGGTACTGTTATCTAGTATTTAGATGGCTGTGGAATCTTGCAGTGAAGGGGCAACGGTATCATATTAATCCCAAATCAGAACAACAAACTACAGGTTGGAAAATGCCCTGAAACACTAAACAGCAATAATGGCTAGGGCGCAGAGTCACATTTAGTTTACAAATGACCATAAATAGCGATTACATTCATTAAAACAAAAAGTATAAAGTCAGACTGATTGTAATAGGTACTAAAGAAAACATATATATTACTGTTGTTCATGCAGTTATTTAAAATTATTATTATTTTGAAAATCCGTTGCTCCCTACGGAGGCTGCCAATCAGTATTGGCTTAGGAATGACGTCATTGCGTTTTCAACCAATGAGAGCTTTCAAAGTCGGGCTGAAGTAGTACACATTAACCAATACAGAGAAGACATGGAGAAGACATGGAGACATGGAGAAACGTAGCAAACTCTTACTATTTAGTCAAATCTGTGTGTTTTTTTACTCAAATTCTCCCAAGGAAGTTGAGTAGAAAGATGGACTTCACTGACTAAAATGGGTCTGCACAGCGTTAGTGCTGGACCACTTCACCTCCCAAACAGCAACCCATGCTGCGGAACAAAGATTATTGATAGATAAATAGATGAATGGACAGTTTATGCTCAAATTAAAATGTTTCTGCCGGTCCTGTTTCTTACCCTGTTGTAATGCGTAACTTGATTTTCTAAAACAATCCAGATAAAGTGTTGAATCCACGGCAGAGGCAAATACCTTTGGTTTTATGATAACATTCATTCTTGGTTTTAAATTTTGTATTTACTATATATAAATATAAATAATTTATTCATAAAGGACTCTTGAATAAATACAATATCAGACATGTTGCGACATTTCTCTGGATCAACAGTTTAAACGCAAATCGTCTTCCTCATGTACCACTGATGTGGAAGCGGTTTCAGAGGATTTTGCACTAAATGGTACTTTTGTAACCCCAAAAATGGAATCATCACAAACCCTTGCAAAGTTTTTTGTAGTCTTTGTATCGCATAGAGTACGTTCCACTGGGAGCCAAAAGAACTGGCAGTTTTCTTGCTCTGTTACCAGCATGAAAATCCAAGCTGACAGATATTTTAGATTCAGTTTGAGGAGATCAAAGATCTTAAGAGTCGACGTGTAGCAGACACAGCGCTGCTGTCTGCTCTGTTTTCGTCATGCTGGGCCACGTTTAGTTTACACATTTCATTTCAGTCCCTTATCTGAGCTTTCCCCCTAACGCTGTGTCTCCTTTTCGCTCGCTGTCTTGATATCTCCCTCCTTGAACTTTCTCCTCTCCTCCCGGTCCCGACATGTCCTCTTCATCCGCGCCGCTGAGACACCACAGCACCTGGGATCACAGCTCTGCCCTGCTATCACACAAACAGATGCAGTGCCAGCCAGCAAGGAGCCAGCCACTGTGTGTGTGTGTGTGTGTTGTGGAAATGCACCTTCTAAAAATGATATGAAAAAGCAATGAATATCATTTCATGCAACAACCTATGCTGCTGGTTCTGACCTCTATGTATGTTTACACCTGTTCGCATGATTGAGAACACTTTTTTTATGACTGCCGACGCCATCTTGTGTGAGTGTGTGTGTGTGTGTGAGTGTGCGTTCGTACAAGTCAGGCAGCGCCAACACCGTGCGCAGGTGGAGGCTGCCTGGGCCCCGGCCCCAATAGACCCCCCTCGCCTGGCTGTGACCGGGAACCTGTCTGCCTGTGGTTTGCATTTGGATGGGGCAGCGTGGCTCACTGCAGCCGACAGGAACACGGAGCGGCTTGCTTCCAATTCACAGGCCAGCTTCTATTTCTCAACCTGTTTTCTATTGTCATCTGCTATGTTGAGCTTGAATCATTCGGTTATGTGTGCAAAGGTTATTTTGGAACTTGTGGGGGATTTGTCTAATTGGGTTGAATCAGGCCTGCAGGTAAAGTTTGGAGTAGTGCTTTAAAAAGTGGTGCTGTAAAACGATTTATCTCTCCAATAGCCTGCGGTCACCTCCACAAAAAGCAAAGAGAAAGGAAATCATTAAGTAATGATAATGTTTGAAGATGGGCCGGGTGCTCTCTGTCGTCTCCGGGAGGCAGCTCAAGGCCTTATTCACTTTTGATTGTTACACCCCATTACATGAAAACGCTATTCCCCATAAAAAGGAACTCATGCAGGAGTAGGAGGTGACATGGCTTAAGATCACGGGGCGCTGCGTGTGATGTCGTCGTCTGACTCTGGAGGGAGGCCGAGGTGACGCTTCGTGTTTGATGACCACATGTGGCTCTACTTGTGTGTGTGGGAGGGAGGGCAGCTTTCAGGGTGTAAAGTAGCCCCGTTAGTCAGGTAAATAGGCCTGTAATGAAGGGGGTTTAACCGACAAAAACATTCCCATTGAGAGTCTCTTCTTTCTATCTTCCTGCTGCGTCGACACGCACACACACACACACACACACACAGCGTGCGGTCACTGAATCCAGTGGTGTGTGCACTAAAGATCAGCAGTGGCGTTGCTCATTATACGGCTGTTTTCTCTCCTTCAACTGCAAATTGTTCATTCATTTCCTCCTTCAATTCAATTTAAAATTGTAAATATTAATTTGATTTATTCATTTTAATCAATAGTTTATTATACTCTTTATAGATCATTAGGTTTTTCGAATAGGTCATGTTCCTAAATGCTGCATTTAGAAAAGTTTCTGCCTGAATGACTCTTGATCAACAAGAGCGGCTCTCACCGAGGCAGAAACAGCAGAACCTGCACGGATCGGGCAATGACTGCTAATGTTTGGACTATGGTTGGGTGGGGAAAGATGCAGTGCTTTTTATTATTTACTATTCATCTGTGGTGGCAGATGTACTTGTCTTCCTGCAAAGGACAAGATAAATAATATCGTCAATGTGAAGGACAAAGCTACAGTACATACTAATGTGCTGCTAACCCGTATAGTATCCCAACAGCACAGCAGTAACCTAACCGTTTCAACCAGGTGGGACTCGGTGTGCTGCAGTCTCTCATTCATATTCAGCCTATAAATAACTCAATTACCTGGCACATCATTGTGCTCTGTGTTGTGCAATGGTTACAGGCATCATAGGAACAGGAGAGAAATATGTCATGTGAATTATCCTGTGACAACCTGTAAAACCTTCTGAACAGTCATAAACATCATCTTACCAACGTTTTCATTGGGGCATTTATGTATTGGATTAAGTATATACATTACATACGTTATTGGTTTTTGCTAAGAAATGTGTATTTTCTTTGCATTGAATACACACAGCCTTTACAGGCTCCCTGGTTGTGCGCGCAGTGACGTGGCTCTTCACACCTCCTCGGTGCCTCAGTGGGACACTGCAGCTGGTGGATTTAAAGCTTCGGGAAGCAGCTGCACCATAACATCATACTCACTTTAGTGTGACAATATGTCGAGCAATTTTCAGTGACCTGCGAGACAATGACACTCCATGTATCTACTCAGCGGGTGTGTGTGCGCCGCATCCTAAATTGCATGTGTTGTTTTGCCAACACATGCAATGCTCACTTTGTGTATAATTGGCCACAACATTACCACATAGGCTTGGCTCACTGAGCTATTTAGCAATAACTAATATTACTTGTATAGAGCTTTTATAGTCTTTAACCCTTCGCACACAGTAGTCACAGCTACAGGGGTAATGTTGGCTTGGTCTCTTGCCCCAGAACACATGGCCTCAGGGGTTAAACTGGCCCCCCTCTGATTAGTGGGGGCATTTAGCTAGCTAAACGTTCCTGGACACACACCTTACATGGCCTGTAATTGTGTGTGTCTGCATGTGTGTGTTGACCTTTTTTGCAAGCTATGGAAGACATGTTAGAATAATGATTTCCAATTGTGTAGAAAATAACTATAGGCCTTTCAAAAATGATGGTACAATCTTGGTCCTTACTCACCTCTGCATTGTTCTATTAGTGTATTAACACCTATCTGCGCTCCGCTCTTGAACGAGTGTGTTATTTTCTGCGTCATTAATCACGTGATCACTTCTGGGGTTCGCCTGTAGACGCTATGCTGTTTTTTTTCCTCCCTGAAATAAATCCATCCTGATTGTTTCCCTCTCTGTTTGCTGAGAGGTTGGTTTGGCAGAGAGAAGGTCCTATGGGATTGGAGGTCATATGGATTAAGAAATGTCTTCTGGCCTGGTCCCCCACAGAGGAGATTTGAGTTGCCTGCCTTTAAAGAGGTGTTTGTGGCTTCAGGCACCAGAAGAAGGACTCATGGTGAGCTGACAGTTGTCCTCCTTTGCTGGAACAGTGTGCCAGTGCTGCCTGACGGCACTCGGCTCCTCGGAGTCCCATCCTCAAAGGGCTGATGTAGTTCTGCACGGAGATGGAGGAGGAGAGGGGAGCACAAACTGCTGACTTGATTCTTGAAAACGCCATAGAGCCCGCGATGAGAGGCAGACATTAGTTTGACAAGAACAGATCCTCCTGCACTTTAATACAATCTGTTGGTTTCAGTTTTTTCGCTGCTTAGAACATTACGCCGTTGCTCCCTAATCCCCATTTGTAATTATATGTGTGCTTAAGAGCTGTGCTGGGTTACGTAAACACGGACTCTCATTGGGGTATGCCATGCAGAAGAGGGAGGGAATCTGATGCATCCATCACTCTGTCTCCTTTCATTCCCTCTCTCTCTCCTCCTCCCTGACCCACACTTGCAAGTAAGCGCTTCCTCGTCTTCCCAGTTGGTTTCCGACACACACACACACACACACACAGACACACACACACACACACACACACACAGACACACATAGCAAGAGAGAGAGAGAGGGATAGAAAGAGAGAACACTTAGAGGAAATCAAGCCTTCAGTGCTCGGCCATGTGAAAAATTGACAAGACTCCAAACCTCCCCCGGCAGCATGGGGGAGGCTCCCTGACGAACTGACTTCCGGCATGAAAAAGGGGGGAGATAATACACATCGCAGCTACAGATAGCGGTCCATCTTCTACGGGCTTTACAGTTATATCTCAGATTTTTTTTAAATCAAGAGACACTGGATGATATTAAATGTGCGTTGTCCCCTTCAGGCAGCCAGGTCTCTTCTCTTCCTCTGTCGCTCACCCTTTCCACCCTGTTTCATCTCCCAACCTGTCAAACGAGAAGCTGGTGTCCGCAGCAGCTGGCTGTCTGTGACTTTGCTGCCCCCCAATGGTGCTGTGGTTCACTGATTGGGTGTATGTACAGGTGTGCACGCTGCATTTTATGAGTTAGAGGGTGTTGCAGCCAACGCTTGTGCTTTTCATGCCATTTAACCACAAACGACTACTGTGTTGGAATAAGCTTCGGGCCACTACAGCTCCCTCGGAGTGTCGCAAGCTAGCGACTCAGTAAACAGGAGGAGCAGCTGTGGAGGCGTGTTGTGCTTGTAGAACATATTGAAAATCAACGTTCTCGTGGTACAAGGAGAAAATAGTCCTCTCCTCCCCCACATTTATGACCGAAGTAGTTAATGCATTGGCCCAACACACACACACACACACACACACACTTCCAAACAATCTGCATGTCTGACGATGACCACAACGGGACGACCGTTACCCGTCAACAGGTTGGATCCAACCAGCGACGTGTGCTTCATATCATTCCTAATACTTCAAATAAACGGCAGCATTTAGTACATTTACTCATGTATCTTGGATAACTGGTTGGAAAGATTGCGAAAGCGTAAATTAAACTTACATTATCTCGGATTTATACAAACCCAGCAGAGAATCCAAGTGGCACCGTACTGTAGAAGATGGAGAAAACATCTGCTGCAGCCCGATAACAGACTGTAATCATAAATGACCACCTGGTCTGTCTGCTGGAGAGTGCCTCCTTGACAACGCTCTTTTTAACAGCATCTGCGTGTGCCTCCACAGGGCTCTTCCTTTCCTTATCGGAGCTCTTTGTTTTGGCACACAGTGAGCCCACGTGTGCCTATAGGAGTGTATCTATCACAGAGGATTTTTATTCTTGATAAAGATGGATCATCACAAACCGTCGACAATCATAACCTCCCCCAGGTTCAACACAGCCGCTTTGCTTTGAATAATCCAATTTAAAGAGACTTTTTTGGGAATGCCACTCGACGACTTTCACCAGCCGGGAGGATAAGCCAACTGCAGCGTGATGGTTCAGTCATTATGTTGTTCCAGGTGTTCAATGAATAGCACAGCATGATGTTCATTGCAAACTTGTGTTGTAGATTGAATTTGCAGAGGCTCGTTTCAGATACAGAACTGTTACATGTTGATAAAGCTCTACGGGTTTATGTAAAGCCTATTCAATATGTCTGACGCACGAAAGCGCTTCCTGTTCCACAGCGATGCTGCATCAATCCTTGTGATTTAGGACATACTGATGAATTCATCTTGGCCTGCTTTGATTGAGCACGGACGGATATTTGATAATCCGGGTGCTGACCTC
This sequence comes from Apeltes quadracus, assembly GCA_021346845.1. Lineage (NCBI taxonomy): Eukaryota > Metazoa > Chordata > Actinopteri > Perciformes > Gasterosteidae > Apeltes > Apeltes quadracus. Next base: position 2,180,144 of record CM037934.1, on the reverse strand, counting down.
CTCCTGAGTTCCACGATGTGGTGGGAGTGTTAGTCTTCAAAGCGCTTTGTGTGAATGTTTGTGGGTTAGGACAGAGCATGGGTGGCGTGCCATGAGGTTCCTGGGGAGATTCACAAATATATGACTATAGTTTTTTAAATCTTTTTTTTTATTTTATGATGACACAGGGGTCACTTCAGCTATAACCATAACATTCTGTTCGAGTCTAACATGATCGCTTCCCATTTAGAAAGAAAGAAGGTCAGTTGAACAGCCAAACTGGAGTCCGCTCGTATCCACGGTCTAATGTGATCAGTCAAGCTAACACCGTTTGCTATTCGTGGTCAAACTTAACCACTTTCTGTGGTCCAGCTAGACCAGGGGTCAGGAACCTTTTTGACTGGGAGAGCCATAAAAGCCAAATATTTGTAAATATATTTCATTGAGAGCCGTAGAGTATTTTTAACGTGAAATAAATTAAATATGTCTTACTTTTAATGGACTTCTGGTGCTGCACACACGTAGTTGCTGCTGACTCGTCTGCCCTTTTCCTGCTGTCCCCCGCTGGATATTTCGATGCTAACGAAGCATAGTGCATATCAAGTGCCGCTTTATATTTGACCGTTTCATCGATGCAATTTTATCATTGCATATGAGACACACCCCAGATCCGGTTCTCTCCGCGAATGCAAACTCCTCCGTCCACGTAGCCTGGAATGCACCGTCATCAGCGCCTTTTTTCCTTTCGCCATATTTTCCCTTACAAACGTTTTCAGCGGATAAACTAGTTAAAACTAGCTACATTTTTTTTGACCTTTACAATGACCCGGACATGCTCGCGAGCCATTGGTTGCAGACCCGACCTGCGCGTGACCCGTGAAATAAACCTTCAAAACTAGTTTCTGTTCACTTTTAAATGACACAGTATTATTAAGAAATATCATAAGTTTTTTTAAATAATTTCCAAACTATTTTTTTTTCAACTCAAATTTGTCTGGGCGCCATATGGCGTCACTGGTAGAGCCATATATGGCTTGCGAGCCACAGGTACCCGACGACAGAGCTAGACCCTGGCTATGTCCTGCAGCCTCCAGGCCCCCTTGTGCTCGTCTGGGCGCACTCCATGGAAAAGGACAGAGACCTTTCTCTGTCCTTTTCTTGGTAAACTTGACCTCTATTGTCTCTCTGCTTTACATCACCTACTCTACGTCCCCCTAACAAACATCAGCTCAGGGTGACCTGAGGCCTTTAGTAAAGTATTTCATTCATTCATTCATGAACTAAACCTTGTTTTAGGGGAAATGCCGCATCTCATCTTGGCATGCCGGGCCCTGGTTAATCCTGTGACGTGAAGGAGTCCAAGCCCCAACAACTTGCACTATAAATATTTACGCCTGTGTAAATAAATCATTGTTGAAAATTCTCTCCTGATTGAATTGTTGTCATGGTGTTTGGAATTCAGCAGGTGGCCAGAGACCCGATTCCAAATGAATGCTAACACGGCTCTCCGTCTGCTGGATGTCTAAATGTGCTGTGGTTTGCAAACACACAAACCATTACGACTGTAAAAGAGTTTGGTTTGGGGATAGGGTCATTTTCAGCTTGTTGTGAGCAACAACATTACCGTGGCAATTTGAAAACACATTGGTAGCATTTAGAAGAAGCTCACAACCCAAGTGAAACCACGCGGGAGACTGAAGTGCCGACACAGCTGGATTTGCTGGTTGTTGCCATGGTTGTGACTGTTAAGGTGTCTGTCCATCATGGAGCGCCAAGTGAGCATTTACGCACGGTTTGCTCCTCCATTGGTTTTCTAAATGTTTTTAGGTTAGATTCATGACACATGGTCTGTGGTTAAACAAGACACTTCAGGGTTTTGCTTTACTTGCTGTTGTTTGTCATCTCACTTTATATATCACACAAATCATTCATTTGTAAACAGGATGTACAGTATTTACTTATTCTCCCCAGTAATCCACAGTTGAATGTGAGAATCCTATTGGCTTTTGGTCAGTGGAACCTTCGTGTTGGTCTACTCAACTAATCCAGATGCAATTTAGTGTTAATATTGAGCAACAGGTCAACAGCAGATACCGACAGTAAAAATCACATGTTCACAATGTTTAAATGAGCCTAGAAAATAATCATTTCAGGTCATCTTACAATCCGACTTAAATAACTTGAAAACTCAACAAAACGGCAACAACAGGCGCCCTGTGTCCGACACATTTTTATTTTCCCCTGGAAACAGTTTCTGCTGTGTTGTGAGCCTCTTGCGGGGTTTCATTGAAATGCAGTGAATAGGCTTTTAAATTGGCGTTTCTTCATTTGACTCAGTTGTTTCTATTTGCCTGTGTTTTCTCTGTACACGTCCCAGAAAGCCTGTGGTAACAGGGAGTTCATGTTGGCACGAGATGAGGTTAAGGAAACCCTGACTCAGCAGTCTGTTTGGCAGGCACGCCACCCCCACTGATATTTTTAGGTCGATCTGTGCTTTTTAAACATAACTTATCAGCAGTTTGCTTTTGAACCAGCTCTCTGCCTCAGATCTATTCCTCCACTTACATTTAGTGTTGTGGTGGACTACTATCTGCTGTCTAATGTAAACATTGATGAATTAGATCTTGTGTTCCTGTATTAACATGTATTCCTATACGGTGCTTTTCTCTCAGGAGGAGTTTGGATTATTACGCTGTGCTTTAAAAGCATGTTTAGTCGGTTGGGATATTTTTACTGGTTCTGAAGTTCTTGTGTTTTAGCAGAGCTTAATGTGTGTGTGTGTGTGTGTGTGTGTGTCTCCTGAGCGAATCACTTGGTGATGATTACTGTGGATAACGTCCGTAGCCAAGAGCCTCTTCTGTCGAGGACATTTCGTACAGCACATCTACACACACACACACACACTGTACACACCCACACCCACATTGAGAGGAGACAAAGGCCAGTCTACAGCCTGTAAGCTTCTTTATCAATGCCCTTATCCTTGCTGTTAGGTTGAGGATATGATTTTTGAACTTTAAAGATGGTTGACAGCAGACTAAGTGTGTGTGGGTGATGCTCGTTGAATGTGACAGTCAAGACGTGTCACTCTCAGAAGAAGCAAACCGATGAGATGATCCCACACAGTTAGCAAAGTCACATACATAGATTTAGATAGTTTGAGTAGGACCGCTGTGCATCAGTGTGTGCTGCAGAGTGCACACACAGACACACACACCCCTTCATACAATGAATATTTGTGAAGCCTCTCACTTAATAGCTCTCTCTGCCTCCTCCTCCATCTTCTGCTTCAATTAGACTACTAATTATGTAAAGTGCAGGGCTTGCTGGAAAACACACACACACACACACACACACACTCAGACTGACAAGTAGCAGCTTAATTAGCATTTGAAATGACAGCCTCATTGCTACTCATCTGTCTCTTAAGAAATACTATGTTACTGGGGTTGAACATGCTGTGTGTGTGTGTGTGTGTGTGTGTGTGTGTGTGTGTGTGTGTGTGTGCATACGGGTCCAAACACCCTTGCACACACTGTGGTTACACAGCATGTAATCACATGCAGTACGTTGCCGTAGATTGCGTATGAATGAGAATAATCACAGCAGATGTCTTCGCTTATGGAAACGTGTTGATGTTTAGCTCTCTGCGGATGTAAAGTGATGTTTGGTTCAGCTGTTTGCTTTTACTTCTTTTCAGCCCTGACACATCACTTTGTCACTTTACATGAACGTCACTGTAAAACAAATGGACAGGTGGAACCTTCAAACGCTTAACGCTGGCTGCTTTTAGCTTCTTAAATATATCTGTTTAAATCACTGACGTGGTAACGTGTTTAGACGATAATAATAACCAACGAGAAGTTGAAAAGCAGAAACAAAGTGATGGTAAAAGTAAAACAAGTGGTCAGACAACCACGCTGGTTTTAAGCAGTGGTTCTCATTCAATCAGCCCCTTGATGCTGCCGCTCAGCGTACGAGAAGCCAGCAAGGATTCTATCATGCGTTAACAGGTCTTCAGGGAGGGGCGTAACACTGCTGTTCACATTAACCGAGAAAAGGGAGGAAGGTACTGCACATTGAAATATTTTTAAATCTCTACTCGACGTTGTAGTGGATAAAAGCAAAGCTGTTCATAAGAACCACTGCAATCCGGAAGTATCGTATCGCCGCCTGCATGCACCGCTGTGAGGAGAAGACATGAGGTGTGTGAAACAGCGTGACGGCGTTACAATGTGCACCAACTGTTGGTCTCACTCACAACATGCAGACTCACACAGCAGTCTGAAGGACAACATCTGGCCTTTGTGAAAAGTGACTCTCTCTTCAGAAGAAGAAAGGCTCTTTATCATCCATAAACGCAACTGGCTTAGTGCAGAGGAGTACGAAAATGTAAAGCCTGAGAAATGGATAAAATAATCATTTCCCCCCTTTAGTTCACTCTAATACGAACTAATCTTTCTTCTGGTACCTTTTAAAAAGAAAAACGATTTACAAATCGTATGTTAACTTGATGTTGCCAGAGTGCCTGTTTAATTGTTCTGATCATTTATTTTTTAAATAAAAGTTCTTTATGTATTATAGAATTTTGCACATAATGCTATTAATTGCTGTTAATCACAAAAATTCATGCGACCAATTTTCACTACTCAAACCACATTTTCAAAACTCTTCACACAGCTGAATCATTTTTTCATTGCTTCCAGGCAAAATGCGTTCAACCACCACATTTTTCAAAATCCACAAACACTTTTGTCATTTATACTCCACAAACTGCTAAAGACTGTACATTTGCAGGATATTTTTCATATGCTAACACACTACTTTCAAAACTGATAAAAGCACATTCAAATCAGATGTCACGTTTCAAATAGTTATTTTGAAATCTTAACAGAAAAATCTAAGAATTATCAAACCAAGCTAATTGCAATTTCAGCTCCAAGCCAACGCAGGTGTCCTGCTTTAGTCTCATCACCCCGTTTCTGTCATAAGCAGTTACTTTAACGACAGGGAGCCAGAACTTACAAGACACGATGACAATATTCAGAGTCGAACATTCAATGACAAAAGACCCACAGGGCTTAAATACACTGGGAAGGTGCAGATGATTGGACACAAGTGGAAACAATCAGGAGCACAGCAGACAATCACAGGGGGAGACCGGACGAGGCAGGAAATAAACCCAACCCGTGACAGTTTCAGCAAAACATGATACCATGGGACTGATTTTGTTTGGAATTAAGGATCCCATAAGAGGAGTGATATGAGGAAGAGTGAGTGGACAAAGGAGAGGAAGAGCAAGAGCGCTGATATCTGAGTAAAGGAAAACAAATTATTTCTCATTCATTCTCGTTACACACGTTTAGTACATTCAATAAAGTAATAATCTGTTATTCTATAATGAAATAATGTTTGTATGCAAAAATGTATTCTATCTTTCAATAAAAGTTGATAATGTGTGTAACGCTCCCTGTTGCTGGTGTCTTTTAGGTCCGTGTGTAATGAGTGACATGTTCTCTGAATGAGAATCTGTTGCAGTGAATCGGTGGAACGAGCTTATTTGGAGACGTGCAGGAAGTGTTTTGTTTGTCTGATTGAGTTTTGTAGGTTTGATTAAATGTTGGGCCGAAATTAATCTCGGTAATGCAGACTGTGTGAAGAGTTTTGAAAGTGTGGTTTCAGTATTGGACACACTACAGTAACAATGCTTGTTAGCAATTGAAAAAAATGTTTAATGACATCTACATGAGAAGTAAAACAGTATGTATTTAATTTATAAATGACATACTAATCACAGCGTAAAACAACAAGTTCCATTTTTCATCTTTGCTCCGCACAAGTACAGCACACTACTGCTGCACAGATTACTGCTTTTGGTCTCTCTGCATTCACCTACAACTGTGCAGTGGAAAAAACGTTTACTCAAATTAAGCTTACGTGATCCTTTGAGTTGAGTGATGGTTCCGTCTCTGCTTTGCCTCGTCTTCCTGGACAACCTGTTTCCTACAACTTTTCTAACCGTGTCTTTTCCCTTCTTTGACTCTGTCCTAGTGCCAGTGTTGTGTTGTTAGATCTCAGCATTCACTTGGTAAGAGCAGTGAAAAAATTATGAAATGAAATAAGATGAAAGAAGAAGATACAGCGTAGCAGCTTGAACCCTGAGGAAGGGAGGGTCTTTGGGGAAATAGTTTACCAACCAGGTCAAAGTCTCTTACTCCTTCACAATGACTCAGATCCTCAATCTCACCCTATTTCTGCCTACTTTTTTGTATTTGGTAATATTAATTTTGGCCAATAGAGAAACATGTGAGGCAGATGACTTCTACCCTTTCGTTCCTCTTCAACCTTTCTAACTGGTTCTAAATATACTGTATCGACATCCTAAAAACAAACTCAGCCCTAAACCCAAATGTATGGGGAGCAAAATCCACCGGACTTCCTTTTCTCTCTCACAGGCAACAAAAAGCCATGGGACATCAACACAACCTCAATCCCAAGCGGAGATTGATCGATGACATTCAGACATGATGGGGCACTGCTTTCCCCCTGAAAGGATGCTGTTCACAAAACACAGCTTCAACACTGAATGCCAGTATGTTCCTGCTTGCTTAAAAGGCCACAGCACAGTATTGACTGTGGAGCAGAGGAGCACATTGGTAAACTGGTACAATCCTCTGCAGACAGCTTAAGGGCGTCTGATGTAACCATCAGCAGCTAAAACGTGCTTTGACAGGTCGCAGAGTCGGTCCACCTCTTTGTTCAAGACTGAAATATCAAAACGATTATTAAAGGGATTGGCATGAAGTTGAATACACATATTTGCGGTGCATAGTAGGAGTGTGTATTGGCAAGCACCTCCCAATAGCGTGAAACACACGAGAAGATTGTGCGATACGCTGTGATAAGTATGTAATTTGTAAATAAAATACATAGCATTTTACTTTTCATGTAGATGTCATTAACATCCTATGAAATGGAGCCTTGTCGTTATGGCTGGATGCTTCCCATTTGTGTCCCATTCCTCAAGCTGCTATATTTAGCAACTGCGCCATGTTACAGCCGGTACGGCTGTCGTGCTGTGGTGTCTTGATGTGGTGTGACGTAATCGTAATATTCCACTCGGTGGTCTAATCTCACATCACATGCCATGTGACAAGCTGCTGCGTCTTTGCTTGCAGGAAAAAAAACAAGGTGTAGTGTTTGAGCGGAGGGGCAGGTTGTTTAACGCACACAGGGTGTGAGGAAAAACAAGGTTGTTCAATCAATTATGAAACTGAATGCATAGCTCCCCTGCATGAAACTCCCCTGCATAGCCTTGGATCTGACCTGACTCACAGATCAATAACTGCCTTCATTGTCAGATCTGTGCTTGTCAACCTTTTTTTTCGATGGTGTTCCCCCTGTGAAATGTCTTTTCACCAAAGGAGCCACTAACCAGAGAGCATTTTAGGTTGAAAATGTATGCAAAGCCTTGTGTGGGTTGCAACTTGGGGACGTAAATCCCATTAAAACGTATTCTTCGGATTACTGCTGGTTTGGCCTTCTTGGGTTCTCGTCCCTCTGTGTTTTCAGCAGCATTTTCAAGGCAGATGTGATTGACAGGTGATGACGGAGGGCGTGTGCCAGGTCTGGTCAAACCATCTTGGTATGGGGAAACTCGTTGTTTTGGGGATAAAAATCGATTTGCATACTGAATATGAAATTCACTTTATGAACATAAGCCGCGTTTCCACGGCAATTACCAGGTACTATTTTCATAGGCACTTTTTTTGCCCCAGGCCGGTTGCTTACCCTCGTTTACACCGGGGTCTAAAGTACCGGGCAGATTATGTAAATTAGTTCGACTCGATATTTTCATTGCGGATTGCCGTTTCCAGTTCCCGCTGGGTTTCTTCTTCCGCAAATACGCTTATTAAAGCCTGGACCTCGTCGTCGGTCCAGCAGCCGTATTTTTCAGTAAACTCCATATTCATTTCTCAACAACTCTTCACTGCACGAACGAAGCTAGGAAGCGTGATTTTTAAAAATGGCGGCTAAAATAAAATGCTGCATGGAGTCAACCAATCAAATGTGGCGTGAGCTCAACCAATCAGCATGTGCAGCGCACAAGTCACACCCTCGAAAGTTCCCGAACTCTGAAAAAGTACTACCTCGCCAGCAGGGACTTTTGGAGGGGGAAATAATTACCCGGAACTTCATTTAGTTCCTGCGGTGTAAACACACCGAGTACCAGCCCACACTTCCTAGTTCCTGAGTAAAGTTCCTGCGGTATACTCCTTTTGTTTTATTGAATATTTGGTTACTGATTGTGTACATGCAGGTGCGAAGAAAAGGAGACACAAAGAGAGGGTGAACCAGTGCAGCATGAAATTCCGTAGAACAAAGTCTCATTATCCCCAGGCTACATGCTTGGGGGATCTCACACTTCTTGTATATGATTTTTTATAAATATCACATGGATTTGAACATTTCATCAAAGCAGTGCCTTACTGTTGGCATAGGTAAGCGTTTTTCTACTTGAATCAATTTGAAAATGACACTTTACGCAATGTAACGTGTAAAAAAACAAAAAAACCATCCTGTGACATGTGACATTACACGTTTACAGGGACAACCCGTCCCAGATGGGATGCTCACAGCGCCAGGGTTTCCCTAGACGCAGCCAAATGCATTTCTAAGGCCAGAGGGTTATTTCTTTTTAAACGCTGAGGTGTCAAAACAGGTATGTCATGGTCGGGTAACTTTTTCAATCTGTCCCTCGCTCCCCGAGTGGCTTCCTGTCCTGCTGACAGTCTTCTTCTTCTGTCGTCACGCTCGCTCGGTCTTGTTGGCTCATCCTTCAATCCGGGTTTTGCCGGGTCAATCCCCACGGAGTAAGTCTGTGATTTATCGCACACTGACTGGCCGTCACAAATCCCAGACAAAGAAAAAGGTAAAACCCACCCTTATATGGACTAAACTGCTTCCGGGGTGAAATAGCATATCTGGGTAGCGTTTGGCGTTTAGCAGCGGGAAAAAAAACGGATAAATCATTTCTTTCGCAAAAAGAAATGATTTGTTGTCAAATTGTGATTGAAAAGCGAAGTTGAGATTTCTGTGGCTGGTGCTTGTTTGGACTTATCTTGGGAAAGGTTTGACTGAGGGATACGATACACATATTGCCGTAATCTGTGTCTTCTTGGCTAGCTGTTAGTTATCTTGTTAGCTATTGTTTTTAGCATAATGCATTGATAATATAATCGGTAAAATAGTCAGTGTGGTGGCATTTTTTTGCGAGTGATATTTACATATTTCTTTTCACATTTCTGTGGAATGCTCTTGTTATGTTCGCAGCACGTTCAAACGGGTTTGATGGCTTTGTAGCCCAGACTCTGACGTTTACAGTGATATGCAGCATTCATATATCCGTTTGGCAATATGTGTCTGTAGTGAACAGTTGTGAGTGTTTGTGTCCATTTGGGGCAGCCTCGAGTGGAAAGGGTCTTTGATTGGTCGGAAGACTAGAAGAGGTAGAAGTAAAGTCCATTTACCATTTACTATGAGAATGGAACCGAATGGTCCGGCCAAACTGCCTTCGATCACAATTAGCCATTTGTTCTTATTAACTGTACGAGACACATCAAGCTCAGTTTGTTAGGGTAATATTTTGTGTCGAAGTAGAGCAAACATAATTGAATTAATCCCAAAGATTTGATGATTAGAGAAATCAACGCCAAAGTCTGCACGGAGAGGAGGAAGTGGCGTAATGATTACATTTTCTGCACACTTTCTGGATGATGAGTACAGCTGCTATTGTGCTAGATGTGTGTGTTTACTACCGATTGATTCAATATTCAAAGGCCATGCATCCAGCTGTGTGTGGATTTGCTTTCATAGCACACAATCTTTCTTCTCGGAAGGGTGGATGGAGAACAGAAAGCTGTCGGAAGTGAATCAACCATATGCAATAGATTGTCGTACAAATGCCTCACTTTCCCATCATTAATGTTGCTGGTACCACATACTTTCATTTACTGAATGTAAAATAATGTGCCGTTTTGGCCTCTTGTTTTTCTCACAGAGGCATCCATCCTGTCGTACGACGGGACCATGTACATGAAAGTGGTGATTCCAAACGTCATGCACACAGAGGCCGAGGACGTCTCCTTGCGCTTCATGTCCCAGCGGGCCTTTGGCCTGCTCATGGCCGCCACGTCCAGCGAGTCGGCGGACACGCTGAGGCTGGAGCTGGACAGCGGCCGGGTCAAACTGACGGTCAACCTAGGTATCGTATTGACCTCCCGGTCAGGGCGAGAGGAGGCCTTACTGTCTTTGTGTTTCCTTCTGTTTTTTGGTAGCTTTTCTTTCTGGTCCTGACATGATATCAGACCTAACACACACTTAACCACTTAACTTTGTAGTTTTTCTTTGGCGCTGCATGTATTGTCTTTGACTTGCCTGGACTGTACGTTTTTCTGCCTTGATGCTGAGATGTCTTTGTAGATTTTGATACCCATCATTGTAACATGTAACAAAATGATCCATGCTCCGTAGCACATCCTTTGAACGGATCAAAAATAATTTGAATCTATTGTTTTCATTCTACCATCTATTCAGAACTGCAGTGGAGCTTTAGTAAATTTCAGTGCTGATACTATGAATTCTTATCACGTGGGTCTGTTTTCTGTCGTCCCATTTATTTATTCATTTTTTTCCCATGATATCAAGATCATGTTTCTCTCCGTCCATTAGTAACCCTTGGTTATCTGGCATCTGCCATACCTTGTTCAAAGATGGCACTCACCCCTTCAAAGGCCCCGAGCCTGCGGCCCGTCTGGCAAACAGCCCGATGCCCCAGCACCCAGCGCGCCTACGCATGGTGGCCCGAGTGGGACACTTAAGTATAGTGCAGGTCTTCATCCCAGAGAGCCTAGAAAAGATACTCTCGATACAAAGTGTGTGTGTTCATACAAATGTAACTCATTCATTATGTCATCGGTGTCACAGCTGCTAAAAACATGGAACACCTTCATGTTTTTAATGGGAACTATTTTCCAAGCAACTCTAAATTTGATTGAAGATTCAAAATAAACCAATGTGATAGTCAGAACTATTATTGAATTACTGAGAAGGTCTTCAGGCCTATGTAGACCTACATCTATGGTGTTGGTGCTGCGTGGCTCGATGCTGTTTGTTCCCACTTTTCCGTCGCGGTTGACGGCACATGACCAGCCTGATCACATAAATTTCAACCTGCAACAGTGGTTCAACATTCTTCCGTAAACAGAGATTTAGTAAGAGACAAACCTAGTTCTAATTGCAAATCAAATTCTTCAATTTTACTCTCTCAATTTAGATATTTTGTCTCTAATCACTGGGTTGCTACATTTTTGTGACCATTAAATTCAACATGTAGCCAAAATCCACATAATAATGCTCATGCGATGCTAAATATCAGCATACCTGCAAAGGTGGGAATTTCCAAATTGAAGCATTAAAAGACTTCGACACAGTTTAATTAGTAATGTGATATTGACCACCATTTGTACAAAGTTATTAGCTTGAGCACAGGAAATAATACCTAATTGGATTGGTGTTGATTAGGATTTCCATTATCAGTATTGAGCGATTGACAATCAATGGCCACTCCTCCTAAAAAAGGGCCGCTGGGGTCATGTGACCGTCCCCGGAAGGTGGATTTTCCTGTTCTTGGATGTCTGCAGCTGTAACCTTGAAGGATGCGATTTCATCTGTCACTTATTCTCCCCTCCCCATCTAGACTGTGTCAGGATAAACTGTAACACCAGTAAGTCAACATTCTTCTTCTGCAGCCTTCTTCCTACAGTACAATCAATGTTTCATTACAGCCTGTGTGCTCGATGTAAGGACACAGATGTGTCAATGCATGGGACTGATGAGCGCATTTGTCAGATAATCGGGTGGGGGGGATAATACCCAGTTAAAGTTGGGCAAATGTTACAATCGGTTTTAAATGGTCCACTTTTCAGTTGATTCAGGCAACTAGTTTTTAATCTTTCCCGCTATGCGTGTAGCTACTGGCCCAACATTCAGACTGGCTCTGTTGTTTTCCAACTACGCTGTAACATACTCCTGTGTTTTACTCACTCTGTCTGTTGCCCTTATTTGACCTCATGCAGCAGTATAAAGGCCCTCACTGGGAGAAATAGATGAGCAGGGTTTGCTCAGTTGGAAATACTATAATTAAATTACTGATCACAACGTGACAACAAAGTTTTCTTAGATCAATTTGATATTTAGAATTTTTAACAAAAAGTCAACTTTCCTAAAAGTTCATTTTATTAGAACAGATCACCTTCTTCTCATACAAGCAGTAGACAAGCATTCCAGTGGACAATATTTCCAGTCACTTCATTAAAAAACCCTAAAACCGCTCAAATGACTTGTCGTGACTGCTGAACGTGCTTATTATCTGGATTTAAACCCTGCGCCCGATATTACTCAGCAGATTCCTGACTTTATATTCTGTGGGGCTGTGTTGGCCTCTAGTGGTTACTTAACTGCTTGCAGTATGGCAACAGGACCATTGTAGTGACACAATAAAACTGCAGTATATTTGTCTAACTGCCAAAATAGATTTCTTCTCTTTTCGTAACCAAAAATTAGAGCGATGTCTATTGACAATCAAAACCAAATGTTTGTCTGCAAAGCTACTTGCTCTAAATGATAAAGCTCTGGTTTTAATCGGACTAGACAAAATAAAAAATATTTAGCTGGTTAATATTTGTAGTGTGTTGCTCTTGGTTGGTTTGCGTTCGTGCTTCCCCCGTCCCTTCACTAACTAACCCTCCTCTTCAGGCAAGGGCCCTGAAGTTCTTTATGCCGGACAAAAGCTCAACGACAACGAGTGGCACTCAGTGCGAGTGGTCCGCCGCGGTAAAGTCTTCAAACTCACCGTGGACGACGACATGGCTGAAGGTACTACTGTCGGGTTCCACAATTTGACTAAACACATGACATGCGTGATCGTATCATCTATTTTGGGAGGGGTGTTGAGTCAGGATGTTGCATCAGCAGGACACAACGTGGAACGGGGCTGTAGGTGGCAGTATCCCTCCTCCTCTTCCACCCCTTCATCCTTCTCCTCTTTCTCTCCTCACTCATCTCAGGTCAGATGGCGGGCGACCACACACGCCTGGAGTTCAACAACGTGGAGACGGGCATCTTGACTGAGAGGCGCTTCGTCTCGTCCGCTCCCTCCACCTTCATAGGGCATCTTCAGGTGTGAAGCAACACAGACGGATGCATCCTTTTAACAGGCATTAGTTACAGATGAACTTGTGTCCTCAAGAGTTTTATAGAGTATTATTATTTATCATCGCAGTCAAAGGTGTTGAACTGAAAGTGTGCTTCAATTTTTATTCACAACATCTCTGAACTCCGCTTCCCACAGAGCCTCAAATTCAACGGGATGCAGTACATCGACATGTGCAAGAACGGGGACATTGACTTCTGCGAATTAAATGCCCGCTTTGGCATGCGCTTCATCACGGCCGACCCCGTGACCTTCAAGACAAAGGGCAGCTACCTGGGCTTGGCCACTCTGCAGGCCTATACCACAATGCACCTCTTCTTTCAGTTCAAAACCACCTCGCCTGACGGTTTCATCATCTTCAACAGCGGAGACGGGAACGACTTCATCGCTGTAGAGCTGGTCAAAGGGTGAGAGGGGGGGTCGGGTGAGAGGGCGCTGTGCTAAAGTTATTCTGTAAAATGTTAGAAATTCCAGAAAACTGTGCAGGCTGTCATACAGCTCAGTTGTGTAAATAGCAAAGAAACATCAGTTTGACTTCAGGAAGGCATGGAGGTCTAGGAGAACCAAGTTCTCTGTATATTACTAATCAACATTTTCCCATTTACACGCACTACCAGCTGACCACCAGGATGTGACTAATGAACATCCACCCACACATTGATGGCTTTACAATCAGTTTGGAGTTCAGTGTCTTGACCAGAGTTACCTTGGCATGCAGATTGGAGAAGCCGACCATTCAAACTTTATCTACTGAGCGCACAGCAACCACACGCTCCTCTCATGCGCTCCTCCTCTGCCAGGTTCATCCACTACGTGTTTGACCTGGGCAACGGGCCCAGTCTGTTGAAGGGGAACAGTGACAACCCGCTGAACGATAACCACTGGCACAGCGTGGTGATCACGAGGGACGACTCCAACACACACACGCTGAAGGTGGACGCAAAGTCCGTCACCCAGAATGTCAACGGAGCCAAGAACCTGGACCTCAAAGGTAGCTCATCCAGGCCTTTGGAGGGATAGAACTGTGCATGATGAGGGTGAAAGCACTACATCCCCCAACAGCGAACAGCTTTGTCATGACTAGTCCATTTTTTGGTCTGAACTAAACACATGTCGTATGTTGTTACCTTTGGACGGAGGCAGGCTCGCTCACAACGCCTTGATTATTAGTGTTTCTTCTATGACTTTGATATTTCACAGACTTACTAACACACTGACGCCGTGTCCCTCAGGTGACCTGTTCGTCGGAGGTCTGGGACCCAACATGTACCAGAACCTCCCTAAGCTGGTGGTTTCTCGGGAGGGCTTCCAAGGCTGCTTGGCCTCGGTCGATCTCAACGGCCGCCTGCCAGATCTCATCAACGACGCCCTTTTCCGCAGCGGGCAGATTGAGCGAGGCTGTGAAGGTACAGAAGGCCAGTAGTGTATGAGAATCACGACCTGCTCCAAGAGATTTATGGGTCTAATTAGAGGTTTCCTCAGTAGCCCTTGAAGCCACTCGCTGGCATTGTTAATCCAACCGATTTCCTGCTTTCCTTCACCAGGCATTTGTCACAAACCCACTTTGACTTTTAGTTTCTTGGCTTATTCATTTTTTATGTTGCTTTTAAACTGTAGTGACACCTGAAAGCGGCCAAACTTGCGGTTTTCCCTGATTAGGAAATATAATGTAACAAAAATAATAAATAAATCTGTGTGTTTTTTCTCAACTCTGAAATGATGCTACTTGCACTCAAACACTCACTGGCTGTTTTTTTTCTCTCAAGGACCCCAAAACTCTAATCAAAGGCAGAGTCTCATATTATACAAAAAGCGGCCTACTGTGTTTTGTTTGTACACAGGGACAATACTTAATTTCAGCTGTGGGGGGCCTGTGCATATGACCTGTAGAGGGCAGCAGAAGATTAAGTTTGGCTTTAGTGAGAAAAAAAAAACACTGAATATTTCACTCTATGGGATCTATTCAAGAACACACCCCTCACTAACAAGTCTGCCAAGCTGATGTTTTTCTCTGTACAAGGTGACAAGCTCTGTACATCCACCGAAGCGCCGGTCGCCCACTAACCTTTACTCTCCTTTTCCGCTCTGCTCTGTTCTGTTTGTTATTTTCTTTCTGCGCTAACAAAGTTGGTTTCACCAAAGCTGACCTGCAAGGTAGAAGGTTAAACTCAGCCTCTCTGAGGCCTGCTCGCCTGAAAGTCTGCTGTGTGCAATGCATCGTGGGTGTCGCCATGGCGGGGGTGTTCCCTTGGTGCCGCAGTGGTGACTCGCTCTCTGAAAAGAAAACAAGGTTCTGAACCTAAAAAGACAGCGAGAGACTGGTGGCAGACAAAAAGAAGAGGAAATAGAATGACACGACTGTTGTCGGGGCATTGTGTGGACTCTGTAGCAGTGTAAACCCAAACGTATGTTAGATCGGTCCAGTACAAGCCCAACGCAGTCAGAAAAGATCGGTGAAATAGCAGTTGTGACACAATAGAGGGCGGCATACACAGCAGAAAGAGGCTGTCACCGCACGTTCTTTAAAAAACAACCATGTCGCCACTTCTGCCCAGCTGGCTGCTTTTCAGAGAGCGAGCGACCTTCTGCTGCGACGTTGCAATGCGTCCGACTCCTCCGTGCTGACCAACATGGCGTTCCCTGTGATTCAGAACAGGGAGCGTGTTCGCACGCAGTGTGGAGGCCGCCTGGTTCACCCCCATCGCCCTGCATTACACAGGAAGTGCACTTTCAGCCGGCAAACTTGTTCACCACCAACTGTTCGCCACTTTCAATGTCTCTTCACATTGTCTTGCACAAGACAATTGACGCTGTTTACCTGCATCTGTCTGGCATTTATTTGGACTGTTTTTTTTTTTTTAATTTGACCTTATTTGCGTTTGTTTGTTTCCAACGTGGTTATCGGAGGGGTTTCTGTTGATTCCCCCCCCCATGTCTGTCTAGACTCCGATGGGGATGTGTTTATCTAGTCACCCGTGCTGTGCGCTCGTCCTTATCTGCATTCCCTCTCAGTAGTAGTATTCAAAGGTAAGAGCCATGTGTGGTGTAGACGAATAGCAAACACACATCCAGTCTGACTTTGAATACCCTCGGTGCGTCTGTCTGACTCAGTGCATACACACGGATGTTCTCAAGTGTTCTCAAGTGTTCTTTTCTCCCCCCGAACTCCGTCTGTCTAGTGTGTCTACTGTTCCCCAAAGAGAAAATCCACAGGGTCGCTCCACTTTTTTAAATGGGTATTGTTGAATGGAGTTTTAATCCTTGAGTCCTTTTGTTATACGGTTCTTTTTTTATGTCGTGTCTTGCTTGTTCACGGAGGGAATGCAGCGTTCAAAAGTTTTATTCTTGTAAAACTTAATTAGTTGTTGGAATGATGAAAAAATGCATGCCGTGTCCACCTGCACACACTCTCCAAAACAGAGGACACAAAGGGATGTTGACAGTGTCATCACATCAGCCCGGCGGCGGTGCAAGTCGTCTGCTGAAGCATGTCACACACGCAGACTAGATTTGAGCTAGTTGTTCCAGCAAAGACCTCCGAGTGAAATGCTCGAGGATGCTGCTGATGCTGTGAATAGCTGCTGCGTCTGCTCTGGCTTGCCACTGCCTTGCTGCTTCACCCAGCATGAAAGAGGATCCCCGGACTGTTTCCTGAGTGTGTTGTACTCCAGGTCGGGCTGCTGTGGTGGCACTGTTTGCTCCTGGTTCCTTCCTCCAGGCCAACACGCTGTGTATCTCTCTTCTGCATGGGTGCTGCATTGTTAAGGCTCAGCAGTGGCTCTTACTGGTGCCTGATTGTGCTCCTGTGGTATCTCCCATCGCCCCCCCCTCCTGTTTCACAGGCCCGAGCACGACCTGCCAGGAGGACTCGTGCACTAACATGGGTGTGTGCATCCAGCAGTGGGAGAACTTCACTTGTGACTGCTCCATGACGTCTTACTCTGGAACGCACTGCAGCGACCGTGAGTACTGATTAAGATGTACCTGCACGGTACTTGAATGTGCACTGATTTGTTCATGTGAGCTTTATCAAGTGCAAGAAAGTTCCTTTAATATCAGCTTCCACTTGGAGCCTGGTCCGCATTTACCAGTCAGGGAGGGTCTTACAAAACTAAAGCTCCATGCAAATTGTAGCATCCAATTTCCAGTCCAGACGAACCCTTATGAGAAAGTTAAAGGGCTGGAATCTCGGCTACGCTGCACCGGTGTGGTCTCCGGTCCGTTCAACTGTGTGGAAGTGCAAAAGTGCTTTCAATCAACACCAGGCGCACACATATTTCCCTTTGATTGCATAAGCATGTGCTGCAGACAGCAGAGGACATACAAACACATTGTTCCAAAAATGGAACTTGTTACATGCTAAAAACATAACCACATGAAGTGGATGTACCTCTTTAAATAAGCAGATGAGAGATTTGTTGAGAGTGTTTTCGTTATTGAGTTTTCTGCAATGCAGGCAATTTGTTGCTTGATATCCTGTGGCCTCGCGCTTTGTGTCTCTGAGTGAGCGGCTGCGACTGATTACATCTAAAATATCCACATGTGCCTCGGGCGTCTTTTCATAAACAGCCCTCACATAGCTGTCGCTGAAGTGTGATTTTGTGTCTGTGTGTGTGTGTGTGTGTGTGTGGGGGGGGGGGGGGGGGGGGTCTCCTATCCCCATGGCGACAGCAGGGGACTGGCGGTCTCCCATTTAGCGGTTGATAGCTGGGGCGTACGGCTACTGGCCGATAGCAGCGTTCCATCCAGAGCTTCCTGATGTTGGACTGCAGACCTCTCAAATCCCAATATTCTCTTTTTTTTGCCTCCTTTATTTTTTGCTTCTCTCTCTCTTTTTGTTTCTTCTCCCCCCAAATGATCATATGACGCTACGGTGTCAATAAAGAATCAATAATTGATTACCAATTCTCCCCTTGCGATGGGAGCCGTGTATTCATGGGTAAATTAGTGATGATAAGCCCTCTTCAAATCATCTCCCGGCACTGTGTGGAATGACTTGGAAGGCCATCTCATTGATTTCCGATCGACGTAGACACGTTTCATTTTTTACCCCGTGACAGTGCAGCTTGAAGTCTTTGTTGCTGCGTTCTGGAGAACGATGTTCACTAATATCGACTGCACCGTCCAAGCGTATAATGGCATCTTTCTCATGGCACCCTTTAGTACTTCTTTTAAGCTGTTCATTTCCAATTCAAGTGCAGAAATACATTGAACCATGAAGAGATGCAAAGAGATGCAAAGAAGAGAAAGAGGCCCAGCAATCCCGTTGTTTCAGAACGTGCACATGGCACTGGCGCGATTCAGTCGTCTGATGCTTGTTTCATAAGCTTAGCAGCGCAGTCACACACCACCAGGGGGCAGTAAATCGTCAAGCAGGACTGCACACTGTCCCTCAACACTGTCAGAGAAGGAGATGCAATCCCCCGAGCATGAAATCCGCTTTCCTGTTATTTTCTTCTGCTGCTTTGCCTCTTGTATCTCTGTCTCTCTTTCTCTCTCTCTTTCCTCCACTACAAACACACAACCCATCCAATTGCCATAGTTATGGATGATATTGGCCATTTTGTGTCTCCTAAACAATGGAAAGTCCTATGTTCGGGTTATTTCTTTCCGGATTGAGGCTTGATGGAAGTGAGCACAGTCTCTGCATATTGTGTTTTGTAAACTGTGGGACTTTTATTCATTGAGCACAGTGCTGAGAGTTTTTAATTAATAATGGGGGAGTGGAACTTCTCCCTCTGTTTCTCAGTCTCTCTCTCTCTGCTAGCTGGCAGCAAATATCAGCAATGGTCTCCTTTCCTGACTCCGTCTGTACTCATTGTCCATATGAAGCAGCTTGAACCAAAGCAAAGTGAATATTTCCCCCAGTAAAGCCTCTCGCAGTTTCCTCCTTTGTGCCGAGCCTGCGTGTGTTGTAGCCGACGGGGCTCCGA
Source organism: Apeltes quadracus (assembly GCA_021346845.1). Lineage (NCBI taxonomy): Eukaryota > Metazoa > Chordata > Actinopteri > Perciformes > Gasterosteidae > Apeltes > Apeltes quadracus. The sequence continues at coordinate 2,160,959 of CM037934.1, read as the reverse complement.
GTGGCCGAGGTGAAGAAACATGTTTTTGTCCCTGTGCAGCCCTGAAGCCTGCACACCTTTACTCATGAGCACATGACACAAAGGGTCTTTCAAAGCAACTTGGAGAACCTGGAGAAACGCTGAAGAAAAGGGCTTTGTGGGGATGAACTCTTTTTATAGCATCTCCATCCTCTGGTTCTGGCTCAGTGCTTTTGTCATGCTCATCCCTATCTCCCTGTCTTCTCGTATCCATCCCCCTCTTTTTCTCAGTCTTTCCTCCTCTTCCTCTCTTTCTTTTTTCTGATCAGACCTTTCCCTGTCATGTTCCATGAATACCACATATTGTCATTTGAATCCAAGGACAGAGGAGCTGTGGGCCCAGCAAGAAGAGCGGCGGACACTCCTCTTCCACATCCAGAGCAATTACTCAACTTACGTAAGAGGATTATCTTTGCAAAGGTCGCTGCATTGTCGCTGCAGTCTGGAATATGGTAAACAAACAGAAAGAAGGCAGGCTGATAACGGTCAGTCCGACGCAGACATCACCAATGGCTTTGGTAGTTTTAGTGATGAATTTCTCAGGTATATTGATCCCTACCGACCCTGTGCTACCCCTACAGCCAATGTCCTTAAATCAGTGGTTCTCAAAGTTTTTACACCAAGTACCACCTCAGAAAATACTTGGCTCTCCAAGTACCACCATCATGACCGACACTATACAGTAGCGTAGTACGCCTAAGTATTCATCAAAAACAAGGCAGAGGTTTTATTCCTAAAGAAGTATAATTAATATTGTCAGCCATTGTAACATTTTACACAGTTTCAATAGTAAGACTGCACTTAAATATAGGAAGAAAAAAAATGTACTTAAATAATCATTCAATTAAAATGTATTGCACATAAACGTTAAATACATTTTTTTGAGAATCACTGCCTTCCATCAGTATCCAATGCTCAGAGGGCTGTAAGCATATCTGGCTAACCGCTCACATGAATGACACAGTGGCAGAATTGCTTTCTTCACTTGCCAAAGTAAAATAATCACGGCATAAGCCTCGTAGTCATTCGGTCCTCCGCTCGTCAGGCAGAGGAGCGAGGAGAACAAAAGGAAAGGACTGTAGAGGTCTGGGGTTAAGGAACGAGCTGTGTTTCCTCTGGTCCACAATGTTCACATCAACAATTATGACAGCGCTTTATTCACTGATGTGCGCGCTCAGAGGAGCCAGCCAATAATGGCACTATTCACTCCGGCATGGAGTCAAGGGTGAGCGAAGATTTGACTATAATAAGAAATCCGACACAAAAACAAGCACACGTTGGCGGCGTCTATGGACTTGCTCATGAATACTGAGTGATATTTCCTTTCATTGGAGGGTTGAATGATTCAACCTGCTGTCTCTGTAAAGGGGGGAAGTATCTCAAGCTAGCTGCGTCGGGCCAATCAGTGTTAGAGGAACTCTCTGGGAACCATCACCAAAGAAATGACAAAGCACAAGACTTCACGTCCATCAGGGTCCCCCGGGTTGGGGAAACCTATTGTACCTTTTTACTATTGTTTTTTTTTCTCATAGCCTCATAAAAGTTCACCTTTTAGCATATGAAAGTAGCTTTTGGCTAAATGAGACTTCAAATATGAGAGTTCCACAGGTAGCATCAGCGCTCCCAAAAGCCCACTTTGATCTCTCTCCATTTGTTGCACTAGTTGAGGCAAACTTGTTGACTAGAAACGACTGAGGTGTCACATGATCCGGTTGTACTGACAGCTACTTCAAAGCGGCCTGAAGGGTCATCTCTAAGGAACATATTTTGAATGACGGCGCGTTGCTGCTTTGAGGAAACTGCTGAGTGCTTGAGCGTTAAGTTGTCCCTTTGAGGTTTATACACCCCCCCCCCCCTCCTCCGCTCATCACGTTATCGCTACTCTCTTCCTTGTCTTCTGATATCTGTATAAGAACTGGAGCTTCACGTCCAGCCCCGCGGCGTCTAACGAGCCGTCTCACTATTGGCTGATAGAGCTAATGATGCTTGACCAGCGCTGCGTCGTGTCACTGGGATAATACTGGATGTCGCTTGTGTCAATCGATGTGTCACCGGCGGGCTCAGAGCCGCGGTATAATTGGCTGTCGTGGAGCCTAAGTGCCCCAGGGCCAGAAGAAGAGCGAGTGTAAAAAGGCCAAAACAAACTAGAGAAGAAGTGTTTTTACTCCTCAATAAACGGCTGGGTTGGCGAAATGAGCAGTGGTCTTTATTATGGGGCCATATATTTCTGAGCCAGTGCTCCTGATGATCATTTCTCGGTTAAATTACCTGTTGTTGTTGTTGTTGTTTTGGTTATCTGTTCACATAACGGGGGGCTGGAGATGGTTTGACATGAGCTGTTTTGTGAGTGCAGCACTTAACTCCCTGTAAATTGCGCAATTTTTGTGGAAGAGTTTAACGAATAAAAGGCAGTTAGTTTAGTAGGGAGCTCTAGTTGGAGGTTGGTTGGTTTTTCACAGTGCACGTTGCCAGCCCCGTCCCCATCCCCCCTCTGTAAACACGGCTAATCGGACTCCAGCTTCGCACACAGACAGCAGAATTCTAAAGAAAGCTCAAACTTAACTTGTTGTCCTGAGGAAAAGCTGTGGAAGTTCCTCTGCTGTCGCTGCAACTGCGCTCAGGCTTTCTGCAAACAGCTGCGGTGAGCGCGTCAGAGGGCTGCTGCACGGAGAAGCAGAATATGATTTGAGTCGAACAAATTACCGAGGGGCATCCATCTGCTTTGGTGCCAGGCGGGTAACCTTGAGGCTGTTGGAGCGTTCCCAGGCCCGGCCCTCACAGGTGGAGGGGCCGGCCGCAGACACATCCATCAACACGTGTGCCTCGACACATTGCAGGAGCAGCGGCAGCACACACTAATCACCCGATCAATGCCTTCCGAAAAACCGCTTTTGGGCGAGGGACTTGTCTTGAGTAAGAGCCGTTTGGGCATACGTTTTATTAAATTATTTTTGCTCTGGTCTTTTGACCTTACGTGGCCCCCACATTGTATTTCTTAACCAAGGACTTTTGATCTGGCAGCCTAGAAAACCAAATGAAAAACGCTATTTCTTCTCTCTGTGTGTAAGCAAATACACCTTGTCATGGGTTTGGCTCAATGCTTGGGTTTTTGGAAGGCCACATAATAATGAGTGATTTGTCATTGGTAGACACCCTCTGCTCTCGATTGCATCAGTGAGAAGACGTTACAGTTTAGATGTGCATGGATCAAAGAGGAAAGGTGAGTTGCTCTTGTTTTATCTTGTCTGTCTCGCTCCTTTCTCTCCCTATTCTCCCAACGGTGAGAAGCTAGGTAGCTAGACCACTAAAAAGCAGACTAAAAATAATAACACTCTCCTCTGTACAGCACTTACAGGTAATGGCTGTTTGTTTTCATCTTAAATCAGAATTTGATTACAGTCCAGACGGAAGAAGGCTAGATAACAGGCAACGCATGTATGTCTTATGTCCTTAACACTGCCGTTCTGCCAGGCTTCTGCATGGGTCACACTGTAATTACTGCGATCTGCTCTCACTATTCAAAGGCTCCGCCCACAGGCTAGTCGCGTCATTTTGTACGTGAGGTTTCTCATCTGAACAATGTGGGATGAAGTGCTTCTGCCTTTGAGCTTGAAAAGAAAATTGCACCGTTTAATAGCTGTCAGACATTAGTTTTTTTTTTACCATTAACAGCCGTGTTCGTCGAAGAACACGGTGTTGCGTCTGAAGGCCACTCGTGGGGAATATATGGTCCTGCCCAGGGGGCCAAGCCTTCAGGTGAAGGCATTTCAGAGACAATCACCTCTGACGTTTTTATTTCCAAAGAGGACCAGCAGGCCACTCCCACTCGGTTTGCTGCGGTTACAAAACTGTTGCCAATGTTCTGCAGCGTATAAGCTTGAAAGCAGTCTTTTACATTCTTAGACAAACTCCACTAGCACTATCTGAACTGTGACCAACATTTGCTTGTTAAACTTGATATTTGATGGATGTATTAGTACATTTAATCAGCACATGTATTATTCCATAGCATCAACATAAATAGTTTAGCCCCCTTCATATAGCTCTAATTCCCAGATGGCCTGTGGCTCAGGAGGACCATTGATTGCTGGTAGTTGGATCGCCGGCTTATTTTGTTAGTATGTCTAAGGAACCTGCGGACGTTTAGGACATCGTCTGTGATTGCAGCTCTTCCACGATGTGTTTGAGTGAATTGTTGAATTTGAAAGCCCTTTAGTTGGAGAAAATGAGGCAGTGCTTTTAGGGCCTTGATAGACGGTGAGGAAGGCCTTGGACTCCTGGGTGCATTTCTAGAACTGTATACCGTGTTCTTGGTCTGGGCATTCATTGAAGTTACACATGTTCCCGCAATGGAGGCAGGCAGTCTGCTCTCAACTTTGTTTGGCTTCCTAACCCCCAAAACAGGAATGGCATAACAATATTTCATAGTAAATGTACTTTTGCTGAGAAGTTGAAATGTTTAGAATATTATTGGATCCAATGGATCTCATTCCTTGTCTGAAGTCTTGTCTATTCATCGTTTTACAGAGCTAATTTGGAATTAGGATACAGACAGGATGAGACAATCAAACAGGCGGTCGTACTCCAGCAGTCGGTCTTGGAGCCCTGCCACCAGGAACAGGATGAAGCGGCTCGTGTTCCACTTTGTTGCAAGATAAGCAAGCAAATGACTTTGCCATAGTTGTTATTGCATGATTATCTTGAACTCATTCGACTGCAGATGTTGATCCAATCTTGATGTCTTAAACACACTCACAATGACACGTTTTGAGATGCTTCACAGCATTTAAAGCTGGACCCCATCGCTCGGTGGTCGCCTCATTATATTATCAACCTCTGACTTTCTGCCTTCATCCTCTTGGTTTCTGTCTATTTGGGGTTTCTAACACTGCTCTTTCTCAGCCTCATTGCTAAATGACACCTAGCTCATAACGTATAATGGTACTTGACTCTGAAGCTAGATCATACTAACTTGCTCTTAGTTTGCGGTCATAGCCTACATAATTCCCATCGGCCTCTATTTGAGCCATCACGCCAACCTCTTTGATAACTGCGGTCTGGATTGCAGACAAGTTTAACATTTCATAAATAATGCAGACTGCTTGGTCTTGAATCCAAAATGAAGACAATTCTTTGTGTTGCCAGGTGGTTTTATGCTAAATGTACTTTGTAGTACTGTTGGGTGATTCTCCTTTTTTCCCCTCCAGAAACACAATATCTCTATGTATTTGTTCACCTCAATGGAATTGGAATAAAAACGCATTGTTAAGGATGAAAGGTCTGTTTGGTATGCCCCTTCCCTCTAAAATAGTCTCTGCTCTTTATCTTTGATGTGATGTCAATGGACATTTTATTTTTCTAAATAGAATTCTAAAAAATAGTCATATTTGACTAGTAGTTCCACGGAAGTGGCTCGTCTTCAGCCTATGACAGGAAACGTGACGTGAAAAAAGCTAGCTCTAAAAGGTCATCATCTATATTCATCACACAATGTCCTGGATGAATATGTAATTGTGATTTGCTCAAGGGTTGTTGATTCGTTTTACATAACAGGACTCGCACTGTAGTTAGTCCGGATCATTCTGACTCTCCCGTCTGGAAATATACCTTTGCGTACAAAGGAGACGACTTTAGAAAGGGGCATTTGGAGCAGAGCTAACGTACTACAGATACTCCTCACACTTTGTTCTTGTTTCAGTTCAATCTTACCACCACTTTGCATTGAATCTCAGTGTTACGCCCCAGTCTAAGGATGCCTAGAGCGCAACATAAAGACGCCCCATCTTCCCCGTCTCCCATGTAGCCACAACCAATTCACGTTGAATAGTAGCCTTATTTATTGTACAAGTAAGAAATAAGTAGATTGAAGATCATTTATATAGATGCATACTAAACGGCTGCCCGGTAGCCTATAAGCTATATAACAAAACAAACAAAACAATACTGGCTAGAGGTAAGAGCTGACCTACCCAAACAAAAGAGGAAAAGAATGACAACAGCCTTACCTACCTAACTACCAGAAAACAGGAGAAAACCAACCCAAAGGAAAATGGTACATACTAACAAAGTCACACTACAAAAGGTGTCCGGTTGGGAGACGAGGAGGACAGGAACCTCTCTGTCTGCTCTGCCCCCTTCGGACGCCATCTTGGATGCTTTTGTAGCCAGGTCTTTCCCAGCTGCAGCCAATCAGATTCGGACAGGACCTCTTCGCCCAATCCACATTTAGCGATGGCACATACCTATTTGCATGGCAGGCAAAAAGGGTATACAAACAAAGGAAAGCACAGGGCACACATAACCAAAAACAATTATTCATATGACCACGGTCATAACACCCCCACACTCAAAGCACCCCCACACAACAAAGCGTCTGCAATTACATTCTCTGTACCCTTTTTGTGGTGGATCTGCATAACACTCAGGCTTTCCATTTTTGGAAAAGGTTTAGTCTAGCCCTGTTGTTAAAAAACCAGCAGTGAGTAGCTTACCTTGCAGAAGGAAACACGTTGAACCAGTCTTGTGTTAACTTGTCATACAGCGCTCTGTTGAAAAGTAGCCCAGTGACGGCCATGCACACAATTTAAAAAGCAGTGTCTTATTCAGCTTACCCAAGTTACCCTTTCTGTCCCTCTGTTACACACACACACACACACACACGCACAAAGTAGGACACTGGTGCCATTTAGATTAGGATCCCATGTGACCAATGCTGACATGAATTTGCTGGGTGACAAGGGACCCAATTACAGCAGAGGGCCGATCGTCCACGGTCCCACCGTTTCAAATGGCCTCCCAAGCGGCACGCAGCCGGGAGAGTGGAGAGTGTGTAGTCGCGGCAGTGTGTATGAGGCTGTAGCTGTGTCACTGTCTGTTCAGGTCTGTGGGGGACAGGCGGGGATAAACACCGGGGTCAAACACATCACTGTAAGTGTAAACCTGATGCAAACAGACTGCTGTCAGTCTTGAGATGCCTGTTATGAGTCACAAGCTGACACATGCATAGATACACATACCTTAGGTGGTCCTGTGTTGCCCCCTCAGCCTCCCTTAGTGCCTCTGAAACTTTCATCAAAGCGGTCCGAGCTTTATCAATAGGGCCAGGTAAAAAAATACAAATCACCGTAGCTACAGTAATTGATCCAGGAAACAGGAAATGATTCGGCCACAACACAACCCGGCCTGTGTGTATATTATTGGATTCAACATCCTTTTACTCGATTGATTGATCCGCACGCCCTTACAAAGGGAGAGAGATAAAGAGTTACCACTTCCTGTGTTGACATTCATAATTGTCATCAATCTCTGAAACGGACTATAAAGCGGTTCGGGCAAGCTGCCCCCTGCTCGCGTCTTTGTGAATGCTCGTTTCCTTCGTCCATTGTCGTGTGCGTTGTTAGCAGCGCCGCGTGCGTGCCCATACGAGCAGCCGTGCCGTCTGTCTTTTTTTTCCCAGGCTATTTTCAAACTCTGTTCCGCTCAACACGCGCTCTCTCCTCTGCCCTACTTCTGGAAATGTCTGCTGCGGCGACGAGAACCCCTCGCTCGGCAACCGTGTTTTCCCTCCCTGCGCCCTTCGCTTTGGCCAATGGAACCCAAATGTCTCCCACGATGAAAGTGTCTCCCTCCGGCGGGGTAATGCTTGTGAAGGGCTTTGCGTGCATATTAGAGGCGTGCTTGGGGAGCACGCTGCCATGTCATATGTGCCGCCGTGGCATAAACAGCTAAGAGCTCCTGAAACGCTTCCCTGTTCTCTTCATACTGAGCCGATCCACCTGAGTTGTTGGTTCAAAACGATGAGTTGATGGTGCGATCTAGGCGGTGCTTTTGGCTCAGCGATTGGTTGACAGAGCTAGTAGGGGTTTCCCTTTTCATTTGTCACTGCGTGGTGTGTGTGCCAGCGAGACAGCCCCCGGGCCTTTGCCAGCCCTATTGAATGTTTCTCCATCGTAGGGACCCTCATTACGGCCCCCTCACTGTCACCAGCATCTGCTTCCCTTCTTCTCCTCCTCCTGCCTTGCGCTGCAGTCTGCTCGAGGCACGCTCCGACCTGAAGCAAGGAGAGACACAAAGTATTGGAAATCACATAAAGACAAAATCTGGCGTGAAAGTGAATCTCAGATCAAGCCATAGAAATAAGCGATTGTTGGCCGGAGATCGGTCTGCGGCTGCCGAGCAGGGACGCCCCCCCCCCCCAGGCCGCCCCCACAGAGAGGCAGCTTTTACAGCGGCGTCCTGCACGGCCCAGAGCGTGGCAGCGTTTGATATGCAAATAATTATTTGATGCATATTACTGTATTATGATACCAACAATCAATGCTGTGTTTTTAAATGTATATATTCATCCTTCACCCTACGTTCCAACGGTTGGACGCGTTGCTGTGCCTTCCTATATGAGCACTTGTAGATTGATGGAAGATTCTATTTCAAGCCTTTTTTCCCGGCTTTGCTCTGTTTAACTTGGTCTAACTCTACAGAGATAAAAGAGACCAATTTGTTTTTGTTTCCTCTATTTGCAAAGATAAAAAAAAAACTGCAGTTGTTTTGCTTACTTTTCGAACATCTTTTTCTATCCACTGTCACTGTACAGTAAACAATTACTAAATGCCTGTTTTTTTGCATAACCTGCAATATTTTGTCATTATTTATGATTACAATATCTTATGAGACTAAAAGTCAATAGGCTGTGTGCGTGGCTTGGATAACCACCTTGTAATGTCCTATCCGTGGTCCTGCTAGGACTTACGGGATGCATATTGTTGTTTGACAGAGATAGATTGATAAGTGTGTCTTAATTAGCTCGGGCTTAATTAAAGCAAAAGTAAGGAATCAAAAAGCAGAGTGGGTGGTGTAATGCAGGCAACGAGTAACAGGTCACAGGAAGTCAGACAACATGGCTTGCTTAAAGCAACATGTCAATACTGCAGTGTGAGTAACCTAAGAGTACAACTAAATGTAACATGGTTAAAAAAGCAGATTTGTTTTGAATAGGCAAAATAAAAGCAATATTGAAATTCTACAGTTTACACTTTTCCAAGTCATTTGATTGGCTTGGTAGATTGAATGTTAAATGAGAGCAAACCAAACGTGATTTTCTAATCAACCGTAATCAGTTTTTAATAACTGTGGAAGTAGAGGCTATTTCTCTTTCTCTTCACAGTCTCTCTGATAGTAATCAAATCACTGTTAAGACCTACAGGACTTATCTTGTACGTAAACTCAAGTTTCTCTTTGTGCCCCAAATTTGTACAAGATTCTACATTTAAGGTTTGAAGAAAGGTTTTCTAAAGATTTGTATTGTAATACCATACCTGGCAGTCCTTTACACTTTTACGCTGTTAAATCTGACAAGTTCTCAGCAATTAAAGTTGGCTAACTGAAAATCAATGTCAGCGTTCTTGGTAGAGACTTGGACCATTTTCTTAATGGAGTTATGTGTCTGATTCCCGCTAAGGCGAACATGGCTAAAATGATATTCTTGTATTGGAACTGTAAGTCACTTTGAATGAACTCAGCCACTGAGCAGCATGAAAAGTGATCATGTGGTGTCTCCAGTGAAAGTGCTGCCATCTGATCCTCTCTATTAAGTGGACATCCCTGGCTGCTCCATTATTCCAGCAATTCCGTATTATTTTGTATTGTTCCGTATTGTTTTCCTTGAGGGAAACAGCAGGTGCTGCTCTGCGTATGTTTGTCCTCTCACTTCACATGACCGTGACTGAGATGAGCCGATGCTTCTCACCTTGCTCTCCCTGTAAATCCACCAAGGCATCCTTGTTAATAGGTCGTATTAGAAGCTTGTGATGGAGATGAAAATTGATTGTATAGAAGAGAAACAGAGCATTGTTCCAGGCTGTCGCATCGCTGACCTCCACAGCGGACGTGGTGATGCTGACCTCCTGGTTGTGATAAATTGGCGGGGTGCTGAACGGCGTCAGTGTGCTGTTCCTGTTCTGCGTTTCCGCTCGCCTCCTCCATAAATCATCGCCATCGTTATATAAATGTCTTTAAAACACGTTGACGCACTATCAAGAGAAATTACGTACGGTTCCCGAGTCCCGCCTCATTTGGAGTGCTGGCGGATTCTGTTCGGGCTCGGCAGCGTCGCTATCCTTCGGACGTCCTGTATCCCCAGGATGTGTTACCCAGCACGTGGCAGCTGTGTGTGTGTGTGTGTGTGTGTGTGTGTTCCGCACAGTGTATTTGAGAGCAACAACCTCGATGTGTGTCTTCGCAGGCGTCCAAGTGGGGAATATAAGTCTCAGTGTGTGAGGATTAAGTGTTAGATGAGTCTGTTTCTGAATTAATGGAAAATGTCATCACCCAAAGGTTAAGTCTATCCTATTGCGTAAGGATAGTTCAATTTATAACGGTCAAAGCTTCTGGCCTCTTTACCCAGAGATAAATGCTGATGTGCAGCTTCGCTAAGAATACATTTTATAAAGTGAAACGGTGCAAGGCCTGGTGGGGGATTTCAATAAGATATAAATGGATCGAATAAAACTACGCAGGTGTAAAAGTTCAGCCCAATATGGCAAAATGGACATTTCTTCCTTTGTTCCAGCTTCCAGTAATTTGATACTCAAAATTCTGCTGTTTTCTCAGTTTTTCGATCCGACGCAGCGACACTAGAAACACTCGATATCAGAGTGGAAATATGTTGAACATTATTAATGACTTACTTTGGAGAGCTGGGACTCTTCAGCAGGTTCATTGACTGTGAAGAACTTTCAGCATTAAGTGATATTACAGATTGAAACATCTTTCATTAATTATCCTAAACCCTTTACATTTGTGTTGGTCTTGACTACGAGTTACTTGGGTAGAAACATTTATAATATCTAGAGGTACATCAGAATGATCCATTTATTTACAGCACCAACTTATACTTTAAATCATCTGGAATGACAGTCATTTGTTCTCATTTAGTTTGAGAATGCATTCATGATTTCTTTGTACATCTCACAGGGAGAATAACTTTGAACAAGGTTCCGTTCCCACGTGCAGCACTTCCTCCTCGCTGGGATCTGTTGTGATATCAGAGGAAAGAAACCATCTTTTCTGAGGTTCGCAGCTTCTCTGGAAGACTCTCACCTTCACGTAGTGTTAGTTTTTCTGGTGAGACCGTATGTGCTTCATATTTGCTCCTCCATGCTCATGTAAGCCACAGCGGTGGAGATTGACAGCTCACAGAATCAAACCGGGATGCATGCGAGATGATGTGAGGGGGATGTTTGACACCTAAAGAATAATCTCGCTGCATAACCATGCGGCCAATATACAGAATTATCTCCCATCATACAGCTCTCCTTTGCTCTCCGTGAGTCACAACATATTCATCTCAGAATGGAACATTAATATGTTCACTAATATGGCACACCACGGTTCCTGAGAAGGAGTCTAGGATTGATCGGTCCTCTGAAACATTCCTTTACCTGCACCTTCCCAAAGAGTGCACAAACAGCATAACTGAGTTTTGACATTCAGTTCCTTTAGTAACAATGAAGGGGAAGTTACACGGAGCGTTTTGCAGGACAAAAACTATGTGTATCATTATGAAACTTTGCACGCTTACTCTGAAGTGGGATTTAATATTCCATCTTTCTATTTAAACTAGGAAGAAAGCTGCGTTTATATTCCCCCTCTGTGAAACAGTCGCTATGCTGTGATACTTATCCAAAGCCAGCGTTGTGCTGATTGCACCTGAGCTCTGCGTAATGACAGCGTGTGCCCGCGTGGAGCCGGCAGAGCCTGCACACTCCGAGGGGTCCGCAATCAGGAGGCCCAACCCGCTGGCTCCTTTGGACTCCGCCGCGTGCAGAACGATTGCGCGTTGCTCTGTGCGTTTGTGCAAGTGGGGGTTATTACAGCCTGCGTTCGGCCAAAGGGCCGCCTGCCATCTCGTTTTGGTCGGCACCCCAATCAGACGGCGGCAGGCAATCTCCTGCGGAGCCGGCGGCCCGGGGGCCAGTCTGTGTGGGCTCCAGCTGCGTTTGAGACGTGGGTGTGTGTGTGTGTGTGACCCCGACCTCCGCCCCCACAACCTGCCCAAACACATTGCCAATCTGGAAGACTACCCGCCATTTCCATATTGTTGCCTTGATGAAAGAGTGTTTAATGCAATATATGCGAGGAGATAAAAATCCCAGGGAGAGAACAAAAGTTAATATTGTCTGCGCTTGTCAGGCTCATCCAAGCGAGCCCCGTGTTTCGTTGTGTGGCCTCTGACACGGATGATTGCGTGGGCAGCTTTGCAGTTTTTCCTCATAATTACTTTTCGCCACGACGCTCTTGTCTATTGTCAGTCTCAATAAGGTGGAGGTGTGTGCGAGACGGAGGGTGAGACAGGCAGGGGTGCAGCTCATGGAGCATATCTTTCTCTCTTTTCAGCCTCGGAACATTGGAAGCAAACACAATTCTGCCTCTCTGTGCGCTGCCTCTCTCCCTCCCTCCCGATGTGACATCTAGGGGCTAAAGCCAAGGCGCGATACTCTGATGTGTTCGTATCAAGCTCGCATTCTCTTTGGAATGAATTTAGCAAGTACAGTCAAAACATCAACTGTGCTCCTCGACCGGAAAAATAACTTGTTCGTATTTGCAAAACAAAATGCATTTTTCCGCAGTGCAATGGAGCGATTCTTCTGATGTGGTCGATCCTCAGGTGATGGTACCCAGTGGTCCATTCGCCGACTCTCCCACTAGCACACGTATGGAATGCTTTCAGGGATAGACTGAATACAAGCGCATGCATTTATGTATTCACGTGCCTGCCGCTGCTGTGCACGCTCTCCAGACGCAGCAATAAAATTAATAAAATAAAAAAGCTAATTCAGTAACTGACAAACGGCCTCTTCTCCCCGCTTATCTGCTTTACTTCTCCGCTGCTCCATTGCTTTAGGAAGCACATCTGCACACAAGCCGCAGCCATTTGAATTGAGTGTGCTGAGCGATAAGTCTGCTTGGAAGTGCTTTGGATTTTCACGGATGGTTAAACATGTAGCATCATAAAGTAATGAAATAGATTCCCCCCCGAGTTATCGTGAAGGCCTGCAAATAAGCCCAGCTAAGTGATGGCAAACTGGGAGCATGAATGGGAAAGAAATGCAACGGTGGTGCACGGCGTAGTGTGGAGCGCTGGGAACCGCAAGGTTGGTGGTTCAGATCCCTGCTGCTCCATGTCGAAGTGTCTCTGAGCAAGACTATTGCTCCCCAAGTAAAAATGTCAACCATGGTTTAAAATTGCAATGTAAGTCGCTTTGGAAAAAAGTCAGCTAAATGACCTGTAATGTAAAACACTGGACAAGATTACTCCTTTTAGTTGTAAGCTAGATATGCCATTTATCATATGCATCATATATATGACATATCATGTGTAGGCGTCCTTTGAAGTGCGTTATGGGACTCTCATGTACCCGTATATGTGTGTGTGTGTGTGTGTCCATGTGATTTTCAGGGTGCTCAGCAGCCTGCTAGATAAATCCAAGGTTAAATGTTGTCAAACCAGCCTTCAGGCGATGGCAGCGTAGTAGGCTCAGGAGCCATGAAGTGCTCCCTGAAGAGAGGCTGCTGAGTCCACCTCCAGCTGTCCAACAGCAAAGACGCACACGGACATATGTCACACTCCCTCTCCGAGCTGTGGCACGGAGGCAGTGGCACACTTTATTCTGGCCTAAAACATGCTGCCAACTGCAAGTGCAAGAGGCCCTGTTCGTGTTACAAGGAATTCACAGCGTGCTAAGACGCACACACACAAACACACACACACACACACACACACACACACAAACAGGGTAAGTACGTGATCCGCCTTGCCGTCAGCAAGACAGAGCTGGCAAGGTGAATGCCGCATGTGTCTGCACTGGCTTGCCAATGCCAGATGGAGCCCAGGTGCCATTAGGCAGGCAAACGCCGGCGTCTGTAGGACGGGCCGCTGGCCAGTGATGAAAGCAGCTCACGTTTAGAGTAGAATAAACGGCCAAAGAGGTGAGCGATTCCATCTAGGTTGTTCAAAAGGCAGCTTGTCTTTCCATTCCATTTTGGGAGCTAAAAACAACATGCTGATTTGTTTCCTTTTATGTTAAGGTTGCTAGTAATGACAATTCACAGGTATTGCATCAGTCGAAAATATCGGTCCCTTTAATTAATTAAAGTGTGGCATGTGGCAGAGAAGTGCAGCGGCTTCTATCCCCTCGCTCGTTCATCTCTGCTGCAAACAGCCCATTGGAGCATCACAGCATCAGGATGTGGTACACAAGGGGCTTAAAGGAGGAGGAGGGGGTGAGAGAGAGAGAGAGAAGGAGAAGGAGGGGGTGTGCCAGGGCCACAGCGGCTCTCCCCCCCCCCCACTCACATCCATGTGTCATCTCACCCTGTTGCTTAGGCGACACATGCTCCGTGGAGACGTCAGGACACACGTCTTGATGGTTGGCTGGAATTTGCATAGGTGCCCCGTGGTCTGTTTGTTCAAAAAGCAGGTCATTCCCCGTCCCGGTCTGGAATCAAAAAGAAGAATCCATCCACTGCTTTTTCTTCAAACTGGGTCGCGGGGGAAGGAGAGGAGAGGGGGGGGGCATGCAGACGCCACCCAGAAAAACGCTGGAAGGAGTCAAACCCAACACCTTCTCACTGTCAGGCGTCAGTGCTAACAGTGCTAACCGTGCTACCAAGGCTTCAACCACGTTTCCCAGGGGCGGTGGTGTAGCATAGATATTCTTAAAATGATGTAACGTCCAGCGAGCTATTTTTACATTTTTGGCATGACCAAACGTGTGCATCACCATTTTTCTCTTAAAGATTAAAAAACGGCGGATTTGTTTGATGTTGCACAGCGGGGGGCTGGGAATCACATGACCTGTCCTCCACAGGTCGGACAAGGAGAACCAACCAAACAGCCCAACAGAAATGACATTTAACAACAGTGCACATTCATCCCTGTCGGGTAAAGTTCTGTTAATCATCAGCGTGTGTGACTTTCGACTCCGTTAACATCTGTTTTTGCAGTGAACATGTCTCCACAATTATCGCCATGTCTTGCTTTCATAGACACGGATACACCCCTGTGCTTATTATTGAGAAGCTATAATGTGCTGGCTGGAGTAGACCATGATACCAAACGGAGAGGCACTGGGTGAGACCTTCTGTTGGCGTCGTGTAAACAGGGATATCATTAACCACATCAAATCCTGGATGTGCTCAGAACGAGGATAGGACTGGGGATGCTAACGTGCATGGAAACACACTCTCACCAAGATTTGTGCGACATAGGTTTGTGTGTTACACAAAGTTGCTTGTCCTCTAGTCAGACATTTTATGCTTGTTACACGCGTAGTCTTTTCAAAAGGATCATGGCCCGGTTTAAAATGAAAAAATGATGCTACTACTGAGGTATTTAAGACGTTTTTTGGACCCACCCATCTCTCCTCTTACTTGCCACCGCAGTATTTCTCTTTTAAAAAGAGCAACTGATTGTTCTCTTCATACTTGAAACCCCTCTGTAATTTGTTTGGGGAGAAGAGAAGCAGAGAGCCGAGGCCGCCTCATGATTTCACCCTCCTGCTGCTCGGGAGAAAACGTCCTCTTTGATGTGCTTGAAAGATGCAGGATTCCCCATTTTCTTTATAAAGTCTTTCATTTGTTATCCGTCTCACTTTAACAATTTCAATATAAAGTCATCTCAAGCGGCACTCTGGGATGACTGGAATCCTAATGGTGTGCTTCTCTGCTCCTCCCGTCTCGGCGCTGCGTCCTGGGAGGCAGGTGCTGGGGTTGTGGTTAGCGTTCTGCATTGTGGGCTCTGATGGGACTGCCCATCAATCAGACTGTGGTGGATGCCTGTGCACCCAGCTCAGGGATAAAGAGGTAAACTACAGTACCAAACACACCTTAAACAAAGTAACATTACAATAACCATCATTGTTGTCATCACACAAGGTATTCCGTTGAATAAAAACAAAGAAATCAGCAGCCAACCAGCTGTAAATCCAAATCCACCAAATCTCACTTTGCGCCATATAGGACGCGTTTAGGTGTACTCTTGTGATGTTGTTCCGTCATTTAGCACGCAGCCTCTCAGACAGATCGGTGGCGTTTGTTTCAAAGAGCGGGCATGTTGTGTGGACGTCAGATCTGGGAAGGTTGCCAAAAACACTTGTTTTGGACGTACAAAAGCAAACTTATACGGCTCTATGTGTTGATAGAAATGATATAGGAGCAGGAAGCAGGGTCATGGATGAAGGGCCAAATTCGTTAAGATGATATTAAATGAACTTTCCGCCATTATCTAGTCTTTAGGTTCAAACGACAGCTTTGTGGGAAGAGTTCAAGTCAAGCTTTAAAATGAAAAGGCCAACACATTACACTGTTTTTAATAAATCATTGGTAAAGATGTTCTACAAAATATTAAAAATTAGTTTCATTTTTTTGGGCTAGAAAATCTCTTGCCAGCTCTCAGCTTGTGGTTCATAGCGGTGTTTTATTTTTCTTCCTGTGTGCGTTTACACATGTGGCTTTCCAAAGAAAGCAGCCATGGTGTGTCCGGGCTGGCCAGGTGGGGGGTGACCGTGCACCTATTTTCTAGCTGGCTGCACTTGTTTGAGGGCTGCCAGGCACACAAATCACAGGGATTGATATTGCTCGAGCACAGAAAAAGAGGAGAGCTGTGGACACAATGAATGCTTCAGCTAAGCTTCAGTGTCCTCTCCTTCGTTTTGCCTTCCTCGCTCCTGCGCCTAAAATAAACATCTCTAATCATCATTTTGTCAGTTTGTCTTAGGCAATTAAAGTTGCAGTGTGACCAGTTGTCATCGTCGGCCTGCGTAACAAGTACATCGGTGATACGCTGAGAACAAAAGGACCTGCCGTCCTGCATGTCGCCTCTTGCTTTTTAGTTCAAGATTCAAGATATGTATTGTCATGTGTACAGTTCAACAAGTTACTCTAAGCACTGCTGCCATGTCCTCCTACTAAAATTAAAAAAAGATATGAGTATATACACATGGATTAGGCATCAGGCTAAAGTACACAGTGTGTTTGTTGCAAATATCGCACGTAGGATTGGCGCAGGCCCGATGAGCATACTTAGCGTCTGAACTAAGCGGCTGCCGGCTCGCTTGGGGCCCCCTGGTGGCCAGGAGCCGGCTCACGTTTGTGCATTGACAAGTGCAATAATTTTCTAGCACAGGTGACTCTGCGTGGTGGGAGGGGGGCCCCCAAATAAAATTCTGCTTAGGGCCCCAAGCGGCTTAGGCCGGCACTGGATTGGCGACATGAAGTCACAGCAGCATTCAGTCATAGATCTGTGTGTCTGTGTGTAGTGGGGCTGTTATCATTGGTGTGTGTGTGTGTGTGGGGGGGGGGGGGGGGGGGGGGGGTGGGGGGGTGAGGTGGCTCATGAGGGAGCTGTTCACCAGCCTGCGGGTAGAAACTGCTTGCTGGTCTCTTTGTTCTTTTCAGACTCCTGTAGCTTCTGCCCGATGACAGGAGACTGGGGGGCGCGTCCTGTCCTAGATGATGTTGTGGCCTCTCCTATTGACCCTGACCCTGGCAGCCGCGTCACTTCCTGTTGTCCTTTAAATAAAATCCCTTTAGCATGTATCTATCAGTGTATATCCTCTCTTTTTCTTTCTCAAGGCTTTAAATAAATACAGTACATTGTTATAGTATTACCTGCATATGCTCTATGTAGAGAGACATGCTGACAGCAGCATATCTGTGTCGGCAACCGTCCTCTGCAGGCCGAGTGGCCCGACGCATCAGAGGCTGTCCGACTGCTCTCTTAACTGTTCAGAGAAAATGCTAGTATAGTCAAATGCAACTGGAGGTCGTTCCATTAATGGCACCACAGCAGGAGCTCTTCAGGTTGCGGTTGGAGGAGACGGCTTCTTGGAGACAGACACTGTATTCTCTCTCTGTATCTTTGTTACTGGTGGAAAAGTGAAGCGCCGCGTTTTTCGCAGGAAAACATCTCTGGCAGCTCATTCAACTTAGTTACAGAAAACCCTAAATGTTATGATGATGTTTTATTTGAGCACTTTGCGACGTGAATGTTCTTACAGCATGACTGCTACTGGAAAGCCTCTGAAAGCATACGCATGTTTGTAAAAGAATGGCGAACTCGCTCTCCTAATTGTCAGGTGTTGTCTCATCTTTGCGGGTGGCAGGCATACAGCTTCTCACCTCGGCTTTCAGCAGCACTATACAAGGCGTCCCGTTCTCACCTCCACGCGGCCCCATGGCCTTCTGCCACAGACGTGCTATTTAGGATCGGTGTTAAAATGACTTATCAATACGGCGGGGACATCTGTTTCCACCTGTTCCCATCTGTTTTAAAACTTACCCACACAGATTTATAATTAATCCAGCATATATAATTGTGTTTTAATCTTGGCGCTCTCATGGCGCTGTAATTCTCCCGCGTCCAGATGTGTCTATTCAGCCGCAGCCTAATAAGCCTGCGCCGAGCAACCTGAAGATGACGCCGATGAAACCAAAAAGAGGCTTAGTAGAAGGGGAGTGTACACACATGAGGTGGCTTGTGTTCTCAGAAGATGCTGAAATGGTGTTTTTGGTTTGTTTTTAACTCTCGCACACATCTACGCAGACGGGTCCTCTAAACGTTGACTCATCTGAACTGAACTGGGACAAACATCCCGACGGCTTCCTAACACCTAATAGCGAGCTGAGGACAAGGCCAAAGAGGTTAAATAGCGAAAAGTGTAGGTTGGAGGTTCACACAGGTTCGGCCTTGTGTGTTTACGTGCAAGAAGAAGAGCCTATTTCAAGGCTACAGCTGAGCTCGGGGGGGGCGAGCCTTGTACGCTCACTCAGCAAGTTAAAGAGTTCACCCAGCGGACTGAGAGCTGCTTCTCATCCAGTATCATGGAGAGTAAACCCCGGGCGAAGCCCACCGAGAGCTCGGCAATGAACAGTGCTGAGCCTAGCTCGCCAAGTAACCCCCCACGCCCCTATCACCGAGCTCCCTCCATGCTCCCCCCATGCTCCCCCCGCTGCACACAAACACGCATTCATGATAAAGATATCCCGCGCTCTGTTTACTTCTGAGCTTTGCGCTCACGAGTTGAAAAAAGTTGAGTCATGAGATCTGTGGCGATGAGTGAGGACTGGGGACGTGTTTGCACTGATGCCCTCGCAGCCTAATTTCGATGACGGATGCTTTTACATTACTTTAAACATATGCAGCGTCTGCAGCACGATACTCGCGGTATTACTATAAAAGATTAAACAACTGGTTTTGTTCTTTCTTCTGTTAGAATATGAAAAGGAATAACAAGCTCTCATCCGCTGGTCGCTTCTGGCACTAATGTCCCTAAGACCCTCATGTACGTATATTAGCAACCCTGCAGCTCCTCAGGTAAATAGCGCCTTTCTCCGCCCACTTTCTCGCACTTTTTGGCCTCCTTCTCTCTTTCAAAACAGCAAAAAACCCAAATTCACTGACAATGAAGTTGATCTGTTATTTCAGTGGTGGGGGAATGTGTGCATTGACTAGTGTGCTGTAGCAAACCGTGAAGTCACTTTGAAATGATCCTGGATCCAATAATTGTAATGTAGCGAGGAGTTCAACAGCTGCTGAAATGGAATGTGGCCGCTGAGTCGGAGATGCGGTGTCATCTTTGATTTCTTCCATATTCACGCAAAACGGAGGCGCGCTTCCACGGGCGGTTTCTGTACATACCGTGCAACACATAATTAGGCACATTTTCCACATCCCCTCCCAACTCTCCCCTTGACCCGCCCGTGGATGCATATGCATGACACGGAAGAGCGCAATTTGCCATTTTCAGGCTCCACAAGCAGTCTGCACTTTTACCTCAGTGCGGCTGGTTTGCACAAAGCTTGGCACGCTTTTACCCGTGTGGCGAAACAAATACGGCTGAAGTGGGCGCAAAAGTGTCAGTACATGAGGACCTGAGTGTCTAATAGAGGGGATAGATCTGACCTCATGGCCCACAGAGGGGCTGGTAAACGGGAGATGCACAGTGCACGGGAGGGATGGACACTCTGCTACAGTCACAGCTTGTCACTCGTGTGTCCGTGCAAAAGCGTGCACAGGCACAACAACTTGCTGATTTACCAATGCAGAATAAACATGTTCTGAGCTTGAACTTTCAAACAAAAACACACTGTACGAGCCTCCCTTATCAGTTCTCCCCTATCAATGTTTGATGGGGAGTTTCCCCTGCACCAGTAGCATCTGCCTCAGGTTGTGGGGGATTTTTAATATGTCTGTGTTCCTCACTAATGCGTCCTTTGCAGTCTAATGGTGATTGCACTCCTTTGCCTGGTCTTTTCATTCCTACCAGAGGACTCTGCCTCATCAATGATTGAGCACGGGTTTGCACAGAGAGACGTGCAGTAAGCCGACAGGCTGGGAATAGAGCAGGCAGGCCTCTTTTATTCTCACTAGAGCGCTGTGTTTCTGTGTGTGTGTGTGTGTGTGTGTGTGTGTGTGTGTGTGTGCGCGCAGAACACAGGCCATTTTCCAGCTGAAGAGACTCGGTTTAGGTTTTGACCAGAAATGAAGGTGCGCGTGCTCGTCAGCCGAGTCCCGCTCTTTTCCACTGCAGGATCCCAAAATGTGTGTCTGTCGCCATCTTCATGACCTCATCGAGGCGAGACGGGCCGTACTGGCAGGTTCTCCTGTCGGTGGAGGGATGCGAGTGCCGATGGATGCAGCCTTATGATGAGAGACAGGGGGAGAATGCACACGGTCATTGGTCTTAATGGAGGCTCGTCCTTATTTATGAGACGGCATGCGTAGGATTCCCAACAAAAGAGAGGCAGGGATAATGTCATCACTGTCGAACCCCGTACAGAGCGCCATAAGGCCTCTTGTCAGCAGCACAAGGATACTCCACGCGCGGACAGAAGCACGAGTGTTTGTGAAGTATCTGTATTTACGTGTATGTGTGACGGGGGGGAAGAGAGGAAGACGTGTGAGCATGCGATGTGCCTCCACTCGACAGGAGATTTATTGGCGCTGTTGGGCTTTTCTTCATTTCATGGACGGGAAATCTTTCATCGGAGTCTCTCTTGGCGTTGTGTTCGCCGTCACACAGCTCTGCGCCCCCCCAGGTGAAAATCAATAGTTGATCAGCCGCTCTGGAGGGAAACCTCAACGGCACCCTTTTCTGGGTTGATCTATGACTTATGGGCTATGGCGTTATATTTGTGCCACAATCCTGAGCGCGTAAATAAGTGTGTCAAAGATAAAAAGTGTGCCCCAAAAACGATCACTTAAATCCAACACTTCACACAGACCCACAGCGCAGCCCGAACCGCCACACCACCCTCAAAGTGTCCCACTTAGGTGATCCTTTTAGGGGCACAGTTTGTCAGACGCAAGTGATCCTTTTTGCTGCGCTCTTTTTTTTATCTCTGAGGGTGGTGTGGAGGTCCGGGGCTGCGCTGTGGGTCTGATGTCCGATTTAGGCGATACCTTTTGGGGCACAGTGTGTCCAATGCAGGTGCCTCTTTTAGCCTAAATGCTGCTAACTTCAACAACTCGCTTTAAGCTTCCGCGATGCTGTACAAGTTCTACTAGCAATTTAATTGGAGACCAACAGCCAATCACAAATGACCTTCTTTAATTCTCTGATTGGTTGTTTTTGTGGCACAAATGTAACCTGCTGCAAGTCGAGCGAGGGCAGAGTGAATAATATAACGCCATAATGGGCCATATGAAATAATGACTACAGTAACGCTGCGAGGGACAAGCAGAAGAGTTAACTCCCAAACCCACAATGGAAGTTTTTCACACATTCAGTTTTTATATTTTCTTAATTGGATGATTTTGATTTCAATAGAACGACTTTATTCAACTTTTTTATGCACCTATCGCTGGCTTTGGCATTGTTAGGTGATTGAATGTCCGATATTAAGGGGCTCTGGTGTGTTTTATGAAACACTATGCAGAGCTTTGCTGTTATGAAGAGTCTGGATATTGAATAGAACACGCAGCGTTGAATATATCTTTGTACGGAGGCTTGTGTGTGTTTGCAGATTCTTCTGAAAGCCTTTACTTAACAAGTTGTCGGTTCCTCACATTGCTATTCCTTCCCTGGCAAATGCGAGGCCCATCTGAGGGAGGGCGAGGCAGAGACCCCCGAGAGACACGGGGAGCGAGTGAAGCCGAGTGCGAGAGAGTTCCAGGGGGCCGACCCCACTCGATGGGCTATTGATTCGCTCCTGTGGGTTCACAGCAAGAATCTTGACACTAGGCAGCTCCATCTTAAGTAGCAGATGTGAATGAGACCATGACTCACATCTTCTCTGCCGTGTCCCCTCCAGAGAGGAGAATGAATCCTTTTGGAGCTTTTAAAACACGTCGCTGCTACTTCGATGTGGCTGCGCTTAAGCCAACGTTTGCTCATGTTTATTGATGCTGGAGTTTGCTGCGCTGCGCTTCTTCTGAATGTGAGCATGACCCGTCCTTTACTTTATGTTTTTCTTAAATCCACTCAGCTTCTTTATTTCTCTCTCTCTTGGAGATGGTGCATGTGCATTGGCGTGTGCATAAGCACATGCATTTCTTAATTTTATTACAATTATAAACAGCTATCTCTAATCCAGGAGAAACCAGAGCCAAAAGCTTCGTCTCATTTAGCGGGGATCAGCTCACTGCTGTTCACAGTAGTTTTGAAGACGGTTTAATGCAGTCTACCAGAATGCTTCAGAGGGGAAGTCGCGCTGATTAGAGACATCTTCTACACGCTTACCGTATACAGAATTAGTACATGTTATGAGAAGCAATTTAATTGTTTTCAGCAATACTTTGTGATGTTACATTGTATGTGTTGCTGCTGAGGTTTGCACGTCTGAACTCTGAGACCATCACCTTGTAGGGACGTGGGTACTCAGGGGACCCGGACTGACGACACGGAGGCATAGCGAACGTGCAAGTGATTCTTTTATTGAACCCAAACTGCGCCATCGTTGCCGCGTGGCTCTACCTACTTCTTCCCCCCGAGCCTCTCCTGTGCTCCCCTTTTATCCCTGGGAGATGCCAGCTGGAGGCTTGATTACCTCCAGCTGGCATCTTCCCGGGCGCTGAGGGTGGGCGGGGCCGCCACACACCTCTTTCAAATCACTCAGTTACCCACACAGGCTTTATCCTGTACAATCTGTGCCCGGGCTTTAAACGGCCCATACAGCAGGGTGCAGAGTTAGGCGGGAGGCTGTGCGGTAGTTTGTTACGCCTGCTGCACATGTGCAAACATCTGCATATCATCACCCACGCTCCATTTCTACTCGCAACATTAAATCCATTTACCTCTTGCTTTCCATGCGTCTAAATGTGGGGGAGAGTAATTAAATGCCCTTCTCTTCCTCCATTAGAGAGATAATTAAGTAGGAAACCGGCGCTCGTCTCATTGCTTTTTTATACGGAAGTAAATGAGGGATGGATCGGAGTAAAATAGATACTAGCCTGCCTGAAAATCTGTGATTAGTGGAGCCATCTGCAATTTCCTCAGTTCTGTCCATCAATGTGTGTTTGTCTGTCCTTCTCTGTAAGATCTGTGCTCTTGTCTAATCTCAGTATCAAGTATAGGTGCAGGGCTGCAGGTTTTATCCCTTTTTATGTCGACAAGAAGCTTGAGTTTTGAGCAGCTACAGGTATCGTTGACAGCAGATCTCTGTTGGCCACATTGGTTGCATAGCAGCAGCTTTCTTCATCTTCACTTCACTCCACTTATTTATCCTTCAGAGCGCCGTGGTTCGACATTTGAGCAAATTCTCACAATTGATGCAGAATCCTAATTGACCCTCTTATTTTAGCACACGTTACATTGGGGATTATTAGAGATTAGGACGCCTGTGAATACGCAGTAAACATGCAGTCAAATCCTGTTACGTATCCAAAGAGGCATGAAGGTAATGTTAGATGAGATGAGATCAACTGATACCAGTTTCCAAGATAAGTATTCTTTGAACATCCATCCAGCTCAATTTGAAAAAAAATGTTATGCTTTGAATCTATTTCAAAGCACACTTGAGAAATTAGGTTAACGAAAGCCTGGTATGGGACTTTTACTTCCTGTTTCAAATCGGGATTTGGGTTTCACTTTTAATGATCCGTGATATCTCACTCAAAGGTCAAAGGTCACTCAAAAGTCCCCATTTGGAATGTGAGCAAAGAGAGTGCCTCGTTCCTCTCACAGCTTTTCCAAAGTGTGTCAACATTCCCATAATGGCACGCAGCTCTTCATCCCCCTCTGAAAGGACTCAGCATAACCTCTGTGGGAGCGAGGTAACATGCGTGTCTTTTTTAAAGCCTGAAGCTGTCGTCAGCATGCACAATGTTCAGAGACATCCGAGCAGATGTTCCTGCGCAGGCCTGGTTGCCTTCGCCGAGGCCGATCAGGGATTGCACTTAGCCCAGCTAGAGCCGGCGGAAAGAAGGCACCAGAGGCTGAGTTATTTTAGCAATGCTCAGTTCTTCCATTAGGTGCAGCTGAAATATTGACGCTGCTTGCTCTTTGCCCCGCTTTCCTCCGTGTATCTGCAAACCTCAGGTCCAACTGAGGCCGACTGGATGGCTCTGTTAGCCAGTAAGAGCGTTTGTCTTTCTCCGCTCGTCACAAAATTGGTAATTGATTCCTATGTTCTGACCGCCCAATGCTTTTTGTCTCTGGTCCCAAAAGATGCACCCGTTCATTTTCACACTCGGTTCCAACGTCTTCAATTTAACACCTTGGCTGGTCCATCAGTATGGTCTCATGCAGGGACAAATGAAAACCCATTAAAACCTGCAGACCTAATCTGTCAACACATGCAAGGGTTTAACGAAGCACAGGCTGATTGTCTCAACATTAAGGCGCCGAACTAAGTAACTAAGAAAATATGTCATGTGGCCGTGCTACAATGTGCATGAGCAATGTGCAAAAATGATTGGAAATTAAACACACTTTAATAATTGGACTTTCCAGCACAGTTCACCACCATGTGGGATATGCTGTACCTATATGAAGCATTAACAGTTCTCACAACAGATCAGAAAGGGGAAGTATAGTTTTAGTATAGTGTTTAAGATCATATGGAAAGTGGTCAGAGCTCCTCACACACAGAATAATCTGATCTCTGTGCAAAGAGGGAAAACAAGGGTTTGAACTTCTTCAGGGTGTCCTCTCTACCTGCCGTGATTCTGCCTGAGGTGTTTGTGTGCATCATATATGCTCATATCTTGTTCATCTGCCATCAAGAAAGGCCAGTGAACACATCTTTTTATCTGCTCATATTCCACGCTGAGTCACCTGGCGTATGGGAAGCTGACGCGATGCACGCCTTTAGGTTCAGATAAAAAACCATGGCCGTATCTTCCTATCTCCGACTAACAGCGAATACCACCGTGGGAGAGAGTCGGTTATACTTAGTAGGTCAGTGTTATTATTTGTGACATATTTGTTATGTGGCCCACAAGTACAGCAACCTGATGTTAGAAGTATTACATTTATTAGTTTATAGGATGCTGTCCAACTTGATTTCTATCAACACGCCAAACGCTGGAAAAAAACAAGCCTTTTTTTTATGATTCCTTTAATGAAGTAGTATTAATTAAAACAATTTGTCTGGAAGTTCTGTGGTTTACCAACGTCATAAGACCAAGCGGGAGTCTCCCTTACATGGCCGTCCCCACCACATCCCCCCCAACACGGCGAAGCACTCAACCCCCAAAACGCGCTGTAGTCAGCTGCTCATTTCGCTCCTTTAACAGTGATTGTTTTTACTGGCCTAATACTTCAATGTTTGACTTTGATTTATTGATTCATTCAAATCCATGAAATAAAGCTTTAACGAAACTCTTCTTTTCCTACAGAAATTCTTAGAGAAGCTTCCAGCAGCTTTAATTGCCTATTCTTTGCCTTTCCCAACAGGCGTTTGATGTGAAACATCTGCAGGAGGTGTTGCGTTTGACAGCGACTTTACACTGCAAAGTGGAGCCAATTTGAATTGCTAAATTTATGTTTTGGACCAATATAGAGCAGCTGTTTCAGGCTTGTGCTCCGAGAGAGAGTGCACTGTCTATAATGTCAGTGTCCCCACCATGCTTTGTGCGATCCTGAGCCCACTCTGATTGGACGAGCACAGGTAGCCTAAGCAAAGGGGAAAATGGAAGCCAGCCTGGATTGTGGTCAAAGGAGCCTGTGGTTGTGTTTTATCACCCCACCACAGAATCAGCACAGAGCCTCACCCGTGTAGCATGGCGGGTAATTAAAATCTCCATCATTTCATTTACAAGCGGCTGGTGCAGCATGATATCATTAATGGAATGCATTATAATTTAAGGTTATTATGGGTCTGCTGTGTTTTTTTAGGAAGCTATTAGAGTGCTGGATACTGAACACCGCTTTAGTCCGACCCACCCCCCTCCGGATGTGGCCCAAAACATCTCTAGAGGACACAACAAAAGTTCTCTGCAGTGAGGGCAGAAAAGCAGAGCCACACCTGGTGGAGAGCTCTGCGTACCTGCTGCACACCAGCTTCTGGGCCTGAGTGTGTTTGGAGGCAAAGTGGGCCGACGATGTGAGGATGCAAGGGCACAGGGAAAGGAGAGGGTTGTGGTATGTGTGTAGGTGTGTGAGTGTGTTTGTAGAAGCCGGGGAGCAGTCCACCTCTGGGGGGCCTGTGGGTGACGCGCGTGGGCTGAGCGTCAGGTGCAAGTCATTCAAGAGCTCTGTAGCTGCTCTGTGTACCTTTGGTCAAAAACAAGCAGAATTGAGGCATTGAGTGAGGGCAGAGGCGTGGGGGTCTGAATAGTCACTTGGCACCACACCTGAACGCACAACGATGCTGTTTTCAATCCAGGCCGCTCTTTGTTGTGGTTCGCTCTCAAGTGGAGCTGAGCATGTGGGGAATCTTGGACAACAACATGATGGCTTTGAGAGAAGGTGTTGAATTGACTCTGCTTCTCCTTACTGGTTTTTAGCCACAAAGTAAACTATAAGGCTTAAGAAGAGCTGTTCGTAAGTAAAACCGCAGCTTTGATCCCAGAAAGAAGTTGATCCAGACCAGTGCTACAATAAAGTCTGTGGTCCATCAATACTTGTAGCCAATACTTACTTACTGTGTACCTTTCCAGTGTCCGCACAGTTTTGCTACTGTAAGAACGTTTTAAAGTTTGATAATCCTGCCACAGGCTGTGCAGAGTCTCGGCGTGTAAAGTAGACTTCATGGTCGGTGGTTTCACAGGAACACCTACCAACACAGTCAAACCGGTGCACGCCCTTATATTCAATGAAAGCTGTCCTCCCCAGACAAAGATGAATGGTTTGTTAAACAGCATTTAGACTGGCAACTCGGTGGAGATGAGGCATTAGGGAGGCGATGCACGGCCGAATCAACAAACAGCAGCCAGGTCATTGTGGTTGCCTGTGCTTAACTAGACTTGGATCCTTTGAATCCGATTCGTAGCCCCTCCGGTTCGTACTCCCTCGTGCCATGTGGAGGCAGTGGTTATTTTGTTGGTGTAAACAGACGTGTTTGTGTGTGCGTGATGTGCCTATGTGAATGCCCTGTGAGACATGTTCATATTGCCTACACCAGTTCATAAGCAAGCACTTTCACATGTCTCACACACACAGCCCAAACCCCCGGGCACTGGGATCTATTTCCATATATTACCTGTAAGTCACTTGGCCAGGGCTGTTTGACAAAGCTCTTGGTGTGGCAGGGGGCAGATTGGCTCTCTGCATGACCCCATATTGGACGTAGAATACAAACAAGCT
This sequence comes from Apeltes quadracus, assembly GCA_021346845.1. Lineage (NCBI taxonomy): Eukaryota > Metazoa > Chordata > Actinopteri > Perciformes > Gasterosteidae > Apeltes > Apeltes quadracus. Next base: position 2,133,198 of record CM037934.1, on the reverse strand, counting down.
ATCCAGCAAAACTGTGAAATGCTGCCCAGTTTTTCGAATGACCACTTCTCATATGTTACGCTTGCAGCTGGATGTCGTCCTACTAGCAAATCAGTGAGTATTAACTTACAATTAAACCAATTGTAAGTCCATTAAGACAGGAATATAATATTTAGAAAGGGAAAAAGGCCTCATAGTAACAATAACAATTCATCATTCATAAAGTGATGTGTGTGCCTCGTCTGAAGGCTCAAAATGCCAATCAATTGTGTCAAATCCTGAGACCTGAGGGTTTTATTTTGATCCGTCAGGGTCAAAGTTGAGAACTCCTTCTCCTTTGATGGGGGGAGGCGACTGTGTGTGTTAGTGGGGGCCTTTGACCCTGTCACTGTTTTACGTGGCTCAGATAATTCCATGTGTGAGTCAAAGGAGATGTGTACTCGGCTCTGAAATGGCTACTCAAGGTTGATGTCGAGGGAATGGGAGAAATATGTTGAGGGGGTTTGTCCCGCTTGTATTGGTGATGTTGGAGGATGGATTTTTTTTTTTGTGACTAAAAGGTATTTTCCCCCATATAGGGAAAAATCGGCAGATTTTTTTTTTTTGCCAAAAGTAAAGCCGTGGGTGTAATATATATATATATATATATATATATTTAATGCAACTTTAGATTCACATTGAAAAGTGTAGCTACGGCTTTAGAATGCCCGTTCGACATGTTGATGGAGCCACAAGCTTCTTAGCTTAGCATACATTATGCAAACGGAGGGAAAAGGCTACCCGGCTTCTGTCTAAATTCACTTAAATCTTCCGACCAGCTCCTCTTAATCTCATCTTAATCCCGATCATTACCATGTGATTTTAATGCTTACCCAACCATTTATGTTATTCTGTTAAGAAAAGAACATGTAGTGTGTTGGAAGGCAGATTTTGCTATCTCCATGCTAACCTTTTACAGCTTTTGTGCTCCGATAAGCCGCCTGGCTGCTGACTCCGACTACGTGTCGGACGGACAGAGCGGCATACATCCTATTGTACCGTTCAACAATACATCAGAAAACTGTAACTGTGTGGTAAAGAGCGCCATTTGTAGCACAGCATGCTTTTCCTATCCCAGCCGAGGAGACTTAGATCGATGCTAAACCAATCAGAACGCATGTGGAGCCATTCAGCCCAAACTATAGTCACACTTCTTGCCAAAGGCTTATGCCATATCAATGAGTTTCTAACATATAGATGATGATTAATCATACAGTTTCCTTCATTTCTCTAAATAGTAAACCATCTCTGAAATGCCTGATGAATGTTGCTGCGCACAATTCTATTCCAATAAAAGCCTAATACCTGATAAAGATATTTATTTTCGATGAATGTGCAGAATAACTACTCATTCTTTAGAAACTGGGTTTTCAGGGACTCAAGGGAACACATTGTGATATGGATCTCATTTTGAAATGTTATATAAATACAAAAATGGAGAGGACAATGAATGGCCAAACTGTACAAAAAGAGTTGTGCAGTTTGGGCATTCATCTTGAACACATTGCTACTCATCCTAGAGGGTCGCTGGGGGGGGGGCATTCCTGGCTAACATCAGGCGAGAGAAGGTCAATCGGACTGACATAGAGACAATCAGCCATTCACTCTCTCATTCGCACACCTAAAGGGCAATTTGGAGTCACCGTTGACCCAACCTGCATGTTTTGTGTCGCCAGTCACTCGCCCAATGACAGCTGGAGTTTCCTCCAGCCACCCACGCGCTCTGAGGATGAGCCGTATAGAAGATGACACAAACAGTCTGCCCCCTTTGTGTGTATATTCTTTTGTCTTTTTATTGGCATTTTGTGCATTTGTACGTATGGTTGGCTTCGGCTCACTGCCGCCCACCCTGAGCTGTTGCCTTCTAATTTAGGTTTCAGACTTCATTTATAAATTATATGGGTGTTACTGCATTTTTAATCTTTTAAACAAACGGCCATGTTTCGATTGCTGTTGTCAGGTTTGATTTTATTACTCATTCATTATTTAGCGTGTTAGGCTGCACTGCAGTGTAACGGATGGATTACTGCACTTGCTGGATTACTGGCCGTGATAGAGGATGAGTCTGCTGTGTGCGAATGTGGGAGGAGAGGATGGACGTAGTTTACACGTGCATGTGCACGTTTGCGTCTCGCCATTGGATCACGATTTCTTCATTAGACAGCAAATGTGAGTTTGCCCAAAAGGTCCAAGTTGAAGTAGATCAGATGAGATGTCAATCATTGATTTGATGGCCCGTCTTTTGTCGCTTCTGTTGGAGGATTTTAGCATCTTATTCGTCCAAACCACATCATTGATTTAATTCAAGCTCCACATATATTTGTTGTACATTATATCAACATCAGGGAAGAATATATTTAAATTCCACAAGTCAATTATATATTGTATAACCTATTCGTTACTCTATTACTGTTAATTATAGGGCGACAACAATGAATCAATAAAATGTGATTATTAAAAGATTAAAATGACAGATTATAGAGATGTTTGAGAATGAATAAAGTTGAGTTGTGCAAAGCACATCATTGAGTGGGTGTGTCTGTGTGGGTCAGTGAGTGAAGCAAAGAGCAGCATGACTATTCCCTTAAATTGGTAATGCCTCTAACCCCCCTCGGACATTGTGCTCCAATGACGACAAAGTAATTTAAGATAATCTCCATACAAGGGTTGTAAGTACGCGCTATTACGATGGGCATCATTGCATTGGCTTTTTGTCAGTTCAGCGCACTAAAGGAATGAATTCTAAATCACTTAAACCAAATTGCTTCCTTTGAATCGCTATGGTATGGATCATGTAGTCTCAGTCCTCTTTAAATATCACCATGGAGATGAAATGCTAATTACCAATGTACACAGTGGGAAAACAGTGACAATGAATGACTCATTTAAGTGTTTTGTTAAATGAATCCAAATGTGTCCACTTATAGCTTTATTATGTGTTGATTTATTTCTTTTACCTTTTTAATAAGATTGCGGATTAAATGGCATGTGCAGAAGAGACGTAGATATCTGTAGAGGTCGTTGGTCCACAGACTTTTAGTCATGAACTTGACACGAAAATACTCTCTACATCTAGTGAGACATTCCCTGCTGACGTGTAACTACAGTATATCTTCACTTTAGGGTACGTTTATATCCGACATAAAGCGTATTTGCCTGCAGGACAATTGTGAAATGAGACAATAATTGAACGGGTAAATAGTGCCATAATCTCCCTTAGATAAAGCAATAAGCGCTGCAGTGTTTTCTGCCACTACCCTCTCATTAGAAGAGGGAGTCACTTGAAGGGTATTTATTGGAACTTGAAGTAGATGATTTGAGTATTTTTTCAATAATGAGTAATTACACACTAAACATGGTCTGCGGAATGAAACCCTCAGATGACGATGAGTATCGTAATGTAATCCTTCATCCCCCCAAAAAGGATTGACAGGAGCATTCATTCGGATGGAACGTCACGGATGAGATGGATCTCGTTTGGCTTGTCAGCTTAGTTCTGCTCTTTGTAAAAAGATCTCTCTCAGCGTGAGGATGACAGGCCGTTCACTCAGAACCAAAATGAAAAAATCATAGCAACAAGTTAACAAAAATACAGCTGTGATTCCCAAAGATGTCTAATAAAAAGTACATGATGCAGTAAAATATGCTTAAATATATTGATTGTTTGCAAGAACAGCTTCTTACCATTGAGTTCTTACTATTGGCTCCTTTATTTCAGTTGTGCAATTGTTTACGTATTTCAACTGTGAATTTTGCAAACATATTGTTAGAAATGTTCCATTTGTATGAAGATGGGGTGATTAAACATAGAATAATGCTCTCCTAGGATGGTGAAATGGATGGTTTAGTGTCTAATCAAACATAGTGTAATCATACATTCTATTTGATACATAATGAATCAATTGCAAGTGTTATTCTTAATAGCATGAGTGCAGAAGTTCTATAGAAAGGACCACCTCAATATTTTAGTCGTGGTATTTCTTCTCGGGTATTAATATATTCTGATCCAATCAGCTGCCTGCTTTTTACAGGGATCAATGGCTGTCATTTCCTCAACATTAGAAACATTATCTGTGTTTTCTGTGCTGAAAACGAGCGGAGCAATATCGCACCCCCAGGTATCTCTGATAAGGACTCGTCTCTAGTGGAAAATAGGAAGGGACATGTTGACAAATGCAAAGAAACGGCGTGAAGCTGAAGCTGTGCTTCCTCAAAGCCAACAGTGAGTCATGCGTTTCAGGAGTTTGGCCGTACTTTCAGCACTATGGAATCTTACTGCTCGCTGTACAGGAATTCCTCCTCACATCTTACAGCAGATCCTGAAGGTCAGCAGCTGAGTGCTGCACTGCACGTCAAATGAAATGATGTTCTAAAAAAGCAACATGATTAAAAAAATGTACGAAATATGATTATTAAGTTCTTGGAAAACTCAAAGCTTGACAGAATATGGACTGGAAGCTTTCGTATCTGATTCATATATATATATATATAGATAGATTAGCCCCTAAATCTGTTTAGGAGCTCTCAAACTACCTTTGAAAATGTGATGGCAGGAATACCAGACAATGTTGTAGCGCTGCTGTTATACCTCTCATTCCATTTTTACCCCCATACTCTCACTATTCACCCCCATACCTCCCCCCTCTCTGCTGTCCATTCCCTGCCCTCCCTCCCTGTGACTAAAGGCAGCCCACTCCTCTGCAGTGGCTGCCTGCCGCCCTGATTTGCTCGCCGCTCAGCGAGGATTTGCATAGGCTGGCCCACTTCTCCCCTCCCCTCCCCTCCCCTCCCCTCCCCTCCCCTCCCCCTCCTCTCAACTGCCTCCCTTCCTCCCGTCCCATCATCTTCGCTTAGTTTCACCTGAACCCGCTCTCATCCCCTCTTCTCTCTCACGCTCTCTCTCTCCACTGTTTTCTCTCTCTCTCTCTCTCTCTCTCTCTCTCTCTCTCTCTCTACTCGCTAACCCCCAACCCTTCCCCAGCCCCCCCCTCTCACCCCCCCGCCCCCAGCAGTTTCTCGATTTCTCATCCTCTTCTTTTCCCCTGCCTTCGCTCTCTCTACATCTCTCTCTTTATCGGTGTGTCTTTCGTCCTGTGGAATAATAAACAAGGAGACATCCCGCCGTGTCTAATTGGGTTAACGAGCCACCTTCACTTCTCCGGGGACGTCAGCGCAGAGAGGAAGAGTCGGACAATTGTTCCATCCAAACTTGAAGACCGAGAGAAAGTCCGGGTTCCGAAGCCAAACAGAGAGCGAGATGGGAGTGTATTTCAGCCCAGATGAGAGAGACACCGAAATCCGATAGTTTGTCCGTGTGGAGCATCTCTTGCCTCCCTCCCTCCTTGCCTCCCTCCCTCCCTCCCTCCTCCGTCTCATAACTGAGGCTGTGTGTTATCTGTGGCTTGACGGAGCGGAGCTGTTCAGAGGCGAATGAAGCGCAGCGACTAAGCGGAAGGCTCCGGCGCAGGTTCTTCCCCTTACTGTCACTCACTCTGCGCCTGTAGGTGAGGAAGGGTGCACAGGGACACATTCCTGCAACACTGTGCATGCGCAAACTCCCTCGCCGTGTGGTCATCAGAGGAGCCGCCGCAGGGCAGAAAGTAAAGACACGTCGGATTCTGGTTCCGAGAGGCGGCAAACGAAGAGGAGCCACAGACCTCCTGCCTTTTTCGTGCTGGCTGCCTTTGGTCCGGACGCAGCTGCTGGATCCTGCGTTAACAAGGAGCTCGTTGATTTCTCTCTGCCATGGAGTTTGCCGCTGTATCCTGGCTACGGGAAGGTCACTCCTTCTGAGATCCTCACTCATCTCATTTACTCTCTTTAAAACATCCAAGAAGGGTGGGGGCAGGGGGGCGTGAGCCATGCTCCCCAAAGGAGAGCTCCTCTGGACGTTGCTCCTGGCAGTGGGTTGGATGGTGCTGGGCTCTGCCTGGTGCTCCTCCTCATCCTCAGACCTCCATCTCCTGTCCTCCACCTCCGAAGCCTCACTGGTCCCGGCCGTGCCCCCCCAGGGGCCGCGGCACAGCCAGCCACCTGTGTCCATGTACCGCCCCCCGGCCTCCCTGCGGGCCGGCCACGGTGAGTGCTGTCCACACAGCTCCTGCTAGATGACTGGTAGAGTGAAGAATGGAAGCCGTTTGTGCTCATTTTCAATTAGGGGTCCTACCAATTCCCACTTTTTTCCCATCATTTGTCAGAGCTCTGTGGCATCTGGAATTTTAAAGTCCATTTAAAGTCCTGTTGAAATGTCCGTGCATCTGTTATCTCCTCTAACTGCTCAAATGGCTCATTGTTGACTTTTGAAGGATCTTCAAATTATTTTACAGTGCAGAGTAGATTTTCCGAGCTTTAGTATCACCGTGTAGGGTTCTTTTATGATTAACACACAGGTTTGTAATACTTTGTCCTTTGGTGAATGACTACAGATGCTCAGTAGACGGTTGCTGTTGGGGTGCAGGCGTGTTGTGAGGACGGCACGGCAACCTGACCTCTTTGATTAGTATGTTTTACATTAGAGCAAATTACGCTGATTTACTTTTAACTGCCTTTACCATTTAAACCTTTATATTGTTTACTTTACCAATTATCAACAAAAAAAATAAGTGCAGAAATCAATGGTCTCAATTTCACAAGTCTTATTATTTCATTACTTCTCGCTTGAAGTCATTGAATGAAATACCACTGAAAAAAAGCTTCATATTTGTTCAGCGTTTAGGCGGATGCTTCCTGTGGCTTGACAGTTTGTCACATGAATTCCTGCAGGGGGACCCAATCGGTTTAGGTCCATGCTTGACTCCTTTTAACACATGGAGGGCTCCTTTGCAGCTCGCTGAGGGCGTTTGGAGCAAAGACGGAGAGGAAGGATCTGCATTACTAATGTAGAATGTGCAAACCATACAAAGTACGATGATGCCTGCTCCCGTGTATCAGGAAGCAATTGGCTGATGGGTTAGCTTTTTCATTCTTCATTTTAATTTATCGATTCAATGATTCATTATATGGTCCGTGTCCAGTTGTGTGGACATTTGAAAATGATTCTATTTATTTCAAAATGTACAAATCTGGTTTGTTGTTTTATTTGTTTACAGTACATAATCTCACTTCTCAGCAGCCACAGACTACGGCTGTAAACGAGGTAGTCGGCGTCGGTCTGCGAGGCTGAAATCGGCTTGCTGTTGCGTGTACACTGTGTGTTGCTCATCACCAACTCAGCAGCTGCAGACTGACCCTGGCTTTTGGCGTGAATGCAATTACAGATTCAGAGGAGACCTTGGAAGGGAACCTGTAACAGAACAGACATGTTTTCACAGTATGCATGCACACACCTCACCAGCGGGCTGCATGATGATAATAATAACTTTATTTACATAGTACCTTTGAAAGTGCTTTACCAGGAAGCAAACTGATATATAATATATATAATCTGTCAAGTAAACATTTCAGAATATACAGGGGCAAAACAGACCATGCTATATATGCAATGAACACAACATCGACACGACTAATGAAATAAATAAATATAGATACATACTAGGGCTGTCAATGGATAGAAATTAACAAATAAACACACATTCTGTTTTTCTTCTGAAGACTAAATCTTACACGTCAGGAGTAATTACTTTATAAAACGTGTATTTTAGACACTTCGGACTTCGGACATGTGATCATCTTGGAGGGTGGAACATGTGGATCATGCTGCCATCAATCCGCCCACATTTAGACGCTTCTCAAACCACTTAAGGAGTGATTCAAAAGGAGGCACTGATTCTGCGACCCGTATCCTCTTCGGTGGCTGTGTATTTCTGTCTAAATGCTTGCTGAATCTGTGATTTGACACCAATTCTCATCAGAAAAGTCAGTTGCCTTAATTTACTGTACGAGAAACGAGCGTGTGTATCATGCTTTGTGTATTACGGAAGACATATACAGTAGGAGCCCTAGTGATAGTAAAACCTGTAACGCTGTGTTATAAATGAAGCAGACATCGTTTAAAAGTGAATGAGTCAACTAAATAATAACTGTGAGAGCGGTACGAGCTGCTTTGAAGCTTTGCCCTTAGCGCTGAAGGAGAATAAAAGGCAGCGTGTGTGTGCCGTTTGCCCCGTGGGAGTGTGTGTGTGTGTGTGTGTGTGTGTCGTTTGAAGCGGGATCACCTTGAGGAGAGTGGATTTGGCAACGCCATCTTCCTCATAGAATGGACCTGTAAGTCTAGAGAAGGTTATAAAGGATACTGTCATATTTCCCTTTGAGGGAAGCCTCAGCTCTGTCATTTGGATACAGGCTGCATCAAATCCCTCTTTTCTCTCACAAATTATCAAAGGATTGAAATTTTGAGTTTGAGTCTTCGTTTTTTTTCTTCCTCGGGCCCTCGACACAGTGTGAGGGGAAGAGTGGCAGTATACTGGCTAGTTTAACTGAAGAATGGCTTCTTCTCGCTGCTGGCAGAATAATTGAAAAGAAGAAGAACAAATTCTGATGCTGAAAAGAATCTGTTGAAGCCTTTGGATCGAAGTGTATTCAAAGGCTGGGGTGTCGTAAATATTCCAATAAATATGTTATGCGCTCACCTCAGGTACGTCTTGTTGGAAGCGCTACTTCACTGTCCGTATTGTGCACTGTAAACATGTTGACTTATTCATGTCCTCGCCATATATTCTGCTTGTCCATTAGTTCAGTCATGCTGCAGGGATGGAGTATTGTCGGAGGCCAACAATAGTTACAGTCAATCCAAACATCAAGCGTGCTTGGAGAAGCCCTTGTGGTTTGCGTGGCAGTGAGCTGCCACTAACTACTGTACAGTTTAGTTTCCTCTCCTCCTGTTTCATTCCCAAAGATACGGATGTGGCCACAGCTACACCTTTTAGCTGAACTAGTGAGGCATGTTTGCACTAAAAAAATGCAAACTTTTGGTATTGCCACCATTACCCCAGAGCAGACGAGGGGGCAAGGGCACAGAAACACTACCAAGTGTTGGTTTTCAGCGGCTCGTGTCGATGCATGCAGCACACGGGTTGTGTTGTTACTTATGAAGTTATGAAAAATGCATTCAACCTTCGCCTCGGTCCTCGGCCCATAATAACATGTCCTACATCTATACATACATGAATTATTGCCCAGATCCCAGAGCATTGTACTCTTTGTGTTGCTGTCTACCTTGATGAGGTGTGCGTTTTTTGTGTGCAGGCATTATACAGCATAGTGGCAGACTTAACTGACATCGCCCTCTGGCCATTCATAATGGGCCCGGAATTGAATAAATGAGTAAGATGAGTAAGATGAGCAAGATGGTGTCCAATGGGAGGAGATTCCTGCACACTTTGTGTTGTCTCTTTTATATCTGACGGCACACTGAGATCTCATTTGGAAACCTTTTCTCACTCATCCTTCCTCCCTCTTCACCCTCCTCTTCCTCCTCCTCCTCCTTTCTTTGCTTGGGACAGTAAATCAATAGGAAGAGCTGTTTTGGGGTCTTAGTTATGAATTTCCATTTTAGGTTTTTGGCCTTTCTTACTAGCTGAGCCATTTCATCTCAGAGGACACGAGGCCTCTCAGCCATCTCCACTGGAAGCAAAAGGGATGAAGGGTAACATGGCAGAGGAGAGGGGAGAGGAAGCAGGAATAGAGTAAAACTAAAGTTAAAAACGTTAGTGATGTGACGGTGACATCACATTGCCTCCTGTCCTCCATCATCCTCTCACTCTGACCTTTATCTCTCTTGCATGGTCGCTCAGCTCACTTTTTACCTCCCTCTCCTCTCTCTTTCTCTCTCTGACTTTCCCGCTTAGCTCATACTTTTTTTCTCTTGCAACATATAGATAAACAGAAATGTGCCTGCTGTGCAAATTAATGAGAAAAGTCTGGCCTCGCAAACTTATTCTGCAGAAACTCTGTGCTTGCTGCAGCTTTGGCCAATTGATTATATTTATACTCTCTAATTATGGCGATCACTCTAACAAGAAGTAGTTGAACACATCTGATAATTATGCATTAAATGATTACTTATTTCAACAAACCTCCTCTGATTATAGCCCCATCTTGGATGCAAATAAATGATCTGATAGCAGGAATTGAATGGATATTAAATTCCTTTTCATATGTTTTTAATATTCAGCCATTTTTTTGTAAACTCATTTCTTTTTTTGTAGGCTTCTTACTAGCATATGTGGCTGTAAATGAATAATGACCTTGTTCTACTGATCCTACAGTAGAATGGCAAGTGGAACGGCTGTGCCTCTATTGTCCTGTCAGTCTCCATGGCGACAGTGAGTGAACCGCCAGAGGTTAGACGGAGCAAAGCTTTTGTGCAGAGGTCAACGGTGTTGGATGGGACCTGTTGGACATTATCAGGTTAAGTCATTATGGTCTCCATCAAATAGGAAACCTTCCAGGGGTCGTTCAGATCGGACGCTCACCATGTGACATCTGGAACATCACCTGGGCTGTTTCTCTCCATTAAGCCTCTTTGATATTAGAAGATATCTTTAAACTGAAGGAATATGACCTTGAGGAGACCAACTGAATTATTTATAAATAGCACGTAACAGAGAAACATCCCTCAGTCCCACACCTCTCTCTCCAGGATGTGTCTCATAGCACTAATTCACTGATTCATTCGTGAATCTCGGTGCCGTTTCCATCAAGACAATTACTCTTAACATCAGCTATTTGGGCTTTTACCTTCGGGCTAATGGCCTGTCCTAACAGTTCATTGGCATAGTTTTGCCAGAGTAAAAACTTCCTGTCAATATGGGCGTACCTCGATAGTGATTGACCTCATCTGAATGGGTAATGCATTAGATCCGGGGGTGCCCAATAGGTCGCAAGCGATCGATCGACCAGTTAATTAGCAATGGCAGTGCTAGTAGATTGTAGAAATCACATCACCTCACGCAGCTAACGGAAAACTAATGCTAATGGTAATTAGCGCCCCTTGCTTATTTACGCCCAGATTTCATTTCATTCAAAAGCCACCCTGGCTGACTCCAATCCAGTCATCCAAGTAAGGTCATGACCGAGAACGTATGGAATGCTTGTGACAGTTCCCTCGCTTCTGACAGACGAGAGGCTTGTTGTTTTTTAATATTGATTTGTTTTGCGCACATGCTATGCAGCGCTGTTCTGATTGGCTATGGGGGGGGGAGCTCGCCATGGCTTGATCTTTATCTTGATCTGTTTACTGCCAAACAAATATAATATTTTGAATCCCCTCCATCTCGCCCTCCAAGAACTGAATAAGTATGAGGATCTGTTGCACGGCCAGGCTTCCAATGCTGTTTGTCTCCTTTACTGCAGTCAATCGCGGTGGAATGGGGGGCAAAGGGACGCCGGGAGAAGAAAGGAAGAGCTAGATGGAGATCGGAGTAGAGAGACAGCAGACAACAGGGGGCAGAAGAAGTGAGAAGAAGATGGAGTGAAAAGAGAGAGCGATAGGGGGAACCTGCTCAACCCACTCCAGTCCCAGCTAGCTAATGTGCAGGCCCAGACGCGCTGAGTGGATATTGCGTTGGGACCTCCTGCGGTCCCTCAACAAACGGGCAGCCAGGGTCGGATAAGAGGTCCACTAGCCATCCGGAAACATGATATCATCTTGCTGGCACCGCTGTGTACAGACAGACAGATAGAGAGGAAGACAGGCCGAGCAGACCTCGACCCACTTCTCAACAGGGGGCGCAGGAACACCTGGAGGGAGCATCGATCGCCCGGGTCTCCCAGTCAACAAAGGTGTTGGGCCCTGACATGCACAGCGTGTACAAAACACACACTTGACATGCCCACACATCACACGGGAACACAGCCAACACGGTGGACACCTACTTGCCTGTTTTAGAATGAGTGTCACAAAGCTGTGGATTCGTGCTCATGGAAAGTGAGCTCAGACAATCCTCAGAAAACGTTTTCCTCCCGCTGCTATTCTCTTCCAGTTATGGGTCTTTGGTGAATTGGTAAAACAATATATATAATTCAAAATGGCTGTAGATGAGCTAAACAGAAAAACAAATGTTGACATTGGTGTAAACATCTAAGCCTCAGTCTTCTGTGGACAAATCTTTATTGCCTGAAAGCTCAAACATGACAGAATAAAGAGAGTGACGGTGTCTTGGGAAAAACATCTAACCACAGATTCAGAATTGGGGTCCAGATGGAGACTGTCGCTCTTGTCTTTTATCCCCATGCTGCCTGATTAAATCACAATTAAGTGATTCTTTTAACATTTTATTATTCTTAAAATATAGAAATGTACAGATTTGCTAACACAAATGTTTGGATTAAATAATTAAATTAATTAATTAAACACTCCTACCTCACAGGACACGCACATGCATAGACACTCTAGCACTGTAGGAAAGGGCAGGGCTCTCTGAAGGGCAACGTGGGGCCATGGTGGCTCACAGGTGGACGAGCAGGCCAAGGGGCCACGTGTGTTTGTCTCTCTGCTCCTTGACCTCCCGTATAACGTGCAGAGACCTGCCTCTTTGGAAGAAACTCCATGCTAATGAAATACAATGTATTCTCACAGTTGTGCTTTCTTTAGTCCCAAATGTAAAATGAATGGGCGAAAATGACGTGAGAAGATAGAAGAGGGAGAAAGATGTAGGCAGAGCTCTTCCAGTCTTACATAAGCAATTGAGAGCCTTAATCTGTGATTCATCCTGTTTTACAGGGCACTTAGTCTATATGGATAATTCATATAGACAGGGTGCGATTTGTGGGGGGGATTTCCCCCCCCTCTGGTTTTCCTATCCCCCCCTCTGCTAAATTATTTTAATCTCCGGGGGGGACAAGGATTTCCCCCCCTTGATAGCGATGAATGCAACTTAACTGCTCGCCTACTTAAACTCTTGAAATCTAACGATCTTCAGTGTGGATACATCAGAGTAGGTGTTCAGCAGCCTTCTGGCAGACGGCGCATATTTCTGAACATCATCCAACACAAACACATTGTAACATTTTAGTGCGGGAACTTCGCAGGGGTGCGCGTGCACGCGTGACGCGGATCGGTTTCCCCTCTTAGTGCTTCTCCTTCCTCCTCGTAGCCAAACCGTCCGTGCGCGTGAAAGTGAGCATCAAGCCAGTAGGACTTTGGATCCCATCGGGGGAAACTTTAATTGCGCTGAAGGGGAGTGGGGGGCGGTTCCGTAGTAGAGAATAGGAATCAGCTCTTTAATAATAAGAGCAGCGCGGAGCTGCATTACTGTGAGTGATGGCCTATTACTTTTGTATTGGTTTGGCATATTATCATGCTTTAGACATATTTTATTTGTTATTTATACTAGTAGCCTACTGTGATGATTTTCCACGTCCCCAATTTTTGTTGTGCCCCCCCAGGCCTTTGGTTCCCTACGCGCAGTGCGTGATGTGCGTGTGCGGACAAATGAAGAGTGTAAGGAGCAATTCAGCGTCGCCAGCAGGATGAATCTGCCGCCTCCCGGCCTGACTAAGATTGATTAGACTCCCATTACTTCGCGCATGCCTCCATCCGTGCATGTGGGGGTGTTTCCTTGATTTGATTTATCAAAGTGCTGCAAAGCAGGCCGAAGGATTAAGCCCAGCAACAGTTCAATGTCTACCTGTTATCTACTTCTTTATCCCAAGATGCAGACTTACTGATCGTGTGTGTGGCTCCATCTCTGCTAATCACACGTCGTTTTGAATTGAAAAAAAAAGCTGTCCATATATTCTTTCCGTACTCTTATTGGTCTTATTCTGAGGTTCACACACACACAAACACACACACACACACACACACACACACACACACCTCCCGCCTTCTGCCTCTTTTGTCTATCACTCACATGAAATCACTCAACTCTGCACTTGGTGCTGTTGATGATACTGTCACACAGCCATGCAAAGCCCCCCCCCGCTTACGTCCCTGTAATAGATTTTCTCTTCTCCATGGCTGTCCTCTAGCCACCACATTTGATCCTTGTTCCGCTCTTACCTCCGCCTGCCCTCATCAGCGCTGACTGTAAACTAAGCAGGAGGCCTTCTTTTCTTTCAACATTACAAAATCCGCCCATCTGTTCATCCATCTCCTGAGTGGAGAGCAGGGTCCTCCTTCAATCAGACCGGCGGTTCAATCCTTGGCTAGTGGTCAGTTGATGTGTCCTTGCACAAGAGAATAATCCCCAAATGTTAGTTACTGATCTGTCCTGACATCACTTCATGAATGGATGTGAAGGGGTGAATTATGACATGTTAACGAGCTGTGTGATTAGAAGATTAGAAAATCGATAAAAGGTCACCATTTACTGTGTATAACTACGTGGCCGTTTCTCTTCCTATGGCCCCAGTGAATTCTCTAACTAAAGACTCAAATTAAAACCTTTACAGAGCCCCTCTGTTTTGACCGCATCGTTTCCAGCTGTCCAAAGACATGACCACATACGTGACATCACATGTCGCTACTCAGCCAATCAAATATCTGTATTTAGATACGTGTGGAGAGAGCCCCCAGTGTGGTATGCACACACACTGGGGAGTCCAAAGAGTCTGAGAAGTAAGTGAGACGGACGTTGTTCCAAAGGTGGACAGAGACCAAAACCTGTAACCGAGAGTGGAAAGCTCGTTATAGGATTTTCCATTCTCAGGTTCAGTCGGTTCAAAACACGTCTCATATGTTCAGAAACGATTATGTGAGGCATAACTGTGAAGCGCCACAACGACACAAAGCACGACTCTTCGAGCCAAGGTACCCACTGACATCGGAAATGTGATCATAATGCTAACGCGTTAATTCGCTGTCCATGTTAATAGCGGGACAAACCAGTGGTTTAATAACCACAGATTCATCTCGCCTTTCAGACGGTATAAAGTTATGTTAAGCCTGAATAAACTAAATTCAAAGCTGCAGGAAAACAACAATTTACTTAAATGAATTGATCTCAAATGATTTACTTCCTACATTCTTCAAAAGCTTTGTGTTCTGTAATTTAATCTTAAAGCCTTCCTTTTTTTACTTGAAATGGGGGAAGAATATTACATTTTTATCGGTCAATGGTTGACTTCAATATACAGTAAATTCAACTAAATCACAGTACAATTTTGAGATTTTCTTGACCTTTGCATTATGAATTCTCTCTAACTGGATTGCATAAAATCTCTACTAGAAGATGTATTGTAACAGAAGACATATATAAGGATGCAGGCTGCTATTTTTGACATATTAAACCTAGATACAGATATCTATAGTGACCCGGCTGTCAGCTCACTAGCAACCTCAAGCTAATGTTTATCTCCACAGAGCGAGCCAGTGGCCGTGCTGCATTGTATTCTCGGATTCAGGGAGAGGAACTACTTTCTGAGACGTGAGAAGGACCTGGCCTTAGTAAAGGCTCTGTGCAGCCCAGATTACATCTTTGAATGTAGCAGAGAGAGACGGGCTTATCCTGATAACGGCATCCACAGACATGAGCGCGGGGCCGCACTCTGCCTCAATGGATTCTACACTGATGCCCACGCACAATTTGTCACCGTTAATTCCACAAACCAACATCCCAAGCCATTTCTTTTCATAAATAGATCCTGTATTTTTTTTTTTTTTTTATCTCCATCCCTCTTCTATCCACCCTGCTGTTTCGGCTCCTTTATCTGTAGTCTAATTCCCTTTCCTATCTCTGCTTTTCTCTCTCTTCCAGCCCTCTGGCCAATCTCTCTCTCTCTCTCGCTCTCCTTTCTTACCCTCATGCCAAGTTGCAGACTCGGGCTACGTTGAGCTGCATTCGTGACAGCGTCTGAGCGAATTAACGCTGTGCTGCCACTGTGTGCAGACATCTAGGACACAGAGCAGAGGAAAAAAAAAGGAAAAGTCAGCCCCCGTTCTGTCTATGTGGCCCAGTCGGAGCAGAGCTTATCGGCCTCTACTGGGGAGAGGAAAGGGAAGCCGATATTCACCCCACTGCAATGCCATAGTGTAAATATCAGTGCCAGTCCAGGCAGAACTGTCACCGTTTTTAAATATACTGCCGTGTTTGAATACATTTCACAGTTGACCTTAATGTTGTCAGTCTAGAAGGCGGCTGTGCTTCACCAACTTACAGACCTTTTAGAAAGCAAAGAAATGTCTTTTCTGATGCCAAACTCCACGGCCTCCAACACAACTACGGATGTCAGACAGTCAAAAGACGGCATCGTATCCATCCTTCAGCAGTGGAGCAGGCGTAATTGATGAGTGGATAGAGGTGATTATTACCATAGGATGCAGAATCAATACTAGAGTGCCGTATTGATCCACGTGGCTGTTTTTGATGAAGTGAAGAGGCTGGTTGGGAGAACTGAGAGATGTGCGAGGGCCGATGATTCCGTCAGTGGAGTTTTTATTTTTTTATTTAGGGGTTAAGACGAGGTTTCTAAAAAGTTCAGACCTTTGGCTTGAAATCTGGACCAAAATCGCTGCTTGGTTTCATGCTTTTGACCTTTGTTTGAGTATCAGGCCTGTGTTGCACATTATGTCTAAAATGTTTTAATACCTGTTTAAACCATATGAATCATAACCAGAAGTTTTTTGCGTGGTGTTTCAGTATTAGATGAATATTCCTTGGCAACAGATGATTAAACAAGCCGATAACGTCAGTACCGCTGACTTCAATTTCAAAATGTAAAAGGAAGTCGAATCAGAAGGATGTGCGCTGCAGGTCAAAGAAAGAACTTTTAGCAGACCAAGCTTCTGGATCTGGTTGGCTCCGGTTCGTAGCCCACTGCAGGCTAGATAGGAGCTGGCAGCTACGGGGCTTCACAGCACACTCTCCTGTCTGATTAAATACTGGCGCTCCTTTGTCTCAGACTGCCTCCAACTGCGTCCACGTGTGTGTGTGTGTGTGTGTGTGTGTTTTTTCACTGTGCTGCCTGGCCGTGGTATCGCCAGCAGCGATTCTCCTGCTATGCAGAAAGCACCGCAGCAAGGATCCACTTCAAAGCCCCTCGATAGACATCCAGCCAGACACACACAGACCTGGGCAGTATGGACGCAGAGGCAGGAAGTCTATTTGAAACAAACCGCATATCCATATTCACACCTTTCCTGCAGACCTTTTTGAACACGTGGAAATTCATCAGCAGAAAGAGGGTCCTTTTCGCATAACACATTACCAAGATAATGCATAATGCCGCAGTGGAGAAGCAAAATTCTGCTTAACCCACATCTCGGTATGGACATTAACTTGAGTGCAAACAAAGTCATGAAGTCTATTGTGGAGTATTTTTCAGTGGAGCAAGCCTGTACAAACCAACAGCCACAATATCACAGGGAGATAAAAAAATTAACTATTCAGCTCTCAGTAAAACTGAAAATACGTTTCCACTCACACTTCCAACTCTAACATTAAAAAAATATTCATAGGTCATATACATGACACAGTGAGGAGTGGCTCATTAAAGTGTTTAGAGTTGTATTGTTTGAGCAAGAAGCAAAGAGCCTATCACACTGCCATGTTATCTTCACACAGCTGTCAAATGGAGAGGAGATGTCCAATTTACAGTCTACGGTCTGGTCTGCAGCCAGTGACTTCTATTAACTCCATCCCTGTGAAGTAGCTGGGGAGGTATATCATCAAAGCAGTTTGATTATCCGGCCCTGCGGAGAGAGAGAAAGAGAGAGAGAGAGAGAGAGAGAGAGAGAGAGAGAGAGAGAGAGATACAAAGTGATGGACGGAAAAAAATAGAAATATCGAGGAAAAGAGCAAGGTGTATGGATTGGCAGATCTGCTTAATTTGCTGCCTTTTTGCTTTCGAAGGACCTTCAAGGTTCTAAATTGCTTCTGTGCTTTCTTTATGTGCCGTTTGATTGGACGGTGGAGCCCTGCTGAGCTACGCATCGGGTAGCAATGGGCAGATGCAGTGGTGTTATGATTTTATTTTGGTCCGCAGCCTGGAAGTGCACCTACACAAGCACCCATCCACAGCTGAGCTTTGATCACAGTGACAAAATGTAGACTACAGGGCAGACAGATGCAATAAATTGACTTGAACCTTGACCAGCAGAGAAAGAATGAGGGGAGCAGACATCTTAGGAGGATCCCGTGTCATTTCCTATGAGGTGAAGGAAAGAGAAACCACATTTGATTATTTTTAGTCGGACCAGCAAAAAGCGACAGTGGGACAGACATTCAGACGGAGTGGTAGGGAGGATGGCGGTCTGTTGGGAGCTGGGCAGTAAAGGTCAGAGACGAGGAGATGGCTCGAGCACAAGGACATAATTGGCTAGGCAGAGAGCCAGCGCAACACATACAAAGGTAGCAGATAGTGGCCTGGAGGTGGAGGGGGGATTGGAGCATGCTTAGAGAATTAAAGTCACTGGAGAGAAATGTGTTAAAGTCCTTATCCGTCACCCTTGTTTTCTTCCTTTTACTCTTCTGTCCCAGAGATCCCTCCTGAAAAGCCGACGGTATGGCTCTCTCCTTCTCTCTTTTTAAACTCGCTCCCTCCCCAGATGTACTTTCCACTGCTTTTCATATCCCAATCTGTTTTTGTCATAGCAATATTTCACTGTCGTCCTTGAAACTTTAATCCAGTCGACTCTTTGCTCCCTTTCTCCCCCACGCCCACAAACTTCCAGAAAGCCACTTCCCACAGAATACAAATGCTTTTGAATAGTGAAATAGCTACCCAGCAAAACCGTCATCTGCATCGTAAAAGGACTTAAAAGGAGAGGAATTCATCATTGATGGAGTCCTTCTTTTTTCATACCTTACATAACTGTCTTGCAGGACTGGGTTAGTGCGTGCTGTCCCTTCTGGCGCTGCTCAGGTGCCATTGATAGCTTTACCTGTGCTCATTTGCATTACCAATGAGTGGTGACAGAAGCTGAATACGGAGCTATGCATCACAAACCATGACAGGCTCCCCCTCCAGCACACTGCTATCTCATTTGTTGCGTCAGGGACGTCAGGGACGGCCATACATGCACATACCACCAACTTGACTGCAGCACTCTGTCACGTCTGGCATTATAATGCCCAATGTCACAGCACAGAGAAAATCAGCCAGAGAGAAAGATTCGGGTTAAGGGCACAGGGTGTTAGACGCTTATTACGGAAGAAAATTACAAGAGTGTAATAGAACTAAAAAGAACCCTTGGGTAATGGAGATCAGTTCTGTGGAAGGCAAAGGCAAAAGAAGGCAAACTTTTGTTTGGGGACGGAGGGGAGGTTTGGCCCAATCAAACTATCCACAGGCATCGATTCAATGTTGTTCGGCATTCAATCAACCGCACATCGTATGTAGAGAGAAGATCTATGCGATAGCAAACACCTATACTCTTTTAATGACTTTATCTTGTCCCATCCCTTGTAGCATGGTGAAAGGGAGGCAGATGCAAAGAGTTAGACAGCCACGTTGGAAAGCCGCCTCTCTCTGGGGAAGTCTTTTTGCATCAGCGTAATGTTGTATTGATTTATCGGCAGTGTGAGTTTGATCCATTTACCCCTGTGTTTGGGAGGAATATGAGTGCTGTTGAGGCATTGTGACTAAATAATCTTGGTATTAATTGAAGTCCAGGAGTTTCACAAGATGAGCCATTTGGGCTCTTTGGGGTGCAGTGGAAGGGATGTCAAATAAAGGGGGGTGACGCTGAGGTAGTCCCAGCACATCAATGTATCTGTTTGTAACATTTTCACAATGTTGGGCAGAATATTTTTTTGCCGTTGCATCACCGCCCTGTGGTGGAGTTAAACGTGGCATTTCAAGGTTACCAGTGAAATGGCGTTTTGTTTAATTAAAACAAACAGATTAGTGCTGAAAGAGGCAATTATCTTGTTGCGATATAAAGAAGCTGCGGAGCCTGTTGCGCTTCCTCTCTGATACGTGAAATACCTTGCAGCCAAACCTTATAGCATGGGTAGCATATAATGAGAATGGGACCCATAGCGCTACAGAGCTACGCTACGACGATTAATCGGTAAAAAAATAATACTATTAATAATGCATCCCATTGTGCTCATGTTTCCGTACTTGCATCAGGATCCTGGCAGCGCTGTTTTGAATGTATTGCAGTTTCCTGCCAGTGATCCCAGTGAAGAGGGAATTACAGTAGTCCAGTCTTGAGGAGATAAAGGCATGAACAAACTTCTCTTTATCGGACAGGGTTAAAGTGCGCCAGGGTTTGTAGATGCTTTTGAGATGATAAAAGGAGGTTTTATGATCGTTAAAAGTCGGTTGAAGGTCAACCCTAACTCCCAGATTAGCCACTCTAGATGAGAGGGGTATGACCTGAGTTATGGAGGATGACTGAACCTGGTGTGGAGTGCCAACACAGAGGGCTTCAGTTATGCAACTGTTAAACTGTAGAAAGTTATTGCTCCCCCCTGCCTGTATCGTGGCTGCAGAGGGGCTTGTTGCAGTTTTGGTGTTTCGTCAGCTGTGTGTCGTCAGCCAAACAGTGGAAGGACATCCGACATTCCTGCTGACACGACCAAGAAGGAGCATGTAAATGATGAAGAGCATGCGGCCGACCCTTGTGCAAAGCGGTTTCAGAGCTGTTGTTACTATACTATTTAAGGGTGGTCCTGCAGTTGAGAAGCAGTCAATCAATGACGCTGTTGCATTGCTCCTCTGTACGGTTGTGGCTTCAGGAGATGGTGGAAAATAGATCGAGTTGCCAGGGAATTGATCACGCCGGAATAGAACTGTGAGCGAGCATCTTTAAAAGTTGGATTAGATCCTTTGATGCTCACGGAAAGCAGCTTGTGTGTGAACCAGGAAGCGGAGCGTGAGTAATAAATCCTCACCGCTTTCCAACTCCGGAAGCATTACGTAACAATACGTAATAAAACGTCAAAAGACGGGGTTGAATGAAAAAGCTAATGCTGATGACTAAATGTCAAGCGGAACAGCAGCCGCCGTCCGCCAGCATACCCACAATGCAATTTGAAGAGACTGGTGTTTGCACATTCCAATTTTACACCATTGGTTCTCCCGACCCCTCTCATTCCTCAAAAAGCAGACGCATAATTATTAGTCATGGGAGGCTTGTGTGGGGAAGATTTGTGTGAGAGAATATTGCGATTGGGTAATGGGATGTGAAGCTTCATACATCCCATTTATCCGTGTTTTTGTCCAATCAGCCAGCAACATTAACAGTTTATTTTCTGCCACCCGTAGTTACTATGCTTGAACGCTGTATCTCCCCTTTGCCAGCCCCTTCATCTCCCCATAATAAAGCACGCCGCACCGGCTATCAGCGGAGAAATCAGCGTACTGTAATATTTACCCGTCGCTACTTCATGAAGAACTACAGCCGAGTCTTTGGATGAAATGTCTGCCTATGCAAATGTACGTCTGCCCCCATGCACACGTCCACATGCACCTGTATATACATGCACAGCTGCACACACTGGGCTCTAAGTCACTTGCATTCACCCACTAAACCTGTTTCTTTCTCTCTCAACAATGAAAGCCTCTCTGCCTCAACAGAAATGCCATCAGTCTGACTAACTTCTATTGTACTCGCTGGCAGGGTGCTTGTGGTTCACTTGATTGAACAAAATAAAAGTTCAAATTATCAAGTTAATGGGAAATTTGACTGAGCAAAATGTTCTCCCCCCCATCAACTTTGGTCCTGATGCTCGTTGACTCGATGTACAAAGGCAGAAAGATGCCTCCCAGTCCTATTTTTCATGCTGGTTCACTTCGGGGAAGCCGGAAGTGCAATTTTGATATGCAAACAAGAAAGGCAGGCGGTTGAAGCTTTGGAGTGAGATGTGAAGCAGAGGGGATGTGTATTTAATATTGTATTGTCGGTACACAGTGCTCAGGGTTCCAGTAGGGAAAATGATGGCTCGAAAGAGCTGTATTGTAGTCACACAGTAAACTACTGCTGTAGCACCCAGGTCCTCTATATTCAAAGGAAAACAAGGCATGTGTGTCTGCCTGCATGCAGACAACTCTTCCTGCTAGTCTGCGCTGCTATTCATGCCTCTCATGGCCCAGTCAAACACATCTATATCAGTATTCATAACCAACGCTTCTGTAAAATGATGCCAGATCTTGATGGGCTCTGTGTTACTGTGGCACCTGTGTGCCTTTTGGCTTAGCCTTCAGATTTATGTTTTGTCTTTGATGAAATGCAAACTTTTGTCTAGAACACACAATCATCGTCATTTGTGTTTTAATGAGCTTGACCCATGGCAGAGGAACACGTTTCTCAATTTGGTATCAGGCCGCAAAACAAACCCTAGAGTACTGTCCAAGGGAATGGAAAGCAAATGCACCTGTTGAATGAAAATATGCCGACGTAAATTTCAATGATGCATTTTTGGTTCCCGCTTTGTCGAAGTTAGCTCGGGGGTTCTGCCAGCTGAGACTTTCTTTGTCTTTCCCGTGTCGTTGCTCATTTTCATGCGCGCCATGTGAGCATAGATGCGTGCGAGCCCGGGATGAGGGATTGAAGTAAGCTTGGCACAGAGTATTCACAGAGTCCCCATCCCCGCTACCCAGGCCACTGCAACAATTCCCCCATCCATTTGACTCATACAGAGTGGCAGATTTCTTTTGCCTTTCATGAGCTGTTGAAAGCCGCCGTCGTTCGCTTTAAATTTCTCGTCAGTTCAGCTAAGTACATCTTCAAAGGCAGCAACCGCGGCTGCCTGGTGGGGGTGGGACTGAGGTATGTGACTGAAAGATTGAAAGAAAAAGAAAAGGGAGTAAGAGGGGAGCGATACACTTGGCAGCCTAGCCTGGGTTTCTGCACCTACTCACTGACATTGAAATCTGCCCAGAAGAAGAAGGTAGACACACTAACACTCTAATAAACACACACACACACACACGGAGTAGGGGTGTAACGATTCGTTTTTAACAAAGATTCGATTCGATCACGATTCGTGGTTGTCGATACGATTCAACGACGATATTGGTTCATTTAGAACGATACGATCCGAAACGATTCAGTGACTTGAAATCAATTCAGTAACTTTTTAGCCAAAAATTCAACCAGTATGACTGAAATAAATTTCCTAGATTCCTGTTGTTTCTTGTAATAGAATCAGGTATCAATTCATTATAAATATAAATAAACAAATAAACAACAATGAATGGCAAATGCATTCACATTTTATTTGAATAAAGTGCCAACACTGCTGTAGCAGTATAGCAGAAAAAAAAAACGTATTAGTGATATACACAAAAAACACCCCTGCAATAATGGTTTCCCCCAACCAACCCCCGAGAAACTCCCCCTCTATTTTAACCCGTGTGGAACATTCCGTCGGATTTGCCGTGAAACCCGGAAGTTGAATCGCGGCTCGGGACAGCGGGACCTGCATACTGCGTGATCATCGTCACGGCTCAGTCCGTGACAGCCTTCATTACAAAAAAGTCTGACGTGCTTAAATCCAATGGGTTATTTACTAGAATCGATAAAATCGATTTATTACATTTTAAATCGATCTTAGATCGATCTCTGTCGTCCATATGGCCAACTCGCCGAGCACAGATCGATGTAGTTGGATCGGAGGAATAAAAATCGATACATTGATGTAACAGCTGAATCGTTACACCCCTAACATGGAGCACTTACTTGGGGTCACAATCCCAACTGTAATCACTTGATAAGGGTATAAAGTTAATACATTTCTACAGGGGGTACATAGCTTTATGTTTATTTTGAACAAGTCGAATCAAATACATCCATCTGAAGCTGTTCTTTAAAACAAAGAAGGCTGTATCCAAACTAACGTGAGGATTTTTAGGATTGTTACAGACATTGATTAGAGTCACAGGCCATAGTGTGAAGGGAAAAATCACAATATTTAGTACTTCCAAAGTTTTTGAAAGACTTGAACAACCAAAGACACAGTTTCTACATGGCTACATCCTTGCCAAAGAAAACCTCAACAACAACAACACAACACGGAGAGCTTTTTTGGCTTATCCTTTAATTAGGCCGACACCAACACAGACTCCGAGCCCAGCATGTTCCATCCCACTGCCCTCAAAACTCCACCGGGCCCTCACACCCCAGCGCATCCGGCTTAGCTTTGCCCCGCTGATCAGCACACACATAACTAACGCACTTTCACACGAGCTGCGTTCATATTCCCAGGGTCACATGCAGATGCGAGCATCGCAGACTGGTAAACGGCCTCCTGCCTGTCTCTGATCCATAATTCCTGTTTAAGTATTCCGTTAATCACAGCTTTCTCCCTTCCTCCCTCCTCGCACCGATATCAACTCCTCTTGTTTGTTTGTAGATGGCAGTGGCCCTCTAAGAAGCTGTCTCCCTGTCCTCCTCCTCGGCCTCCTAAGCCCATTCGCCCCCTTCTGATGAAGGATTGGAAACAGATAGGAGACGAGGTGGTGCAGGTCTGACCTCTGTCTGAAGGCAGATGGATTGTGGTTCCTCTGCCTATTTTTCCTCCCGCAGCTTAAGTCACTGTTGTGTTGTGTCTTGGACTCAGTGTCCTTGGACTCGGGGAAAGAACTACAAGGTGTGGTCACTGGTGAGGAGGAGGAGCATGGAGAGGATAGACTGAGGGAGGGCATTCATTATAAGCTTAACACATCCACCAGAGGCCTGAAGTCAAACCACCTGCCGGAGGGCAAACAGAACACAAAGCGCTCCATTCCAACATCCAAACCCAGTTGCAGTGACAAAGACTTTGTCAGCAACAGATTGTGCTATTTCTCTGACGTTGTGTGTTTGAGGCCAGGAGAAGGAGTGAAGTGAGCAACTCCTGTATTCCGTTTATATAGAGCTCTACTTAACGACAGGGCTCCATCCTTACTACTTACTAGAGTGGTTTATGATGGAGCAGTTTCCACAAATCCAACATATATGTGATGTAGTAGTCCTTTACTGTCCGTCACTCACCTTCCATTGAAATAAATGACCTGTGGTCCCCAATAATCCAACAATGTGCACAATTGTGCATGCGGCGATAGCGAAGTTGTTGGCTCAGATTAAATAGCTTTAAGTATTGATTTAACCTTTTCCCTGAGCTCTACTGGATGGATGAACACCATTTGTCCTCAACATATTTCCTCATTTGATGAGTCCAAAGTCGACGGGTGACTGTGTACCTCAGAAGTCCACAACTGACACACCTTTCATGGGACACAGTTATATGTCTCTCATTATGTTTATACAGTAGTTTGCCACTAATCTGTTCCTCAAACAAGTATCGAGTACATTTTCTCACCTCAGTGATTTGTTCTGCATCTGAAGTCGTGCATATTGTTAACATTGCAGGGCCTCATGTACTGACGCTTTTGTGTCCACTTCAGGCGTATTTTTGCTGCAACGTGTGCGTAGAAGCATTGCGAGGTGCGATCTACAAACAAGCCGCACTGAGTGGATGCGTGAAGTGGACTAATTATGTATTCCACGGTATGAACAGAAACCGCCTGTGGAGGCGCACCTCCGTTTTTGAGGGGAAAATCCTCTGCCGTTTAAAAGCAGGTGTTAACCAGAATGCAGGTTTCCTCACATTCACCTCGTGGTGAAATGGCAGCATAATCCATGGAGGCGAGCTGAAAGGATTTTTGCCAGAAGGATCAAACCTTTTCAGTTGAGTGAACACGAAATCATTACGCGTCACAGATGAAGCAGCAATACAATATTACTGGAAGAAGTCAAAGATGACATCACATCTCCGTTCACGTTACAATTATTGGCACCAGAATCACTTCAAACAGTTATCAGCAGTGGCAATATCGCAGTCTGCACTCAGCCGTATCACAGCACAAATGCAATACACACATTTCCCCACCACAGAAATAACTACTAACTTCTTCAACCTTTGCTGTTTTGACTTTGGCTGATCTATGATAGAAAGAGAGAAGCAGGCCCATTCAAGTGTGTGTGTGTAAATGCTCACAATGTGCAGTATGATAACCTGGGAAAGGCGCTGATTCCCTGACGAACTGCAGGTCTCACAAATACAACGTAAACTGAAGTATCACGGCGTGCTCTGCCTGCGGGTTGGCCATGGCGTTGATGGCGCGAGGTTTGCAAATGTACGTACATGAGGGCCTCAGAGTCAACTTGTCAAAGCCCTTTATAAATAATACAGTAGGAGTGCACGCATGGGTCCGCAGAGATGCATTGCATTAATGACCATTGCTGTGGACTGATTGCTCCCATAAAGGAGGCCGGCGCTCTTAACTGAACTTTATTTAACTTACAGGTTGCACTGCATGTCAATCTGAAATAGGAGTTACAGCGTCAGAACCAATCACTTCATCAAGGTTTCCGTTGCCGGCCGGCCTCAGCTTAAAGTGGAGGGTGTGCGAACCGCAGGGCCGCACTGGGATTTCAGCCGTCGGCTCAGCTCAAGTAAACTTCTGAAGATTAACCTTGATTGATTTCTTTTTCCCACTCAAAGAGGGCATGTGTGTATGGGTGTGTTTTTTTTCTCCTTTCTGTTTGCGGGGCATGGCGAGAGTACAGGCCACGTTGGGAGGAAGGGGGAGGGGTTCGGGGGAGGGGAGGGGGGGGGGGGGGGGGGGGCTGCCACGCACGTCAAGGGATCGGTGTTTGGGAGAAACTGCTTTTGCGTTTAACGGTGAGATATAATGTGTTTGTTGGACACTATATCAGGTTTGTTTTCTGACATTGGTGGCTTGCATGTAGGGGTTGCTATGGTAACTATAGGCACAGCTGGTCTAGCTTTGGAGAAACAATGAAGCTGTGTATCATCGGGCAATCATCAAATCAGAGCCACACAGGCACAGAGCAAACAAGAAATGTCATCAGGCATGTTGATTCACAGTTTCATTTCGATCTAAAAAAAATAGACTTATTGTCTATAGTGTTGTTGGTTTTTCGCTAAAAGGAAGAGCCATCGCTGTGTATAGGTTCAAGTGCTTTTCTATTTGATGTGGTTGCTATCAAAGGAAAGATTAGCCCCGCAAATACAAGTCGCTGATTCTTTTCAACGTGCGTCCAGCTCTCTTATCCGTAACTTCAAAAGCAGGTGGGCAATGGACACGGACTCTCGGACTCTCATAGATTGAAATAGAGTGAAAGAGTGGGATTGAAATACCCAGCCGGCTTGTCAGCAGAAGCAATGACTTGACTAAGACCAGCCCGCTCCTTCCTGTTGGAACTTTCTCTTTGTAGCTGGCAGCTCCCATTTCAAACTGCAATGTGTGTGTTAGTGATGACTGCATATAGAAGGGCTGCCTAATTATCACCTCCCACATATTCAACAGCCGCCTTTGTTATCCTGCTTAAAAGGAACACCGTCAAGCAAATATTGTTACTGAATGTCACATTCTTAACACAATTCATTTGAGGCGAACACACCCAGCTGGCTAAAGCCATTAGCTGCGGTTGTTTGCGTGCATCCTGTGAAAAAAACAACCCTGCTGCAATATCTGCCTCACTGGAAACGAGTGCTCTCTACTCAGTCAAACCAACGGGGGACTTCAGCACTCTGTAGGTAAAAACAACTTCAAACTGAGCACTTGATCACAGCTTTAATTGGGAAATGCAAAAATAATACTTGCAACCAAATATATTGTTTTCCATTGATCATATGATCTCTTGCTTGACTTAAATTTCACCCACAGTTGGAAGGGCAGAGCTTGTGCCGCTCCTTTTGACTTTGCAGCTGATGCAATTCCCACATTTCTTGTCATCACCGTTTGTAAGGGACAAAGAGCAACCTTCTTCTAATGCAGTCTTGGTGCAATCTAATCACGCACCAATCCTTGGACCAAAACGTTTGCAGGAAGTTCCGAATGTGACCAACCGGGGCTTGAATCACGGAGGTCTGGGAATGGGATCAGTGGCTGAGGTTGCTGTGTTGTGTTTGTGTGTGAGGGCCTCCCAGTTATTGAAGAGAGATGGGGGAGAGAGGGAGGAGGGGAGTGCTGGGCTCTGCTCAAAGCGTTGGCTACGGCAGACAGTGTGCGCCGTCCCCCGGGGAAGATTCATTATAAATGATGTTCCCCCTCGGACCCACTTTGGAATCCCGTGTTCTTCAGCAGATCTTCTTCACCTAATCCTCAGCTGGGTTTAGTGTGGCCTGCCTCTGAATTGATATGCCTCACACACATTGAGTGTCATACATTATGAATGTTGGGAAGGAGACACTCATGTCCTAATTTTGCTGAGAGCAGTGTGAACATCAATACTAGAGTGACAGAATTCTTTTAGGAGACGTATTCCGCCAGCTTTCCCAGCGCTTTGTTTGTGTTTGTGCTGTGACGTCCTGCCTCTTCTCCACCTCCGCTGCCCATCGTCCTCAGCCCGTCTCTTCCTTTGTCTTTCACCCCCCCGTCCCCTGTTCAGACCTCCATCCCTCTTCCTCTTTCAACCAGAGGGAATAGGATCAGTAATGCAGCCGCCTGAGGAGGGTTTGACCTGAGAAAGGAACCCATGTCTTTTGCTCCTGCGCCGACAGCAATATTTCACCTCAAGCCAAGCGACTCTCTCTCCATCCGCCTGGGGGGTTGGTTCTGTTGACCATGTCTTTCCTACCTCCCCCCCCTAAAAAGCCACTGTCCCCAGCTCTCTCTCCCTCTCCCCACTTCTGCCTCCACCACACAACGCAGAAGGCAAATCCAGCTGTCAGTCATTGAAGTATGAAAACTTTTGATTTATTAGAGTCGCATCTCAAGTTACAGGAAGGAACTGTCGTGGGAAAAATAACTTGTACATTGTGAACCTTCAACACTTGGTCATTGTCCCTAATGATACATGTTCTGTTCAGGAGAAGTGGTGGTTTGGTGTGAATCACAGAAAAGGGTCGGCTATCAGCCTTCCTTAGGACAAACCAGCAAACTGCAATGTCCTTCATTTTTGATTTAATGCTCTCATCAACATGGGAAAGTGGATTGGCTTGCTTTATGCAGATGTTTTATTTTATTGAAAAAAAACACTGCCAAACAGGGCGGTACAAAATCAGGTAAAGGCTTAGGGTTTTGTATGTACTTGGAAATAATTTGCATGTTGAAGTAAATTAATTTAATATAGGATCATATGTTGGTATGCTGTTGTGCTGGTGGGAGGATGAAGGAGGGGTGCTGGATTTGTTTTGTTCTGTGAGTGACATTTTTAGGACTGTCCCTCAAACAGGATCATGTAGCTGGGTCACAACATGTAAAGCAAAACATTTTTGGTAAAATGTTAAATCGATTTGCGTTAACATTATTAATAACGCGTTTAACTGATATATATATAATTAATAAACTGAATTGATAATAAGATGTTCTTATTATATTGAACTGTTGGAATGAATGTTGAATATTTAACTGCAAAGTAACAACGTGTGTTTGATTTGAATCATAAATAATACAAAATAATTGCATACCTATAAAGTTGAATTAAGCTGAAATCATTAGTATTCAATTCTGCTGAAACTATATCTGAACAAATGTTCCT
The DNA here is from genome assembly GCA_021346845.1 of Apeltes quadracus. Lineage (NCBI taxonomy): Eukaryota > Metazoa > Chordata > Actinopteri > Perciformes > Gasterosteidae > Apeltes > Apeltes quadracus. Next base: position 2,103,857 of record CM037934.1, on the reverse strand, counting down.
TAATCCCAGTTCTGTTTGTATTTTAAAACGTGTTGGCCGTATACATACCAGACTTTTCACTGTTCATTTCGTCCCCCTGGTTCCTGTTCCGTGAAGCCATGTGATGCTGCAGCGTATTATAACAGGGAAACCGTGTAAATCATCCACGCTGTCTGTTTTCTTTACATTGACATTCTTCATAACACAACGCCCTTCATCTATCATCAGTAACGTTGATGAGTGATGGCACACCCTTCTGACAGACGCACACATGCCCACATACAAAGAATATTTTTGGTGTGAGACATTTTAATCATCAGACTCGTCTCAGAAGGGAGGGGCAACAGTTGGAAACATGTATTATGAAATCATAAGAGGTTGTAAAATGGAGATAAATCTCGGTGATTACACATCTAACAATTTGATTTCTCTGTGACGATTCTTTATTGTAGTTGTGTGAAGGACAGCAGGCTTTATAGTTCCCCATTCATGATGCACGTCCTTTTGCATCATAAATGGGGAAGCGTTGTAATGAGAAGAGTTATTGGGAATGTGATTGAGGAGGCAATTTTATCTTGCATTTCACTTTGAGGATGTTTTGTTAAGGCTCCTCTTTCTTTTCTTTATTCTCCGATGGCAAAGAATCCGACCACATCAAACCGTGTTTGATGCATAAGTTCAGACTTCTCAATGTTAATGCAGATTGTTTTGTGTGTGTGTGTGTGTGTGTGTGTGTGTGTGTGTGTGTGTGTGTGTGTGGCATGCACACTTACTCAAAGCGTTAAAGTTTAGTGTATTTTCCCACTGCAGTGCCTCGTGGGTAGCAGTGACTTGTATTTTCTTTGTCGCTGCCCATGCACACGTCCACTTACAGGTACATGCATACACACATGCACGTACACACACACGCATACATACTAAGCAATTCAACTTCTGCTAGAATGAAAAAAAGCCGTCTGTTTAGGTAAACAGACAGTAACAATCTTTAACTGTAGTCTTCCACCAGCTGCCTCTCAATCACAGCATGGTTTGAAGATACCAATTACCCAGTAATGGCTCCTCTTCTTCAAATAGCATTGTTGCCTGGTGCAGTTTTCCTGCCTATGTGAAAGACCAAGGAAGCGTTGAAGGAGTGTTGCAAACATGCCTGTAATTAGTGTATGTGAATATTTTTCATATATTTGTTTAATAATCATGGGCTGAGATGGAGCAGCCAGAACCGTTAAGCAGATGTTTCTTCTTCAGTCTAATGAAACAAGTGACCTTCCGCCATTTCTGTCTGTGAAAATACGTCCTAATTGCTTTTAGCTGGATAAGGTCATGTGGGACCTGAAGGAGAGGACATGGTTCCGTGATGCAGACAGGTGTCCTGATCTTCTGTCTGCACTCCCACGCCTCCCCGGACCTTTGCAAAATAGAGGCCTAAGTTTTGACCTAGTTCGTCATCTATAGAGGGTTTCTTAACGGAGGCACACTGCAGATGCAATGAACACTAGAGAGGAATGCAATGGTGCATCATTTCAGTAAACTATGGGTGTGGTCCGACAAATCAGATTAGTTTGTTTGCAAGACCATTGCAAACAAACTAATCTGATTGGATATGTAAGCTTGCTAGTTTGCCAAATTTCATCACCAGCTATGTATTCGATTTGGTTGCTCTGAATATATGCAGATTATAACATTATTCTACTTATGAGGTGTTTGTATATTCATTTTTAGTCACTGTTGTCGTCGGCCAAGAATTCTCTTTTCCTAGCGAAAAGATGCTGACTGAAGGTAATTTGTTCGCCGTATCGTTGATAACACGGATTTCCTGAAAAATCCACAAAGCACCTTCAACTAAGAATGAATCATAATTACTTTCATAGTGTTCCTAATCTCCCTTCACTGACAAATCAAAGGATCATCCACATGCTACAATTAGATTTAAAATGGCATCCCTCCACTACCTACTGGCCATGCCAAGATTAAATTATTCAAATACGGAGATGAAAGTCCATTCCGATCCACCAAAATAACATCTTCTGTAGTAATCTGTTTGTAGATTTGATTCCTTTGATGATATTTGTGGCTTTTCACCAAGGCAGGATAGCCGTGAAAGGCATGTATGTAGAATGTTTTTTTTCTGCTGTTCACTTGCATGGCAGTGACTTGTTACAGTTCTCTGACAAAAGGGTAAGAATGACCATGGGAGTAGATAACAAGTGCAATAATTTCACGAAAGAAAAGATGAGAATTTTTGGGGGATTCGGACATTATCCAGAAAGCAAATAAACAAATTGGACAGCTCTAACCATTGCCTTTTAACCGTACTGCTTTCATGAATCCATAAACAGTCTCAGTGCTGTATCAAAATCTCGGTTACCAAGCAATTCAGTGAAAAATATCCATGTCCATTACTGGCACATTGCTGTGGAGATCCCTCATCTTTGAAGGTTGTCTAACTAAAGAACCAAGATCATTTCCAGATAATGAATGCCTTTTTTCTCTCATTCTGGCACTAATTACATGCAAATTTTGAACACTACCTCAAAAGAGCGAGAGAAATGCGTGTTGATTTCTTAGATGTCAATGTTTTTGTATTACATTATTAGAAAAAAATTGAATATACTTTTTACACTGTCAAATTAGGTGTTAGTCCAAGTAAGTAATCACCACTTAGTGAAATATTCTAGAAAAGTTGGAATAGGACACTGATTACCCTCTTTCATCTTATTAGTGTCTTAACAAAATTGCTTGAATTCTATTATGTTGGTGCTTCTTACATCCACACTTGAGTGGAAAAGCCCTCTCGCCTTGGGAAAGCCTGTTAGCTCTGTAGTGCAGTCATTCAAATGAAACTCTTGACCATGGGAGTTCAGGCTGGCACAACCAACCACCAATTCTTTTCCTCCATTGCATTGAGGGCTTTAGATGGATGTAAAAAAATGATGACACTTTGGTGGCTTTGCACACAACAAATGCTTGTATTGATATGCAGTGGACTTCCTTCCTGTGTGGCCGTCCAGCCAGCGCCTTCTGGGTCGAGCAGGTTTCTAGGCCAATGTGCTACATTTCGTCAATCTCGGGTACGCTGTCTTCCCTGTACTTGTGCAGATAATCGCCCACTTGTGTGATTGTATGTGAGAGGGCATCGTGTTTTGTGTTTGCACTAATTTGTAACTCACAATGTGCATTTGTCCCTCCATTTGCCTGCAGTGGGGATGTGCGTGTGTTCAGTGTGTGTGCTGCTGTCTGTATGCTGAACATTGTCTGCTTGTAACACTAAGTAAATCTCCTCAATGTGATAATTGGCTCCCCAGGGGGCTTGTGTCTTTGCTCCTCACCATCGTCATCCCCTCCAACAAAAAACGAGGCTGTGTTAGATGATACAGCGGAAGTTTGCTTGTTTGTCGGGAAAACTGATCCCAAGTCTGCCTGAACTCCTTTGGCACAGAAAAAGAAACTTTGAAGGACTGAGAAAGTGAGGCAGATCGGGTGAAAACTGGCTGCAGGCTGCTATCGGGCATTGTGTCATTGTTGTCGGCCATACCAAATGCCGTGGAGCCAATTAGCTATTTATGAGGAACAAAATAAGGTTCATTAGTTAGAAGAAGTTCAACTGTTGTTCGGGCTTGTAATGCTCCTGGCTTAGTGGTTTGCAGTGCTGGTTTCTAGAATACAGACCTGTTTGTGCGCCTACAGGGATAAAGAGACAATCATCTGGTTGAGAGATTCTTCCCCTCTCTCTTACCCACTCATCCATATGTTCTTGCAGTCTCCAGGGTATTGTGGACCACAAAGCAGATTGTTGGCCACTTTATAGGGGAAACAGTGAGACAGCTGGGCACCCATCACAAGGCCAAACAGATGTTCAGGTGACTTGAAGAGGAAATTAACGGAAAACAAAGGAACGACAGGGGGGGAGACCAAGGCAGAGAGGTGATAAGGAAGGATATGCAGAGGGATGGTGGAGGCAGAAAATAATTATACATTGATGCATCGGCTTAAAGACTTCATTAGCAAATCTCTGTCTCATAGGTGGGCCAAATGCTTTCAACTACCCTTAAGCCACACAAGTCTGTTTCGTCTCTCATATTGATTCACCCACTGGTCTATCTGCTGTAGGTCTAATGCCTTTGATCTCTTGATTATCTTTGCTAAATGTGGACAGGATGGCTAAGCCGCTCAAGGATTCGTCACTTTAATTCTGACACACCTTAGGGAATATTCAGAACTGAATTTGTATCAACCCTGAAACCACGTAATGAAACTTTTCTGTTCCATGTGACGATAGAAAAAGGAAACAACTTTTCTGTGTCTTAGGGCCAAGCTTGATCCGATTACAGACACAAATCTGCATTAGGCTCATATAATAACGAAAACGTTCCTTCTGGTGAGCGTCGCTACCCCACTGGTACAGAGGCTTCTTTTTTATGCACTGGTTTTGTCAAATTAAACCAGACAAAGGTTCTTTGATTTTTACCCCATCTCTTCTTTCTTTGTTCCGCCTTTGTTCTTTGGTTGCAGGTCTCATATATTATACATGAGAATTGGGAGATTTCCCGTACTCGCTGTTATGCCCTAGAAAGACACTATATTTTAAAAAATGGATATGTCATAGGTGGAGTCTTGGGAGCTCTAGACTTGTACCAAAAATGGTGGCTTTATGCCATTAAATAGATGGGACATAATTCTATTGTTGCAGTGGTAAAGTATATAATTTCACTGTAAATGAACGGTAACTTACTGGCAGCAGGTCGATAATTTACTAAATGTTTTTCCACGGCATGTTACCCTATATTGGATTATAGCAGGGGTGCCCAATATGCCGATCGCGATTGACCAGTAGATCGCTAAAGCAGTACTGGTTGATTTGCCTGCCGTTGAAAAAAAGGAAGGACAAGGGAGCAAGCACCAGCCCCTTGTCAGCCGGTCCATCTACACCCCAAAAATAGTAAACCCAGGCGAAATACTAAGCTTTATATTACTGCTTTAATGAAGACCAAAAAGGCTTCGAATTTGGTATGAGAAGCATAATCTGGAGAGGCGAGTCAATCAACACATTGAAATGTGCTCGGGAGGAACTGAGACTGACGTCACGGTCAGGAACAGTCTTGTCACGGAAAAACAACTTTTAGGCTATAAACAGTTTAATTAATTAAAATATTCTATCATCATTACAGACACATTAAGCTACAATGTACAGTAAATGTAGATAGATTGTGATACACTGAAGTTTTATAAAGATATTTACAACACCACAAAAAATACTGTATCATGCTTGTAATGAGGGTTGCAAACTAACCCTTGTATAACCCTTGTATAACCCTTGTTGGGGACGTTTGACCACAGCGGTGCATCAATTAGAATGCCGAGGAAGATGTGACTCCAATATTCTTCATTCAGTATTACTGTGGGTGTGGATATGTAGTGACTATGTGTATGTGTGTGTTCATTCTATACATACTTCATACATAAATAAATTCCAAGGACATAACTATATATCACCAGGACATACTTACTGGACGCACACATGTAAGATTTTGACAGTGAAACGGTTTGTCCTGCCTACCGACTCTCTCTTGCCCACTTTCTGCAGCAGCAACAACTTAGTGACAACAAGTATGCATTACAGGCGTGCCCACAACAAGGGCTTTAATTGGCTGATTATTTCAGTCCCAGTAACAACTAGCAAAGTATTTCAATACAATGCTGTTAAATCACGGTAATCTGCTGTCATCAATATTGAGGACTTTAGCTGTTCAATTACATGCAGGGGTTAAACATTTAACTATATGCGATATTATGAAATACTGTAAGAAACCATTAAAAATTCACTGTAGATTTACAGCAATTCGTTGCAGTGTACTGTAAAGGAATTACAGCAGATTTTGCCTTAATGTAGGTGTGGATCTAGATTGTGAGAAAAGTGTCTTGTTGGTAGACATCCTGCTCTCTTGTGTCTAGTTATGGTATGTTTAGGGTTTGACCCATTTTTTTCTTTTGTCTACCTTTGTTTCTTAGATTACCTCTAAATCTTGCCATGTTGTTTCTTGTGTTTTCATAGCTGGCACCACCTATATCTTTGGCAAAGGAGGGGGTCTGATCACATTCACGTGGCCCAATAATGAGAGGCCAAGCACACGGACGGACCGGCTGGCAGTGGGCTTCAGCACCACCATCAAAGACGGCATCCTCGTCCGCATCGACAGTGCCCCTCGTCTGGGTGACTACATCATGCTCCACATCGTAAGTACTTATCTTTAAATTCATCCACAGGCACCTGTATGGACACTATCATTAATATGTGCAACAAAAGCTGGACTTCCATGGACACCATGGTAACCAACTTGCTCACCTGACCGCCTTCGCTGTTCGTGTTTGTAAGGTGAGGTGGCAATGAAATGAAGAATAGATAGAATATTGTGTGAACTAAATCAATCTAAACTAAAAGCGTTTGAATAAGTCCATAGCTTAACTAGAGGACACAATCAAGCATTTCAACCCAATTAAGCCTTTCAACCCAATCAAACATACCAGTCAGTCATCTTCAGCAAATACAGTATCTAAGTCAATCCTAGCCAACATCGGGCGACTGATGGGGTACAAACTAAATTGGTTGCCATGTAATTGTGGAAGCAAACAACCATTCAGTCTGACATTCATTCACGGGCAAATTAGAGTCACCAATTAACCTAACCCCCAGAGCATGTGTCCACGCAGAGGAACTCCACACAGAAAGGCTGCAGGGTGGTTTCAAACTCAGGACCTTCTTACTGTAAGGCAACAGTGCAAATCATACCTAAGCTTATTTGCAGGAGAGACCAGTGAGGAGTCTCAGAGAAGAAGTCACAGCTTATACAGAGGGTGAGATAGAGCAGTAGCGTAAATTTGGTTTTTCTTGAACACTTGAAAAACACACATGTTTTATGATGATTTCAGCCTCTTGTGTATTTTCCAACTGTCATGGTTTTAAAGCTAGTTGGATCACTTTTTTTGCTCCCTGAACTTGTTCAAATGTACTTATATATACACACACATACAAAGGTAGTTATCACAAGTTGAAGTTCAGTTTTTGGACCTCGGTAACACACAGGCTGGATTTCCTTTTTTTGTAACATAATTATGAACTTTTTGTTCATTTTTGTGTCTTGAATTCATATCAGCTGGTTTGCTGGTCCATAGGCTGTCATATGTTTCCAGCATTACAACTACAATCATAGTTGGCCAGGACCATAAAGCATATCTGAGAATCATTCCCTGAGGTTTACGTACAGGAGTCATCATGATAATTTTAGCCCATCATGCTAGAACTGAATTCTGAACAGTGCTGATAAATAAAAAAATAGATAACTTACTCCCCTGCATTGGTCTCTACTCACCATGCCCTTCCAGACAAAAACAGATTCAAGCTGACTCTGAGCATGAATAATGAATGCATCTCTTAATACATATGCAGGGTCTTACAAACATGCACACATTTTAGAAACATGATAGAAAACGGGGGGCTGCGAGTTGGAATTCTTGGCCAATCGTCAGTGCATCCATGTGGCATCTTCATACTTATTTATATAAGCATTGTGTATTTAGATGAAGATGGATTTCTTTTATACTATACTAATAATATATATTATATATAATAATTTAAATTGTAAATTGAAGATACCACTTTTCCTGCATTGTCCCGCAATGTCAAATTCCTTGTATGTCTAACATAAATGTTCCTGATTCCTGAATCCTCATAATCATAAAAAGTAGAGTCAATTAAGTGTGATGGGGGGAGTGTACGGTCAGCGGTGTGGTAGGTTGCTGCTAACCCTGTTGTAACGAGGAAGAGGAGCATCAGTGGGTAAAGCAGATTGAAAGTATTTTTCTTCTTGAAGAGATTCCCTCATCCACTGAGTGCTCGCCATGTGGTGCAGAAAAGCAGCCATCTGCTCTGCAGAGATGAGAAGCTAAGCACTTTTGAGCTGCCTTTACAGTGTTGAGAGATAAAGGTATGTGCGTGTGCGTGCGTATGCGTAGGTGAGGGAGGAAGTTGCTTGTTAAGGCTAAAGAGATGATAAACATGTACAATGAGCAATGTGGGAAACGCCTTTCTGGGTACCTAACGGACTGAGTAATTGCAGGAACCCTAGAGGAAGGAAAATTAATACATTTTTAATTCAAGCTTTTAAGACATCACAGCATAGCTCGCCAAGCAGGGTATCTCCCATGATTTGGCTGCATGTCGTTGGGCAGTGAATATCTTCATTCCTGCAGTCTCACGGCGCTATTGAATTTGTTGATAGAAAGAAAGCAACTGGAGTACTCGCTAATTCATTCAGAGAAGTAGTATGTTTTGAACATGGGCCCAATTTACATTGCACTGCTAATAATTGGCAGTATAAGGCTGACTGAACCAGAGTTTAATTTGATATTAACGCTGATTGCAGCCTTAAACTATAAATTAATTTGCAAAAGGGGTGACACGCTTTGGCTCCATGTTCCCTACGATTGCACCGACGGACCAAATATACCAATATAGACCAATAGCAAGAGCAGTAGGCGAACAGTAAAAAATGAATTAGACCACTGCTTTACCTTTGTTCATATCTAGATAATACTTTACCACTCACCCCTTATTAGACAATGTCTCCACATGTGCTCTAGTTGTGGGAATCTTGAAACTCTTAATAGGTTACCACAATATGGGTATTGCAATCTCAGAGAAAACAACTTAGCAGTGTTGGGAAAGTTCACTTTCTACATGAACTAGTTCAAATTTTAGTTCGCAAATTTTAAAATGAACTAGTTCAGTTCATAGTTCAAACCTCAAATGTTTTTAACTAAGTTCACAGTTCCAAAAAATGAACTAGTTTCATAAGTTGCTGCGAGCTATTATTTTTCAAAATTATTGCCACAGTCCATATAGAACCACTGAAGCTATGCATCAGATTTAATCTTCATATCCAATTTAGAATCCTTATCCACCCAAGGTTTAATTAGCATGGAGGGGACAGCATTTCCCCATTGTTGCTTTAATGCCATGTTGCTGTCCATTCACTCCACACTAGTTAATGGGGTTTGGTTCAAGGATCTGTCTTGACTGTCTTGACTGTTTTGGGGTTTTTTTATTTGCTTGCACAGACCTTGAAAGGCAGGCCGGGTGCTTTAGTTCAATGTGCCGTCTCACGTTTGCTGCGGATGTCACTGAAGTGCGGATTTTCTTTTTGAAAGCCCGCGGAAAGAAAGTTTGCAAAGAAAAGTCAGATTCCTCCCATCCTCACCGACGTTGTCAGTAACCTCATAAAGCTCCTTTATATCGCTATACGCCGCCTCTTTGCTACACGCTGCTATCGCTGTTTTCTTTTTGATGACACCTGCGACGGTGCGCCGCTGGTGGCTGTATTATGAACGTGCACAATGTTCAGGCACAACACTGCAACTTAGCTGTCTCTACAGGAGGTATGTGTGGTGGATATTTCAGACTTCACTGAAATGTCATTAGATAATAACAGACGTCAGCGTTTTGCATTTCCTAATGAATCTGGAAAGAAAGGTTATACCCGATTATTCCTGTCAATTCCATATATGTGTTTAACCAAAGGTCTAATCACCCCCAGGGCCATTACATAAGCCTTACTTAAACTTGTATTTAAGCCATATTTTTATTGTATGGCTTTTTACCTTTTTGGAAAACCCTAACTTGTTAATTAGGTTTTTCTCCCCTGAAACCCAAAATGTTAAAACTCAAATTTGTATGCTCATTTCTATTTGCATGCAGACATTATGAATAACTAATGCTTGCAAATTCTGTATGACAAAAAAATGCTGAACCTTGCCTTTTGTTAAACACCAAGAGCTCAGAGAGGCACAGACATCCTAAGACAAGACCCTAATCACTATCTACCCCGTTAGTCTCCACCCCTTATTTCCTGCTTTCTCCATTATCTTCTCCCCCTCTTCTCCTTGATTAGCTTACGGCTTGTTTGACAATCAGGATTAAAATGCTGATTCTAGTGTTTACTGAGTGCTAAGAACAACTGTAGGTTTGGCACGGAATCTGAGGGGCAACTTGGGGTAATTTACAGAGGTGAGCCCACCATTTTACCATTGCTATTATTTTATTTACGATCATGTGAATTTTGATTTCTAATGTTCAACAGAAAAGCAGCACCTTCTATTTCTATGTATGTCATCAACTTCCATCATTACTTTATGTGAAAATCTGAAAGTAAAAAAAAGCAGGCGTGTATGAATCCTGTACTTGTAAGCCCTGAATTCAGACTAGCACCCAAATTCAGTCAGAGAAAGACAGAGGAGGGCGGCATGCCAACACAGTCCTGGCCTGGGTAACGCATGAACATTGACTTTGTTTAAAGACTACAGTAGAGCGGCATGTGTTGAGCCGAAGCCTGGTTAATCACCAATCCAGTGAACCCAGGGAGACTCAGACCCTGTAGGTGACAAGTTGGAGACAGGAAAAGTGTCATGTGGCAGCTCCTTTGGTTTCCAATTAAGAGGAAAAACACTGAAGGAAAGTGTTGCAACACGTTTTTTGTATGAGCTGACTTAAATACAATGTTAGGATTGAGACCGAGCTGCTTTTGTTTAATATGAATTTGTAGTTTCGTTTGAAAGGAATTGGAAATATTTAAGTCTCACTCCGAAAGCCCATCAGCTGTTATGTTTTCATGGTTTGAGTTTCTGCCGATAACAGTCAAAATCTTTGTAAGATCTTCCTGAACACACGTGCATCTTTTTCGTCTGATCCCACTGGGCATTTTGTAAACACATGCATTGACACTTCTGTGTCAATCCCGAGAGATTTGAGGAGTCGTTTAAACATTCATAGACAAACAATCATGCTAACATGTGGGAACGGAGTGATGGCACAGGCAGAAAAGAAAAGGCGTGGCTGCTGCATAATAGAAAAGCTGACACTCAGACACAAGGTGTGACCATGAGAACATGCTGTATCTCCTTCTCCCACATCCATGTTAGATGCATACATACACCAATGCATGTATGTTTGCACGTATTAGTGCAGAAATGCAGATTCCTGTCCGTCAGCTTCTTCTGCCTACCATTGTCCTTCTCCAGATCTACTCCTCCCTTTTATCTGCCTAACCCTCTGACAGGCCTAACATAAGATGTTTGTTGTGTACCTGTGTTTATCAGCGCCAATGTATTTCCTTTATTGAGTTACGAGTGCTCGGCAGAAAAAGATAGATAATATCTATCTATAATAATATGACATCTGGCCTCTGATTTCAACACACCTCCTTATTTGAGTTTTGTTGATCAATAACTTTTTATCTGAGGCTGACAGTCAGTTGTATCTCTACTGAGTTGTTATTGAGATTTTCACTGTGTGACGCTTTAACTCCTACAGAAGGTACTTCTGTGAGAAGCACTATCATCATCTAGGATTATTCAGGTGTGTTGTTATTGGGAATTTTATGGTTGGGTTTGTTCTGCAAGTAGTACATTTTATTTTAGAGACCATACAAATTTAGCCTGACCGTCATTACAGTTCATTGCTGTTTTATTAGACAGGTGGTTATGACACATTCATTTCTTGTGCTCATGGTCAATGTTGGAAAAAGGTTTGTGTGGTCATGACCGGATTAACCTGGTGGGGATTATCAAGGTGAAAAGTTCACTGTTTTAACATGCATCTCTGAACCTTCAACTCAGGGAATTCTGTGCACAAAGCTAAGAGTCTATTATTTAATTTCATTTACCCAATAATACTCTGGTTAGGACTCCTTCTTTCCCATGTGGATTCCATTACCTCATTTCTGGGTAACGGTAACTCTGTAGCTTTGTGCTTTTTCACAGCAGGAAAAGTACATGTATAAATAATAAAATGAATCATGGCTGAATTCCCTGAAGCTGGTTCGCTTGGAGGTTCCTGGTGTAGTTTGTGTTGCAGCATTGTCACACTGTCGTATCTCACAGGGAAACGCGATCACATCACATGCATTTTTAATGTCATCACAAACACATGTTCTTTTTTTGTCTTGCTTTAAAAAAGGGGGTGTTGAAATCATTTTTGTGTAAGCTATAATCGATGGGTGAATTATGAAACCACTGAATGCTACGAGCAGCCGGTACACTGATTAATGCCTAATTAGCCCTCATAATAATACACATTTCCAGCTCCTATGATGATGGACTAATAATGGTCAGTAAACTTTCTTCACTTTTAATAACACTATTTTGTCAAGGAAAATGGTAAAATAATATGTAAAAAAGATCTTCATCCTGCTGCTTCTTTTTTAACGGGCAAGTGTACAACTCTGTCTTTCCAATGACTAACCAATGTTGTTTTGTCTGCTTATGTAGGTCCATATAGTGGCATCAGTATTGAATTTGTTTCATAACTAGTTTAAAAACGTCTTGTAGTAACTTTAAGGACAAAGGGGTTGGTGCCTGTGATCTTTAATAATTAACAACTTCAATAAACACCTTTGCTTCAACTGAAAACACAGATACGAGATCCAAAGATTCTCTTAAATCCACGTTACACAGAAAGCCTCTTTGTGTCTTGTATCGTCCCAAACAGAGCATGCATGGATGCACAAAAGCATATGTACGTATGTAACAGCTCTCTCCCTCTGCCTCCCGCATACCCACCCACTCTCACTACGGCCATGTAGGAGTCATCACGATAATTTTAGCCCATCATGCTAGAACTGAATTCTACAAACAGTGCTGATCAGACATACACACACACACACACACACACACACACATACCTCCAGCAAAGTCTCACACCACGGTACACTGCCACTGACTCCTCAACGCTGATACTAGGGCTCTTCAGGGACATCTGTCTGGGACTCATCCCTATCCACCAAAGACACTTTATGCTGAACAGTTTACGTAGCAGACCCTTAAACACACACACACACACACACACACACACACACATGCACATACATACACACTAACACATTTCTGCAGAGTAACAGCAAAGTGATAACTGCTCAGGTTGGACAAACACCGCCACGTGGTCCTTGGCCTTAGCCCCGGACTCAGACATCCATCTTTTATGGATTGAGATGAAAAAGTCACTGAGGAACAACAAACAGTGCGGCTGTCCCTACTTTGCTCTCTGACAGAACATCGCCCCCCGTCTCCCAGGGGGATGCCTGTGTTTTCACAGCTTCATGGTAGGACATGACTGCCATTCTCACGGTGATGAAGAGACGGAGAGTAAAACAAACACAAGAAGCTGTGGGAAGGAGGGGTGTTGGGGGGGTGTAAGACGAGGTAGGAGGAAAGGAGCTCAGGAGAGAGAGATGTGGGTATTTTAGAATTCAGCGCAGGATGAGAGACGAACTTGGCTCAGATAGGGCTCAGCACGTCGGTCGTGAATTCCAAACTCCTTCCCGTCCCCTCCGCCCGCACCCAGCTTTGCTCTTCTTATCTCCCGCTCCTTCTTATCTTTCTAACTCTTTCTGCTCACACTGGCTCAGCACTATTGTTTTTATACTAACGGTTAGATTGGGCGTTGGTGGCTGATGAGTCGGTTAGTTTGATTTCACTTCAAACCAACAGTAGGAAAAAAGATGTCCACTCAAGCTGCTGGTAGAGGCCGAGCTTTTGCTTTGAGAGCTGCAGAAAGATTGTTGCTGTTCTAGTGACGGCCATTTTAAGTCACTAACTTTATAGCACTGAACTATGGGGCGCCGTTTGTAAAATGTTGCACGTGCGCAGTTTTGGTACATTCAGCATTATCATATGAAAAAAAAAGCACAACAATATTTGTATGCCACTTTTTCCAATATTTAGAAAGAAATTCATGCAATAACTTCTTCTAAGGATATTGTTTGGCAGTAACAAAAAGTTGTTAAATAATATAAATGTTTTATCTAAATGTAACTGCTAAATATAAATGTAAATGTTAAATGAAATATAAATGTTAAATATACATGTAAATGTTAAATTGAAATGTAAATTTGAAATGTACCAAAACTGCGCAGGATTTTTTTTAACGTGCAACATTTCACAAACAGCGCCGCATACTGAACCAGGTGTTCGTTACGTCATAAGATATTTCACAATATCAGTGTTTGACGTAATAAAACATCAACATAATGTACAATTTAATAATGTACAAAGCTATAAATTGCCTTTGAGTTGCATTACTGTTCTCCTTTAAAGCTCGTGAAGTGGATGACTAGATATAAATCTGAGAAAACTTTGTTGAAGGTCAACAAAGAACAGATTGAACGAATTACGTTGTTGGATACGGTTGATGGGGAACAGACCTGTTCTAAATACACATAGAGCACTCATTCTTTTGTATGCTAACAAATGATAGGAAATAGGAATTGTAATCCGTCAAGACTCAATATACTGCCCAACCTTGGTCCTAACAACACGAAACGTGCTGTAGTTACACTAGATGCTCTCAAGGATCTAAGCTCCGTCATATGATGTCTCCCAGCTCCGGAAGCTAGGCCATGTGTGCTTGGGTGATGAGCACCTAATGAAAGATAAGATGGATTTGGAATCAATGGAGGTCTGTCTTTCACACGAGGCTCCAACGGCTGTGATATATCCATATACAAGGATCAAGGTTTACCTGTCAGAGCCACTCAAAGCTGCGCTCACCTGAGCCACCAAAGGACAAAGATACAGAAGGAGAAAGGTGGGGGGGGGGGGTTTACTGGTGGGCCCAGTAAAAACAAATATAAGAAAGAGATTCACAACATACCGAACTGACTGCTTCGGATTATCGACATGAAGTGGGGGTGGGGTGACTCTAGTGATGCACGTCAACATTAGAAAATAAATCCTCAGCCTTCAATAATAGTGTGGCGGATTGACTCCCAAACACACAGGTACATAGACATATGGACTGTACACACTGCAAATGTATTCATAGAGGATTAAACGTCAGCAAGATGTCATGTTTCTTCCTATCTATCGCTGATAAAGAAAGGGGATCAAATTGTGGTTTGTAGCACCTTCTTGGATGGATTGAAAATGGGAAAGTGAGTACCTGTGCATTTCACAAAGTGCAAGTATCAGCATGTCTTTTTTTAATCCTCCCATTATTGAAAATTACCATGAAAAGCTCTATTGGTAAGGGGACGAAGCAGACTACCTCACTTTTCCTACTAGATGACTCGTATACTACATTTTTTGCCGTTTTATTGATCGTTCTGGGCAGGCAGCGAGTCAGATGGCCAAGGACATGACAGCCAAGTATTCTATCTCCACCTGTGTCGTTCTGCTCCTCTGTTGCCCTCATCCATTTCCTCTGGAAAAAAAGGGTGGATAGAACCCAAAATATTTTCTATTCATAGTGTGACTATTCAGTCCTGCCAAACACTGCTTCTATGCCCCATCATGCAAACCTATAGAGATACACGTGAACGCCCCATCACCCGTAAGGCACGTCGTTTTTGCAAAGGGTCACTTTTAAGGTTATGGGCAATGAAGGATGAATACTCCTATTCTTTGAACTATGACATTTAATAAATACATAACCCTCACTGCATTCTGGAAATGATATTCTGTTGCAGTGCTCACCTTACATTTGTCTGCCGTTTAACTCCAGTGGGCCTGTACTCCCTTAGTTAAAAGTGCCTTAGTTAAAAAGAACTGATACTTTAGAGTGATTTTTTTAGGAAAACTGTTTTAATTCACTAATTTTAATTAAGGCATTTTTTGGTGGCATTGCTGCATTACATGTAACATAAAAGTTATAGAGTATGTTGTACTGCATTTATTAAATAATTCATCTGACCGTGCAGATTTAGATTATTTAAACAAAATATAATTTACAAATAAACTATTCCAAGGTTTATGTCAAATTTGGATCATATATATATATGTTATACAGTATAATCTAAATGAAAATATGTTACCTCTTGCACTGTTGGAAATGTAGGATCCAATCCTTTTGGAGCTTGAACCATTACAGCAAATAAAGGTTACAATATCGAGTCACCTTATTTTTTAGTCTCACATATAGGACACGTTGAAAGTTGAAATGAAAGGCACCAAGTACTTGGATGCTGGAGGTGTTAAATGTTAGCATCAGTGTTAAATGATCTAAATAAGTGTCAAAAATAAAATTGGCTCGGTGTCAAATACGTGGAGTTAAACCCAACATCAAGAAGCGTGATGCTGGTGTGGAGTTACATTTCAAACCTATCAAAGAGTTAATTTAACTCTTAGGCTACGTTCACACTGCAGGGCTTAATGCTCAATTCCGATTTTTTTTTGCAAGGCCGTTCACATTTCTAATTAAATGCGACCTATATGTGATCTCCTGTGTGAACGTGAAATGACCCAGAAGTGACCCGCATGCGCAGAAGCGTACTCAACGGTCAATGACGTCACTTGTTAGCTAAACGTGGATGTCAACAGTGGAAGTTACTTTGCCAATGGAGCCACTACAGTTACAATCTTCTCGTTTTAAGAAAAAAATTTAAACGGAGGAGAGCAAAGTTTTTAGCTCTGGCGTTTTGTGGAGCAGTGGTAGCAACGTCGGTACAAAAAATTGTGTGGGTGCGGAGTCGCAGCCAGGAGTGGTGGGATACTGATGTGAGTTGCTTGTTTGTGAGCGCCTTCGATTAACTCTGTCACGGAATTATGACGTTTGTCGAGTATCAATGACGTGCAGGTCGGGTACATGCGACCCGGCCGTTCAGACTGAAGTTGCATTTAAAAACATCGGATACGTATCGGAATTGGGTCCACATACCCAAGTGGCCTGGGAGCATTTGAAAAGATCGGTTCTGTGTCGTTCGAAATTGGGTCGTTTCAGCCTGCATTGAACGTAGCGTAAGTGTTCGCAAATGCATCTGTTCTTGGCACTGGATCATGACTCCAGCTCTTGACTCTGTAACAGTTGAATGAACTTTCTGAACTCTTGCTTAACACCAGAAAATGACCCCCCCAACAGGGAATTATACTCTATACCCTGTTGATTAGGTGTATTTGAAGGCTGAAGGTATGGTTTATTCATTCCTCCCACATTATCTTTGATGTATTCACATCTTGAATGAACATGCCAGAATGACGCAAGACCTGAAATTAAGGCAGACTTATATTCTTTTATGGTCAAACCAGCTCTTTGACTAAAAAATACAGTAGTCATCATGTTTTGCTGATAAATGACTATTCTTGACATACACATGATGCAATTGCATGCATTTTAGAAAGAAAAGCGCTGTTGTGTGGGTAATAATGTGTTGGCTGCTTTCCAGCAGGCTTCTGTCTGGACAGCAATTAATGTTATTTGGAGTGAAGAGGGATCTTGTGACTCATTATGTATGACTTTTGCCTGGAAAAGCCTCTAAGGGACCTTGTCCTCTTGTGTGCTAATGCTGCCACTTGGGGGATGGTACGAGTTGGATAGCAGTCTTAATTATAAAATTCACTATGAAAAATGATTCATGCTGTCTTGGCAGAGGGAAGATTTAACCTTGTTTTGGCTTTAGTTTATTTGAGCTTCTTCAGTACACACAGAAGCTATAGACCCTTTTACTGGCCGATACGTTCAGCTAACTGAAGTATGTTAGCTTACATGATGACGTAAGCTAACATACGTTTGTATGTATACACGCATAGATGTTTACTTACTTCATAGTCCCTGACGAAATTTGGCTGAAAGCAAATAGTTACTTTCGAAGCCCTGGTCAAAACATTATTGATCAGCTATTGGTATAAAGTGGGCGCTGCAGACGCGAGCATTTTTTATTATCTCCTCGCTCCAATCAACACGTTTCATCGCCTGCAGCCACAGGCGCCGCCGGTTCTTCTGAAACGGCCGTGATCCTGTCGGAATCCTATAAAACTGAAGCCCCTTGGTGGAATAGCGATTGGTGCAACCGTAAACGCAACAACCAGACATGTTGATGCTTTGATGCTTTTCATAAGCTTTCGGAGTGAGTTACTAACACGTTAGAGCCAGTGTGGGGAACACCACTTCTGTTGCCAAAATGCGCGCGCAACTACTTGAACACGTGGGCTGTAAAAGGGTCTATAGGTACTGTATGGATACTGGAAGGCGTTGGCAATTATTGCCAACTGCCTGAATTTTAGGTTTTACGTTCCCTAAATGGATATAAATAGTCAAAGCTTTTGGAGAGGAGTGCTGAGCAGTGCAAAGCGGTAAGCAAAAGAAAAAGTCAAAAGAAACTGAGGGAAAAAATGTATTAAGATTTGATACAAAGCTCCCTAGGAGCTCCCTTCTAGGAGGAGAGATGCTAATGCAGAGAGAGACTCAGAAAAGGACTGGAGATATGAACAGAGAGGAAAACTTAAAAGGTGGAGGTATTGTACCTAATCTCCCTTCATGCACTTTGGTATAAGGACACCTTTTCTGACAAATAACCTCCCCCCACAATGAGGACAAAATAACACTCATGTCCATTTGTATCTAAAGCCATCCGATTTATAATACTTTTTAGTAAACTAGACTGTCTTGAAGCCTCCAGTTTGGCATTCTGGCCGTCACCATCTTGCATCTTTTCGACCAGAGGTGACAACTGAACACTGAATAATATATTTGTAGCTGACCAAAAAGTTACAATTCATTTTAATTATGCAAATACACACTGAAAGAGTTAAAGTAGTGAGCCAAAAACCCAGACCAGACAACTCCCTGGTTGCGATGGGTCCCTGGTAGGATATATGGTTACAGACAGGGTCGCATTGGGGCCACTTTTCAGCCTGGGAATTTCAGGCCCAAGACCGGCCAACTTTTTCCATGGTAGTGGAAATTGGATAAATGAAGCAACAGTTCAACTCTTACTATCTTGTAGGTTTTTTATTAATACCATGTCTTTCATTCCACTATTCCACAAAGATAGGTTGATAAATGAACAAAAGCATGAATAAATAAATAAATAAAGCATTTTAAATGTATCCCACTCTTCAACAAAGAGGCATATTGAACTAATGTTTACAGTTCAACTCACAGTACAGTATGTAGTTACATTGCGAATAGCATCTACAGCATCAGTAACTGGCAAAGCAGTGTACTGGTTTCAGCCACTTTAAACTGTGCCAAACATAGACATGAAGCTTCTCTCACATGCAACCTGTGTGATGGACAAAGTCAACAGAAACTTATAATGCTAACCCAATGACATGATAAGCATCTGTGAGGATGTTGTATTGTTATCAATATTTGCATAATATTTGCAAAGTCTGTTGATCGCCATATAGTGGGTGATTAATTTAATATTTTGCTTGCGAGTAGGTTGACAACGCTACAACAATATTAACCAACGCTACAATGCTAGCCGAATTGTTACATGCTAATATTAACCAACGCTACAATGCTAGCCGAATTGTTACTTTGCTAATCTTTAGGCCTTTTTCTCTCTTTACCATTTGCCACTTGCGTTTGTCCTCTAAATCGGTAAGCTTAGCACATTTGGCAGCATCCTGCTCCAATGCATTTATTTTTTTCAACCTGGCTTTTACAGCCCCTCCTGGCCTCTTCCTTCAATCCATCCTCCCTGACGCGTATCATTTTTGGTAGGGCCGGCCCAGATGTTGGTAGCCTATCTGGGAAAACTTTTTGGAAAAGGCAATGGACCCAACCAACTCTATTTGGGAGAGGAGAATTCTTCACATGGTACAACCCATGCGAGAAAGATGGACTAACGTGACAAATGTAAAAAAAAAAAAAACTAGACTGGCCCAGAAGTGAAGCGGCCCACTGGGAACTCTCCTGATTCTTCTGATTACCCACCTCGGGCCTGGTTACAGGAGAAGTGGTAAATAATATTCATAACTTTATATTCCTGTTTCCATAATCACTTGAATCAGAGGATCGGTGGTTAGAGCCCTGGTGCCGCTAAACTACATGTACAAGACCGATGTTTTGGGTCGCCTCTAAGCGCGCCGCGTCCTCTCGGGGGATCCTTTCTGGTCAGTTTGCATGAATTGCGTAATTTGTGCTTGACACCATGGGGAGGGGGCGTGGCTTATCACCCTGAAAACAGTGATGTGAAGCCACAAACAATTAGGCGACTTTTCGTGTCGCCTAATTGTTTGGGTGGTATGGCTTGCTAGCTCAACATTAGCCAAGGCACATTGCTTTTCTCAGGATACACCGCTGCAGCTTAGTCGTTTATTTATTGTTTGAAGATAACATTGGGTCATTTTAGGAATTCTTGAATGAAGGCTTCAAGAAAAATGCACTTCGTATTTGGAAGGATCCTTTTGCATCTCACGATAGCCCTGTTTTCACCTCCTCTCACACATACCTGACGGTATGAAGTCAATGATTCTGAAAAAGTTTGAGCAGTCAAAGAAAGGTGAAATATGCTCATTATTGGGCTTATGTGTGTTTATGAGTTCGAGTCTTGATTTGAGGAGCAGCGACACACGCTTACCTAGGACAGACATTTAAAAACTGTCTCGGAAGATAAACTATATTTCAATCCGGAGAGACTTGTGAAATTTGAAACACATGAAACACGCTTTATTACAATAGGCATGAATATTCATATTGCATATTTTCTGAACCGTGTGCAGTTATCACACAGTTGAAAAAAAGAGGTAAATATAATTGAACATACCCCTAATCTGCATTTGTTTGTTCCTTTTTATACTGTTTTTGTTGGGAAAATCTTCCATTTGTCAGCGACCATCACAACCATCCCAACCTAAATTAAAAAGATCGCAGATAATCGCATCAGCTGCTTTCATTGTGCACGCATCTCGTATCAGCAAGCATGTACGGCTACTAACATGCAAGAAGACAACGGCATAGTCAATCATCAGGAGCCCCTAATTAACAAGAATGCCCCTTTCTGGCAATTACATCGGCGGCTCCCTGCATGACAATCATCCAGATTTCATGGCTCTCTGCAGACAGCTCTGTCCATTGAGAGGAAGCAGATCAGCAACGAGCATGTGATATGTTTTTATCTTTTAGCTGTTTCATATTACGGAAAAGAAAATTGCCCAGAAATATGACTAGTGCTTCATTACTTTTGGGCCAATTAATTTAACGAAACTTGACGCCTTTTTGATAGAGCAAGTAAGAAATAGGAATAATTAACATTGTAGGATAAGCATACAGGTACGGTGTAAGTTTGAATTGAAAGTTACTATTATTTTGTTCATGAATAATAACTTTTCAGTCAGGCTGTTTTTAAAACATACAGAATGATTGGAAACATAGCTTGGTAACAGCTTGCCCTGGGCGTGTCCTGAGCATTCAGGAAGTAGGCCACTAGCCTCAATGTTCCTTCATGTGGGAGAGACAGACCAGCCTAGATTCTTTGCCTCTTTATTCAGCCATGTTAGGTACTAGCGTTCCATCAATCAATCATCAGAGCTCATCCTCTTATTTTCGGCTTTCCAGGGAGTTCGGCGTGGTTCTGGTTGATTTAACATGTCTTTAATGTGCCTGATGTGGTCATGAATTGGGAATGAAAGGGCGAAGGCAGAGTTGGTCTGTTGACCAGCATCAAGCTGACATGAAAAGCGATGCACACAGAGAAGGCATATGTTACCCAGTGTGGCTTCTGAGCCGTCGCCACAGGACGCTTATGCCCATTCAGGTGTTCATTCATACATTACGTTATATCCGAGCGAGGTCACAGCGCTGCTATCTGAAAGAGGGCTCCAGCTAAAGACAAACTTTTCATTTGACCATAATATGTAGTTTGTTTCATTTCTTAATCCTGTACTACACATCACATCATGCATTGAAAACGTTGCTTCACTAAGAGGAATATTGAGCTAAATATGGAAAGGTATTGACAGAATGATACATCAATAGATAATGCATCAGGATAATTTAGGTTTTTAGCTGGCCGAAGTGAGGCTAATTTGAAATACTTCATGTCTCAACTATCAAATACATAACATAATTAAAAGGGCAGGGAGAAGGGAAAAAAAGGTATTACGTTTTTATTCATCTATTTGGACTTTTACTTTAACCTCTCATTGTCCCAACAGATATTTAAAAAAATATATTTGAGACCTTTAGAAAGGAAAAACAATGCTAATAACATGGAACATGACAAGCAGATAGAAAGGGTCACAGGCCACAAAAGGAGACCAAGGTGTTAAGGTTCAAAATGCTAATTGCCTATTATTTCTAAATCTAAAATCCTAATCAGAAATGTAATTATTATTATTAGGTACATGTAGGTAAGTAAAAGTAGTACAAGTACCATACATTTGGCCGACAGGTATAGTTTTATTTAAAACTCAAAAGTGCCAATAATATTATTTTGTTATAACTGTTTTGTTATAAATCTGCTAGTTGAAGCAATTACCGCTCAGATGGTGCCAATTTAAACAGCAGCGATGTGTGTCTTCAGTGCTTGGTGGTAGGGAGCGAGCCACCAGGATATCATCACAGCAGGACTTGATGGATCTGGAACTAAATTAATCTCCAATTAAAATCCAATCCTGAATACACTATCAAAGACAGAAAGAAAAAGAAAGTGTCTGCTTTTTAGCGAGGTGCCTGCACTCTATTCTCAGTTAATCATTTCTCTGCAGCTCCCTCCTCTCTCACCTCACAGCTCTCCCTTCTCTTGTGTTTTCCACTTTTATCCTTTCATCTCTCTCTTTCTCTCTCTCTTCATGCCATCTAACTTCATCCCTGACACCTCAGCAGGCGATGTGAAGGGTAGCGTCCGGATCCCAGGCAGGTTTCCCCTAGCAACAGACGAGCGGCCCCTCTACTGCCAGTGTGTTTCGGGTCGATCCAACTGGCTTTGGCCCTAGCGTTGTCCCCTTTCTTCTGTCTCATTATCTCCTGTTATTAGGGAACTAGCACCCCTCCCCTCTTTACTTCACTCAGCCGAACACAAGCTGACGCTGAAAGGAGATCAGATGACTGTCTGCTGTAGAAGCCAGCCATAAGCTAATTAGCATTAGCATTCCCTGTTTTCAGGTGTGCTTCATGCGATTAGTGTTACATGTGTGTGTGTTTACATTCAGCAGCCTTTCTGTTGGTGCATGTAACTGCGGGACCAGAATGGCTTGTGTACATGAGGAGATGGATCATCAGCCAATCAGCCGCGGTCCAAGCTTTGTGCAACGCTCAAAGACGAGAGAGCCACTGTGTCCATCGCATTTCATTAGAAACAGTCGGACTCTTCCCTCCATAATATCCATTCACCCATTTCCTTAATTGGGATTAGTGCAGCTGTCTGAACTGGCTACGGTTGAATGTTTTTTCCTTTTTTCTCCCCGTGCGGTTTAACTTTGCATATTAGCCCAGACATGGTAATGACAGCATGGCAATTACAGAGGGCAGCTCTTCAAACAGGCTCAAATCTTTTGTGTGCCTATTCAAATACTTTCACCCCGTGACTCTCTACCGTCGTCTGTGCAGAATTTGTGCTGTGTCTCCATGGCGTCGCTCATCGGTTTGTGCTCAAAGCGAGCGCCTCTGGTTGCCTTCGATGCAGCTTTAGTCTTTATTTTTCACCACCAAGCAACCGCAGCAGTGCATGGGACTGTGACTGAAGGTATTCTCTTTGGGTAAACACACTGAAAGGTCAAAGACAACGTTGGTTTGTGATTGAATTGTGTGTGTGTGTGTGTGTGTGTGTGTGTGTGTGTGTGTGTGTGTGTGTGTGTGTTTGCAGTGCACCGGTGCTCTATGGCTTTCATTTATTTTGACAAAAAGACTAGTTTAGTGTACGCTATGTGCAAATACAGAAATTCAAAATGAATGAGGGGACAGGTGAATGTTGGATGAGGTGTGTCCCTGCTTGATTTATTGCGCGCTGGTTTCATTCTGGGGCTACCAAATAGAAAGTGCTGAAATATAGTTGCACATGAAATTAAATATCTGCCAAACGGATTCTAATTATATCACCAAGCTGTTTCCATTCAATTAGCCTTGTCCCTAAACTTCCACAGCATATTATTCCATCTAGCACAAATCCCATTCATTGGTTACTTTTTTTCTTCCTGCATCACCCCCTTGGCGCTTTGGCACCATTTGGCCCATCACAGTGTAGTTCGAGGTCACACAAATGAATACTGGTGCTACAGTAGGTAAATGAAATGAAATCAAAACGTTAACTGAGTAAATTCAATCAAACTAAAGAGTCACACCCAACACCTTAACAGCTGTTGCAAAACATTAAGCCAAGCAGGGCATGAATAAAGCCACGACTGTGTGAGAGAGTGTGTGAGTGTGTGTGTGTGTGTGTCATGAGCCCTCCGTTGCCATGGTGCAAAAGAAGTACATATAGCAGCAGGTCAGATTTGTTTTTTCTCTCTTTCATCAGTGCTATTTGTGTCAATATCACTAAGGTAGAAAACCAAAAATAGAATCAAAAAAACAATTTCTCAGAGGATTTAGTATTAGGATAACTTTTAGTAAGGATAGGTTAGCAATAGAAATGTATACGTGGAGAAGAAAACGTATTAGTCTTAAGTGGCCGGTGTCTGTTTACTATACTGTTCTACAGCCAAACAGTGTGAATGATTGACACAGGACAATGTGCTCAACAAGGCCAAGTCAGAGGTCAGAGTTCATTTTCCTGATGAACCAATGGAGCAGCTTTATTGGTCCATAATTCAGGAAATGAAGTGCAGATTTGCTGGTACTGGATGCAGCAATCAAAGGTTATTTCAGGGACAATGCTCTACTGAGAAATTGCAGCCGAGGAAGACGCGCAGTAAAGATAGTAGTGACGATAGAATCAGTGCTGTGTCAGTACACTGAGTTCCAAAAGCCTGAAAGTGATAGTGTGCAGCTGGAGAGGACTCTGCGGTAACATTGATAAATGTTTTCACCGGGCCGTCCGCCATTAGTGTCAGAGCAAGTTACAGGCACACGAGGGGACAAACAGGAAATAGAGAAAGAGCGGTTGTAAATAATTGATAAGGCTGAACCTGTGCGATTCATATTCTGCGGCAGAGGATCAAGGAGCGAGGCTCGAGTTTGACATTGAGCCCGAGCAGGAGTCAAACACGCTTCCTTCCCCTGCAATGCTTGTGTCTGTATTAAAATGCTAACGTTAGCTCAAGCGCGTAAATCCCGGGGGGCACAGGGGGATCAGGACCCTGCAAAGCAGTCTGGAAACCATGGAGCAAATTTGCCCCTGAGATAGCAGGACGATGACGTTGAATATGCGCTGGCAGGATCTTGTTGTTTGCCCTGACTCCTGTGTGACTGTCACACGCTAACCTCTCGGATAAACTCAGTGTTTTTTTGATAAAAACATGTCTGTAGAGTGACAATATATACCAGGGGTCCCGGAACTATGGCCCGCCGGCAACTTCCGCGGACCTTATGCGCCCGTATCCGCGGAGGTGCGGTGAGCCGACCCCCCGGTCAGCCCGGCCCCCGACAGAGGAGGACAGAGGTTATGCGGTTTTGGGGACCACTGATATATACCTTCTACTCCCATGTTTGCCTTGCACAAACGGCAAGTCTAGTCACTGAACGACATCTTGTACACATAACTCTCTGACCGATCGCCTTCTTCCCAGTAAAACTGGGACACGCGCATTTGACAGACATTCGTAGCGCCCAATAAACGGCTCTGGGCATTCGTAAACCACGCCTCCAATACGAGGAAATGAACATGTGTTTTCCAGACCCCGTCTCAGTTGAGATCAGGGTATGACGTTAGCCAGGCTAAGCATAATGATGTATACTTAGAATATCTGTGTAAAAAGTAAAACAATACAAACCCCCAAAAATGCTTTTTAAGTTTAGAAACAATTTGAGTCCCCCCTTCCTTGCCTCATAGAGGTTTGGTCCACTGCCGGATCGCTAATGCTAACTAGCTGATTATGCGCGCGGGCATACGGACGCCGACCGCTAGCGCTAGCAGCACCTCCCCCACCCTCCGTCAGCTCGCACGCCGACCGCTGTTTATTGTCTAATGGACTTACTCTACCCACAGTAGCAGGAAGTAGAGCGAGGTGGCAGCCATTTTGTTCCTGTCTATTCGATGGAGTCCCTCCTGGCTCTCTCAGGCGTGAAATACAGCCTGTGTTAGACTTCTAGCTTCCTTTAGGTGTGATCAATATTTCAGAGGCACCAGTCCTCTGCGCCTGGGATCCTCCCACATGGCCTCTCACAAAAATTATGAATGTCTCAATGAACGTTTGAGCCAATTAATGATTAATGGAGTTCCACAGTTTCAGAGAAATGTTTATTCGAGGAGTGCATTAAGGCTGTCGTTGGAACGCTTCTAACGTGAGACAGGAAAAAACGTATACGTGCTGTTTTATCTAGTCCTGCTGCAGAGTATATCCTCCCAGAATCAGTGGCTTTTTGTGGCTCTTGTCTGTCAGAAGCACCGCACATGCATCACCGCTCTCAGCAGCTGCGTGTGCATCAACTTGGGCTTTATTCATGACATTAAAATATGCCTTTCTTACCCTCCTTTCTTTTCAATACTTGCAGAACTCTGTTTCATGAAATTATATCCCCTTCTCAGCCAGCCAAAGACCGTAATTCATTCAGTTCACTGTTTACACAAAGCACGTAGTTTTCGTTCATCCGCCCACGTTGAGAGATAAATGTCTCTGTGATGCTGCTTCCACACAAACACGTATTTCTTTATTCAGTGCTCACCACACGGAAAAATGAGTGTCTCTACTTTAGTGAGTTAGTCCACTTTGTTACTCCAGAACTGTGTTGCGGTCTTTCAATAAAAATACTTTGATTGAAAATATTTGATTGAACTCGTCCTTGGAGTTCCTCTGTTTTGTAGATTATAAAGAGTGATGGTGACATCGTTTTTTAGAAGAGACCTTTCTGTTTAAGTTTTTTTTTAAATGTACTTATACTCAAAGCAGTGAGCACCAACAATTTAGGGATACGGCTGGTCTTATTCTTAATTTTCTAAGGCTGGACAAATCCCAGAAACATATATTTTAAGTTTGATGTGGAGAGATATGGTGATATGGGTACAGAATAAGTTCTATTCCTATTGCCTCTATGCGGCTCTTCTGATAGAGAAGCTGGTAGAAATAATCCATTGGCAGTTTCAGTCTCTTTTCATGAGATTGGTTGCCAATATGAAAGAAATCATACAACATTAAGAGAGTAAAAGCAATGTTATGGACAGATTTCACCTGAACGAATACACCGAAAGCATCCGTGTAGAGGGACGCTTAAAGACGGTTAAGTCATTAAACAAAATCCTTGTGTTTCTTTTTTATATCTTTTTCATATATTTGCTTTGTATGATTCATCCATTTAATTTGTTGTAGAAAGAGACCTTTTCTGTAATATGGGCTTTCAAATCCACACGATTACACAATCGTGAGCAATTACACAATTTCTAGAGAAATATGGCTGCCTTTGTTGAGCGTGTTAAGTCCGTCAGTACATGAAGTAATAACTAAATGCCAGCACGCACACATTGCTCCTCTGAGTCTGCCTCTAACATCCTTCCCTTTTAGCAAGTTCTGACTGCGCAGCCTGATGCGCTAACCAACAGACGGCTGCAAATCACTGCGCCGTCTTTGAGTTATCTCTGCCAATTACTGCCGATGAATGGCTTTGGCAGGGCGAAGGCCAGGCGCATCAATCCACCGCGTCTCCCGTTGTCCCAGCTTCATTCTCTATTGATTCTACCTCCACTGCCTTTATAATACACTTTTAATGACCCCCGACCACAAAAGGGAACTTGAGCGCTGATGTCAGATGAAAGGCTGGATATGTAACCCAAAACTGCCGCCCTGGGACATGTTCACATTCTAGATATTAGATCTTTGTCCCTCCCTTCTTTAGACTTCATATGGATCTACTTGAGTCATCTTGCTACAGCTATTTTCCCCCCAGGCCGGATTTCAATCAAGATTGAAATGCAACACCATTTCTTCTCATAGGAGATCTATCTCCATTTCCTGCTCAGTCTCCTTACCTCTTTTATCAGCTTTATTTCTCCCCAGCAGAGCTGAATGGGCTAATTCTGTGGCTTTGTAGAATGACCCCGCCGCAGGCTGGAGATGGGCACGGCTGGTCCCCTGCACAGCGGCTGTCGGCCAGGGTGGTCTGCAGAATCGCCGCCCGTTGCTCCGTGTGATTCTCTCTCCTTTCACGTTGCCTTGGTTGCTGGAGGCATTGATCGGCCGAAAATTGGATTGTGGTGGGCCTGATGTCAGTGTGTGGCGTGTCGCGTGGGACCGCCCGAGCTCCCGGTGCTGAGCCGGGGCCAGCTGGCAGCAGAGGAGGATGGGAGGCTCGTGTAACACTTACTGTACACTTAAATGATACACAAAGTGCCAGCATAATCTCATTGCTATAGCAGCACATAATCTCATTGCTATGGCGGCAAAACAGTTGGCATTGGTGTTTGCCGTTAAAGCGTGCCAGTAAATTACCACCTTCCCCACTCTAATGACGCCATCATTTAACTTTGAGCAACTGATGGGAAGGTTAAACGTTGCTCTATATTTTTTACTGTACGATGCTCCTGAAGGGCAAGGTTACGACAACGACATTGTGTGTACAGAACGTGTGTGTGTGTCTTTTGGTGGCCGCCTGCGCTCAAGTGCGTGGGAGTTTGAAAGTGATTCTCTGCATCATTTGTTTACGCCTCATCTTTTGCACTGAAAGAACAATAGCTGTTTCCCCCCTTTGCTCAGGAGACAATGAAGTGCCTTCCCGCCTTGCGAGCGACGGGCCAATAAAAAGCATAATTGGATCTGTCAATCAAACATTGCTGCAGCGCAGGGCTGGGCTGGGCCGGGCGGGCGGGCGGGCGGGCGGCGTGATGGCGAAGGCGGGAGGGTGGCCGGACCACAGGAGCAGCGCAGAAGAAGAAGGAAAGGAAGAGGGAGAGCGGTGCCACTGCAAAGCAAAGCTCGGCACACTGGCCGCAGGCACTCAGCAGTAGAGGCGCACAATTGTTGTGTTTGCCTGTTTGTTCGCTGCAGGGCCAGCAGGGCGACGACCTGTCTTTGTTTGGAGGTATTAGCGGGTCGCTAAGGTGTGCTTTGATGCGGCTACGCAGGAGAGCCGGGCCTGCCACAGCCTCTGAAGGTCACCTCTGTCTGTCTGTGCTGTGTATGAGCTTTTCTACCACGAAAGGTCCCGTCATTAGTCCGGAGAGCCACGGTGCTTCAGTAGCATTCTTCGCCGTACAGCACACACACACACACACTGACCATCAGTGTGTCTCATTAAATCATCTGCATATTCTGGTGGGCGCTTACCTTAAGCTGGGCGATGTCGTAAAAGCGTGCGCGCACACATTCGTTCGTCTGCTGCTTTGATGACAGCTACTTAAATTAAGAGGCCATTTGCAACTTCTGTCAGAGACGTTAAGTGCGCATTTAGATATTCTGCTCGCCCGGCTCCCACTCCGAGCCCTACCAAGGCTTTTAGGAGATGGCTTTCTCGTGTCTTTGCCAACGCTCTTTGCCCGTTAGTCGAGCTGGAGATGTTGGAGCTGCTCCGTCGTTCCTTGCATCACGATTTGAAGCACTGTATTTTCTTTTACTAATAGAGAAAAAGGGGGTTTTGAATGCACAAGTGAGGCGTTGAATATTTTGCAGGTGCTCAGACCGCCTTGGCAGTTTGAGATACTACAGCACACACAGTCAGTGCGCACAGTCGTTTTTATTAAATACTTCTTTCTTTAAGAAGTGTAAGAAGGATTGCCTTTCTTCTGGATGCACTGTACTTATTATTATGACAAGAATCGCCCCTCCCCCTCCTTCTCCTTCTAGGAAACAAACACCGGGTCTGATTTAAATTAATAAAAAGAGAACCGTCTGCTGTCTTCAAAGGTATTCTAGGCGATCCAATGAGTACAAAAAAGATAACTTGATTTAAGACTTGATATCCGCCCTTGTTGGTGTCCTATGTATTTATTTTTCAACTTGCAAGGAAACCAAATCCGTGTAAAAAGCTTGCCCTTATGAAGTGCTCTACGGCATTAAAAGCCTGTAACATCAGACAGAGATGGGCAGGTTTAAGTGTCATGTCATTTAAATTATAATGTCCGCATTGCCGCCGTTAGACATGAAGGGCCAGTCTGAGCGGATCGCTTATCAGCGTGCCCTCAGTCTGCTTCATTTTGCTCTGGTTCTGAGAAACGGCCCCTCTGCTCAGGCCTTCCAAAGTAGGTCATTACACTGAGAGATTCCCTATGGGGGGTTTAACGAATGACACAGAACACACCAGCCGTTCCCCTTCGCCACCCGCTGAAGCCCTGCCCGCGCTCTAAATCCTTTTGCATGTCACGCATTTATGCCCCAGAATACGCAAGCAGTAAAACACAGTGGCAGCTCATGAAAATGGGGTCGAATGGAGAGGAATCGGGAGATGATGGGGTGGGCGATATATGGACACGGTAAACCTGCTTTTGCATTATTAGCTAAACAAAACATATGGTATTCACAGTTTGCAAGGACTGCAGCAGAAACAAGAGTGCTGCCAGTTCTGCAGTGACAGGCTGCTGGGAGCATTACTCATCATTACAATCTCTGCTGGCAGCCTGTTTTCATCAGATTACAGGGGTGTAATGAAGCGTAGCGACGGCGTCCTCAGGTCCTCCTGAGTAGTTCGCCATTAGCACCAGTCGAGAGTATTCATCCAAGTAGCTTTATTGGACTTTTTACAGTTTATTGTGTAATAACTGCACAACAATAGGTGGAATGTCGGCAAATGTTCCCGTAACTCGACAGATGCCAGTTATTGAGGAGTAGATTGCTGTGTGTTTAATTCCAAATGCCCGTAATTCAGTACTGGCAGTAATAAGATATTATGACTCATTCAGTCCTGGAGTCACACCACTAACGTCCTCTGCTTGTCTTTTCTCTTGTGTCTTATCCAGGAACAAGGCAAAGTGAGTGTAACATTCAACATTGGGACAGTGGACATCAGTGTGAAGGAAACAACCACGGCGATAAACGATGGCAAATACCACTTGGTCCGATTCACCAGGAACGGGGGTAACGCCACCTTGCAGGTGGACAACTGGCCAGTCAATGAACACTTCCCCACAGGTACTGCCCGTCTTACTCCCCTCTCTGCCGGTTTCTGCTAAAGTTATGTTTAAAATCATCGTTACAAACCACTGGCCACCATCTATTTGAGCATAAGGCACCACTAAGAGTGAACACAAGGATCCACTCTCTCATCTCAGGAGACCGATGGGCACACGGTAGCGTTCAATGGCTGTAAGCTGTGCCTCAAAACACTTTCTCCACCGTGGTGCCCTCACGCCTGCCTCCACTGGAGAGTAGTGGCCTGTTTATTTCAGGGGAGGGATTGAAAGGCATTTGGTTTGTGGGCGAGCAAAAGAGGGGATGGAGGCGGACACCAAGGGTGGCCAGTTGGCCAGATGTAGCTGCCGCCCGCCTTTATCTCTCCTTCCCAGGTCATCTGCAGCAACACAGCAGTAGAATACAAATGGGGTCATCAGACATGTGGAGGCTCCCTTCATTCCACACAGAGAGGTGCCGTTCAGCTACAAAGATGAGAGACTGTGGGACTGTGAAAAAAAGAAATCTCCTACTCTACTTAACAGTCCATTAAATATAATTGCCAACCAGCTTAAGAGAGCTCCTATTTGTTTCCTTTTTACTGAGCAGACGCACGGGGAAGCTACCTGGGCACAAAGCGGCTTTTGAGTCAAGGAGAAGGTGCGTTGATCGAAGACGAGATGCGACTTCATTGATCTCTGAGGTGAAATCGTGTCCTGGCAGTGAGACGCAACTGGATGTTGCAACAGATGTTGAATTATTTTGAGCTTTTAATGGCGTCATATAACCAGATGTGGAGCTAATTTGTCAACCGTGCATGTTTTATTTTTTTTAAACTTTGAAGGCAAACTGTGCAAAAGCACTGATGCTACCCAGTGGTGAGGAGCAAACAAATGTCTCAGCAGCCCTACGGCATGCTCCTAGTTGCCTGCCATCAGCGGGGACGGGGCAGCCTCCTCTCCTGGCCTGACCTGGCACGCCGTTTTGCTTTGGTTCAATGCCAGCGCAGGTGATGCTAATCTCTTCTGTCTCTGGCCTTCTTTTGCCGTTGGCTGTCTTTCGGTCTCTCTTTTTTTGACCAGATAAAGTTAGACGGGTTTCATAACTGCATTTCAGCCACACTGATACTAGAAAATACTGAGAAACTCTGTAACATGTGGAACGCGACATCAAAATGGCCGAACAAAGCTGGTGTTTATAATCCTGATGGATATCAGCCCTCTATCGCTCAACAACTGTCATTATACTCCTACCACCTTTAAATGGTGTCGTAGTAGTAGTTTAGTTTAGTGGTAGTCTCAAACTTCAATGCGTGTCAACACATGGATATGTGTGATCCAAAGCCAGCGCTTATGCTACATATCCCATGGGTTTTTGTTTCAGTTCAAGTGAAGCACAACAGAAAGAGCTCTGACTTCTTAGCGTCGGATTTCTTTCGGAAATTCCTCCATTGAGGTTCGCTCCCTTTTCTGTCCTCCCGCCACTGTCTTGGAACGGAGTTGAGGTCGGGAGATCGAATGCGTGGTAATTCCTTTTTCTCTTCTGCACAGGTAATTTGCAGGACTCTCAGTGATAGCAATTCAACGATGATTGATTTTTTTTCTCCCGGCCTCCCTGCCTTGTAGAGGCGTTGTCATCTCATGAGTAATTACATGTTAGGGGGCAGACTCATCGACTGATTTCTCGCACTCTTAATGCTTAACTCGAAGGCAGCAGGCGCTGCAAGGCTCTCGGGTCGTTCAATAAACAGTTACCAGATCTGGGCATGCTCTCTCTGCGTGGTGGGAACAGATGTGTTGGTGGATTGCTTTTCATTCAAAGCTGCTTGCAAAATACCCCAGGGCTTTAGAACTGGACATCTAAACAACGTTGAACCCCCAATGTTTCAATTGGTTTAAATGTTAGCCCGACCCTTAGACAGCATGCTTGTAACTTATAATAAAGTAAACACCTTCTTTTCATCTTGGGAACGCTCACTTCATCAAAGTTTGAGACTGAGTTTTTTCTGTCATATCTTTCATTTCACTCACTAATGTACTTACTGGCTTCTGGCAGTATCTTGTATCGCTAAAGATACTGACTACACGAGCATTCAGACGATAATATAGATTTTAAGCAAATCTCCAAGTTGAATTATTTACAAAGGAAAGAAAAGTATGTGTGCTCCCTTTCAAACGAAATGATGTGTTTTAAATAGTTTCCAATTTCACCACTGGCATGGCACAAAAAGAACACCATAATAATAGTAATGAAAGAGACAACATTACTGCGTGGTCACTTAAGACCAATTTAGCATCTCAGGAGCAAGTTTGATCCTGTAAAATACCACTTCCTTTCACGTGCATATATGTATGTAAGAGTGAAAATATATGTATGTGAAAGAAGAATGTATGTATGTGAAAGTACCAGAATGAATAATGTCTTAAGCTAAAACCACAAAGGAACCAAACTCTTCTTTTCCCAGTCCCATTCTCCTCTTCAACAATAGAAGCGTCCTGCTCACATACGGCATCATCTCATCGGCCCATGCAGAGTGTTTGTGTGTGGCCGTTGAGTGTGTTTTTTTTTTTCTCTAATTAGAAGCATGTTTGAATCTTTGAACCAGCAGACCGAGCCAGGCAGAAGTTATGAATCACACTTTGGCTAAGCCGTTGTCTCGAATGGATGACCATTGGCCTAACTACTCAAACACACAAAGAGCGTCCATCCTTGCTCTGATGCTCACAACGTTACCACTCCTGTAACCTGAAACAGACATAGAAAGTAGCCCTGTTAAAAGATATCTGCCAATCTTTGTTTTTGCAATTCAAACAAAACTATTCCTCAGCAATGAGACGAATCCCCAAACACAATGAGCCCCATCTGAGACACCATCTCTGTTGCTGTTCTGGTCTGAGTCTTTCAGCACCGTGGGACAAATGATGAGTTTTCTCCCCGCTTTGACCGATGTCTGAGAGAGAATGGAGGAGGGGGGGGGGGGGGGCAGAGGAAGGGCTGAAGCCAAGGACGGAATGCAGAGACAGTTAATGAAGTAGATCAGTGGTCCCCGCATTCTTTTTTCCACAATACCAGTTTCATGTTAGACAATATTTCGCAGACCTGGTCTTGAAGTTGTGGCCGATAAACACAACAGACTTGGGGGCTTTGAAGGTGGTGGAAGGGGGGGGGTTGTAGTCGGGTTTTTTTCTTTGCTGTCGGTGGATAGACGTACAGATAGGAAGGGAGAAGGGATTAAAAAACGGATGAATGAAAGCACAATTGAGGCAGTAGCTGAGGAGGTCTGATTGAGCCGAAGAAGAGCGGAGACTGGGAGTAGCAGCAAACGGATAAAGGAGTTGGGGGGGGGGGTAGCTGGATGGATAGTAGGCTCAGGAGAAAGATAGAACAGACAGATAGCTGGCTGGACGTCTTACAAGCCACAGATACAGATGATGCGTGGATTGGAGGGGCGGTGCATCACGCTCGTGACCGGAATGACGCCTTCTGGAAGGGGCCGCGGCGCATCAAATGTACTCATCATCCCCAAACGGAGAGGACGCCAGGAGCCTGTCACAGTTTTCATGCAGTCCCAGCACTGGCCCTGTGATGGAGCACCAGTGAGATTAGTCTGGCAAGCAAGCTGAATAGAAGGAAGCGAGCGAGCAGCAGATGACTGTCGCCGCGCCAGCGTTTGTGGTGACTGAATCGCTGCCACCCAACAGGAAACGTTTAGACTTGGTTTTGGCTGGGACAAAACAAATGGGGAGCGGCGCAGACTCTTTATACACACAGAGCAACAAATTATGAGAGATTGTAGGTTTAGATGGTTTGCATTTTGCCACTGAGCTGTGCAACACATTTTAAAATGTATGTATGACATGTTATGAAATACTGTATGCTACAGAAGAAATAGGAGAATATCCAGGGAATTTTGTTGTACAGGATGAAATAACTATTTACAGTTTCATGGCCATTTAATGTTTATTATCTCTAAATAAACAGGGGGAAAAAACAAAATGATTTCTTAATGGTAATACGTTCACATTTTACTTGGCTTCAGGACTGAGGTGTATGCATTAACATTTTAGGGCCTGAAAAAAAGCTTTACAAAACATTATTACGTAATTATTATGTATAGTGGAACTGTAAGATCTCGAAATGGGCTCTCTGGCAGTAAGGCTCCTGCATTGCAAAATGGTCATTGAGGCCACTCTGCTTGGAAAAATTATTAATATACCAATAATTATTATTTCTTTAAAAATAAACCTTAGTGCTTTTTTGGTAAGGTCATCCATTCTGGGCTCACTTTTAGAAATGTAATATCAAATTCACAAACTGGAGACATTTTTCCCATTAGTTGGACAATTATCTTGTGGTGTTTTCATTACGGGGGGGGGGGCTGTCACCTCATTAATCACCCGAAGCGATGTAAGAGTGATACCTGAGGGCGCGCCATGTGCATGGCAAGGCTACCCTACACCCCGCTCTCTCCGTCCCACATCCCTCTGATCCTTTCTGCTCCCCACCATCACCTCTCCCTCTGTTCTCTGGTTCCACATGCAACCATCACACACCTGCCCGCTCTGCATGGTAGGAATGGGGAGGGAGCCCTGCGAGTGGCGGATCCAGCTCCTTTGCAGCCATATCCACTCTGTGTAACAAGCACTTGGCTGTTTTATACAGAAAGATAGAATGGAAAGAAGGACAGAAACATGTCATTTAGCTGACACTTTTTTCCAAAGCGACTTACATTACATTTTTAACCCATGGTTTACATTTTTACCTGGACAGCAATTAGGGGTTAGGTGTCTTGCTCAGGGACACTTTGACATGGCACATGGGGCAGCCGGGATTTGAACCACCAACTTTGCAGTTCCCAGTGCACCACACTACTCCTGACATGCCTGAAAGAATGGTTTAATGTACTAAATAAATATGGGTATGAATACATCAGTAGGTCGGAAAACAATCCTGTTGGTAGCAAATGACGACCTTAAGACGGAACATGAAGATGCCCTAAAGAATATAGAGGGATAAGGAAGAACATGATGTCGTAGCCGTAGATCCCCATGAGTGTGTGCTTGTGTCGGATGTTGTCAATAGATAAATCAGTTGAGAGAATTCTAGCAGCGAGACAAGACACTAGAAGGCCTTTTCTCAAAATTCGAAAGCTTTACCCTTCCACTTGTGTTATAAACGATGTCGTAATGCTGCCTTTCTCCTCCAAGTGCCTCCAGACATGGCTACTGAGCGCCATTGGGGTGCCTTTGATGGCGCTACACAGGATCCTCCGTCTTTTGTAATATCTCAAAATTGTCAGTGTCTGCAGAGTAGTGGCGCGCTTCAGAGGAAATGGCTTTTTGACTTTCACAAGAAATATTGCATTCACAATAGAAAATCGTATCCTACCAGAAATCAAACTAAGAATGAATACGTGCCTACCAGCAACATGTTTACACGGTCTCAGAACAGATGAAAGAAGCAGCTGGCTTATTCTTCTTTTTACCCAAAAGCCTCCCACCATGTCAGTAATGGTCTCATTTGTGCGCTTCGTCCTTCCCAAGTCTTCCCAATACATGTGCAGTACTTTAAATTACCACACTTCTTCTCTTCCAAATATAAAGCAAACGTTCTCTTGGATGGTGTCCAGTGGGAAAATTAGTTACCCCCAATTTGCCTAAAAAAAAATTGGTTAAAGGATGTCTACCTTTTGAACCACTTCTGACCCCCTTTCCATCCTAATCATGTGATATGATGAACGTATTATTTGTTATGTGGACTGTGATGCATTTCTGTGTTCGTACTTCCTTTCTTGCAGGCGATTTTTCAGTTTGTCTTTTCCATAGATGCAATAGATAATGTGTTGTGCTTTTAATCCAAAGATGTTTAGTTAAATATTGGTGTGGAGTATGCTACATATATTCTAAATGCATTTTAAACATTTAAACTAAAGCTACTTGAAAAAAATATGATCATAAAGCTGTTATAAATATTTCTAAACAAAGATAAAACTCATTCTAAACCAATGTATAAATGTGTGATGTCTGTTGCTGTTGCCAACTGTTTCAAGCTGTTTGTTAAACTCTCAAACTTTAAAGGCAACAGCGACATTGAGCGCTATCAAATGGCAAATAAGAAAATCCCGTTCAAATATACCCGGCCAGTAGAAGATTGGCTTCAGGAGAAAGGTAAATCTTCATCAAACTTCCAGAATGTTTCTTGTCATTTCATCGGCTTGTTCCCTTTGAGAATGAATAGGCAACCCTTAAACCCTTAAAACAACCAGTGAAACCGAGCGTTCGTACTTACTTTCTGTTCTTTCCATCTTTTTATTTGGATTGATTTCCCCTTTTTTGTCATTGTCATTTTTTAACATTTTGTTCAATCGTGGTATCCAGTTAAAGGGACTGGGGAGTGCTTCTATAAACAGTGTAACAAGAAGATGTTAAGACTAAAGACCCAATGAGGGGACGGTGTTCTCTATGCTGCAACAGTAGGCCGTCTGTTTGGAGTGGAAACTGAACTCGGCCCAAATCCTCTGCAATGTTTGAGAACAAACTAATCAGTGGGCGTATCCCCTGAAAACTCTCCAAACAGCAGGTGCTTCTCGCTGCTGAGTAATTTACACATCAGCCCTGGTAAAAGCCACACATGTTGGATGACGCAGAGCTAATTGGAGCCTTTTTGACGGCAAAGCGCCACAGCGTTGTGCTTTTCAATCACTCCTTTCCTCAACATAATATCATTATAAACTGCATTTAAAGTTCATTGCACCTAAACATTTTAACGTGATTATAAAGTCCCTTTAACAACCGCTTAAAACAGGCAGGTCTGAAAAGTCCCATTGCTGCTGCATGCATGACTCCACACGTGCTACTTCATTTCCCGTGACATGATCGTCCTCCCCGTCATTCAGTGCCCAATGTACTATGTACTGTAGCTAGCCGGCGGTGCTTTCTGTATGCAAATTACACAAGTTAGTTTTATAATTATGATTCCTGTATTGGATGTGTTCTCATCTCATAATTAATGCATGAGCAGTGTGTTTTGACAATGATATTTAGCCTTCTCCTAATGAAATCGACCATGATACGTAGTGAGTGTGTGTTGCTTATACTTCATCATAATATGCCAAATCCAGTATACATATTTATTTATCATTTTGCCGCATGAGTCCACTGTTTTGTCCAGAGAATATCAAGTGCCTGTAGAAGTTGTTCCAGCTCATTTTTCCAATATTCTATTTCCCACCTGCATGTGTCGGCCCTCCTGTAATAAAGCTGCTGTAGTCGCATAGTGTCTGTTGTATCCAGCAGGCTGGAGGACAGGCCATCCTACTGTAGGTAACAGAGCAGCTCTGCAGTCTTTAAAAATGGACAGCATGGTGGGCTTGTTTATGCCATAGTTACTACCAATTACACTTTTACACATTTTACCTTCATCCACACTCACTTACTCAAGTGGTGAATCACCAGCGCTACCCGACCATCCATCTCTCAGTGTCGCTGTCATTCCTCTTAAAGGACTGTCCACATTAGAACTGTGTTGGCTCTGCTTTTTGCATCACAAACATTATTATATTGTCTCCCCTCCCTCCTGCCGCAGGCCGGCAGCTGACCATCTTCAACACCCAGGCCACTATCTCCATCGGCGGAAACGACCGCAAGCGGCCGTACCAGGGCCAGCTCTCCGGCCTCTACTACAACTGGCCTCAAGGTCCTCAACATGGCCGCCGAGGGCTACGCCAACATCAAGGTGAATGGCAGTGTGCGGCTGGTGGGCGACGTGCCGGTCAGCAGGGGTGCGGCCCGCACCACCACTTCGGTGCCTCCGGAGATGTCCACCACCTTCATCGAGACCACCACCACTCTCTCCACGACAACCACCCGCAAACAGCGCTCCCCGCCCACGATCCAGGTGAGGTGGAGCAATGTCTGTGTGCATGTGAACTGGTGGACTGTGGTTCCAATGTTGAGCTTCGTGGTGAATTATACAGTTATATACAGTGAGTGTCTTTGCAAAGCAGAAGTTTATAGAAAACAATAGGCTACATTTGATCGTCAATATATCTAAATGGGATAGTTCAACACTGTTAGATGAGAAGATTGAGACCAGTTTTATATTTGTACATTTGATGTGAAGCTCCAGCTAGCGGTTAGCTTAGCCTCACAGAGACTGCAAGACAATAGCTGCGTCACGAGCTAAGCTAATAACTGCTGTAGTTTGGTCAGTTGTATCAATCTATCCAACTATTGACAAGAAAACAAACAAGCACATTTTCCAAGAACTAACCCCATAAATCCATTGTTTACCAAGCACAGTTTGCCCCGTGGCGTTCAACTGCAGTTTTCCTCTTGGGGGATGGAGATCTCTAGCCTGGGGGCCAATCCGAACTTAG
This sequence comes from Apeltes quadracus, assembly GCA_021346845.1. Lineage (NCBI taxonomy): Eukaryota > Metazoa > Chordata > Actinopteri > Perciformes > Gasterosteidae > Apeltes > Apeltes quadracus. The sequence goes on along the minus strand of CM037934.1, from coordinate 2,064,607 downwards.
TCCCGCCCACAACGTTCTTTTGGTCGATCGAGGCATTTGTTGATAAGAACGATGTTTTTGGCGTCCTTCCTAAGGGATTCGGCAACTATGTGTCACTTAACATACGTCACACACTCCGTTGCTCTTATTGGTTGCAGGTCTGTCCAATGGAGTGCAGAGGGATTTTTTTTCCTGGTTCGTTTGAAACACGCCCCATAATCGCAGCTCAATGGAGCAGCATCAGACTCACATTCTGACTAGAATTGAGTATGACTACGTCAGGCTAGGAGATCCCCACTGTGGAACACAAGTCTCTGGGTCAAATGTTTAATTTTCTTGGTAATCGGTTTTGAAAATATGACACAAAGCAATGTTCTCCTCCACTTCGTATTGTGTGTTTGTGACTTTTTTTTTCTTTACTGTGTGTGGGTGGAGGGGATCAGTCAAGGTCAGGAGACTGTATTCTCATCCTGTCGAGCATTTCAGTGACGCTGCTCACTGAGGTGTGCCCTGCCACCGGTCCCTTTCTCTACATGTCAGTCTCTTTGCCTGTCTTTGTCTCTCTGTATCCATCATTCACCCCGATCCATTCTAACACAGTCCTTCCTCAATATCTCCCGACAACAAGCCAATGAATGTCACAACCGTGCCAAGAAAGTAATGACGGCAAGCAGTCCTTTGACACCCAGAGGACAAATTGAACCATTTGTTGTTCTTATTAAAGCAATAACTCTCCCTCAGTGGGTGAGACATGGTTGGGGTAGAACTTAGTTGGTGTACAGACAACACATGGGCACCACTGCTATCAGCCTCTTGCCCTCAACTCATGCATTGATGTTAGCCCCTCATGTCAGTGCTGATACATGTATGTCTCATCAGTCCAAGCACGGCTGAGGCCAGAGTGCAGGATGCTGTAAATACTAATAAAAACTCTTTGATTTGGAGGATTTGGACAAAGAAAGTGGGGTTTTGAAGCCAAAGTAAGACAGTCCATATCCGCTCTCTCCACGCGTACTAACGGCAATCTGGGACAATGATTACACACAGGCATCAAGGTACTCCATAAGAAAAAGGATGTTGCTGGGAAAATGGTATTTTGTGTCACAGGCTATAAATATTAAATGAAGTCCATAAGATTATGCGTGCTACGAAAGAGCTTTATTACGATGCATTTTCTTTATCGAGGCGCGATGATTAGGCTACACCTTTTTTGTCGATACCCAGCATGAGGCTGTCAGATGCCAGATGAACCTGCACTTCGGTAATTTAAGAACAAAATTGTATTTTTTTCCACTCCCCAACTTCTGACTTTACTTTTGTGCTCCTGAGGGCAGTGTTCATTCTTCTCCTGCACGCTGCTGTAACAGGGTCTGCTTTGATTCACGCCGCTGTGTCACTGAACTTCATTTGCCGAGGCCTTTTATTTTACAGTTCCCCAGTCGGCTGTCAAATAGCGCTGTTTGAGAGGAAAGGAGACGACCTGTAGCTGTACCCCTCGGGGCAGTGTATGGGAGTTCAGGGAGTTCAGCTATCATTAGTGATGTACTGCAGTGCTGAAAAGGGCTATTGGGATCTGACAAAGAGCTGGATGCCAGTAAGTGCGTGCTGTTTTTCTTGTGAACCCAAATCTTTGTGTATGGGCATCTCCTCACACATCTATTTTATGGTACACTTCACCCGCACTAGCTGATTCTTTACAGAGGTGAGAAGAGAGGAATCCCTCGACATCTTAGGATCAACAGAGACAAGGGTGTGGAGTGAAGAGAAGCAGTCTCCCGCTTAATTAATGAAGGAGACAGACACGCTCTCTCTGGCACTGTGCTACTCGTGCACTCTGTAGGTCAGGTGGTCCACTGGGGGCCAAAGACCAGCATAGATGAAGAAGAAGATTGCTTTGCTTTTGTCACTTCAGCTCTACTCAGAAGTCAACATGCTGGTTCATTCTGAATACCTCCCAAACATCCAACCAGTCATCATTCAGTGGTTCACTCCTTTATCAACAGGACTGTGGTTTGCCAACCGTGTTAGCTCTTCATTCTGTTCGTAGCCATGGAGATGCATGCACAGGGTAAGGCTAACATAATGGGAAGATAATGTCCCTTGTTGCACTGTTGCGTGTAAGATCTGCACATTATCATTCAGTTCACTGTGAACAAACCGGACATTCAAAAATGTTTCTCCATTCTTCTCTATAAATAAAACAAAAGACAGATGGAATACCTATTGTCCTGTCACAAACCGGTTTACTTAAATCTGCCTTTAAGTTATATCAAAAGGTACACAACACATAAATAAGATTCTAGTCACGTGAAGCGTGACGTATTTACAGTCTGTACACATGCGACAGACCCTCACATCAGCACGGGAAAAAACACCCTTCCAGGGAAAAAAGGGAAGAAACCTTAGGGAGAACGTCAGAGGAGGGATCCCTCTCCCGGGATGGACAGACTGCAATGGATGTCATGTGTACAGAATGACTCATACAGATGTAGAATACATTCAATTTCTATAACAGAAATGATTCACAGAATTCCAAGTAGCCGGCCAGGTGTACGACAGGACCACTGCAGGGGCCACCACCATCAGATAAAACCACCATCAGATAGAACCTCCATCAGATAGAACCTCCATCAAGTAAAACCACCATCAGGTAAAACCACCATCAGATAGAACCACCATCAGGAAGAACCTCCATCAAGTAAAACCACCATCAGGTAAAACCACCATCAGATAGAACCTCCATCAGATAGAACCACCATCAGGAAGAACCTCCATCAAGTAAAACCACCATCAGGTAAAACCACCATCAGATAGAACCTCCATCAGGTAAAACCACCATCAGGTAAAACCACCATCAGATAGAACCACCATCAGGAAGAACCTCCATCAGATAGAACCACATCAGATAGAACCTCCATCAGATAGAACAACCATTAGATAGAACCACCATCAGATAAAACCACCATCAGATAGAACCACCATCAGGAAGAACCTCCATCAGATAGAACAACCATCAGATAGAACCTCCATCAGATAGAACCACATCAGATAGAACCTCCATCAGATAGAACAACCATCAGATAGAACCACCATCAGGTAAAACCTCCATCAGATAGAACAACCATCAGGTAGAACCACCATCAGGTAGAACCTCCATCAGATAGAACCTCCATCAGATAGAACAACCATCAGATAGAACCACCATCAGGTAGAACCTCCATCAGATAGAACCACCATCAGGTAGAACCACCATCCACAGAGACTGTGGGGAGGAAAAGCACAACGATTTCAGGAAAGGGTAATGTTGGTTTATGATGACAGTAACATGATTCATATTTAAAATAATAATGATGATGATGATGATGCCAGCAGGGCCGCGGTCGGAGTCAGGACCAGGGTTCTGACGGAACTACGGTCTGCGGAGACCTGCTCGGCGAGAAAGCACAAAAAAGATATGACTAATAATGACACATGACTAATTCAACTTGCCGTCTATTGAGGTGCATCGTGGGTAATGTAGCTACGGCATCGTAAGCTGCTGTTAAGCGTGTAAAACAGCGGTCCCGCAAACAGCGGTCTCCAAACCACGGTCCGCGGGCCGTCACCCCGCCCCTCAAACTGCTAGCACCCCCCCAGCCCGGCCCCCATCAGAGAAGGAAAAAAATGATGTGGCCCTCACAAGAAAAAGTTTGGGGGCCCCTGCTGTAAAACAACACTTTTAGGGAAGCGAAACCTCATCAAACTAACACAAGTTTGGCTCCCTACCTAAGCTCTTCTGCTCTGCAGCGTTCTGGTTGAACCGAAATGAGAGAGTCATTCTGGGAATACTGATTTATACCAGTCTGTCCATCATGAGAGATGGACGTCTCTCTTCCAATGTGAACTCGCACTGCTGGCCTGAGATGTCCGGGAACAATTAGTACAGGAGGCTGCAATTTAGCATGACGTGGGGAAAGGCCGCCGAGGGAGAGACACATGAAAGGGATTTGCATGGTTGCCGTGTTAACGAAATTGCTTGCGTCCATCATCTTCAACTAGCCTGGTGCTCAGGAGACAGGAAAATGAGCAGTAAATCATGCACAGTTTAAATGGGCTTTTTTTGTCTGCCGAGAGAAGCTTGGATACACATTGCACGATGACGTGAATACCGTGTCAAGAAGGAATCTTGACACGGTGAGATTTCTGTATCTATAGCTTTGATCGGGAATGTGAGGAGGAGAGTCAGAGACGGGGAGGGGGAACACACCCTGCAAAGGTCATAGCCCACAATCTACTCGCACTGTGTCGAGATCCAATTTTGCACACCTCACTGTTTCTACCTAAAGTACATCAGGGATGCTGCTTAACATCTTGGGATATGTGATAATCACTGATATATTCTCTCTCCAAGGCGCTCTCTATCACGCTGCGTGTCTCTATGTGCTATTCTACCAGATGATGTTGGCTGAGTGTGTTCACCTGCTCATGTGCGCGTGGGTGTGTGTGTGTGTTTGTGTGTGTGCTGTCAGTTGTCTCTTCTGCAGTTAGTTAGTCCCTGTAATCGCCGTCTCCTCGCCCCGCCAGTAGCTCTTCGGAAATCAAGCAGTAGGCAGGTTGTTCCCTCTGTTCCGTCTTTCTTTTTTCTTATCTCCATGTCTGCTCTCTCTGCCGTTCTTCCTCGTGGACTCGGAATGCTGGGGGAGCGCTAGTTGCTTAGTGGGTCCAATTAGGAGAGGCAGACTGATGGGGGCCCCACTGGTGTGTGAGGCTCATTAGAGGGATACACACACACACACATACACACACGCACGCATCTAGCTTGTCTCACATGTCTTCATACAAAAATCAAATTAAGCTCCTTGTATTTGTTTCACCCTCGGTCTTAGAGGACCGAAGCACATGTCATAGGATTTTCAATGCGTAATGCCGACTACAAGCCGCCTCTTTCAACACCCAACAAACTCCTTCCACCGTCCTGCAGTGTGACTGTGCAAAGCTCAGTTGGCGACTTTCTCTATTCATTCTTCCTGCAGGAAGACACGTTTTTTTCGTGTTTGTGTGCTTGTGAGTGTGTGTGTGTGTGTGTGTGTCCTTTCAGTGCAGTTTGTCTCTCAGTGTGTGAGCAGCAGCACCAGTAGCAGATAGCTCCAGGGGTTTCTGAACCAGAGGGTTTTTGTAATAGATGCCCCATGCCTCACAATCGAACTTGTATCCTCTGGGAATGCTTCCATGTGTGTGTGTGTGTGTGTGTGTAAAGCCGCTGTCTTGTCCGGCTCGGCTATCACCACAAGGCACTCCCACAGAAAGGGGCAAGCGGACAACAAATACCAGTCGCGCACACACACACACACACACACACACACAGCTGTGCAGCAGCTTGTTTTTGAGCTGAGCGGCAGGACGTGTTGTGGGTGGCAGGCAGGTTCACCTCGTGCTGCGGAGCCTCCACAGATGGCTGACAGGTTATAACACAATCGTCATGTCCGCCTGAGAAGTGGCACCTTCGGCTGCAGCAGCAAAGGCGCATTACTGTCTTTAAGGTAAACAGGAGAATGTCTCATGTCAAAGGATCACATCCTTGTTCTTTCTGTGCAGATGTCATATGTCCCACACGCCAGTAGACCTGCACACATACGCAAAGTGAAACCGTCGGAATGAAGTCCTGCGCCAAGCGATTTTTAAAAAGTCTTAAGGTTGTGTGAGATTTCACACTCTTGGTGGTGTTTAATTAACTTTATCCAGCTCAACGGTTCTGGGAACAAAACTATTACACAAGTTATGGCCGGTTTTCTTTAACTGCAGATTTACTGCTTTTCAGTTCACTTATTTCATTCTCCCTTGCTGTCTTTTGGCTAACAGAATTATGCAGGTTGTTTCCGCTATTTAAGCCCTTTTTCCCTTCTCGCACTGCTTCAAATTCAGCTTTAACCATTTTGGTAAATTGTTATTCTAAGGTTTCATTCCACGATACAAAAGTAGATTTGCTGAAAAAAGAAAGTCCAAAGTCCTTGTTAAGTGAAAGTGTTAAATATATGGGAAGTGCGAGACTCCACAGTTTCAAGTGTGATTGTTGAACGATAAAATCTGCCATAGTTTACGGCAAAATATGCAACAACAGCATTGAAATTGAGGTGGAAAGTGCAACTGGAGGTGCAGGAAGGGCCCGAGCCCCGTGTCCCTCGGGAACGCCGCTGACGCCAGCTGGTACGTGGAATGGTAATGGAGTGGGAAAGTCTATGAAAGAGGTCTATGAATTGTGTAAATATGTATGGGACAGCGCTGTGCTGCCACATGTCACGTCAGCCTGCCAAAAAGGGGGTGAGGGTATTTATTTCATGCTTTTTACTCTCTGATTTGGACGTCTTCCAGGCGCTTTCCTCATAAGATGAGCGGACATTTTAATGATGTTCTACTGCTTTTTGACAAAATGGCTTGAATATTATGAAATATTGATGAATGAATCAGTATATATTTACTGATTATTTGATGTTTTTTCCATATTTAATCCTTAACGTTTTAAATGTATACATTTTATTTTGACAGTCTGAACACAGTGAATATGTGTATAAGAGAGAAAGAGCATATTCACTGATCTATACATACATCAGCATATGTGTGTGTGTGTGTGTGTGTGTGTGTGTGTGTGTGTGTGTGTGTCAGTAGGATTCCATATAATGTGTATCGAGGACCAGCCTTTGATGTTTGACAGCAGCAAGTGTTCTGTTTCATCGCTCTGCTGGGCCGTTAGTTGGGCCCACTAGTGTTCTCCTCAGGGCGTAAAGACAAACTAGAACAAAGCGTGTTGTCCCTCACAGCTGTGAGTGGGATAATTGTATGGATCCCTGTGTGTGTGTGTGTGTGTGTGCGCACGGTTAGTCATCCTCTAATATGTGCGGCACTGTCGGAGGGCTCCAACGTACAGTTTATCTGAAATAATTTCTCCATTGGTTTGCGATTATGTTTCAACTTTCATCTTTTTAAAACAGACTAAATGGAATGCTTAATGTGGTTTGTGCTAATTAGGAACTGAAAGCATGTGGGGGCCCCAGCTAATTTGGGAGAAGTAAACCTGCTGGTATCAGCCATTTCATTTCGCCTACATTGGTCTGGAATCACAGCCCTGAAGGCATGTATTGAAATGTATTAAAGGGGAGCTGAACATGGAGACTGTGCAGGGTCAGATTTCAGTTACTTGGTTTAGACATCACACTTCCTGCCGTCATCGTCCCACTTATTGACTGGGTTGTTGAAATCAGTAAGGTCAAGACAGGATTTCAAGCCCCAGAGTCTAACACACAAGCCGTCCTCGATTTAGCCAGTGGACGACGTATAATTACAACGAGACACCGTTTGAACAACGTTTTATTGAAGCAGTCCAGGAATTAAAAGAACTTTTATTTGTTGAGTCATGTTTGTATTTGCAAGACAAGGATTTGGGGGAGAATAGTAGTCCTACGTTGTGACTCGGCTGGTAGATCCGTGTCGACGGGACACAAGTGGACTCCGTGGACTGTTTGGCAGCACTAATGAACTGGAGCATTTTAATTTTATCAAATAAAGGCCGAACACCACCCTTGAACTTTATGACCATGCACTCTTATACACCTTATTGCTTGAGTTTAGCATGTTGAAAAAAAGTTACTATGTAATATGTCAACGAATGCTTTAAATTACCTTTTCAACATGCAATGACAAAAATGTTCTTTTTCAACTTTACAATCTTTGTTTACCTACAAAGTGAGGAAACTACTTTAAAAACAGGCAATTTTTTAGGCCTCTGCTTGAATCGCCGTGATGAAAAGGGCCTTTTCTCTGGAACGACTTTGTCTGTGCGAATTCATTTTGCTGTCTGAATAAAGGGGAACAGCTGTGGGTGCGATCTGACTGGAAGCACGTCCTACTCTTCTGGGTGGAGAAGGGTGTTGATGATCTTTGCACTTGTGTTGGGTGGAGTCGAGGCTTCTCAGTTTAACCTGCGACACTTTACCCTTGTTTTGTTTTATGAAACCATGTATAAACATATCCCTGGTCTTTTTTTTTGTCCAGTCCCAGTTCCAGTCGGTATCTCAAAGTTGATCAGAATTAGGCTATTTTTAAATGAATGTATGCAGACAGGCAATGTGGAGCCACCTATCTGACCTGCGTGACCTGCGTCTCTTTTGCACAAGCTTGTTGATCAAAATACTGGAACTCCGGTTTCAACACCATCGACTTACATAATCGTTTTGTAATTGAGACGTTCAGCTCCATCATTTTACCAGCAAAGACTCATCAGTCCGTTTTGTTTTTGTTACAATAATAAGCATTTAAAGTGTGCTCTTCTTTATGTGACCTTAAAAGTGTCATTTTAACTGCTAAAAGTGACGATCACCTGTCACCAACCATGAAAGGCTCCCTCAGTGTTTAGGACTTTAGTCCTTGTTAAAGATCAATCAATGATCAACAGTTTCCCTTTGATGCACCATCAGAAAATGCCAACGAAATGTTGAATAAAATACACAGATAATAAAAGGTACATTTCCAAATGTTTATTCTTTTCTATACCAATTATGAAGAAAACGCTGTTGGGTGTGTGTGGGGAACCGGAGTGCCGGCGAAAACCCCACATAAAGGTTTGTTTTTTTTGCCAATTGTAAACCAAACCTTGTTTGGTGAGTGGGAGGAAACCGGAGGACCCGGGGTAAACCCACGCAGATGTGGCTGGGGAGCCGCAATTCTGCCCTGTAAGAAGGTAAACCAACCCTTCCACATCTGTGAACATTCTAATATTAATCATATAAATCTATATCTATCTATCTCTCTCTCTCGCACTTTTTTGGACTTTTACATGCCAACGCTTCAGTTTTTTACGGAAGCGAATAGACCAGTTTTGCAAATAGACTAAATTTGTAACATTAAATATTTGCTTAAAATGGCCAGAATGTAGAATTGCTGCACGTGCAATACAATGTAACGTTTTGTTTTCGAACTGGTTAGCTAAAAGGCTACGTTGCTAACAATAACAACAACTAGCCTGCCACTGCCACCGGTGGCTCGAGAAAAACGCGACTGCACTTCTTATAAAATGAAATAGGCGAAAATGGCAAAAGAATTACTGAAATGTTTTAAAGACTTATTAAAGACTTGCAATAATGGAATTACTTAAAATGTCAGTGTTTCTGTAATACCTCTAACTTATCCTAAAGTCGCTATGGGATTTCTATAGTAGTTTTATAGTACTTCGATAGTATGTCCCAAAATACGATAGTATTTCTATAAGATGCCTATAAGATTACTATAGTATTTTGTCGAAAACGTCCTGCATTAGCATGGCAGCTGCTGCATTTGTGGCGTCCATGTTCTTTCCAACTCGTAAGTCGCAAGACGCATCTGGAACGCTGTAAGTGGTACGAAACCGGGAATGACGTCACTTTCCAACTCGGGAGGCGGACTTACGAGACAAATGGAAAGCAGCATAAAACTCCCTCTGCAACCCTGATTTGCATTTGTATAGCTCACAGCATTTTCATTTACATGTCAAAGCCTCCCCTAGAATTAGGAGGAGGGGGGTCATGGAGAGACAACTGCCAAAGTAGGCCCACGTCAATTTCCGACAATTTACGGCAGTTTTCGGCCTTGCCCGCAAATTGCCGAAAACTGCCGTAAACCTGAAATTCCACGACAATTTACAGTGCCGCATAGTGACGAAAATCCCACTTTTCATGCAGTGCCATCTCAGAAGTAATGTGCTGCGATTCATTTAAGGGCCGCTAAAATATGTACGTTGACACGCGCTGTTACAAACGCCATGAGCTTCAGTCACTGCGGACGCCATATTTTCTCTGCTCACCTCAGTGTGTCTCTAACAACAGGCGTCCCTGCCTACACCCCCACAATCTGTCAGCCATGTTTTGTGTGTGTGTGTGTGTACGTGTGCTCGCGCACACATATATAAGTGTGTGTAAGTGTTTGTCACAGGGCTTCCCTGATGACCTTGTACGCTGCGGTGAGGTGGGCGGGTATGGGGGGGTTGTGATTAAGGATCAGGGCCAAAGACCATTTCCTTCACCATGGGAAGATGAATGACCCTGTTTGAAAGTAGCTGCCAATGGCTTCTGGGCAATTAGAGTTTGCTCTGAGCCAGCGACCCCCACTGCTGTGGCTCCACAAGCAGGTCCTCGAAAAAAGAGAAATACTCGGCACATAACAACCCATTCTGCTGAAAGCCACACACCGTGGTGATGTTGGACAAATTAAATGCATTTTATTTTCTTTTGCACTCCCCTGCCTGCTTTCCCACACCTCCCAGAGGTTCTTTTCATTTCCTCACACACCTGGAAGGAACTGGGAAAACGCTGACTGCAGGAGGCCGCTGAGAGAAGCCCACTGAGGCTACTCATTGCAAATATCAATATTTGATCTAGGAAATCATTTAGCGCATGGCTTTGGACCCCTCAAGTTGATTCAGCAGCTCATTTTGTTCCCCTATATCGGCGTAGAAGGTTAACAGAGGGGCTTGCAGCCTCTGTGCACTGCCTATGTTGTATGTTGTTTTAGATTAGAACATCATGCACAAAGGTTTCATTAGAATATAGAAAGAGACATAATCAAGTACAGTGCGCTTTAGCATTAGATGTCTTTTGTGTGTGTCCAAGGTGACCAAGCGGCACCTCGGGGGAGAAAGAAGTTGCTTTGAATTGACAACTGATTAGCAGGACGAGAAGCGAGAGGTTTATGCTTCAGACCCAACAAGAAAAGAAAATCATCTTCAGCCAGTGGGCGACCTGGCAAAGGGAATAAACCAACCGGGTGTGATATTGGAGCAGCACTGTTCCCTCGCTGCACAGCGTTTCCTTCACCCTCTGGGTCCGAACCTTGTGAAGATCATTTGTTGTGATGAGACCGCAGTGAGTTCAGGAGAGACCTCCAGCGCCTCCTCACATGACTCACACAGCGTGCCCGCGTGCTCACACACCTCTCGCCTCTTCAAGGAACATCTCTGTTCCGCCTCGTGGTTCATGCGACGTCCGTAACCAGGGGGCGAGGCTGCGGTTGCGCCTTGACGCCGTTCTCGTGACCCAGGGAGAAAACTTTAGACGGCGGTCACGTCCTTCTTCTCCCCGTGAAGAGCCGCTGCTTTGATGTGAGCGAACGCATCACCGTCCACGCAGCTGCAGGAGCAGCAGGTGCTCCTGCTTTTTTGACTCCATGTTGAGACACTCTGGGTTTAAAGTATGAAGATGGCTGCAAGGACACAATTAAATTGTGGTATTTTTCACGAACCTTCCGAAGAAAATGAGCTCAGTTTGTAATATACCTGCAAGTTGATCGTGTGTAAAAGCTTGTTAAATACAACGGTGAAGTCTGCACAGGCTCTGCTGTCACAGTAATTGTTAGCCACAGGTGTGAAGAGCAGGTGTGATGTTACTCTTGCGGGGACAATATGAGATAGAAAGCATCAGTAATCAAGCATACATTACAAACCAACCCCTCTTTTTTCTACCCGTTGATTGTGTTTATCTTAAGACTTTAAACATGTCCCCAGTTTGTCTACCAAACCAACAGCAGGGTTTTAAAGTATGTGTGACCTCCCCTCAGATAATAAAAAGGTGACGTTGCTGCAGTGCTTAGAAAGAAACCCCCGCTCCGGTGCCACACATGCATGTATGCACCGCTCCATAAAGTTAGCCCTCAGTCAGGTAGCTTGATTATAGCTCGATCGGTTTCTATAGACTATGTAACTCAGACTCATGTGAGAATCCAAAGCATTTTACAAGATTCTAATCTTATTTGAAAGGGATCTCTTCAGAGACAGGACACACACGGCAGCAATGACGCCCAAACGTACACTGTAAATATCCCGCACTGACACACTGTGAGGTTTGAGCCTTCAAACATGCTGCAGCTCTAGAACTCAAACTGCAGCCTAACATGACGTCTCTTTGTTGTCTTCTCTCTATGTGTAAGAAGTGCTGGCTCCCCAACCTTAAAGTTTATTGTTAATCAATCTCGCAGCCTCATTGTTCACTCCGAGGTCGGGCCTGGCGATGCAGCATGCACTCCATTCAGCTGCTGAGGTAATCTCTGCTCCGCCCGTTAATGGGCTTAGTGGAGACGGAGACAGCGCAGCACATTCCCCATTTTGTTAGTCAGTGCCACCAGTTGTGAAAGTAAGAGCGGCCTGTTTTGAGACTCTTGTCTATCAGCATCGATCGCCGCTGTGATCCCTTTGGTCGCTGTGCGGTCCCAGGTGAAGGCTGTGTTAATGAAGTCTGGCTATTGATTAGACGCTGGCGTTTGCTGGTGGCGTTGGGAATGTGAGCGTCACTTGGTAGCAGGGGAATCATTATGTCATCACACGCTTTTCTTTGCCGTAGAAGGCATGTGTATACACATTCGAGCTTCCCACACACACGACAAACCAGCCTGTAAATCCTGCCACCCAGACTCTCTTCAAAATGATGATGAGAACGTTTGTTGAGAGTAATTACACAAAAAAAGAGATGACTTTACTGCCAAAGTACCGATTTAGACGGAGGATTGGATTTCCCCAGCTGTAAAATCACTTGTTGTCGTCTCCCTTGGCCAAGCGCTCCATTTTATTTCTTCCTGCTTGGTTTGGATTTGCATCATCCAGCCTCGTGCTGTAAGCTCTCACTGGGTGACCAAGAACACACTGTGCCACCCTGACCACTCCAGTCTGAGCGGCTGTGACAGACACGTCTTATGTCTAGGAGGATGAATTAGGTGCACTAGTAGTGGATCTACACAAGTCAAACCACCCACTTCAAAAGCCCTCATCAGTTTCTCAGAGTGGAGTCAGAGTGGCCTCTCACTGTGAGCCCGAGTCAATCAAAAGCAACGGGAGCACATTGAAGAAAGTGTGTCCTTCCACCATTTTGATGCAACTGTTTACAATTCATGAGCTAAGGCAGTCACCCCTCTCTGAATAGATAGACATCGAGGAACTTCCTAAGGACTTTTTCCATCGCTAAGGAAGGACGTGGGCCATCAAATAAAGAGATTATCAAGAGTTTATTGTGGCTTAGCTCAGGATTAAAAGTTGTACTATTTGACCCCCATTGTTTTAATCAGCCTCCACACGCCGTCTTAGAAATGTCCCTCAGTGAAGGAATGGAATTTCTTTAAATCAGGAATCAGGAACATTTATTGCCAAAATATATTAGACATACAAGGAATTTGACATGGCAGTTGGTACTTAACTCAGTAAGACAAATATAAAACAATTAAATTGACAAATGTACAATCTAACTCTACGGTATAGAATAAAATATAAGGCTATGGGCTACGGGGGTATAAGGGCCCTGTTAATGAGCCCCACTGCCGACGGGAAGAAACTGTTTGTGTGGCGGGAGGTCTTGGTCCTGATGGACCTCAGCCTCCTGCCACATGGAAGGGGCACAAACAGGTTGTGTCAGGGGTGAGAGGGGTCGGTAACAATCCTTCTAGCTCGCTTCAGGGTCCTGGAGAGACGGCAGGTTGCAGCCAATCAGCCTCCCTGCAGAGCGGAGGACACGCTGCAGCTTGCCCTTGTCCTTGGCTGTGGCTGCAGCGAACCAGACGGTGATGGAGGAGCAGAGGATGGACTTGATGATGGCCGTGTAGAAGTGCATCGTCATCGTCTTTGGCAGGTTGAGTTTCTTCAGCTGTCTCAGGAAGAACATCCTCTGCTGAGCCTTCTTGGTGATGGAGCTGATGTTCAGCTCCCACTTGAGGTCCTGGGTGATGATGGAGTCCACAGCGGTGACGGGGGAGTCACACAGAGTGATGGGGGAAGGTGGGACTGCGTTCTTCCTGAAATCCACAACCATCTCCACTGTCTTCAGAGCGTTGAGCTTCAGCTTGTTCTGGCTGCACCACGTCACCAGATGGTCAGACTCCCACCAGAGATCAGTCCTATGAGGGTGGTGTCATCCGCAAACCTCAGGAGCTTGACGGCCTTAACGAAATGCCAGAGGCCAAATAAAATCCACTTTGATACTATTAGAAAAAAAATCTAATTCATTTTAAATCACTTCCAAGGAAAGGGAAATTATTAACGAGATAAAGAGGGTGGTGCTGTCGACTGAAAGTTTGCTGCCTGGATTATCTGAGCATTTGAAGAGATGGAATGATAAGAGCTGTTTACTGCTATGCACAGCAGAGTGGAAGAAGCAACAGAATGCAACAAGAAAAAAAGAAATGCTCAATTTATGAGAATTTCTACAATCTGGTTATCTCATTAGTTTGTCTCCAGCATATGTTTTCTTCCACATTTTTTATTTTGGGGTATGTGGGACAATACCGATGTATTGCAGGGCTATAAAGATGTCTCAATATCTAACTTTGTCTCCAGTGCTTTTGAGGCATTCCAAATGACAGGGAGCATTCGAATAACCAAGGTCCTGCCATACTGAGAAGGGGGCTTTACAGCAAAACGGATGTATGTTCTTTGTCAGCAGGTCTTATCTTCCAAAATATGTGTTCAATTAAGATACAGCGAAACCTTGTGAGTGTGATGCGATGCTGTCGGCCTCATCTGCAGAGACATTCTGCTTGAATGGAGGAGAAGCAGGCAGTGCTTTCAGTTGATTCTGGGCTACGGTGAGATGGTCTCAGGCTGTGAGGTGGCTTTGGGTTGTTTTTTTTGTCCCAGCCTTCCACATCTGCCCCCTATCACAATAACAAGCAGTAACCGTTTTTTTTTGGCAATAGACAAGACTTTTACGCCCCATAATGTGGCTTCAATAAATATAATAAAATTTTACAGCAATTGAGTTTCCGGCCTCCCCCGGTTCTGCTTTCTGGTGCTGGAGCAGTGCTGGTGTGGTACCTTATCCGATTCACTGATACAGGAAGCGGCACAGTCCGTCACGCATAATCAACGCGGCGCATTACGAATCCACTTTGAATAATCCACTTTCTGCCAGTGAGGTTTGGTAGAGATGTTGAGCATCAGTGTGTGTGTGTGTGTGTGTGTGTGTGTGTGTGTGTGTGACAGCCTTTTCTCGGTGCACCGATGAAAGCAGCAGCACCAGCACGGGGGCGCGTTTCATTAGTCTGTCAAACTCAATGATATTTAGAACCCCACACCCTTGGCCAGGACTGGAAAACTCAATCAGCCCTCTGATTTCATAACCCTGCTTGGTGACAGGGCTTATTTTATCGGCCAAATGATTTATTCTAATAAACGCTCTGCCCAGCGCACCACGTCCTCCATGGGTCGACCCGAACGGGGGGACGGTGGGGGGGTGATAAATCAGATTTGTAGGAACTAGCGCAGATAATCCTTCTTTGGGTGTGGGTGTGGCTGGCGAGACAACCGCCCCCCACATCCCTCCTTCTGCACCCTGTAGCACAAATCAGACGCCTGGACAGCGTTGATCTGTGAGAGGCCTCTGGGCCATTGATTGCAGACGACTGGGGAGGAGAAGGCCCATAAATAATGGGAGGCCGAGCGCGCAGGGTGAAGGTAAACAATTATCCGCTGAGGTGGACAGCACACGACGCGAAGAATGATAAACACTGTGAAATATGATCGACTCCAAGTGATGAACGGGAGCCGGAGGACAGGCGGAGCATGGAGGTATGCTCGCATGGCCGTGTGCCGGTTGAGGACTCACTCCTAACCGCTTGTTCCTGTGCTGGCATGTGAATGTCTCTCTCTCTCTCTCTCTCTCTCTCTCTCTCTCTCTCTCTCTCTCTCTCTCTCTCTCTCTCTCTCTCTCTCTCTCTCTCTCTCTCTCTCTGTCCACAGACGACCGACGACATCGTTTCGTCCGCCGAGTGCTCCAGCGACGACGAGGACCTGGAGGAGTGCGACTCGGGACATGCAGGTGGGATGGGTGTGTCCAGTTGTGCTTGCTCTGAACCTGGTCTATTTCTCCTTACCTCCTTTGATTTGCTACCGAGGAGCCCGTCCTCTTAGCATCATGTCCCATGGGAGCTTCAAGTGTAACTTCTAAAAGCCAGAAGACAAGTAGCCAATGTGAGTCTACAATCCAATCTTCACTGTTAGACGGGGTTCTTAAGTCTAAAGAACTCTTTGGACATTGATGAAAGCAGTCATGTTTAGGTCTTTATATCCTTACCAGGCTCCCAGTAGAGAGTTACCTGTAAATGCATACATCGTATAGCCAGCTTCTGCAGTCAAAGCCCCCACCTTCCATCCCTAAAACAAGTTACACTTAGCTATGGGAACACTGGTTGCAGGCATGACCAAGCATTGATACTAATTTGGTTCTCTCAGCATTCGATCGAGAGCAAAACTTTACTCAACAAAGTACAAAATTAGTATCAAGCCCCATGTCGCCCGCACTGATGCTTCAAAATGTATCTGTCCTGTACTGGTTGATCTCCTCTTGCTGTGCGTGTGTGTGCGTCTCTCTTGACAGAGGATACATTTTGAGATTCTTTCGAGAACAAAGATGCTTTCAGCAAAGATACTGTGATATGTAGCAGACTAACTGCAACCAAGCCTCTTCCTCCCTTCTCCTTCCTCTCCTCCTCCTCCTCCTCCTCCTCCTCATCTGTACGGCGGAGGCTTGCCTTACCTGAAACATTCTAATAGAGAACAGATATCCTCAAATTTCTGTGTGCATCGTTTCTCTTCCCTTCTCCCTTCACACACACACACACACACACACACACACACACACACACACACACACACACACACACACACACACATCACTTTGTGATTAAATCAAAGTCACTCAGTGGAGTTTGAAAATAAAATATAACTGCAGATATTAAATGATTGGTTATTTTGAGGCGTTACTTGTGTTTTGAACAAGAACCTGTCATATCCTAATAGAACGCCGTGCACCAGGAGAGTGTTATCGACCTTAATCTGCCTAATGGGGCTCACTTTTACTGTAATAAAAGGCCTTTATTGAACCCCCTTCGCTTTGTTATCTCTGCTCGGAAAACAGATGATTTCTTTATTTCCCGGTAAATTTAGTCTTTCCGTGTTCTTTAGTGGATACCCATTTCTTCCAACCAATCCTGACTCTTATGGCTCTCATTGTAAATAGAAAGTCATTTTCCGTCGTTGTCGGTAGAGTATCTAGAAGCATGCGTCGCTCTCTTCGTCCAGAGATCTATTGATATTGAATGGACACATTTTTGCAGCTCACACTGCTGTTTTTCATTCCTGACACTTTTAAACCATCGAAGCCGAATATTGTCACCGTGGAAGCGCAGTTTGAGAGGTTTCTACCGAAGAGAACATGGTACCCTCTCCTCATATACATACGTAGCCATACACTCTCATACATGATGTACATTTCACCATGTTGACACAGGAATTCCTCCCGTCCTCATTCCTCGCCTTGAACAGCTGCATGACATGATATTGGTTTCTTTTCTGTTGCATTTTGTTTGTGATGCTCATATGTACATCTCTCTTCTGTATCCATTTGGACCATGCCGTTGCGATGCCTTACATTTGAGCTTTTTGTTTTTGCTGTGCCTTTACTTACGGGCCGGGGCGGGTCGATTGGGGTGATTTTCTTTTCTCGTGTTGTTGTGGTTGTTTTTTTATTTTTTATTTGGTCGACCTCCTCATCATCCGCCGTCCATCCTCCAAGCGAGCGTCAGCCAATCCTCCCGTTCTTGCCTCATCGCGTGCCGCATGACCTTTGGTGGTTGGAAAAAAAGCCCTTCTCCTCCTCCTCATCGAGTTTGTGTTTATATTTTACGCCATATGACGTCCGGAGGAACATCCTTCCCCCCATTGTCGATACAACGTAGGGAAATAACAAAGTCCTTTCTTGCCATCATCCTTTTCTTGGCTTGCGCAGGCAACCCCATTCTGTCTCAAGAAAGTTGTGTGTGAAAGAATGACTCCTAGCGTTAACCCCCCCCCTCGCCCCCCTTTCCCACCTTCACCCACCTTCTTTCTTTTAGCCTTTCTGCATATACATGTCTGTTTGAATGCAGATGGCATAAAACAACTTTTATTGCCACAAAGTATATCTGTTTTTCTATTCTATCTGTTGCTCCAAGTAGAAGGCATTTGTGGCATGCACACTGGACTGGACCGCACCGCAGCCCTGTGGACGTACTTATGGTCCCCTCCCCCGCTTCTGCATGGATATGACAGGCATCCATTTTGTGTAGTGCTTCCGCTCCACCCATAAGTCCCAGGCTAACCCCAGCTGGCTTCCAATACACGTCAGTGTGTGTGTCCCGAGGCTGCGGAGGCGCGTTGTGGTTGTGCGTCTCTGGCAGTGCTCCGTCTGCTTGTCTCTGTCTGCTGTACGTGGTCGTCTCGTGGTTGTGTTGTCTAATAAAAATGGTTAAATCTTACCTTCCCCCTTAATCCCACGTGAGTTCCACAAGAGGGCAAATAGGGAGTCTGGAGAATCCTCTTATGAAGGACCTGAATAGGTCTCACTACGTGCAGGAAAACACCACGAGTACCAACCGCAGAGCGCTTCTGTGAAACGCAAACACCATTTGTTCAGTTAATCGTTTCATTTCACAGTGATTAACAGATTGGCAGTTTATCATTACTGTGTAATCGGAGCAATTTTTGTAATTAATATGTAATTATATTTAATGAATTGAAAAATGTTTATGATGATTAATAATGATTAGTACATAACGACGTAAAATCACAGAGACCAGATGAAGATCACTTCAATGAGGCTCAGGCCAGCAGCAAGGAGCAGGAAAACTCAACGGTGGCTTTGCTCCTCTCACTCTTGTGTCAGTGCAACTTATTTCCACTCCCAACTTGGTTCAGGACCCCATGGTCCCACTCAAGCGTAGGAAACAACACTACAGGGTCACGGTTTGGGTCAAAATAAGTATGTTAGGTCAGTTAACTTACAGGAAAGTGGACTCCCTGTGGGAGAAACAGCGCCATCACTCCTACCCCTTTTCCACTAAAGCAGAGCCGGTGCTAGTTCGGAGCCAGAGCCTAGTTCCAAATCGGTTCTTTGGTTTTCCACCGGCAAAGCACCAGCTTTGTGGTTCTTAAGTGGTTCTCAAGTAGCACCATATCATTGCTGGGCTAGAAGTAAGAACCGCTTACGTCAGCGGCTGGGGGCGGGGTTACCGTGAGACGAGAGAAACTTGTGGCCGCCATTTTTAAAAATCTCCGTCTACGAATAAAGACGAGCCGCGCGAACACGCTGGAGCCGCCGTGTTTGGATGCCGATGTAGGTCCGCAAAGCCATGAACATCAATAGCAAAGCAACGTGTGCCATTGTTGATTATGTGTTTGTGTTTGGCGCCGCCGCGCTAACGTTGCGGGGAAAGATGAGTCGAACAGCCGTACTGTCCGGACAGTACGGCTGGCTCTGCGGAAAAAAGTGTGCCTGTGGAAAAGCAACCAGTTCTTTGGAGGCTCCTCAGTTGAACCAACTCCGAACCGGCACTAGCTCTGGCTCCGAACCAGCACCTGGTTCTTGTTGGTGGAAAAGGTGTATCGGAAAACGGAATGAATGGACACCAGCTCTGAGTGTGACATATTGACATATCAAACGGGCTGACAATAAGACTACAGGTTGCTGGTTAATGTATTCTTAAAAATCGAAGGGTTTAGGGGGAATTATCCTCATCGTCAAATGTGACCAAAGATGTCTTTTAACCTGCAGCGGACGCTTTGGAGACGCTTCCCTTAGAAAAGCCTCCGCTTACTTTGTGCTGCACTAGAAGAATGTCGTCACTTTGCGAGGATGTACAATCTGTTGTTCCCATCTGTTTAAACAAACAACAGAACAGAAAACCACACATCTCTACAAACATGGCAACTCTGTGAAGGTCAAATAGATAGAACAAGGCTCTTATTAAAGATGAGGGCCCTAAATGGTCCAGGTTGCAGCCTTTTCAGGTGGTGCACAGTCCAAAAACAGATCTCTAGATCTCTCTAGACCTATCTTTGGCCAACGTGAAGAGTCGGTGGATCCAATGAATCAATGATTGATTGTGACCATGTAGGGACACAGAATCAAGTATCATGGGGACGGACCACTGGGCATCTTTGTGCCGTCAATCATGGCTTCTGTCAAGCCCAATCGGCTGGCTGTCACTTCAACACAGGCCTCAGATCAGTTTAAAGGTTATTCAGCTGACATATGTCCACCTAGTGGGGAGGTTACAGCCTAACAGCTGTAAAGCAAATTGAGCGGCTGACAGGGGCGGGTTGCCACGCCTGCTGGAGATGTCAATTTAACACGCCAGACTGCATCCATCCCCCGTGATGACAGATTAAGAACTACCTGCCAGGCCAAATGAATTGGTCTGTCTTCCGGAGGCCCCTCCTCGGGCCGGAGACAGTTAATACAGAGCACACCTCTCCATGGAATTCATCCTAGCAGTGCTCCACTTCTTTAGGTACATGTTTCTAGAAAGCTCCGCCACTGCAGAGGGCACCAATTTAATCCCCGGCATGTCTCTTTGAGTGTGTCCACCTTGAGAATCTGTGTATTTGCTGGCTCTGCGGTAAGCAGCTCTACCTGTGATGGGTAGGAGTGAATGAATCTGCTACAGCAGGTGTCCGGGCACAATGCGTGCAGCCACAATGACATGTCAGGGCCCCCGAACCACTGACTCGCCCACAATGTGCAGCTTTGAAATCCCAGTGATTCAGTTCATGCATAGCTGGTGCTGGTGCCCCGGCTTTTAGCTTTTCATGGGGGGGAATCGTCCAATCCCTGACTCATCTCCGTTCGGAAGCCTCAGCAAACGCTGGATGGACACGGGGATCAGGAGGGAGAGGAGAAAGTGCTGCTCTGTGACTTCTGCATCTCTAGCATTCAACCTGCTGAAGTAGTCGATCACTCGTCTAGAAATCACTACATTTGCTTAATTCCTCTTCAAAAGTCAGCTCAGCCATAACTTAGTCCTTTTTTGTGGCCAATGATGAAAAGCAGCTGGGTAGAAATATTTCTCAATTTCGTGATTTAAAAAGATTGGATCGATTTTTTCCTTGAAGGAAGGTGTTGATAAGTGAACAACTTGTTAATAAACTGTGACTCATCTGAAGTCCTAAGTTTATTTTGCTTAAAAAAGACAGAAATAGAGATTTTGGTAGCCAATGGGCTTTGAACCAAATCCCATTTGTCTTGACGAGTGTGGGAAACAAACGCAGTCTAGTCAAGCAAAGCCATTAGAAAGCGCAGTGTTTGTCTGCAGCGAGATGAGCAACGCTTGTGCGAGAGCTTACACAGGATTAAAGTGTTTACCAAAACATCAAGGTCCTCTGCACTGAGCGACAGCAGACCCTCCCATCCATTGATACAGCACAACGCACAGAGTGAGAGGACGCAAACGAGGCCGAAACAACAGGGGCACAGTCGGATAAATAAATCCTCACATTCCGAATGACTTATTGCTATCGTTTATTTAACAACTGGCTGGTGGAATATTATAAGATCACAGCGGGAAGTCCACGTTTCAGAGGGCCAACCGGATCGCACAAAGACAGACGCCCCCCTGAGCCCTCTTGTGGATCTCCTCGCCAACGCTGTGTTATCTGTTACACGGAGCTCATTAGTTATCTCTCCACTTCCCCTCTGATTCATTAGCAGTCTCGCTGGGCCTAAATGTCACATAATGTTGGCTACAGATGGCCCGCGTCCACTGCTGATGAATGGTCCCTCAGCCCACAGCCCGTGGTGGCAGTGACGTTGAACTGACCTCTGACCCCTTAAGCCCCCTTCCCCTTCCTGTCCCGCGGCTTGCTGTATTCTTATTGTATATTACTCTCCCTAAATGCAACTTACTTAAGCAT
This sequence comes from Apeltes quadracus, assembly GCA_021346845.1. Classification (NCBI taxonomy): domain Eukaryota; kingdom Metazoa; phylum Chordata; class Actinopteri; order Perciformes; family Gasterosteidae; genus Apeltes; species Apeltes quadracus. The sequence goes on along the minus strand of CM037934.1, from coordinate 2,042,925 downwards.
GCATTAACCCAACTTCTTATCATGGAACTCAAATCCAGAATAAAACCATGTACACCCAGATTGCACGCTCTGTCCTGTGCTTTAAGATACTAACAAGAGAAATGTAGTAGTAACTAATAATAAAGGCTTTATTATTAGTTAAATGGAGGTGGTGACACTTTGCCTATAAACTGTCCCCTTCCTCTTTGTCTGCCTCAGTGTGTGCTTTCTGGTTGTTCATCTTTGATAGTGTGAGAATTGTAATGCCTTTCTTTCTTGCCTGCTCCTCTGTTTGAATTATTTTTGTCCTTTTGTACATATATGTTCAAACACATATATGTGTATCTGTCTGTTTCTATTCTGAAAATGTTCAAATTTTAACTGTTAATTTGCTAAGAATCACTATTGCCAATGTTTTGATGATTTCTTCCCTAATTAGAACGAAACTTCCTCTTTTCTCTATGAATGAATGAGGACTTCACAAACAGGAGGTTTTTCAGATTGGCTGTTAAAATCCACAGCATTTCAAATTCACGTCCTCATAGAGAAAAAAGAGAAGACACCTCCAAAGTAAAGTGTTCTAGACTGTTTCTATGCTGATCTCCAATATGTTCCTGCTATCTGATGGCTATCTCTGATTGAAATTTGGATTTAATTAACCGACGAGTCGATTCATTTTGTGCATGGCAAAAGAAGTTGCAGCTTAGGGTTTGTAAAACTGTCAGTGTTGAGAGTGCTGTTCTCTTCTGTAGATGGGCATGTATATGCTCATTGTTTGTATATCCCCATCCCTTCCTTACAGCCAAAAGCTCTAATGCCGCCCGACCGCTTCGTGCCGCCTTTACATGGACATGGCAACTGATGTACACGTTCACCCCCATCTATGTCATTTCCTTCCTAGTATGTTCGTAGGTCCCACCCCGTGTCACCCCCCCTCCTCCCAGACCCGATACGTAGAGATTCCAAGAAATGTACAGTCGTCCATTTGTTCATTAATGAAGTAGTAAAAAAGAAGAGTCCTCTAGTCAGGCTGTAGATATTTATGGAGACACTAATCTATCCAAGCAAGGATTATAGATATACACTTTCTTTTCATACAAAAATAAGAACATAAAAAGTTATATTGAACTTCTTTTTCATGTCATGATGTGTGGATGTATGTGTTGTTGCCTCCCTGTATCATCCTGTCTAAATAGAGAAATATTTACTAATTAATCACAAACTGCTAAAAAAGAAACTAACCGTAACTTGTCCAGAGGCATTCTTACACAACTTTCTTTTGTACGTTTTGTTTCTTCCTGCCAAAATCATGCGGGCAATTTGTTGATGTAAGTTGGAAACTGTTTCTTTTTGTAGGCTTTTATCATTTTTACAAGCTGTTTTTTCTTTTTCTTTTTCTCTACTTACTTCTTACTAATCCCTCTTCTGAATAGAAGTGGCTTTACTTTGTGAATGTCTATTTTTCGATGTTTGCCCTAACTGAACTCTTTGCAATGCATTCATTATCGTTTTGGTTTCCTTCTTTTCTGTTGTGTTCTGTTTTTTTTGTGGGTTGCATCTCTTCATAGTGCCCCCGTTTGTGTGCTTTTGCACTTGCACAAACAAGCCACTTTGGCAAGAGGATAAGCAGCTTCACAAGGCATCTGAATGTTTGAAACTGGCTTAAAGAGGAAAGCACACGGTATCAAGTGTCCCCTCATGCATTTATCAGCGTCCATGCGAGAAGGTTTTTACGCACGCGGGGAGGGAGCCAAGTCTTCTGAATGATCCGTTCCCATACAGTCAAACTGCATGTCAATCACCTTTTGAAAGCTTTTTTGTGCATAAACATTGGATTCTATCATTTTGGTTGCGCTTTAGTTTCCTTTACAACGTTAATCATACAACGTGAAACTGTAACAGCAACCCAGGGAATGCTGCTCCCTCGGTACGCGGTTCAGAATGCAGCTAAGTTGTATGGGAATGTATTACTGAAGAAGACAGCGTTGGTATAACGTTGTCCCCCAAATGGACAACGCAACGATCCTTCCACTAAAAAGGAGCAAACATTCAGGTGTGATTGAACTGCCCAGTTGACTTTGTGCCATCGTGGTAAGTGTGGGGCTCTAAAGGCGAGAGGCCGGGGCAAAGAGGGGCGCCCCCTGATGCTGCCCCCTACAGGCTTATGACACGCGAGCACGAGACAGTTTCCTCTAGTAGATCAGTGGGTGACCCCATGGTAGAACTTAAGTGCCGGTCAGGTTTTGTTGACTTTGGGGCACTTCCTGTCAAAACAGCACCTCCCTCAGCTTCTCTATATGAAACACCGTACGAGTCTCTCATTGCCGACTATGTTCAAATATTATCGGGCCCACTGGCACGAATTTTAATGTATTTACCCCCCTACTTCTTTTTATCCACCAAACGCAGCTTTTTGTGCTCAGTTTTTTTAACAAACTTTTGGATTTGAAGAAAAATGAAACTAGCCTCTAAAGTCTGAACTATTTACGCTGAGAAATGTGTGGCATTAGACATCATTCACACTTTTTCATACAGTAAATATAATAAAATGAATAGAACATCTGCTCTCCGTGCCGGGTTCGTACTGCGGTGTAGATGCTGTAGGAGTTAGTAAGTGGAGTCAGTTTAATGTGGCTCACCTTGGTGCATCCCTCAAAGCCTTTTGATGCAATGTAGACTTTATATTTGGCTGTTTTCCTTTCAGTTTGGGCCTTGTTTGGTTCTGTTCTGTTGTTTTTGCACTGGTACAGTACTTTCCGTTCTTTCTTTTCTTGTTTTTTTTTCTGTCCTTTTTTCCTTATGTTGAGCTTTGCTTTACACGTTCTTTGGTTCCCGATGGTTTGCTGTTTGGCTGCTTCGTGTCCGCCCTCTGACTGCTGTCTGTGTCTCTCTTTCACTTTCCAGGAGGGGAGCTAGTGATCCCCGTGCTAGTGGAGGACCCCATAGACACCCCCTCTGTATCCACCCGTTCACCCTTCATCCCCCTCCCCCCAACCCTCCGCCCCGTCCTCACCATTATCGAGACCACCAAAGAATCCTTGGCCATGGCCACTGAGGCGGTGGTACCTTGCTTTTCGGACCGAGGCGGCGATGATTGTGATGATGGTGGTGATGATGATGATGATGGCATGGTGATTTCGGGGTTTGGCTCTGGCGAAGCTTTCGACTCAAGCCGGCCCCCGACTGACGATGAAGATTTTTACACCACCTTCTCCCTGGTAACAGATAAGATCTTGACCACATCGGCCTATGAAGGCGGCTACAAAGCCCTCGCACCCAAGTGGGAGGCCAAGGACTTGAGGCCTAGCAAAGCCTCTGAGGCAGGTAGGACTACACCCTCCTCGCCTTTGCCTGACCTCCGGGGCACGCCGGCGGTCCCCTCGGACAAGCCACCCAAGCTGCCCGCCGGGAAAATGAACAACCGCGAGGTAAAACCCCCGCAGCCGGACATAGTCCTGCTGCCCCTGCCCACGACGTTCGATGTGGACGGCACCAAGCCACGGGGCCCCTTCATCACCTCGCCCATGCTGCGCACGGTGCCCGCCCCCTTGCCCACTGTGCCCGCAGTGGTGAGGCGGGTTCCCCCGGGGGCCTCAGAGGTGATCCGGGAATCCAGCAGTACCACGGGCATGGTGGTGGGGATCGTCTCGGCCGCCGCCCTCTGCATCCTCATCCTCCTCTATGCCATGTACAAGTACAGGAACAGGGACGAGGGTTCCTACCAGGTGGACGAGACGCGCAACTACATCAGCAACTCGGCGCAAACCAACGGCGCCGTGGTGAAGGAAAAGACGCCCAGCGGCGGCGCCAAAGGCAGCGCCAGTACCAAGAGACCGAAAGACAAGGACAAGGAATATTATGTATAGAAATCTAAAGTCATTTCCCAACACATAGAAAAACAAACTGTTTGCAACACAGTTATAAACGTTTTGACAGTACCATATTGGCAACTGTGATTTAAAAAGGATAAAATCGCAAGTCTTACTGAGTCACTGAAACATTTGCAAAAGAACTTTGGCTTCTGGAAGCACACTTACTGTTGTAAGCATTGCAGAGAGACAATGCAGTACAACTTCACCGGGACTCAACGTGGATCTTTTTAAGGAGAGCCTGCTGGAGACATTTGGCAGTGTGAAAAACATCCCTCGAACATCCACACGACCCCCAAGTGACTGTCAAGATGAGCGCGATCCGTCGAGTTCCAACAACCTTGTCCATCGTGAACCTGTAAAATATGACCACTGTCGTTTCGGCCATCCTGAGCATGCATGTGAGTGTATGTGACGTGGTGCTGGCATCTGTGTAAGTGAGGGACCTCAAGAAACCATGATTGTCGGGATAGTCAAACCATGATTCGCATTGCAAACAGTTTCATTAAATGTAGCTTTCATGGAGGCGACGTGAGCTGGAGTATAAACGGGTACTTACAGCTGTCTTTTGTTTTTGATTCATTCATTTAGTAAGTTATTGATTCATTGATTGGACCTCGGCCCTCCTTTTGGGAGGATGATGTCCAGCGAGGGTGGACTGAGGGTGGGGATGCGATACAGTAACGTGTCTCCCTCACGTCTCAGTTAAGGATCGCGCTGCTGTGCAAACAACTTCCAGATGTTGTTCTAGCGTGGAAGAGGGGATCCGCCAGGCAAAGTGCACAGTGCGTCGTTATGTCACCGAATTAGAAATATCCAAAAGCATCCTTCTGGTCCCGTTTCCATCCCCTTCCTGAGACGTTCCAAACGCATTATCATAACGTGTGCCCAGCTGAGATTTTAACTGTCGCAATCTTAAAAAAGGTCTGGACTAAAGACTTCCTCTAGTATGAACAAGTGAGATTCTATCTGTTGTCACAGACAACTGTGTCAAAAACAGCAAATATGTTTACATATTTTATTACATCATAGCCGTTGTGCTTTGCAGGTCAATATTGTACAGAAAATGAAAGTTTCTGTTGATTTTTAAAAAAAAAGTCATCCTCTTGTATCGACGGACCATTTGATTTGATTTCACCGCTTGAGCAACGCGACAAAGAAGTGATTTATAATCCTTTGCCAGGAACGCCGGGGGATAAAAAAGGATGCACAGGAACATTTGTTTAGACAGAGAGCAAATGTTGTTAGATTAGACGTCTAGTCTCTCTGGATAATGTTCCTCTTCAGTCGCATGAATATTTCACCAGAAGCTGTCAATCAATTAGAAAACAACTCCCTCAGATCTCGTAGTCGGGTTTCCTGCTTATTCTGAAATGAATTTCATGATGTTATTTATTTTTCATTGGACATTTTAAGAAACAGAGGAAGAGATTATGAGAGTTATTGCTAGCACCTTACTGATTTACAGGTGTTTTATTGTTTCCTTTCCTCCTTTTTTTACAAACTCTGACATCAATGTTCTCGTACGCTCAACTCGTCTTTTTGCATAGGTTTTCTCTGTTTATTATGTAGCTTAATTTCATGTCTCATTTTTATGACTTTCTCCTGCAGCAATATTTAGTTTTTTATGTCATTATTTATTGCTGAAGTTATTTGTTCTCATTTTCAGGTAAAATCAGTCAGTGTGTATGTTCACTTTGGTTATTTGTGTTGTTACTTGGCTTTTTTCAAACAGTTAATTATTAGTGTCTAATGCTCCTATGACTCCAAACAATTCCCACAAATAAAAAAATGTTGTTCCCAAACGTTTTGGATGTTGGGCCGCTGGTGGCTGTGTCTCAATCCTCCATGTTGGGTCTAGCGGTGGAAGGAGGAGGTGGAGGAGATGGAGACGGACGGCCGAAGATTATTCACCCGGCCGCGATCGCCGTCCTTTTTCTGTTCGCATCAATGATTTGCCTTTATATCAAAAAGTGCCATCATTTCCATTGAAATGAAGTCCGGAGCGGAGCGGCACAAACCCATCACTTACCCGTAGATCGTTATGCAAATGCTCACGCCGGGGAACAAGGACGGCCGGAGGAGACGTTATTGGAGAGTCAAAGGCGTCGGAACAGCAGAGTCCACAGCCAAATGAGATTCTTCACGAGCGCCTGCTTTACAATGTCCACATCTCACAGAGCTGCTCGTTAACGGGCCGCAGCAGAGCGGCATGTGTGAGTGTGTGTAGCCATGATGAAGTCGAGGAGGAGGAGGAGGGCAGCAGGGGTCAGTGGCCCGCAGGCCCGGTGCAGCACATCGGGAAGCGTTCCAACACTCACTCTTCTTTATGTGGGGACTCGATCAGTGCGCGCACAATAACACAATAACACAACAACAGCGCATCTTTTATGAAAGCATTCATTCCAGCGCACTGCCTACGGAGCAAGTCATCACATTATCATTAAACACAGACTTCCAGCTAGACGTCCAGCTTGTGAACGCGGTTTCCAGGTGGATTATAACGCCTTTAAACAAACTCCTCCCGAAGCTCTGAGTCGATCGCTGTGTGAACGTGGAGCCATTAATCATCCTCATGGTTTCGCTGCCAGCCGCTGCGCGTGCAGCCGGTGTCGCTCTCTTGTAGCCCTCCTGGGAAAGTGTCTTCTCTTCACATCTGGAGACAACAAAATGATTTGGTTCTGTTGCCGTGGCAATAACCAGCCAAAAGTAAAGTCTGCAGCACACAGATGGGAACAGGAGCATGGACAATACAAATAAAAATGATATTGTATATCGTGTATGAAACAATCTACATGAAATAGTTTACAATACGTGATTTATAGGTTGATTAAACACAGGATTCGGCGGCTAAACACAAATTATGTATTAGCTGATTCCTGATTTCATTTGTGGAAACACTAACCGGAACCAGATCTCAGTTCTTCGTTCATTCAGAGATAACAGCCGGTGAGCAATCGGCATGTACACTTATATTTACAGGTTAGTGCTTATCTGGCTGTGTAGCACAGAGAGCAGTTGCAAGTGATTTGCTTCAAACTCTGTTTTATTGTTACTGTGGATCTTATGAGCTGTTTTCTCAGCAATTATTTCCCTAAAATATTTCAAGATGGTAAAACATGTCAAAAAGTCTGATCGGATAAACCCGAAGTGGTCTTTGAGGATGTGTTCCTTTGTGAGCTCACTGGCCTTTGTAAAAGCACTCACTATTTATCTGGTCTTTAGTAGAAGGAGCATGTGACCGGGGAGAACTTCTCTGCCTCCGTATCTCAAATCTCACGGCGGCTTCGTGTCTGCGATGAATTCTACACCGGAAGACAATTATGGGTCAAAATGCAGAAATGTGACTGGCATGTCTCTGCGTCCAAGCAGAGGGAGAGATTAAAATGAAAGGACATTAAACAGAAAACCCTTGAGAGACTGAGGGGAAAAAGGGGATGTAATTGCAGCATAAATCACCAGCGAAAGAAACGTAGCAGTGTAGTTTAGCCAAATACTTCCCCACATAGCAGATTAATAGTGTAAAAGTCCACAAACCAACAACTTGAGCCTGAAACCGCTGTTTTCCCAGCCATTAGTCACTTTCAGATTTGCACCAGCGGGGGGCCACGGAGGAAAGCCCCCCCATTTAATATTCACACACCATTTGCTCACACAGTTGTTGGCCGACAAAGTTTATTGATTGGCTTGTGTGTGTAACAACTACTTTTCCTTTTAGTCAAATTAGTGGTGCTGATGTTGGCTGGATAATTCCTTTCCAAATTTACATTTGCTAATGGCGTTTGCAAATGGGTTTGCGCGTGTAGTCGACTACATTAGCGGTGGAACAACAGCCGGGGAGCAGCGTTTAGAGGCCGACAGTTGGCCCGTCATGAAATTTGACTTCAACTAATGAGCTGGTTAATTCCACATAGACGCTTCATGCCAAGTAAACAGTGGCTTCGTGTGGCTCAGGAGCCTTGAGCACGTGCGCGGCCTGAGCGCTGTGCACGTGCAGCTTCCTTCCCTCCCAGCGAAGAGTCGGCAGGGAGGAGCAGCTGTGAACGGGATCAGACCCGACAGGTCAAGGATGAACCGCTGACCTTAACTCAGCATCAGCAAACCTGCAATGTGTGTGTGTGTGTGTGTGTGTGTTGGTCATGCTCAAGCCACATCAAAGCTCACACACACAAACACACACAAGGGTCATGGTTGTTGCATTCATATTCATTTTGCAAACGTTGATACATTAGCAGTACAGTCAGGTTTATTTTCAATTTATTTCATAGAGCCCAAAATCGCAGTCTGTCTGTAAAACTCCCCGAACCGTTATGTGTGAACTTAATTCCCTTTTGTGACACACCTCATCAGTTAGCGTTGTATAGATATTAGATGTTTTTCTAGGCTCTGTAGCTTCCGCTCTTCTGAGAAAAAGCCGCGCTGCGTCCTCGCTGAGCGGACACAGCGCCATCTACGGACCAGGTGTGGCAGCTCACACACACACACCCCATTAAAACATCGTGAGCATGCATCGTTTGTGAGAAAAGTCGAGTGACATTAGAGATCCCGGGCTGCACACGTCTCCATCTGTGAGGGATGTGCTGTTGGAGACGGGCCTCCTCTCCAGCAGGCATCCAGATGAAGCAATGAGCTCAGCCAGCTGCACCCCCAGGGGCCCCGCCCATGTAGACCTGATGGAGAGCCGGGCGGGTCGGGGGGGGTTCACCACGGTTTGAATTGGGATCTGATGGTGGCCGCCGGTTGTTGATCCAATCGGACGCAGCCACTCGTAGCCAATCATAAAGCCTCTTTCATAGTGGCCTAGTTATATTAAACCTTTAAAAACATCCGTTTTTTATGGAAAAACAAAACAGGAATAGTTTGTTTCATAATACAACACATACAAAGTGGAGTCATTGAATTATGTTGAATTATGGACTTTATGTTCAGGTAACCAATCACGTAAATGCAGCTATTAAAACCATTCACGAAGCAAGTTGTGCATTTCCTAGGAAGCAGCATTCCCTCATCAGCGGGAATCATCAAACATGAAACCTGATCATTGATGCTTGTCGCACACCTCATTTATTCTCTTACACCGCTACTGCGGTAGTGTCATGTTCTGAATTGTCGTTACAACTGTCTGGTAACGTGTGTCAGCCACATTAGCTTTGTTGGTTATTCATTTAGCCAATCAACAGTCTCCATCGAGGACCTGGTCAAAGCCTCCATCCAGCATCTGCACGCTGCTTGTTCCTCCCTCAGAGAGCAGATCAGCACTCTCTGCTGTGTGGCTCCTCAATGGTGGAAGGAGCTCTGTGGTGACACCAGGACCGCAGAGAGAACTACAACTCTATCAAAGTGTACTTCTAATGGCTCTTATCTAGAACCAGTTGTAAATCGGCTTTTTTGATGAAATTTCCCTTTGTGTGTTGTTCTTCTGTGTTTGTGTCACTTTGGGTGAAAGAGTCAGCTACATGACATGTAACTATGGGAGTGACACATATAACAATACCCTCACTAACACGTGGCGAGATGAAAACTAGTAGAACTATTTCCTCTCAGCCTCCTTTTGTCCAAATTCATTACTCTTCAATATTAACATCAATTTACATCGTGCCGCTTCACAAGTCCAATTAAAATGAAGTGAATGGTATGAAGCATGTAGTGTGACATAATGGTGTGTAGATTAGTTGGATTTCTGTTACAACAGCTGCATGTAGAAGACCATTTGGATTTGAATCCTTAAAAGAACTCGTGACACTGAGGCTGCCACTACAACAGCTGGCACTGGGGCCCTGCAGTCACTTCCCAGCTGGGTCGCCGGCCGTCTGCTCCACACGACCTCCAGCTCAGGTCCACAGCCGACGGAGAGGATGGATTCCAATTGTCCAAAAACGTCTATTCCTGAGCACTATTCCCCGACCTCAGAGGAAAACGTCACGGGGTCAAAGAGAAAACAGATGCACTATTAACAGTTTATGGACAGGTCTGCGCCATCCTGCCATGTGACCGCTCGCCGTACCTGCAAACGGGACGCCTTTTCTACTCATTTGGCCCTTTTTAAATCAAAATAGGTCAACCAAGTGAATCGTGTAGATCCAAAGTTTCTGTTGGGAGGAGGGGGTCAACAAGGAGATGGCATCTTTGCAAAGTATCATCTTCGATGAGATGTGAAGAGCCTGGGCCAATCAGCTTTCACCTCCAACTTCTCATCCCTTCACTCAAAACCCACTAAGCCAGGAGCCACTTTTTGGGGTCAAAAGTGAAAAATCTAGTGATTTCTCCTGGTGTTGTTGGTCGTTCCCTTTAGCAAAGCAGGAGTCCCACCTGGGGGAGAAGCTCTGAAATGAGGGAGACATCAATATGCGCTGCCTAGAGACGCAGACATTTGGCTGCCTTGGGATTTATTCACAGTGCGTGTTCTCCTCCACATAAAACACTTCTTTTACAAATATATACTGCATGAAGCAAAAAATATAAAGTCATGAAGCAAATCGGCCAATACATTAAAAGAAACATTCATTTTCATGATGCGAGTGAAAAGGCACCAGTGTCTGCTCGCAGTGGTCGACATCTTAGCACATTGGCATGATAACACACTAACAAATATTTAAGCAGCTGTTAATATAGTTCAAATATAACTAATGAAACATTAAAACTACTTGGTTTAAATCTGCTTAAAATCGATTAGACACATTCAATTCAGGTTCTCGTGGCTCCAGTATCTGAGTACTGCAGAGCTGCTGGGGGAACATCTGTCTTCAGTGGCTGCTTGAGGTAGAGGAGGATTAGAGTGCAAGGCCTCTGGTTCCTTTGTTCTGCATGAGCAGAATCAGCTGTGAGCACGTGGCTTCGGGTTCGACTCACTAGTTGTTCATCTGGGGGTGGGTTTGGCCCCGTTGACCAGGGAGTCATCCAAGTCTGAAGTGGTCAGCCGCCTGTGAGGAGCTGCAGCAGAGGCCAAACAAAAGCCGTTATAGCATTGTTAATAGATCCAGTCCATCACCCTCACTGATTCTGCTCCCTGCCAAAGGAGTCATTCATACATAATTGCATTGTATGTGAACACCAATGGTAATTAAGTAGGCACAGTTTTATTTTGGCGAGCGTACTTGGAGGCACACAAAGCCAGAGAAAGTATGCTCCTCTCACACGGAGCCAAATAGAAGCATCTTAGAAGAGCACTGCAAGTAATTGAGCAGAGAGCCACACACACACACAAACACACACACACACAGAGCTGGGACGCAGAGGCATCGGATGAGCAGTGGCAGCACGGCGTGGGGACTCACACGGTGGGTCGGACCTCAGCGGGCGGCTCAGCAGCGGCCCGGGACCTTTAACGGAGGACGATAGAGCGGCCAGTCTCAGGCTCCAGGAAGTGGCGTCCAGCTTCTCATCCTGGGGGACAGAAGACAGGAGACACTCAGCTGCTAGGAGCACCGAGGTGCAGGACGCACGTTAGCTCGTCCTGTGAACAACGCCTGGACGCCTGAAGCCTGAACAGAAACAAGGCCTGCCAAGTCCCTGTCGTCATTTTTTTCAAGTTTGAAACATATTACAACTTCTGCTTATCTGGGGATTATAAATCATTCATTTAACAGACAGCACAGGACAAACACTGAGCCCAAAACGACCCCCCCCGCCCCCCGCCGGGCTCTACACACCCTCTCACAGCCGAGGAGAATCTTTAGTAAAGAAATGCCATCCGTCCGTTGTGTGTGCAGCAGCTATTAAGCTCATGCGATGGCCACTTATCACCCAACACGAGAGGCATTTTGCGAACCAGATAAAAACCATCAACAGAGTGATCCGTTTGGGCGTTTGGGGGCGTGTGATCAGCTGTTAGCAGTGATGCGTTGATGGCTCCTTCGAGCAGGCAGCACACAGGAGCACAGCAGCGATGGCCGGAGAGGGGCTATCATTTAAGCCGTAGCTTCCATCCACGATGTTTTAACAGCGTGTGGGATTATTCATTTATCCACACAGGTTGCAAATGAGCTGCTTTGCACACGTCAGCTGTGTGGGCGAGCTGCACTCCTAAATGACTCGAACGTCAGGCTGCCCTGATCCGAACGGCTGCGGTTTGAACAAAGCACTGCAATTAGAGACGGAAATAGAAACGGTGTGGGTAGTTGTTCCTCTGAAAGGGATTATAGAGCTCATTGTTCCAGAGTGTGTGTGTGTGTGTGTTGTACCCTGTACTCCTGGATTCTGCGTTTAGACTCGTCCAGCTGGTGTTGTAGGTCCCAGACGATCTCTTTATATTTGCCGTAGCTGCTGCTCCGCCACCTCCCTCTGCCGCTGGGACTCCTGTTGGCACAAGATGGAGGCCGTGTCACTATAACCAAACGCACAAAAGACACAGCTGTCTTTTACCCAGACAAGGCGGCTTCTCAATGCTCTCACCAGAGGAACACTGATTGCACGGTCCACACTGCCAATTCAGCCCACAGACTGCACCTGTACCCAGTAATGACCGGAGGTTTGGTTTGAGACCAAGCACTAAATGAACCACCAACAGCATTTCATTCCAATGAGCCGGCACTGTGGACCGTGACATCCTGATAGGCCTTGAGAACCGTATGGGTCTCACATGGTTCCCCTCACACCTGAGCAGCAGAACACAAAGAGTGTTGCTTACAACAAAGCTGTGATCTTTGCTCAGAGTTTCCACATGGATCAGTTTCTAAAGACACACAGTCTCACCTATGCATCTATGCAGATCGCTCGCACACACGCACACACACAAACACACACACACGACTCTAAACAGGATGGATTACAGATGTTCTGTGCAATGAATGAAGGCGGAGGAATACACCAGCCGAAATGGGCGTAGCTCCATAGCCATAGATGGCCCCAGTCATTGTGGGAGCTCCTAATGAGACGACCAATCGGGTCTTGTGGGATGTGCTCCCAGATCCGTCTAAGGCATAGGTGTCAAACTCAAGGCCCGCGGGCCAAATCCGGCCCCCGGTGGGGTCCAGTGAGGCTCGCCGGATGAATTTGCTATTGTGAGAAAAGACATAAATTGCATTTCTATAAAAGTAACTGCTATTCCTAAAGATTCCACTAGGGGGCGCACTCTGAGTGAGCGCATGCCTGCCGGTAGAGCACCTGCCATTGGCTGATGGCTTCTGACAGACAAGAGGCTCGTTGGGTTGTTTTGTTATATCGATTCGTTTTGCGCTCCCGGTACGCAGCGATGTTGTTCCGAATTGCGGGCAAACTGTCCGAGCGAGCGGAGGAGGCGGGGGGCGGATGAGGGGGGAGTGGGGGGGGGTAAATTGCCATGACTTGGATTGAAAAGTTGAGTGAAAAAGCTTGAGAGCAGAAAAAGTGTGGGGAGCCCTGTGTTCGACCTTTTCCACCACGGCGGCCCTCCAGGAGGCAGCGCCCGCTTGAAAATGACGCGCGGCACTTCCCCCGGACCATTAGCGCCAAACTCCACCACCTCCACATGATGTCCCAGAGGTGTTGCATTGGGTGTAGGTCAGGTGCCATTCACTTGTATCAATCCCTTCATCCTCCAGGTGCTGCCAGCATTGTGGTGCAGCAGCATAAGGTCTGACCATGGGTTCAAGGAGGTCATCCCTACACGTTCTCTAGCCTGTAGCGGTTTGTGCGTCCTTCACAGACCGTCACTGAGCCGGTCCTGCTGAACCACGTAGCAGGCAGCAGAGCCTTCTCCTTGGCTTCTTCACGTCCATCACAGTGCTCAGTGTGAACCCGCTCTCATCGGTCACAGAGCACCGAGCGCCCACATGTCAATTATGGTGTTCTAAAGCAAATGTCAACGGAGCTCCACGGCGCTGGGCAGTGAGCTCAGGGGACACTGCAGGACGTCGGACTGTTGGGGCGGAGACGTTCACACCAGTAGGCGGTTTCCTCTTGGATAAAAGCTCCCATGTAAATGTAGCATGGAACCTTAAGGTCTCTCCCTCCGGAGAGGTCGGGCCTTCGCCCACGGAGCTCCAATCCTCTGGATAATAAGAGCTGTGCCTTCAAACCTCTTCCAGCCCAATCACAGCCACTGGGCTTGTTTTTCTGAGAAACAAACAACACGGAGGAGCAATCTGGGCTTTAACTGGACCCACCTCCAAATCTTTGAAGTTCTCCATCAAACAGTGTTTGTCTGGAATTGAATCCAAGTTGTCCAGGGCTACTCGTGTGTTCTGTAAAGCACACACACTAGAAAAGCAGGTCATTGTGGAATTCTTTTCTTGGCTGTATTGTCCGACAGTCACATAAAGTCATTTTAACGGAGAATCAATACAATGTGTGCATTGTGCTCACACCACAAAACACCTCTCAAGAGATTCTCAATACTGTTGTAGAGCGACAATTTCTACAAAACGATTCCCATTCAAGGGGCGAGCAGGAAGCATCAGAAAGCAGCGATATATCAAGTGCAGAAGGATCCACAGGTTAACACTGCAGCTACATTATGATTCCACCAATCGCCTCCTCCTCACTACTTCTTACTTGAGCCGGAGGGAAGGATGAACGGCAGAGAGGCGAGGGAGCAATAATGAATGAAACACATTTAGCGAGATGAGAAGAGAATCCCAGTTGAGGCAACGATTACCGATGACGGCTGCACAGCTGGATCAGCTGTCTGTGGCCTTTAACCGGATCCGTAGAGATAATGGGCTGAACTATCCAAAGAGCACAGCTGATAATGAGCACTGCCCTCCCACATGAGACGTGTGATCATGAGCACTCAGACATGCACAACAAACCCGTGTGTTACTTTGTATGCACCTCCTCCGCAGAACCAAAGACTAATATATATAATATATATTTCAAGGTACTGCTATGGAGCAAATCCCACCAATGCTCTCACACGGTCTAGTAGTGAGCCAAGAAACATTAGCAATAAACAAGCAGGTAAACTGTATGTATGTAACACTCTTCATACATGTGTTGCACCTCAACGATACAAACATTTCAGTGTTTGAGTCACTAATGAATCCAGACGACACGTTGAACACTTTACACAAGTAGTGTGTTTAGCTTATCTGCCTTAACCATTATTATCTGCTCAGAGGAATTACCTCTGCTTTCTCACAACTGATCAATGAAGGTTGAAGTGTTTATTTTGAAAGGGGTAAGGACAGCTACGGTAAAAATAACGTGTAATAGCTGAGCGAAGACAGCTTGTGATGATGTCATTGCTGCTGTCGGTACAGCTTGTTTCTTAACCCCTTCAGGTGATGATTACCGGAGCCGTGAGCCTCGACTACAGCCGCCATCTAGAACCGGGTCCGCCTCCTCCTCAGGTGAAGCTGCCCACACAGCAGCATGGAGTCACCACTTCTCATTTAACACCTCCCTGTTTTCTAAACCTGTACACTCACACACAACTTTCCTACAAGAGAAATAAAACCTTACCATCTCCAGATCCAATACCCGGTCCTGAAAAGAGACACAAGCAGTGACAACAGCAAGGGATGGTTTACACAATTACACACACTGTGCATACGTGATGCTATGCCTTTTATCTGCCCTCTTCCCCTCAACCGGCTGCCTGCAACGTGATGATGTTATGTAACAGGGGGCGGGGGGGGGCTCTCTCCCTCTGATTAATGACCCGGCGTTCTGGCAGGTGCCACCATGCAGCCACAGATGGGACAGAATCAAACACAGACGCACAAATGTCTAGCACACGTTTAGAGTGTGTGTTACAGTGAGTAAAGGCCGGGTGGGGCGCTGGGGACCAGTTCAATCCAGACTAGGTGACATGGTCCTATAAGACAGAGACAAGGCCTCCGGCAGCTTTTAAAGTCTGAGGCCAGCAGTCGGCAGTAATTGGCTGCCGGCCCTGCAGCCTTGCAGCACCACATCACAGGACTTAACACAGCTACAAACATAAATAACATGCATTACAGCTGTCTCCTTTTGGTTAAATAGGGCCAGCTGGATATCAGAAATGACAAAGAAGTAAAATGGTGACCTGAAGGCTCCTCATTTCTTCCTCCTTCCTGCGACTCCTCTCTAGCAGCGCTGAAAGACACAGTACGGTTGATGAGGTGGGTTAGGCTACATTCCCTGACACAGTGTCACGTGACTCTCATGTGGAATTATTGGAAAAAGTTCAGAAAGAACCCATATCCTCAGTCTCCCATGAGGCTGTGCTGTGCTATAGGGGGCCTTTGCTGTGATGAAGACGGTACCACCATTAAAGCAAAAGTAAAGAACAGAACAGCACACAAAGCATTCCTTCCTGGGAGAGAAATCTACATGAGAGTATTAATGTCAAATCTCAAGGTGACCGTTTGTGTACCTCTCTTTTCAGTATCCAGGGTGACCAGAAGCTCCTCCTGCTTGTCCAGGCGCTGCAGCAGAGCCCTCTGCTCCGAGTCACGGCTCTGCCTCAGGGCCTCCAACTGGTCCCTGGTCTGTTGCTGCTGCTTCCTTAAGCGCTGCTCTCTCGTGGTGCTCTCCCGCACCTCCTCACTCAGCCAACAGATCTTGGTCTGTGTGGTTAAGTAAATACTAAATCAACGTGGTCACGCGGTCAGGCCCGTCGGAACAGGACAGGCAAACCAAGCAATTGCTTGGGGCCCCGAGCTGGCCGGGGGCCCCAAGACAACGACTGGTTAAGAGTCAAATGCAACGACAAACTGTGTGAGCGCCCCTTGGATAGTCAATGCAGTAAAGTGCAATGACACTGTAATCGGGATCCCCCTCAAGGGGCCCTTCTGCCCTGAACGGACAGAATATGGTTACATACTGTAATGTTTTTTAGCGGGATAAGGAAGACGCAGATCTGTTCCAGAATCACTGTTTATCGTATTTAATGACATTGCTATAGCTTAGTTATAATAGGTTTTGATGAAAGTGGCATAACGTTAGCATGCTATACTAACAATTCCACCGTGATAATCTATTAACCAAATGGGGGTTAGGAAAACCACACAATAATATCCCTGCATCAAACATTAGCTTGGGATGTTTTAAGCATTAGTAACCCTTAACCAAGTGTTAAGCCGGCGTCTCCGTTGCGTTTGCGTGTTGAGTCGTATCAATTCATGGTTCAAAAAGGCTTGCGTGTGTTGCAAAGCAATTCACCGCCAGACCACCAGGCGGAGTAACGTTTATTGTCGAAGACGACCTAGAGAGTGCCCGCTTTGCGAGTGGAAGCCGTTGGTTTGTTTATTAATCTATCAGAGACTTTTCTGCCCCGTGCATCAACACTGCTGCTTTTCTTCGTCTCTTTTCGCGGACGTATTTGTCCCGTATTTCCGCCACAACTTCAACGCCCCCTCGACCGGCAAAACCGACGTTTTGCGGAGATCTACGTCCATGAATTGTACAAATGAATTGGTCTTTATAGTCCGTCAATGACGCGTGTGTTTCTAAGTGGTCATATTTACGGATTTCTTCCGACAAAAGCTCTTAGATCGGATTCATTCTCTCGTAAAAATGCATTCGTTTTAATAATGGCGGAATTACGCTATGAAACCGGAAATCCGAGAGGATTTCCGGTTTCAAGGATGTAGTAAGCAGACCAATCACAGCCCTGCTGCTTGCGTTTCCTTGCGGAGCTTGCGTATCCGTAAACGCAAGGGTTGGAAAACTTGGTCGACACACGCAAGGGACACGCAACGGGGGGCGGGACTCTACGCAAGGACACGCAAGGGGCGCTTGCGGGTCCTTGCGTTTCTCCAAAAACGCAGAAGCATAAACTAGGCTTTAGGAATATCTGGTCCGTCTATCTATGTGATGTTTATAGATGTTTTAAAAATGGTTTCTTAAAGGTTTACAAAAAATGTTTAATCATTACCTATCATATGATATAATGTATGTTACAATAAACTGTTAATTTAAAGCACTACTAATAATTAGTAAACACTTAATTATAATTTCATTGTTTACAATTTCATAGCTTTACCATCTATTAATGATTGTTATTATAAAGTGTTACCATCTTTTCTTTCTCCCTCAAGGTGCTTTGCTTAAATTTCTCAGCCCTCAGGCTCTTCCTAACGATGCCTCTACTGATGAAGGTAGAGTGAATTTCTCTCACTGAGCTGTTAATACTGACCTCTTTCAATATGCTAACAGTAATTTCAGATTTTTTTTCTCCAATTATTTTCCCAGCTACACAATCAACTTCATCCTCAACATCAACAGAAGCATCACTTCTCAGTGCTGATGTTTCCTCTATAGCACAAGGTACCACCACTACAAGCTCTATGGTTATAGCTGATATCCTGCACAGCCCAGAGTTTAAACTGATAAGTGTGTGCTGTCATATTGTTGGAAAAAAAACAGTGCAGATCACTATTGAATTCCCACCAAACTTTGTAAATACCAGTCACTTTTCCCCATGGACATTTCAGAATTGTTAATATAGAACATGAAGCAGACAAAGAATGGAAAGCTTCATGAACGATGCAAAAAATTGGAACAAACCCTCCATGACATTGATGCTGATGACTTGGCACTTGAAATCAATTCATCTCTCTACACTTTTCCAGACCACGTAGCCACTTCCCCATTTGACATGCTTAATTACATATACAGTGAGGAGCTACTGGATTTGTACAGTAATTTAAGCATTGCTTTACGTCTACTCCTGACCTGTGTCAGTGGCCTCTGGTGAGAGGAGCTTTTCAGCTATGAAGCTGATAAAAACTTACATGAGGTCCACCATGGGCCAAGAAAGGCTCACAGGACTGGCACTTGCGTCAATTGAGCACGATGTTCGCCAGTCTTTGGACATGGAGGACATTGTGATTGCCTTTGCAGAAGACAATAGCTGATCAATAATGTTTTGACCAGGGCTTGAAAGTAACATTTGCTTTCAGCCAAATTTCGTCTCGGAAACAATGAAGTAAACAAACATCTATGCGTGTATACATACAAACGTATGTTAGCTTACGTCATCATGTAAGCTAACATTAGTTAGCAGAACGTATCGGCTAACTGAATGCTACTGGCTGGCTGCTGACACTATAAACGCTGTTGGCACTGTGTATTTCGTTAAAATTGTAGTTTCAAACGCTGGTTATGAGAACATATGAGAATATGTAAAGGAAATGCGGTCCACATGAGCGCAGTCATAGTTCTCTCGTTGGTCGATTATAACCTAAGCCTCGTGCATCGTTGTCTTTGTCTTTCACTAGGAAGAATTTCTGAGTCTATGTCATGGTATTTGACGTTCTGTACATGACCACAGACAACGTATTTATAAGCATCCAGTGATTTACACGCTCGGTTTCTATGTCTGGCCACTGTATATTTGGCCATCTGCTAACGTCTTCTATCCACTCCACTATACTACACGGATCTGGTAGCCGGATAACATTTGATAAAGTCAACTTTTTGAAATAACTTTCTCTCTGTGTTGCTTAATCCGCTCGCGTAGCTTGCCATACTGCTGATTCTCGCCATACTTCCGTTGGCAATATGCGCGCGCATCCGCTGCTACGCCATCATTGTGTACAAACAGTAAAAGGGTCTATAGAAGTCGAAGAGTAAATAACTCTCACTAATATTGTAAACATGAGTTGATGGTCTCAATGTCTAGTTGTCTATGTCTTCAGTACAGCATGATGTCCATTTAGTAAATGACGGTCCAGTCAAACGGACCACTAAGCAGAGTGTGCTTTAGGGCGGGGCTACTGACGAGAGCCTCACTAAGCCGAACATGGCGTAAACCTCGGCGCTGGAAGAGAGGAATGACACTCAAATCGCACACTAGGAATGGACTTGTTAAAGTAGTGCAAATATTGGTTTGAAAGAAGAAAAAAAAAACAGAAACCACGTGTGATTGCTTGGATTATTTTAAATTCACAAATACAAAATCACCCCAAATACATATAACCTATGTAACCTGGTTATTCTTCTGAAGAGTGCAGTAATGTGTCACATGCGTAATCGTGCGTTTTCTCCGTTCGGTAGAAACAAAATCCCCATAAGGAAGGCAGCACATGCAGCATCATACCTTGGTCTCAGCCAGCCAGCGCTGGGGGTCCTTCACTAATCCAGGTTTCTGGGAGATCGCCTGTCAATACAGCAGAGATTAATGTGTTTGAAAACATGCATTGCACAACATGGAGTCCTTCACATCGCAGACCTAAGAGGTTGTAAGAGGTCGTAAGGATTCCGGGAAAGATCTCAAAGAAGGGTTTGATTCAGCATCACCTTTTCTCTTTGTCTCACTCCAATCTTAACAACACTGGGCGACAGGTTGACAACCTGTCACACGACACAGACGCAGGATTGTGTAACTCAGGAAAGTGACTTTTTGTAGATTTAAGATGGCTGCCGCGGCGTGGCGGTTGTTGTTTTTGTGTAGATTCTGTTTTCTGGTTTCTCCTGGAGCTCTTCCACCAGAGATGAGCTCATCAACATCCGGGGAACCACTCCAGCTTCTCTGCTGGACATTTTGGTGCAGTGAAGCGCCAAATGAGAAGACAACGGCCCGCTGAGTCTTTGCACATGTGGATCCTGACCACCGCCACCGGGCATCAACCTGCGCTCACTGTGCAACAAACTGGACCATTTCCAGCTATGGGTGGGTAGAGACAGACTTTTCTTCATCCTCCCTGTTGTGCTTCATCGCAACGTGGCTCTGTGGATCGATACCGGCAGGACAAAGGGTGGAGGAATCGGCTTCTACTCCAACAGCAGCTGGTGTAACCACATAACAGGGATTCTACAACACTGTTCTCCTGATGTGGAACTGTTTCAGCATCAGCTGTGGTCGGTGTTATGCACCACGCTCCATCACAAACTCCTTGTCCATGTCCAACACACACACTCTTTAGCACATCTGTTATCTACCCCTTTGCGTTTTCTCCTAGCAGTGTGTTTGAGCACATTTGGTCGTTCTGCTGGAACAGGCGTCGTGTTACGGGGAGGTTGTGCTTTTCTGGACCCAATCTACTCTGAACTAGCATCAGGCTTAACTGGGAGTAAACAAACGTGAAAATATTTTGTTCGCTTAATCTTGGTGCCATTAATTGCATAGTTTAACGTGTTCATGCTGACGGCCCAAATGAAAAGTCATTAGTTCTGTAGTTAATTACTCAAATAGCAAAGTGTGTGAGAAATTATATTGTGAGTACATTATAATTCAGATACATACCAAATAGGGGTGTAACGATTCGTTTTACAACGATTCGATTTGTATCACGATTCGTGGTTGTCGATGCGATATTGGTTCATTTAGAACGATACGATCCGAAACGATTCAGTGACTTGAAATCGATTCAGGAACTTTTTAGCCAAAAATTAAACCAATGTGACTGAAATAAATACCTGGATACGGAACAGTGCAGGTGAAGTTTCCTAGATTCCTGTTGTTTCTTGTAATGGAATCAGGATCAGGAGCAGGAACCCCCCCGCCCCGGTCAGCCGACCGCTACCGCCGATTCTACAAGCTGTGGGCGTGGCCAAATGAGCTGCAGATCATGAATATGTAATGAGCAGCAGAAAACAGAGGGGAGTAGAGGGAGGTAACAATCGATTCCTACAAGCTATTTCCAGCAAAAAACTTCTGAAACTCAGAACTCAAGACCTATTTTAACTTGTTAAAAGTAATCAAAATATGGGCCCTTTAAATCCAATGGGTTATTTCTTAGTATCGATATAAATCGATTTATTACATTTTAAAACAATGTTAGATCGATATATGTCGTCCATAAGGCCAACTCGCCGAGCACAGATCGATGTAGTTGGATCGTAGGATTATAAATCGATCGATCGATGTAATAGATTGATCGTTACACCCCCAATACCAACTGTGCTAATCCTTAATACATGTCTGAGTGTCTGCACCAACATGTAGTATTTATTGCTATATTTGACTGGGAACTAAAGCAGTAAACTCAAGATAACAGCTGACACTGCCTATCTAAAGCCATCCCAGCAGAGAGGGCCGTGTCCACTACATGAGGCTCATAAGTAGATAACTGCTTCTTTCCATAAGCATTTGAGCAAATACATTCACAGGGAGACTGCCAACTCCTGTATACAGGCGAAGACACGGCAACCCAACTTCACATGGAAAAACTTGCATGAAGGCAACAAAAAAAGCAGCACTGTTTCAATGTGACAGCGTGTTTATGCAAGATCAGACAGGAAGGCACACGGCAGGCGTTTTTTGGGACTCGTTCTGTCCCGCGCTTCGCCAAACGACTTCATTGCTGCAGAGGTGTCAAGCAACCTTTTCAAGCGGTTATTGGAAGCCGGATCCAAGCAAAACTAATACCCCGAGTTGTTCCCACAACAGCTCAAAGAGCAGCGACGGAGAGCTGCTGTGCAGAGGCCCCCGTCTCAGGGAGCCTCCCGCTCACTTCACTCCTTTCCCAAGCACCAAAGGCTGCTCAGTGCGGCGGCAGACAAAGGAGGGGAAGCTGTTGGAGGCCTCAACCAGTAGGCTGGGAGTTGAACGTGAACGTGCCGTCTGTTGGGTAGAAGTGAAGGAAAAGCAGCGGCGCCTCCGCGGCTGATTAAATGTGCGGGTACATCTGTGCCTGGGTCCCACGTCTGATTCAGCCTGCGCTCAGTGCGTGGTAACGTCTGTCAGCTAGATGGGTTTGTTGAATCAAAACAGATGCGATGAAAGATACAAATGACTAATGTTGTACTGGATGTCGCTTTGATTATCCTGAAAAGCTTTGTTTGAGGTACAAAAGGTGATAAAAAGGCATTTGATGCTGCTAGATGTATTTTTATATGGACAACAAGTATGGATTAAAGAAGAATTATTTGGTTGAAATATTTTCCAATTCATTTTCATTAAATTTGAATTTTGGACTCAAGAGCCATCTGGATTGAATTAATCGAGTAATATAAACAAGCCTATCGAACAACATGTGTAGACTAATCTATCTGTAACCCTGCAGAAATATCAGAAGCTGTGCAGCTTTCACTGCTCAGTGACGTGGTCACACACACACACACACACACACACACACACACACACACACACACATACACACATTCTTTCCCCATTGGAGGATTAATAAAGTGATCTGAAGTCCAAATTGCCCGGTAAGTTTCCTGAACATTCTATGAAGCGCTAATATAGCAGAATGTCCTCCATCATCCGTTGTTAGTAGCTACATCTAGAGTGAAGCTTTGGGAGCCATCAGGGAAGACGAGGGAGCCTATTGTCTTTGATATGCTGCATCAGACTAACTGTGACGGCCAAAGCCCCAGGATGACATTACATATTAGAACTCCATTCATTGTTTTGGTAATGTTCTACATTGAGACATTTTGGGAAAATACACCCCTTTGCAGAAAAAAACCTTGGTCCATGACACGAACATAGGATCTTTTTAGTGAAGGGTTTATTGATTCGATTGGTTGGTTTTCCTAAACAGAAATGACAGTAAACATCATCAGGAATGTTCATTTGTATTCGGAGCGTATTCGCTGCTTTGCGTTTTCCATACTTTATTATGTTACAACTTGATGGAACCTAAGCGGTCCTACAAAGAAGAAGTGAAGTGTTTAGCATCTGACTGAAGAAGACTTGAGGCTGAGACTTCTGCCAAAGGTGCTTCAACGAAGTATTGCGCAAAGGCTGTGAACACTTATTTATGTCTTTATTCTTTTTCAACCTGTTTTGACTTTGTCTTTATAGCGTGCTTGTAAAATGTAAATAACAACTCAATCCATTTAATAATGTGGAGAAAGCAAAGCACTATAAAAGTTTTGGCCTGTTGCAAATTGGGTCCCGATAGTTGCAAATATCAAATATGTTTATTTGAGCAAAGTATAGTTAATGCGGCAACTATTGTACCACAGCACTTTGTTTTATCAGCTTTTACTTTACCACATGAACCATCCACTACTCTGTGTTACCTTGAGTTTCGAAAGAAACCTTTTTCTCAAATAATCCATTCAAAAGTATGTAAAACGTCTCATGTGGGAGAAATCAAGTCTCTTTTATCCAGCGAATGCTCACTTTCTCCCAAATACACAACTCCTATTGAACACTTGTGTAAACAGACCTTGGATGAGCAGCAGGCCTTAATAGTGTCTCTGTGCTAAAACCGTCCTATCAATGAACTAGTGCTCTTTTCTGGCATTTGAAATCATTTTGTGCTTAAATCCACAAAGCGTCATAATACTCAAAATGTGCATGTACCCAATCTACAGATGCAACGATGAATCCACCTGATTCAAACCAGTCAGAAACTAGTGAGAGTTGATTCATCTTTCTGGTTTGTTTATAAGCAGGAATAGAAATTAGTTCTCAAATGTCAGAATTTGATATCATATTTGAATGTGATATTGATCAAATAGTTCATTGATTCATCAAATAACACTAACATAATCTGCAAACAAATTAATGATAGTAATCACCACCTGCAGCCCAAGTGTGTCGACACACAGCAACATTCTAATGTCATTTTCAATGGACACCAATGGCATGAAGCTACAGAGAACTGTCTGCAGATGATACACCAACAAGCCCTTGAAAGTGACTCATGGACGACAAAGCTGCGTCATGTCAGTCTTGTTTCGGTCACACTTAGTTTGAACTTTAACCCTTAACTAGCAGGGTGAGATGAAGCAGCTTTCACCAACCTCCCTGTACGCTGAAGACGCTGCGCAGTGCTCCTGCTCCTTGCCACGCATGTACGGACAGAGGAAACACGCGACTGGTCCAGAAGGTTCTCAACAGGTAAACAGCCTCCAATGGAATGCCGACGTTGATGCGTGTCCTCCCGGTTTGTAACTAGGCAACACAACACGCTAAGCTGAATACCTGTAACTTGTCTCCAGCGTTGTTGGCCAGGCTGCGACAGGCTGCGTCTAGTGCCTCCCCCGTGGAGGTGAGAAGTGCCTCCCGCTCCGCCTCCATCCTGGACAGCTTTTCCTCCAGCTTAACCAGCTCGGCCTCGGAAGCACGTCTCCTCTCAGCTGACGTGGCCTGTGGACGATGGCAGAGAGCATAGCGAAGTTAGGGTATGTCATTTCAATCTTTACATTACATGTCATTTAGCTGACGCTTTCATCCAAAGCCACTTACAGTAAGTGCATTTCAACCAGAAGGATACAAACTCAGAAGAACAAGAAACAGGACAGTATCAAGATGTGAATTGCTGTAAATGAGGAGGAATCCAGGTGGGACTTTTTCTGATGATCCACATGCAGAAAGACAGGCGTCCGCAGACAGAGCCGTTTGCTTCCCTCCTCTGACCTGCACTGTGAACAGATTCAGTATTGATCGAGCATCTTAAGAGTAGTGCTGTTTTGGCACCACTTAACCTTACTGAGCATTCTTTGGATTATATCCCCTGTGACTTTAACGACGTCGTAGATCCAAACGGCAGGAAGGAAGCGAGCAAAGCGGTGTCATCTTTACCTACGCATGCCTTGTGTGCAGCGTGGATGGGTTAAACGGTGGCAATATGAAAGACATATTCACAGAAGAGCATAGTTCTATTACAAATGAAAGCGATTAGTTGTTTGTTTTTTCCTCAATGTCCTTGGACTTCATCCATCACCATTAATTAGCAGTTTCACCACTTGAAATAGTTAGTCAGTATGTTTGAGAAAACAGGGCTTACTTTGTCCTCCACTTCCTGTTTGAGTAGCTGGTATTTTGTGTGAAGAAGTGCAGTGTGCGTGGTCCTTTGTGCTCAGCTGTGCTGCCAGCTTATCACACTCCTCCTTCATCCGGTCCAGCTTGGAGCGCAGCCCTCCACACAGCTCCCTGTCTGAGGCCGCGTCTGCCTGGGGGAGGACGGCTGAGTTTAGTGATCGCACATGAGGACTGAGATGTTCAGGGCCTACAATACACAGGAAGCATGCTGACACAGTACCTGTCCATGCAGCCTGTTAAAATCCAGGCTTTTGCTGCCCTCTTCCCATGCGTCACTGTTGGTATCATGCTTAAAGTCGCACTTCTTGAAAATCTTGAGTGGGCTGTGTGTTACACATAGATTTGAATTCAAAAGCACGTGGGACAGCTATAAAACATGCTGTCAGTTCAGATCCACAAGGACGCTTTTGGAGGCGATTTTAACTGTTCAGTTAATTCAGTTTCAGACCATTTTGATCCTCAATGGCCTCAGAAACCACCATTCCTTAGTATGGAACAAATAGGCAGAGTCAAAAATAGAAATCTTTCTAGCTATTTCTCATTGTTGACTATCAGATGAGTGAAACAGGCTTCTGGCTGCGCTGTGTGAGTATTCTCACAGGCTTCTCACGGGCACCAGCAGCCCCCGCAGGCTGGTACTTGAAAACACTGGAGCGAACGCCCTTGTCCTTACCGCGCCGGCAAATGACACCATTACAATGAGCTATGTCAGATATTAATGCCATTCAGCGCCCCTAATGGGCTAAGCTCAGCCGTATCAGGGAGGACCATGCCCCCCAGAAACAATGTACCCGCGAGCGCTCATCATTGGAGATATGGAAGCAGGGAGAGCACACGGGGAGGAAGTCAAGTGGAGTCCCACGTCTCCAGCACGGCCGTGATAAGACTTCTGAGGTCTGATAGCAGCTCTTTGAATATTCAGGAAGTCCTTGAGGGTCCACACACCATTAGAAGCTCAGCTAGCTTCCATCCAAAGGACAGAGGCCGAGCCAACGAGAAACCATCCCTCCAAACGAGGATCTCTACTCTCGCTCAGTAAGAACGCCACACGTTTGCGAGGCCCGTGGTCCGGTGCTGGATTCAAAGTGTGGGCCAATGGATTGCTGAATGTCGCTTAGTGCTTCACACCAACTCTGGTCGGGTTATGAACTGGACATGTCAAAGGTTCCAGATTTCCTGTGATACATAATACTCTTAAATCACAGCGCAGCACACAGGCTAATTGTCCCTCATCGTCGATCCGGCGCTCTACTATAAAGCACCCCGTCCATCAGTAACAAACATACACACACTGTGCTCACAGCTACGGAGCTATTTGGGGTTAAGTGTTTTAAATAGTAATAGAATTCCCTTGAATATCTACCGATAGAATTGTTATAATATATAACATAAAATGGTTTAATAAGTGGCTTAAGTCATGTGACGTTGGTAACCGTAGTGCTCCGAGTTAACTTGCATACAAGTTGATAAACGTGTTTTCTGCTGTTGTTTTTACTGACTGTAGTGATTGATTTCTTCTCCCCTCACATTGCAATATTACTTTTAGCTTAAACTACATGGCTTAACAGATTTAGTTTGAATTTAAAATAACCGCAAAACTCATTTTTCTCTCAGCCTGATACACATGATGGACCCGAAGAGAAGCATATCTTCCTAAATTAAATGAATAAGATTACCTTTTCTTTCGGCATTTCATATGTTTTCCGGCTTTTGAAGCTTTTACTGTCAAGCACAGCAGGTTGCTAGGTGACGGGAGCTGCGGAGGAAAAGCTGATGACGCAAGCAGGAACTTGCCCCGTAGGCCAGACCGTCCAATGAGACAACGGCAGAGTAGTCGACCTGTCTGTCCTGCCTCTCTGACAAATGCAGGTTAGTGGGAGGAGTCTACACCCGCTGTCCCTCAGGAGAGGTTTGGTGTGCTAGGGGACAGCCTGGGGAACAGATGGAGAGGCGCATAGGACTCCTCATGGAAGAGCCGAGGCCGATGGGTCGGCAGAAGGTCGATGTGAATATTCTAACTTTGTTAAAAAGCACATGACCTAGGCTAGATTTTATGGTATTGGAAGTTAAATTGGACCGATAAAATAAACGCTAAACTCTGGATGAGTGTCCCAGGCCAACCGTCCAGCAATATATTTCATCATATTTTGTATTATCTGAAATAACTGTTCCTTTAAATTAAAACATTTCCACAGTAAATTGGTACATAAAAATTAAGCGATGACCGCTGCCTTAGAAACTAATTGATAATTGTAGTCCAATTAATTTTCCTAAATGTGGCATTTGGTAACATACCCGTTCAACACTAGTATTCAGGCCGGCAATGAGCCTACATTTTAATTAGTGGGGTGAGTACAGGAGTACAGGTGAGTACCCTGAAGATGGAAACACGGCCTGTTCCCCTGCAAGCAGCTGTAACGCTTCATCCATGCACAACTCAAGTACTACGACAGACGACAGACAATTTCTCAGCTGGGACCGGACGCCAGGCTCTAGCTAGCCGTTTCCAGGCTTAATGCTAAGCTAAATAATCCAGTGCTCACCTTGACCTCCTCCAGCTGGGCCTTTATTTCATCCCTCTCCCGTTGGCACAGCCTGAGCATGTCCTGCACCTCCCGATCCTTCTTCGTCCTGCTGTTGTGCGTCATGGCCCTCGTGTTTTCCAGCTCTGCCTGATGCGCCGCTCTCTCCAGCTGCAGCTGCTGGCCCAGTGTGGCCCGCTCCTCCTGCGCTGCTTGCAGCCTGGCCTGGAGATCCGCGCAGCCCTTCTGGAGGTTGTGCTTGGAGCTCTCCTCCTCAGCTAACCTCTGGATTAGATGAGCGTGGGCTGAGGTCATCTGCTTTAGGGCGGCCTGGTCCCTCTGGCACTGACGGGCCTGGACCTCAGCCTGCTCCTCCAGTCTCTGGTTCTCTTCCCGTAGTCTTATCTTGGCTGCAGCCAGACGCTGAGTGTCCTCCTCCAGGGCGCCTGAGGCCTCCCTCACCTAGGGTTAGAGTCTCGCTTCATGACTCCATCAAAAGACTATTTCAAACTGGTCCGCCAAAATAACTGAATAAAACGTTCAGCCATGTCTGTGGTTGGCCTGGAGTGGATGATGTGAATGTGATTGTAACCTCTAAAAGGTGAATTTAGCAAAACCCAAATGATACATTGACCGTTGCACGACTTTAATGCTGGCCGAATGCTGAACGTGTCGTTATTACACGGCACACACTCTCCCGGTGGTAGTGTAACACTGTTACCGTTCGACCACGCTGCTGACATTTTTTTTATAAAGACAAGATTTGTAAATGCTAACTGCAGTGTTGTAAAAAGGTACCTCCCGGATTTCCTGCTCCAGTGACAGGTGGCGCTGGCGGACCTCGGACAGCTCAATGTCCTTGCGGTGCAGCTCTTCTTCGCGTTGGGCCAAACGCCCCAGGACCTCGGCCAGCTCCCTGCGGGCCGCCTCAGTCTGCTGGCTCAGCGCCTTCAGCTGAGCCTGGGCGCTCTCCTTTACCCTGGCTACCTGCAGGGGGAGAGAAAGAGCGGGGGCAAGAAGATGGAAAGGCAGAGTATACGGGGGGGAGGAGGGATGGGGTGGGGCAGAGGAATGAGGAATAACAAATTAATGGGAGGCAGAAGATGGTGTTCAAAAAGCAGCTCTAACAATAATAATGAGAAAGAGTGACAGAGAGACATGTGCAGGAGCAGCTCCAGCACTGATAGCACAGACAATGTCGGGTCTGTTCCAGGCAGATTACTTCTAATACTGCCGCTCTGGCTGGAATTTGCCGGAGCTCAGAACCTAATCATTTAATTGAGCACTTGATTCCCTCCGCTAATTCATTAAGGGAGCAGGAATACTTTTGTAATTAATTCACGTCCCGTCGAGTAAGCCAGGGAGTGCGTCTGCCTCCAGTTCAAATGGAATGCGAAGCACTGGGAGGTGACCTTCAAGCTAATAAGCATCGAACCTAATCACAGCACTACCACTTTAACATACAGTACCTCACAAAAGGACTCTGACCAGCTTCCTATTTGGAAATAGAATTATGCGCTTGTGAGAGAAAGAGATGCTTCCACAACTTTTGTATGACTTACTGCTGTGTTTTATCTGTGATTACTATTTGGGAGTGGCATTCTGCGTTAGCTTCTTTCTATGAACCGACCTGCGACGCCTCGTCAGTGTGGACCTGAGCCTCGGCCCTCGCCTCCTCCAGACCCTTCTGCAGTCTCCTGCACTTGGCCCTCCACTGACGCACGGCCTCCTGGGCCCTGGTCTTCAACTCATCTCTGCTCCTGGTGCTCTCCTGAAGCAAAG
Organism: Apeltes quadracus; assembly: GCA_021346845.1. NCBI lineage: Eukaryota > Metazoa > Chordata > Actinopteri > Perciformes > Gasterosteidae > Apeltes > Apeltes quadracus. Next base: position 2,013,208 of record CM037934.1, on the reverse strand, counting down.
CCTCCGCCTCCCTCCTCTCGGCCTGGCCTCGGCTCTGAGAAAAAGGGGGCACAGTCATTCTTGGGTTTTTTTGCCATGTCAATGCTAAAAAAAACCAACACTTCTAACACACAGGGATATCATTTCATAGCCGTTCTTGGTGGAGAAACCGCTGTTAGAGAGGACAAAGGTCAGCCGTCTCAGGAGGGATGGTGAGGAAACCCCTTTTGGCAGAACCCGTGACCTAGTTCTTTGGGTCATGATTCATCCTTCGTGACCACAGGTGAGCGAAGGGACAGAGATTGACCAGTAGATTGAGACCTTTGCCTTCCGGCTCAGCTCTCTTTTCGTTCCATCCGTGTTGTAAAGTGAGTGCTGCTCTGATTCTCTGGCTAAACGGGCAACTTTTCTTTTTGTTGATAGTTAAACTAAACCTAAACATTAGTGAGCGTTCACTTTTTTGTCAGTGGGCAAACAAAATCAGCGAGGGAATTCTTAATGTCCTCCACTGTGGATGCTGATGAATCGCAGTGTGACACATTACAAACATACCTGCATCTCCCTCAACTGTTCCAGCATCCGGAGCTGCTGCTGCTCCCGCCGGGCTCGCTCTGATGACAAGTCCTGGAAGAGCGAAGGAAGAAAGGTCAAGGGCTTGTTTTTGTGTGTGTGTGTGTGTGTGTGTGTGTGTGTGCGCGCGCGTGCGTGCGTGCGTGACTAATACTACTGCAAATGGGGGAGAGTCAGGCAGCCATAAGAGGAACGTGCATAATAAACAATACGAGAAATGTAAGACGGTTCAGCAGTAAAGAGCAAGTTATACTAATAAATAGGTGACAAAAGGCAAGTTAAGACAGCAATCAAAGGTTGGACCCCTTTTGTCATAATTTTTGGAGGTATACTTTTAACAAGGTGTTTTGGTCCATATTGACATGGTAGCATCATGAAGGTATGGACATGGTCATCACGGATGATACGACGGCCGTGCAAAACCAATCGATATAAGAAAAGCAGAAGAGAGCGTGTATGCATGGGAACTTTTCTGTAACTCTCACAATAGCAAAGTCATCTGACGGGCCGCACTGGACGCCCCGGCGGGCCGGATTTGGCGCGCGGGCTGCGGGTTTGACATATGTGCTCTACACCACTACACCACCAGCAGCCTGAAGGGTTGAGACAAGGCAGGATGGATCCATGCTTTAAGTCACATTCTGACCCACCATCAGAATATTCAGCTAAGAATAAAGACTCATCGGACTTCAGGCTTCAAGTCGTCTTGACCACGTCTACATGCTGGAATACACTGAGATGCAGCCATGTGATTGGCTGATTAGCAATTTGTGTTAACAAGAAATTGAACAGGTGAGTGTAAATTCCTATTCTGACCATGTTCAGAGGATAAAGGAGCATGGAGATCTATTCTGCAGTGCTGATGTTAGAAGCTCTAGTAGCTTCTACATCAATACTCACATACCTCCACCTGCAAGCTGAGTTGGACCGTCTCCTTTTCCTTTCGGTCCAGAGTCCTTTTCAGTTCCTCGACCTCGCTGACGACCGACGCCGCGTGCAGCTGGGCTCGCAGCTCTAACACTTCTTTCTCCAGGTCCAAACCATCTACATAATCAAAGTGTTAGCAGGAACCACAACTGCACAACACAAGGTGGCAGGTGGATTAGTCATGCACCACACACTGCGAAGCAGCCAAGGCAACATCGTTTGAATAAGATGAATATTTTCTACACCTTTTCACCTTCATTTCAGAAGGCTCCTATGCACATGCCAATCACTTCACTGGAGTTGGTAGAATGCAAAACTCTCCACGACACACTCACTATTTGATTTACGGCTTCCTCAAGTATTTCACCAGAGTTTTACCACGCTTGTCAATTTCACATAATTTGTACCTAAATCTTACTTAGCTAGTTATGAAAAATCTGTCAGATTCAAACCGTCACTGCTATTTTGGGCCCTTGGAGGCTCTAAATTCAACACTATTACAAAAACACTTCAGCTTCTCCCAACAGTCTCTCAGACATAATGTCAGCTTTCTCTATGGTTACCGAGAGAGTCGTCATGGCAATCCTCTTAAATGCATCTTGGTCTCTCCTCTACTTCGCCTGCACAGACCAAACTTAGAATCAGTACCTGCGACTCTTTGCCCCCCGTCTCTGAAGGTGTGGTTGCCATGAGGATGAGCAATGTGCTGAGAAGCCTTCAGCTGAAAGTCAGTCTTCTCCTTCCTCATCCTCAGCAGCTCGCCTCGCATGTCCTCCACCTGGGGGTGTGGAGAGAGACATGTGACTGTCCCAGTGGGAAACACAGACCGTCTCTGGGAAGAAGATGCTGCACTGATTGTCTGCGTTGACAATGAGGACAACACAGAAACACAAACAAACCTGTTGAACAAGCGCTTCTCTGCTGTCCTCAGACTGTCCAAGAAGTCTTCTAGCTGCCTCCAGTTCCTGCTCCGTCTGAGAGGAGCATAACAGTAACACTGTCAGGGTGATACATGACGGAGGGAGCAGTAGGGTGGAGTCACAATGCACACATATTGAGTTAAAAGGTACAATTATGACACCATTGGGCTACTTAACTATAACATAATAAACGGTTTGACATTAATGAAGTTACTGTCCCTTCAGTAAAATGATGCTTATTCACATATTCACCTTGGATTTCTCCTGGCCCGCCCCCACTAGCCTGGCCCGTGCTCTCTCCTGGGCTTCAACTGGGTGTCTCCCTGAAGTCTACAAAACACAGACATCATCATCATGCTCCTCTTCCTCATCAGAAGAGCGTCTGAGTAGAATCGGAATGCAGACGACAGTGTTATTACACTACAGCATCACTCCCCCCAAGAGGTCGCGGCACCGCGGTGGAGCGTACGAGCGCTTAGACGCCGCTCACTCGGAGCGGCTGTGATGAAGAATTACCGGCTGCCAGCAATAACATCTACCCAAGTGACTCCTCATCCATTTGATTCCCCTCACAGCGGGCCCATCGCTGGGCCGTGCTCGCCCTCCTCCCCTGCTCTTTAGTAGTAAGAGGCATTACTTTCCTTGTCATGTCCTCATGGATGTTTATTTGCCCTTAATTTTTGGACAAATGCATTATGTCCCATCGCCACGGGCCCTGCTGGTGTCCCATTAGGGCACTTAAGAGGAGAGGGATGCAAATGAATAGGTTGCTACTGTCATTGCAGCGCGTCTGGAAAAGTCTAGCTCCAAAAGGGTCATCAATCTGCGCATAGCTCCACAGCGCCCCTCTGTGGTGCACTAATAAACAACTTCGACAAAACGCCGTCCTCCAAACTGGTCGACCAAAAAAAGACATGGTTTTATTCCAAAAATGAAAAATCCTCTTAATAAAGGATCATTTGTGTTGCTAAATGGAAGAAGCAACGTCAGAGATGAGTAATCTGTGAGCTAACCTCAATGAAGTGCACCTAATGACAGACTCGCTCAGCTGTTAGCGCTACGACGCACGGGTCAAAGACCCACAAAAACACGACTGCCATGAAACACGGGAACGTAGCAGTTCCTTGCCTAGCAACCGTGCATGCGTAGGACTAATGGCCTGGCTGTGTTTTGTAGTCTCATGAAGCAGAGGACATAGTGGGAATGCTGTTTTTACAAACCAGCGACGACTGCAGCACGTTAGAGGGACAACCATCCAATAAAAACAATTAAAGGGACCAAGCAGGCGCAGAGGGATTTGCGGATTCTTCGTGAGAGCTGTAAAGGCTGCTGCGTTGGTGCTGAACCAAACCGTGGGTCGTGGTATGGTACACGAAGAACTCAAGATACGTAGAACGATGTGTGGAATGCAGAACCATCGATCCAGCCTGATACCATTATAAGCACATATTAAGTCACTCAGCAGAGATCACTTGAAAACGTTTCCGCGTTCCCATCTTAACGCCATCAACATTGCATATACACCTTTATGTACCAACAGACTGGCTTAAGATGAGAGAATTTTAGACTGTTCATCACACCAGCAACCCCTCGAGCTTTTCTAATTGTTTTCATCTTTTGATTGTTCTGACCAGAAGTCTAAACTGATCTGATTAAGATCAGATTGCCCTGATACACGTAGTAATAGTAATAATAATAATGATGTTCAAGTATCGGCGGTAACTTGCAGTGAAAGGATGAAAAGTTGGAGGGGAAATGAAGATGCTGTAGAGAGCTCAATGCTGATTGGCTCCACAAGTCGCGTCAAAGATGCTTTATTGCAAAAATCCCGACAACACCTTTTCTTCCTTGTCTCACCTCAGAAACATTGGCTGGCATATCCCCCCCCCCCCCCCCCCCACTCCCCCCGGCCCCCAAAAAAATCTTTGGATCTACACAATTCATAGGGAGACATATTTGGATTTCTAAGCAGCAAATTTGGGTTTGGGCTTTTAGATAAGATTCCTAAACTGTGTGAATGTCAGTGGTCTGTATTGTCACGCAATAAGCAAAAGGCTTTTATTGTTGCTCCTATGTGGGTAGAAAATCCCCCCATAGCTTCACCTGTATTAACTACATTTGTAAAATCTGGGATTTCATTGAATTACTCTTATTGGTAAATAGAAAGATTGATGAGGGCCGTGCTGATTGCCTGTATAGCTCTGAACTACAGAGCGAGCCGTTACGACAATCAGCTTTGTTTGCAGTAAGACGGAGTGCAAAAGAAAATGAGCCTTTTGTTGTTATTTCATGTGTGTATCAACTGATGAGTCAATTTCAAATAAGTATTATCATGATTCCTCCATAGAATGTTTTCGTCCCTCTCTCTTGGGATGTGGGAGAACTGGACATCCCTCCATCCAACACCTCCCCGATGAGACTAAGAGCTGTCGAGTGGTGAGGTGCAGTGTCACCTCCTGCAGTTTGTCCGACATGGCCGCCCACTGGTCCGCCCTCTCTCTCTGCACGCCGCTTTGCCCAGGATGCACCTCTCTCTCCAGCTCCTGCAGCCGCCGTTCCACACGAGAAGACACCTGCAGACAGTGAGACGGGGGACGTCTGAGGTCACACAAACATCACCCTCTGCAGGATATAAATAGTCAGACGACAGGAAATGAAAATGTAGTTGACAAAAAAGATAAATCTTTTTCGAACTGATCCGACGCAGGCAGCACACCCGCCTGTAACGGCAGCTGCAGAGCATCGCTTCAATTGGATCAAAGTGTCAACTCAACTCACTGGGGCCGGTGTCGGGTTGTCTGCGACGCTCGCCATCGCTCGCCTGGTGTCGATGAAAAGTAGACAAATAGTTACACATCAGAGCTTTGAAAAAGCCTTTCGGAGGACATCATTTGGAATTGAGAATGGGATGCCAGTGAAAACAATTATGCGGCGTCAGACTGAAAAATAGAGTGGATCCATTAAGTGTGGCCAGCAGCACGTTACGGTCCCAAAGCCTTATCAAACCACATGCATTAATAAATAAAAGGATTTCTTAATAATTAAATTCAAGGACAAACAGATTAAGGAATCCCTGGTCAGCAGGTGTTACTTTCTCTAATGTCACAATTAAATGAGAAGTTGCTTTTTCACACAGATTCATCTTGTTACTTAAATAACAGGAGATTTGATTAAGTTTTCTTTTCTGAGAGTACAAGTGTTTCATCCGAATGTCCCTCGTCAGCTGGTTCATTTTACTTTACTTTTAAATATGACGGTGAGACGTTGACCTTTCACAGAGTCAGAGCATTAATACAGCAGCAAGGAGCCATCAGCTCTCTAAGGACAGAGAGGAGAGACGTCTCCCTAAACACAGAATCAACTCTCTCCCTGTGAGTCTCTAGCAGAGCTTCTCCTTGCTTATAGTGCATGTGACCACGTACGATGGTTACAGCTGAGGTTGAGCCTCGGCTAAACACTGCTCCATAGTCCCAGAGCTAACACGTATAACCAAGTCCCTGGGACAATTCTATCCTTTTATTGTGTTAACATGCCATCAGAAACATAATGTTGTTCTTTAATTTCATTGTCATTCTACCTGAATTCTGACATAGGCAATTACAATTACAATTGTATATTAGCACTATTGTTTTTGCTGCTTATGCTTACTTACTTCAGCAGATATAAAAACTGAATGTGACTGGTTGATTCAGTTATGTACCAGCCAATGTGCATTGTGGAGTTCTCCGTTTTGATATTCGCTCCTCTGCCCCTCCCGTCAGATACCTATTTCTCCTGAGGATCTCTCTATCCGGGTCGGTAGACAGTCTGTGCTGGCCACGACGCAGATCCCTCAAGGACTGGTGCAAGGTCTGAATCTACGTGGGACAGCCAGACATAAAAACAAATTAGCCGTCACTGACTTTACAGATGATGACGATGAAATAGGGACTACTGATATTCCTGAAAACTGGCATGAGCTAAAACCTCATTCAAATAAAATCTCCACAAGTCCCTTCAGGATTAGCGTCATATCAACAACCTAACTCGGTGTGCCCTCTTGTGGACACTTCCTGACACTGCGTGACAGTAACACGTGGCACTGATTGGTGGGTGGTTTGTCTCCATCCTTACGTCGTCCTCAGATAGGCTGTTGTCCTTAAAGCGAACATTGGCAGACTGAGACCTCCGCCTCCTTCTTGGGGTGCCTGTATAGTCCCTCGGGGGAGAGGGAGGGTAGAAATAACGTCTGTCTGAAAGTACAGAACCAAACACAAACTTGCTTCACAACAAATTAAAATGTTTCCTTCTTATTTCTTATGTATTATTTCCGTGTTATCTGCCTTCATGTTTCCTAGCTTTGCAACAGCTGACAGAAACGTCCTTTCTTCTGCTCCGTACCTGAACCCGAGCAAGCCTCCAGGTCACTGGTATGCAAGGTGGAGGCCGAGGAGGAAGCACAGCGAGCACCACAGGACCTGCTCACGCGCTGCGCCTGCAGCTCACCAATCGACTCTTCAAGGTTCTCCCTGAGCTGGAGTAGGCAAATAACGAAAAACAACATCAGATTACCGTGAAAAGCATTAAGAAGCTGTAACAAACCTGGTTCAAAATCAATAAGCAAAAAAAAAATAACCAGAAAATATATACACACACACCTACCCATGTGTGTGTGTGTGTGTGTGTGTGTGTGTGTGTGTGTGTGTGTGCGTGTGTGTGTATATAGCTGGAAAAATATCGAAAAAAGATTTTAATTGCACTGTTATAAATGGTAGGGGAAACTCTTATATACATACATAAATATATATGAATAAATAATTAAATGAAACATAAATCACATCAATGATACGATCTGGAGAAGGAGAAATAAGACAAAAATGGAATGCTGACTGAATAAACAGGGAGATAGTATAAGATAAAGCTGAGCTCGCTGCAAAGTGCGTTGAATCACACAACAGGAGTCTGACCAGTGCCATGGCTTCAGCCTGCTCATCGGTGTGCTCCCGGTAGTGGCCCAGCATCCGGTCCACTTTGGTCAAGTTCCTACTGGTGTCCTGCAACGGAAAAGACGCTTCTAATCCATGATCGTTTAGAGAAGCACCGTTCACGTGCAGCGTTGGTCTCACGAGGAGGAGCAGATTACCTGTAAAGTGGTCGCCAGAGTGCTAATCTTCTCGGAGATGTCTGCGGTTCGACAGTCACCTCCAATCCCGCTGGCTCTGCCGCTCTCCCGGCCCGGTACACGGCGAGCATCCCGCCCTCGAGGCCTGTGCCCCCGCGTCCTGTCGAACGAGTCCGACTCGCTGGAGGTGTCCATAGCGTGGTACGGAGCAGGTGTAGCGGGGGAGAAGAGGAAGCGGCTGACGGGGTCAGTTAGTGACCTAACCTACGGCACGCTGTGCACAAAATGCTAATTTCGCTGTTGGCTGCAACGTTAATCAGATTAACGAACACACGGGGCTGGTTCTGAACTCTTTAACAATAGATGTATCGGTCATGGTTATGAAATTGGCACTTTGTCATCATTGCCTCAACAACCCGTGGACACAGAAAGCTTTCCGACCAGCGGAGCCCTTCCAGTCAAACTGCCCTCCTCCCGAACGCTCTGCTGGCCATTGTTGTGAGCGATGCTCCATCCGGCTAGCGACAAGTGGTCAACCAACTACAACAAACGTTAGCTAGCTAGTCCGACGTTAGCCAACTAATTTAGCCCTGTGACAATACTGTGAGAAGCGCAATGCACAATGTGTTTACCGAGCGGGAAGAGCGGGAGCGAGCTCTATAAGTAACTTCAAGCATTGTTTCTTCGCTTTGCGAGTGATAGCTAACAGAGGAGCAGCTCTCAGAGTTACCGACAGTTACCGTGCTATGGCAACTTGAACTAGCCGCGTCTGAGCAGCAAAACAACCGTTCGGCAGCTGCAAGGGACGCCGGGAAATGTAGGCTACGGGCCGTGGAACAGTGCGGGAACCCAGTGTTTGTGAACTACATCGTCCGACGGTGCGCTTCAGCGGCAGTGGGGCAAAAGCGAACCAAAAATGATAGAAAAGAGGAATTGTTTCTGGCACGTTAAAAGATAAACTGTGACAAATGAAATAATTAAAAAGAAAACTGAACAGAACAAAAGTTACCTAGAGGCACTGAAAGCTTATGTTAACTGAAAATAGTGTAATGTACGAACTGGGCCTAATTGGACAACTATAACTACTACTCCCTCTCGAACTGGAAGCAAATAAACATGCATTTCTTTATTTGTATTTATGTCAACCTTTATTCAACGAGTAAAGTCTCATTGAGATTACAAATCTCGTTTTCAATGGAGACCTGGCCAAGAAAAATGCTCAAGGTGCTCTAACACAAGAGCGCCTCAGAAGTCCACCCTCCCCTCAAGTTGAAGACCACCTCCAAACCCACCACAGCAGTGCAGCTACCCGTCCCACTGCACCTCCACCTCCAGCAACTCGCAGAAAGTCTCCACCTGAGGACGACTGCGCACCGCCTGCATGTGGCTTCACTGGATCCGATAAGCACGTGTTTGTTGAGGGTACCAACAGGACCGTCCAGAGAGAAAGCCGCAGGGACATTTGGAGATATTTGGTGCCGATGCTGCCTCCAGCATGCAGGTGCTAACATGCGCGTTGCTTGCGCTCGTCGGTGCGCCGCAGGCTGCGTCCTGCCCCGCTGTGTGCGAGTGCTCCGAGTGGGAGACGCACACCATCTCGTGCTTTGACATCGGGATTCTCCCCAGGTTCCCTGCAGGCACGGAGACACTGTGAGTAGGCGGTCTGAAAGCGTCTGCGAAAGCGATCCTGTTGCGTTTTTTTCATGCATTTTCAATGTAAAGTACTCTAGGCCAGAGGGAAAATCATTATACGGTTTTGAATGTCCCTTCAGATGTCCCCAGTGGGACATCGCGGCTGTCTGTCAAGTAGTTGCTCCATTCTGAGGTATTATATTCAGCAGTATGCAAGGCTAACGACCAGAGTTCAAAAAATGTAATTATGAATTTAGCGTGGAATGTAATTATAACTACACTCATTAGAATAATAATTTAATGAATAAATGATAATTATTAATTATTTGTAATCATTTTAATTTGAATATTATTTTACACAATCAACAATAAAACAAAAAAACGGAACTGTAAAATGTTTACACATTTTAGTATAATAATTATTTTCATAATATTTATTTTCAGTTGTTTGTTAATAAATGCTTAAAATATATATTGTCAGAGGGGAGGGGAGATGAGCAAAGCAAAAACGCTACATCCTAATTCCTAAATAATAAACCTCTTGTTTTTTCGACAGTGGAGAGGAGGCTTTTTGTCAAACTAGCAGAGGGCAATTTCACCAACAGAAATATATATTTAATAATGATAATCAGAGGGTGACCTGTGTGCAATCTGCCGTGTTGTTATTTTAGAGCTACAATAAGCTGTGAAGAGTCCTGGGCGACGACATGACTTCAGGGTCGACTGATATGTAACGGCGCGTTGACGCTTCCTAATTTTCAGAAATGAACCCGTTTGACATGGCCTTCAGTGATGGAAACACTCAGAGGGCCTTCTGTGGAAACACAAGAGGAGGCTATTTCTATTTCAATCAGCATTCTTTAGTGACAAATCAGACGGTATACTGTTATATTGTATTATGTGACCCTTTAATGAGGATGTTGTGAAAATGACCTGTTTGATACGGTTTGATACAGTAAGAAAGGCTCACCAATGAAACTCTCCATCCTTCAATCCCCAACACCTCTTTGCACCGGCTCCAACAGCAGCCGTCACATGAAATTATCTCCCAATCACTGCCCCAATTCACTTGACCACGTTCCCCGACGTCCCCTACAACCTCCTCACATTCCTGCCCAAAGTTTACCCAGAGCCCTGGAGGAGCGTAGAGACGTGAAAGCACGCCGCCGATCGCGAGACTACCCTCCTGATGAGAAAAAAAGCCCCAATAGACAATGTACTGTGGGATAGCGGATGAGGCGTGAGGCAGTTTGATTTTCTTGTGCACACACCCGGAGGACTGAATGGCCTCGGCCCTCCAAGCCACGTATGCTAGAGAGTCCCTATAGACGTAGTGTAGCCACGGGCAAAATTCTGCTTATATTCCTTTTGTAACTTTTTTTCTTCAGTGGTGGAGATTTTTTTTTTTTACTGCAAAGCGATCATTTTGAAAATGCCCCATTTATGAACATAAGAGTCCGGTTCAAAATATTTGCTTTGGAGGAATATGTTCCATTCCCGAAACAAAATGCGCAAACGCAAGGCAGACTGTGCGTGTGAGTATGAGCGCGAGGATACTCAAACATTGGAGTGTGTGGAGGTTAGTCCATGTGTCACGCGAGGCACAGAGGTGGAGGGGAAGCCTGCATAGCGTGAGTCCTCACTGCGTCTGGACCATGCGTTCACATACAATATTTATCTTCTACAGCACATTTCTCAAACACCCAGGCAGAGCCATTTGAGAATAATTAAGAGGAAGAAAAGGGGGGGAAAAACACTGCAGTCTCGGTCTCTCAAAAACCTCAGAATTCTTGGATTGGAGTTCAAACATGTGATAAGTCGTTATGTTCGGTGTGGCTCAACCTGTTGGTGAATGGTAACAGATGAGCGCTGCGATTGATTGTAGAAGGAGAAGTGGCGCGTTGATCACTGGAGATGGATCGTGCAAAGGAAATTCTTGCTGTTACTTCTGCAGTAATTAGCTCATGGAATAGTGAAAAGACTCATTCTATATTTCATAACGCCTGGAAATAAACTAATTTAAATGTAATCCCATGTTTTTCTGGCTGCTGTACATTCAGAACACACAAGGTCAGATCAGAAAAATGTAAAACTCTATGTGTCATATCCATGTGCTCTGACTGAAAGGACACTAGGGTTGCTATTTTCAGGGATTTTTAGGGATTTCCTTTTAGAAAACCTTGTGACATGGGATTACATGAGTCACGCTGGAGGTTGACTGTGAGTGACACGGTCTAACTGTCCGTGGAGCGTCCATAGTAAACACGGCTATGAGCTCCATCCAACGCTGGCAATATCATGACTTTTGATGCTTCTCCCACTTCAAACTCAATTCCCATGCTGTTTGTTTTCTCCAAAGTGAGAAATTGGGCGAGTCGTTTTCTCCTCCAGCCTCCAGGATGGGCTCATTGGTGTTTGCATGTGTGTTATTTAGGCTTGAGCTTCTGACAGCGGTGTTTGGTGTCGGGGTCTGCTCTGTGTTTGAGTGCGTCAGAGGCTGTGCTCCCGTGTCTACTGACTGACCATGGGAGCCTGCTTCAGACCATCTCAGCATCTGAATCACTCGATTGTTCCCACGATGAATCGCAGGTGCTTGAAGGAGCCATGTATTTACCTTCTTCCTAATGGATGCCTCGATATTTGCCCGCCATCTCTTTCGTCTATTAGTATGTTGTGACGCCGACATAGTCTACTAATTATTTGCTTTGGTTGCCAGGATTTCTGTTCGTTTGATATAAATCTACAGCCAGTTTGCTTAATAAGCATCAGAAAACTGAATGTAATTCCTAAGATACACTGCCATTTATCTTTTTGAAATTTAAATTGTTTATTCTTCTTATAATTTTCTCTAACAGCAAAAATATCAAAGATTTAACGTGCTGAGATGAGATAGAAGTAGATATTTTCCTCCTCGCCACAGTGTATCTATAACACCAGGTACTAATTTATCCTAAGCAACGTGAAGGTGTGTTTTACTCTGTGTATCCCACACTAACCTCTTCTGAGACGTTGCTCTAAACAGACCCAGACATTGTTTGATTTGGCTGCCAGCTCGGGTCCAGTCTGATCCAGGTTTTAATTCTTCCCCTGTTCCTAAAGGGGGAGACTGTTTCACCATATGCTTAAAACCTTTACTCTGGCTCAGAATTGTATCAGTGTGGGTCTTTTGTCTTTGTTTCCCTTTTTCCTCATCTCGTACCTATAGAACTCCTCTTTTCTAGAGTTATTGGACCATTAAAGAGACAAAAATAAGGGATTTTAAATGTGCATTTTAATAGCATACTAACTTGAAACCGAAGGTCTTGCCCTGTGCCACACTGACAATAAGCACCTGTTTGCACTTGTAAATCACCTTCTGACTCTACTACGTATTCGGCTGATTATTTCTTCGCCAACATTAATTGTCAAGCAAACAGCAGAGAACCCAATCAGGCCTCGTGACCAGGATGTATCCCGGCCACCATAAAACCATAATACGTTGCCCACTTCGTAACATACATGAGCAAATTGTGTTACCGTTGGACCAACAAGCTGTTTCCAGTTACGCTAAGCTAACCGCCCGCTGGCTCCAGCTAGCTACATATTTATCCCACTCAACAGACAGCGTTCTTCTCATCTCACTCTCTGCGAGTAATCTGGGAAATGTCTAGGAACACCTTGCTAATTGCCACCAGAAAACACCTGAATGTGTTTGTAACTCAGAATGTCCATCTTTATTTTCCAACCAGATGGCTTTTCGAGACCCATCTGTCATCGGTGCCAACAGACGCCTTTGCCAACATGGTCAACATTTCCAGGATGTAAGTGGCAATTTATTCTGAGGGATTATTCCATTCAGGACGGGTACGCTGTTTGTTTACTACTATTCAAACACAAAATCTTCACAGTCGTTCTCATCCACCTGCTGCCTTCCCAAAGTGGGAACTAATCACAGCTGGAAGCACTAATGCTTCCTTCAGTAGGAATGTTGGTCCTTCAACCGCGGGAGGGCTTGGACATTGACGAGGTTATTCCAGCAGAGCGGTTTGGGTGTGTGCTTAGATTCCCAGTAGAGATGTGCAGGGGTAAAATACACACTCGGTCCTCAGCCTCTGAGTCCGTTGTTTGCGTCCACGTCATGCATGGAGGACGACCGAGGTGGGTGAGGAGTTTTCTTTAAGCAGCCAGGAGTGCTCTCTGTCCAGATAAAAGGACTGCGAGGTGGAAGAAACCAGCCAAACGCCAGTCGGATTTAGTGAGATTAGAAGTAATGTGAGGAAAAAGAACATATGTCGTGTTTTCCTCTTCATTCGTCTTAAGGACGATCGGCTGCTAAACTCATAGTTTATTTAAAGAGCATTTTGTTACCAAGTAATTACAAATGAGAGCAACGTGACTGATGATTGGGTAATGTATAGTGCATACCTGTGAAATGACCCATAACTTTAAAGGCTTTAGGCAAGGTGGGTTTATAATTCCAGGAAAGAGTTGTTGGTCTTATGACCATTCAGAGAGCCACACACTACCGCATGTATTACATTTGTCTGCACACTGGTACAGTACCTTCAGTCTTACAAGTGAAACAGATGGTTAAAAACACAGGCATTTCTTCAATAATTCGGATTTGCTTTCCCTTGATATCCCTTTTAGATATATATCGGTGGACGTGATGCTGCAGAGGCTGGAGAGGCACTCGTTCTACAGCCTGAAGAAAATCACCCATATGTAAGTAAATGAAGGAAAGTGGCACGCTCCTTATTGATCCGTATTGATTTAGCTGCTCCATTTGCTCGCTGGAGAGGAAAATGCTCAATTCTGATCCTTGCCGGTAGCAAATGGAGAAAATTAAGACACACATTATTTCTACTTGCGCACCACTTGCTGCTCCTCATCAGTTTCAGGCATTTACAGAAAAGGAAGAAGTTGTGGGGATCACTGCGTGCAAATAATATGCAAAACAATCCGATTGGTGCAATAGAATATGATCGTGGTCTTAGTAGACCCTCACAAAAAGCGTGTTAGAAGCAGAGAGGCTGAACAACAGCCAGCTTGTGACCCCTCTTTTTCCTGCTCCTGTTAAAAGCTTTAGGCTTCAGGCTTGAACCACACTCAATGCAAAACGCCTCCTAGTGCTTCATATATTAGTCCAAGACTTCCTGCCTATTTCAATGATTGGATCCAAGTTTTTTGCGTCTTTGAAACAGGGCCGTTGGTGTTGCCTCTCTTCAATTCCTGTATAAAACGTGTGCATGTGTAGCCGTTTGAGACAGTAGCTGTGATTAACGCTCATCGGACATGACATCATCACGCAGACCTTTTTTTCTAAGCCTAATTTTTTTCTTAATTTCCCTTCCTTTGTGTCTTCATTAGCTGCTGAATTCCAGACATCAAAACACAGACGGAGACAATAATTCAAACTGTGAGCCGAGGGTTAGAAGCGTGTTCACAGGGTGTTTTGGGGATCTCAGGGCCTATTTGCCGCTGATTGGTGTGGTGCAGCGCAATAATGGCATCTCTCTCAGGTTTCCTCCAGGGTCAGACACAAATTAATGCTCCGCTTCCCGTTGGCTGCTCGAGGCCGACAGCAGCTGTGGATCTAAGGCTGCAGGCGAAGCGGAGAATTCCGACGCGGCTGGGGGAATTTTATCCGGCCACCATCAAGAGAAACCACCAATATCAGGAATCCAGGCTTTTTACCGGGGAGGATAAATGTGTGTTTTAAATAGATGAATCTCAGTTTTGATCTGTTGGCGAGTGCTGCGAGTGTCACAATGATCAACCTATAGGTAAACTTTTTTGATCTCCACTTTATCTGGCCAGCAGCAACATCAGTGTGCGTGTTTGATAAAGTGGGTAGTTAAAGCTGCATTGGTGTCAAAGTAAATGTGCTTACACTCGGCAGTTTCCCTCAGCTCTACGCACCGATTGTTTTGATCTTAATGGACTGCAAGTTAATCTTATCATTCTCGTAACCCTTATTTATAGCAACAACAGGCCCTGATGAATACACGCTATGCTATGCTACATTCCCAACAGCCGACAAGGAAAGGAGTTGTAGCATTCAGCGGCTAAAGAGCCAGCTCTTCTTCAGGAGTTGGTGGAGACCAAACAGAGGACTCTAGTCCTCTGTTTGGTCTCCACAGAGGACTCTCGGCGAGAAGCGAGAGTGTGCGACTTACATTTGACTGGTTTCCTAAGGACTCCCAAGTAAATGCTAATGTTAGCCGACGTCAGCTGGATGACTACAACCGTTTGCTAATATGTTTACCCTAAACACTATTATGAGGTGATAGCATGTCATTGGTATTTGCCCCCAAGTGGCCAATTAAACAATGAATGTTGCTTTAGCAGGGCGACATGATGTCATGCAGAAATGATGACCTGTGCACTTACAAAAACACTAGAAAAAGACTGCTCTTATACAGAGAGGAAACCTTCTGTGACACTGTGTGAAAATCACAACGATTCCCTCATAATAGCATCAACGTGACCCAAACTGTTCTTTGTTTCAACTGTTATAGGCTTGATAGACTGTTGACTGATAAACTGCCCTCAGTTAATTCAGTGCAGCTCTGGTTCTTTAATATCTTCCACTGCGTGACTTCCATTGACCTGACTGTCTGTCGGCTGGGCCGGGACACATGGCCTCTCACGGCGGAGGGAGAGGTGTTGGGTCCGGCCCAGGGCGGACCAGAGCAAACACACTAATGAAACGCTAATTGGACTCTACTTCCGGCCCTGGCCGTCTGCACCAACTTTCCCCTCTGTGGCCCACTGGCATGCGCCGCGTTCTGTTCCTGTCAGCAAGTCATGAGTGGGTTTATGAATGTGTTTCCAAATAATTTCTCATTGGCCACCGCACACACTTCTTTCATTTATTATTCTCTCAATGCTTTCGTTTTATGTGAAAGAGCATTTTCAGGACACTTGTTTCTTGTCTGGTCTTTCAGAGAGATACGTAATGCAAAAAGTCTGACCTACATTGACCCAGAAGCCTTTAAAAATCTGCCAAACCTCAAATACTTGTGAGTATTTGTTCTTCTTTTACTATTCATTCTGTTTTTGTCATTGATTCCTTCATATTGACAACATTGTGGAAATCCAAAAAGACGCAGGGTATTTATTTTAAATGCCTACATCTGGCAATAATATGGACATTGTGATATATTCGTTGCATTGTGTGTACCAGTACAGGCAAGAGTGAGTCACGCTTTATTTGAGTTTAATGCAGTGGTACAGGTCGTGACTTTGAACTGTTCTGTCTCACGATGAATTTATAAAAACCCGGGCTTGTAACCAGCCTACTGGTCGAGTTGGTGTCTCATGCCAGTAAGTGAATTGGGCTGGTTATTATCAAACGATGTCGTGAAACTAAGCTCCGATCGTAAGGATTTATTAGTTATATAAATGCTGAATATTCTTTTGCCTTAGGCTGTAATAATATAGCATTATCCTTAACGGAGCCTGTGACGTGTGTCTGTCCTCCCTCTGTTCAGGGGACTTTTCAACACCGGCCTCACCATATTCCCCCACCTGAGCAACATCCACTCCAATGACATGAACTTCATACTGTAAGTTGTTATTATTCTTAACCCTTCAAATCAACCCACTATAGTAAGTTAAACTGCTATGTGTGGAATTGTAATATCAGCAATGAATTACCTTATTAATTCAAAGCCATTATTTTAATAGTGATACATAATACAAGAAGTCAGCAAAATAAGAAACTTTCTGTTTCAACCTTTTACTGCCCGCTCTACAGTTTGGTAGAGCCGTCATAGCTTATTGAGAAATATATTAACCTTAAATGAACTTCACCCAGCTATGTTTTTGTAATGAAATCCTCTACATGCCTTCTTAACTTGCTTCTCTCTCCCTCTGGACAGTTGAAATCAAAACTTTCAACCGGAAGCAAATTTATTCAGCATAATTTTAGCACACACGGTTCTATTGAACGTATGTAATGTAATGTAACAAAAAAAAAGGAAACCCTTTCATAATAAAGGTAGTGAAGTTAAGCTAATGTAAATAAAAGTATTTTTATGAAACAAACACATGTGATTATTAATTGTTATAAATATGATACATCTAATCATATATTGATCATACAGTATATAAGCTAAAATTACTTTTTTCTGTAAAAACAAAAAAAAGCACTGATACCAAACGGTTGATGAATTTGTTTATGGTAAAAGTAGTGATGTTAAGTTAATAAAAGTTTTGTTTTTAATCTAAAACAATACATATACGTATTTCCTGCTGTTAATATATATTTAATGTTATAATGTAAAAACCTCAAAGAAAAGAAAAATTCAAATAAACCATTTTACCGATTCTTATTTTCTTAGTAAGGGGATTAATGGGTTAAGAATATCATGGGGATAAAGGAGGAAATCTTCTGTTACCTGTTTATTATCCGTTGTATTCCTCATAAGGCAAATGGGCTACAAGCAACAGAAATGTTTGGAACACACCATTGCAGGTTTCACTTTTGAGATATGCAACCATTTACAATCATGAATTAGGTTTTGTGTTGCTAATCTACAAAATATAATTCAAGGCCTTTCACACCGAAGAGCAACCCTGCCACTTCTCTGAATCATTTCTCTCTGAAGCCAATGATTTCTAAGCATTTGCACGTAGCCACATACTGTGGAGTCGGGCTAATAGATGACTTTGTGCATCTTTGTTGTCAGTATATAGAACTCTCTGCGTGTCTCCCTCTGTCAGCCCTCCATCCAATAAACCTTTTTACTGAGACATAATACTTACATACTACTACAGTATTTCTTGTATTATTATTATTACTGACACTACTTCCTTTCCTCTGCATTTTGTGTCATCCATTACAGGGAGGTTGTGGATCATCCCTTCATCACCGAGATTCCAGCCAACTCGTTCCGTGGGATCACCAGCGACGTGCTGACAGTGTAAGATACACATGTGTAGATATGCACATCCATGATTAAAAAGAAATGCAGTTACAGGTTTGTGTTATATACCTGTATACACAGAACATAGAAACTGAAACACAAAAAGATAGAAACCGTATTTATCCCCAAATGCAATCCCGACCCTAACACAGAAGAAGTGTGGACGGGGCAAAATAAGCTCCCTTTAGAAACGTGTCCTCGCTCCCTGGAAGATAGAAGTACACTGACTGCCAAGACACAACAGGCAATTGCGTGTCTGCGTGTGGGCGAGGGAGCGAGGAGGGAAGAGCAGCCAAAAAAAAACCAAGACAGATGAAACCTCCCCACAGAATGGGAGATGAGAAGGTCCTATTAACCGCGTCACCAACACATGAGGCATCAGCACACTGGGAAATATTTTCATTCAGTAGCGGGAGACGTGTTGGAATCAGTGCTCTTGATGCCACTGACTGACTGCTTCTTGTCCAGGATGCTGTATGGAAATGGCTTCAGAGAAATACAACATCACGCCTTCAATGGAACCAAGCTAGATCAAGTGTGGGTATTTCAAATGAACTCTACATAGTTAATAATGATGAGAAGATGAATGCTACTCATTTCTGCACGCTACATACAGTGTTCAGCATCATTTGAGGGCACCCTGCCGTTCCGGTTGTGCCTTCGTTTGTGTGAATGCTCAGGGTATCTTTATTGGAAGGTTTCTTCAGCTCCATCCAGTCTTTATGCTGAGACTGTAGTTCAACGACCTGCCAAAGGCTGTAGCTTTACATGAATCCTACAGAGATGACGGTAGCATCAATCTCGTCACCTTACTCTTCAAGTCCAAAAAATGTTTTACCTGTGTATTAGTTAGTTTAGTTTAATTTTTTGAAGTTCGAATATACATTAATTCAATATTGTATATTTTTCTGTGGGAAACCAAATATGTTCATTTAGAGCTCTTTGATTTCTCTGAAACAGGCATGAACTAAAGGCTCTTGGCATGGCACATCTGGCATATGAATTTCCCTACCAGAAGTTGCACTACAAAAGCAGCGCGATCACCGTCGTCTTCTAATATTCCCATGAAAATGTGTCGAATGAATCCGGACGTATTCATCAGCTGTGTAATACACAGTGACTTGGAGACATCAGTTTATGGTCACACTTGAACATTGAATAGCCTCAAGAGAATGGAAGGCAGTGCTTGCTTTTTTTTATTAAGTACTAATAATATATATTTGTCTTTTGCAACACCTACACAGATCTCAAGTCATTCTGTGAGCCTAATTAAACCTTTGGTCAGTGACTTGTGAGTCTTTGCACACTAGCATTTGTGTTGGCGTCGAATCCGAGTGGAGAACTGATCCCAGAGAAGCTTGACCAAGACAAACACCCTCACAGGTCTATTATGCTCATTAGATGTAGGGATTCATGGTGATGGTGAAGTGAGGGTGCAGTGTGTAAGGAGAACACCATCATAGTATCTTCATTTAATCGACAATGTATGTAAGGCCTTTTTCTGTCATGTTTCACCCACAAAATGTGAAAAAATGTGCGGTGAAAAGGCTTCTGGAAATATTATGCCATGCCTCACCTCTGTCATCATAATTGGTAAGAGAAGGCAAACTTTTCTAATAAACTTCAATCTGTGCTTTCCTGTCCAGAGACCTTCACAGGAACCGGTATTTAACCAAGGTGGATGAAAAGGCTTTTGCAGGAACCATCAGCGGCCCCTTGCTTCTGTAAGTACACCTGAAGTACCGGTTGTAATGAAACATGGTATTCGTATCTCAGCGACATCCATTTATGTGATGTTTTGTAATAAGTCTTTCATATAAAATGTCATTATCCTTGTATTAGCCTAGCGTTACTTATCAAAGCCAATGCAGAGGTAGAAACAATTGATTGGGATTAATCTACGTCATAAAGTGGAAATTCCAGCTGTCAGGACATCAGGTGAATATATGGTAATGAATGGCTGTAGCAATGTGCCTTCCCACGCTGGGACAGGATACATTTTTCTTATTTAGCGATCGGTGAGCATAAGAAGAAAGAAGAATAGCGTGCTGGTGGTCGGCACTGAATCGCTCCCTCTGCCACTAGCAGACAAAGGGGAGGGGAGGAGACTATTTCTTACCTTAAAGTGATGAATAAACTCATCAAACAGTTCAGTAGGCTAAAAGGTTTCACTGCTCTTCATCTGACGTTCTCCCTGAGGTTTCTTCCCTTTTTTCCCTGAAAGGGTTTTTCCATTTTTTGGGGAGTTTTTCCTGTGCCGATGTGAGGGTCTTGGGACAGAGGATGTTGCATGTGTACAGACTGTAAAGCCCTCCGAGGCAAATTAGTAATTTGCCATTTTGGGCTATACAAAATAAAATGAATTGAATTGAAAACTGCTACGGATAACTTGGTCAGGAATGACCACTACTTAAGAAATGCTAATGATGTTTGATAGGACAAGTACAGGTCTAGTTTGGTAATTCCATTATTCACAGCATGTCAAGATACACTGTTAAAAACGGTAAAATTACTGGTAGCAACGGCTGCCAAACAGTAAATTTTGACTAAATTAAATATCTTAATTCAAATAAATTTTAACAATCAATGTTATTTCAATTGTATCAATTGTCATTAAAGGTTTTGCAGATAGTTATTATAATTATTACTATCAAACAGAAAAGTACTACTTTCTAATATCTGCCTGGACTGCAATGCACTGTTTTCCTGACATTTACTTTTGTCAGATTCATTGGCATGTATTAGCCTTTACTCACTGTTACAGAGCCAGAGGTGCAACAAGCCAAAGACTTTCAATATCTCGAGCAGTGCAGGTTGTACTGTAATTACTGAGTTTGAATGTAAAAGGACACTAAGGATATGTATTAATATAGAACTAATCCCAATCAGAAGCTTTATTGCCATGTATGTTACACATACAGCAATTTAAATTGGCGGATGGTGCAATAGAAAGAAAAACAATAAATTACATTAAAGTAAAATAAGATTATATTGTTCATAGTTGCTTGTACAATCTTAACAGATAAGTGTGTAAAGCCACGTATGTATTGAAAAAAAGTATCTACATGAAAATGTTCTGGATTAGTAGGGAACTCAGAAGAAGCTCAAAAGGGGTCGGCTACAATCTTTCTTGCCCGTATGAAGAAGTCCTGCAGGCAAACGAGTCGCGCAGGGACGGCAGATTGCAGCCAATCACCGTCCCTGCACAGCGAATGACAGACGTCTGACAGACTGATGAAGGAGCAGAGGACGGACTCGATAATGGCGGCGTAGAAGTGCACAATCATTGTCTTCGGCAGGTTGAACCTCTTCAGCTGCTTTAGGAAGTACAGAACCAGTGCAGAACCTTCTGCGTGATGGAGCTGAACTCCCATTTGGGCTCCAGGGTGATTGAGCCCAGAGAGCGGAAGACTCCACAGCTGTGAGCGGGGAAATAATGACTCATAATTATTGTTATTAAACATACATTTGTAATTCATTTATGAAAGCAGTAAAAATAGTGTCTGAATAAAAACGTATTTCTTCTGCACAAAAATGAGAAAAACATGAATTTGTCATTATTAGTATAATAGTTAAATTAACACTTTGGTTGTTGATTTCCAGATAACGTCTGTAATTTTAGAAAGTTTTGTTTGTAATTTAAAACCGAGGGTAGAACAAATGTATGAATGCTTGAAACACTGCTTGGCTACAATATGTCAGAATCTGTTTGAAATACCAACAACAAGGTATAAAATATGATATGCATATTAGTTTATTTCATTTTTTTAAAGACAAAAAACATTATTTCATGCTTTACTTTCAAGTTTTACTTACTTACTGCACTTTATCATGGGTATGCCATTTTCTGTAAAATGAGGAATCTTTTTTTACAGTGCAGATTTAAACAATTTCCTCATTCATAATGTGCAGACCAGATAAGAAATGTCTGTGTAATGGATAGCAGATCATCAAAGAGTGAAAATCCTTCCCCACAGCTGGGTATTTGACCAGGATATCTGAAACGCATCGTGTGCAAGCGCGGGAGGGAGAGACTTCCGACGTCTCTCAGATACCGTCATTGTTTTTGCCATTCTCCAGGTTTTTAATTTGCGTCTATTTTAACAGTATCTGATTGCCTGCACCCTTTTACCACGGCTATCCAGTTGCCGCTGCAGCTCCGATCTAGCCATGAAGTGTCCCGTTAGCTCAATGGGGTGCAGGTCTGCCTGTCCTGAGTGAGGTCACCTTCACAAGGCCATGAGTTAAACATCTGTAAATGACAAAATCAGACTGACAATCAAAGTCTGTGCTGCTTTGAAAAAGAAAAAATCTTACAGGCTTACACAATGTGTCCCATGAGAGGAAAAACAAGTAGTGGGCGGGGAAGTGAGGAGAGCAACTGGGACTAAAGAAGAACAATTGTGTTCTTAGTCATTATGAAATACTTGGCGTTTGTTTCTTTTATTTAATTAAATGAATTAGTCGATACAATGACTTAAAGGTTTAATGGGTTCAGAAATTGTGACCTAAGCACTCAATATGCCTCAATATGCCATTGATTAAGTTAAAGCGAAGTCTAAGTATTGAAAGGTACAGTTATTCCCCAGATGTCTTGTATCTGTCTGCAATTCGAATATTTCCGCCGTTTACACACTGACAACATTGTGCATGTGCAGAGGACAAACAACAAAATCTTTGTTATAGATGCTAATTGTCTCTTCACTAATTCTGTCTGTCTTAAAGAGACGTGTCCCTAACAGGGATCACGTCCCTGCCGACCACAGGTGTCCATTCTCTGCGGGAGCTGAAGGCCCGCGATGCCTGGGCCCTCAAGAAACTGCCACCCATCAAAAGCTTTAAGCACCTCACCACCGCCAACCTCACCTACCCGAGCCACTGCTGCGGCTTCAAAGACCTCAAAAAGAAACGAGGGTCTGCTTCCATCAATTCTTCTGATTTTGCATTCGTCCAATGATGTGTCCGTGATGTCCGAATGCTGTATTTGGATTATCCACCCTAGAGAGTGAGGCCGCTGAGCTTCATCTTGGCAAGGATTGACTCAACTCTCTGACGGTTTGACCTATAAATGTCAGTCATTGATGTTGTTCTAGTAAAAATGTTGAGCCAGACTAATAATGGCTCTCAAAACAAGAAAGACTTTTCCTAAAATATATACAAGTTAAATGATGTGATTTGACACTTCGTGTAAATGAGGGTTGAAGTCATGTCTTTAGATTTGTGTCTAAACCAAGACCACAGTATTACTTTATTTGCTCAATCTGTATGTGATTTTTTCCCCCAGCTTTTTGGAGTACCTCATCTGTAACTTGACTGCCTTCTACGACCAGCATCAGAAGCGCTCTGTCAGGCCCCCTGGCGTGCCTTCCCTCCAGGGGGACGTTGGGGAGGACTCGATCCCCGACCAGGATCCAGTTGACGGAAGCTACAGAGATTCCCAAGACTGGAGGAGAGGCGACTTCCGCGGAAGCCTCCACTACCAGGCCTATTTTGGAGGCCAGCCAGATGAGAACGTGGGCTTCGGAGAGACTCTCAAGAACCCCCAGGAGGACATCAGCCAAGACTTTAACAGTCGGTACGATTATGTGGTGTGTGAGGAGGGAGAAGAGGTGGCATGTGCACCAGTGCCTGATGAGTTCAACCCTTGTGAGGACATAATGGGCTTTGGCTTCCTGCGAGTGTCTGTGTGGTTTGTGAGTCTGCTGGCTGTTGTAGGAAATGTGCTGGTGCTCCTGGTGCTGCTCACCAGCCACTACAAGCTCTCCGTCTCCCGCTTCCTTATGTGTCACCTGGCCTTTGCCGATCTGTGCATGGGGATTTATCTGCTGCTCATCGCCTCTGTGGACCTCCACACCCGAGCTGAGTACTTCAACCACGCCATAGACTGGCAGACGGGGCCCGGATGTGGACTTGCAGGTTTTTTTACAGTCTTTGCAAGCGAGCTGTCTGTCTACACCTTGACAGTGATCACTCTGGAGAGGTGGTACGCTATCACCTACGCTATGCGGCTGGATCGTAAGCTGCGTCTGCATCACGCCGCAGCCGTGATGCTGGTCGGGTGGGTCTTGTGCTTCCTGCTGGCCCTGCTCCCACTGTTTGGGGTGAGCAGTTACCAGAGGGTCAGCATTTGTCTCCCAATGGACACCCAGTCCACAATGGCTAAGGTCTACATCTTGTCAGTGCTGGTCCTCAACATCCTGGCCTTTCTTGTTATATGTGCTTGCTATTTTAAGATCTACTGCGCAGTGCACAACCCTCACTACCGTTCCGGATCCAAGGATACCAACATCGCCAAGCGCATGGCTGTCCTCATCTTTACTGACTTCTTGTGCATGGCGCCGATCTCCTTCTACGCCATGTCTGCCGCGCTGGACCGGCCTCTCATCACAGTGTCCAACTCCAAGATTTTATTGGTGCTCTTTTATCCGCTGAATTCCTGTGCCAACCCATTCCTCTACGCCATCTTCACGAAAGCCTTCAGGGGCGACATATTCATCCTCCTCAGCAAGGTGGGCCTTTGTCAGCAGCGCGCGCAGCTGTTTAGAGGCCAGACGGTCTCGTCGAAGGGCAGCAGCGGGACATGTCACAACCGCAAGGACAGGGACAAGTTTAAGACCGCTGGAAACGGAGGCCAGGAAGAAGTGCCCATCAACCTGAAGAAGTTCCCCGGACAAACCGACCACGCAGTCTACCAGCGGACTTGTCCCGAAGAGAGCCAGAGCCTGAACACGTGAGCAAAACACTCGCTCACCCCCAACCCTGGAGGAGGGCAGGTTCCGGTGGGGGAGGCGAGGCCATTGGGTGTGTTTGGATCTTTAACAGAAGGATCCAGTATTCTGTATCTGCTTCAATTTGCGGGCCAAGTTCATCTGTTTTCACAATTTCAGCTGTGATGATTTTATGGTTCCAGTGGATGGAGAAAGTATTAATGAAATGTGAGCCTGACTTTATCTCACTAATAGTCCTTTGAACTCAAACATACATTCTGTATATAAAACATAATACAATCTTTTGTCGGTTTATTTAATTTAGTGGAGATTTTGTTTAATTTCAAGTTTGCCGGCAAAATCCGGCATTGAGGAAACAGATTTTAAATAAAAACGTAATTTTCCTGTAATAAAATAAGCTTTCCAAAGCGCCCCGTTCATACCTCCTGAGTGGATTCCAGGACGGCCTGCTGGCTCAGTGCTGTTCACAGTGCCAACGTATCCAGAAAATGTAAAAAAAAAACACTGCATTTCTTATTCATATCAATGCCTAGTTATATATAATCTATGTACACATTAGTGTTAGGACATTTATGAAATGAAACAAGACACGTTGTTAATTCTGTCTTTTAGCCAGGAAACTGGATAGTATATGTAGTCAGTAATCTGAGTGTTGCCTGTGAGGATGGAAACCAGTGTTTTTACAGAGCTCTGAAATATGTCATCATTTAGCTTTTACCTGCACCAAATACTATATATTTGTCTGCCTTTTAGATGAGTATAAAATATTTTTATACTTTTGTTCGTTGTGTTTACTCTTTACTTTTGACGATGATCCAGCGAAGCCATTTGCAGAAGCACGCCCTTATCTCCCGAAAGCACGTGATCCAATTACTAAAGTAACCACAAGACATACTTTCATTATTAGCAATTTTCTACAAATTACAGACGGGTAGGATAATCATAAATATATGCCTGGTGTCTCCTCTGGAATGTCATGGTTGTTTTTCTTGCAGAAACGTGACGTTTTTCCATCCTCTAACGGAAACAAGTGACTTTTCCAATCAGCGGAGAGAGGTTTGCCTTCGTCCAGAAGCTTCAAGTAGATACAGATTAGCAGCGAATGAGCTGAACCGCTGTGACTTCTGCTATATTGAGCCATTAAGAGTTAAAGGACACCCTGTGCCAATGGCAGCTTAACATCTGGTTAGCATCTGGTGGGTGACATTTTTTTCAAGGAAATAACCCAATGAACAGTGGGGGGGGTTCCAGGAAAGGGGGATCATTTCAGACTTTTTTTACATTTAGATTGCAAAGTCGTCGCTAAGTTATTTCAGACAGCTGGACAGTTGTTTTCAGCACGGAAAATATAGTACATTCCCAACCTTCCTGCCACTGGATTCTCAAAGTACCAGTAAGATGAAACCTCAAAAAAAATCAAAGGACTTCTAGTTTTAAAGTGGAAGAAATTAGTGGCATCTGTTCCAGCCTTTCAGGTCATCATTTTTATCGGAATGTTTTCCACATCATTTTGTCTATCTCCTCCAATAACTCACTGACAACATCCCGGCGTGGACGCTTGAAGTGCTGAGTGCACAGAGCATGCAGGATGTGCCTGGCTGCATGTGAGAGGGGCCTCCTCAACACAGTGGAGACTTCTTTCGGGATAAAAAACGAAACCACTTCACGTTTGCGTTGGAGACCACGAAGAGACTGCCCTCAAAAACTACAACTACATTTAGGACAACACAAATATCAGAGATTATATCAGAGAAACCAACTGACAGGAAGAGCCGAACAAACCGCGTGAGACTTGGACTGAGTTTATTTGGACATTTTTCACGGTGCTGGTTCTCACGCCGGCCCCATTGTTCATCGGACGGGATTCCAAATAAACCATCGCTGAGCCCTTTCTCAAATTGCGACAGTGGCACCAGATTGTGTTGCTAAACGGGAAAGGAGTCATGAGGAGGACTGGATGGAGAAATTGTGGGTTTTGTTATAAGATTCAGAACAGCCTTGGTCGCTCAGAGGAGGTCAGAGTCTACAAATACCCCTCCAGCTCTCGTTGCTGGGAGCATGAAATCCCTGCCTTGATGACGTCCTTCCTTAAACTATTCCACGGGACGCCAGGCCTGGACAGTCCTCTTCGTCAAGTTTCTCTCACACAGAAAACTTCATCGACTACCGGAGGGAGCCACAGAGCGGAGACATTCATCCACCATAACACTTTGGGTCGATGTTTTCCGCTGTCGTCCGTCTCACTGCGGGTTATTTATTCGTGCAAATGTCATTGTGTCACTACGTCGACCAAGGAGAGCAAAATGTCTACGCCAGAATGTTGATTAAATCCACACAAAAGGAACCCCTCGTTAAAGGCACCTGTCACCTGTCTGAATACAGTGCTTCAGATACTGAATGATAGGATCCGCTCAGATAACCCTTCATTAGTCCCAGTTAGCTCCGCTCTGGGTCCATTCAAACACAACTGATGCTGCTTGGGGCTCCCTGGCCAGGGGGCCCCAAGCATCCGCTTAGTTCGCTTATGTCTTGGGCCGGCCCTGGTTGCACACAGGGAGCCAGCACGAACCCTGAAAGCAAAGTAGCTCTTCACTGGAAACGGATAGAGGCCCTTTGTTCTGAAGGTAAACTCCGACGGGCTCAGCCGACAGGCCTGGTGGCTGCGTTCCACTTGAGCCGACAAGCTCCGTCAGCTGGTAGGCAGAGAAAGCCGTAGGATGGAAGTCAGACGCCTCCAGGGCCTCGTTATGAGCTCGGCTCAGCAGAAGCACGGTTCGGTCTGAGGGCCCACTCCGTCAGTAGCCGCCAGGGATACATTCTTCCTCCACTCACACTGTTTGGGACTCAATGCGTCTTATGATATGTTGTAAAAGTGACAGTTTACCAGCTTAAATCCATTTACAATCAGGGGCAGAATTCGCTGCGTCGTTTCTGAATCCGCTCTAATCAGAGACAGACCCACGCCGTTATCTCGTAATTGCCCGAAAGGAAATCCGCGGGGATTGTACCGGCGTGGTTAGGAGCCAGAGGAAAGGCCGGGGGAACAGCTCCAACAGACGGGCCGAGGCAGGGGAGGACACTTCTGCACAGGCTCATTGGATAGAAAATAAGACGTGATTAAGGAATGTCGGCTGGAAGACAAACACCACAACTTGCTTTTGAGCATGTGGTTGGCAAGTGATCAGAGTAGTGAAAGGTTGGCTACAGGTTCATGCTGAAAAATGTAAAATAATTAGTACAAATAATGTCTACACTGCTTAAATAAAATAAAAATGGTTGAAATTGCTTTAGATAGATGAATTGTAACAATATTAAATGTAATGATTTGTTACAGTATCAGTTAAATATGAGGAATAAGTAACAAATATAATTTGTTACATTCAGTATATAACAATGTTAGTTCAATGTAATAGTAACATTAGTCAAATATAATGCAGAAATTGTTACAATATTTGGCAAATGTATTAAATGAATTGTGAAATAAGCTAAATGCAACAAATAGCAGCTAAATATAATGGAGGAATCGTAACTATACATTGAAAACGTAATTGATAAATTGTAACAATTTTAATACTAATTGAACGACCAAACCATTTTTGGCACTTCATTGTATAAAAAATTAAATAAAGGAAACAATATCCACCACTATACTAAGTGTAGAACATCCACTTCATAATCAGTTTAAAGCAACACTTCTGGAACCTTTACTGTAAAAGCAAATAACTAAAGACTTTGCACTTGAATCAAAAGGTCTAAATGACACAGATGTATTTGTCTGGCTTTCGTTCCAAACTTGATTTAATAAAAAATTATGTATGAGAACAATACATTTACGTTATCCGAACAGCAGAACACACACACAACAGAACATTCTGAAAGCAAGAGAATACACTTTAGTAGACTCTTTTTCATGAGCTCATCCGACATTTGTTCATATCGAAAAATAAAAAAAGCTCTAAAAAGGCACACGATACACCCAACAGAAAGGAGAACACTAAATGACTACGCAACGGTGAGCACGGTTCATCTTTTACAAATAACTGCAGGATGCCATCGTCGTCTTCGGCGTTCTACCCAAAATACGTTGGACCCTCCGGCAGCACATCTGCATGTGTTCTTGGAGAACGGTGATTGACAGCCACTCGATTTGCAGGCCACATTACAAGTAATTGAGTCTATTCTGATTAGTTTGTGTAAAACACGCGGTTGGGTTACGTATGGGGAAAGGACAGGAAACATGTTTCACTGCTTCTTCAGCATTGGTCACATTACCAGCGCTTCCTCGGTATGAACACACTCTATAGTGGCAACAATCAACCAAAATCACACAAGTCAAAAAACACGCACTTTATTTTGAGATGCTGCAACAGGGCGCTAAAAACCAACTGCAGAGAAACACACAGGCCCCCCCCGAGTTAAACTCGCTCAAATAGAAAATATCCTTTTAAAAGCCATGAACAAAATTAAAAGCGAGGAGAGCTCACGGTGGACGTCATCATCTGGAACCAATGTAGCTTTGTCCAGCAACAGAGGGGAAAAAAGGAACACTTCTTAGACCATAAGAGCACAGTTCGGTGCGGCTTTCCAGCCTCTCAAACAACGTGAGGAATTATCCGGAATAAATTAAAAGAAAGCAAAAAGGACAGAAACATTAAACTTTTGTACTGTTGGATTTGACTGATTTCACAACACAAGGTTGAACTGAAATAAGAGCAAAGAGACACACAACGTGCACGTTACTGAAACCAGGTCAGCGTTGGATTGGCTCTTCCTTTTTTTGTTACGAATAAAGATGGAATGAAGCTCCAGAGAAGCTGTTAAAAAAAAAGGTTTTGGATGGAGCACTCATTAGATTAAAATACCTTTAAACAACTAGTTACTTTAGAATGAATGTAATCATACTGTAATTTATCTTAACTCTTTAGGAAACACATTTAAAAAAAAGAAAAAGTTTAAAACATTTACAGATTGTTACCTACATAAAAACCCTCTGGAGCACCGTTTGATGAGAATGAATCGAGACAGAATCACGAAAAGCCAAAAGCCGAAATTAGAAGCCCCAGTGGATTCTGGCGGCTGTAGAGGCGGCGATCCCGACAGGCGCCACTACGTTTGGACTCAAGAGACACGAGTCAATCCAGTCAACCGACTACAGTGCATCACGCAGGTGGTTCTCATCTACGGGGTTGTAATGAATGACCTCTGACCCTCCGGGGAGGGGTGAGGGGGGAGGGGGCGGCTCAGGTCACCCTGGTCCACTACACCGGTATGACGTCCATCTCAGGGGAAGAAGCAAAGGGGACTCTGGTCGCAGGTGGACCTTCCCCAATGGTCAGTCGAGTGTTTGCGGTAGTCAAGAGT
Organism: Apeltes quadracus; assembly: GCA_021346845.1. Lineage (NCBI taxonomy): Eukaryota > Metazoa > Chordata > Actinopteri > Perciformes > Gasterosteidae > Apeltes > Apeltes quadracus. The sequence continues at coordinate 1,983,078 of CM037934.1, read as the reverse complement.
TCTCAGAGACTCAGAAGGTGTTTCCTGAAACACGTCCAGCCACAGGCGCTGGAGGACATTGAAGTGTCTGTTAACTGGATAGAGGGAGCTACAGGCCCTGCTCCTGTCTCCGGGCGCTTTGTCCCCCTCTTCCTCTTCACCATTCAGCGTCCCCGATAGCTTTGGAGAAGACGTAGTCCCTCCCATTCAGATTCATGATCCCGTCCTTCAGGTGGAATTTCCATTTGTTCTTACTTCTGTGAATCTGGGGAGGAAAGAGAAGGCCGTCAAAGACAGATGGACAGCGTCTCCGCTGACAGACCCGTCTCTAATGTCCTCGGCCCACGCGCCTCTGGGACTCAGCCGCACGCACACGTTAACCAGCGCCGACCCGTAGTTCTTACTCCGGATGAGGGAGAAGAGCCGGAGACTCCGCTCGTTCATAGAACACCTCCATTGAACCTTTTTAAGCCATATATTGTTGATACAAAGCAGCTAATGTTGGTAATGTGTGTGTGTGTGTGTGTGTGTGTGTGTGTGAGAATCAGTCAGCAGAACACTCTAAATAAGCTCCTCATTACGCTGCGTCACTGCATCGATGCAGAACCGCTGACGTCTGAATACTATCAGCATGTCAGCTTTCTGCAACACACTCGAGGCTGTAGGACACTGGTGAGCAAACATCACACTGCCGAAGCAGCGCTCACATCCGCACCAACGGGAAGTGGTTACTTCATGCCATCAATTTCTTTAAAAATAAAAAAGGACCAGTGATTCGGGTCCATGCAGAATGGATCGCTGCTTACTTTGTCGTACTGGCACACCACCACGTTCTCCGTATCAAACAGCTCCTGGTCCTCCTCATCACTGACGTCGTCTCCACTGTTCAGAGGCTCCTGGAGACAGAGAGAGACGTCGCATCGGCTTCACGTAAACCAGCACCACAGACTGTGTTTGGTTCCCTCTCGAGCTCACCTCCTCCACCTGCCCGTCCTCTCCCCCGTCCTTGTCCTTCTCCTCTTCCTCATCTTCGTCATACTCCTCCTCCTCGTCCTCGTCCTCCTCCGAGGAGGTGTCCCCGGCGCCGTCCGCCTGCAGTATCATGGGAGGCTGCTGGGCCTGGGCCGGGACCTGAGGGGCAGCTGAGCCCTGGACCTGCTGGACCTGCTGGACCTGCTGGACCTGAGCCGTCGCTGCCTGACCAGGCTGCTGAGCCAGAGTGGCCGCCTGCATCAACTAACGGCAAACCGCCATGCTCAGGTTGAGAATTTGAACAGGAGGGCGCTGTAGTGGTATCGGAGGAAGCGGTGCTGACCTGCGGGTTGCCTTGGACTTTGTTTCCTGAAGCCAAGACGATCTGCTGCGGCTGGATGATGACTCCTTGCTGGGACAGGCCTCCCTGCATGGGAGCCAGGACCTGGACACGCAGTCAACAGGAAGGTCTCACGTTTGGGGAAAGCTCAAGCATCACCCATCAGAGAGGCTCACAAGTCTTTGAGCGCGAGTCCAAGTCAAGTCTCAAGTCTCTGAGCGTGAGTCCAAGTCAAGTCTCAAGTCTCTGAGCGCGAGTCCAAGCCAAGTCTCAGGTCTCTGAGCTCGAGTTCGAGTCAACTCTCAAGTCTTGAGTCCAAGTCGCGCACATAACGAGCTAGTTAGCGTTAGCGTTCTGCATTAGAGTGTTCCGGTCGCGCGCTGTGTCAATGTACTAGTACGTACTTACGTAGGCAGGTAACGGAGGGAGGGGTACAGCGAGCTCATCAGATGTTTCCTAAAAGAGTCCCACAGCTCGAGTCCGAGTCTCAAGTCTTTCAAGGACGAGTCTCAAGTCAAGCCTGAAGTCACCCTCGAGTCCGATTCTCTGTTGCACATTGCTCATGGCACACAGGGGATTCCTTCTGTCCCATACCTGCTGTATGACCGGGGCCTGCACGCTGCCAGGCTGCATCTGCTGCTGCACCAGGATCTGCTGCTGGGGCTGGATGATGTACTGGGCCCCGTTGGCGGCGCGGACCACCTGGAGGATCTGACCTGCGGGGCCGGGAAACAGGAGTTGTGAGGGCTGGCACAGTTCACATGACCAACAGGGCCTCGTCTCAGGCGATGGTTGGGCCTAGTCTTGGAGATATTGACTACACATGAATGCAACTCTATGGCACACCAAACATTTGTAAAGGCAGCAGTGGCTCTCTAGAAATCATGGTTGGCCTGGTTACTGAAGAATAATCCACAGCCATTTTATTTCACTTTGAGGACCTCTGAACCGATCTGAACAGATAAACGTGTCTCACCTTGGCTGGTGATGAGCTGTTGATACGGAGTGACCCCTGTGGGCAGAGCGAGGGTTGCTGCTGTAGCTGCTGCACTCTACAGGAGAACGAGGAGAAGACACATGAGTGACTCAACAAGGCAGTCACACACACACACACACACACACAAACCCAATGTATGAACAAAGCGTACATTTCTATGGAGATATTTTAATAATCATGAAATTCAGCACAACTTCTTCACAAGTGCTAATTTGCATTTCACGACTGCTGTGATAAGCAGCGGTTTCCCTGGGAAACCGCTGCTTATCACAGCAGTCATGAAATGCAGATTAAAAAGACAAAAAGTACACAGTTTACCAATACAGGTAGATTAGAAAGATTCATGACTTCATCTCCTGTGCATTCACGCCGCTCACGGCCGGGATTTGCTTCGCTCTTTGTGTGAACGCAGCATTACGACCACAAATCACACAACCCTCACGTTATCTACTCACCATCCCCGTTGCACTCATGTGCTGTAGAATCTTGGAATCTTGAACAATAACTTGTTGCTGTGGAGCTGCACAGAGAAACATGTTCAAAACAAACCAGAACATTCTAACAAAGCAGTTACACAAAGAGGAGAAATCACTGATTTAGTTCCAGTCAGTAGCACTGACTGGAAGTGGCTCTTTAATGCTGCAGTAACTTCCATAAAGAAGTGGTGGAAGAAGACCATCTGAAAAACAAATCAGTTTCCCCATTTGGCCAAACAACCAATCAGGGTGGAGGGCGCTCCAACAAGGCGGCCAATCGCTGCCAATTTCATATTTCATATTTGAAAGAAATGAGAACGTGTGCCACGGGTCATCAACATCTCTACAGTAACGCGTTTCTGAAAACATTCGAGGGGATGAAATATGCAGTGAGAGAATTTCACTGCTGCCTCGTTGGACCGGAATTCAGGGATGGATATTCACAGAACAGCAAATCTGGCTTATCAGTCTTGTGTCTTACTACCGTCGGAGCAAGACACACGAAACGTCTCTTCATTTACGGTTCAAATACGCTGGCAGCATAATCACGCAATCACTTCTGTGTCAGCATTTTCTAGAACAATAAAGGAACTACTTTCAGTGGGACGGCAGCATGGAACTCAACAAATGGATCACAGGTTTTATAGCTAGTTGCTGCTCACCAACGCAGTGGGAACAAATGACCCACCTTGCTGCTGCTGGGGGGGCAAAATGACCTGCTGGGCCTGTGCTGCCTGTGCCACCTGCTGGACTTGATGCTGGACTTGATGCACCTGCTGCACCTGCTGCTGGACCTGCTGGACCTGCTGATGCTGCTGAGCGGCCTGCAGGGCTGCCTGCTCCTCGGTATGGAAGCCCTCCACTGCCTTCGACTGCAACAGCTTGTTTTCCCACAGCTGGAGCATCAGGCAGAAGAAACAGGACGTATAAAACATTGTATTCACTGTAGAACTACTTTGTCTATATGGACAATGTTATTCCTGCCAGGACAAGGAGGGACCCCTGTGAGTGTTCTGGTGTGTGAAAAGTCCAGTGGTTAGTGGTAAAGAAATAAATCAATATAACCTGGAATTTTTTATGAGAATCGCTTGAGAAATATCCCCAAGGGCCCTACGAAACCTGCAGATACCAACACAGCTACGCCGATACTGCCTTTTCTTTGCTGGCTTCTAGCGTCAAGAAGAAAAATTGTACATTGTGCACATTTTCTGGACAAATGTGCATAACATATCATAACTCGGAGTTGTATTGAGGATTTTCAATGCGGAGATTGTAGCCAAGACGAACGTTTCCAACGTAGCTCGGTTCCGAACCAAATTTGGTGGGTTAGGAAGAATCCGTTCATTTAGGGCATTCACAATAAGCACATCCAGCATGACGGTACGGTTAATGGGGACATTTACCGTTTTCAGCTCCAGAAGCACCTGCTCGTCCACTCCCTCATCCAGGAAGAGCTCTCGCACCTCGTTGATCACATCCTCAATTACAGACTTGTATAGTTTAGGCTATGAGGAATGCAAGCACAAAAAGGGAAAGAGCACATTACTGTCTGCCAAGTAAATATATGGAAACACAAACATACACTTTCATAGTTGCCAACTTCCCACATGGTATTCAGAAAGGTTTAATAGGAAGCAAACATGTCACAAACCATCTAAATATTAATTTAGTTTTCTCTTGCACAAGTATATATTATTAGGTTACACTATAGTAATACTTCGTGTATTTAAACTACTAGCTCACTTCTAAGATTGGTCGATGATATGAAAGCTGGGATTTAGCAATGTGACCTATGGAGGTCACGGTCTGTCACCTACACGTCTCACGACAACAATGGGGAGATTATATAATAATATATATATATATATATATATATATAATCTCGTTGTATACACTGCGTCTACCCACTTAACGTAAATCATTTCTATGTCTACGTCGGTACGACAGTCGAATTTCAGCACGGAAGTCAAGCGACACAACGAGCGAAGCCTCCGCGACTTGACCCGCCGCGCGGTGCCCCGCGGCCGCAGCACGGCCCTCGGTCCCTCCGCACCTCCCTCGGCCCGTCCGCGCCTCTCCGCTATTTAAAGCCATGTCCGCTGTTTATAAGCGGAGGCGGTGACGTGGCGTCGAGTAGAGCCTTCCCATCCCGGGCAGTCTATATTAGAGAGCCAATATGGCCGTATATAACCAGGCGGAGAAAAGAGGAGGGCCACAACCGGGGCGAGAGGCGACGTGGAAGCCATTTTACGGAGCGGCAAAATGCGCGCCCGAAAGTCCGATACAGCGAAGCCCATTGTGGCGGAATGTAGAGGATATTTTCGGTGCGTTATCTTATGGCCGCTCGGCTGTGACTCCGTAGCATGGCCGTGTCGGCGGGGAGCGGACTACTTGGTTGTGAGGCGGGTAAAGGTGGTGGTTTGGCCCTCTGCTCGTGGAATGGTGGACCGTGGTGAAGCTTTACACGGAGCGGTGGCGGTTTGTCGGCTACAGAGACTTTAGTTAAACGAAAAACAACACTGGTCGTTCGCAGTGGATGGTGGCGATGTGCTTTGCAAACATCTGCGTCCAAACTACGCAAGATAAGACGCATTTAGCCGATTTAACGTTACCGATCCGTTCCGTTTATGGGAGACTCGTCCACACAAGCAACGCTCTGATCGCCATCAACAGCACAACCATCAACTCGGGTTCACATGGGATGTTACAGATTATAGTATGAACCACTAACTCATGACAGCTTCCACTGGACATCCACGAAGCCCGTAACTCAGCCCAGTTTACGTAACGTCACTGAGCATCAGCCATCGCTCCCACCAGATGGCTTTATCGGAGAACGACCTGACCTCGGCTGAAGAATGATTAAAATGGCCGATTAACTGAAGACATTCGTCATTTTATTTGGTAGAACAATGAGGTGTCTGCTAAGCCTGAATGACAAACACCTCGTTGACAGCTTCCTCTCAGTTTAGCCCCGCATTTCCCCGCTGACAATCCTTAGAGATTGATCCTTACCACTGGGTTCGAGTTAGCCGAGCTCGCCATTATACGCGTAGTGTAAAAACCACACGGAAATAGGCGAGAAATAGAGCCAAAAAATTACAAAAAAAAAGAACTTAAAACAACTGGGAACGGTCTCTTAAAACAGCCGGCATTACTTTTGTAAATAAAACACAGTTTGAGCGGTCTTATTTACAATCCCGGGCTGCGCCTCCCAGCCGCCGTCCTGCCGTCGTTGTCCTGCTTTATATACTGAGCATGGAGCTGCGAGTGCGCGAGACATAGGGCAGGGTCACACTGCACATCGCGCGAGATCTCCTCCGGCGTATGAAGACCGCGCGAAAGACGAGCTGGTGGGAAATGTAGTCTAAAGGGGTTTTAACGTGATGCGAGTTAAACACACGTGCACAGATCGCGTTAGCTCCGTAATGCTCAGTGATCTTGTTTACGGAACGAGGCCACGTGTCAATAATGTGACCCATAAAAGGAGAAAATCATCCCAGGAGCCATAGTTTCATTGATAGATTATTACACGATACAAACATACTGTTGAATATATAAATCCTAAAACATGGATATCAGCCGAGCATTAATGCCTGGTGTTTAGTGAGATAATTACACAAAGATCTCTATCTATCTATATTTATATCTGACCTAAGGACAGAGAGAATTACACCCAAGGCGCTTTAACCTTCTTCTTGGGTCAGCTATCTGCAAGCCAGCAAAACTGCACTGAGTTGACCTCACATGGTCGTCTTTGATTTGTTTTATCGAAGGTGCATCAGGTACACTGATAACGGCGCAAAACGAGAATCCCCTAAAGATTCGCTGGCTGTCAGTGCACTTGTGATTTCAGTTTCAGCTGTAATTATTTTAACCGGGTCAAAACCGACCCTAACACAACATAGGTCATAACGTCAACCGTTTTAAAATTTAGTTAAAAAAAAGGGTTTTGTTTTATTTAGTTAAAATAGAGGTTGCTGACAGAGTAAGAAAGCCTTGATGCAATAAAAAAACGCAAGAGAAAGGTTAAAGCACACTCAAACTGCAGTGCTTTGAAATAAAGACTTTAATCAGACTCTATTTTAATCTTTGCTCGCTGTGGAAACATTTCTGCATGTTTTATCTGTGCTTTTGTCAATGATTGCTGATCGATATGTGAGGGGTCGTTAACAGTGACTTTACTTTTCATTGATTTTCATTTCGTGCTTTATTGTTGTTTTATTTCTGTAATGTAACCGTGCTTGTTTATGGGAATAGGTGGTGCCTTTGTTGATGGTTGTAGAGGAGCTTTGAAGAAACGCCAGTAACATCTTGCTGCCACCAGAGTGTGATCACACCACATTGCAGTTTTCCCGGAAACAAGCGCTCCTTTTCTGATTACATGACACGCACACGTCCATCCACTCATTCACTAGGATTCAACTATTTAAATTCAATAAAGGGGGGTGTGAGGGATTTTTTGGGGGGGATTAGCCACATCCACTGGTTATGTTTAATCAAAAATACACCTGTTCTGACCACCAGGGGAACATTTGCGGTAATCATTAAAGCTTTGCAGTGAGGGAGGGCTGCTGGCAAGAGAATGTTACCTCCACTTCTGTCTCCATGGAAACTTGCCTCAGTGGGCATTGTGTGGATGATATAGCGCGGGAAACAAGCAGTTCTCTGTGCATCGGCCCCCTCAGCCCCTCAGTGGGCCTCCCCCAGGAGGGAATCTCAGCTCCATTCAATTTATTTCACTAAGGGGAAATTAAAGGTGGACTTTTAAATTCACTTGTAAGCTTTTTCTGTGTAAGTTGTAAAAACAGATGATTGGAGTCTTGTGTCTCGTTGGGGTCTGAAACTATGAGATGTGATCACACAGGAAGCTGTGGAGCGTGAGGCGTGTTGCTGCTACCTCCCAGAGTCTCGCTCTGGGTAACGGAGGGGTACGATGCCCTCTAAAGATCTACAGAATGGACCCCCCCCCCCCTCTTTCATTGCTGTAGTTGCATAGCAACAGAGGAGCAGCTAGCTCCAGTTGTGTCGGTGCACAGGGAGCCACTGGTGCGATATTAAGCCTGTCTCGGCTTCAATTATGAATGGGCCCCCACTGCCACGCGGCTCCTGAGTGATAAGACACGGAGGAACTCTTTGGCACACTTAACTCTTTTACTTCTTTCCCGTGGGGGGTGGGGGGAGGGCGCACGTGGGGTTAATCAGAAATATTGAACTTAAATGATTAGAGGAAGTAAATGAATAATTAACTGGCGGAAGAGGAATGGTTGTGATAAGACCCTTGTTGATGGGAATGTGCGAGGTTAATGATTGGGGTCAGTCTTGAGAGTCACAAAGCTACCACTTTACCAGTAAATGGGGGCGAGTGTGTGCTGCATGTTGAAGCGGGCAGATGATGGGGGAGAGGGAGGGTGGTGTCATTTCTTACACGCCTCGAGAGGAAGAATTGTGAACGTGCTGCTCTTGAAGCGCCGACCAGCGATGCTGTGATTTAACGGGTGCATTGTTCCCTATGACAGACTTTTTGGGGCTCCGGTCTGTCAAAAGGACCAGCCAAACCAACCCTCTGCAACTTGTATTTTTTATTATTGCAACCAACTGGAAGACAATACATCACATAAACATCATTGCAGTTTTTCAGGAAATGGAAAACAAAATAAAACAACATTTATATATTTTTTGCCACGGTATTGGACAACGTTGATATTTACATGTAGTGATGAAATAGGTCTTAAATCATTCTTTGGCAATATGATTGCACAATAAGGAGAGAATTGAACATTTACTAAAAAAGAAATAAAAAAACCAACTACCCGGTGCACTCTGCAGCTCATCTCACAAATCACTCACATTTGCATTTTGACATCTCTTACCTATGGCTCTCCAATGTTCAGCTCAGACAGTCACTAAGGAAATAATGGCAGTATTGTAGAGCATTTCGTCAGGGAGAAAAACCGAACAAAAAAGAAAGTGCATAAAAAACATAAAAACAACAAAATGGCAACTGTATTCTTTTGAGCGTTTCTTTCTGTTTGGCGGCTTTGTTTCAGAGGCCTTTTCAGGCCGTGAAGTACATTACACAAGATAGATTTCATGGCCTGCTCCGTCGTCCAGGACTTGTCGGTCCGGAGTTCATCCTCCCCGCATGTCGCCAAGTGAGTCGGAGGAAAAACAAGTGGTTGCTAAAGCAACGCGTTCCCCCCTTCGACAGCTGAGCCCGCGATGAGACGCCACACCAGTGGGTTGCTGCTGACAACCTGCTATCAGGCCACAGACACGTGGACAGTGACAGTGTCGGCTTTTAGCCTTTTTTTTGTTCTGTCCATACAAGATGCAAAGCCAGTGATGCGTGCTACGGGTGGCAGAAGACCGCACCAGTGGACGGGCCATCACTTAAACAAAACCCTTGTGTGACAGCTGCTACAGCCAAACCCGGCCTACGGTCCGCCCTGCAAGCGCCTCCCTATGTGCACTGCATCCCTGCACGCGCCTCCCTATGTGCACTGCATCCCTGCACGCGCCTCCCTATGTGCACTGCATCCCTGCACGCGCCTCCCTATGTGCACTGCATCCCTGCACGCGCCTCCCTATGTGCACTGCATCCCTGCACGCGCCTCCCTATGTGCACGGGCCAGTGCACAGCTTTCAGGGAAAGCATGCCCAATGATGGGAGTGGAAGGTTTATATTACTTCTGATGCAAAAATGTCAAGACGCACTACTTCCCTCGTGGGCTCCCAACATGACTTTGTGCACATCGGGCTCTTGGGATAAACATGTATGCAAGCTTGACATCCGGAGGGAAAGCAGCTCCTTTAGACAAGGGCTTAACAATACTGTATGTAAACTCAAAAAGTTAAAAACTTTGTCTCCTACACTCCTCTTCCTTTCCAATGCGATTTCTAAGGAGGCTATTTGAGGGTTTGGGGGCGATTCAGGGAACCGGCACAGCTTCCCGGGGCCGTCCGGTCCACACGTTGACACTGAACACAGTGGATGGAAATAAGGACACGTTTACACGTAGACACAAGGCGAGGAGAGAAACCAATACTGTTAGAAATAAAGACAAGTAACGGTGCTGAGGGCAGGTAGGCAGGCAGGCACAATGTTAAAGGGTGTGTGCTCCTGGGCACACCAACTCACCCACACACACACACACACACACACACACACACACACACACACGCACACTCTACACATGTGTTCAGATATAACACGGGGGTGAACATTGAACACCTAAAAATCACTGTACAGGCAGAAGAAGACAGAAGCCCCCCCCCCCCCCCCTCCCTCCCCCCACGGGGCGGTTCAGCCGGCCCAGAGGTGCAGCGTGATCCCCGCGCTCCTCCCTGAAGACGCGTCTCTGAACGCCCGCTCACAACGGAAAAAGACTCGAGAAATGAAATCCAATATAATCACGGGTGTAACAATTGGCGGCAAAACTTTTTTCTGTCCTCTAGGATCAGGGTTTATATGAAAATAAGTCATGCTTCATGCTAAATACATTGTTTATCTTACATGATCTTTGAATAAAAAAGATTTGCTTTTTATCTTATTTACAAGCACCCATGCAATATAACTGAGAAAGTCCTGCAGGTCAAATTGCTTCAATTAAGAAAGGAAAAAAATAAAATATTTTCTAACCTTTTTACAGAGTTGTCCACAGGGGACAAATTGCTTATATCTTTATGAGGGTAGATTGAGGGTAAACAGACATAGTTCTTTGACATTGTTAGATGAACAGGAAGGTGTGGATGTCTATACCAGGAGTCTACGTCTATGGACAGAAGTACTGGGGAAGCTTTAGGGACGTTTACATCATGTAACAACAACAACAAAATGAAGGAGATATTGCCTCAGACCCGGCACACACCATCCATCCCTACGGTGAGAAAAACATGAGCTTTTTTTTTTTTTTTTTTTTTTTAAATATCTATTCTTAAATACTATGAGTGCTCTTGAAATAAACCATGTTTTACCCATGACGCTTTTTATTATAAGTGGTGTTAAATAATCTTAAGTGCATGAATATATATATCACATTGGGTTTTACAATTACTGGGACGCTTTAGGTCATCCCGCCTGCCTCTTCTCCTCTGCTCGGCCTTCCTTTTTTCCTCAGCTGTGGTATCGGCTACATAAAGCGACCTGGTCGCTGGTCTTTGGCACAGTCTCACATTTGTGCTCGTGGGCGTGGGACAGTGATGCTAGCGAGCGGCCGAGGGACAAATAGGCTCCGCCCCCTCTCCGCTGGCATCACTGCAAGATTGCTACAGATTCACATGGAAACCAACAGGTAAGACAAACAGCCGTCTCTGTGTTCACTGACTGCGCGCTCCTTAATGTGACTCCGTTTTGTCGCGTTCAACTTGTCCAAATTAGTGACAAAACATGCATTTTGTATGGCTTTCATCCCCTTTTAAACGACAAAAACAACAAAGACACATGAGAAATACCCATTGATGTTAGTGTTGCTGAACATGTAGGAAAACATAGATTTTTGATATTGCCACAAATAAGTAGGATTCACCTAATGCCCTGCAGTTAGATCGAGGGAGATGACAAGTGTCCGTTGAGACTAATGCTGAAGTAACGTTACCTGTTGACCTGTTTGTGTGTACATGTCTCTGTGCGTGCGTGTGTGTGTGTGTGTGTGTGTGTGTGTGTGTGTGCGCGCTTTCGGCCGTGTGTTTGCATGACTATGTACTTAGTCTTAGTTTCTCAGGGCCTCTTTCTGCTCTTTCTGGCCCTTGGCGGTGCGGTTTGTGATGTTGTTGAGGCAGGCTCTGACCCCCGCCAGGTGGAGCAGCGACCCCGCCGCCTCCTTCATCTCCTCGTCGTCGCTCTCCGGCGGCTTCTCCACCGCCGCCGCGCGCCGCTTCTTCAGCGGCAGCGTGTCGCTAATGCTCCTCGCTCGGTTTTTGGTCCAGGGCAAACTGCTCCCCGGCAGCGTGCCAGCCCCGGGCCCCGAACTACGTCTCTGCCCGCGCAGTGCCTGCTGGGAAATGTAGGTGGCGGCGGCCGTGGCGATGTGAGAATCCAGCGGGATCTCCCAGGGCTCCGGTTTAACGTCTGACTGGATCTCCACGGCGATGATGTCGTCGTCGTCGTCCAGCGGAGAGGAAGGGGTGCCGACTCCGGAGGAGCACAGCCTGCTGGGGGATTTGGCGGTGCTGTAGGTGTGGTCGTCCTGGAGGTCCTCGCCACCCAGCGGGGGAGAGTACCGGGACGGGCTGTCCTGTCCTCGGCTTAGATAATCTCCCAGGGATGATCTGTGTGGGCGCAGAGGGAGACAGAAGGCCGTTACTCAGCGCGCCCTGCAGAATTCACACGCTAATGTGTGACCTTTTAATAGCGCCCGAGGCACCTCGTATCTCCGGGGGGGATTCTCAGATTGCCACCTAAGCATTTTTGGAGCAGCCCTCGTGCACCCCGAGGGCGTGAGACCACGGAATGACGCCTGTCCCCTGCACATCGGCCTCCGTTATAGGTGCAACACATATTTTGCTCTATTAATCAGGAGACACTTTTCTCCGCAAGGCATCAAATGACAGCGGTGTGTTTTCTGACAACTAATAGATCCCAGGGAGCTTCAGCAGCGTGGCCTGTCCCCCAGACATCTCCTCCCTTCAGAACGAGGGGGGGGGGCACATTAATATCTTATAAGAAAAAACACGCACCCCATACAGTGATCAAATATTCACTGCATACCTTTAGTGGGACTTTGGCCATGTTTAATTCATAATGCAGTGCAGGTGTGCTCCTGTGATACGTGCACGTGTCCGTGCACGCTCCATGTTCTTCCCTCTGACAAACCTGTTTGTGTGTGAGAGGCCGTTGTACAAACACACCTGGATGGGACGGAGCAGCAGCAAGATGTCATTATGGAAACTGTGACAGTGGAAACGTTTGGGGTGGGCTTTGTGCACTTGTGTGCGTGATGATTACACGTCTGAGCAAAGTCAACCCACCGTATGGCTGAGGTTCTGCTTCCCACAGGGCTTACAGGTAGGGGTCTTATCACAGGGAAGAGCGCCTGGCTCTTGATGCGAGCGCCATTTTGGATCACACCACGAGGAACTGAGGGGGAGAGAGAGAGAGAGAGAGAGAGAGAGAGAACATCAGTCACACGCAACACACGCGACCAACGGGTGGAGGAAACGTCTCCATGAGCCTCCACCGTGCAGGGGGCAACATGGAACATGAATAAGTTAAGGTCGCTGCGAATCAATCGAGCCCTAACGAGCGGTGGGCAGAGGGCGGGACGTTACAGGGGACAAACAACCCCGATAGGACGTTTATTTAGGAATTGAAAGATATTCCGCAGGTTATCTAAGCAAACGGAGCAAGGACTGAAACTGTTAAGCAATTATCCAAATGCATTTGTTTTCTGTCAAGTCATTGTCCAAGCACTTATATATACAATTCATTGCAGTCCTAACATCTGCTGCTTGGAAAGAGGAGAGACCTTCAGTGGGCTCCTTCGAGTCGAAAAGCTTGTGTAGTGGTATTGTACTGACCTTTAACACATCTGCATCTACGTGTGTGCGCTAATGATGCAGCTAGAGATCGCAGCAGCACAAAGCGCCTCTCAGAAACTCAGTAAAACACTGGCAAAGTCAACAGGAATAATATTTTGAGCGTAAACTTTTTTTTTAAATGTGTTGAAGCTTAAACCATATTAAATTTCCAGTTAAATGTTTTTAATATAGACATATAAATACTCCATCATTGAGTATAGGTGCATCACTATCCCCTTTAGTTCATTAAAAGGCTCCATTAGCAATAAACAGCAATGAATAATAACTTTATATCTTTTTCCCTGAAGTGTGTCTGTGGCTGGTGACCAGTGCAGGGATCACTGGTGTCCGATGGCTGGTGTGAGGAGGCATGCGTTGTCATGGTAAACCCTCCCACGATGTGTGCTGCTTCCATGCGGCTGTGTCCGCAGTAATCTCGTTGACTCCAGTTAGTGTGGCTCTGCCCCCGATATCTCCATAACCTTATAAGTCGCTCGCTGCACACAGTCTCTTCTGTAATCTTGATCACTGGCTGCATGGCTGTGTGTGTGTGTGTGAGTATGTGTGTCTGTGGGCAGTGCATTAGGTCCCCCCCCCCGCCCCCCCACCTCCTTCCTCGCCTCGCTCCAGTCAGGCTTTGGGTTGCCATAGCAACGGCTCCCCTTCCACATGCCACAGAGTGGTAGATCATGCATCAGCAGAGAAAGTGATAGAAAGGCAGAGAGAGAGGCAGGGAGGGGGGGAGGCAGGGAGAGAAAAGGGGAGGAATGGAAATACCAAGCTCTGTTTGACATGGCCTCTTATAGCTCAGCGACACACTCCTGACCACAACTGTTTACCCTGCATTCACACACACACACACACACACACACACTCTCCTCTCCAGCTCTACGCTAGGCTGCATGCACTTCTTGTCTTTGTCTCCCTGTTGACGTGGCTGCAGCTTCCTCGTAGAGCGGTGACTCACGTCTCCGACTGAGCGGGACCGTCGTCCCTGCAGGTGAGAGCCGTGGGACATATGCTGGGGGTATGAGACAAACAAAGCGGGCGGCGCTGCACCAGGCGGAGCGATGCCTTTTCTAAGAAACCCTGCTCGGCTCGGTCCGGTCAGCTGCTCGGCCTTTCTGTCTGCTCCTCCCCCCCCACTCTCCCCCCTCTCCCTCTCCCTCTCTCTCACGGGCCTCCTCTGCACTCCCTTAAATGAGTTCCACATGGCAGGCTGCACTCGGCCAGCACATGGATGTATTGTGCTTTTTACTCACATACATACATATACGTATACTGTGTGTGTATATATATATATATATATATATATATATATATATATATATATATATATATATATATATACACACACACACTTTTCCCATGGTTATGCTGGTAAGCTCGATGGCAGGACAATGTTGAATTAAGTCACTACAGCTGACAGCAAAGCACGTAATAAAATAAAAGGGCCAGACTGCAAAGTGATAAGTACAAAAGGAAAAGGATTCAATATGCAGAAGGATCCCTGTTCTCATACATCATAATACTGGATTACTATTGATGCATTAACATGAAAGCAGTATTTTATTTTTGTTACAAAGTAGCTTTGTAACTGTAATACGTTTAATATTTGGAGGTTTTCATTTCTGCAAAACAATACATGAACCTTGATATGCCTCCTGGTAGTAAATCAAATTAAACTCTGTTAAATGTAAAATCAAATACTTGTACTAGCTTATTTTTATCTTTCCGCTGCCACGAATCAGCTGTTGCTATAAAATATCTGGTTTCCAGTCTCTGGATGCCCGGACGTCCTGTGGCCGTGACGCGCTGCTGTGCTGTGCTACACATCTAACAGCTGGTCAGTGTGGGAGTTATCAGTGCTTCTGCTTAAATGACCTAAAGTGGTTTCATGAAATCAGGGCGAGCTCCTGACTCATGACCCGTGTGTGTGTGTGTGTGTGTGTGTGGGGGGGGGGGGGGGGGGGGGGGGGGGGGGGGGGGGGGGGGGGTGGGGGGGCTGCTAGGATTAAGGACACAGCTGGCAGCCATTGTGCCGGTGTTCATCCTGAGCTGCGGCTGAAAGAGATTCAATTATTTTATTTTATTTTTGTACAGAACAAAATCACAAATTGGCCTCAGCCCCCCCCCCCCCCCCCCCCCCCACCCCCAACTGCCCCTTCCCTGTCAGTCACTACTTTCCTGCCCCTCGCTCCCTCTTCTTTCAAGTACATTTGAAAAGTTTCCCTGTCACATGTCTAACCTAAGACTCCCTTCCTAACCCCCCCCCCCCCCCCCCCCCCCCCCCCCCTTCCTCTACGGGGAGTCCAGGTCTTCAGCCCCTTGACCATTACTCCTCCATTATCAGCGGCGATGGAGGCCGCGCCGCAGACGCCTAATGTATCCATTTCCCCTCCATTTAGGAGGCGGCCGCCCTGCCAGCTCCCGGAGTGCTGCCTGATTGGGATTGAATGTCCATTTAAACTGCTGTCCAGCCACCAGGGAGGAGTTTGGGATAACGGGAAACACAGAGAGAAGGAGGTGAACGGGAGGAGAAGGGTCTCTCCCTCCCTCGCTGTGTCTCCACAGCTTCTTTCAGTACGCCTCCTCCACTGGCGCCGAGCCACGTGTCAGAACTCAGCACTCGCTATTCTCAAGGTGCGCTTCTAAGAAGAGGGATTTGGAACTGAGATGATTGGAGCTGGCACATCCGTGGAGGGGGAAGGAGAGAGAAAGAGAGGGGCGGAGGGAGAGGAAGAAGGAGGTGGGAGATCATACGTATACAGGAGGAGAAACGGTACCTTGCAGGAGAACTCCTCCGTTCTTTCTGAAGAGGGGATTCCCCGACCACAATGGAGGACTAGAAAGGAGAGAAAAGTGGTCAGCCATTTGATCGCGCTGCATGCCCGGCAGGCTTCATCACGAGGCAGATAGCAAGGCAGCAATTTGAGCCCATAAGCCAGTGCTTGTGATTATAGTGATTAGATTCCCGGGTGTCCCACTGTTGCCATTATTCCCTGTGATTACCTCAGAGAATTACAGCCTCGCCGCTGTAGTCCGTGGGGGTAATTTCTCATGACAACCCCCCCCCTCCACCCTTCTCCCCTCCCCCCCTCCCCGCTCCTTGCTCCCCCGCCCGCCACCAGCCCATTCACTCACACAAGGAAACGCCATCGCCGCACACACTTTAACACGCGCCGGTGTCAAGATCGCCGTGCATGCAGTTTGACACATTAAAACACACACACACACACACACACACACACACACACAAAGCCAGGGATGCAGTTTAGGTGATCATTGCACCACTAATGAGGGAGGTAATGACGGCATTTCTCAAATCGACGCAGACGTCTTCACTCACACATGTGCACACACAAGAAGAAAAGGCTACTGCTGCTAGATCCATGAGAGAGGAGGATGGAGGGGCAGGAGGAGGATGGAGGGGCAGGAGGAGGATGGAGGGGCCGCAGGAGGATGAAGGGGTAAGAGGAGGATGCAGGGGCAGGAGGAGGATGGAGGGGCAGGATGAGGATGGAGGGGTAGGAGGAGGATGGAGGGGCAGGAGGAGGATGGAGGGGTAAGAGGAGGATGGAGGGGTAAGAGGAGGATGAAGCGGTAAGAGGAGGATGGAGGGGTAAGAGGAGGATGGAGGGGCAGGAGGAGGATGGAGGGGTAAGAGGAGGATGGAGGGGTAAGAGGAGGATGGAGGGGCAGGAGGAGGATGAAGGGGTAAGAGGAGGATGAAGGGGTAAGAGGAGGATGGAGGGGTAGGAGGAGGATGGAGGGGCAGGAGGAGGATGGAGGGGCAGGAGGAGGATGGAGGGGCAGGAGGAGGATGATGGGGTAAGAGGAGGATGCAGGGGCAGGAGGAGGATGGAGGGGCAGGATGAGGATGGAGGGGTAGGAGGAGGATGGAGGGGCAGGAGGAGGATGGAGGGGTAAGAGGAGGATGGAGGGGCAGGAGGACGATGAAGGGGTAAGAGGAGGATGAAGGGGTAAGAGGAGGATGCAGGGGCAGGAGGACGATGGAGGGGTAAGAGGAGGATGGAGGGGTAAGAGGAGGATGGAGCGGAAGGAGGAGGATGGAGGGGTAAGAGGAGGATGGAGGGGCAGGAGGAGGATGGAGCGGAAGGAGGAGGATGGAGGGGTAAGAGGAGGATGGAGGGGCAGGAGGACGATGAAGGGGTAAGAGGAGGATGGAGGGGTAAGAGGAGCATGAAGGGGTAAGAGGAGGATGGAGGGGTAAGAGGAGGATGGAGGGGCAGGAGGAGGATGGAGGGGCAGGAGGAGGATGGAGGGGTAGAAGGAGGATTGAGGGGTAAGAGGAGGATGGAGGAGTAAGAAGAGCATGGAGGGGTAAGAGGAGGATGGAGGGGCAGGAGGAGGATGGAGGGGCAGGAGGAGGATGGAGGGGTAAAAGGAGGATGGAGGGGTAGGAGGAGGATTGAGGGGTAAGAGGAGGATGGAGGAGTAAGAAGAGCATGGAGGGGTAAGAGGAGGATGGAGGGGCAGGAGGAGGATGGAGGGGTAAAAGGAGGATGGAGGGGCAGGAGGACGATGAAGGGGTAAGAGGAGGATGGAGGGGTAAGAGGAGCATGAAGGGGTAAGAGGAGGATGGAGGGGTAAGAGGAGGATGGAGGGGCAGGAGGAGGATGGAGGGGCAGGAGGAGGATGGAGGGGTAGAAGGAGGATTGAGGGGTAAGAGGAGGATGGAGGAGTAAGAAGAGCATGGAGGGGTAAGAGGAGGATGGAGGGGCAGGAGGAGGATGGAGGGGCAGGAGGAGGATGGAGGGGTAAAAGGAGGATGGAGGGGTAGGAGGAGGATTGAGGGGTAAGAGGAGGATGGAGGAGTAAGAAGAGCATGGAGGGGTAAGAGGAGGATGGAGGGGCAGGAGGAGGATGGAGGGGTAAGAGGAGGATGGAGGGGCAGGAGGAGGATGCAGCGTGTCCAGGTTCAGTAGTCTTTAGCTGTCGTTGGAGGACACGTCTGACTGCTCTTCTCCTCTCTGTGTGCAGCCATCAGGGCGTCTCAAACCCTCGCGGGATGGCTGTGAACATGCCGCATGCACACACCGTGTGGAGAACACCTGGGGACCACCAGGTGTTTGCACGCATCAAAAGACTTTCCTCTGTGACATGCTCCTGTGCGTTGTGCTACACTGCTGGATGAGAGCATTTGAACTTCTGCACTTCTGGGGTGGCTCTCAACTCACCCTCTCTCTCTCTCTCTCTCTCTCTCTCTCTCTCAAAATTTCAGCCCTGAGCCACCTGCTGTTGCCATGGAGAGTTGCCACATTGCGTTGCCACGGCGATAACATATTTTTCCTGCACTAACAGCCTGTCTGTTTTCCCTACCAAGTCTCTCTTTCTCTCTCTCTCTCTCCGTCTGCTTCTCCTCCCTCCCCCCCTCTCTTTTTATGTCTCTCTCTATCTCTCTCTCTCACTCTCTCTCTACTACATGTGTTACCATGGCGGGGTTCCCGTTGCCAAGACAACCCTGTGCATTTAATGTAGTGGGCAAGGGGCTAAACTCGTAGCAGACGCTCGTTCTGCCCCCCAAACATTTCCCCTCATCTTTCTTCCTCATGGGGAGGGAAGAGAGAGGGTAGGAGACGAAGAACGAGGGTGAGAGCTCCTCCTCCTCCTCCTTGAGACACCCTTTCCTTCTCCCATCCATTCCCTCATCATCCTCTCCTCCTCCTCTCCCCCAGATGCTGATGGGGTGTGAAGGAATGCACCATAGAGCTGACCTCCTACCCACACACACACACACACACACACATAACTGCTCTGACTAACACGGATGCAGAGGCAATCATACATGTGGACACACACACGCTGTAGGACACTGCAGGTGGGGGTCGGCTGGAGCGGCGTGACTTATTATGGTCCATGAGAAAAGAGGTGTGAGTGACGGAGTAGAGGACAAAGAAGCCCCGTGTCCCCCCGTCCCTCTTTCTCTTCACATGCAGCTTCCTCTTGTGGAGAAGTGCTTGAGACAGTCCTTGACACCGTGCACTTCATCACATCATGGTCTTGAAAGTGAGAGCTCTTACAGAGACTCTGTAGTATATTCATTGACCTGCATTACACAACATGTCAAATGGGGACTTTTAATCTTCTATATTCTAACAGACTCATTTAAGCATTCCACCAAATAGATTTAATCCCTAACTCTAATCCAGTCCTTAAATCTCCACACTACGTGTCGAACTTTGGGAAATAAACCATCTGTGATGACCTTTGTCACGGTTTGGGTTCACTTCCTGTTTTATTTTGTAGTTTCATGTTGCTGGTCTCCCAGGGTAACTTCACTTCCTGCCTTGTCCTGTCTTCCCCTGTGATTGTCTGATTGACTCCACCTGTGTCCAATCACCTGCACCTCCTTGTGTATTTAAGCCCTGTGTGTCGGTTGTCTCTTGTCGCGTCATTGATGTGGTTGGTGGCTCTTGTTGGAGTGGCGTTCGAGTTCCTGTCCTGTGTTTGAGTTTACTGAAGTCCTTTTGATTTGAAAGTCTGCATCTGCGTCTCACCACCTTGGCGACATCACCGCTGTGACAACCTTTTATATTCCTAATGGTGGACACAAAATCTGCATTTTGACATTCCCGTACGTAACAACGATGAACTTTGTAATGTGACCAATGAACTTCTGCTCCACTCCTCATGTGTGAATGCGATCTAATGACATAAAAACTAGGCGATAGTGAATTCTGACCTTCTGTCCACACTGTTCTGCCTCCATTGGTCCAAATGACTCCAAAGGTGTACATTAATATGCTTTTCTGTAAACTTAAAGCCTGACGTCAGATGGCATTATTACAGATGTCTTTTGTGGTGCTGTGATGCAACCTGAGAGGTCAGAGGAGCCTGCAGCACGCCACAGAGCCTCTGCAGGAGGATATTAAACCATCTGCAGAGTCTACAGGGATGCTGCTTATTCCATCATAGCCTACGTGCACCCTGTTTACCAACATGAACATGTTGCAGAGACACTGAGATGCACGTTTTCAACAGAGAGGAGGACAATGACTGGTGATATAACACACACACACACACGGTATGCGCTTCCTGCGCTGCATTACAAGGGACCCTCAAACCAAGAAATTTGACCCCTCACTGTCGCTTTCATTTCCCAATGTGTGTCCCCATGCAAATACCCCCCGCCACACACACACACACACACCACCCCTCCCCTTCCGTCTCATGTTCCAAATCAGTCCTCCAATTTGTTCCTCTTCCCCATACCTCATTGTTCAAAATGACACTTTTACATTTAACGGCGAGCCAATTATTCTGTTTTACACACTCCGCTGCGTCTGCAAGCCAACCTGCCCAGATCAACGGGGACGGGGACAGGGACGGGGACGGGGACAGGGGGGGGGAGAGAGAGAGAGAGAGAGAAAGGAATAAAGAGGACTAATGGGAGCTCCTGCTGACAGATCCACAGGGATGGGCCGAGGCGACTGAGAGCCGGAGGTTAGGATGCAGGGCGGATGAGAGTGAGGGAATGTAGAGTAAACAAGGCGGATGCTGTGTGTGTGTGTGTGTGTGTGTGTGTGTGTGTGTGTGTGTGTGTGTGTGTGTGTGTGTGTGTGTGTGTGTGTGTGTGTTAGAGAATGACATGAATGTATGCAAAGGAGGATTTAATTGAATGATAAAGCCGTACTGAGAGAGAGAAAGAATGAATCACAGCAGGGATAAATAAAGAAGGGCCCCACCAGTAGTGATATGCGCCTGAGGATGAAATGGAGGGTGTGTGGGACATTAACACGGGAGGCAAGGGAGCGAAACGAATGGGGGGGAGGTATTCTGGGGAGTCGACAAGTGGACATGTGGAGAGGGGGAGAAAAAGGCAAGCAGCACTTTTACCTGTGATATGCCTGAGGGGGAAGGAGAGAGGAGGAGGGATGGAAGTGCTGCTGCATGAAAACAGCATGCAAAAAGATTTAAGGAAAGGACGGGCGGGTCAGCTAGACGACGCCCGGGGGCCGGGGGGAGGACAGGGAGTCACATGTTGTATCTGCACCATGTGCGGCAACTGCAGAATGTTTCCACTACCAGTTTATTACGACTATGTCTACTGATGCACTTTTGTTTTGTCTGAAAAACCGTCTCAGGTCAAATATATTCCATTTACAATGATCGATCGCCACTGATTCTCCTCATTTGATTACGTTCTTACAGAATCACATAAATTGGATGAACCCTCATTGCATTTCTGCGACAGAAGTGAAGTAGATGTGTTGGTAAGAAGGTAGATGCTCCCTTTAAAAAGCAAAGTGCTCCACGGCTGAGACCATTCTATACAGTGTGATGTGAAAGCCTCAATAGAGCAGTACAACACAGGATGATGTCATAAGAGACCCGGTCCAAGCGCCACTTCCTGATGATGATGATGATGATGATGATGATAAAGACGCTATGGCAGCCAGAGTGTTCAGTTTGCATCACATGTTCTTCTCTATTCTCAGCTCAGCTCATCAGTGTCCCGTCTCACCTGTGGTGAAATGTCTGCGGCAGGCTGGGGGGGGAGGTGGAGGGCGTGGCCAGGCCCGGCGAGTAGGGGTGGTACGGCGTCTTCTTCAGCGCCTGGATCAGGTTGTGCCTGTACTCCGGATCGATGGACCACAGGGAGCCTTTGCCTATGCTCTGCAGGGACAGACAGGAAGATGACAGGGAGGTTACTGCACGTCTCTGGACACAGCGCGCCGACGGGAGACAACAGGACACCGGACTCTTATTCATCACAGCCATCACGTCCTCCATTTTCCAACTCTTTGAAAAATTCTGATTAAGACACACAGAATCTCTTTACCTTTTCTCGGCTCCAGAGGCGATGGTGGTGTGTATTTTTAGATCAAAGCACCCCCCCCCACCCCCTCACCCCCCTCGCCTAATGAAGCTGTCGGCTCCCCGCCTGAGTGAAACCAGCCTATAGATTATAGAGGATGGAGGGATCTCAGACTTTGAGAATACTTTCTCGTCTCCGTCTCTCGGCGCCTGCTCCCTGCTTTCGGCGGCCTTTCGAGGCATGGGGGGGGGTGGGGTCCCCGCGTGTTGTGATACAGGCACAGACTACAGGGTGGGGAGATGTCACACACGCAGACAGACGCTAAAAGCTGACAAGCGTTTTTACACTAGGACCAACTCATCTGCCCAGAATGAGAGTTCCTATGATAGTTCCTATATATACACAGTATAAGAGAGTAAGTGAAAGAAGCTTGATTAATTACATGCAGAGCAACTTAAGAGAGGGTCACATGATTGATATGTGCGTTATCCTCCATTGCTTAGTAATTCATTATTATTACATTTTGATTATTTTTTTACAACGCAAAAGCCTTTTAATTTTTTAGTTTTTGCATCCCTGAGGAATTAAACAAAGGCATCATATTATCCCATCTGATATGCGTCGGATGATAATACCGATAACGTACAGCAGCTTTTAACAAAAACAAAAGATGTGAGTCAACAAATCTGTGAACCCAAATGAAGGTCCCGGGTATCTTTTTGAGCTTTCTAAAGTCCATCACTCCTAATGAGCCTCCGTGTCCCCTGATCTCAGCATGCACATCATGTGACCTTGGAAGAATGCAAGGAGCTCGCAGGATGTGTGTGCTGTTGATTTGTGCCCCCCGAGTGTGGCTCTTTGCATTAGCATGTGAGCTGTGTTGAACAGGGGCCATATGTGCCATGTTTTGCAGAGTGTGTGTGTGTGTGTGTGTGTGTGTGTGTGTGTGTGTGTGTGTGTGTGTGTGTGTGTGTAAGTCCCCTAGGGAGTGTGATATTACCCAGCATGGTCTACTCCTGGGAGTGCTTCTATTACCGCCAGCAACGCCTCTCCTGGAGAGCATGATATTACACACACATACACTCGCTCCCACAGAGGTGACCCCCACTGGGCCAAATTTCCCCTTACATCCGCCAGCCGAGCGTGTGTGTGTGTGTGTGTGTGTGTGTGTGTGTGTGTGCCTACTGTTTGCACGCTTGCCAGCCGATTAAATCAATGCTCTCTGTAGAATCTGTCTGCTGGGTCCCCTGCTTCTGCCGGCCAACCACAACGCTCACGCTGTAGACCCTCCCCCTTCCCCCCCAGCCCGCTCCGCTCAATAGGCCAATCACAGGGCGCAGCTCACAGGAAGGGTCCGTCGCCTGGGTTAGTGCGGTCGCCTTGGCAACAGGCATCATCTGGGCTTTGATGCAAGAGGAGGTGAAATAGACTTTTTCAATTTTCTGGCAAATTCGAAAAGTTCAGAGAACGGATAAAACTGTTTGAGGTCAGAGATTTGCTTGAAGTTTGCAGAAGAGTTCAACTTGGAAACAACGATTTCACAAATAAAAAGCCTCCACGCGGGTGGACGTCACAGCGTAAACGTCCCATCTGGTCCCACGCGTGAGCACTGCTTTCTGGGTGATGTGTTTATTGGTGTTGCCTCTGTGTGCTCGAAAATAGTCACACATCTGTAGGGATTCAGCAGCTACAGAGCAGGATTACACAGCACGTAATCCACAGCTGGAAATGTTAACCCCTTCTCTCAGTCAGCGGGAAACTGCCGTTAGACTTCACATTGGGAGTTTAAGCAACATTACACCTAAAAGAAACTGATTTAATCATGTGAATCGGCGTCACTATACCAGCTCGTAGTGGTTGTGTTTTTTTTAAAAGCAGCAGTTTTGAAACTCTTGTGTTCTAAAACTGCACAATACTGAGCAAAGGGGCGATTTCATCATGATGGAGAAAACATACAGGGAGTCATCTGAGCGGGACTCGTCACGGTTTGACCAGTGGACAAAAGGGGAAGAAAGAGTAGACAAAGGCAGCTGGCGAGAGGAAGAGGGAGAAGGAGGATGACTGTAAGTTGCCAACATCTGTTTCCTGTGTTATATAAGCTGAGGGGGCTGGTCTCCCTTGGAAACGGGAGATATTAAAAAGTCCTGCTGTCGCTGACCCGGTAGTAACACGACGCTGCTGCTACTGCATTACTACTTGTCTCCCATATTTACCTGTCACACATGGACTGCAGATCAACACAAGTACAAACAGCAGGGAGGGGCCTGTATACTACCAAAGCAATGAGTTCCTATCATCGTGATAATGGTGAATTACTTTTTTTTAATAACCTTTATTTCAGGGGAACCTTTATTAAAGATGTATTATTACAGCGTGTAGGAGTCTGCGCCTGTGCCTGACTCGTCCCCTAAGTGTCCTAAATCCATCGTAACATTTAGAAACATTTAATCTAAAAATGTAACAAATGTTGAATGTGTTAAAGGACTAGCTTTGGGTAATAGATTTATTCCCTTTCGTTCAGAGGGATGGGTGTGATCTTATGTCATTCACTCATATTCTATACCACTTATCCATGGAGGGTTGCAGGAGGGGAGGGGGGGGGTCAATCCCAGCCAACATGGGGCGTGAGACGGGGGACACGAACCCCCAGAGCAGGTCCCACGAAGAACCCACATGCAGACTCCAGGCGGGTTTGAACCCAGGACCCTCTGGTGACAGAGCTATTGCATTTATTCAGCGTGCTAACAATGGCATTCAAATCTATTCAGCAGGAAAAGATTACATTTCTTATTGTCCAAATATCCTATAAAAAGACGAAAACCACAATAATGTTATACTACCGATACATCAGGCTTTTCAGAATCGTTGCACTAGTTGCAAGTTGCTGTGAATAAATGAACACGGCCGTTTAATGTCATCGGTCGATCCCACATACACTGCAATGCTACTGTAAATACTCACTACAGCTCCAAAAGTGGATTAATCCACCGCTGGAAATAGTCCCAAACAGGCTCGCCTTTTCCGTCCGTTAAGGTAATGTTTGCCAAAATATGGAATATGGACTTTTGTATTCACATCCTCTTTAAATCAAGTTGTACTCAGCCCCGAACGCTTGTGTCACAACAAGAAAACCAGAAGGCGACCACCAAAAAACCAAGATGGCAAATTAAAGACACAGACAGGTGGGTGCATTTATGATATTTGACCCCTCCTCTCAATCAACTAACAGATGTTATTATGCAGCATCAAATGTTTTTATCAAAACTAACAGTGGCATCCATATACTGTCGAGAGTATTTAAACTGTATGCAAGGAAAACCTGATGGCATCTTTAAAAGACGCTTTGTTGTTCACAACATGAGCAATATGAACTTGACCTGTACACCAATCAAAAGAATTAGTACTGAATATCAAGTCATGACAGACAGCCACAGTCGGACTGCAATCAACCCTGGTTGTGCTCATATGCTATGAACACACACACACACACAGTGAACTGATGACAGAAATGATGCATGGTACGGGGCGGGGCGGTCCTCGCTGAAGGCCGTTGGACAACACTGACACATCGGTTGGACACCGGGAGGTTTCTGTCTTCACATACAGAACGTTATGGCTTCTGTTACCAAACCTTTAGGCCCCAGTTTGTGCTTCTCCTGTTTGGATTTTCACTCTTTCTCATTAACTTCAAAATGACCTTCACAGGTAATTTACCATCACTGAAAGCAATAAAAATATATACTGGTCAGTACATTGTTACTCACTCCGACAATTAAGCTGAAGTAAGCTTCCATCTGTCCACTTACTGATTCCAGTAGCACACAGAGGGCCGTCGGTAGAGATGCTGTCACTAAGCAATTTGTTTCAGTGAGACGGAAAGGCTCACAATGACCAGCCAGACGTTACCACGGCTTATTAAAGCATCAGCCAGTTGTTTTTAAGGCACTTGAAAGGAAGAGGACATGTTGACACTGTATAAAGTTTTAGGGATGAGGTGTGCGTTCACAAAGTATCACTCACTGTTTGATGGTTGTATCGTTGCCACGCTGAGGCCTTTGCGCATTGGGACCAGGACCGTTCCACGGTAAACTGCTGCGGGAGCTGATGTGAGCTCTGTAAAATACGCAGCCTCTGTGTCGTTTTACACTAAAGTGAACATTTGGAATAGAAGGCGTAATATACGGCTTCAGTGTGGAACTATTCGGAACAAAAACAACGGTCTGAAAAAGTGATTGACCTGCCAATTCGGTGTGTTAAAACAAGCACACGGCATTCTCTGCCTCCTATGCATCAGAGGCTGATGAATGAGCGCCAACAGACACATCTGAGCTCACTGCAGACGCCACCGGGTCAAAGGGGAGGCGAACCCAGGGCGCTCTCACCTGAGGTCAGGTTAAAGGTGACACACCTCACACTGAGCCTCAGATTACAGATCTGCCTGTTGTCTCTGTGTGATTTCATAAGAGGCTTTGAGAGTGTGTGTGTGTGTGTGTGTGTGTGTGCTGTTACAACACTGATCTTCAGCACTGATCCAGAAGTCTGAGACCAACAGCACATATCATTCAGCGCGGCGAAGAATCCTGTTTGTAAACAAAGCCATGGCAACGGTGGGGCGAGCGCTCTCTCCCGCGCTGCGACCAGCAGGCTTATTCTAAACCCGTCCCCGTCTTGTCATCTGCCTGGATACGACCCAGAAATACAGCCACTGGAACAAATAGGCCGCCGCCGTATTCATCTCCACCTCTGTAAATTGATGCGTTCGCAGTGAGCTTCTCCCCCCCCACGGTGGGCGTCTCTGTCTGCCACTCACAGCGATCGCTTGACCTCCCCTCCCTCCACCGCAGCCCCTCGTCTCCGTCCTCCACCAGTACAAAGGCAGCAGGGAGGAGGAGAAGAAGAAGAAGAAGAAGCGGTGTGTTCGCATGCAGATCTTCTCAGAGGAGAAGACTGAAATGACAGAGATTCTGTAATTTCTGCTTCAGACAGAGCGGCCGTTGGCAGGTAGAGCGGGAGTCTGCAGGGATGTGCCCTCATTTCCACACCGACACGCCGCTCACGTGTGTGGGTGTGTGTGTGAGTCCTTAAACGCATTCCTGCACACTGTCTGTGTGTGTGTGTGTGTGTTTTGAGGTGTGTGTGAGGGTGAGGGTGAGGGGGGGGAGTAGGTTTGAAGGATTAATTAGCGTGCTGTCTTAAACGGTGTGCAGTGACAAGAAGACAAGACATGCTGTCCTTGCCAAAATCACCACTACACACACACACACACACACACACACACACAGTAGATATGTGCATTTAACACATGACAAGGACATACACTTAATTCTCCCCCACTCAGAACCTCGGTGCTCAGACACAAAAACACACACGCCCAAGTCAGTAAGGCTAAATCAGTTTTGCCGTTGCTACAGCAACAGCATACTTTTATGTCAACTGCAACCTAGTTACTATGGAGATATGTATACAAGAGAAACTGTGCCGTTGTAGTCAAGCGCCAGATGACAGCATAGCGTGAGTGTGTGTGTGTGCACAAATACACACACAAATGCACACACACCATGTCCTCTTCCTCCTTCGACCATTTTGTTCCTCAACACACACACACACACAGACACACACACACACACACACACACAGACAGACACACAGCTCACTCCAAAGGAGGAGGCTCCATTCACACGCTGAGGAGAGCAAACAGCGCTCCAGTATCCTGGAGTATAATCTTTATAAACCAAACAGCACCAGGCAGCATCGATCGTGGCGGTTTGTCCCTCGGCCGCGGCCCCCTCGGGCAAGATGAGATCTAAAGTCTGCTGGCATCCGTGTTATTACATCCCCCCGTATTAATTTAGCGCTAATTGAGTGAGGGATTCATTTCCGTTTAGCCCGAGTATTTAACGGAGTAAAATGTGGATGGGAAAGCCGGTCTGAAGACGGCATCAAGTCTGGAATCAAAAGAGAGATGCTGCTCCCGCTGGGGGAGAACGAGTGCAGGAGAACTATGAAAGCAGAGATCATCAACTATTGATGAGGCCGAATCTGCTACAGTTGTAGACAAAATACAGAATATGTTTGACTTCAAGTTGGATATGCCTGCAAAGCGCTGATAACCGCCTGGCTGTGAAGCAGGTCACAACCACCCGTGAAGGAGGGAGCAGTGATGAGTGATTCCCTGCGTTGGTTTGGATCGGGACCGGCCCTTATTTTAAATGTTAAACTATGTTGTGAAATGGTGTTGGCATGATTTATAAGACATGGTTCATTTGAATTTGATTACATTAAATAAATAAAAAATCCTCGGAAGCACATGAATGAGCACGTCCTTTGTTTAACAACGGCTAAACTGTGACCCTGACATATATTTGATCAGTATTTAGAAAAACCGGATGAAATAGCTCATTTACTGTGTGAGATAATAACCTCACACCCTTATGGTAATGAGCAGGTATGTGTTCCTTGTTAACGCCCCACTCGTACCACGTAAGGCTGCAGTGTGAAATCAACCGCGTCAGCAGCACAGGACGAATAAAGAGAGGCGTTTCTGCCGTGTTACCGAAGAGGACGCGGTTTTGTCGTCTCAGGAACGCAATGACATCATTTAAGATGTTAGCATCTAAAGCCAATGTTAACAAACAGGGAATGAATGAGGAATCAAATGAGTCTATAATAGCAACCTACAGACCAAAAGGACCATTTAAATTATCAAGTGTAATTTACTGCTTCGATGTAATAAAGACTTTGTGCAGGCAGCAGTGAGGTGGCATGATTCCTCTGCAGCTCTGAACCCTAACCCTAACCCTAACCCTAACCCCCCCTAGAAGACACTGTAGAACCAATCAGATCCATCTGGTTCTGGACTAGAGCAGTCGCTGCTAGCATTACCTGTTGGTCAGCACTCCATCTAGAGCGTGATCTCAGGAACCGATTCAACGCTAGATTGATAATCCCTAAACAAAGTCCACGCTCTCGGCTGAAATGTTAATACAATGCAGATCAGCCTTTTCATGACCAAATGCCTATGAATCCTGCCATAGTGGGAAGCACCACTCCAGCAGATAAACTGCAGCCTGCCCTTGAATGCCTTCGTCGGAGGACATCTCATGTCTGAAGCAAATCAGAGCCTTTCCTGACCCCTGAAGTCAAGACATGTGCTTTCAGTGTAACAAAAGAAGCTGAAGAACGACCGCAATGGTGTGTGTTTGGATACGTCCGTAAGCGTGACAGCAGACAGCAGCCCTTGAAGTGAACACGTCTTTACCTGGCTCCGGTCTTTATCCACCTTCTTGAAGCACTTGTTGAGCGACAGATTGTGGCGCACCGAGTTCTTCCAGCCGGTGGGGGCGCTGGAAAAGTAAGGGAAGTGCTCCAGGATCCAGCCGTAGATGTCCTTCACCGGCAGCCGCTTGTTCGGCGCGTCCTCGATGGCCATGAAGATCAGGCAGCTGAAGGAGTACGGCGGTTTCCTGTTGGCTCCCGCCGCCAGGTCGTACGCCGAGTGTGCATCGGCGAGCAGGGGGTCGTCCAGGGACGGAGACGAGGACGAGGGCGAGCGGGGGTGCTGGCTGTCGGGGTCCTGCAGGGGCGACACGCTACGCAGCCCCGAGTGGCTGAAGCTGTTGAGGAGGTCGGTGCTCTCGTGGAGCCAGGACAGGCTGGTGAGCTCCTCGTCCTCGGCCTTGGAGAAGGAGGCGGACAGGGACAGGGAGAGGTCAGCCGCCTCTGCCTCGGACGCCGCCGTGGCCGCGTCCCCCTGCCGGTACGGCGGGCTCATGCCCTGTGAGGCACTGGCCCCACTGCTGGGGCTCTGGGCCTTCTTACTGGGGGGCATGGTGGGTCCCATCCAGCCCAGGGCTAGCTCCTGGAGAGACAGACAGCAGAGGGAGACGAGCAAGAGAGAAGAAACATGGTCAGCTTGTAAAATCCAGTTGAGTTCAGTTCAGGGTGGAGACACGCACCAACATTTTCACCACATTCCCAATTAGGCGTCGTTAGATCGGAGTGGAAAAGTAAACATCATCACACATCATTTCTTTCTCTTCTGACTGAAGTGGCCAATTGAGTGCTTCACTGGCGGAGGACACGGCGCCTTGTACCACCAGCGTCTAATGACTCGAGTACCAGTAAAGTATTGACTGCATTTGGTTGCAAATACTGTTACGGTTTAATGATTGTGGGGTCACAGAGATGACTCCAATGCTTTGAAATCTCCACGCCAAGAGCTTAATACATTTACAACATGACGGTGTCCAATGGTCGGCCTTATTCCCACCGCAGAGAACCAGAGATCCCCGCGTTGAAAACCCCATCGCCGCTCTAATCACACCAGTTCTGCTGACGTGAGAGCGGTAATCCGTGCGTGGTAGTTAAAGGGGAATGAGTCCGAGTGTGACACCACAATCAGCCCTTTGATTGTCCTCTAGCTCGCACAGCTGTGGGAAGGACTCCATGCCAGCTCAACCCCCCCCCGTGAATGTTTCACAGGCGGTGACAACACAAACCCCCAGTTGCACGAACACACAAATCCTGGATAAAAGTTCACACTGACAAGCCAGGCCAAAAAAAAAAAAAAGCTGGGGGTGGTAGATGCATGCACGCGCACGGCACAGGGCAGCGCCTGTGGGACGCGGCGGGGATTAAACCCCTGTGACGGCCCTCTAATCCACATCGGCCGGTCTGTCCCCTCACTCTGCCTGATTGACTGACAGCTGTCACCCGTGGCAACCCGCGGTGCCGTGAGCACTGGCAGGGTGCTGTACCTCCTGTTGCGTTGTCACCATGGCAACAGAATACAACAACTCCGCTCCTCCCCGACACCCCCACCCATCCCACTGCGCCTGTCTCTCCTCCACCTTCCGTACTGGCGATGTCTCCACGTAACATTGCTGATGTAGAGGATGTAGAGGAAGGACCGGGCTAAATATAGACATGTGATGTAACGCGGTAGCTGCTCTGCGTATACATGGCCAGCCCGTCTTTCAGCCTGCCCTCCACTTCCCCCGCCTCTTCTTCACTTCGCACACTTTCTGACAGCACGAGCGCTCATTCAACAAGCTGTACCTGTCTGCGGAAGCTTGTTGTTGCACCAATATTGACGTTGAGTGTAATGAATTGAAATTGCACCGGTGACAATAGCGGCGCAGCTGAAAATAGCGCGCGCATAATCAAAGGGATGGGCAAAGTGGGAGGGGGCTCTGACAGGCTTGTGAAGGTGGGCACCGCGCTGACTGTTCCTGGTAGGAGTCCACTGGAATGCAGCGATGCCTCTGATGCTCTCTCTCTCTCTCTCTCTCTCTCTCTATCTCCTCGTCCTCCTCCTTGTTATGTTGCCATGGCGGCAAAGGGGCCATGAAACATTACGGCTGACAGTAAAGTCATCTCATTTTACTGTTGCTATGACAACAAACTCCTCACGGTTGGGGCCAGTGCGAGCTGCCGCCCGAGCCTCGTGCCTGAGTGTGTGTGTGTGTGTGTGTGTGTGTGTTGCCATGTCTCCTGTGGGCTCTCATGAAGCTTAACACATTTGTTCAGCTCTAAACAAACTTTCAAGCAACTTGTACAGCGCCCCCCCCCAGGACCAACTGCTAAAGGACAAAGACAGATATCGCTCAAGTTCAGACTAAATGTTGCCTGCTGTGTGTGTTTGTGCGTGTGTGTGCGTGTGCGTCATTTGTTTGACAGATGGGACTGTGCTATCCTCTCTGTCGTCTTCATTCTCTGGATCTCTTTAGTGTTTGCGTGCTTTGTTTTGATTTGTGTTTGTCTCCGTTTGGCTTGTCCACGTTTGGCTCAGCGTGTGTGCATGTGTTTGATTGAGAACGTGAGTACACTGCTGCGACTGTCTGCCTGTAGGTACGCTCTCCATCCTGTGACTCTGGCACCACACCGGCTCTGTTTGCCCCTCGATAACATGGACTTAAAAAGACACCACTCAATTAGATCCAAAGGCTGTCCCTGTTTAGAGGCTGGTGCTAAACAAGTCAGATTGTTTTACTATGTAACAAAGACTGAAAATTACCATGGTGACTGTGTGGAACATTTAGCAACACGGCCCTCTACTCAGTGGCACCATTACAAATGACAGCAGAGAATTATATTCTTACAGTGTTGAAAAGGGTTAGTAGGCATTACAGAACAAAGGCCTGACACGCCTTCCGCTTTCACTTTTTGCTCTTTCAGATTGCATTACCCTACTTTATCAATCACTTTGAAGAAGTAATTCTGGCACCGGCGTTGAGCATTTGACTTTGAGCTAATGAGTAGTTTTTCCCTGGTCTCCTGGTCTTCGTCCTCTGATGGCGTTTGCACAGTGGAGATGGATGCCATGACGTGCATACTAAGCATCTCTTTTGGTTTCTTCCATAGAACGCAGTGTTAAATTGAGTATGTTGGGAAATACACTTAAGATGAGCGGATCCATACTAACCACTCGCGTGTGTGTGTGTGTACTGTGTGGATCCACCACTAGCAGCCAGTTGGCTCAACACAGTCTCCATTGGTTGCCTGGCAACACAATTAGGACAAGACAAGGAGTGACTGCACCTGGCTAAGAAATAGTCTGCTACAGAACCTGTCAAATCAACACTTTGGTTGTTGAGATGGTTCAGCAAACCCGATGGAAGGACTTTAGAGGTACTGGTAGCAGATAAAGTCCCCTTTGAGAGAGCCAGTCCAGTCCTTAAGCTAAGCTACGCTAACCGTCTCCTGGCTCCGGTTTACTTTCATTCTTACTGAAAATAGGAGCAAGTAAAAGCGTAAAAAATCCTAAAGACGTTTAACTTTACGGAATAACTGAGCAAACTCTATGCTACGATGAAGGCCTTGTGATGCTGTTCTGGGTTCTATATGTATACATATATACACACACACACACACACACACAGCACTAGAGGAATGCTTTCTCCTTAAAATCATTAAAGGACATATCGCAGTCAACCATCACCGTTTATCAGTTTGACTAAGGTCCCATTTTTGAGGTATTTGCCCGTTGATCAATTCAAAAAATATTTGGGGCTCACTTTGCCAGAGGATGGTTTGCCTCCGCATGTCTGAAAAGATATTGACCCACCTGAAATGTCCTTGACTCCTCCTCAGTGTCCAGTCATACCGAGCCTCAAGTAACAAATAGTGCGCCCTTAAAAGCAAACGGCGTTCCAATCAATACATCCTTAAAAGAGTGAAGGGGGGAGCCATTCGAGTGCTAACATCGGACCAATCAACGTGATCCCACCGCAGAGTAAAAGCGGTCTCTTATTTGGCAATCAACGTTCAATTTCAATTTTCAATTTTCCGAACATGTGTTTTTGTTTTTGTTTGCTGGCCTCGTCTCGGGGGGCAACACCGGCAGCACTCGGAGCGAGTTGGCCAGCAAGTGGTCACCAGCTGTTCAGACGTCAATGAATCAACTCCAAAGAAATACAGTGATACCAAGTTTTGGCCAGGATGGGACCCAATTTTCAATGCAAAAGCGTCCAATAACAGCCCGATAGACTGGTGGCTTGCTTTCTGCTCTGGGCCTCCGTCACGAGGCTGTGAGTGGGGCCGAAGCTTGGGACGATGTGTTGTATGTCACATCCTCCTGCTCCTCGCTTTGCTGTCAGTCTTCGCTATACAGCCCAATAAAGCCGGTGCCATGAAAATAATCCTCCCAGCCCAGAACGGAGTAGTAATAGTAGTGTAGGAGATAGCGGCATTGAATGCAATAGTAGCTGGTAAGAGTTATTACTCTGCAGAGGGGCGAGGCGAACCTCGCGGCTCCTCTGGCCCCGGTGATAAAGCAAAGCGAGAGATGCACCGAGGCAAAACTAATCTGGGGGTTTGATGACAAAAGGACGACCTTTATACCTCCTACACATTGGCTGGATGGATGGACGGGGAGAGGAAGACCAAACAGAGAAAAGTAGAAAATAATAACTTCTGCTACATATATGTCAGCGCCGGCTGTGATGTTCTCCATTTTCAACCCATGAAATTGTTTCCCCCTTCTGGATTTCCTGCTCTTCCCTAGCGACAAATGTCAGGATTCCAGGGGGCTTTAAGTAAGCAGAGCAGGACCAATCACATCCAATGAGGTCTGACCGTGTCTTCCTTTTACATCATCCACAGCAGTGAAGAGTTATGGAATAGAGGTCAGGGGTCAGGGCGTCCCAGAGGACTGCTCCTGACCCCTCCGTCCTGGCTGCCGGGCCACTCACACAGTCTCACGCGCACGCATACATCCGTGCACGCATTGACACAGCGACACGCTTTGTGCTTCCAGCTGCATGCTAGTGAAGCAGCTTTCCTCTGTCTGGTGTCACGGTTGGTGAACAAGCCTCTCATTCTGCACTCGCGACCCACCGATGGCATTTTCTTAAGACGTTTGCAGTTGGGTTAGATTCCCTGCCCAGTTGTTATTGGGATCAGTTTGCAGAATAGCACACAATTCAAATGATTAGGGAAAAAAGGATTTCTATATTTTCTTCAAATTTTAGTCTTGATTAAAAGAATTCTGTCATTTTAATGATGTGTAATCTGCTCAGCATGTTAGGAAGTTAAATAGCTCATAATTTATCCCCAATATCTATTTAATATTACTGTGAAAACATCTCTTTCAATCACCTGGATTTATTCGAGTGTTTGACCGTTACTACATTTTATTAGATTACACAACATTAAGATGACATTAGAATTCAACATCGCCCAATTTTCCCTTTCACTGAGTGGAGCTTGAATGCATCACAGCGCATGTCGATGGAACGTCTGGTGACTTTAGCTGTTAGCTACGTCATTACAACGTTATTTAGCAAATGAAAATGGTCCGTCATCGGCATAATATGAAGAGTACAAGACACCTCATTACAGGGGAGGTCAAATGGGTCTAAGCCTGTTGCTCTTTACCCTCAGAGTACACAGCCTGACCTACTGGAAGTTAAAAAGTACACATAATATACGCAGTATATTTAGGGGAACCAAGTCCCAGAACTTTCACATTGAAAAATGGTCGCACAAAAGACATCAATGAGGCCACCGGTTATGCAGCGTACTGCTTTACTAAAAGAGGAGTGAATGTACACACAGGACCGAAGAGGCGAAAGCTGTGTGATGCACGGTGCAAGAACATCAAATATTGCCAGTGAATAATTCAATAAGACACACGTGCAGCGCTTTCCCCCCAAAGTAGGCTAACCAACAAGGCAAACAGACATTTGCATCAGGCAAACACAGGGATCATCAAGTCACGGAGAACAATCAGACTCAGACGCACACACGCGCACAAATGCGAATGTGGACGCTTGAAGGTGACTTCAATGAGTGTGCAGCCTGGAGGTCCCTTGGTGGAGTTCAGGCTGTGCGTGTGTGTGTGTGTGTCAGGTCGAGCTTAAAAAAAGCCTGTGCTCAGGGCTTCCATGACACACCACATGCAATACCACGGTGGTGATGCTCACTCGTCAGCCCCTTCAGGTCGAGTCAGAGCGCTCGCTCTCCTGTTTTAGACAAACATGTGTTGTTTGTGTTTGAAAACTCAGCCGCTCCAGCAGGAGCTCCACTTCAAACAGCTACAATACCCCGATCTGATAAGCTAGGAGGCGAACAAATCTATGGCTGGATCTCCTCAGCAGCAGAGACCCGTCACTAATGAGCGGCACACTTTCCCGCAGGCTGATCACCGCTGACGCCGGTTGAAATGACAAATGTGGCCAAAGGGCCCAGATGAAGATCATATATTAGAGAGAGGACAGGACGCTCTGAGATCAGCGGATTACTGAATTCAGAAGAACAACATTGACATTTTATGGTGTACTTGTGGTGTACATTTTTTTTCCAGATCCCATTTGTTGAGCGTCAGCATACTGAAATGTAAAAACTACACCTGGATCCGTGTTGCACTGCTTTGCATGAGTCCCCTTTAATCCAAGTGTAAATCCTCCAGTGCAACACTCGCGTGAATAGCACATGCACTAAACAAATAATGCTTACGGTTCAATTGTCCTTAGTAGTTCTGGCTTGGGACCAGCAGTACTTGAAGTCATTATAAGACAAGCTGAAGTACTTTAATTACTTACACAAGTTGGAAGCTGAGTCTAAAGAAACCACAACGCTTCCCCACCTTTTTCTCTTCCTCCCCTGGTTGCCCCCCCCCCCCCTCCCCTCTCCCTAAGGCCTCTCTGCCCCTTCTCTCTGACAGCGAGCAGGTCCCCTGTTTGCACTGTGCTCCTTTTCAATATTGTGGGAAGGGAGAGAGGCAGACAGAGAGAGGGAGAGAAAGAAAGAGACAGAAACACTGTTCAATATCAAAGCAGTCCAGAACCGAGCCAACAGAGCTTTGATAGCAGGCGAGAGGAGGGGGGGGGGGGGGGGGGTGAGGGAAATGCAAGGAGAATGCTGGGTGAACTGTTTGGAGGGATCTGTCCCCGTCCCCACATTGAGGAGGTTTTCAGCTGGATGTCCTGCAGTCGAAAAGAGAAGAAAAAAGGGGGAAATGCAGCGCGGCTCCCCCTCTGTCTCTTACCCCTCTGGCTTCTCCACTTATCTTTAACAAACAGCAGCTCAGGCTCTCAGTCACTGGCCGACAGTTTGTCCCGACAACAAAAAACCATGGCAACAAGCCCTGGAAGAGTCTGTCCGTTTCAAAGACCCGCCCTCTCTCGCTGCTCCGACTCGCTCTTTGAGCCATGTGCAAATTTGGCTGGAACGTAAGATGGGAATCAATAAGCAAATGGGCTCAAACTCTGTTTGGAATCCTACTGCCTGATCTTTGGATGATAAAGCAAATCGAGACTGAAGAGTTTATTACCTAACCTTTGGCAGAGGTGAACTAGAAAAATATGTGTTCTGGTGGAAAGTTGGATTTGAAAGGTGCAAGGAGAAGGACAAGAGGGCGAGCGGGCAGTTTGTCCTGTGCGGCCCGGCTTCTGCTGATCATACAGCTCTGCGTTCACTCCCCCCTCCCGCAATCTGCTTTTAACAGCGCTCAAGGTGTCAACCCAAACGTGTTCCTCATGCTGATGCAGACTATCAACCAGTTCCTAAACAGGCCCGCACCAAAGGAAAAGCGTCTTGAAGAACCACACAAGTTAGGGGAAGCTGCCGTCACCGACAGTTTGGCTTCATTTACAACTGACACATTTTAAAAAGATATTAGTCTTATTCTTTAGACATCTGAACAGTTACACAACCCCAAAAAAGATTCGAAACTTTTTGTAAAGTACGTGCCTTGGTAACAAATCATAGAGTGTCTGCAGTATCTAAACAGGTCTCCGGCCCTGCGCTACAGTGAGTATCGGGTTACATCAGCCAAACGAGGACAAGTTGTGATGAAGAACACGCGGGCACTTTGCTCTGTGTTTACACAACTGCCAGGTGTTTGCTGCTATATTAATGCAAGCTCCTTTACGGCTGTTTTAAACTTGTCGTCGTTAGCATGTGAGCATGCTAACATTAGCACCGCCATGAACGTCTGAGGTTGGGCCGTGATGTGCGACCCCACTGAAATGGCCACTGAAGGACAGTTTGCTGCTTGACTTTGTTTCTGTCGAAGCTGAATGGAAAATGGCGGCCTGGAAAGTAGGACAAGCTTGTGCAAAGGAGTAGGTGGGCTCAAATGCATAAAAGGTTTGGCTAAAACCCGGTTTCCTTCACACCCGTGATGTTTTCTTTTCCCTTTTATTGCCGTGCAAGCACTTGATTAAGTTGTTTTCTATTCACAGGCCTCACTCCTCCTTGAGCTGCATTAGGGGCTCTACCTCTGTCTCTCATCAGTGTCCCCTTCTAAGTTTGGGCTGACAGACTTGGTCCCTGCTTCAGTTTGCTATTTTAATACATAAGACCACTGCTGGTCTACTAATTCACTGTTTCACATCCCCAAAGAGAGAAAAAGCAGTTGGTAAATCACTGTTTGCAGACCCAGGATTTGTTTTTGCTCCCTGTCCCCGAGGTCACAGCTGAATTAGGCAAAAGTGCCTTTATGTCCTCTGGTCCCTGGTCGTGGAACGGGCTGCAAAATGATTTAAGGCTGAAAGCTCTCTCAGCGAGTTTACGCTATTAATGAAGCTTCTTGTGGCGGACTCAATAAGGTTTTTTTCAGTGAAGCTTTAAATAGGTTTGGCAATGAGCCTGCTGGTTTGACGCTCAAGTGTTGCCCATTGGATTGCTTGTGAACTAGTCTCCCGGCTATTTCCCTTTGATTGTTTTTTGCTTTGTGTGTTTTTCTCTCAAAGATTTTTGTTTGTCTGGATTCTTCGGCCGGCCTCCCTTGATGGAGGATATTCTCTCTCTTTGAAGCTTCCCAGTTTAAATAAAGGTTAGCAATAGCATTTGGACCGAAGCTGGTCCTTTTGTTAACCCTTAACGCCCTGACCTGCCTGCCTTTCTGCTTTGCATCATCTTACAACAATAAAAACGGTAAGAGCCCTAGTTTCTTCTCACACCACCTCCCTTACATTTCCTTATCAGCGGATCCGGAGAGTTGGTGAACAAGAAAGAGGATAACCGTGAGTGCAAATGACAGGAGTGGACAAAAAAGAAAGACCGAGGGGAGTAAGAGAGAGAGGGTTATATCCCAGGGTCATTAGCAGCATTTCAAAGTCACCCCGTCTTTCCGCGTATGCTGGTTGACAGGCCCTGCCAACAGAGTTAGGGATGAGGGATGATGGTGGCGTGATTAGATGTGTAACTCAAGGGAAAGAGAGGGCCTGATCCATGGTTATAACACACCCATATACGTGCATGCAGCAGGAAGAAAAGGGAGGGTTGAGTAGGGTTGGGTACCGAGAACCGGTACCAATATAGTACCGGTTCCTATACGACCGGTACAACGCAGATTTCGGTGCTTCATGTCGGTGCCTGAGTCGATTGAAAAACTTTATTTACACTACTCTGATGACTCTATCCCCGCAACAGCTAATGACGACAGCTTACCGTTTGTGTAGCTACAGCAGCTAGCTAACCATCTACCTTATATTTATATTTATTTAAGTCCGTGTGAAGTGTTTCCGGTGCGGCACTAACGCCCCGACGGACACAGGCTTTCAACAACAGACTCAGCGCGCGCGTCTACAACGCGCCCCCTTCTCTTATTTTTACAAACCTCCAATGACTCAGTTAGTTAACGATAGTTTATCATTCGTAGCTTATAGCTACAGTAGCTAGCTGGAAAATGCCGAAAGGCAAATGGTCAAAAGAGCAGCTGTATTATTTTTTTTTATTATTATTTCGCAAAAAAAGCTCTGATTTGCGTCCGGGCTGGAACCTCGTGCCGTCTGTCCCGCCTCCTCCTGCACGGATCTCAGCCCGGCACCCACTAACCCCCCCTCCTGATGGGAAGAGCACGGCCGCGGTGGTCAAGGAGCGCACCCTAAACAATTCAAGTTAAAAAGTTTAAAAAGTTTTTTTCTTCTTCTAACAGTTAATATATCCTTTCATATGTGTTTGTTAAAATGTTACCTTTTTTTGCCTTGGCAACAAAAAAAAGCCTTACATTAATGCTGTCACTTATCTTTTTTTTCCAAAAAAGTACCGGTTGAGGCACCGTTTAGGCACCGGTATCGTTTTAAAAGTACCGGGTTAGCACCGGTATCGAAACCCATCCCTAGGGATGAGCCATGACAAGCCCAGCCTTAAGAAGTGGTCAGTCATCAAATAGATTGCACTGAAATCCTCCCTTTCAATGCACACACCTCACGCTAGTCCACCTGACAAACACCACGGGGCTCCCACGGCTCCCCCGAAGAGTGAATTCAATTTCCAAATTACCAGGCTTAAGATGGCATACCTGGCTAAATTGCCGCTCTTTATAATTCTCAAATCTCTTTGTAGATATTCATCAAAGGCTGTTTGAGAACAGAGAGATGCAGAGAACACAGGAGATGGGAAACAGGAGAACAACACACAATGTGGTTCGTATTAAAGCCTGTGATCTTCTATCTCGAGTCTCTGGTTTGCCTCTAAATTCCTTTAGCCAGGGGTGATGTGAGGGGGAACAGGGGGGGCTAGCATCCTCTCTGCGAGACCAAAATATGAGCTGAAGCTTCCCGCTCAACCGGAGATTTCTGGAGGGAAGAGGGGGGGGGGGCAGCTAAAGCTATTTCTGCCAACACTTCAGTACTTTATGATAGCAGACAAAGACCTAGCTTTGATTGAACTCAAACCAAACAACTGCACATCCAGGTGGCTTTCTTCACGTTCCTATGCCCGAGGTAGGTCTCCACCATCTTTGCGAAGGGAAACGTGGCTAGAACCCAGCTGAAAACTGCTGTCTGAGTCCTGGTAAGTTGGTACTGATGAAAAAAAAACGACTTTTACCAAAAGTCACCGTAAAGCCGCAAGACAAAAACACAGAAAACTCTGACTAGGCGCCAAGGAGATACGATCCACGATATTGAGTTGGAGAAGTAAATCCAGCCATTGACGGCTTATGGTTATGGCTATGAGTATTTGATTGGCCTATGAGTAGATCTGCGGTTTGATCCGAGGCTGTTTGAGCCCATCTTGCTGTTAGCTTGTTAGTTTTGGTTGGCAGGTGGCCTCTGCATGGTAGCTCCTGTCATCAGTGTGAGAATGAATGCGAATGAGTTCCCTAGTCATGAGCAACTCCTGTCAGAATTGCCTCCTGTGGCTTTGACTGTCAATAAAAGCAGATTTATGGTCTGACTTTCGCTTCAGAAATACCCAGGCACACTCTAATAAATGTATAGTTAGTATAGTATAGTACAGCACAAGCAAAATCGTTTCGCTTTCAGATCCTCTTTGGGTTAAACCGATCAACAAGTGCCTCATCTACTGGGTCATTGCATTTAAATACCTCATTCCATCTCAAAACCAAAAACTGCTCTTCACTTTTGCTTCAGTTCTCTTGTGGAACTCATCCAAATGAAATAGCTGTAGGTGTGCCAGAGCCACTCAGATGAAAGATCCACCCATGAAGACATGGAGCTGAAGGAGACCATGGGCGGTACTTTTCTTAAGATCAAGGCGGCTGGAGCTCCTCTCTGGAGACTGGTCTTCAACAAATGGATTCATAGTGAGAGCACTCAGTCATGGACGAGGCATTCTTACATACTGCGCCAGTAACTAGACCTGTCGCAATATGCGATACAGATACACACTCTCTGAAATCATTTTTGGTGCTGTGATATTCATCGTGTTATAAAAGGGTTATAAAGGGTTCTTTTTTTTCGTAACATCTATAGCCGAACCTGGTAAGATTAACAAGTCCCAACGGGCTTGATTACGGAGGCACAATGTTTGGGAACAGTTTGGCTTTAAGCCGAATGAGAGAGGGGAGCCAATCAATGTGAACGAGCCGGCGGGTCGACTTTGTTTAAAAACAGGGGAACCAAAAACAGGCAACACAACAAAGCTAAAATCTCACCTAAAACCACAAGCATCCGCCCGTCTTCCAACCTGAACTACTATCAGTCATCCGGACTTTGGCCAGGCCGGCCGACTGTTAGCGGGACCGGGGCGCTCCGTCTCTCCCTGCAGCCGCGGAGCACGTCGCCCTGCCGGCGGTCGAAGGTTGAACCTTCGCTTCTTTGAAATAGCATACTTGTACTACTATGCTATTATATTGCCATCATGTTAACAGTGGCATAACATGTCAGAAAATTGCAATAATGTTGCATATTGCAAAACATGTTGCTGCAATAATCGCACAACAAAAATGTGACAGTCCTGCCAGTACCAATGTTCATGGTAGACCACAATGCAATGCAACCACAACACTGGGTGTGTCAGATAAAGCACATGGTTTGGCTGGGGAAAGAGTAGGCTGTCAGGAGGCATTCTGGGAAATGCAGTAAAGATGATGAGAAAGGCTGTGGGAAAGCGGATACAACGAAAAGGCAAATGACAACCGCTCATTGAGGAAATAACAGAACGCGTTGGATTATTTACGACAGCAAAGCAGCAGCTGAGGATGGAAATTTCCTCTGAGGCGGGGCGTTACACTCCTTCACCAAACGCCAAGGGAAACTCCAGTGTGCAACCAAACAGGCCTGCATTCCTGCACAGACACACACAAACAGCACATATGACTGCACCTGTGCTTGTACACACTTGTTGTCTCAATCGGCCAGTGTTGTCGCGATCCACCTCTCGTGGTACATTCAGAGCGTGAACAGCCGCAGTCAGCAAGTCTGGACACACAGCTGCTGAATATTCAGCCTTGCACTCCCTCTTTCTCCCACCTGAAATGTTTCCCCCTCTCTCTCTGCCTCCCCCCGTAGCTCTGCTCTCTGCGCTCCACTTTCATTAAGGGGCTCTCCTCTGACAGCCCTTCATGTAACACTTAATCATCATAACAATAAGAGCACTCTCTCTCGCGCTCTCTCCGACGAATCACCTCAAGGGGCCGGTCTTAACGGTTCTCCGCTAACTGATGTCATTAGCGGCCGGGGCCCCCTGATTGGCTGCGGCGACGCGGTGGAGCCCGCCCCGGGGCGCTACGCGGAGGGCTCGGTGGGAGCACGCGGGTCGCACCGGCCGAGGACATTCCTCTGGTGGAGAAGAGCGGAGAGACACCACGCGGGCACAAAGACGCCTGGCGGGGAGCAGGAGACGAGGCGTGTTTGGTTTTGCAGTCAGGAGAGAGATGAATAAGACTATTGAATGAGGGGGCGGGAGCTTTGAATAACAGTATTTTACATGAATGGATCTTCAGCAGGGAAACGATGCTGTGTCGCTCCCTCGGCTTTCTATATCTGGCTGCAAGTATGTAAGTGTTTGTGTGTGTGTGTTCGGGTGGAGGGGGAGTCTGTGGCGATGTCACGCTGTGGAAGTGACAGTGTGGCATATTATAGTGTTGTGGGTGCGTGTCGTAGGCTTCATGCGCGCACACACAGAGACACACACACACACACGTCTACACAGTGAAATCACAGCTGTTCTCAGTTGCTATGCGGCAGTCGCACCATCGTCTCAGATAACACACACACACACACACTTACGAGTGTGAGATAGGGGACAGTAACGCCGCACTTGGCAGGGTCGGAAGGTCACAGGGGTATTGTGACAAAGTTCCCTAGCAACAAACACACAGCACATATATCATTTCCAGTGTGAAGTGCCCCCCCCCCCCCCCCCCCCTCCCCCTCTCGCTGTTACCACATCAGAATGCAGCTCTGAACGTGGCGACAGTGGATGATTGTTTTGCACCTTGCTCTCACCGGTTGAGGGGGGGTTTGGATGCGCCGGAGCGTCAGTTCACCCCCCAATCAATCACCCCCCAGTGCAGTAAACAGCACACAGCTGCTGGGGATTAAGGGGTAGAGAGAACAGACGCGTGTCAGGCCACACCGGGTCACAGGCCCACTCTGAAGAAAACCTGAGCCTGAGCTGTGCTTTCCGTTGCTGTCCCTCCAGGGGGCGCTGTAATAGGAAAGTGACATTGAATATTACTTACGGTGTGTCTCATCAGGCCTGCAGTCAGCTCAGCACTGAATTCTTTATGCATGGCTCCTGTCCTCTCTCGCCCCTCCCCTCGATGCACATGGCTATTTCAAAACACAAACAGCGGGCTTTGAATAGAACCCCTGTTCTGACGTTTACCGTGGCATCATCCTAACGACAGATCAAACCATTAGTGTAAACTCCTGTCTCCCATTTACAAACCGCTGGTGTTTGGGCGTCTGATAAACCTTTAAATGTGTTCATCTGTTGGGACAACTGGACTTCCTGGATCAGATGAAGCGTAAACACGCAGTGCACTGGCGTCACCCATTGGTTTGTGCAGTCCTGAGTTTGGGTAGGAACTGTAGGAAGTACAGTTGTGAAAACTGTGTTTTCTCATACGTGTAAACGCACAATCATGCAGTCAACATTTCGTTTGTGAGTCATGTATCCATTTTCTTTTTTTTCTAAGCTAAAAGCAACGACCTCTACTCTTTGACCTTAATTATTTGCTTTAGTTAGTGATGTCATCAGTCTCTTTCCACCGTGTGCAGTGGAACCCAGATGGCAGAGAAACTGGTCTTTAAAAAAAAAAAAAACTGCTGTGTTGTGGAATAATTTAGTACACTGTCACAGAAAACGTGAAACCTATCTCAGAGAATGCGAGTCACTCACACGCACACACACACACACACACACACACAGACACACAAAGGGACTTTGGTGTTGACATCATATGGGAAGGTATTTTTTCCCCTCACACTGCCAGGGATCGGGCCCACGCATGGACACACAGACGCTGACTAAGGCCCTAAGACTGCACGGCTGTGTGTGTGTGTGTGTGTGTGTGTGTGCGTGTGCATATGTATACAATTACAGGTTGAAGTGAAGTTTGGACTTCATTTGAAGTGAACCTCTGTGTTTTTATGTTGTGACGTGTACGTGTGTGTTTTGTCTTTGTGATTACTTATGTGTGTTGGGGTGAGCGTGTGTATGTTGGTGCATTGGTGTAATTTTGTGTGTGTGTGTGTGTTGTATGAGCTCATAAACTACCACGGTGTGATTCCCCTCTGGTTTGGGGTCTCAGGTTAGAAGGAATGGGAGAGGGGGGTGTGCTCCTT
Source organism: Apeltes quadracus (assembly GCA_021346845.1). Classification (NCBI taxonomy): domain Eukaryota; kingdom Metazoa; phylum Chordata; class Actinopteri; order Perciformes; family Gasterosteidae; genus Apeltes; species Apeltes quadracus. The sequence goes on along the minus strand of CM037934.1, from coordinate 1,938,527 downwards.
TGTGTGTATTTGGGTCTGTTAAAAGCTCCCAGTCCTCCCATCCAACATCATTGGCCGATGTTCAGAGCTTCAACCACGGAGAACACAACCGCCGGCCGACTCCAGGACACAAACAGAGCTCATCCTCTGGGCCGACAACCCCGCAGCTCAAACGGAGAGCTAAAAACAGATATGTTGGCCGATAGCTGAAGAAGGCCGACCACCGAATCGCTCCCCTTTCTCCATAACGCCGAGTTTCCTTATTGCTAAAACAGGAGCTGGCACGTACACAGCGTCTGTGGAGACGACCCAGCATCCTCTCCTCCTCCTTCCATCCACTGCCTGCGAGTCTCGGGATGAATCAACAGAGGTCATGCAGCAGCAGACGCAGGGCATCGAGCCGATGGAGAGATACTGAGATATTAATTTCTAAATGCGGCCGCTCTCGGGGGGGGGGCGCAACAGGCTGCAACACTGTTTGTGTGTGTGTGTGTGCCTGCGCGTTTTCGCGCATCTTTAAACGTCTCAAGCTAAGAACAACACATCCAGCACAATAAAGAATCTATTGGCTTTAAACTCTTCTCACTTCAAGGGGGAGGAGTGTAAAAGAGGAGGAGGAGGAGGAGGAGGAGGAGGAGTAAACACATTATATAAATCAGATCCTTCCTGAGGACGCAGGCAGACACGCACACACACGCACGCCGCGTATGACTGCATCCACACATGATGACGTGACTGCAGCTAGCCAGTAACAGTTAGAGCGAGTCCAGCTGACGTCATTGGGCTCCAGCGCCTGCAGGACGGCCGTGGAAGGCCTGGGCTTTTTTTTGCGATCGCATGCAGGTCCAAGGACACATAATTGCAATCTCATGTGTGAGAGGAGAAACACAAAAAGAGGCATGCTGATGACATCGTTAGCGGGAGGCGGCCTGACATGGTGAGAGTGTTGGGGAAAGGGAGGAGGAGACAGGAGCGGTGCAAACAGAGGAGTTATGCAACGCAAATCCCACTGAACAGTGGAGAGAGCTCTGTGTGCACAGTGCACACACAGGGAGAGCGTGCATGTGTGTCTGTGTCTTAAGTGACTTTTTTTAGCACTTTTACTTGAAGCGAAGAGTGCATTAAAAACACACAAGCACTCAAGCATATGGCAGTGATGCACACTGGAATCTACACACACACACACACACACACACACACACAGGCATACATGCTCCCTCCCTGCAACACTTATAAACAAAGCTTCCTAAGGACAGGAAATCCTTCCACCCACGTTCCTGTGTTGCTTGGCAACCAGAGCGGCGTCACCGTGAGCTTGCCTCCTCCGCTGAAAACAACACACACAGACAGACACACACACTCACGCAAACGGCAACTCCTTGAACCGCAGAGCTGAGACTCCCGAACGCTGCGCCCCCGTTTGTCAGCTCGACACCGAAACATGACATCAGCCCTTGTAAACACTTTCCCCCCCATTTATAAAATCTATTTTTACACCGCCTGACGACTTGCTTTGAGTGATAGTGCACGTGTGTGTGCGTGTGTGTGTGTGCGTGTGTGCGTATAGGCCCCTGAACGAGGACGCAGCCAGCCCAAAGTGACTCAGAAGAGAGAGGCTAACTGAGCAGAGGTGCTGCCCGTCACAAGAGTCTGTTTGTTTTTCCATCAGCGGGGGGGGGGGGGGCCAAGCCGATCGGGCCACCTATGACCTATGCGGTATAAGACTGTAGTTGTTTAAGCATGAAAGACAAAGGTGCCCACCGAGGTGTTAAATAAAAACTATGTCATTAACTCTCCACTCTTGTTCTTCTGCGGAGGAAAACAAAGAAAGAGTAGCAAAGCAACAACATACTGAAAGACAGGTTCCTCCTGAGAGGCATCGGCAGTGTCAGCAGATAAACACTGGGTTTTCTTACATTTCTTAACTCTACAATTCTTAACCGGCTGGCTGAGCAGATTTAAAACAGTGAGGGAAGCTGGGAAGAAGCGTGGGAATTTAGGGCATCCCTGTCTCCCAATGAAAGGGATGAATAGCAGTGTTGCATTAACTGCTCAGCTGGTAAAGCGTCACTAAGAACATTAAATAACATGAAGGTCCTTGGTTTGATTCCGGTAGAGTTGCCTGCTCACTGAGGACACTGCAGGGTGAGTCCTAGACAACTTCTGCTTCCCGTCTGGAAGTCGATGTCCTTTTGTCTTAAATAAGGTCATTTGAGTTTGGTTCTATGATGTCAAACTTATCACAATGGACATTAGCGTTTTTTTGTATGTATAGATGCTGTATTTCACTCAGTTCGTATAGGTGATATATATATATATACAAAATACTGTATATATATATACACGTGTGTGTGTGTGTGTGTGTGTCTCGTATAGATGCTGTATCTCTATTTATGAACTCCAGCGTTCTGATTGGTTGAGAGCGAGTCCCATTGACCCGAGCGTTCCATATCCCTGTGCTCTCAAAGTAACAGGTTAGATTTTGCTGGACGGTTGAAAAAACCCGGAAATCCTACAAATGATCGGTTTCAGGCAATGCGAGTTTCCACAAGCGGACAACTAAGGTGGACGTCATGAGCGATGTGGATGAATGAGATGGGGAGATCTTGCAAGCAGAGCCAGTGCTGTTTACATGCAAGTAGGGGAGCTATTTTTCTACTACTGAAATGTGATACACAACGTTTGGTGGCTACAACTATGTTGTGCTGTAAAGCAGGTATTTACTTCCTATTTATAATGTCGCTGCTAACCGTGTTATAAAAGCAATAAGGGACTTGAGGCTGCACTTCATCTTCAATAATCGCCGTTTATTGAATTCACCGTTAAACACTGCTGACACGCTTTGTTCACGGGAACAATACTGCTTTATGTCTCTTTCGGGGTAAGTTTGTCACATTCCCAAGACTTTGATACAATAATATGAAACATAAATAAAACATCTGAGTGGTTCCCTTTTTTATTCGCTTATTCCTGCCCTGCTTGCCACAGATGGCGTTAATTTTAGTCTACAACAAAATATTGATGAAAGCTACATGGTGCCATCGTAGCATTGATTATGCATTACTATGGTTACTGTGTAATGGAGACAAAGTTCTTGTGGCATCTTTTCTCTTTTTTTTTACAACAAGTCGAGGAAGCGTGTGCACGTGAGGCCATGCCTTTCCTGCGAGCACAAAGCTCTGCCTCCTCGCAGTCAATCCATGCCGACAGCATGACGGGGGGGCGGGGCATGGGGCGCTCGGACGGCGCCTTTAAAGGAAGTATTGATACGGGTACTGCGATACCTTTGTAGTATTGATACACCGAGCGACATTAATTCAGGGACTTGTTAGTGTGAAAAGTATTAAATCTGTAGTAAAACTTTATTATACACTACTGATAATTACACTGTGGTTGGATGACTTGTGAACCGTAGCTCAACAATAGTTAATAGTGTAATTAGTGTAATACGCATTGACCTCATAACAACACCTTGCCCCTTTTAGCAGTGATGTGCAGAGAAACAATGTCAACAGTGCAGCTTCCAGTGATCCTGAATAGTGCCTCCATTAGATGCAGAGGTACGCAATGTTTTTTTCTGACTTTGCATTTGAGACTGTGCCACAGGCCCCAGCCGACCACTACTGGGTTACACTGTCGCTGCAGGCAAGTCAGGAGTATTAAGAGACATTTTTGAGTATTCACGCTGTATGCATCATGCCCTGTGCTTTTATTCTAAACAGAGACTAGTCAATTCATTCACACATGAATTATAGATCCATTATGGACTGTGCTGAGGGAATCCAACTATCATCGGGTGTTGTGAGCGCACTAACCCGCCGAGCCATTCATACCGATCTTCAGCGTCTAGGGCCGAGGCTGAACTCAATATTCAATTTAAACTATTTCAACCTCACATCGGAGCTCTCCGACTGAAAGAAAATTCCACGCTTTGAAAGAGCCGTAACGGGCCCAAACAGCCCGAAGAAACCGAGCTGTCTCCAGAGTGGAAAAGAAGCGGGCTAACCGAACGTCACACCGCAGGGGCGTCCAGTGAGAGACAGCCAGAGGTGGAGGGGCCAGGACCCCATTGAGCGCAGCCACGGGGGGTCAAAATGTGAATGAATGTTTGGTATGGAGGTGAATTATAAATGAGCAGCACTCCTAGAGAGAGCGTGTCAGCCTCTGTCTCCGTCACTCCTCCTGCTGCTGTCCTAAAACCTCCATCATCCTCTTCCTCCTCTCCCGTCTCCGTTTCCTCCCTCGCTGCTGGATTAATCTTCTCATCTTATTCTCTGCCATCTGATCCCCCCCCCCCTCTCCTCCAGCCTGCCCTTAACCCTCCTCCACCTCCTGTCTTCAGACAAGGTGGGGGGGCAGACTCACACTCGCCGTCTGACTGGATGGGACGACAGGGTGTTCTTCCCCTGCACATACATACGTGCACGGCCTGAATGGGCACACACACACACACACACACAGAACGGCGGACGCGTGCATCATGTGAATCGCTGTCAGGCACTGACACACATACACACACTTCTCCCAGCTGTTCTGCTAGCCACAGAGCTTGTGTGTGTGTGTAATCCAATGTGCTGCTGCTCAGCCTGTGCCACGCTCACTCCTCTGTTGCTGTGCGTCTGATCAGATCTGCCTCCCCTCAACCTGTTTGCCGTATATGGCACACACATGTTCTCACACAGACACACACACACACACACACCCAACGACTGTGTGTTACCTGCTGCACCGAAAACAGTCTTCTCGTACGCACACACACACACAAAAAGGGTTAAAAAACGGAAATCTTAAAAGTGTTATGTTACCTGAGCTCAACGTAAAGTGGCCTACCAGTGTGTGTGTGGGTGTGTGTGTGTGTGTGTGTGTGCGCGCGCGCGCTGGAATAGGATCACGCTGTTCCCTTAAAAGTATCCACTCCTTTTGATCCCTTCACTCCAGTTTACGGCGGTCAACTCAGCTCACTCACACACTTTAGTAGCCCCTTTATAGCCAGTAGAAAAACAACCCGAAAACTCTCTCTCTCACACACACACACACACACACACACACACACACACACACACACACACACACACACGTTATTATAGGCAACTACACACACATTTGCCCACCCCTCAGACAGACAGGCAGACACACACGCATACACACACACTCTCTCTCTCTCTCTCTCTCTCTCACACACACACCTCCACTCTTCTCTTCTTAAGTGTCGTGCCATGCAGCACATGTCAACAGCCCTCTCTCTCTCTCCCACACACACACACACACACACACACACACACACACTTCTGCCGGACCCGCGTACAGCCATGAAAGCCCCATGAAGTCACCTTAGGATCCTTCTGTGTTCCACGCGAGCCCGCTCTTCCCAGTCCTCGGCTCCTCTGTCAGACTTCTTTCCTCCTCTCCTCCTTTCCTTCCTTCGGTGCTGTCCGTCCTTCCTCGCTTCTCTCTCTCTCTTCTCTCGCTCTCTGAACCTCTCTTCGTCTCGGTGCTCGGTCAGTTCCCAGCGTTATTCCCGAGCCCCTCCATATCCGCCCCGCCAGTCGTTTCTGCCAACGAACGAGCGTACCTTCACAGACACACGCGTGCACGCACGCACGCACGCAAACACACACACATACACACACACACACAAGCCGCTGCGTTCCTGTAGTCTCTCTCTCTCGCCCCCCTCTCTCTCTCTTTCTCACTCTCTCCCCCCCTCTCTCTCTCTCTCTCTCTCACTCTCCTCTGTCGGAGAAGAGCTCGGCGAGCGTGTGTTAACGTGTGTTCGTATATGCTTGTGTGCGTGGATGTGTGTATTTTTGTGTGCTCTGCCTTGCCTCGCCAACAGCACAGGACTTCCCCAAGCGCCCGCCCTGGGTCCTAACGCCTGTAGGGTTCACTGAAAGAATGCCATTGTATACAGAAGATACAGACAAAGATCGTCTCTGATTTTGACAAGACGATTCACACATGTCTATGGCGTTATTACACCTCTATATACCATAATAATAAAAAAAAAATGATATTGTTTTTTAAAAAGTTGTGGTTTTTAGAAGAAAAAAAATTGAAATTGCAGAAATAAAAAGTGACATAGTGTCTTATTAGTGTGTTTTTTAGTGGAGGGAAATGCATATAACCCACGTAACTTTACAGACAACATATAATCATTCATGGCAAACATTTGCACACTGTAGAAATTTGTGAAACATCTGGAATCAAGTGTAGCTGCTGTTCTATCCATGTAGGGCTCATACATTTTGAAGCTTTTACATTTTTCTAAAGGTAAAGTTGATTTGGCTCCCTACACGATGGTCGCTATGGCAACAGCAGGTCAGTGCAGATGCAAAGAGACGTGCATGGGTGTAGGAGCCATTATAGATGCAGGATGACGGGGACATCTCATCTGCACATGGATACTTCTGAGTTCTGCCTGACCCGTTTACAGAAAGTTAATCATTATTTTGGCATTGTGTATCCTTACATCGCTATCTCGTAAATATTCTTTAAAACCACGTCCTTATTATTGTAAGTGAAAATCAATAGGTCACCCCCCGCGATACACATGCACAAACGCCTAGGACTCCAGCTTGAGATGGCACCAACTTCTAACTTCATTAAGCAACTGCACCTCTGCGTGTCACAATCGACGACACAAGACGACAACTGTAAGAAATATCAGCCGAGTGAGTCATCTACCGAAATACACTCAATCTTTGGTGCAGCTACCTTCTTCCTCATCTCCATACACCCCCCAACCCCCTCCCCTTTCTCCGTCTCGTCCTTCCTCAGAGCGTCATCAGGTTGCCATAGCAACTGCCCGCCTATGGGAGACAGAAATCAGATCATTAAGGACCATGGGATCCAGAAACTGAAGGACATGTTTTTTTTTTCTTCTCTGCAACACAGGAAGTGGTAATTCTTAACAGGAAAGCTTGAACTGATTCTTAGTTAAACAACGGCTGCACAGCTTAGAAGAAGGCACATTGCTGGCTTCTGTTTGAGGTGAAAAGGCACGCAGATGATCGATTTCATTCATTTAAACACTCTAGTACTACATGTGTACTATGACAGCAATTTGCTTAAAATAAACCCAATTTGATTAGATATACAAATGAACTGTTTTGAGATGTTAACATGTTGCCCAGAGAAACAGATAAGCAGAATCCGCTTGCACACTTCTGAATTAATGGACCTGACAGACGTGGCAGTGAAGGGCCTAAAGCCCACAGTCAGGAAATCCAAATGTGCTCTCATTTTATTTATGGGTGGGGAAATCGAAGTGGGAGTAGTGCACTGCAGTTTTTTTCAAGTTGAGCGATGGAAGCACAAAATACTCCAAGGAAACTGTTTTGTTTGATAAAGATCAAAGAGAATTGTTGGAAGAAAGAAGTATGTTTACGAGTCCTCAAATCCAAAATGCCTCTCCCTGCCCCTATTATTAGTGGGAGGCTGAACGGTGTGTGTGTGTGTGTGTTTGTGTGTGTGTGTGTGTGTGTGTGTGTGTACTGAGAGCCCAAAGGGCTGCTTAAGCTGAAGTGACAGTAGGGATCTTTAAGATATCGCCCAAAGTGTGCCATTGAGGGAGATCTTATCTCTGAGCCCCAAAACAGCGGAGGAGAAGAGAGAAATATAAGAGAGGAGGAATCGAGAGAGACGGGTGAAAACAGAGAGGAAGTAAAAGAGTGAGGCAGAGAGGCCAGTTAGCACCATTAAGCTCAGAAATATGTGATTATTTCATAGCAAAAACAAAAAAGCGCCAACAAAACTGTAATCTGCTCAGCGGTTTATCCGGTAAAATAAATAAACCTTAATCAAGGGGGTGGGGTATCAACAAACAGGAAGCGGTTGTCGGGAAGATTTTTTTTTTAACTACCGAAAAAATAGTTTAGCGGGGAGGTCAGTTGATTGTAGTCAGGGGGTAGAGGAAGTTTTCATCGTTGTTGAGCTGCTTGGGTCGGAGGGGAGGACTGTGGGAGCCGGACTTCACTAGAGCAGCTAGTAAATGGGACCCACCGATGAAGTTTGGTCCAGGACGCATTGGGTTGGAGAGGCCTAACCACTGAAAGCTGCTGACCCGGAATCCTTAATCCTGTCATTGACGGCAGTCGGTTCGGAAAAGTTGGTATGAGGAGGCTCTGTCGTCTTATCCTTACATCGATGCAAGCCGATTTGGACAGGATTGATTTAAAGAGATACTGTCTTTAACCTTGCACTGACCAGCGGAGGGACCCCTGGGGTGTCTAAGGCTTGAACAATCAGATCTCACGGTGGTTTAACTAACAAAGAGAAGTCACACTTAGGTGTGAAGACAATTTCCTTGCAGGGGTTGATGTCCTGCAGCATCCCCATGCTTAGCCATTGTGTCGTGCTATGGTGTGGGTCCAACACTGCTAAATTGGTTGCGGTGGACAAAAGGGTCGCCTGCCTACACTTTCGGGTTGTGGGGGGGGGGAAACTGTTCTCCGTGCATGTGCACTAAACAGCAGCTCAGAGTATTTGGCCTGTTTGGACTTGGGGCCCAAGTAGGGTACCCCATAGTCCTACTGGGAGACGTCAATGCGCATGTGGGCGACAATGGAGATAACTGGAGAGTGATTTAGAGGAACGGCCCCCCCTATCTGAACCCGAGTGGTCATTTGTTATTGGACTTATTGGCCAGTCACAGATTGTCCAAAACAAACACCATGTTTAGCATAAGGACGCTCATAAGGTTACGGGGTACCAGAGAAGTCCGGCTCCAAGAGCAATCGTTTTGTCTTATCTGAAGCCTCATGTTTTGGACACTAGTGTAAAGAGAGGGGCAGAGTTGTCAACTGATCATCATTTGGTGGTGAGCTGGGTCAGAGGAGAGGGAAGTGCATGGTGCGGGGGAACATCTGAAAGAGGCCCTGGTCCAAAAGATTTTCAATCCCCACCACCTCTCTCACAATCCTGTGGAGGTAGGGGAGCATTGAGCCAGTGTGGTGATGTTCAAACCTTTCATTCCTGAGGCTGGAGCAATTAGTTGAGGCCACAAGGTCTTATTTAACCCTCGAACCCCATAGTGGACAGCATTGGTCAGGTAAGCCGTCAGACTGAAGAAGGTGGCCTTCCGGGTGATGGTATCTGGTGGGATGGAGAAGGACTTTCGGTTGGCACCAAAGTGCTTCCGGAAGAACATCCGGCACCTCAGGAAGAGGTAACGCAGAATCATCCAAGCTGTGTACTGTAAGGAAAGGATCCAACTACTGTGCCCTCTTTAGTAGAGGCGGAACTGGAAGAGGGGGATCATTGTCAATTTGCCTGGTGAAAGTCACTGAGGTAGTCAAACAACTCTGCAGTGGCAAAGCCCCGGGGAATGATGAAATCCGTTCAGAAAATGCTGAAAGCAATGGGTGTTGGGGGGCTGTCTTGACACGCCTCTTCAGCATTGCACGGAAGTCTGGAACAGTGCCTAACGATTGGCAGAGCGGGTGGTGTTTCCTTTCCTCCAAAAAGGGCCTGGGAGTATGCTCATCCAGTCTCCCTGTGTTTTGTGGACCTGGAGATGGCGCATGACCGGGTTAAGCTGCCGAATGGGTTTCCTCAGGAGGGTTGCTGGTGTCTTCCTTAGAGATGAGGTGAGAAGCTCAGCCATCCGTGAGGAGCTGGAAGTAGAGCCGCTACTCCTTTGCTTTGAAAGGAGCAGGTTAAGGTGGTTTGGGCATTTAGTAATGATGCCCCATGGCGCCCCCCTACAGGCGTGTTACAGGCACGGCCAGCTGGGAAGTGGCCCTGGGGAAGACACACGACTACATGTAGAGACTATATCTCTACACTGGCCTGGGAACGCCTTTTGATCCCCCAGTCAGAGCTGGTAGATGTGGCCAGGTGAAGGGAGATACATGTGTGTTGGTACATTGATGTCCATGTATGTGTTATGGGTCCCGGGTATGGTGCCACAGCAACAAAAATCTGGAAATCTGCATCTGTCTGGAAACAACAATGTGTAAATTTGAACTAATCTAAACTAAACTAACATTATTCCAGAATTACCGCGGCATAGCTACTAGCTTATCAGCTATGGATAAAAGATTTATACACAACATATTTCTACATTCAAAATTACGTCACTAAACTACATAATGAGTGTGTACGTATAGTATTGTTTTCCAATGTGTGTCGGCCGTTTTTATCAGTATTAACCAGGACAGGTTAAATCATAGATTTTGATGGTTTTGATAGATGGTTACATTTTTAGGTGTGCCATATACGCTTAACCTTTTCTTGCCTCAGCAAGCTTTTTGGCTTCTGCTGTGAAAAATGGCACACCCGTGATAAAAAGTGTAATAAACAACTACAACTTTGTCTATCCCGAATTTCTTTCTGTAGAATAGAGGGGAACCCCTGTGAAGGTTTTGATGTGTAACAATCAGTTTAGATGTTTCTGGTGAAGAAATAAATAAAGCAACACACAAAAAAACAAAAAAACTCGACATGTCGAGGAGGTGCGGACCGGAAGCAGGTGAGACGCAAACGCAGACTTCAAACAAAAAGGGACTTTAATAGTCAAAAAGGCAAACTCAGCATTCCAAAAACAGCAACGAGGAACAGGAAACACACAGGACCATCTAACAGGACACCAACCCAAAGACAGTGACAAAGATAATGACGTGATACTGGACGATAGATTCACAGGACTTAAATACACAAGGCAGGTGCAGGTGATTGGAACAGGTGTAATCACTCAGACAATCACAAGGGGAGGCAGGACAAGACAGGAAGTGAAGTTACCCAGGGAAATCAGAAACATGAAACTTCACAATAAAACAAGAACAGGACCAAACCGCGACAGAACCCCCCCCGTCAAGGACCGAATTCCAGACGGTCCCTAAAAGACCCGAGGGGAGGGGCGGAAACGAAGACAAGGCAGACAAGGGGCGTGAGGGTGGGGATCCGAAGGCGCTGGTCCCTCCGGGGAACTCTGGCGGGTGAGCCGGTGGACGGTCGGGCTGACGGGGAACCTCCACGGTTCGGTTGGGACGCCGACCGGACCTCCGGGTCTCCGGGCTACGGCGATCAGGCGTGGATGACTCGAGTGGCCTGCCGGGCCGATGGCCAGACGTTGCTGACTCAGGGGGCCAAAAACAAGGACCAAACCGTGACACCTCTACAGTAAATCCTATAAAACATGGAGATACCAGGATAAATGCACATCTACATGATCTGGGTGAGTCATGCGAGATGGCGGGTGGCCTTATGGCACTGCAGAAAGAATAAGTGGTATAATTTTGCTTAAAAGGGCACAGGTAGGAGATATTTATGATTCATATGTTTTGATGGCTTAGTGTTTTTTGTACTCTTAATTTGGCATGGTTTGTCTGAAAAATGTAAAAGATATCAGTGTACTCAGAGAGATCTCGGCTAGCAATTTGCCCCATCGGACGGTTTTCCGCGTTAGCTTTTGGTTTCTTTTGTAATAGTTGTTAAAGTTGTGTTTTGAGAGAGAAGGGAAGTCATTTTCTCATAGACCTCTATAGGAGCAGAGGAGTCAACCTCCTGGTGGTTTTCAGAGAGGCTTTCGAACCAGAGTTTGCCACTTGTGCTTGACCAGCAACACCTGGGAACACCCGCAGCCCATCAGACAGACTAGAGAGAACATTTATTAACAGGGCTGGGAAGCAGCAGGGAGCGGACTGATGGAACAGAAGACGACGACAATGATTTCCTAAACAACTCAAGAGAAGCAACCTTGAACAGGAAGTAACTTGACCAACTCACCCCTCGCCACTGTTTTATCCACACAGGACGTGTGACCGTGGACCAAAGACGTCAACCGGGAGAAGTGTTTTGTTTGCGTTTGACCCCTTTGTCCCATTCCCCAAAGTTACCAACACTTTTTGATACTTTATTTTGGAATGTCGCCTCTACATCCGCTAGGTTGCCGCAACACAGCAAAGAGACAATGAGCTGCCTGGGAGGCTACCAGGCATTCATGATCCTTCATTCTGTAAATTGGGCCGCAATCGTGGCCTGTCTACCCAGAGGCCTCAGCTGGGTAGAGGGGTCAGCCAGCAATCATGTGTGTGACAGGAAACAAGCAGGCCTATTGGCTGTCAATCCAACATCCTCTTTATTTTCTCTCTCTCTCCTTGTGTTTCTTTCTGATTTTAGTCGCTTTTTCTAAAAAACAGTGACAAGCAACAGTTTTGATTTACTTCAGAGAGTGAAATGTCAGAAGGGGTGTCAGAACCTTCCTTCTTCAATTCCCTCTCTTCCTCTTACCACACACACTCACACAAAAAACACACACACACTTTGTCTCTTCTCAAATTCTTTCTCCTGAATGTCCAGCATGGTCTGAATCCTCCTCATCACCTCCCGAAAGGACTCGCCCTGTTTGATCTTGAGCAAGAAGGGGATCCCGAAGGTGCCGAAGACTTTCTTGTGGAAGTGAGCGACGGGGATCAGCATTCCACTGTCCTTGTCCAGGTCCATTCTTCTGAAAGACACCTTGTAGTGATTTGTCAATATAACAGTTTAGTGGAGTGTTTTTTCAAATCATCCCGAACACTTTTTCTGCAGACAGGCAGACATATAGCATTCCTCAAAAGTCTAGGAGAGAGAGGAAGTTGAGTACTCTGTCTCTCTCTCTTTCCAAAGGCAGTTGAGAGCCCCACACGGATCGATAGTAATCCTCGGTGGGAGCCGTTTATTTTAAATGTGTGTGAGGCCCTGTCAGCGAGAGAATCCCCACTGCAACGTTTTAAATCATGCTGGAGTTGGTGATGTGCTCGGACACACGACATTATGTGCTACGGTGCAGACAAAGTGACACAAGAACGTACGCACGCCGACAAGTACACACTCAGCCCACTCTGGGGCCGACAAGCAAAGCTTCCTGTTCTCCTATACTCCACTGAGCAGAACTCACAGAGCTCCAGGCTGGAGGAGGGGACCTTGTGTGCTTCAACACTGTCCCATGCCAAGGTCTCTGTTACTAGGGATGGCAGCTCTCAGCGGCTGGCTGGACTGGAGCTCTCTGTATGCTGACTCCAAGCCGCTGGCTGTTGACTCCTGCCAGGAATTTATAATTTTACAATCACTGGGGAACTTATTTTCCCCTGACCAATCTAAGCAGGAGACAGGGAGAAGTTGTTTTCTACCCAATGCAGAGACAGTACAAAAACAGCTGGTGATTCTTAATTTTGTTATTGCAAAATGGAAACACTTCTGTCAGGATTGGGTGTCGAGGTGGAGGTGAGGACCGTAAGTAGGGAGACACAAACGCAGAGGTTCAAAAACAAAGACTTTAATCAAAACGCTCAAAACTCAAAAATACCACGAGGGGCAAAACACAGCTCAGGCCAGGAACACCTCACACGGACTCCAACAAAGACACGACACTGGACGACAGATTCACAGGACTTAAATACACAAGGAGGTGCAGGTGATTGGAAACAGGTGGAACCACTCAGACAATCACAAGGGGAGACAGGACAAGGCAGGAAGTGAAGTTACCCAGGGAGACCAGAAACGTGAAACTACAAAATAAAACAGGAAACGGGACCAAACCGTGACAACTTCATGGCTAAATCGATTCATTTCAGTGGATTCACTTGAGGAGGAAGTGAATCTAATACAAAAACAAATCCTGTCTCAGCAGTGCTGACCTTTGAGCAAATCAACTGGTAGCTTCTATTATATTTAGACATTTAGGAAACAGGAGTAGATGACATATTAAACTGTCAATTTATTGTCCTGCTGATTCGCCGTCCCTGTGCATCAAAACACAAATATGTCACACAAACACAGCATTAAGAGAAACAACTACATTAACCACATTAGGGGGAGATGAAATAAGTAGATATGATACATTGTTCCTTTCTTATGGATTTTGAGCACACCACAGGCATTGGATCCTCTTACACAATAACGGAATAATCTGATAATTGGTTATTCATCCTGAGAGGAATTACTGTACAGTAGTCACAATACAAAGTGGAAAGATTTCAATTAAAATATAAATGTATATATATTGTATTTGCTTTTGCAATAGTTTTTTCTTTTTATCTCCAGCATACTCCACCCATGCAAGGTGAAGGCCTCATGACGAGAGACTTTGGAAATCCGAGGAGAGGCTGGCCAAGGCGCTGAGGGTCTGAAAGGAGGCCTTCCAGACCTGGGACGAGAACTGCGGACCTCAATCAGACGCAATGTCCGCAGGGATGCCATAAAGTCTGATGACGTGCTGGACAAGTAAGTAGACGGTTTGCCGGGAAGACGGCGGCTTGGCCATTGGGATGATGTGCGCCGCACCAGACTGTCAGAAGGTGAAGACCTGAGGCAAAATCCACTTCAATATGGGACCATTGAGGAACAGGGAGTCTTCTTAGTAGCCCGGCGGGGTTGGTGTGAGGTCCCGTTGCGGGGCACATGTGTGTCCTTCTTGAGAGACGGCCACCAAAAAGTGTGGTGAAAGCCGTTTATTGTTCGGAGGGTGCCGGGCTGGACGGAGAGCTGGGAGTTGTGGCCCTAGCGCATGACATGGGAATGGACAGACGGTGGAAAAAAACGGGACCCGGGAGACAGCCTCCACGATCAGGTTGGGTGCGTTGGGCCTCACATACTGCCCTTTCGATCTTCGAGACGATACTTCCGAGCACCTATCAATTGGGTAAGATGGTGTCAGGAGTGGGGATTCGACTGTCTTGGGTTTGGGTTTGTACGGCTCGGACTTCAGTATCCGTCTTCCTCGACAACAAACTGGCGGGTCTCGTAAGGGTGGACCAGGTTAGGACCCGAGGTGAACTGCTCCTTGGGGGTCCAGTAAGCACTCTTGGTCTCGGTTGTCAAAGCAAACTCAAACCTTGCAAACTGCTGGAAGAATCAAGTGAACACGGCGGGCAGGTGGTGAACAGAAATCCTACGGTGAGCAGATCATTGTGGCTGTGTGCAATCCGAGATCAAACACTGGGACAGGCAGGCGTTAACAGGTGAACTTTGTGGTTCTCTGATGGACAATCCCGTCACACATGAATCCCGAGGGTCTACATTCAATGGCATGACAACTAAGGACATGCAAGGGAGCCAAAACAGGAATCCCACAGAACAAGTACTCAGACGTTTGGACAGGAATCAGGTAGGAAAACGGAAAAACCGACATGAGTGGAGGGAAAAAATAAGGTATTTAAGCAAGCTCGAAATGAAAACTGAAATTAGCTTCAGCTGGATCTTCTAGAGAGAAGTACGATTGAAGGAGAGAGGAAAACCAAAAGAAGAACATGGAACACAATAACAAACTTCACTGGGGCATGACAACACACACACACACACACACAAGAAGAGGTGATACGAGGAAAACATGAGCAAACAGTAGGAGCAGACAGGAATCTGAGTAAACGGCAAGGTGAAAGTAAACTTAGCTAAGTAGCTACTATCCTAGATAGGGTTGCCAACTGTCCCAACCCCAAATCAGGGACACTTTCGCGGGCTGACGGGGGGGAGGGGGGGGGGTAGCTAGCGGTCGGCGGGTGGGTTTTGTTACTAATTTTCACAATGCAGCTCCATTGACACTTTTACAAATGAACACCTATACATAAGACAAGAAATCACTGCAAATGAGCTTATGCAGTTTCGGACAGGATGATTTGTATTGGGGTCCAATAATTTACAGCATGAGCTCCAGATGCTTCGTTTGGCACTTTGCTGGGAGGGCTTGTCTGGGCTTGCTGTTGGACTTTTGGGAGGATCAGTTTGGCTCTCTGTGCAGAAATGTTGCCCTCAGAGGCAGCAAGGTAGGCCCACACACACACAATCATACACACACACACACACCTGTGCTCCGCCTGAGAGCATTGTATTATCATAGGCAATCTAGCAGCACCTGGAATCCCGCTGGCATTTCTACGAGGCAGTGAGATCAGTGAAAAATGAGTTAAAAAATATGCATTTTCAACATAAACTATGTGGTATGGAACGAGATGCTGCCGTATGTACTAATACCATACCATACCATACCATACCAACTTTATTTGTTAAGCAAGTTGACCAAAGTGCTGTACAGAAAAATAAACATACACATTAATACAATTCATAACCACACAATAAAATAATAAAAACATGCAAAGTAAGGAATTAATTTAAAAAGGCCTAAATGAAGTCAACATCATACTAGGTGTTATAAGCCAAAGAGAACAGATGGGTTTGTCTATTCTAATGGGAAATTTATCTTTACTCACATAAATCCATTTAGCATATCCATTTACACTGGCTGAGCAGTACACTCAGTGGTGGGAGCTAGTTATGACAGGGCCTATGGGACGGTATCGTGATGGTCGATTACGCGACCTATAGCCCAAGACCAACACAATGTGTGTAAAAGTAAAATGTGAAATGATGAACACATCATCTCGACTAACATGATTATTAGGAACTAATGTTGTGTCTATCTTGCTATCCCTGTGTTACCTCCAGCACAGCTGTTGTAACAAATATCTCAAATATTTCACACTTTCACATATCACTTTCAGTTACTTCAGTTCAAATATAAAAAGTAGGTGAATAAAATATAACCATATCCTTTCATGAGTAACGCAACACTGTCTACCTGACATCACATTTAAAAGACCAACTCTACAGTCTAATGTGGGGCCTTTCTATCAGACAATATATAACTAATGAGTAACCATTGGCCGTTAAAAGTAAATCAAGGATACAATAATGATGGACTAGGAGCATTAGCTGCATGTTCTACAGGCACATGGGACCTGACCACTCAACTATCTATGGGCTTTGCAGCAGTCAGCACCATAGACATATTCTCAGCACTATAGCTATCTCAATAGTGAGCATCCTTCACTGCAGTACGATCGCCTCGTGTGACAACATTCCTGGCTGCTTAGGAGTCTATTTGCCCCCTCAAATACCCTGACGCCATAAGATAAAGACATTTGAGACCCTGGGATTTGGAGTGAGGTAAAAATGTGGGTCTACAGTCTGGGATGCACAGAGAGACAAACCTGGAAAGCATAGAAGTTTGGGATCTCTCTGACATACCATCAAATGAGCACAGCGGAGCGGTACGCCCCAATGGAGCCGAGCTCAGCGTGTTGCTGAGCTGGTTACGAGGATTTCTGTTGTTCAAAGCTGAATGCGGCAATGCAAAGAGACAAAAAAGGGTTAAAAAACAAAAAGACAATGTTCATGTGACTCATAATGGGACTAATGAGAATTCTATGGCTTTGTATGAGAATAAACCGCTGTGAGTAACTTTTACAATGACACACACACAATCGGATTAGCGTGGCATTGAAATAAAAGGTCAATAAGAAAATATTTTATGGCTTATGTCTCCTCTGTAAATCTACAAACCAGCCTTTTCCCATTCCCTATCCACTGTTAGTCATCCCTAGCACTTCCCATCCGTCTCCTCTGTCTCTCGCCTCCCTCACTCTTCCTCACTCGCTGTCCCTGGGTGGGATGAGTCATCCAAGAGAGAGAGGGAAAGAAAGGAGAGGCGGTGTATTTGTGTGTATTGTATATGTGTGCGTGTGTGTGTGTGTGTGTGCGCACGTGTTGTGTCATTCCTCCTGAGGTGCTGTGCCCTTCACACTCTCTTCTCATCTTCACATCAACCTTGCTGCTAGATTGCAGACATATGCAGCAAAGGTACACATGCATGCGCGCACACACACACACACACACGCACACACACACTCACCTACAAATACAACTTTCCTCAGCTATATGAATATGATTTACTATAAAGTCTCATCCTACATGAATGCTATTTGTGTATAGTCCATAGGGGTGTTTCTTGTTGGATATGAGAGGATGAAACCACCTACATTTGATCCTGCTAGAGAAGGATGTCGACCATAAGGGCTGTAGAGGTATTCCTGAAACAAGGGAAACCCTACAACAGAAAAACCTTTTCTAACACCTGTCCCCCACTACATTCTACTATCAAAGATGTCATAGTGAACCAAGGATAGAGTGTCTTTAACTACTGTGACTATTCGCCACTAAAACTGAACATCTGATATGCCATAAGGATTTAAGTGAAATGCTTTGTATTTGATTGTTGCACTAAAAGGTGGGCGGGCTCAGTATGTAGTGGGAGTCCGGGCTACACAGGAAAGTGGCTCCACACACACACCTTCATTGTCGCTAAAAGTTGCAGATTGATTGGTGGATGGATGTCATGATGTTATCGGTTAAAATTGGAAAGTAATGGCTTACTTAAAGGAGTAAGCTCAGGGGTATTTATCCACTACATTGTTTCTTTAAGCCGATGTCACATTTAGATATGATATTGTGATTGGAAAGAGTTAGCAGCCTTTCAATGAATAATATGGAATATCGTTATGTAATATAAGCAACCACTCTCATGATGCATTGTGAATATTCAGCGGTCTTCTCGAAACAGCTAACACATCTTTGTCCCTCCTCCTCCCGGCGAGGTCTGGTAATATTTTGGAGGGGTCGGCAAACATTCACCCATTGGTTCATGTTGACTTTCTTAACTTCTGGAGAGAGTGACTGTTCCACTGCTAAAAATACCTTGCAAGTATCCAGATAATAGGGCTAACTAAGTAAAGGACTAAAGGACTAAGTATTATTGCTTCATTAATTATTACTTAGTCAAAACACATTTTGTTAATTTATCCTCTCAAGATCACATGTACCTATGCATCAGAGATCTCTCCCTGACAGAAAAAGTAAATGGATGCAAGATATTTGGTCCTCATTCGCAGTGACAGCAGCACGACGCTGCTCAGTTCTGTTCAAGTAAAACTTTTAACTACACATCATTAGCTGTGCAATGCCACAGACTGGCTGACATTCACACAGCAGAACGAAATCCTTCTGTGCACATATACACATGGATACAAGTGCAAAACACACACAAACACACTAAGCAACCAAGCAGTGTGCAGCCCTCCAGAGTGCTCTACTGTCATTTCCATAAATACTCTTAAAAGGTGCACCCCAAACCATGGAAGCCTCTCGGCTAGAAACGCACAAAAAAGAAGAAGCTAATTTCTCTTTCAAGAGACTGTAGGAGAGGATGACCCACTTAATCTAACAATTTGGGGCCCAGCAACTGTGAGAGTGTGTGTGTGTGTGTGTGCGTGTGTGTGTGTGCGTGTGTGTGCGTGTGTGTGTGTTTGTATGAAAAGGCTTGCTAGTTCCTGGAGGAAAACAATAAATAAAACCAAAGAGCTTATGGTATTGCGGAGACATGGCGAGGTGGCTGTATGTATGTGTGCATGTGTGTTCAGAAAGGAATTGAATATGTGCTCTACATGTGAGTCACAGCCCTCACATCGCCATCCACTGTCAATAAAAGTAAGAACAACAGAGGTTTGTATTTACATTAGCAGTGTGTTTGTGTGTGTCTGTTATTCTTAGAGCTGCAGCAGTAATGAATTCTGCCGCTTGGAGCCGGTTGAGGGGATGTGGCTGGGCTGGGGATCGTGTACCCAATATCCCCCGTAGGAAATGAAAGAATGCATTTTCTTATGTTTCTTTCTTCTCTTTTTCACACAAAAGGTACTTTAGGCTCATGAAACACTTTCAATTGATGTCAAGGCATCATTCTAAGGACATAACGGAATTCTCTCTTCTATTTTCTGTCAGTCACTCTTTTCTCTCCCTGCCTCATTCCAGCAATTGAGAACCACTTTCATCACCTTTTATGAAGCCGTGAAACAACAGGCAGCGGCATAAATCTAACATGTGGATGCTGTGATGACAGAAATCGGCAACAGGAGCCTGACGGATGTACGACTCACTGGATCAAGACTGCCTCTGTGTGATGCGTGCGCTTTCTGTGCCACATAGCCACACACAGTTTACAGTAATGCTACTGAACCGGCTCCAACGTAACGGGCCGGTCTGACATGCTGCTCAGGTTCACAGAGTAAGAGACATGTCGCAGAGGGGCGAATCTCCCAGCTCAGATCGCGGCTGTATACTCACCCAGAGACACTGGCTGAATGGAACACTAATGGGATTCAATTTTCTTGGTCCTCCAGAGCCCCGGTACAAGCCGCACAGCCTTACACAAATATCACGCACTGAGCACACAACACAGAGAGCCATTCACAAGAGAAAGGACAATGAATGTGGAGAATTTAAACAGCTTTTCCTCTGACACGGTGTTCAATTTCATAGAACCACAGGCTCGGCTTAGCACCAGCAGTGTCCAAGAGAGCGTTTAGTCAGAATCTAAGGATTTTAAAAACTTGAACAAGAGTCAGCCTTTAATTGGGGGGGCTTGAAACTCACTTTAACAATGGCATTGTAAAGGACTGAAAGTGTTCGCTGATGCCTCACTTAACGCCTGCCAATCGAAGCTCCTGTAGAGGCCTCAGTATGCTTCTGCGTCGTGTCGCGTTGCATTTCACTATCAGAACGCAAGGGGCTGTGGGGTTTGCGAATCTCTCTGCTGGTGCACGTCGAGCTACGGCGTAGGGTACGGCGTAGGGTACGGCGTAGGGTACGGCGTAGGGTACGGCGTAGGGTAAGGCGTAGGGTAAGGCGTAGGGTACGGCGTAGGGTACGGCGTAGGGTACGGCGTAGGGTAAGGCGTAGGGTACGGCGTAGGGTACGGCGTAGGGTACGGCGTAGGGTAAGGCGTAGGGTACGGCGTAGGGTACGGCGTAGGGTACGGCGTAGGGTACGGCGTAGGGTACGGCGTAGGGTAAGGCGTAGGGTACGGCGTAGGGTAAGGCGTAGGGTACGGCGTAGGGTACGGCGTAGGGTACGGCGTAGGGTAAGGCGTAGGGTACGGCGTAGGGTACGGCGTAGGGTAAGGCGTAGGGTACGGCGTAGGGTACGGCGTAGGGTAAGGTGTAGCGTCTACGCAGGAGTGACGGCGTAGCTACGCCGTCGATTCGACGCAGAAGCATAAATCAGGCTTACGGCACGGGGGCCCACACCTTTCAGGCTCGCGAGTCATGGCGATCAATCTGCTTCCCCGCCCCCATCCGGGGTCTCTTCTACCAAGCACTACCAAGTTTTGTTTTATCTCCTGCGGTCGACCGCGCATGCGTTGTGATCAGACGTTTTCCAATGGCAGGCGATATACCCCCATTGCCTTGGCGATCGACCAACTGGGCCCCCTTGAGGTATCACATTTAAAATGCCCACACCGCACAACCAGCAGTGTTTTATCAAAGGTTTGCTATTTAGGAAACATTTTTGTACATTACATGTATCCTTAAACCAGACCGCTGCACCACAACTCCAGTCTACAAGTCCGATACTTTGTACATCAACCATCCCCATACACCTTAGGAGGGAAACAACATTGCCAAAGGACATATTTCTGTGAGAAAATATGTTTCCTTGAAAGAATTTTAAGCAGAAAATGAAGTACGTAAGTAGTACATAAAAAAGCACAAGAAGTACTTAATTTCATCATATTTATTGGAGACCGAAACAAGTGATATACATTTAATGCAGCATCTCAACAGGTGTTACACTGGACAAAGTAAAGGATGATCATTAGAACTTGAGTACTTTTACTGTGTATGGAATATTTACGTCACCTTTAAGCAAGCTTACAGACTAAATCTAAGATGAAATTGAGACTCCAAGGAGACAATTGTCTTTGTTGGGTTTAAAGGCGGAGGACGTTTTCAATAACCAATGAGGTTTACTGTATGCTAAGAACATTGAGTGGTATTCCCCTGAAAGCAGAGCCAAGACACCATGAATTTCATTCTAAATGCTGTAATGCTTTTTCCTGTGTGAGTGTTAAGTGCATCCCCATTGAGACGGCCCTGACCCTGGTGGCAGCACCGATGGCCATACATCACTGTGACCTTTTGGAGCACTGCCGCAGCCCCGCGCCTTTGTTCGCCTGACGGGGCCCACACAAAGCGACTTTTGACCAACAACAGAGAGAGAAGGAGGGCAGAGATGGAGAGATAGCGACATAAGGGAGGGGATGAATGGATAAAGGGATCGGCGTTGGCTGGAGGTCCGCGCTAATGGCCCCTGTGTGTCTGCTAATTAGGAGCATGTCAAGAAACGCGGGGTAAGAAACAGGGGTGTGGTCAGATGATGGGCAAACAGGCCGGGCAAGGAAAGCAGAGAGAGGACACATATCTATATCTACACATCACTATTGCTGTCACCAGTAGGGTTTTAAACGCTACTATTGCAGTTGTTTAGATCAGCGATCAGCACTTTTTTGCCTCACGGGCCGTTTTCGTGTCAGACAATATTTCGCGGCCGCAAGAAGGTCCGGCTGATAATTATCGCGGCGAAATAACGGGGGAAGGTGGTGGTAGTGGTTGCGGGCGGACCGACCGACGGGGCGGGGTTAGGTGGGTTGGGGGGGTCCGCTGGTGGGCGAAACGGCGCAGTGAGGAGTGAACAATTGTAAACGTGATGAGGGCGACACATAAAGTGCCATTCACCCGTGTTTTTCCTGCACCATGATGCCCATTTGTGAAAGAAGCGCTGACGTGAGAGGATGTTTGGGGACAGATCGGACCAGCACGAAGCTCTCACCATCCCACAGATGCTCTGTATGGCACTAATAAATAAATGTAAATAAATGCACTATTTTCCGTACTGTCAGAAGTGTGTGTTTGTCACTGAAGTCCTCAGCACACGTCTCTATTACCTTCCCTGCTGCAGAAGAATGTGTTACATCAAAGAGGATTTCCATATATGCGTATAAATGGGTGATTGGGTTTGATGAAAAATGAAGAGGTCAGTTTGTGCAGGCGGAACACAATAATACATTTATTCAGTGCTTTCCATGGTAGGCTACTCAAAGACACTTTTCAGTAAAACCGGCACATTTAGCACATGATCACAGAGCAATTAAACCAACACATGAAACAATCATCTTAAAAGCCTTTAAAACAGTGTACAACTTATCACCGCGAAACCTTCTTTTTGCTGTTTTCTCGCGCCGAATGAAGGTCTAGTGAACGAGTTCTCATTTCCTCTTTAAAAGACCGACAGTCTGTCTGTCCAATCAGAAGGCTCCGTTCTGTGCTAGAAAGAACCTACCCTTTTCGTAACAAGTTAATGGCGTTGTGTTCAGCGATATGTTGTTGTGCTATCTTTTTTGGTGTTGTGTTCTATAATTTGTTGTTGTGTTTTCCTATTTGCCGTTGTGTTTGATGATTTGTTGAAGTGTTTTGCGATTTGCCGTTGTGATTTGCACTTCAGGGCCACCATAGTTTCATGTGTGCCTAAACATACATGGCCAATAAAGCAGATTCTGATTCTGACATCATGAGACTAAATTAAGTCAATAATCAGGCAAAACTGCCCTCTTTAGACCTGAAGTACTTCAAGCAACTAAGCGACAGCGTAGCAAATACTGAGCAGAACCTTGTGCACACTGTGTGCTAGAAAGCAAACACAGGTTTTGAATGTGAGGCTTGCTATAAATGTATTGAGTGGGTCTACGCAGCTCATCGCCCCCTGTGTATCACTGTGTGTGTCAGCATGTATGTGTGAGCCCCTTTTGTACGTGTGTGTTTGCTGCACATGCAATGAGGGACGGACATCACCGGGGCAGCGCTCTAACTGAATGAGGCAGATCAGTCAAAGACTTAAAGCCCTGCTCCCCAACGCAGGAAACGGACAGGCTTTGATGTTGATGTGAACAAATAAAAAGGAAGCCAAACGGAGTGGAGTGGACCATTATCTGCTGTGGAGAGGCCCTCTGATGGAACTGAGCCGGCCTGCTTTGCTTCCAATCTGGGGAGTGAGGAGGGGATTGAGGAAGATGGGGAGGGAGAGAGAGAGAGAGAGAGAGAGAGAGAGAGAGAGAGAGAGAGAGAGAGAGAGAGACACACATATACACACAAAAAGACTGGGAGAGAGGGGGTAGAGGGTCCAGAATGCTATTGATCTCACTCCTGCTAAATCCAAATACCGCAGTGTTCTATATTTGCGAGCATATGCAACTTCCTAAAAAGGACATTTCTATCTAAAATATCCGCTTTAACCCGCTTTAGGCTAAGTGAGGGTGAACATCAGTGGCATGATGAAAGTACTTGATATACATAGAGTATACTGAGCTATACCTGCTATAGACCAGGCTATTTACATCAACTAGTAAACATATTAAATCCAGCTTAGATTAGATGTTAGCGGATTCCACGCATCACTGTACTGCTGTCCTGCCAGGGGACACTTTTAGTGGCACTAATAATAAGACTTGTTTAGCATTGCTAATTTTAATTCACAGAGAAACCACAAGGTGCTTTGCCAAAGCCATGAATACACAAAGCCAAGAATAACATTTGCATTGGGCTGGAAAGTGTTGAAATACAATAATATTACCTGCCTGGTGGCAGAGTCGTCTCCGGTGGGGGTTTGGCCGTCACCAGGGGTGCGCCTTGCCACCAATCCTGTTTGTGGTATTCATAGACAGGATATTGAGTCGTAGTTGGGGGGGTGGGGGTTCAATTCTGGGTGCTTTGCATTTCATTGCTGCTTTTGCAGATGACCTGGTCCTAAAGGCATCTTTGGTCTGTGACCTCCAACTCTCACTGGAGTGGTTCGAAGACTGTATTAAACGGTTGGAATGAGGAACAGCAGCTCAAAATATGAGGCCGTGGTTCTCAGCAGGAAACCCTTGGTTTGCCCACTCCGGGTGGCGAATTTGTCCTTCTCCTAGTGAACGAAGTACCTCGGGATCTTGATCACGATTGAGGGGAAGATGGAGTAGATAGATGACCTTTGTAAACACTCTGCTGAAGAGCCTTAAAGTTCATCTCCATGCCACATCTTGAACCTGGGGTGCTTAACTTTTAAAAGTGCCGTTGATTTAGCTAAACTGAGAAAGCTAAGCAAAGTAAGTGCACACTCCCCGTCGCCGGAGCGTAAAACTGAAGGGACAAAAGCGCAACAATACGTAACAATATCGTTGTGACGGAACGTTCTCACTTTCATTCACAAATTCACCCCGTCAATGTTTGTGTGAAGCACTGACATTTTGTTCTCTGGGGCTTTCATGGCCGTGCCCTCGATCTGACGCAATGTCGTTACTAAGCAACACCAAGTTGTTTGGAGTCATTCTTTGCGCGGTCCTTTCTTTTCTTGCAACTAGGTGGAGTCGGAGCCAGTTCCATTTGGAAAGCGTTCTACACTCCCAGGCTGCCCGCCCCTCTATGTTGTGACTCAAGGCTGCGTTCAAATAGCCAAAGGGAATCTGGCGTTTTGCCGCACCAGGCAGCGTAGGGGTGTCAATTAAATGGCTCATTTGTGTGATGTCCGGTGTGATGTTCAGATTTAGTTGCATTTCTGAAAAAGGTAAATCTGTCTCATGTGTTCTCAACTCTCAAGTGTTTTTTTTCCAGGGCCTTAAATAAACTCAATGAATCATTAATACTGAAAAGTCACTGGTCCGTGTACAGTTTGTACATGGAAATGTCACTTAGTGTATGGGGTGTCGCTCTGGGACAGGCAAGTATGAGACAGGGAGGGGAAAATCACAGTATACTCACCACAAGAATAGCCCTTTAACCCTGAGAATGACCTCTTTACCCGCCACAGTCAAATTCTACTCGCATTTGGTGGGTGGGCGCTAATTTTCCCCCTTTCTGTAAGCAAGAGAAACAATATATTGCGGCCCGGGGGTTAGGCTCGGACTTTCAATTAAGGGCTTTAATTGACAAGTTCTTAAAGCGGTTGAGCCCGCACCGGGGGACTCTGAGGGAAGAAGCTGGTATTTAAGGTGGAGGACATGGGCGGGGTCTGAAATAATCACCAGGCCTGCCTGCCTGCCCCCTGCCTGCCCCCTGCCTGCCCCCTGCCTGCCCCCTGCCTGCCGGGCGCTTTTTGGAATAAAGCATCTTTTCGCAGACTCTGCGTTTGAGTCCTGCCTCGCCAACCCGACCGTTGTGACACAAGTGTGATGATTACCCATTTCCATTATGTTGGTAAAGTGACAGTCTAGGGACCTCTGGAAAATGGGGCACCAAGTAGGTGTCAATTTATCTGCACGTGTTTTTAATTAAAAAAAAGGAGAGATATCATCTGGACCTGTGGTTAATATTGATTTGCTCAAAGACCATAGTGATGGATTTATGGTGAATCTCTAGCTTGTCAACATCATCAGTAGCAACACCATTAATATTATGTTGCATTCCGCGGAGAAGTCATAATTGTCATACCTGTCACGGCTCCACCGTGACGGCAGTTGTGTGCCCCTGGTTGTTGTGTGTGTGTGTGTGTGTGTGTGTGTGTGATTTGGCCGTGGCTGCAATCAGTTGGCATCTGGGCTCCTCACCGATCAGACTCATTAGGTTAGATCATTAGACCCTCGTCAACGCCAGATAGATAGATATGTAGATATACTCTTGGCTCCTTTGAGTGTGAAAATCAGTTTATTTGTACTTCGCTAATATATTTTTCCCACCTATCAAGCCGTCTCGGTTTCTGCATTTGGGTCCCAAATAAACCGGCCATAACAAAACCAGCTGTAAAAAATAATTCAGTTAATCTGCTTTAGGCAGTTCATCTACAACAGGGGTTCCCAATAGGTCGATTGCGAATTGACCGGTTGATCGCGAAGGCAGTGGCAGAAGATCTTTGCTGAGTAACGGATGCATTTAACTTCATTCAAAAGCAACCCAGGCTGACTCCAATCAGTGCAAGTCATCGAGTAAGGTAATAACCATGAATGATGTGATAGAAGGTTTGTTGATTTGTAGATTTTTATTGTATTTTTGTGAAACTCAATGTTTCAACATAGAATTGTACGTCGAACTTCTCGAACCGTTGCGTTGCACTCGCTTTACAGAACCCTTGGAACAAAAAGTGAGTTGAACCGGAAGGCATCACTACCCTCACCTATGGTCATGAAGGAATAACTGAAATGGGTTTCCTCAGGAGGGTGGCTGGCGTCTCCCTCAGAGAGCTTAGCCTTGGAAAGGAGCCGAATGAGCTGGTCTGGGTCTCTGGTAAGAATACCTTCAGGGCGCCTCTCTAGGGAGGTTTTCCAGGCATGGCCAGCTGGGAAGAGGCCCCGGAGAAGACCCAGGACTAGGTGGAGAGATTATATCAAAAGCGAAATTCTGCCTGCAAAGTCATTTATTCTAACAGTCATTAACACTAGAAATGAAGAGAGGATTATTTACAGGCACAAGGAACTTGTTTGTGCAAGCTGACACATGTTAACCATCTTTTGTACTGGCTGGAAAAAGTAGGTCAGAAGCACAAAAGCAGAAGTGTACATGGCTAACAACAGACGGCAATATGAGATGCAGGGGGAATAACTCATTAAAAGGCTGACCCGCACCGGAAAAGTTATTTTTACTTTCAAACAAATGGCATGTAGATTGTTGTTACAGCATGTCATCAGTACCAGAAGTGCTATATAGTGCTGTTCAAAATGTGCCTGTATAGAATCGGATAATCACTGCTTCCAGCTCTCTGAAGAACCGCTCATCCGAACACCTTTCCACTTGTCACTGCACTTCCTTGGGTTCTGTACAACACACCTGCCAAAAAGTCAATCGGATAATTGGTTGTGGAGAAAGTTGAAGGACAGAAAGCGTCTTCTTTCATTTCAGTTAGATGCTAGCCCCCTTAGCTCTTATATAAGTACTCCATGTATTTACAATGTCTTCCCAAAGTGGTGGCTTTCACAGACCCACTACATGTTCCTGGGAAGACAGAAGTACAGACTGAATGAATGCAGATATTGATACGTGTTGTTGAACTTGAAGAGGACGAAACAAATTCACCTTAAGATGATATAAAAACCGTTGTGTAAGGGTACGTCGACTGGATGAAGTAATTGACATCAAACTTTTACAGTCATTCATGGTCCCATTCACCATGTAAATAAAATGAATGAGTCAGCGTACAATTACAACAGGGTTGCCCTTGTAGACAAGGGCTTAAGGCAGTTCACAGCCAATGATCCTTTTAAGTGTCTGTGATGCTCTCCAGAGCACAGCAACCAAATCCACACACTGCTTTCATTGCTGACATTACTGATCCGCACAGTTCATTGTTTGTTTGAGTAAACCCTTCTTTGAAGAAATGGTTTTTTAACTTTACACGTTATTCCCCATCCCTCCCTGGTTTCCTGTCATCTCTTCAGACTACCAAATGAATAAAGCATTGTTGTTCCTTCCAAGTGGGTTAAAGAGCGTCCATGAGAGGAATTGAGATAATGCCGGAAGTTACAGAATGGATGGTAGAGACTGCAAACCCATAGCTTTAATGCAAGTGGGGATGAATGAGGATGACATATCGGAATCTACGGTAATTCACGCAGCAATCCAAGATTGCAAGTCCCAATGAATTGTTATAGAGAAGGGGTATCATTTTAGGTAGGGGGCCACATATTGTCCACTTTGATGTAACGCGGGCCGGACCAGTGAAACCAATAGCGATGGTCCGCACCCTAACCCCCCCCCCCCCCCCGTCAACCGGACCATCACGCGCAGATGGATTTACATTTAAGATTTACATTTAACATTTATATGAAACATTTAACATTTACATTTATATGAAACATTTACATTATTTAACAACTTAGTGTTACAGCCAAACATTATCCTTGGAAAAGTTATTGCATGTAATTACATGAATTTCTCTCTAAATGTTTGAAAATGTTTGAAAAAGTGAGGTATGAATATTGTCTGACTTTTTTTTCATATGATAATGCTAAATGTACCAAAACTACGCAGGATTTTAGAACATGCAACATTCTACCAACGGCGGCCCATACAAACATGCCTCATTTCAGTTTGATGGACTGCTTCAACAAGATGTGCCTACTTCAGTAAGAACTGCTGAGAGACTGCTTGATTTTCCTATTTAAGATGCTCCTTTTACCACCCACACTGTATCTGCTTCTCTTTTATTTTAATAACCCTGGATTTTCTGTTGTGAACTTGTGTTGTGGAACACTGAGCTTGACCAAGGCTTTGGTTTATTCATGAGGTTCAATGACAAATGCCTTTGATGCCCATGAATTATTTAAAGGCAACAGTTTTTTGAATGGTCCTTCAATTTGCAATTTGTTGTTAATTGTTAAAGATGACATCTCGATGGACAAATGGTGTCCCATGCTGAAAAAGCCCTATATTTCATATTTCAGTTGTACAATGGCGATTTTCTCAAATAGTTGTTCTCTACTTATGTTAGATTCTTTGAATGTTTTCATTTAGTGCTTCAGAATTGCAATAGCCACTTTTCAATTCCAAATGGTTGGTTGGCAAAATATTTTAATCTTTAAAAAAGGGTACTCCTTTTATCATCACAGTTGGGTGATTGACCCCGAGTCAAAGCAGCTACGCAAGTGAGCATGTTTGCAAATTCAAGCTTATGTTGTCATAGACATATGTCAATATATGATTGTCTCTCAGCCAACAGCTTTTCAATTTTGGGAAAAAGTCATGGGGAACTTTAGGAAAGACATTGTAAAAATTCAAATATTCGTACTATTTGACACAGTGGAAAAGCCAAATATATCAAAAGACAAAGGTGTTACTTTTGCTACAAGATGGAGGATCTGACCCAATGTCATAATGTCAAACAAAGACATGCCTGGTGTTGGAAAACTTGAGAGTTAGTTGAGAGTGTGAATCTGCGGTTTGGAGAGGCTCACTGACACTGTAATGCTGCTTCTGTTGCCTCTGACTCCACGACTACTTACTGACTTTCAATATATCAGTCAAACAATACAATTGTTTTGATCAATTCAATTCATTTTTGTATTGCCCAAACTCAAACAAATTTGCCTTGTCCATATTCAACATCTTCTGTCCCGGAACCCTCACAAAAAAAGAGAGGGAAAAGATCATCTTTTTGGGATGTCAGCCAACGTCACACATATTAAATGATTATTTGACTGATGGGCTCAACGCTGACATCAGAATAACTATGTAAAGAAACACCGTTCATTGCCGCAAACATTATGTTGTGTTTGATACGTGCTGTTTGTAAAAGAGGCACACAATTCAGAATAATAACAAGAAAGCAAATTTGCACATTCATCTTTTTATGGGAATATTTTGAAGTGTCTCCTTATTAGTCATAACATACTGGTTGTAGAATGTGAAGAAAAGATGAAAGTCGTTTTCATTTATCCTCATGAAGCGCGTCAGGACGGTGTAATATCAAGTGCACAGTCGATAAGCCTTGTGATAAGTGATAGCTGAGACCCCCTGCTGGTCTGCAACGTTAAGTCCAGCGAGCATCAACAAAGCTTCCAACTAATCTCTCATTTCATTTGTCCACTGAGCCGTAGCAGTGTCCTGCCTCGTGTCACATTGTGAACCACCGTTTCTGTCATGTACAGTTGAGCAGCAGCACGTCTCTCTCTCTGTCGCACTTTGTCACCCGCATACCGGGGAAGCGCGCATGCACGCACTGATTCACTCTGCCTCTTCCTGGCTGTCCTCTGTCTTTGAATGGTGCTATCATATGATATATTGGCATAATGTGGTGGGAGGGCAGCGGAGAGACCAGCCGCTGCTCCGCTGCCCTCCCCCATGCGGTGGCACACAGCGCAGACACCAGTGATATAATTAGAATGGAAATTACAGAAAGTTACAAGCAAACTAAATCCCCTCTCACATCGTGTGGCTAAAAATGTCCCGGGCAACGCCAGTGGATGTATCACCATAGCAACAGCCTTCTTCTGCACTCTATTTTCAGACTGAAAAGGGAGAAGGATCCAGGGAGAGAGTGTGGGGGGAGGGAGGTGGCGGGATGCAAACATTGCCGATTTTGTAGAAATGGATACATTATTCGAGGTAGGAAAACATCATATCATCATATCCTGAGTACTGGGGGAACGGAGAGGGGCCCCAGCGCGTGCCGAACTGTCCTGGGGGCATCGGTGTGACGGTCGTACAAGGACAACGGAGGGCTGCAGGGTTGACTTACACGTGTGAGCAGAGGTCAAGCTGAAATCTACACCGGAGATGTTAACATCAATGCGGCAGCGGCACCGGGCTTCTATTTGAATCAATCACACGTCACACGGTTAGAGGATGAACTGCTGTGGAAAGTGAATCATCTTGTGGAGGAAATGGAGTCATTTGGCCATTAAGAGGCTTCAATAGACGCCGTTGTTGAAGTTCAGCGTTGTGTCAAGGACGCGGTGTCATTGCTCCAATGAGTCAAACATCGGGTGTGCGTTTATGTCTCCAATTAGCTCTGAAAGGGGAATTGAGAATAAAAGTCTGGAAAAAAAGAAGACCAGTTCCTATTGCACGTAGTCTCCATTTCCCAATTCTTTTCAGTTCAGTTCAAATTAGTATAATTCATTTTGGCACAATGTGGTTTATTGGCATGGCAGTTGAGAATGAAATGCCAAAGCACCAAGACAAAAGATCCACATTTTCTCTCTTTCTCTTTCGCTGCTGGTCTAATCAGGTCTTAAATGAAAGCATTCTCTCTTCCTCGTCTCTCTCACACACACACACACACACACCCACGCAGGGAAACACTCTCTGTCCATCTTTCCGTCTCCTAATGTTTCTCTCCCCCCCCCAGGGGGTCTGATTGAGCTGGCTGGGAGGCATGGATCTTTCTCTATTGATCCGCCTGCTGAATCACTTATCCCTTTTCCAATGGCCTTCACCACCACGCTCAGGTTTTTAGCACTCTCTGCATGCACAGATTTCTTTACATCTGCAACCAAGCTTGGAAGGAAACGCTTCACAAGTGGAAAGAAAAGAGTCATTAGATGCAAAACAACTTACTAATTTTAGTAAAGTACAGCTCTTTGAAAAGAAACGTGTAAATGAACCTGATCGAATGTGAAATACCTGAAGGACCAAAAAGTGGAGTCTAAAATGAACCCAATTTGCAGTAGCAATCAATAAGGTTGCGAAAGGAAATTGGGTCATGTAGCACTGCTGCTGGTGAACACATCCTAGTCCTGCTAATGGACATCTAAGAGTCCAAAGAATCAGCAAAGTCCTTTGGGAGAAGTGCGTTCATAAAAACAGCATCTTAAAGGAGGTTGAACGTCCATGAAGTAAGTCCATGATTAGCTGCACCTGTTTACAGACTTTCATCTGCAAAGCAACTAAACTTTCAATTCGATCCAAAGCAAAGCCCCGTCACAGAAAAAGTCAAATATGGTGTTGATAATCATTAGAGTGAGTTTATTTTCCTCAACGCACACATCACTCAGCACTGAGCACGTGCAACCAGAATGCCGCTAGTCGGTCTACGAGATGAGAGAAGAGCGACTCAGTCTGATTGGACCGTGCTGGTGGACGCCGCTCTAAACATGTTTTACATTGGTTTTTGGAAGGCTGTACAGTTTTCAGCTTACAGCACCGGGCATTCTTAAAAAGATGTCTCCCCCACAGTGCCGAGAATGTGCAAAAATATGTTCTTACCATTCAGGACAACCGGGACAAGAAGCCCCCCCTGGACGGACGGGTCCCTCGTGGTCTTGCAGCTTTTTGCAATGTCCACCAGATGCCAATGGGCTAAGACAGATGTTTTTATTCTCCTCGCACGACGGACCCACCAAAGCTGCCCGCCTAAAACTAGTCCCAGCATGCATCCTGGTAATCTGTATCTGCCCGTTTCTGTCTCCCACTCTGGTTCTTTTTCTCTGACCGTCACTCACTCAATCTTTCTCGAACTCTCACTATCTCTCTTTACCTCTGCCTCTCCATCGCTTTCATTCTTTTGCTCTCTTTCTTTCCTCCCTCATGGTTTTATTCGACCGCTCTGACCTCCAGTCGCTCTGATGCTTGGGGATGATAGAGGCGCAGACAGAATCAAGATGGTAGAATAATCCTGAATATCTAGCTCGTGGTTTAAAGTCCACAAGAAGAAAAGGCGCTAGAGCAAATGAGCCCCAAAAAAAGGCAAATCAATATCTGTAACACCTCAAAACTAAGTCTGTCCAGAGCGCATCACAATGATGCTGTCTTGGCAGCTCCTGGGCAGGAACACAACAAGGTCATGAAAAGTATTCCTGGCTGCCAATGTCAGGATAAATGTATGATGACAACACACTCACACCCATATCTGTGTAACTCACAGCTGTCATTCAATTAAAGATGTCAGTCAAATTAGCAGGCAGCTTGACTGCCTCTACTTCGTAATAGCAGGCTGTGGTGCAGTCACAAGGGAGAGGAAGTGGGAGGCCATAATGAGTGAGCACTGATTGCCAGAGAGTGGGGGAAAAGTAAAGAGTAAAGAGTAAGAGAAAATAAATATAAATGAAAGAGTGAGTGTTGAAGAATGAGGTTTCTGGAGAAGCCGATTTCCTGCTGAAAATGCCGCCAACCTGCTGCGTCACGAGGAGCCTGAAGTGGCTGTTCGGAGAGGAGCGCGACCCCCATGTTGATCACGTGTGCGCCACACGCGCCACATACCCAGTATGTGGAACACTTTTTTAGAATGTTGGTGATATTGAAGCTTGAAATGCCTTCACGTGGACCTCTGTCACCTTTAAGGATCTACGTGAATAGTGTCTATATGTCTAATGTTCACAATCGTGATGGATTAATGATGTGTGTGTTGGCGTTCTGTCCGGTGCTTAGTGGGACTCGCTCTGAACTGGTTTTGAGCCAAAGGCAGCTGTCATTTGTGTCTCTATGTTGTTGGGATTAGCTGTACTCCAACACAGAGACATCGATGGTATGCTGCGCACGGCTGTATCAGGTTCAGCCCATTTGTGGACGGACTGGACGTAAAAGAATCTGTAGTTTAATTGGAAATATAAATTCACAACAGTTGTTATAGTTCACTAAAGTCGAAACATAAATGAAGTGAGCAGTGAAAAATATTGCTGGTGATCTCAAGATTAACGCATCTGGTGGGAAGCTTGAAACTACTGTAATCTTTCATCTAGAGTGCGAGTGAGGCTCTCCGGTTCTCTTTTTTTTGTTGAAGCCGAATTCCCTCCTCTCAGAATAAATAACATTACAACACAATATTCTTTTCTACTCTCTGGCTTGTTTTTGGGCCTCTGCTACAAAAATGCCATAAAACACACTAAGAAAACGCTACACTAGTACTACTTTGTCTATCTGAAAAAAACACTTTGGTCAGGATAAAGGGGAACCCTGTGAGTGAGGTGTGTGTGATGTGTAAAAATTCAGTTTATACGTTACTGGCGATGAAATAAATCAATATAACACACAAAAGACTCTTCAAATTTTGAGAATCGCCTTCAATAAAGATGGAGAAAAGATGGAGATACCAGGCTGAAAACACGTCTACGTTATAGCCTAGTGTGTGGACAGCAGGAATGGGACGTTTTGTGTTGAGTACTGAACTGAAACTACTCTAGAGGAGGTTTTTGTGGCGGCCTCACGGCAGACAACAGGAGTCAGAATCTGAATATTTGTCTGGTTGGATTCACGTCTTTCAACCCCTATTGGATCCGACTAAACGCACGTGAAAATGAGCGACAGCTTTCTTAGCCACTCAGAAGCCAAAATGGGGCAGAGGGGCATTTAGGATTTGGTGGCTCATTTTCTTTGTTCGGTTTTTGCTTCTCGAATGCACATTTTCTGGGCTAATTTGCATATCATATTTTATGACTTGTTGGAGTTGTGTTTGGAGTATTTTGAAATAGATAAGTGGCCATTGCAGTTTTGAGATTGAGGCTTCAATCCGTGACTCTGCTTGTGTCCATCTCGATGTGTCCGCGGGGCGAGACACTTAACCCCAACATGGCTCCTGTAGCTGTGGCTGTGGTGTGTGAGTGCTAGTGAGTGATAGACAAGTGCTGCTGTGTACGTTAGCTCCTGTCAGCAGTATTTGAACGTGTGTTAACGGCTGAATGAGTGTCATATAGCTTTCAGTGGTCAAAAGACCAGAAACAGTCCACAACACATCGGTAGTCCATTTTGTAAAAGGCCAAAATCACAAATTTGCCTCAAAATGATTTGGTGGTGAGAAGAACACGTTTGCAAACAGGAAATAAACACTTTAATATTGACATTGAGAGTAATAAGGTGAGGAAATGACTACTCCAATAATAAAATAATGCAACGTAATTGTTGAATTACTATTTAATTGATCAGGTTGATTTATTTGATTTTCTCTTTGTCACCGCTGTTCAGTTGAAATAGCCTATATTTCAATTATTATTATATATAAATGTTTATAGGGTCTGTTAAATAGACAATGTCAACTACTACAAATTCTATGCAATAAGGTTTGATCAAATAATAACATGTGTTAGGTTGGGAGTGGCTTCAACGAGATCTAAAAATCTCAAACACCAGAGAACAAATGTGAGACATGGTAGGACACCAGTGAAGCGTTTGTGAGCTGCATGATGGGATTATTGAAGGTGGAGATAGACAGGTACAAAGAGGGAGAGGGAAGAAGTTCAAATACAGCTTGTGAACTATGACCCGCTGGGAGGGATAAAGCCCTGCATACTAACCAATCACAGCCGAGATCCAAGGTTATGTTTATTCTCTATAAATGCAAAACTGTACCTTATTCTTATAGTTATTATTTCTGCAGTAACCTGTGAACCTTAACTGCAACAACAATGAAAGCAAGTGTTACGATTGATCAGCGGTCGACACATGCACACACACACACCTGTTGATTTTCAGCAATCTGCAATTAAAGTGTGTGTGTACACCAGTCCACCCACGATGCTACGCGTAGTCTGCATGCTCAACACATGTGCTGCTGATGTGTAACTTGGTGATTAGTAGGAGCTGAGTGAGGACTTTAACTATAGAAAACGACAACAAAGGGATGTTGAGGAGGCGGGAGGGAGAGACAAATGCGCCACACATCACTCAGCTTGACCGTGTATGGACAGCAGAGGTCACGTTGAGGGATTGGGTCTACCTGTGGCTTCAGCACCTTGGGTAAAGGGAAGGCCTCTGGTGGCTGAGATAGGATGTTAAGGGAGGTCTCTTAACATGTTAACATACAGACCAACAAGCATTTCTATTTACCAATGTGCTGCATTTAATTAGACAGGAGACTATGGGCCCTCACCGTGCACATCGGCAAACAAATCACACACACACACACACACACACACACACACACAACCCCTATATCCTTCATAGACTAGAATGTGGCCCCTGCCGGCCAGCTGCTCTACACAACCTCTCGCCAGGCGTTCCTCAAGGTGACATACACAAACTTTTATTCATAAATGGGCTGTCAACATAAAAGCTGAGATTAATGCCAAATGGATGACTTTATGCACTGCTAGGCTAAGCTAGGGTAAGCAAGCTGCTAGGCTAAAATAGCTTAAAAAGATACAATTTAACAACGGTGTATTAAATGTACGCTTTCTGAAGGAATTACTTTAGAGATTTAGTCTTTAGAAAAAAGAAAAACTTTTAATCACAATTAATAAATTTGAAAATGTGTCATTAACTATCTCATTTTGACATTGACAGCCCAAATATATTCATAGGAATATAAACATTTGTAAGGATTTAATTCACACTTTGCTGCAGAGGTATCCTGGACATTTAAGTCCTCTTGAAGAATTTATTTTCAATTCAGCTCTAGGATATGATACGTTATCAGTCACACCAGGAGAGATGCCTGTGGCTGCTGCGTTACTACGCCTATGGAGAAGAGAGAAGAACAGAGAGAGAAAGATGGGGGCGGAACAAGAGGGAGGGATCATCTTGTAGTGGACTTAAACGCAGAGAAGCAAGAATGAAGGAGTTACTTCAATAAATGAAACCGAGTACGAGAATCAGAACAGGGGTATGAGATTCAGATGAAGTTTCAGATGATTCTGTCATAAACAGCCAACACCTACAGTTAATGGCAGCATGCCAGCTCTTTAGTTGTGGGGATTCAAAACAGAAAGGAGAAAAAAAGGAACATTCACAAAGAGGGCACAGAAGAAAACGAAGGAAGGAGCATGAATGGGGAAAAGGGAGGAGATAGCAGCAGTTCTCTGTCGGGCACAGCAGGTTAATTTGCTCTTGTCAGAAGCAGGGCTTTCCCCCCCAGACGCCTTTATCTTTGTTGTCCTCCTGGATGTTGGTGTCAAACCAAGAGGCGGATCCTGCCTCGACACTGTCACCTCGCCGGTTGCAGCCTAGGAGTGACAGGGGAGCAGCGTTACACTGTAATCCTCTAATTATATCAATTAAGGGGCTGACTTGTTGAGAGAAGGAATACAAATTCTTCTTATCCACAG
This sequence comes from Apeltes quadracus, assembly GCA_021346845.1. Classification (NCBI taxonomy): domain Eukaryota; kingdom Metazoa; phylum Chordata; class Actinopteri; order Perciformes; family Gasterosteidae; genus Apeltes; species Apeltes quadracus. The sequence goes on along the minus strand of CM037934.1, from coordinate 1,901,467 downwards.
GGGAAGGTGAAACATACAGTACACAGGTACAAGATATACAGAGACACAGGAGGATCAATGCTCATTAACTGTACCCAAATTACGTAAAATGTGTTTATTTAAAAAATGTCCCCATCTCTGCTGACTGCATTACTTCCAAACTAGAACCAGATCAAGCTGGAATGATGAAGAAAGGAAAGAGCAAAATGCAAATTCAGGATAAGTGTCAGACTTAGGGAGCCTTAAAGTGTGGTACATTACCTCAAATAGCATTTACAGCAGCAATAGAGAGGGATTACACCATAACAGAGTCTACAGTCATGTACTAATCATGTACATGTCAAAGCCCTGCGAAGGATCACTTTGTTATTTGCTATTTGGAAGACAGTGACAGACAGAATACTGGTGACCTAATCACTGGAACAAGCTGCAGCAGCTGAGGGTGGCGGGCGAGTGCTGGTCAGGACCTTACTCCATCTGAAGGTACGAAGACCACAAAGACAAAGCACGCTGAGTTGAAATGTAAGCTCAACACCCCCCACTGTAACCTGGAATATGTGACTAAAGGAAAGGAACATAACTCCAAGAAATGTGGTAAATATCAAAACACAAGCATAACCACAAGTATGAAGGAAAACAATGTTGCATGTGGGAAAAACCTGAGATATGTACATACAAAAAGAGATACGCAGCAAAGAATATACTCGAAAACCGTCTCTTGTTTGTCTAATAGTAACGACTCTGTCCTGAACGTTTGCTGCTGCTTTGTCGTCATGCTTCTGGGTTCGTATCCTCACCCGTTACCGTAAGATCTGGCTAGAACATGGATCCAGCAGCCGACACCACGTCATGGGTTGGCTTCGCGGCGATCGAGGAAGCGATCCAGCGACACAAGATTGTGGTGGCCGCCAACACCACAGAGGCGCCAATCCAGCGCTAGGGTTGATCCAGGGCCGTCTAAGACCTTCTCGGAGCCCCGAGTTGTCACACCACGGTATTGTGTCTGGGTTGTGTTTTTCTGTTGGGCCTTATTGTCTTGTCACGTCCGGTTTTATTTTGAAATGACGTCTCCTCTCGTTTCAGGCCACTTACCCTTCCTCGTGTGTCACCAGTCTGATTGTCTTCCCCGATTCCTGATTGCGTTCACCCGTTTCCCATTCCCCTCCGTGTCTACTAATAGTCTCGGTCTCCCTTTGTCCCGTGCCAGTGTGTTCGTTCATGTCCCCGATATACCACGATCCCACCACGCCACCTCGTTCAGGCCACCTCGTTCAGGCCACCTCGTTCAGGCCACCTCGTTCAGGCCACGATCAGGTTTTGTCTCCGACGTTCTTGTTTATTTTTCTCCATGTGATTTTGTTTGTAGTTTTATAGTTCCAGCCATAGACTGGTGTAGTCCTTTTGTTTTTCCTCCGCTAGGAGTGTTTTTGTTTGTGACGTTGCCTCCGTCAGCTACAATGGGGATCCTGAGGGGTGCAACGCATTCCTTTTGGTTAATGAGTAACCAATATCAATATTAGAGCAGTAACGCACAGTTTTGCAGATCACAAGTAACTTTCAATAATAATAGCTGGGAAAACTTTTTAATTATCAGACACGTATGTCTTGGCTGGCGGTAGTCTGTTTGGCATCCCCTTTTGTGTACTGTCTTTGAAAATGTTAATGCCTCCTGGGCGCCTCCATCTGGAGGGTTTTTCGGGCATGCGCAACTGGTAGGAGACCCTGGGGAAGACACGGGACACGCTGTTGGGATTATATCTCCCAGCTGGCCTGGGAACGCTCGGAATCACCCAAAATGAGCTGAAAAATGAAGTTACGATGGAGGGCGTGATGTGATGAAAAGATGTATCACGTTAATTGTCACTACTTTGAGATGAACAATACAGTTGACCAAATGATCCTGAAGATGCGATCTCTGTCCCACTTAATTCCCAAGTACAAGTTCACTCCCAGAGTAACCAAGGTTACACATATACAACGCATCAGCCGACACAATTAGTAGATTTCACGTCCACCTCTAGAACATTTTTTTTAAATGGTTATTTGGAATAACTTTGAATCAAGCACGGGCATTTTCACACCTAGGTGTAGTGGATGCAGTGTTATTCCTGTTTTCTACTGCAGTACTGCAGGCTACTAACATCCTCTGAGGTTCTGATCCATGTCGGCCATCAGCAACAATCCCCAGGAGACAATCCTCATTGATGACATCATCTTTCAGCGTGGGTAGTTGATGGATCCCTCGCCATTTTGGAGCCTGTGGTTTTGATGAAGTGTTGAGCAGGTAGCTGAGAGGGGAGGTGGGGGGAGGACAGTTGCCAAATACACCCATAGCGCTTTGTCAACGTCAGGGAGGTGCACTCAGGGTCCCCATACAGCCCAGACAGAGATTAAGAGCAGGGAGCTAGTGGAAGTGCTGTGTGTGTGTGTATGCATGTATGTATGTGTGCATATTTATGTATGTGTGTGTAAGCACTTGCACCACCATGAGACATCAGGTTATCTTACTACACCACCAAATATTACATAATCTGAAATGGCTCAGCAGCCCCCGTCGTGTGATCCAATGCAACCCTTACTGGACCTTTGGCCTGTAAACCAGCCCAGAAAAAAAGAGGCACACGGAGAAGTCAAGAGAAGACCAAGAAGGAGGTTAATGTCCCACGCTCTGAATGTGTAAAGTCTCTTTTCTTCAAAAGGCTTCGTCTCACTTTAGTCTGAGCTGTAAAGGTCCAGCAGGTGGCTTGCAGCCAGAAGGCTCGCCATGTTACAGTTAAATGTAATTCAACCGCATCCAAGCATGTGTATGGGCATGTGTGTGTGCAAGAGGGAGAGAACATGACACCGTATCTGCTACTGTATATGAGACAAGGACAAGGGGAGATGTATTCCTGTCAAGGGCAAATCAGACCTGTCAGACAGCATCAAGCCGTGCTGCCATGACAACAGCGTTAGCACCCGCGAAGGTCACAAGATGGAGAGTGTGTTGTCCTCCTGCTGGGCAAGTGTCGTGAATGACAAAGCTGAAGTCACAAACATGCACACGCAAATTCAATCAGTAGTAATACGGCCCTATACCACCGTGTTTATCACCAACTGCTTTTTTTATGACTTGCAGGGAAGCAGGCAGGACTTTGTGTTACCAAGGGAGACAGCCGATTCGTTCAAACATAGTTGATTTAATTTTGTCCTTATAGTTAGGGAAAATGAAGAGCTGCGTTTTCAAACCATAAGAGATGTGTCCCTCTAAAAGTGTTCTATTTTTATTGAGTCTTGGGAAATTAATTACAGATTTAAAAGCACAGGATTGTGTACACACTAAGGTGAATACACAGACACACACACACACACAAATACACGCACACAAACACACTCATACACACTTCTCAGCAGGTTCACAGGCTCATTAGAGTTTTCCCAGCTGTCTGGAGAGGATCTGTGGGATGTCGCCATCACTTACCTCAACTACATAGGGATATCAGAAACACACACACACACACACACACACACATACACACATCTCCGCACTAACAAACATGAGCTCAGAGAAATGTGTATTGTCTTTTCCACAGGGCCGGCTGCTGGCTGGATGATGAATGTGCTGCACTGCCGTGTCTCCTCCCTTTGTTAATAGAGTGATAGAGCCACAGTGGCACCCTGCGCTCACCAGCCCTCCTCTAAACTGCACCCAGGAAGTGGCCATAAATAGGCACACAAAGCCATAAAGCTTTTGGCATGAGAATAGGGTCAGAGAAGCTTTGTAATTTCTACCACATTACAAAGATAGAACGGTTTCAGTAGCGTCACTGGAAGAAAACAACCAAATTATGACTTACGGTGCTTTACATAAATGAACTGTTATGGTATGAGAAGACTTTCATCATGATAAAATTGAGCAAACGTTGGTAATTTTCCACCTTTAGGCAGGATGGGTATTGTGAGCTCTGCCTTTCTACTCTACTTAATTGGTTAAAGTTCACAATTTAACACCTGTCACTCATCTCAATGAGCTGTTTACTTTGAGGCAGCATCTAGCCTCAGGAATCAGGAAACATTTAATATGTCAGACATACAAGGAATTTGACTAGGCGGTTGGTGCATGACAACAGAGACAACAATGGACAACAAGACAACATAGCGCAAGGAATAAAATATAATTGTGGTGGCGGGCGTGGTTTTGGCTCGGCTGCAGGGGGGAGTGAGGGGGAGTGCCTCGGGGAACGGTGCCAAGTTGAGGCAATTGGGCCTCTGCTTTGGGGAATTAATAATAATTCTCTGCCCTCTACTTAAGAAAGGGTGGCGGCGCGAGCGAGAGATCGGCAGGAGCGAGCAGGACGCCGCCAGATTGTGATTTATGTATCTCAATATTTATGTATTTCAATCGCCACAACGCGTGTCTGCGGCATCATTCTGGAGCCCCAACAACCCACCCCGTTACAGCGGAACCCAACGTGGCTAGGGACGATGGTGTCTCCAGGACCAGGTGGGGAGGAAGGCCCAGGCACTGGAGCAACTAGCGGTCCGGGAGGTCCCCCAGGCCTCCACGGGATTTTCTCCCATTGAACTTTTGATCAGGGAGGGGTGGTGGACCTTATTAAAGAAAGCTGGGAGGAAGGTCCGAGCCCCGGCATAAACAAGATCCAGTACGCCCTGGACTTGCGAGCAAAGCTCCACACGCTGGGTAAGGTGTCACGGGAGAATTTGTTCCAGGCCCAGGAATGACAACCAGGCTGCGACAATCCCACCCCGCTCCTGTGTGAGGGCCGTCTCTCTGAGGACCAGAGGGCAGACGTTGCCGAGTTGCAGAAGCGGTTTCCTGATGTGTTCTCCTCCCTGCCAGGCCGGACCAACCTGAAGGTCACGACCCTACACACTGCCCGAAGACAAAAGAAAAGTGGTTCGGGAGGAATTGGCTGCTATGTTGGAGAGGGGGTAATAGAAGAGTCCAACAGTGCCTGGTGTAGTCCCATCGTTCCGACCGCGGTGCAGTGGTCGGAGCAGTGCCAGCGGGTGTGAAACAGACTCCTCCTCCACACGCCTAACTTTTCTCTTCCATTTACTCTGCAGACCGACGCATGGGACAGGGGCCCGGGGGGGGGGCGTTTTATCCCACGAGGTGGGGAAGGGTCGACCGCCCCGTGGTATCAGCCGGAAGCTGTCCCTGCGCTACTACCTCCTGGGAAGCTTATTCACCCTCTGTTCGGACCACGCCCCGCTCCAATGGCTCCACTGCATAAAGGATACTAACACCCGGATCACTCTGTGGTGTCTAGCTGTACAGCCTTCTACTGCAGATGGTCGTGGCGGACTTCATCTCCCGCCCTCTTGAGGGGGTATGGGCTAGGCCAGACGGCCGTCCGGCCTAAGTCGGGATATATAATATTATCAATTAGTAATCTAAGGCTATGGGTTAGTTTAAATAAAGAAATAAAAGGGTTTTTTTAAGTTTAAAAACTAAAGTGCACCAGCAAACAGAAAGTGACAAGTTAAAGCGTTTGTGCATGTGGAGTGTGAATAAAAGTGCCACCTTCAAAGTTCTCGAATGACTGCAACCGTCGGCCTCATTTCCATCGGTGATTACAGGGAATAAAGGGAACTGAACCAGGACTTCATCAGATGGTGGCAACAGACCCTCTTGCAAAACCCGAGAGCTGGTGCTGGAATCCCGCTAGGGCAAACACTGTCCTCCAGAACCAGTCAACGTCAAAGGGGACGGACATTGGGATTGTTGAATCTCACCTGGGTGTTCACTTTACACACTTTGGACATAAAGCACTGATGGACTCTATAAGAAGGGACAGACTATCTGCTGAGGAGACTTAAGTCTTTTGGGGAGCAGGTAGCACTCTGAACCGCCAATTTCACTCTCCCGTAACAGCCTTTTCCACCCCCCTGACTCCTCACCCTGTAACCACCGATTCTGATCCCCTGACTCCTGACCCCAACAACACCGCTTCCGGCCCTGCCACTTCTGACCGCTAAACTGCCGATTCCTTACCCACGTCTCCTGACAACCACCGAGTTTGGCTACCCACTCCCTGTCGCCAGTGACACCAAGCTTGGCTCCAAGTCATGTCAATGTTCAATAATTCATATCTGTTTATGAATATGTATATATATATATATATATATTTTACAGAAAAGAAGAAAAAAATCAGAAGAAAAAATAAGGAAGAAACATCTGTGATCTCCCTCGGGACAGCCAACCGCCAATCACACCACACTAAACCGATGATGAAGAAGAAGAAGCATGTCAACATCAATAACTACATCAATGAACATTATAGAATGCATGGATGATCTGAAAAAGAGACAACAGGAAGAAGAACAGCAAAGATACCAGGACTCATTTGGCGAGTCTAAAGATTTTTTCTTTTACTCCTTTGGGCGTTATCATGAATTGGAATGTGAAGGAGCACCACCTTTTTAGAAAAACAGCACAACCTCCAAAGTAACAAGCCCTGACAAAAGCAGCTGAGGAGCTGCACCAGGGACGAAGAAACACATAAGGAAGGGGTCTAGACCTCCAGGCAGCCAGAAGGTCTAGACCCCTCAACACAAGATTTATTTCAGAATGGGTCAGCTTTTTCAAAACAGGAGGACGGTGGCTCAATGGTAGAGCAGAATTGTTGTTCAACCTGAAGATTGGTGGTTTGCTCTCAGGCTCTGCTTGTCCATGTCAATATGTCCGTGGGCATGTCTATAAACCTATGTAATACTGGGGTGAGTGGTCAAGTGGACTGAGAAAGCAGTGTACAGCCCATTAAACAGTTTTTTTCATGTCACTTGAATTTGCAGGCCTTACTTAAGCTCTTACTTTCTATACGTGATTGAAATTACATTTCTCTGAGAGACGCCCATTAATGAACACTTCCAGTGTCTTAAAGGGCAACACTTTCATTCATGGTGGTGAGGGCCTGCAGCTCCTTTCAGTTACATCACAGTAAGAAGTAATGACAAATGTTTGTCACAACATATGTCCAAAATGCAGCACGGGACTGTTGCAGCACAGCATACTTATGATGGCAAAAGAAGGAACTTGGTTTGATGAAACAACTTATTTGCCAAGGACTCAGTTCATACAGCTGTAACATAATACGTGGTTAAGCCTTTAAAAGGACACATTGTATTTCTATTTAATATCACATTATTATACTGCTAATGTTGTCTGCATGCTGGTAAGTTATGATGTCTTATCACTACAGATGCCATGACTCTTTAAGCACGGTGCAGTTTAATTGTATTCCCTATTGAACACAACAAACCTTGTCAGCCTCAGGGGTTTCTCTCATCTAAACCTTAGTTAGTCACATTTCCATATTTTCAGTCTGTATTCCCCTCAGACTACTCATGAAAGTAGAAATTCATGCAATATCAGATTGCCGTATTCACTTTTTCTTTCATATTCGCTGCCGTATACTAATCAATGGGCAGCTGACAGAGCAACCCTTGGGGTTTTTCACACGTAATGAATGTGTTTTTTTCTCTGTAAGCAGCAACAGCAGTTTCCTTTAAATCAGTGATTCTCAAAGTGTGGTACACGTACCACTAGTAGTACGTGGGGCTCCCTCTAGTGGTACGCCAAAGAATCACTGGGGGAAAAAAAATCCCCATTTTTTTTTACTAAACATTTAAGTACAGTACAGTTTTTATTTAATCTCTAAGAACAGTTTTTACATTTATTTTAGTACAATGTTTGTTTAACTTTTATGTGCAATACATCTTAATTGAATCATTATTTAAGTACAGTTTTTTTTCTTCCTATATTTAAGCGCAGTCTTACTGTTGAAACTGTATAAAATGTTACAATGGCTGACAATAGTAAATATACTTCTTTAGGGATAAAACCTCTGCCTTGTTTTTGATGAATACTTAGGCCTACTGCGCTACTGTATAGTGTTGGTCATTATGGTGGTACTTGGAGAGCCAAGTATTTTCTGAGGTGGTACTTGGTGTAAAAAGTTTGAGAACCACTGCTTTAAATGAATAGCATCCAAAACCACCCTGGCCAAATATGACGCAAACCTTGATAAGTTTTCTGCAAGCAGAATTACAAGTTTGACCAACAAAATCTTCTCCCAAATTACGAATAAATTACCGTATATTGCTTTAATTCTGCATAACAATTACCCATGTGCTGATTAATTGTTTTTCAACATAAGCGGTTTGCTTTGAATATATAGACCATCCTGGCTAAAGCATAGTAGTAGTAGTAGCTGCTCACACAAACATATAGCAACTCCAAGTGTATCTGCAGGAATAGTTAAATGATTTGTTGTGTGAGATGTGGAAGAGGACGGTGCTCATGCCAAATGTAGACTAAAAATGAGTGAGTCCTTTGTTTTACTTTTGGACAAGCAATGTATGGTTTTTCCAAGATACTGTTTAACTTATGGCACAGTTGTTGATGTCAATATCAAATTTGGTATTTGCATAGGGAAAATGTGAAATGACAGTGGCTCAGTTTTGTCCTTCAATCAGAGGACTGCTGGTTACATCCCCGGCTTCGAGATTCCATGTTGTGTGTCCTTGGGCCAGACATTTAACAAATTGCCTCTCCATGCTTTTCCTGTGGTGTATGAATGTTATGGTCCTGATGGGCAGGTTGTATGGATGCGTTGCGGAGCAGGACCCAAAAGCCACCACAGATGAACAGCACTTTTATTGGATATGATCACAGTTCAATACAGTAAAGGTGACCCAGTTGGGCATCAGTGTGGTGTCCTGTTGTCCGACAACCAGGAAACAGGCAATCGCGAGTGTGTGGATCCCAGGTCCTACACAGGATGCAAACCGGATCACACCATAGTCTCTGTGGACTGACGGCTGGACAGCAGGCAGGCTGGATTGGAGGCAAAGGAGATAGGAATGACAAGACAAGTAAATTACAACATGGTTCAACAACGGGATGGTACGGACTGACAACCAAGGCCCCTGGAACCTGGCTTATATGTTACCACGACATGAGAAGAGGTATTGATCAGCTGTGTTGGCCGTTGACGGTCGGTTTTATCCTACTGCAGCTGTACACCAACCAGGGGAGTGAACATGGAAGGTGTCCTGAGGGCGGCAGAGGAAAAAACACACAACACGTGGCAAATAACAACAAACAAGGGAATGACAGAACACAATACGTAGAGTCGATCCGGGAAAACAAACACACAATCGGTCGTATAACATGCCCTGCATGTGGCCATCTAACCACACTAATTGCCAACATATTTTTCTTCGAATTAGAGCTGGGATTAAAAGTGGCAGCAGAACAAGGTTCTGACTTCCACAGTCAAACTTTGGTTTTATTTGTTGGAGCTACTACATGAACTTCTCGACTAATTTTAATTAATGACATTTGAGTTGCCCATCGATGTTTATTAGCAGTGATGAAAGACAGCTGCCATCATCTTTGCCAGGCAACAGAAATATATTGCTATATTCATCTAAAAACCAAGAAACATCTAACTCTGAATCTACACTGGAACTTACCCAAACTCACACACACATGCACACACCACCCTTTAGGGTACATTAGTGGAAGTGTACGCAGAAGTTAACGCACTGCAGGCATATGAAACCTCCTTTGCTGAGGTGTTCTCCAAAGAGCCTAAACCCACACACGAACAGTCGCAGAATGTTGTGACAGATTAAATGATCAAATGGCAGCAGAGTGCTGATTACAAGAAGTGAGTCACCATCGACAGATGTTGTGTGATCATAAACAAGAAGCATTTTTGTCAGGCCCATGAATCAAACTGCCTGCCCTTATGGTGCTGTGTGCGTCACAGAGCCTCATCAAGGTGTTTTTATTATTCCAGGCAAACTTGTATTCCAAATCTGAGAAGAGAACAACTGGCTGAACTAAAGCTCACTTTTAGCTCTTTGAAAGAGCTTCCAAGTTTCTTCAACATCTGAAACTTCTAGACCAGCATTATTTTCATGTCAACCTCTTCATACTGCTACGTTTGTTACTACAATGCTATTAGTAATTGTATGCCGACTAAATAACTCAAAATGATAATATTCTTTATTCATGTCATCGCATTAAGGGTTCTTCTAGGTTTATTAAACTGGCACAAAGTCAATTAAAATCATATTCAAACAAGGCTCCATGCAGTGTATGTGACTTTACTCAAAATTGCTTTACTTAATCTTTGCTTGATATTTGAGAAAATCCTCCAGGCACATTGCAGCTCATTCAATTACACACTTCTGTGAGTTGCCATGCAATAGAGAATTATTCATACACTACTTAAATGGATGCAAAATAAATAACCTTTCAATGGTTAAGTGAGAGGAGACACTAGAGGGTTGTTTGTTTGTATGTTTGCTTGTGTGAGCTTGTGTATCAAGTCAGCGAGTTTGGTAATTGTTTTGGTGTTCAACAGTCCTGTTCGTTCATGTTGTTCTTCATGTGTTCCTGTCTTTGTTTTTATGCCAGCATGTTTGAATCCTCCAAGTGCCTGTGCTTTTTTTTAAGGCTTTATTTATCAGTTAAAATCCAAATCCTTATAGTCATTGTGTGATTCCTCTGCACCTGAGTCCTGATAGCTGACAGTATAACCTGACCATGACGTACTCATTAGAGACAAACCCACTCCAGAGCCAGAAAAACGACAGCTTCACCAGCACAAACTGTGGACGTTCCTCGCCGCCTCCATTTAGCAGCTTCATACTAATCAGGAGACTTTACTGTCATTCCTGGAGAACATAGCTCATTCCCCAACCAGTTACAAGGAATGTGAGACACTGCTACTGCCCCTCCGCACCAGCGGCCACCCACTCTCCAGACTCTACCTTCACGAAAAGTGTTGACTGTGCCCATGCACGCTCCTAGAGGGATCCATATTGAGGGGTACGATGAGAACATGAGCAATCCTGCGCTACTGAGAGAGCAAAAGTGGCCACTGAGACTCACTTGACAAGCTGAGCTCGCAAGTCAACCACAGCTGAATGGGCTAAACAGGCAGGCCGATCTGCCACTCATATTCAAATTTTTCGTCAGCCTTGATGAGCCTCGTCAGAGTTGTGGACCACACAATTTTAATTCTGTACTTAAGCTGCCAAGAGCAGACGGAACAATTACTCCCTTAGCGATGCTTTCACTATGGCCTAACGGAGAACATTGAGGACCAGCTAACTCATCTTGACCTTCCTGAAGACTTGGACTCCCTTGTCGCCTTAGTGGTCAAATTGGATAGCCGACATGGAGAGAAGCAGTGAATAATCCCTGACTCCCCTTACCCATGAAGGAATGAACCAACTAAACTACTTACTACTTGAAGGACTTTGCGGAAGCACTAGAGGGATGGCTGGTACTTTCGCTACAGAACTAATGCAGTCGGGGCACACTCTCCTATCCCCAAGAACAACCACATCTGTTCAAGTCCGAACCTCCAGAAATCCCAACCTCTTACCCATGCCCAATTGGTCACCACTACCCAGTCAATGACCATTAACTCGTCTCAGAAAAGGGAGCGGTCAAAATTATAATTTTTGTTTTAGATCTTGGTTCCCCTAGACCGATCTAATCCCATTGGATATGACTAAAACCCCGCCGAAATGATAAACAGTTTCCTTAGCCATTTGTTGAACTAATTTGCATAGGTTATTTTATAACTTGCTGGAGTTGTGTTTAAAGTATTTTCAATTGCCTTAGTGCAATTTGTTTGTGATGAGTTTGTGATGAGTACAAAATAATCCAGTTATACCTTCATCATATACCCTTTATCTCACAATGGACAACTTGTATTAAAATAAAACTTGAGTTGGGATCATTATGTTCATCCAGCCTTTCTCTTCTTTAAACAAACCTGACCTAAAAAATCCAGCAGGAACAGCTTTGTTGTGTTGGCTGCTACATAAGAGGGAGATGAGAGGTGTGTGTTGCCGCCGCTGTGCATGAGAGTTAGTCAGACTGTGACTGAAGACCTCCTCATTAAGGTGTTAATTGGACTGGTTACCTGCGCTATTCGTCACCGCCCTGGGCACTGTGAGCTGCTGTGTGTTGGTGTATGTGATGTTGTGAAGGCAGACCGGTTGACTGTATGCAAGATGTGGATGGATATTTGAAAAGTAAAGGGAGGGCCAAAAGAGGGGGCGGGGTGATGAAAGTGGAAACTGGGGTGAGTCGGGATTTCTCTTGAGGGAGAAGGGAATAAAAAGTCTACACATGCGTTTGGATGTGAATTTATTTCCTTTCTGATTGATACTAGACGCTCTCTAATTGGTCAGCTGTCATTGGATCAGATGTATGTCGATACATGACCTTTTTGAAAGTGAAGGGCCGTGCTACAAAGAGCTGTCATGTTAAGCAGAGATGACGGCAGGGTAACAGGAATCGAGTTGCAAACCTGATTCCACTTAGTAATTTTCTATTAAAAGAGGCCACAAAGGAATACAGCTATTCCAGCCAGAAACACTCATTGAAAATATCAAATTAATTAAACATTTTGATTTTGAAATAAAAAACCTCATCACTCCCACTGAGGGGATTTTCAGTGACTTGGAAGCTGCAGTGGTTGCTATTAGCTGTTAATAGATCAAACGAAATTAACTAAGTAATCTAGCATTTTGAAATTCATTGATCTAGATCAATTGTGATTAAAATTACATTTTCTAAGACTAAATCTAACAAATTAACAAGCAATCACTTAAAAAAAGTGTATTTTAGACACTGTTGTTTAATCATATATTTTTTAGACACAAAACAACAAACCTGTGATCATCTTGGAGGCAGAATCCCATCGGGTGGAACATGTTGAGCGACTAGCGACTCTTCCTGCTGTCCTCGTGCAGTTGGCTGTGCTCTCAACTCTCCATCATTTGGCGGCTGTGTTTGAACAATCTTCCGACATTTAGCCAGGACGTTTTCCAATCCACGGTCTTTTAGGGACACAGTGGTGGCCCTCTGCAGACTGTGTGCATGCAGGGTAGATCTTGAGATGGAAGTAGCCTAGCAACTATCAACTTGTTTTGGACACTATCGGTGCGTAAAGTGGTCCGTTTGCAACTCATCCCCCTTCTGTTTGACACGTAGAGGAATTCCTGCACAGTTCATCTGTTTTATTTTCAATGCAAAAAGCTCTCTTCATCCTCAACTACCAATCCAACTGACGGCAGCACACAGCGGTTTCAGGTGTCAGGGGTCAACGCACACCAGACGTAACTGTGTCAAAATATTTTATTGCATTAATCTCCTTGACAATAATCGCATAAATTAACGTGTTAACTTTGATAGCTATGTCTAGTTGACTCAATGTCTCTTAATAATATTTTGTTTTGTACAAATACATATTTTAATAAATTGTATGTCAATCCAGTTCACTAAAACTCGCAAGCAAAGACGATGACCTCGTTCAGGACAATGAGGACTGCCACTGACGCGTGTATTTCTTAGCCACTGTATTAAGTTGGGCCAAGTAACCATAAACCCATTAATCTAGCCTCAGGTGGAAATTCCAGTTACAGTTTTTTTCAATCGCTAACAAGCGCTTACCCATACTTCAGAATTTTTTTCTAAACTCTTAACACAGACTCACACCTACAAGACACAATTGGCCAAATTGATCATTTTCTTCTCAAAAACACATTTTGTTAAATATATACTAACTCTTAATTTCAAAACAGAACACGTTTTTCTCTGCACACTAACTTTACCAAAACACTGGAAATTCTGAATTCTGAAAAAAAAGCATTCTGACCTGCACCTCTCACTGCACCTCCTTCTACATCTCTCACTGGACCTGCACCTCTCACTGCTCCTCCTTCTACATCTCTCACTGGACCTGCACCTCTTACTGTTCCTCCTTCTACATCTCTCACTGGACCGGCACCTCTCACTGCTCCTCCTTCTACATCTCTCACTGGACCTGCACCTCTTACTGCTTCCTCCTTCTACATCTCTCACTGGACCTGCACCTCTCACTGCACCTCCTTCTACATCTCTCACTGGACCTGCACCTCTCACTGCACCTCCTTCTACATCTCTCACTGGACCTGCACCTCTCACTGCACCTCCTTCTACATCTCTCACCGGACCTGCACCTCTCACTGCACCTCCTTCTACATCTCTCACTGGACCTGCACCTCCTTCTACATCTCTCACCGGACCTGCACCTCTCACTGCACCTCCTTCTACATCTCTCACTCGACCTGCACCTCTCACTGCACCTCCTTCTACATCTCTCACCGGACCTGCACCTCCTTCTACATCTCTCACTGGACCTGCAATTCATCCAACATAAATCAGCTGTGTCAATTATTCAGTTGTTTGTTTATTATCAGCTGAGATATATTGTTTTTGAACTGATATCATTTCAGAAGCAGATGTTTTTATACTGTATCTAAGATTTGGAACATTGTATTTGCTATTGTGGGATGTTGTGTGTTAACATTCGTGAATACTACAAAAACAATCCATAGTTTTGTTGGGAGGTACAGCTTGTCTGTTAAGAAAATGTAAGCGTGGTGGAAATGTGTTCACTGACTGCATATTGTGTGAAAACAACATGAAATATGTAAATGGTATGGCCACAAAAGACCGATGCTGTGCTAATTGTATTTAGAGTTTTGAAAATGTGACAACTGTTTGGACACGCTTGTTAGCGACTGAAAAAAACTGTAAAACCCTAAACCAGTGGTCCCCAACCACCGAGGCAACGGACTCGTACCGGTCTGCAGGCCCCTTTTGTACCAGGCTGCAGAGAATTTTACTTTTTTTAATGAAAAATATTTTATTTAAAAAAATGACCAGATCCTCTACCAATTACATGCGCTTTTCCCTCTTGACACATTTCCCAAGCATCTATAAAGCGTTCTTTTGCCATGTGCAGCGACGGCCGGTTGTTCACAACGACTACTAACGCCCCGGCGGCCCGCCACACCTTCAAGACGGATCCGCGAAGCAAATTAGGTTGGCGACCGCTGCCCTAAACAGTCCAGCAGTTCTGACAGATGTGACTAGCTCAACCGCCAAATACATTGAGCCAGCGGGGCTCAAGCAGTGCAGAACATAATGTAAGAGGGAGGATTTCTTCAGGAAAGTGCAATTTACTTTTTACTTACTTTTTTTTTTTTACGTGTTAATGTCTTCTCTTTCTCTGTATTTGGCAAGATCTGATCTTGACAAAGTGGAATTGGTGGTAATGTGAAACCCTGCGTGGGGTGAAACCCAGGTGTTTGATAAATTGCTGGGCAGGTGCGCCGTGGTATCAACTGATGATTTACTTACATCGTCTTATGGTGTGTGTGCAAGATTTTTATTTGCAAACTGGAACACACCTCTACCGAGTAAAAATGGACTAGGTAGCCCCTTATTACCCCCCTTGCTTACAATGGCACTTATAGCACTTCGTAGTCATTTCCGACGAATGCCAATCAGAGGACGTATACAGGCCCAACCCCCCCTGAACGCTAAACCCTGCCCCCGCAGGGACGTCACCTGCTAAGTGGTTGAGTGTGAATGTTTGTGAGGGCTTTAAATGGTCTAAATATGAATGGCAAAGCACTTTGCTGCAACATATCACATCACCATGACAACATCAAAATATGAGTTGCAATTGTGGGTAATTATTTCATACTTTTTACTCTCGGATTTGAAAGCCTGTCTCCTTCTTCATAAAAAAGGCATTAGTGTTTAACGTTTTTTTGTAAAAATTGCTTTGGACAGCAGTTTATATTTCATAAACAGATGAATAAATATTGTCACATTTTATCATGACATTATGAACACACGTGTGCCATCCTCTTCGTTTACCTTTTTTTACTGGTTTTCTCGTTTTTAACGACCCATTGCAATCTGTTGGGCCAAGTCAGTATCCAACACATACAATGCTGACCCACAGAAAGAGTTTATAAAAGGGAGTTTTCATACATATATATATATATATATATATATATATATATATATATATATATATATATATATATATATTGATATAAATCAATAATCTATGTTCACTGCAGGGGCGAAAGGGGTCCAGCACTAAGGACACAGTTGAGATTTACTCTGTAGGTTCTTTTCTGTTTTGATTTATGTGAGCGCGGCAGCAGTCTAAGGCCCGCCCCCCGATGCTCTCACAGGATGAGATGCCTGACACCCCTTCCAAGTCAATAATGATCATAACACCCCCCCACCCCTCCTGTGACCCATGGTTTGTCTGTATGTGTATTTAGAGCCAATAAGTCCAATGGACTTTGAAAACAATAACAATTTTAAGAAATAAGTGTTTATGTGCAACAAAATTATGAGGTTTATTAATTAATGCGTTAACGCGATAAAAGTGCATCAACTTTCCCATGCCTGGTATAAATATATATATTTCGTGTGTGTTTTCCTGCTAAAAAACACTAAGCAATCACTAGAAGATGTGTATTTGACACACGGTTTTTTATTTGTATTTGAAACAGTACACACACGTGATCATCTCCAGGGCAGTATCCCACCGGGTGGAAGATGTTGAGCTAGCGACACTTGCTGCTGTCCTCGTTTGCTCAACTCTCCATCATTTGACGCCTGAGTTTGAAGCACCACCACTGTCTGTTAGAGGGTAGACTGAAGTGGCTAGCAGCTAGCTTAGCTTAGCTTAGCCTAGCAGTACCTAGTGGTCCGTTTGCCGCTCACCCACTTCTGTTTGACACATGAAGGAATTCCCCTGCGCAGTTCTCCGCTGAATGTCGCACTTTTGTTTGTTTTACTTCCGACGCTAACTGCGTTAAAATATTGTGGCCAGTGAGCAAACCAAAATACTTGATGTGTATGTGTTTGCCTGCATGTGAATTTGTGGCTTTGGGCATAATGTGTACTCAGTGTGCATGAGTTTGGCACCATATTTGGAGTGTGTGTGTGTGTGTGTGTGTGTGTGTGTGTGTGTGTGTGTGTGTGTGTGTGTGTGTGTGTGTGTGTGCGTGTGTGTGTGTGTGTTTGTGTGTGTGTGTGGTGGTTTTGGCAGGGTCGAGGCCGCTAGGCTGCGATGGGTTGAGATTGGAAGAAGCGGAGGAGCGTACGTGGGAACCCTCTCCTGTTCTCCCATCTGCTCTTCTCCGTGGAGATACTAGAGGTGATGGTGATGCTCTATGTGTGTGTGTGTGAAGGGCACAGTGTACGGGACCCAAAAAGACACGGGCGTGTACACAGGTATTTAGGAAACACACACAGCTTATAACTTCCACTCTCATGAAAGAGGTTACATTACCTTTATATGCATGTGTGTATATATGTTTATAAATATATGAATATATGTGTATACTGTATGTGTGAATATAGATATACACACATATATATTTATTTATTTATTTATTTAATTGACTAACGCCAGAAAGAAATCATCTTTTAACACACAAACTACCCATTCCTTCACACACTTATGCACATACACCCACAGAAACAGACCACTGAGTTACAGATGGTAGCGGGAAAGGCTGAGGACATCCTGAGGTTTGTGCCTGAGCCTCCTGTGGGTAACATCTCTAGAGCCAAATTTCATCTTCCTCCTCCTCCTCAACTCCTCCTTCAGTTCTGCTCCCTCCCAGACACTCGTTCATCACTTGCAGGCTGCGATTTTGCCCTTGGGATGTAGGCGGTGCACCCCTCTAACCTTCCCCGAAGGTCTGACTTCAGAAGCTACTATTGATGTGGCAGTGTTTGCTCTCCGCTCAGCCCTGTACACCTGTTTCTCCCTTTACCCTTCATTTCATGTACACAGTGATACATTCAAAAGAAAACTCTTTCTATCAGTTGTCATAACTTTAAGCTCAATAAGTTAACTGTTTGGATCTATGTGTTCACAAAATCTGACAGGGCGAGAAATTTAGGATAATGTTAAGCATTGTTGATTCCTATATACTAGTTTGTAGGGGTGTAACGATTCGTTTTAACAACGATTCGATTTGTATCACGATTCATGGTTGTCGATACGATTCAACGACCATATTGGTTCATTTAGAACGATACGATCCGAAACGATTCAGTGACTTGAAATCGATTCAGTAACCTTTTAGCCAAAAATTCAGTGAGTGTGACTGAAATAAATTCCCTAGATTCCTGTTGTTTCTTGTAATAGTATCAATTAATTATAAATATAAATAAACAAGTAAACAACAATGAATGGCAAATGCATTCACATTTTATTTGAATAAAGTGCAAACACTGCTGTAGCAGTGTAGCAGAAAAAAACCCGCATTAGTGATATACACAAAAAAAAAACCTGCAATAATGGTTTCCCCCAACCAACCCCCGACAACCCCCCCCGCTATTTCAACCCTTTGGGAATATCCCGTCGGCTTTGCCGTGAAACCCGGAAGTTGAATCGGGGCTCGGGAAGAAAAAAGTCTGACGTGCTTAAATCCTATGGGTTATTTCTTAGTATCGATACAATCGATTTATTACATTTTAAAACGATGTTAGATCGATATATGTCGTCCATAAGGCCAACTCGCTGAGCACAGATCGATGTAGTTGGATCGGAGGAATAAAAATCGATACATCGATGTAACAGCTGAATCGTTACACCCCTACTAGTTTGAGTATAATGTTTGGATCGACTTTCTAAGGTTTTCAACCGTCTTTATCTATGGTATAAATATATAACTTATAACCCAAACATCAAGAGGATAATAGTCAGTGGGATAGTCCTTGTCCGGTTGAAAGGACAAACGTCAGTATGAATTCAATTTTAAATGTACCTGAAGCTACATCCTTAGTGCTTAACCTAATAGTATTTAATATCTATGTTACAAAGATCAATGAGGCTACAGTTTAATGGGTGACATCATTAGTGATTAACGTAGTATTTAACATCTATGATATAGTGATCATTGATGCCCCAGTTAAAGGTGAACTCTTACATTGCCATACTATGAAATTAATAGAAATATTTTCAGTATTTATCATATAAAATTATCTGCTCCGACATTAGACATTAGAATTGTAAAAGTACTCTGTGACATCGCCTTTTCAGTGTTTCCTTCCAATGTTTGCCGAGGTGCTCTCAAACGTTACACAGCGACTGAAAGACGTAGATTCAGTCAGCTGTGGGTGACGTTAGCTGTTAGCCAGCACACTGACCACACCGTTTTCCCCATAGTGAGTGTGGGATGCGGCAGGGAGTCGGCCATGCACTCAGCTGTGTTATCACTGGGGGCCTTGCCGGCCGGGGGAGGTGGGGGGTTAATAGAGTTGTGAGTGAGGAGTCAGCAGGCAGTCTATGGGGGAATAAAATAGTAATAATAAAAAGTGTTTGACAAAGTATGAGGTCCATGAACATGTAGCCATGACTCACTGCTCCAGGTTATACATTTCTAAAATCGCCATACAGTGGGCGCAAAATCAATATCAATATAAAATCAATCTAAAAAACAATGAACCTCTCGCCTGTCAGAAGCGAGGTATCGTCACAACCATTCCATAACAAAAACTTCAGTGACAACAAAGTTGATGTGTTATTTGGACATCAGTGGTGGGGAAATGTATTTATTGACTCGTGCGCTGTAGCAAAGCGTTGTGTACTTGTGCTGCGATGCGGCTCAGTGCAGACTGCGATATTCCTGCGACTGTCTGAAATCCTGATGCCAATAAAAACAACTTCAGGAATGATGTCAGACATGGACAGATGTCTGTGTGTGGGCGCTAAGAATGTCCATCATGTACGTACCACTGAATAAGTACAGCAGCTGGTCTGCGGATGTTAATATACTGTTTATTGAACAAATTCATACGATTGAAGATAATACATAAAAGAACTACAACAAGCGCATATATGGAGGATGACATAATACATTTAGAAGCTTCTTCTAGAAACATACTTATATATTGGTTGATATATACGTAGTATTACATGAAGATACGGATGCATGAATACAACTATGACAAGATGGAATGAGAGAACACATGTTGCCTGAGGAAATTCACCTGCGTACCCCCCCTGCACACACACATACTGTGCAAACCCTCCTGCCCGTAATCCCTCCTCCCCTGAGTCTCTCAAAACAGGTGACATCCTGTGTTGTCTGTGGTTTGAAATAATCTCATACAACAGATGGGTCCTTTTCCCAGAGCCTGCCAGCCAGACCCGCATTGCACTGCGGGCACTCGTGGCAACGAAAACACGAAGGCTACCCACGCCAGGCAAGATGGGCCCAACTCTCATCGCGGCGCCCACCAAGGCAAGCCACCACTGCACACGCCGCTCCAACAGCCCCGGCTTCTCTCCGTACATACCGGCGGGCTTTTCATTCACTTCCTGTCCCTTCTGGGCTAACATGCCTGTGTGTGTGTGTACAGTGGTCAGTGAAGATAGAGAAGAAGTGAGGATGCCGTGCTGGCAGGTCACTGTAACAAAATGCTGTAAATTTACGGTGGATTTAAATGAATGCCTTAGTTCCTCACAATAACTGAATATTATCTTTTAATAGACACTCCACTGTCTATCGGTTGTTGTTGTTAGGGTCGGTTTGAGCTGGACCCAAGAGCAGACACAGAAAGCCACAGTAGGGGTATGCTTGTAAGTTTCTTTAACAATGAAGATGGTTTACGGGAGAGGGGAACGTTCGGTGGAGGTGACGAGGGAATGCAGGAAGGTGACGTGAGCGGCGGTGGCCTGTCTGTCGCGCGGGAGTCCTAGGCAGAGGGGGAAGCGGTTTGAGAGTACCGAAAATTCAGAAAATATAAAACAACTCTTCAGTTTAGAAGAAGGTGGTAGAGCGGCCAAGATTCACTCCCACTGGTCGAGGAATAATCTGGCGATGAGTTGCGAGGAACCTGGGGCTCTTAAGCAGTGGGGATTTTCAGCAGGTGTGGTGATGAAGGCCACCGCCCAGTTACACACACACACACACACACACACACACACAGACAGACAGACAGACAGACAAACAGAGAGAAGAGGGAGGAAACTTAGGCGTATCTGGAGTCACAGCATAGCTGTGACAAATGTGTAGGTAATGACAATAAATGTCCAATATTTAAATTACGTATTGCATTTAATGTATATGAAAATACTAGCTAGCTCACAACATAGCCTGTAACATTGACGTATACAGAGTTAACAATTATAACATTTCATTATATTCACTTGACATGTGTTTACAGCTATTACAGTTGTTTTAAAACAACATTATGCTAACAGTGACATTATTATTATCGAAGGAGCAACATTCATCAAACTATCTTTATTTGTAAACATTAGTTCATGTGGTAAGGTTTTTTTAGCTCAATTACTTTACCTAATGAAATCAGCTATTAATAACATCCTGACATAAACCGTAAAATTACTGAAAACCCTCTAAACAGTAATTTACCGTTTTTAATGGGGAAATCGTCGACCGTGCAATTGGCAATCTGACGGCACAATGGAGAAGTGGCCTATAGACAGGATAGGCAGGGAGTAATGTATAAAAGCAGGTATGTATGAGTGCTGTTTAAATGATGATGCTTTCACTGAAAAATATCAACAAGAAAAAGTTCTCGGATTTAGGCACTGGTTGTCTTTTTTAAACAACCTAAATTCATCTTTCTAATTCACTACAGGGATATTTTGTGATGTATTTAATGTCATAGAACAGAACATTGAAATCACTTAAAATAATGTTTGGCACAGACCTTCTTTGATGAAAGTCGCAGGGACCAGAAGTGTTGTGTTCTTTTTTGGACCCATTCCTGCGGCACAATATGATTTTTTTCCTGTTAATACTATTTTGTGCACGAGTAAGTGGCAAACATAATGAATTTCATTTTCAAATATTTAATAGTAAATTAAACGTTTGATCCAACATTTTACAGCTGTGTCTCATATCACTATGTGATCAAGCAGGTTGCATTTAAGTATCAAGTGTGGTCACACGTACAAGGACAGAGCTGAGTTCAGGGGCCTGTACCATGAAGCTGGTTCAGGGGCCTGTACCATGAAGCTGGTTTAGGGGCCTGTACCATGAAGCGGGTTCAGGGGCCTGTACCATGTAGCTGGTTCAGGTGGATAGCCAGCTAAGTTTCAGCTTACTTTCCACCAACCCCGGGTTTTCGTTACCATGAAAGTGGCTCGGCTTCAATCGGTATTTGTTGCCATGGTAACTTACGCTGCACGGCTAACCTGCTCCGGGGCAGGTTATGTTCTGGATCCAAGCTCTTAGTCAGAAGTTTGACCAATCAGCGGTGAGCAAAGAAACAGCTGACGTAGTTAATTCCTAGCTTCTGTTCTCTGTTGCATCATTGCGGCTTCACCTTTTCTGCCAAATCCTGTGGACATCTCAGCGCAGATTGTTAGAAGAGCACTTCGTAGAGTTTTTAGGGACAAAATCCCCTTGACTTCCCTGATACTTCCTTTTATGAAAAATACAGATATTCCGCGGAAGGAATAATCTTTGCGAACTTGTTGAGCCGCAAATAACAAATGTGACTCGTCGAAGCCGCACTAATTACTGTGCTGCAAATGGTTTGAATTATATTTTTATGTATTTTTTCAACTTGCGCATTAACGCTATCAGCAATGTTCCTCTAATATTGTTCTCTTGCTTTGGCAGCAGAGACGGTGTTACTGCGTGCTTGAAAAACATTTTTACATTCTTCATATTTCTGAAAAAATAATTTCTTGCTCCTCCGCGGAGAAATATCTCTCGCTCGCTCTCTCACTCTCTCTCTTTCTCTCTCTCTCGCTTTCCATATCGAACGTGATTGGTTGTTCGGTGCCGACGTCACTCTTTTATGTGCACGCGCGCGCGGAGTAATCAGAGTTTGAGGATC
The DNA here is from genome assembly GCA_021346845.1 of Apeltes quadracus. NCBI lineage: Eukaryota > Metazoa > Chordata > Actinopteri > Perciformes > Gasterosteidae > Apeltes > Apeltes quadracus. Next base: position 1,878,759 of record CM037934.1, on the reverse strand, counting down.
AAAGCCTGTGTTGACAAAGTCAGTTACCAATAAATCCTGATTGCTTCGGTTTGGTTTTGTCGATTCTGAACCAATTCTGGAACCCTGAGTTTGTTGAACCAGCTTCATGGTGCAGGCCCCTGCTTCATCAGTGACAACAGCTGGTTAATAATAATAATAATAATAATAGGACTTTTCACCTTTCCAAACAGTTACAATGTGCTTAACAATACGTACGAGAGATATACAAAATACAATTAAGCAGCATAGAATAAATGAGATATAAGCCATCTGGTAAAAGTGAGTCTTTAGAAGAGATTTAAAAGAGGACGCTGAATTTGCCTGTCTCAAATTGCAGGGAAGGGAGTTCCACAGTTTAGGGGCCCTGGCCGTAAAGGCCCTTTCACTTTTAGTGACCAGTTGAGAACTTGGGACTGTTAATAGGGGCTTGCCTGTAGATCTCAGGCAGCACTCAAGAACTCACTGAGGTAGGCAGGAGCGAGATTGTTCAGTGTTAAAAACATGCAGTAAAATCTTAAAATCAATTCTAAAGCTCAAAGGTAGCCAGTGAAGAGCAGCAAGGAGTGGTGTGATAGTAAACACCTTGTGTGTGGCTGATCTCTACGTTGACACGTGTTTTATTATTTGATGACGTTGTATGCACAGATATGGGTGAAGGCCTTTAGCGGCTCCAATATCCACGACAACCATACTGAGCCTGTGTAACCATTGCGTTTAGACTTGTTTAGCTTTGGACTGAGGTTAGCTCCAGGTTTCTTTTCCTCGTGCCAAGTAGCTCCTGGATAAATATTTAACAGATGAGAGTGGTATTGATTGGCTCATCTTGTTTGATAGCAAGAAGGCGTACTTCTCAAATGTTGATCTTTTTGTTTTGATATTAACAGCACTTGGACTTGTAGTTACACCGTTGCCCTTTTGATAAGCCTGAGTTGAAGTTTTCATTATGTTGTGTTGACACATAACTGTGAGACCTGTTGGATATTGCATGAGAATAAAGGCTCTATCTCTCCACGTCTACCTCAGATGCTTTGGGTGTGTGTGTGTGTGTGTGCGTGTGTGTGTGTGTGTGTGTATTGCTCACGCTGGCCAAAAAAGCTTACAGCATCCTAAAAGAAACACACAACCTCAACATCTACGTGTTCTCTGCTGAGCCAGCTCAAAAGTTGGAGTGTGAGAGAGAGAATGCTAAGCAGCTTCCTGAAGCCTCCGTATCATGAGGGGAAAGCCAGGAAAGAAACTCCCACTTGTCCCACTTTTTCTTTTATGGGTTCATGCAGTCACCCTCCTCTTGTCTCCTTCTAAACCTCCTCATCTCCAACTTCTCTGTCCTCTTAACAAAACAAACTCTCCTGTCTTTGCACCTCCCCCGTTGATCCCTTTCTTCCCCTCTTGCATCCTCTGCCACTTTCTGTCCTCCCAGCACGGTTTCTTCTGGTGATGGCGTGCCAAGAGACTGTTCCTTTTGTGCCCCTCTGAAAAGGACTCATGGCTTGTGAGTGTGTGTGTCTTTGAATGAAGTGGGTGGGAGGTCAGAAAGACTGACATGGGCATCCATCAGCGGCGCGCCTATCGCTGTCACAGAGATTTCAGTCAAGCGTGTCCAGTCCACGTCAATTATCTGTAATAAATGGGACATAACTATACACACGCACGCACACACACACACACACACACACACACACACACACACACACACAAACACACCTACTACTAACCCCAATACCACTTATTGCAGCTATGCTTTTATTGATGCAAGCCTCTCTCCACACACACACACACACACACACACACACACACACACACACACACACAATCTCAGTAACCTTAATACAATCTTTCAGCATCAGCTATAATAAGACACAAAAGAAGACTGCATGTTTTGAAGGCCAGCAGAGCATGACACGGAGGAGGAAGAGGAAGAAGCCTTGTTAAAAGCTCCAGGAACTCTGTCTTCTTCTGTGTATCCCACTAATGGATGGGTAAATTTAGAAATATGGTCAAAGGAGAAGAAAAAAGGAGGAGGAAAATATTTCAGCCTTAGGAACATTCTTTTTCAGTGGAGAATTGGAAGGAATAAGCTTCCCTTATTATGTTGAAAAGGAATTTAAAAAGAGCAACCTGCTCAATGTGTATTAATCAAGGGCAAAAAAGTGCTCAATCTTTCCCATTGTCATGTAGGAGCGAGTAAAAAGTCACAACTTTCATGAGGTAAATCACTTGTCCATTCAAAGTGTTGGAAAGACGAAAACACAGACAACTCCGTTGTAAAGACCTGTCAATCAGTGTGTATCCCCGCCCTAAAGCATGCCCTACATTTCGGTCTGTTTCACTCTAAATAGACCATAAATGAATAAAAACATCATGTTGTATTGAAGAATACTTGAAACTAAAGATTGAGACTGTAAAAAAATGCCTACTGAATAAATCCGTCTCTCATAGGCTCCTGTAGAACCGAGGAGTCGCCCCCCTGGTGGCCAATTCGGACTGGTTTATCCCAGTTAGTTTTACAATTGATTTAAAGATTTTATTCATCGCTTTTAAAGCCCGTCTGGGTTTGGCCCGGGGTACATTGTTGAAGTGTTAGCCACATAAGAGCCAGCTCGCAGCTTCAGCTTCAGTCAACGCTTAAGTCAGAGTGTGACTCGACTTGATTTACCTGAGAAGATAAGACTCGCAGAACCAGTGTCTTCTTTTATAGCTTTTTTTCAATTGCTAACAAGCATTGTTACTGTAGTGTGTCCAATACTGAAACCACACTTTCAAAACTCTTCACACAGTCTGCATTACCGAGATTAATTTCGGCCCAACATTTAATCAAACCTACAAAACTCAATCAGACAAACAAAACACTTCCTGCACGTCTCCAAATAAGCTCGTTCCACCGATTCACTGCAACAGATTCTCATTCAGAGAACATGTCACTCATTACACACGGACCTAAAAGACACCAGCAACAGGGAGCGTTACACACATTATCAACTTTTATTGAAAGATAGAATACATTTTTGCATACAAACATTATTTCATTATAGAATAACAGATTATTACTTTATTGAATGTACTAAACGTGTGTAACGAGAATGAATGAGAAATAATTTGTTTTCCTGCACATCTAAAAAGATTCTGCCTCTCCATCCTCTCTGAGACAACCATTGGATCCTAAAACACAACAATAACTGTACTGTAAAATGTGCTGTGATATGCATCATCTCCCCTGTTGTTCTGCCAGAGACTTCGTGCGTAAACCTGTTGCCGTAACTGTTGAGCGGAGCAGATTTGGCTGCAGCCTCTGTTCACGTTTCTTTACTCAGATGTCAGCGCTCTTGCTCTTCCTCTCCTTTGTCCTCCACACTCTCTTCCTCATATCACTCCTCTTTCTCCACCGACCTGTCTTCTGGGATCCTTATTTCCAAACAAAATCAGTTCCCGTGGTATTTAAAACCCGCCTTCTCGCTCTCTAGGTTTTTCGGGAGCCTCTCGGCTTTGTTCGTGGGAGCTTTATTTCTTTGTGTTGTTGCTTGTGGAACAACAAACAAATTAGACGTGCCATCTACCGCCCGGGGGTTTCCATTTTTGTCATGGCCCAAGAGCCAGGTCTTGACAATATGTATGTGTGTTTGCGGAGATATATTTTGGGGGTTTTCTGTGCATGTTGCTGTGTGTTCATTGCCTGTATGGCATGGTCTCTTTTGCCTCACGTATTTTCTGAAATGTTTACTTATATTGCCGTTATCTATAACTGTGTTTGCTTCTCTGTAAATCACTTTAAACCCTGTTTTCAAGGTGTTATAAAAATCAACCTATAAATAGAGAAAGTGCTGCTTTAAAGTACTTCTGCGTTGGCTTCACTGGCCACTGTGTAGACCTTCAAAAACCTCCTGAACTTTGACCAAAACACCTTGGACCCCTCACTCGTAATTCCTCATCTTTCACATTCGGAGACTAGCTGGTGCACTCGGCAACAGATCTGTACAAGATGCACCAGCTCAAAAACAAAAACCTAAGTATCTATCAGGCACAGAGGCCATTTTTAGGGCAACTGACCAAGCGGTGGGGTTTGTCAAGTTGGCATTTCAGAACGTATCTGTCACGGAGCGTGCAACAACGCCTCCTCCTGGTCTCATCAGATCTCTCTCTCCCTGTGTACTAGGACTAAATCTCCCACAATCCACCTCTGCTCTCATTACCGATCCTGACTACCTTCACCTGAAACTCATCAACTCCCCTTTATCAGTACTGCTCTGCCCCAGGCTCTGTGTGAAGTCTTAGATCACCCTCGCTCGGGCTCTAGTTTACGCATGTGTTTTGATCCTCGTGTACTCGGACTCGGACTCGGCTCTCGGCTACGATTATCGGATTTGCCCTTGACCCTTGTCTATTTGGACTTTGACCCGGACTCGGCCCTCGACGCCGATTACCGGGTTTGCCCTTGCCTGTTTGCTGCCCTGATCTTGGCTGGCGTGCCAGTCTCAATAAAACACTGCTCATGGATCCGTCCGCCTCAGCCTCTTCCTTACAGTATCAGGGAATCACCACCCTTGTCAACATACAGCTACAGCTGGCAGGCAGTTCACCACTTAAATTCAAGTCTAACAGTGCAGCAAATAGTCTGGCTCATAATCCACAATTTACCCCTATAAATTGCCTTTTCAAACGATCAAAGAAACATTCATTCCACATGATACAATGTGTTTTTATGAGATGCTCGGAGGTGTAACTTTGGAGGGAGCCAGGCTGGCTGTTTCCCCCTGTTTCCATCGATTAAGCTGAGCCAGGCCTCACGTTATACAGGACAGGTGTGCAAGTGTCATCTGACTCTCGGCAAGAAAGAAAGTAAGCGCATTTCCCAGAACATCATCCACAATCTGATGAGCTCATGTCTAGACGTTTTCCCTGTATGGCATCTCATTGAGTGACTGCATGACCAAGAGGTGGCCAGCAAGGGTAACGTAGTGTTGAACATTTCAGAGCAGCACAGTGCAGCACTGACTTTGAATAAGTGGTCTTTTGAGATCGAATACAGGGTTTGTCTGGTTGGTAAAATCCCTAAACACCATCTCTATTCTCCCTGCAGCTACACCACACAGTGGGTCCGACCAGCAGCTCCAAGCCATGCTCAGCTTGACTGATTCATACACTATCAACCTTTCAGTTTTCCTGTTTTGTAATGTTTAAAGGTTGCATTCGCAGCATTTTCCACACTGTTTAGAAATGGAAAAAACAAAGCTGCCGAAACATGTCACATCTGTGAAAAAGGTATACTTAGTGTGTTTTAGTTCATTGCAAATGAACTGTTCCAATGCAATTGTTGGGGTTTCAGCAGCAGCCAGAGGACACATCTCCCGCCTGCCATGAGACACAAAGACGCGCGCCGCAGCCGTGCAAACCAGATTTTTACACTCCCAGACAAAATGAGATTATTTTTTGCCGTTGAGATTATTCCAAGCAAGCCTTCACGTTTGCTAAAGCATGTATTGCATTTATGTACATCCAAGAAAAATGAATAAATATATTATATATGAAGAATTTGGAGTCAATTGCCTGGTTTCAGCGAAGCTGAAGGCTGCGCGGGCTCGATCCAGGCTTGCTTATTACTCTCATCATTCATTTTTCCACTCAACACATTTTAGTAGAAATGAATAGTCTGCTGTGCTGTAGTTTAAAATACACAAGCGGCACTTTCAAGTCGGAGACTATAAGCCTCGGCAACGGCCACCGTAGCCTGATGTGTGGTTATTGTGGGCCGGGGGTAGCAAATGAACAGCCCATCCTCCCGCCTCTGTCATAAACCACACTTGATCTTCTTAACATCCCTCTGGGTGAAAATGAACAACTGAACCATCAACTGTGCTTCCCTCTTTTGTCTGTACAAATCTTTTTTTTCCCTTCATTTTAAACACTTGACATGCATTGATATCATTGTTTTATTTATCGGTAAGTCTTTTTTGGGATTCTAAAGTTTCTCTGGGCGGCACTAATTAAAAGAGCAACATCTAACAGGTAGGCGTAGACGAGCAGAAAGCAGCGCAGACACTGTAGTAGTTCATTTCCCATGCTTCTCCTGTGTGGCTTCAAATTGCAGCAATTGGATTTTAATCTGTGTACCACTGATTAGTCATTTGGCTCCCCAGCCGCTGTGTAATTTGTTCCACAACAGAGAGCTGAACAGGCACGTGCACGCACACGTATACAGTACACACAGTGAACTGAGACACACACTTATGCGAGCATGCAAAAACATGCACACAATCAGACGCTGGGAAAGTTGAACACTTGAGAGAGGGGGAAAGAATAAGATACAAAAAAGCAACACGAGAAAGACACACTGAAGCATAGAAGAGATTCCAGAGTGTCTCAGCTCCCTCTGGTGGCGAGCGGCTGCACGGCATGCACTAAAGAGCCAGATTGATTGTCTGCAGCAGGGAGGGTTCAGAGATCCAGAGGGGATGGACGAGGTCGTTCTCTCCAGTCAATCACATGGAAGCAGCGCATCCAGCCCCTCCGGGGGTCCGGAGCCGAGCCGAGAGCCACAGGCAGGACACCGGTGTGGCTCCACGTGTTAGTGAGCGTCATCAAACTGTGTCCTCTGGCTTGTGACAGCTGTCTCTGTAGTCGTGGCTTCATATTGAGCTCACAATTCATATCTAAATCACAGACTGGACATGTTTTAAAGTGAGACGAGGCACAGTTAAGCCAAGATGTTTGCATCACATACATATTTCTGCAGTTCTATGAAGTTTCCTAAAGTATTCATTTCTTTATTTGGTTTTATATATTTTATGATTCAAGCAGTAAGCAATAAGCAGTTACAAATACGGAATATGCAAAGAATCATATTTCAATCTGTGTTTCATGAATTGCTTAATGCTTTTCACTGTGCGAACACTAAAGGTGTGCTGCATTTCTTTAGCCACTAGATGGTACGGACAGCCCACTCCCACTGTGAGTCACTGTGCTCCCACTGAAGCCTGACAAAGTCCTCTCTGGAGGACGGTTTATGAAGTGGGTTCAATCTTACATCAAGCCTTGGGGTTATACAATTACAAGATATCAAATATCAGAAATAGCAGCTTTACACCAGTTTAGGGCCTCAGCTTTGAGAAAAATAAAATAAAATATAATACTATGCCTTAGTAATCCAAGGCTGTGGGTTTTTCTTTAAATAAAGAAATAGGAGTTTAAAAAAAACAATCCTTCTAGCTCGCTTCAGGGTCCTGGAGAGACGGCAGGTTGCAGCCGATCAGCCTCCCTGCAGAGCGGAGGACGCGCTGCAGTCTGCCCTTGTCCTTGGCTGTGGCTGCAGCGTACCAGACGGTGATGGAGGAGCAGAGGATGGACTCCATGATGGCCGTGTAGAAGTGCATCGTCATCGTCTTTGGCAGGCTGAGTTTCTTCAGCTGCCTCAGGAAGAACATCCTCTGCTGAGCCTTCTTGGTGATGGAGCTGTGTGAGACTTATGACCTGACCTAGTTCACGATAAGCATCCTGTCTGTGTTGGTGAAACCCCTAGGGGCCTTGACCCTTGGTAGTCTGTCTGTCACATAATGATTGACAGGGGGCATTTAAGGGAGGGTCAGTGGTGTCCTTTTATGACATCGGCTTCTTGCCTTGAACATTCCTTTTGTATGGGGGGCCTGTGTTGTGACGACACAGGCTCCTCTCTGAGGTGTTTAAAACTCCTCTTCTTCCATTGTAGCTTGGTCAGATCTTCCTGCTCCTCTGAGGGAGAAGGAACAATCTTTCTAATTTCAGCAGAATTGTAGTCATTTGGCTTCTGTCTGTACGTATGGCTTGTATTGATGATTTATGTATTCTTTTCCTTTTTCTATCCTAGTTCAGTAATAAATAAGTAATCACAAGCGAGTTCAAGATACTTTGCATTTCTCAGAAGGGCTCAATCCACTAATTTCCACTACAAGAATAAGCTGCGCTTTTACTGTCCATTGATTGCGGACAAGCAAAAAACAACATTACACATGCGCACTTTGATCCTGTATTCTTCAACGTAAATATGTTACGCCATCTACGTTACGTTTCAAACATGGACCAATCAAAATCGGGAGGTAACTGGACATTTGCGCGGGTGACGTCACTACACCGGCTACATCGTAAGCGGAAACCCCGCAAAATTCTTCCCGATTCCATGTACTAAGTAATGTACTACGTTGGGCTTAATATAGAATTGATAAATGTGGTTGAAAAGAACCCACTAGAAACCATTTGCCTTCCTTTTTAATTGAGCAGTGCGTGATTTAATTGTTGCTGACTGACTAACATAATTGGCCGCTGTGCAATAAGGTCCGACAGCCCCGACTTTGTTATTCGTTACAACTGTAACATTATTCAAGACAAAGTCCTGCCCTGATTATTATAATTAAGGATAAAGATGGTTTAATTCTGATGTTGGACATTAACTATGGTGTGTGTGTGTGTGTGTGTGTGGGTGTGCGTGTGTGTGCGTGTGTGTGTGTGTGTGTGTGCGTGTGTGTCTGTGTGTGTGTGTGTGTGCGTGCGTGCGTGTGTGTGTGTGTGTGTGTGTGTGCGTGCGTGCGTGTGTGTCTGTGTGTGTGTGTGTGTGCGTGCGTGCGTGCGTGCGTGTGTGTCTGTGTGTGGGTGCATGTGCGTGTGTGTGCGTGTGCGTGCGTTGCACTTTCTCCACAACACTGCACACAAAAAGATTAAAGAATGATTTTGAATGTTCTGTATCTGCAAAACAAACAAATCCACAAAAACAAATGAAAATAATTTATTTTCTTTTTTTATTTGGTCTCTGCCATGAGTCATTGTGCCTTTCAGTAAATTCACTCTCATCATAATCACTTGTTATCTTGTTCAGGTTGCTCTTTCTTTTATCTTTTGTGTTTCTTTTTAGCTCTTTGTAATATTTATACCGCGGATTCCAGGTGCAACCCACCTAGTGTTGATTTCCAAAGTTCCAAACTTTCTGTGTGAGGTTGTGTGGGCGGCTGGATGAAGCCTGGATGCTGATGATGGAAGAGCCTCTGCCGCTCAAGTCTGTGCTTTTCTTTTTGTTTTAATCTGGCAGTCAGACAACGGCGATTGTACTTTCTCTCAACCACAATAACTCATTGCTTTGTACGTGTTTGGCTATGCGCTGGTGCAGAATGTAGAACTTTAATTTGGGTAATTATGTATAATGTTGAGGGGGTAGGAATCTTAATAATGAGGCTGTATTGTTTAACTATTTTTTATTTGAGCTGAACACTACAAAACAAGTAGTTATTTCTATAAGAAATAGGAAATAGTTAAAGGCTTTACCGTATACTATGAAACACATGCAAGTATTGGCTCAATCGGTCGGCTGCATCATCATGATGCAGGACGCATTCGTTGACCGCACACTTCACTTCCGCTGCGACTCGGCCGCAATTTTTTGATACTGGTTTAGATTTCTTCTCACCTCTAATTGGTCAGCCACTGTCGTAATACCTTTTTGCCCTACGAGAGCGGTGCACAATATATGCTTGGTTACTGTAGTCTTGAAAAGTAGAACGGGAGCCAAACCCTTCAGTCATCAAGCTCCCCTTCTGTGGGATAAGCTTCCACTTTCAGTTCGTGGGGAGAAACACTCCCCACATTTTGGGATTAGGGTTTAGACGTACCTTGGTTTCCTCTTCCGATGCAAAGGTCATGGGACAGTAGGATTTTGTAAACTGTACAGGTTGTAAAGCCCTCTAAAGCCAATTTTTGATGTTGCAAATAAATTGGTCTGGCTCACTGGAGTGAACACAGCGCACTAAATAGAATTCAATTTGATAAATTACACTTGTGTTTACCATGATGTACTCCTGTAAAAAGTGACCATAGCAACATGATTGATTTTTTTATTTTCTTTTGTCACAATTCTCACTTCCAATGGCTCAACCAAAGGGCTTGCGATTGGCTCCACGTTGATGACGTCAAAGAGTAGATGACCAGTATCGGATCTGATTTTTCGACCAAATTGCGGTACAACATGGGTTGGAAAAGCTGCAATGATACATTAAAGGGCCAGCGGCTGGGAATAGCCATGGCAACCGGTCTGCCTGACCAAATACCATCAACACAGAGGGCAAAAACGGCATATGTGGTCTTTTAGAATGTTTAATGATTTGTCTGATTGCCTGGGGAACAGAATAGACACAAATAAGGAGGTAAAATATTTTAGAACTTGAACTCGGGTTGTTTGATCACATGTAGCATGTAGCAAATTGATAAAAACAAAGATGTTTTTCAATTTTTTGGGTATATTCCAGTCTAAAAAACTGGATTCAATTCATAATTTTGTTCAAAACGGTCTTCTCCAAAAGTATTGGAACAAATCAATCTTCAAGTAAATAACATTTAATATTTGGTGGCATAACCCTTGCTTGCAATATCTGCCCCAAGCCTGCGACCCATCAACATCACTAAACGGTTGCATTCTTCCTTTGTGATGATATTCCAGGCTTTTACCACAGCTTCTTTTAGTTCTTGTTGGTTTCGGGGTGTTTCCCCCTTCAGTCTCCTTTTAAGGAGGTGAAATGAATGCTCTATTGGGTTAAGGTCAGGTGATTGACTGTCTAAACCTTCCACTTTTTCCCCCTGATGAAGTTCTTTTGTTTTGTTGGCAGTGTGCTTTGGGTCATTGTCCTGCTGCATGATAAACTTCCTCCCGATTAGTTTCAATGCATTTCTTCGTAAATTTGGCAGACAAAATGTTTCTGTACACTTCTGAATTAATTTTGCTGCTTCCATCATCAGTTCCATCATCAATAAATATCAATGAGGCTGTTCCAGAAGCAGCCATGCAAGCCCAAGCATGACATGACCTCCACCATGCTTCACAGATGAGCTTGTTTGCTTCAGATCATAAACGGTTCCTTTCTTTCTCCACACTTTGGCCTTTCCATCACTTTGGTAGAGATTCATCTTGGTCTCCTCAGTCCATAAGATTGTGTTCCAGAACTTTCGCGGCTCATCTCTGTACTTCTTTGCAAATTCCAATCTGGCCTTCCTATTCTTACTGCTGATGAGTGCTTTGCATCTTGTGGTGTGGCCTCTATATTTCTGTCTTCTTCGAACAGTGGATTGTGATACCTTCACCGCTGCACTGTGGAGGCCGGTGATGTCACTCACTGATGTTTTAGGGGTTTTCTTCACAGCTCTCACGATCATCAACTACTGTTGTTTTCCTTGGCCGACCTGTTCGCCATCTGTTACTCAGTACACCAGTAGTTACCTTCGCAAAATACTTTTGCGGAGGTTATGTTTTGATCGCTGCGTATTTATTTGTAAATATGTTTGTTTGTTTGTTATTCGCATAACTCAAAAAGTATTGAACCGAATGAAATTTGGTGGGTTGATTGGTCATTATCCGGGGCACATTTTATTAGATTTTGGGAGCGATCGGGTCAAATGTCAAGGTCAAGGTCATGAAAAGGTCAAAAAGACACTTTTGATCCTAACTTCCTTCATAATCGAGCTATTGTCATGAAACCAACGCCATATCGTTCTATGACGAAATACCTTTCAAATAATCCACATCCGTCATGACGTCACTCTGACGCAAGTGCGTCAAAATGACGCAAATCCGTCAAAATGACGTCACAAGATGACGTATGGTATGCGGCGAAGGTATGCGCTCTACCGAGTGCCCGTTCTAGTTTCTTTCTTTTTCAGGACATTCCAAATTGTTGTGCTTGCTTTGCCCAGTGTTTGTCCAATTACTCTGATAGACTTTTCTTCTTTTCTCAGCTTGACAATGGCTTGCTTTTCTCCCATAGACAGCTCTCTGGTCTTCATGTCTTTAGCAGGAAACGCAGTCTTGATTGGTTTGAACCAAGGGTTAAAACTTTGACTAGTCATGCAGAGCTATTTAATGTTTGGACAATGAACCTAAAAGGCCACACAAGAAACACCTGTCGGTCACATGTTCACATACTCAAATGCTCACGTGAAAACGGGTGGGTTCAAACAAAGGGTGGTATGTCGTGAGTTGTTTAACACATCTAGATGTGAATACCAGGAAATAAAAGCTGAAAATCTGTCTCAAATACTCATCTTTTGATCTTAAACCCAAATGTTTTCACTGAACAACAAAAATATATTGATATAATTCAGTTCTTGGTGTTTGGTTTCCAATGAATTCAGCAAGGTTTGTCTGAGAGAACTGTTGCAAATATCGCCATAATCACCTTGGAATGCTCTTGCGGTTTTGTGTACCGCTTTGTTTGTCAGCGGCACGCTTTGACCGATATATATATATATATGTATAAAAATCACGAGACAACATAGACACGAGACAAACCTGATTAAATGAACATAACAAAGTTCACGGCAAAATAAACGCTTGGGTGACACTTGGGAAATGTGTCAAAGGGACAAGCGCATGTAATTGGGAGAGAACCGGGTCATTCAAATATTTTTCAGAAACCTTTTTCTTTTCTTTTTTTTGCGGCTAGGGACCTCTGCTCTAAACAATTTCACTGCACTGCAGGGCAGAGGGGACAGCAAGCAGGAACTCTTCCTATTTTATTGCACAGATGACTACAATTGAAAAGAAGATTCAATTATAGATGGATAGATATTTACTTTTGTTTGTGATAGTAGCAATAAATTACAGCAGCGGTTCTCAAACTTTTTACACCAAGTACCACCTCAGAAAATACTTGACTCTCCAAGTACCACCATAATGACCAACACTATAAAGTATTCATCAAAAACAAGGCAGAGGTTTTATTCCTAAAGAATTATATTTAATATTGTCAGCCATTGTAACATTTTACACAGTTTCAACAGTAATACTGCGCTTAAATATAGGAATTATATTATATTTATTTCAGTGATTCTTTGGCGTACCACTAGAGGGAGCCCCGCGTGCCACTTGTGGTACGATATAATAAAATAGCAGATCAGAACATATTCAAATAAAGTATGTACAGTGGGGTGGAACAACAGCGTTGATGTTGGCCTTCCAGTTCAGTCTGCAATCAACCTCCAGCTGGACTAATGAGGTGCCTCTCCCAGGGTTAAAAGGGGAGCACGGGAGAGGCACAGGGGGAAGAAGCAGCCAGGAGCACGAGATGGCTGAGTTTACAACTAATAAAAGAATCGCCTGCACGTTTTCCATGCCTCAGTGCCGTCATTCCGGGTTCCCTGACGACCCACACCGTTACAGCCACGTTATGGCAGAAGTAATAATGAGATTGTTTTGAGAAAAAAGCAAGCTCCTTACAGTCACCTTACAGGTTACATAATCAACCAAGAATGAAATCATAATGTGACTTTGATCTGTTTGCAATTAAAATGTTGAAGTTATGTGCGCCTGATCCCTCAATAATGTAATACCAATTTAAAACTTTTGTCAAATAAGTTGTGGAACTGATATCAAAAACACATTTCTTAATTAAGCTGCTTTTTAGAAATGTCCACCGTAACTAACTAATATGAAATGGAAATCATCCAATATTTACTGTGCAGGCTTCAGCAATCAGAAAAGTGTTCACCATCTAAGTGCTTCATTATGTGCTTATCAGCATATAATGGGCTGCGGTTAAAGATGTCAAAAGGTGAACTTGTCAATAACATTGTTAGATGTTTATTGCCTAGTTCTCAGTCACACTGAATACATTCCGATGCAAACGATGATTACACACAGAGCTACACACATTATTTTGGAACACTTGTTGAGTGTTCACACTACATAACTTCTCGCCTGTGTTATTGAGGCTAAAACTAGTTAGGAGTTATTAAAGGTGAAGTCCTGTAGGTCCTTTACCCCAATTAAACCAAATGAATGGACAAATCAAAAAGTTAATGTGATGATCCACTAGAGGAGACGGCAGTAGAGTCAAGTCATTGGGATCTATCCCGAGGAGGGCATTAATGTCTGTTCCTAATTAAATAATCGTCCCTTCAATAGTGGTGTCGACATTTTATTTAAAACAAATTGTTTTTAAGTTATCAAATAAAGTATCAAGTGGTGGTCAGAGGATCACCAAAGTCGTTATCATCCCCTTGCCACCATGGATACCCATACCAAATGTAGACCTGTTTCCGCATGGAACAAAATGATGAAACACCTGAGCGACAGACTGATATCAGCTCATGATTACTTAGTGAACGGCTGCTGGAGTGAAAGACGTGTCTGACCAATTTAGCTGTTCACAGAGCGAATTATTCCTCCCATGCCAAAATATAATGGACTTAAGAGGCTGTGTTTTTTTCTACCAACTTCTCTGTTAATCTGTTTTTACCTAATTCTCTTCTGCTCAATGTTTTATGTGAAGCACTTTAAATTGCCTTGTTGTTAAATTATGCTAAACAAATAAACTTGCCTTTACTGGCGTTGGACAGTGAAGGCACACAGTGCCACCCTCCACCCTGTTTTATTCACAAAATGAAGAAGAAAGTTGCAATGCAGAAACCCTTTTCCCCAGAGAGATGATCATTTACAGAAAGCCGTCATTGTGCCAACAGCAGTTTAATCAGATTGGATTAAATCTAATCCTAATACATCTGAAACTCATAGAAGAAACAGAGGGAAACACAGAATCTAATTGTCTAGGGAGGGAGTACTGAGTTCCTTAGAAAGTCACACATTGAGACATTTACATGAGGGAAGGGAAAACTGGGGGGGGGGGGTGTGCTTCTAAGAACAATTAAATCAACTAAAGCCACAGCAACATTGGCCCATGACAATCAGAATACACCAGATAAAACAACAAAACGCAATGATTTTACAAAGCCAAACGACATTTCAGGAAAAACCATTTTCATTTGATTTACACAAAATTGATATTTGAAAGACATCTCCTAGGGGAGGATGAATCATTTGTTGAATACCTGCTTCTTTGACTGCGTCTCAATCTTGACGAATAGAGCAGGCACAAATATAAGTACCTAATTGGCCTGGAAATATTTGTATTTCCAGGCCAGTAATCTGTTCCAGTAATCTGTACTTTGATAAACTACTGATAATTGCTGTATGTTTTACTTTGTATTTAATTAGTTAAAAGCACAGCAAAACCAACATGTATTGCTTCCACAACAAAATATTTGTGATGGTTAAAAAAGGGTAAATATTGAATTTTTTTCAACTATTTTCAGCTGTGAATTCATTTGGTTGCCCTAATTAATATTTACTGCTGGACAGTGTTTGTTAGACTGACTGTTAGGGAGAGCTCAACGAGCACAACAGTGTGGGCTTGTCTTTAATCGAGAGAGAGAGACCTGCATGCTGAAAAAACAAAGGTTTGGGTATTTATAATATTCAAATCCTTCACACGAACATCTTGTTGACACAATGTTGTCTGTCTGAGAAGTAGGACTATATGTGTGTGTGCATTTTCCTGTTTATAACGGTACCTTTAAATCTAGTTTCTATGGTTACCCCATGCTCACTGTATACGAGAGAGATACTAAGAAATAGATAGATTGTCTAGAGATTGTAGCAAACACTAAATCACCAAAAAAATACGTCAGCGGCCAACTACTTTGGCGACTGCTACTACTGCTGCTTCGGTGACTGCTACTGCTGCTGCTTTGGTGACTGCTACTGCTGCTGCTGAGGTAAAAATAGATTATGTTACCGACAACGCCAGCTAGGTAAGACCTAAGAGCCCTAGGAACTCAAAAAACTAATTAAACCAGGTTCTTTCTATTTGGGGGAAGTAGTGACACAATGACCCAAGAGGAGACCGGGGGCGGAAATACTTCTAAAAAGTTATTTTTTTTAATACAATGATTAAAATATGTACTAAAACTAAAATAGTCCATCCAGGTTTATCACCAGCAGTACAAAGTCCCGCACTAAAGCAATCCACCGGTTGCGACGTCTGATCGTCAGCTGCCCTTTTGGTTCAGTTGCTGCTTCGGTGACTGCTACTACTGCTGCTGCTTCGGTGACTGCTACTGCTACTACTGCTGCTTCGGTGACTGCTATTGCTACTACTGCTACTGCTGCTGCTTTGGTGACTGCTACTGCTACTACTGCTGCTTCGGTGACTGCTATTGCTACTACTGCTACTGCTGCTGCTTTGGTGACTGCTACTGCTACTACTGCTGCTTCGGTGACTGCTATTGCTACTACTGCTACTGCTGCTGCTTCGGTGACTGGTACTGCTGCTGCTGCTGCTGCTGCTTCGGTGACTGCTGCTGCTGCTGCTGCTGCTTCGGTGACTGCTACTGCTACTGCTGCTTCGGTGACTGCTACTGCTACTACTGCTGCTGCTGCTACTACTTTGGCGACTGCTACTACTGCTGCTTCGGTGACTGCTACTGCTGCTGCTTTGGTGACTGCTACTGCTGCTGCTGCTTCGGTGACTGCCTCTGCTG
The DNA here is from genome assembly GCA_021346845.1 of Apeltes quadracus. Classification (NCBI taxonomy): domain Eukaryota; kingdom Metazoa; phylum Chordata; class Actinopteri; order Perciformes; family Gasterosteidae; genus Apeltes; species Apeltes quadracus. The sequence goes on along the minus strand of CM037934.1, from coordinate 1,862,442 downwards.
CTGCTGCTTCGGTGACTGCTACTGCTACTACTGCTACTACTTTGGCGACTGCTACTACTGCTGCTGCTGTTTCGGTGACTGCTACTGCTGCTGCTTCGGTGACTGCTACTGCTGCGTCTGCTTCGGTGACTGCTACTGCTGCTGCTGCTTCGGTGACTACTTTGGCAACTGCTACTACTGCTGCTGCTGATTCGGTGACTACTACTGCTGCTGCTGATTCAGTGACTGCTGCTTCTGCTGGTGCTGCTGCTCCAGTCCCAGCGTTCTCTCCACAAGGCCTTTTCGCCTTCTCCCTCCAAAGACAAAGTCAACCCCAGTTCGATCTCCAGGAGCTTGGACCGGTCGTCAGCGCTCTGGCCGTACAGCAGCCTCTCCTTGTTCAGTTCAATCAATTCCTCTTCAGTCTCCTGTCTTCCTCTTTGAAAAAAGTCACACCCCTGGCCATCTTCTTATCTTCTATGAGCAAACAATCACGTTTTTCTTTTCTTTTAATGCTACTCACTTTTGGCATTTTCAAGGAATAAATTCATTGTTCCTGCAGTGATAAATGCTCATCTGAATGATGTGTTAGACACAAATCATTCCTTTCCATTTGCGGATTATTTCCGATGTTCTTGAGTGGAACTAATGAGAAACCCAATTCTTCTCAGTGTCAAAGTGACCTCAGACCGCTCTATATGTTTTTGATTCCGACTAGCTAACGAACGCTTTCGAATCGAGCCAGGATCGGCTGAGATACTGAAAAAATATTGCCCTTTACTCTTGTCTTGTCATGGAACCATCACAGGTCATTCCAAGCCGATGAGCTGCTACAGGTGTTTGTCATGTTTGGACACTGAAAATGAAATATATTGGTCAACCTTAGTGTAGCAAATTTAGAACAACGCACCTTCATTTACAATGCTGGTAATACTGTATTTAAAAATGTTTAAATATATTATTCCCCAGTAGTTTGGTAGTCAGATGTCCTTCAAACAAGTACATATGGTGTCAATTGTATTTCGAGAAATCGTGAGCTTCTATTTTTCACGGTATCAGTTTGTCCTTTTCATATTTTATATGTCCCTGCGTCTCGTGTCCCTTAACTCCACCTCCTTCCATGGTGTGTTTTCTCAACCTTTGGGATTGTCTGCCTTCTCCTTTCACCATGCACCAACCCAGTGTGTTTCAATCATGTCTGTCTCCTCGTCGGGTCGTATGTTATTTTTGGCTTACCCTGTGACCCTGCCTGTTGTGCTCTGATGTGTCCGTGTCTTTGTTCCATCGTGGTCCCAGACGTGTTTTTGAGTTATTAAAACTCATTTTTATTGGAATCTTGTTGTGCAATTTAGTCCTTTAGTTTGTGAATTACAGCATTATAACTACGGGAATATATTACTTTTACTGTAAAAAAAATAACATATGATTAATATTAATACTATAATATTAACATATACATTCTTTTACTGTACTTTGGTACTAATCATAACTTCCACACTGGCCTTTTATTGAACTCTCTTTAAAAGACTACAGCTTTCTCTGAGTGTACATTTAAGTATGCTAATTATGCTAAGTATGCTAACATTTGCTAATAATTGGTACAACTGAGACTTATATTATAAGTATTATATTTGAAGTACTTCTGGCAAACGATATGCCTTTTTTTCCGAAAAAAGGCACAATTATCCATCCAGAGCTCAACAGCTCATTTCGAGTAACTATATTGCCGGGATGGTGCAAAAAAACATAAATTGACTAACATGTAAACTGGAAAAAACAAGAATAAGGTTCTAATAGAAAGTGAAGTGTCAAGTGTATGTTGAATAAAGAGCAGAGAGGATGCTCAAAAAGTGTCCCATGTGGAGGACGGGCGACAGTCAGTGGGGGGTTCCATTGACCTAGAAAGACTGCTGCTCTGTCCATGGTTCTGAAACGGCTTTAGACGTAACGTCGAGTTGTTAAACTCCCACATTTACAGAAATAGCCTTTCGGTTTTCCCTCTGATACTGAATAATGTATCTCGGATCGTCGTTTCGTTGTGACATTTGCTCACAACGTCCCCGGGTAAGCAATCGGGCATGCATCCTTCATCTAAGCCCACAAAGGTCAAGTCATATCGATCCATCCATGTAGTTGGAGTCAAACCTCCAAAGTTTGGTTCAGGTCGAGCATTTTCCAGACAGAACTCGTTATCAGATTATTAAGTTTGCCAAGGGTTAGTTGTGCAATCTTATATAATCATAAATCCACGGGAATGTATCGGATTGTACTACAGAGGCTGGTCATTAATGTGTTGGCGCTGATTCCACGCTGGGTGGAACGCGCAGAGCAGGTGGGGGCTTGTTTGGAGAGGCAGGGCCCTTTCTCTCCGAGCGTCATGGCAACCCAGACACAAGCCGGTGGAGACGCCAGACCTGCGCGGTACATAGTAGAAGATGAAAGTAGCCTTTAATAATCCCCGTGGCGAAATGATTCTCTGCACTTCATCCATCCCACTCAGTGGGAGCAGTGTGCTGCCGTGAAGGCGTCAGAGAGCAATTCGGCTTTAGGCGTCTTGCTCGGGGCCACTCAGGACATGGAGCAGCGGGGGCTCTACGCTCGTGAGCCAAATGCAACATACTTGGAAAAATCAATCGTGATCTGCCAGAACAACAATTCCATTGTAATGCGCAGGACTTTTCTGCCGTAAAACACCTAGTCGCCGTTTCTTCCGACGACTGCGCGTTCTTTTCGGAACACGATGCCACAGGTCCCGAGCAGCGGCTGCGCATCGCCGTGACCGCAGCAGCATAATGGCATGCAGGAGCGGTTCCTGCTGCGGCTCCGGTCCAATCAACGAGGACAACGCGAGGTTCCTGCTGCTGGCTCTGTTCATCATCATCTACCTCCTGTGTGGAGCCGCGGTCTTCTCCGCGCTGGAGCAGCCGAAGGAGCGCGAGGCGAAGGAGCGCTGGGCGCAGAGGTTCGAGCATTTCAGTCAGAGGCACAACCTGAGCAAGAAAGACCTGAACAACTTCCTGAGGAACTACGAGGAGGCGAACCTGGCGGGGATCCGCGTGGATACGGTCCGACCTCGATGGGACTTCCCCGGCGCCTTTTACTTCGTGGGAACTGTGGTGTCCACCATTGGTGAGATGGAGAGACGGGCGGTGGTCGAGCTCGAACAGCTGCTTTAAAACAAACATTTTAGCCTCCGTGTCTTTCTCGGCGTCGACTCTTTCAAACTGCGGGTTTGATTGAGTCTTCTTGTTAAAACTCATTTCATTTCCATAGTATACGTCTAACCAATATTGAAATGCTCAGTTTCCTTTTCATGCAAACTCTCAGCTCCGATCACGGGGCGATTTTTTTTCAATCCACAGGGGCCACTTTACATGAGCCAAAATGATGAATAAATCTATACCTCCTCATACTTCATCTTCTCATTCCTCAGTTTGACAAACAACAACGTGGCCTATCCTCAAGAGAACTGTGTGCATCAGTCTTTTGTTTATTCAAAGAGCAAAATGAGTTTTAACTGCGCTGATAAAACTTGATTTGGTTAAACGACCAGATTAAAATAGATGATAGCACTGTGCATATTGGTTACATTTCTAATTTAAAGCAATCATTTGAAATGGTGGTTGATGTGATCATTCTGTGATGAGAAAATATCACCTCAAGTAGCTTTGCGGAGTGGGAGGGAATCTCTCAGACAGTGTCATGCCTTTGTTCCACAACCCATTGATCAGAAGTCCCAATAGCCCAAAGAATGTCCCATTTGATCGACAGCCTGTTATCCTGAATACAGACAACTATTGTTCTAGAGGACCATTGCAAAACACGTTCCTTGCCAAAGTAGAAGCATGTAAATGATGTCCTCAGTTGTTATGCTTAAATGTTTTCTTCAGTGGGTGAGGTTGCAATTGGAAGCCCTCGGCTTCCCACCTCCTCAGTTGTTTATGTCTGACGCAGATGTCATATTGACAGTGGCTCGAGCATAGGACAGTTCATCCTTAAACATCTCATTTGGCATGATTGTCGTATTTGGAATAAAACTCTGAATACAGAGGCAATCAAATCCTATAGTCTTATTGTGTTTTTTTTTCATGACCAAACGCATCAACGTTTATCCGTGTCTTCTTGTGAAAAGAGCTGTCATATTACAGGAATTCACAACACCACAGAGCTCTGCGTGTGACTGTGTAATAGCCCTGCATATAACAGTATGTGTTCTAATTGTTCCGAACAGACAGAGCGACATACGGTACTTTAATGAGCTTTCGGTGTTAAATGAGCGATGACTGAGATTGGTTCAGTCGATCTCATTTTGATTTCCATTCTGTTCATCTGTCTTTCCACAGGAGACAAAGTAGAAGTCAGACACTTGCAGCATGTCAGAGGAAAAATAGCTAAATGGGTTCTTCTTAGCTATACGAATACAAACTGAGATGTGATGGGGCACAATTGTATCTTTGTGAGGCCAATGACTGACTGGATTACAGTGACATTTAGCCCACACTTTAGGAACGATTCCTGTGATGTGCTTGTACTGAAAACACCGCAGCTCTTTAAGTGACTTACAAAGAGACGGTGAGAGAAGGAGATTGTGTCACCAATGGCAACTCTGTGGATCAAAGTAGTTGTGTTATTATCATTTTTCCTTGGAAGAATAGAATAGCAGCTATATTTAAGCGCAGTCTTACTGTTGAAACTGTGTAAAATGTTACAATGGCTGACAATAGGAATAAAACCTCTACCTTGTTTTTAATGAATACTTAGACCTACTACGCTACTGTATAGTGTTGGTCATTATGGTGGTACTTGGAGAGCCAAGTATTTACTGAGGTGGTACTTAATAAAGTTTGAGAACCACTGATCTACACTAAACAATTTCACTGTAAATTAACGGTAACTTACTCTCAGCAGTGACGCCAGTATTTTTTTTATAGTTGTACCTATAAAGGTCTCAGTGTTCCATCGTATATCTTCATTTAGTGCATTGTTTGTTTGTGTGCATCTCAGGGTTTGGGATGACCACGCCTGCCACCATTGGAGGTAAAGTCTTCCTGATGGTCTACGGCCTACTCGGCTGTGCAGCCACCATACTCTTCTTTAACCTCTTCCTGGAGCGGGTCATTACCGTAATCGCCGTGGTCCTAAAGTCGTGTCACGAACGCCATAACAAAGCTCTGCTGCCTCCAAATGGCCATCAGGTCTCCAGGGGAAGCAGAGAAGGCGCAGCTACAGAAAGTGGAGGAGTAAAAGGACAGGATCTGGCTGGCTGGAAGCCTTCGGTCTACTGCGTCATGCTCATTCTAGGAGCGGCAGCCATCTTGGTGTCCTGCTGTGCCTCGTTCATGTACACGGCAGCAGAGGGATGGGGCTACCTGGACTCGCTCTACTTCTGCTTTGTAGCCTTCAGCACCATTGGTTTTGGAGACATGGTGAGCAGCCAACGGGTTGTCTACGAGGGACACGCCATGGTCGCGTACCGGCTGGGCAACTTCTTCTTCATCCTGACCGGGGTCTGCTGCATCTACTCCCTCTTCAACGTCATCTCCATTGTCATCAAGCAGGTCCTCAACTGGCTGCTAATAAGGCTGGAGACCCCCTGCCGCTGCTGTTTGCCCAGTAGGGGTCACCATCCCCACCGGCGACCCCGGCGGAACGTGGTGGCCCCGGGTCACCTCCGTGCCCGCAGGGACCTCTCCATCGAGACAGATGCCATCAGCGAAACTGACAATGGGCGCAGGATGTCTGGGGAGATGATCTCCATGAGGGACTTCCTGGCAGCCAACAAGGTGAGCGCTTCGGGGATGGAGCAGGTCGTGGCTGATCTAGTAAAAATCACATTGCATGCCAGACATTGAATTGTCTGCTAAATGTTTCCCTATAGGGATTAACTCCCTATTCCCCCCCGTCTTCAGCCGTCTCCCTCATCATCAGCTGCGTTGAATGTTTAGTGCTCCTTTGCAGCTTTCCATCACGGCATGTCCATAGTTATCATTACGTTATTGAAACTTGTAGGAATAAAATATGCAAGATCAATAGTTTAACAAAGGTTGCGTAGTGTGTTTCCATGTGGGATTTTTGCAGCTGTTTTCTAGGCTATGTTAGTATTGCGTGTAAAATACATATCCGAATACCAATGTTCTTACCCCATTGCTCTCACCACTTCAACGGCCCTCAAAGTCACTCGAAAAATGTCAATGATCCTTATATTTACATAACTGGTAGCCAACTTTTCAGACGAATGAACAGAGTGAGCTGTTGAATGTCAAAACGACGATGATGCACCGCAGGGTTCCTCTTAGCTGGAAAAATATAATCACATTTCTTCTGCTTAACGACTATTCTAATTTAAAAGCCTGAAGGTTTTGACTGAGTAATTAGAAGAATAAATACTGTGTGACAGTGTGCAAGCTTCTATAACGACCATGTATTTCCATATTACAGGTTACCCAAATAAATGGATAGAACCAGAGGCAGTTACAAACAGTCAATAGTTTATTTAGTCTCTTTGCTTGTACTTGGCAGGGTTAACAAAGTATAGATTAATCAATATACCGTACATCATGACAAAGGACAAGAAAACAAAACACATAACATTAGGCCCAGAGGACCAAACCCAAGTAACTAGTCATACTGCTAAAATTACAACTGACAAATCAGCTATACGTGATTACTAATTACTCATGCACACGCTAGTGTAGCACTGCAAGCTGCAAAACGCCTGAGTTAAATCACCCGTTGACATCAAGCAAAATCACCCAAGGAACAAACTATCGAAACTCAACTATTAAGAGAGCGTTTACACCGCAAGCTTTTAAGGGCAGAATAATGCCAGCTATAACCTTTTCACATTTTCCCAGATACACTATAAATACATAATCTTTCCTCTAATACTCACAAAAAGACAACATTGAGAATGACAACTACAGAATAAGAATTAACTAATTAAAATAGGGCCGTATGATTACACGTATAGTTGCATGGCTAACAAATAATATGGCCCACGTCACGGGAGCTTTTGCCTCGGCGAATGTGTTTAAAATCATGCCGTTTTGCATACCCGGTCACCCTTTGTTAATCCGTATAGAAAAGACTTTACATGTAGGTCTACGGGTCTCGCACCGCCACAGTGAAACGAGCAGTTAAACAAACACTAGTGAGCCGTATGACGGCTAATAACGAACACAGAGCGTAACGTGCACGGCACACAATAGCAACAGGGCTGAGCAGAAATCATGAAGACCAACCGAACCTTACAGCTTACCTCCTAATGCCCAATGTAACGTTTGGCAGCCTCAAATAGCGTGCGCTCCCCGGCTTGTGTCTAACGACCAGCGTCGGCAACGTGAAACTCAAACAAATCCCGGGATCATTTCCTAGTTTCATCAAACCGGATGTTACGGGCTCATTAACCCGTATCTCATGCACTGCAGGTGTCAGCCAGTGAACGCCTACGTGGGCTGACCCCATCACAACTGCTTGAACAATGTGAATGTGAATGAACAAAAGTCATCATGAAGATGGTGAAATGTTAATATAATCAGAATTAAGATCATTTAAAGAGGTGAATCCACATTCAAATATCCAATTTGTTTTTGGGAAGATTAACTTCGATGCAATTTGAAAGTCAATTTTGTAAAGTTGTAGGACACAAAAAAACACTTTGATCGTGTTTCTGGTAAGATTTGTGTGATATGTGATATACATCTCAATATATGTTTTTGTCATTTTCATTTCTAATGAAGCATTGGAGAAGGCTCTGTTCATTTTTGTATAAAAGATATTCTATCAAATAGAGAGAAATTGCACTATGAAAAAATATTTGGACTCGGCATTTTACACCTTTTAGGAGCTCCCGATTTAAATAAGTACTGTTGCTTGTGTAAAATATAATACTCGTGTAAAACAGCTCCTTTATGTTTCACTAAAACGTGTGAGTCCAAAACATGTGAGACTAAAACGTGAAGGACTAAACACATGTGGAAACACATGTAAAACAGCACAACTGTGTACATCCTCTGCATATTGCTTTGTAGTGTTCTATCATGTGTAGTTTCGTATCATTCTTTGTGTCTGTTAGCCTCATCAATCAGTGTTTCAGCAAAGTCCTCATATTAATCGGTGCTTTTCAAGGCGTCAGTGGTGTTCCACACAAATATTTTCTCCCCTGTTGATATATTCATCTCGTTGTCCCCCTGCAGGTGAATCTGGCGATTATGCAGAAGCAGCTTTCGGAGATGGCCAACGGACACCCGCGACAGTCCGCCTCCGGTCCACGGCACAACGGGTTCTCGGGAGGGGTCGGCGCCCTGGGCATCATGAACAACCGGCTGGCCGAAACTAGCGCCGACAGATCGGAGAACCGCCTGAATCCCTTTTAAAGGTTACCAAAGGATGACGGGATGAGACGTGTAGGGACAAATTGACCCTGAGGACGGTCTTATTATTGACAAGCAAGCTGACCTTCAGCAGCCACCCACTTCCTTGTCAAGAACATGGCTCCATGAAAGATGCATGATGGTTTGCTGGAGACTCACATCTGGACGAGGCTCAGTGTGCCGAAATGTTCTCCCGGCAGAAAGTCAGTTTCCATGGTAATATAATAAGCGCGCCTTAAGGCTTCGTATCTCTGCCTAAATGATATCACGCACTACATGCTGCTTCACACCCCAACTTCCACTCATTCATTTGACTTCACAATTGTCATTCCCTCTTCCTGACTCAAATAAAGATATAGAAATACATTTATTTAAATGCAGCATACCATATTTTATAATATTCAAATGGAAAAATATGAAAAGATCAACGGCACTGTCATTCACCTAATCTGTGACTCAGACAGACATTATTCCCATCCATATGATTTAACATTCAATAGACTCTATGCTTCCATTCATTAGCAGCACAAAAAGAAAAGCAAGCCCATCAAAGAGCCTCATAAACTTGTCTGTGGCTGAATTGTTCAGGTTCTGAAATGACACACTGTCAACTCCGGCCTTTGCTGAACATTATCCAAGCATGGACAGACATGAGGACATTTTCACTCGCTGATGTTGCTCAGGCTTATCATTTGATTTGAGCTCAGCGTCGATTGGTTTATGTTTTACCGGTAGTCTTGATTTACTGCGTGTGCACTGCACAAAAGGACAAGAAATAAACATTGCCCATAATGCCGGTGGAGGGAGTGACTTCGCAGGAGGACAGCTCGTGGACACTGATTTAGTGAAATGATCTTTATTCTCACTGTGAATGTATCTGAGAGGAAATGACACGGTGAGAATCCTGCAGGCTCACCAGCTTCAGTGGGTCTGATGTCCACAGAACAACAGAAAGAATGTGCTATAATCCAGGACCATTTCCAATTGTTGTTAGAATACTACAGCTGTGAGTCATCTGTTGCTAAATCCTTTTCAGTTCCCAATACAAACTGAGAAGAAGGAAGTGTGATTCTGAAGGCACACTGCATTAATTAGACATATGCAGAATGAAGAATGTGTCTGTATAAAAAGAAAGAAACACAAGCTAAGGAAGTTTACATTCCAGCCACGAGCCTCTTCGCCGGATATCTATGTAACCAAAGTGAGCCAGAGAAAGAATGCTTTGCCATGGCCATGCAAATGCAGTCTGCCCACACACAAACACAAAATCACACACTCAGGCACGCACAAAGAAATAAAGAGAATATGACCGAGAAGGTGTCCCTACACAGATAAGATACCTTTGAAGAAACGCCTGTTTGTCCATTTGAAACACACTCTCATGTGGGATCCAGCGGAGGAGGTCTCATTGTTGCACCTCCAGCTAATGGGTCTGCAGTACACTTAATTGGTTTTATTATCATGTTCACAAAAGATGTGGAAACACCTTAGTATGGATTGTAGCTCTGAGAATAAATAAACGGTACGTTGTTTCCTTATTCCTTATCCCACTTGTTGTATGCAGTCTTATACCTGTTAACATACGCACATGTCTGACCACAGACATTAGCTGGAGCACGTTATTAGTTCTGTGCGATCAGCTAATCATCATGATGACTTATTTAGGATTGGTGGAATGCATTTTCAATGTTATGTGTATATCATTTTTTCATGTGCACAAGTATTACAGGTAGAGGGTTGCAGGAGCGAATAAGACACATTACATGTTATTTAGCTGACTCTTTTATCCACTTCGGTTTACAAAGCATTTTTTACATTTTGCCCAGGGAGCAATTATGGATTGCGTGTTTTGCTCAGGCACACTTCCACATGGGGCCGCCATAATTCAAACCTCCAAGCTTCTCCTCCATGTGCCACCATCACCCCAAGATGCAAACCAGTTCAATAATCACTGAGAAAAAGAAAAGGCTGTGAGATCCAGGCGCGAATCCAAAAATATAATGACGGAAATAAGATAATAATTTCAGCAGCTTTGGTCCATCCTAGTGACGAGCACCCATGTGTGAGACATTGTGCAGTACTCGGGATGCTACAGTCGTACATGAAACTCTACACTCTTTTGGTTAGTGTTAAAGTGTTTTTCTTTTTCTTGTTCTGTTACTTTTGCCAAACTTAACGTAGTACAAATAATGTCCTAATAAAACACTGAAATCAACTGATGCGCTCCTTGACCAACCAATGATGGCTCACAGGGACGTCACTAGGATTGAAAGACAGGGGGGGCTTTGCCCCCAGGCAGGGTATTTGTAACTTGCCTTTGCATAATCTTTGCACTCACATCTTTTGCTACTGCATTAGAGCTACACTTATGTCAACAAGCAGTTAAGAAACCAAGATGTAAAGAAATAAGACGTGATAGACATATCCTTTCTTCCATTTCTACACTGCTTAGCAAAGGTCCCTGTAATGTAGCTTTTAGACACATCAAAGCTGCATGAGGGAGTTTACTCAGGCCAGACTTTGCTCCTGAGGAGTTATTCTGCAAGCAATGACTTAAATGCTGTCTGCTCATTCTATGGGGACTGATATTGTTTTAGAATAGTCCTACTGTAGAGATAGGCTAAAGTATTGTCAATGAATAAAGACTTGTGATTAGCTTGCTAAGTTAACCATTCCTTGCATTTTCTTCGTTCACTCTAGCTAGACTTTAGTTTTCCATAGGAAACCAAAATATCTCCTTTATTTCAAAATAGGGCAACAGTACAGCCCCCCTAAAATAGGCCTAACGACGTAGGACGAGGAAATCCTGTTTGGCAAATTGAAATACGTCCATGTTGTCATTAATGCCACCATTGCATAAACTGCATTGCATATTCCTTAAAATACAAAATTCTTTGTTAAAGTCGGTTCAACTAATAGGCCGGTTGGTGTTCGGTGAATAGAAGTCGACTCCTGTTTGACAACAGCTGTGATCATCGAAGAATTAGCCCGCGTGTTAATGGGAGCTGGTAGTCAATTATCTGCTCCGTCTGTCGGATGGCGGTGAGGGGACGGAGATGTTGGAACGTGTTCTTCACTGCAGGAATACACGACTTGTGAGCTGAAAGCTCGTAATGAGTGACATGAAGTTTTAATTTACTTCGTCCACCTCTTTTGACATTCAGTCAACGGGGTCAAAATCACAGTCAATAGTCGACCTTTACTGGCACAGACGAATCATTTGTTGAGTTCATCAAAACGGGGCTCTTGCCGTTTCCTCATCCAAACAACAGCATTCTGGGCTCACTGTGCTCGATAATGGCTTCTTGTCATAATGGCATCGTAGAGACTGGACTTTCTAAGAGCATTGATTCATTCGTTCTGTAGCATTTGACTCAAAGCTTTTTGGTCCAAACAACTTCTCCTAAATATAATGGACTTAACAAAGTCCTTTTCTCGTTCGACTAACAATAACATAGTTCATCAGTTTCTTGTGTTTACTGAGGTTCAGACCAAAAGCAGCCGTGCAATGTGTGCCTGCCTGTATTGTGTGCCCTGCCGGAGGACATTGCATTGTTTTGCCAGCGTCCCTCTTGTTGGCTCCGCCTCAGACTGGCTCCATTCAAACGTTAGTCTGAGCTCAGCTTCCGACCGTCATCTCAGTGGAACGATGAAATGCAACCCGGTAAATCTGAGACATTTATTCCATGGACAGAAAAATTGCTAGTTAAATCCAATGTTTAAGTTGTATTTCCCTCGTTACATTGTGAAGATCTATTCTATTCTAGATCGATTTTATTCTACTAAGGCAGACAGCAAGCCAAATAACATATCAGTGGACATGTGTAGGACGGTAAACTGTAGCGGTATGCCATCAAAATGAAAGCACTTTTACTTTCAAGGGATTGTCCATCTCAGACAAGTTCTCACCCAATGCTAAATACAAGTAAACCGGGGGCCGGGGAGGGGTTGGAGTAATTTGTACAAAAACAGCTGTGTCCCTTTGCCAATCCTTGTCAGTTCTGTAATTTTACAAATATTGTTGTTTCTGCAGTTAGAAGTTTTTCACCTGATTGAAACGTTACCAACTGTCCCACTGGCTGGTGTTAAATCCTCCTGAATGTCTTTGTAATGGGACATTACCCAGACATAGAACCAGGGAGCCGGTAGGGTTAAATCGGTCCGAATGATTTAGACATCTTTTCAGCGAAGTTGAGGGCCGGCATGCGTGAACAGGGGCTTCTGTTTACAATATATATTGTCAATGAATAAAGACTTGTGATTAGCTTGCTAAGTTAACCATTTCTTGCATTTTCCTCGTTCACTCTAGCTAGACTTTAGTTTTCCATACGAAACCAAAATATCCTCTTTCCTTTACCTCAAGAAAACGTAGCTAAATGTAAGCAGGTAACTAAAAACAACTTACAATTTCACTTTTTATCACAATAAGTGTAATCAATCTTCCTTCACCATTAGCGTGTGTATCGGTGTGTTTATGTGCGGGGAGGGCGCATCGCGAGTTCAGACCAAAGAGTTACGACGAGACAAGATAAATCCCCCAGTTACTTGCAACGCACGACTGGAACGCTCTGAAAGCTGCCACTTCACACCAATGCAACGAGACGGTGCGGTGCACATCTTGATAGCACAACAAGTCTTTGTACTTCTGTCCAACTTCCGACTTTTCGGCTATATTTGTTGCCTCGAAATATCATCATTTCACTATGACAAACAAAATGAAATCCGATTTTCACCCTAACGAGTTTAGTTTAACTTAAAGAGAAAACAACAATAGAGTGAAATTCTAATAAATACATTCCGTGAAGTATATCTGCAAACAAAGACAGCTGTTGAAGCTTCAATTAAAATCATTGACTTTCTATTCTAATGTAGTTAATAACAATACATTGTTCTTCTGGGTTCAATTAGTACACATTCACACAGAATATGGTTTTATCATAGTAATCAAACCTGAACCACAGAAAATTGTTGTAAGCCTGATATCTTTATTGCATAGACCCTGCGAGCATTTAGAGTTCCTGCCATAGAGTTTTTTTCCTTCACTTTTGTCCCTTGGTGTTGCCATACCCTCTGACGTCACTTTAGTGCGACGAGTAACAATGGTAAGTGAGCAAGCAGTTTTTTCTGCTCGTATTTTTATTTTTCTAAAACATTTAATCCGGTAATACAGCATGGATCTTAAGGCTTTAGACGTTATCAGTTGTGCTTCCGTGTAGTTTAAGGAGGATTTGTGTCTTATTTGGGAAGAAACACCCGACTTAAAAGTTGGTAAGAGCCAGCTAGCTCCGAGCTAACGTTAGCTAACGTTACTCTGGTTGTTCTCTCGTTTGGCAGCAGCCGTTATCCTAGCTGTAGCTAGCACTATCTTTTAAGTCAGAAAGCGAGCGTTTACCCTGTTTCTGTGTGTGTGTGATGGTAAGTCGTTGTTAAAGTTAGTGTCTCAAGTAACGTAATGTAGCGTGTATCATTTAACGTCTGCTGTCCTGGCAGGTACTGTTAACGACCACGTAAGCTAACGTTTACTTCACTTTAACCAGCTCAGCTAATGAGCTAGTATCTGGAAAAGGAAATACCTCACTAACGTTATCTCTAAAGAGCACAACGCACTGATGAATGCGTTTCTTCTCATCTTTATTCACACATGTCTGCTATTATTTTAGGGTCAAAGCCAGAGTGGAGGCCACGGTCCGGGAGGAGGCAAGAAGGATGACAAGGTGAGAATGACACCGCATCTGCTAGCCGGCGTCTTAGCCACATATTAAACAGTTTCATTATTGCCACTGTATATTTTTTGGCGTTATTTAACCGATAATCACGGATCTCCATGGTCGCACTATATGATCAAAATCAAAGTATTTATTTGTATATTTATACATTCAATTTATTGTTTATACAGTTTGTGATGCTACAGCTCTCTGACCTTCCAGCCAAACGCTATTTTGCTAAACACTGTGGATCAGTGTAGCCTGCTGGCTTTACTCGAAACCTAATGTAAACCTATGTCGTAAATATTCTGGTGTATGAATTACGTTTAGTGTTAAAGCATTTAGAGTGGAGAGAGTACTAGAAAGGTGATCTGAGACTACGGTTTAATTTACCGCATTATCTAGCGATGTTTGTGCCAAGTGACAAATATTTATAGCGTAAATAATGAGTATTACCTTATTTTAACATGTGTCTTACCACTTTGTCCAAATTGAAGGATAAGAAGAAAAAGTATGAGCCTCCAATTCCCACCAGAGTTGGCAAGAGGAAGAAGAAGAGCAAGGGACCCGATGCTGCCAGTAAACTACCATTGGGTGAGGACCATGATTGTGTCGGCTCGTTTTTTTCCAGGAGCAGCTTTAATTTCTTCTGAGTCGTATTGAATCTCACTGGATATAACTGGGGGATACTTTTATCTCTGTCATAGCCAGTACACAGTTTGTAAATAGTATCAACTGTCCATCTTGGCATTATTGAATAAAAACTGATATTTTGTGGTTGGCTCAAAAATATTCGGTTATATTATTTTTTTAATGAGGTGCTGCCTGCGTTTGTTTTCCAGTCACTCCTCATACTCAATGTCGTCTGAAACTGCTGAAGCAGGAGCGGATCAAAGATTACCTATTGATGGAGGAGGAGTTCATCAGAAACCAGGAGCAGATGAAGCCTCTGGAAGAGAAACAGGAGGTCAGTTGTCATAATAGACCATAGAACAATACAGAATAGACCAAATCTGAACTCATACTGTTTTCTGCTTTTTAACAATTCCAGTCGTATATTTTTTGCAGGAGGAGCGGTCAAAGGTAGACGACCTGCGGGGGACCCCCATGTCTGTCGGCACTCTGGAGGAAATTATTGATGACAACCACGCCATTGTTTCCACCTCGGTGGGATCTGAGCACTACGTCAGCATCTTGTCCTTTGTGGATAAGGACCTGCTGGAACCAGGCTGCTCTGTTCTGCTCAACCACAAGGTGAAAAAAATACATTGATATTGAGAATATTGTAGTTTTAAAGAGTGATTGAAAAGCAATAATCATAGTGACTTAACTTCCCAGCTACATAACCATGACACTACGCCACAGCTACCCGACA
This sequence comes from Apeltes quadracus, assembly GCA_021346845.1. NCBI lineage: Eukaryota > Metazoa > Chordata > Actinopteri > Perciformes > Gasterosteidae > Apeltes > Apeltes quadracus. The sequence continues at coordinate 1,847,011 of CM037934.1, read as the reverse complement.
CTTCCACAAAACGCTTTAAAGAACACTTTGTTATTTCTGCCCCCTCCTTTAACTGTAATACCGTTTACAGTTGTCTTGCGTTTGTCTGTTGCCTCCAGGTTCATGCTGTGATTGGTGTGCTGATGGATGACACTGATCCCTTGGTGACGGTGATGAAGGTGGAGAAGGCCCCACAAGAAACCTACGCTGACATCGGCGGACTGGACAATCAGATCCAGGAGATCAAAGTACAGTAACATCTCGTGCCATAATTTCTCTGCTCCACGCCTTAATAGAGCCACACAAATATTGACCACTATAAGGCCAATATTTGTCATAGCTGTCAGTCACCTGTCAAGTTGAAGGTTTAATTGTTTATGTATATAACATATTTTCCTCTTTGTTGGTTTTAACAGGAGTCAGTGGAGCTGCCTCTTACACATCCGGAGTATTATGAGGAGATGGGCATTAAGCCTCCCAAAGGTGTCATTTTGTATGGAGCTCCTGGCACAGGTATGAGCTTCACTAAACATGGGGCCAACAGTGGCTTTTTAGTAACCATGTCGACGTGTCCTTGGAAAAAACACTTAACCCCATATTGCTATGAATAAGTGTGAATGAAGATCATCCTGATGGGCAGAAGGACGCATTGCATGGCAGCTCCTGACATCAGTGTGTAAATGATGACATGTAGCGTTAAACTGCCTTTGAGTGATCGTAAAGCCACGAAAGAGATATCTTGCAGTCCATTTACCATGACAGGCCAAACCACAGTTGTACGTGCACATATAGGCTAACCTTTAGGCTTTTGGTTTAATTGCACTTGAATCATATTAAGTGAAATTTGCCCCAGTTCGATGTCTCCTACCTGGTCATTAGGGGTCTATTTTTATGGCACCACAGCAGGAAAGGTGAGAGACTCTCACTGACCTTTACGTGCTTGTTCACAGCCAGTGTTGCACATTCCTCCAATTGTAAAACCGAGCTTATCAGCGGTGGGTTTCACTATGGAAGTATTATTAGGTATGAACCTCTGATTGCCTGTGTGAACTCAACCTTTTGTCTCTAAATTCGCCATTTGAAAAAAGTAATATATAGAGATCCAATCCGCTCCCCAGCAACAAAATTATTTATTTTTTTTACGAAGAAGTGAGCTTGGCATCATATTGAGAAATTTCAACCCATGGTCTTAGTGCATTAATATGGAACTGTGTAGTTGACCATAATCACTGGTACAACTGAGAGTATCATAGAATCACTGCAGTTTCCCCTTGCAATATTTTGCCTCAGCTCCCCACCAACAGTGCTACTGTGATGTAGTGTGGTGTCGCCTTACAAATGTGTCAGAGAAGGATTTGATGTCATATTTTGCATCTTCCAGGTAAGACACTGCTCGCCAAGGCTGTAGCCAATCAGACATCAGCCACCTTCCTGCGAGTTGTGGGCTCAGAACTGATCCAGAAGTACTTGGGAGACGGGCCCAAGCTGGTCCGAGAGCTCTTCAGGGTAGCAGAGGAGCACGCGCCCTCCATTGTCTTCATCGACGAGATCGATGCCATCGGCACTAAGAGGTACTAACAGCAGTTTGAGACTGAGAGCGGTGAAACATACACCTTAGGTGGTACAGTGAGAGGGGGATGACTAGGTGTTAGATTAGTAAGTGTGAGACCTGGCTACGCCTCAATATAGAGCAGCTATTTCTATTTGAGTTCCTGTCATTCTTTTGAAAAAACAAAACGACAGTTGGATGACTAGTGGCAACTTTCTTTGTCCGTTTTCATCCTTTCAGCCACAGAATGTAAAAAGACAGTAAGTAGAATATGATGTTCTGTCTGTGCTGTGTAGGTACGACTCCAACTCTGGCGGTGAGAGGGAGATCCAGAGGACCATGCTGGAGCTGCTCAATCAGCTCGACGGGTTTGACTCCAGGGGAGACGTAAAAGTCATCATGGCCACCAACCGGATAGAAACCTTGGATCCAGCCCTCATCCGACCCGGTGAGGAGCAGTCTAACTGGTTCCGATTCTCACTTTTAATTGTACACGACTGTCTGCCCGGCTGAAGTCGATGCGACATCCTCTCTAGTGTCCACCAGGGGCCGAGTCCTGTAACTGTGTAGAAGTCAACGAGCTGAGCTGAAAACGCCAACACTTCAGTCCACCTGTGTGTGCGCGCCTGCACATGGGGAGGAACACTGTGCAGAATTGCATTTGCGTGACCTGGTAGAGACTGAAAGGACACGCCGTCGTTTGCTAAAGATTTGTAGTTTGTTTAATAAAATGGCACCTATCGCCCGGTTCTATAGAGGCGCGTTCACACAAAACGCGACGCATCCTCTTGGACCATTTCTGGTCAACTCGCAGGGCACGACGGAACAGGGGCCAGAAACGGTTCCAACATTTTGGTACAAAAATCATCCGTATGCGGAAGGAAGGCTCTAGGGCGGAGCTACATGCTGGTTGACAGGTCTCTACCAGAGTATGCGGCTCCTCGTTACTCCTGCAGTCCAAATCTAGACACAATGTTGCAAAGAACAAGGTAAAAGGCCGACACTATGCTGACCTCACTGATTCATAACATCGACCGTAGCCACTCCAGCCTGTGGGACAGACCTTTGGGGAATGGCTAATAACTATATTCTCTTTAGCATAAGTCCATCTATTACATATTAAGATGCCAAAGAGGGCAAATCACTACAAGGAAAACGTTCTTCCTCATTATTTTTGGAAAAAAACTGCTTTTGAAATTTGTTAAACAATGATTAGTGCAGTAATTTATTGATTACTTTGAGCCTGTAAAGCTTGTGCCACTAGTGGGCGATGAAGCATCAAAGCTTTTCATCCAGTTTCCCCATTGAGCCGGCTTCACTCGCTGCCACCATGTGGACAATAAATGTAACACAGTGATTATAACAACACTGTGGCTTTGCTGTGTGGCGCTTAAAACGGAATAATCAAACTGGACATTATGAACTTATCAACATGGTCTTGGTCAGTTTTTGCATTATGCAGATTACTAGCGCCTTTAATTTCAGTAGGGTTTCCCATCGTCTGACAGTGCTGCTGCTGCAGGCGCATCAGCCATACGTACGCAGCAGCTCGCGCCGGAACAGCAACAAATGAATTCCGTACGCCAGGCAGCTGAAAGGAATCCAGGGGATCTCCAGGACATTTAGTCGCGTCAGTTGTGATGCCAATGTCCGCCGCACATTCAGAACCAGCCACTGGATGGATGTGAACTCAACGTGTCGAAACCTATTGAACCCGCTCTATGGTATTATATAAGTCTTAAGGTCAAAGGCTCCCAAACTGCTAGAGCGATGGAGCAGGCACGTTAAACATGCCTTGTTAATGCACATTAATCACTAAGCGAGTCAAATAATACACAGGTTCATGTGTCCATGTTTTAGTGTAAACATATTGACGGTACAGTTAATGATTCACAAAATATGACTGGGGCATTGTGTTTCGCTGTCCTTTTTTATATTGCATTTCGAACTTCAAACTAATTCCCGAAGCATCTGTTCGGCCTCAAAGTCAGCATGCGCGGCACAGCAGTTCACACGAGGCTTCTGGTATTACTCAACATGGAAGGACGCTATTGCTATCACTATTGTCAACACCACGGCTATCAGATCTGCTTTTTAAATGATAAAGGCAAACTGGGCATCATCATATGCAGAGCTTTGTAAAGTAATTTATATTTGATGAATTAACCAAAATGATGGGTGTGATTTACTAGTTTGACGCGTGTATTTTTCATCTGCTCATCAGGGAGAATTGATCGTAAGATCGAGTTTCCTCTGCCGGATGAGAAGACCAAGAGGAGAATCTTCCAGATCCACACCAGTCGCATGACGGTGGCCGACGATGTCACCCTCGATGAACTTATCCTGGCTAAGGACGACCTCTCAGGAGCAGACATTAAGGTGAGCGTCTTTCCTCTCCCGTCATTCAGAGCAAGCATTACATACACAGCATGGGGACCAGGGCAGTTCTAATAATATCTGTAAACACGCTCTGTTACAACACAAGGTGGATCAAGTAGCAACACTTAAAGGGAATTCTATTACGTAATCCAATCAAATAGATGGAATCCTTCATTTAAATGATTCCATCCATTACACTGCTTCATACGGGTCTGAGTGAGGCGAGTTGTGATCTTTGCAATAAAACACCTTTGATGTGACGGGTGGAGTCTCGGCCAATCAGCCTTGCGATCTCTGCAGTGTCTTGATTTCCCCTCCAACTTTTCATCCTTTCATCCAAATGTACGCGATTCGGCGCAATATACAACCTCATTAGATCAGTGTAGAATTTAGGCCGTTGTTAAAAATGCTTGAGGTTTAATTCGACGTGGATGTCTAGCCACGTGTAATTTTACCATGAAAGAAGTTGAATATTGTAAAAGAAGGAGCAAGTATGTGAAACATGGGGGAGAAGCAGAGTGAATAAAGTCCTCTCTGTGTCCTCAGGCCATCTGCACAGAAGCCGGCCTCATGGCTCTGCGCGAGCGGCGCATGAAAGTCACCAACGAAGATTTCAAGAAGTCCAAGGAAAACGTCCTGTACAAGAAGCAGGAGGGGACGCCGGAGGGGCTGTACCTCTAACCCTTCTAGCCTCTACGGCCCCCCCACCCCACCCCGCCTCCATCTGTCACCACGAGAACGACAGGAGGTCTGTCTCCCCACAGAGAGTTTTGATATATTTTGTGCATGTCATGTCTGGCTTATCCCGATCTTGTGTTACCGTTACTTGAATAAAATGAAAACAACAAAAAAAGATGTGGCGTCCTCTTCTATTGTTCCAGTAATGGAGTCGCAAACAGAATCAATCGTGATGAAATGCAAACTTGCTTTCAGAGGAGGATTTATTTTTAAAGCAAGTTTTCATGTGGCACAACTTATTACGGATTGGTCTTGGAGATGTGGTGGATGATCACGAAATAACCGAGTAGTGGGAAAATAAGGTGAAAAGAAATGTGTCAAGAGGGACGAGCGCACGTGATCAGGAGAGAATGGTTGTTTTCCCGAAAAAAGTAAAAATCAAACATTCTTTCTGTGGTGCGTCCCGGTAGCAAACGGCCCACGGACCAGTGTTTGAGCCCCGTTTTACAGAAGCCTTCACTAACCACCACTCCACCACACTGGATGACCATGCGCATATGCATGGTTATCCATGCATATGCGGTCTCCAACCCTTCAGGGGCAGCAGCACGTCTTTGCACCAACGCATCACTCCTAAATGTTCAGAGCACAGAGCCTGATGGAGAGCGGTGACGCGCCGGGCTGCTGCAGCGGAGCTGCCCTTGGTGCAGAGCGCCGATGATTTAAGGCTCCTTGATGTGGAGCGACGTGTAACTCGCTGCTCAGCAGAAAGTGGCCCCATGCACCAAGCACCCAAGCGCTTGGCCGGGCCATCGCTGGGCTCCAGTGAGAAGTGAGCCGCTGCTGCAGCCCCCACCATCACACCCCCCCCTCTGATGCACTCTCCTTATTAAATCAGTCACGCATTTCAACTGCAGCTCGTACATCGGAGTTCGTTCAGCCGATGGAGGAAAAAAATAACCTTTGAATCAAGCGTGGCGAGTTGGACCAGGGTTGGAGGAGAGGGGTGTGACATGTAATGAGTCAGCTAAAAGTAAACTGCACGCTGATCGAGGATGAGGCAGCAGCGATGGCATTCTCCGAAATGTCACATCCACATCATGGTCCATTCCTTGTGTGTATTGACCGATCTACTTGATGCACCTGGTTTTCATGACCACAAATTCCCAAACACAACATGTGACTGATATATTGCCAATCAATTTGTAAATTATGGAAATCGGGTGATGAAGTCCTATACCAATCTGTAAACTTTAAACTGCTATAATTGAAGTCCTCCATGGGGTTAACGACTAATCCTTATTAGACGTAATAGCCTATGCAAAGGCCTCTATAAAAGGCTGCAAGAGGTTAAAGGTCACAGCTGTTCTAAATGCCACATGTGCACAGGAATATGACTGCTTCTTGAAAGGCAGCCGGTGACGGGGAGACGCAGAGCAGCAAGAAAAAAAGAATACAATATCTCATTTCTTCTGTTAAATGAAGCAAAAAATCACGGAAGAAATGCAGTCAGAAGTCCTGATTGGTTCCAGTAGTTGAACCAATGAAAGGCCCCTGTTGCACTGGAGTTTGTTGCCCTGATGAGAGGAGCCACACACTTTATCGTGTAGTGCCAAAAGGTTTGGAAAATACTTTTCACGAGTTAATGTGGAAAAATGAAGACATTTAAAGTTCTCTTCAGTGGATCCTCACGAGCAGCTTCTCTCCCAAAGGTCACGGGGAAACCGCCCCTATGATTGAGTACATAAATATGTGCATATACACGTGCACATAAAACAGGCAATACAATAAAACCAGTTAAAGCGCCTGTGTGTAACAGTCAGCAGCACTGCGGGATGCCTTCGCCTATACAATTAAGAACAACGCTCCTCATTATATTCTTCTTTTAATAAACTAAAACCAGTTTTACGGTTGTTTTATGTTTAAGCAGCTCTGATTGTATTCCAATTTTGCTATAATAAAACACCCAGAAATAAGAATCCCGGTTAACGCCCGGACGCGGTGTGCCCCCCCCCCCGGCCCACACCGCGTCCGGGCGGTTCCTCCCTCCGCCAGCCGACCTATTCACCTGCTCCCCCGGGTGGAGGGGTCGGCTCGTATCGGGGGCTTCTCGCGCCCCGCGAGTGGATCGTAACACAACAGTAAATGACACGACAGCCTCATTGTAGTCGACGGCTCCATCGGCCGTTGCACGTCGCCATAGCGCACTTTGCAGCAGCCAATAGTACGTCTGCGCACTTCCCCTATCGAGCCTATCAAACATTTTGATCGCACCAATGAAAAGCCGTCGCTTTTTCCTCCCGTTCCGACGCAACGAATCCAAATAAAAACACGCGCTGACGAATCGGTGGAAACGCGGCCCTGGTTTTTATATTCGCTTTATTTATACGTATTATATTTCCGTCAAGTGCCACTGCCTGGTGCAATGCAGCTCCCGTGCAGCCAATCAAAGCGCCCGACACATGGGGGATAATATTGCAGGTCTTCAGCGGCCAATCAGAAACGCCATAACAACAGCATGGCTAACTCTCCAGCTTCAACCGGGCCTCTTCCGTCACCAGAGGTATCCTTCCGCACACGAGAACTAGTACCTTATGATGGGGTCATTTTAATGTCTTTCTCGGTCAATAAGAAGCCAGATGGTTAGAGGGCAGCTAATGCACCATTCAGGGTTTGTTTTTCTTACGGTAAAGGTCACTTTTTGATAAATCCTGTGAAGTTGAGAGGTATGACAGTGATAAACTCCAATTTAAAGGCACAGTCGGTATTCTTTCAAGCCTATGAGTTTAATGACTTCATTTAAAATGACTACACATGGCAATAGTTATTGATAAACTGGTCTTTATTGGATTAAGATGGATTGACTTGCTCAACTGTACATTGGAGACATCGGCTTTAATTATCAAAATTATATTTATAGTTGTTTTCTTTTTTACCAAATGACCACTATCTTCCACTTGTTGATTTGTTTTGCCATGATGACTATCCTTATTTATATTTATTTAGCCTTATTTCACACAGCCTTGTGATGGTTATCAAGCAGTGGGTAAATGGGAGTCCCAGTTAAGATAATTTTCCTGAGAATAGGTGACAATTTCCTCAAATCTTTAGTACCTACTACAGTCATACAATAGGAACATGTGGGTTTAGTTCAGCTGTAGTTTATTGTTTATGTTTTTGCCTACTCTGAGTTATATCTAGTATGTATGGGAAACAGTAATGCCTCAATAACGTATCTTAGTTTAATTTTAATTGTGCAGCAGTACTGTCACTTACTATAATCTTACTATAATAAACTTAAACTATAATATAATACTATAAACTTACTATAATAGAGTGGAAAATAAAAGTGTTGCTCTCTAGAGAGAGCAAATAACCGTGTGAATAAACCTCCTCCTTGGCCTTGTTTACTGCCAAGTAGGCCAGTGGCGAAATTCTGCATGATCAAGGTTTGATCCTCATGCGTTCAGTATATCCAAGTATGTTATATGTGCAACAATCCCAAAGCATGTCATCTAATCATCATGTCAAAGACCTCGAGCTCCACGTGCGTGTGCGCATGCACGTCTTCTGTCTTCTGCTGCAACGCTCACATCGAAATAAGGAAGTGAGTGATCAGTGGCAGTGCGGCGGAGGGATACACAGGCAATCCCCGGTCTGGCCACGGCCAATATACCCACCGCCAACCCGCCAGTGGAACTCCATCTAAGGAACGAGCACACTGCGAGTCTGCCTCCACAGACCTACAAGCACACCACCCATCCGCCATGGTACGTATGCTCATTCATTCTGCGAGCGGGCTCTACTTCTTCCACAGATAATGTGCCGCGCCTCAGTGCTTTCCTGCGGTTTTTTATTTGTGCCAACATTCCGTGCTTCCGGACGGAGAGGAAAACGCCCGCAGAAGGCATCTGACGCGTCTCGGCTCGTGCTCGGCGTCACACGGAGCCCTGTCGCGTGCTGCTTTGGTCGCCTTTTCGGAATCGCGTCTGAAATATTGCTCGCCGAACTGCGGCAATAACTGCGCAATGCAACAGCTTCATGCGGAGTCCGTCCACGTCCGGTTCGAGTAGGCGGTTCGCGGCCGCCCGGTGCCCGGCCGGGTTCCTTCTCGGACCCGTTTGAGTGGTACCGAAACGACTATCCAGCTCTTGTGACACTTTAGCGGATCATTCTGCAGCCGTTAATGCATCAGGTGCGTTTCACAATACGCCTTAAGAGCGCAGGCGTGTCGGGCAGCCGCTCACCCCTTTCCTCCCCCCTCCCCCCTCCTCCCCCCCCTCGTTATTCGAGACATGTTCCTTGTCGGAGCCCACATGTTTCGACACGTATGTTGGACATGTATCGGTTTCATTCCGTGTGTCTCCCCCCCTTCCTCACCCCGTGAGGTGAACGCGCTGGCCGCGTGTGGCTTCCCCTTTCCTCTGTTGCAGAGGCGCGCGCCCCCCCCCGCCCTCCGCGCTGCACCCTGGGTAACGGAACCGTCGTGGACCGTGTTCGGTAGTTACCGGGTTGTAGCCGCGGACGCTTCAGCTCATTTGGTTGCGTCTTTGCAAATATTCGATGTCATGCAAATGTTGGTCCACATGAAGCGCTCTGTTCCTGGCCGCAGCTGGGAGCTTAAGTTGTCTTTTCCCGACCAATCTCTGGACCAAATGATCACATGCATTAAAATGTCACGTGATTCGGGTTCAACTCCCATTCTGGGACAAGACTGAGCCGGCCTCATATGGTTAGAGAGGTCACCGGGTGCAACGGATCTCGCTGTGGAAAGGGGGCCTTCGTATTGATCCATGGGAGTCAAGTAAAGGGACCCCCCCCCCCCCCCCCCTGCTGCTGTCATCAAATATCCCATGCAAGGGATCCAGCTGCAATGCAGTGTGTTGCAACACGGCACCAATATGGGAAGGTGAAGTGGAATCGTTACGCGGTTAACACCTCTAAAAAGTTAAATCCACCTTTGCATCATTGGCCCCGTTCAACTGGAAACGGCCGGAATAAGTGGTCGAGCCGCACTACGGTCCTGTCCTATTGCTGTTGCGCTCTTGTTTGCTGATGCATGTTTAGTAACTTGACAGACATCTGATCTGTTGCGATGAATAATTGATGTGCTTGGTGGCAACACCGGGCCGCGTCCTGTCTTCCCGATGTCCACGAGCCACTAAGTGCTCTCTGCGGGGCAGAGGGGTACCACCTGACCCTGCCGTGGACCAACGCTGTCCGCAGGGCGTGGGAGGCCTCTACCTCAGACCCCCCAGACACCGCGCGGCCCCCCAGCCTCGCTGTCTTTTGTCCAGGCTCGCTGAGAAGAGGCGTTCAGTATTCTGTAGAGCTCAGCGCCGCCATACAAAGGGTGTGTGTGTGTGTGTGTGTGTGTGTGTGCGTGCGCCGCACTCACTCTTTTGTGTTTGTGTTGGGATGAATGGAAGCGTGTGTCATCTGTCTGAGTGACGGCTGGTTGTGTGTCTTTCACTCTGACTATAGAGAAAGCTGTTTGGGCCTCCAGCGTCGATAAAGACCAAACCAATTGCTGTAGTTCTCCAACGCCCTTCGGCCTCCCCTCTCAAGTCAAACCATGGCGTGTGTTGGTACCAGGGTAATGGAATATAATTCCGCCCTACCGCGCTCTTGTTTGGAGCATATTGCTGGGGCTGGTTGCCGGGGCAACGGAGGGAGTGGTTGACCCGCTCGTGCCATAGTCCCTCTGCTGGTTTCCCAAACACGCCCCTACTCGGCCACAAGCTGTCACGGGACTGGAGGCCTGCCAGGGAACACGCCTGTCCGTGGAGCGCCGTGGAGGCTGACTCACAGGGAGTTTCCTCTCAACAATATGCCACATTTACAAAGAGAGGGGCGATACGGTCGGAAGGAGAGAGGGGACGAGTTAGTTCTGGCTAAAGAGAAGGAAATGGAAAAAGAAGAACATGAAGTGACGTGAGGCCTCAACCAGCAGAAGATCCACAGCGCCGAGTCACCAAACCCAGTTTGACAAAAGAGGCCGAAGTGAGGAGAGAACTGAAGGGAGACTTCCTGACAGAGCGGGACAGAAGAAAGATCCTTTTGGTGATGTGTTTTGTCTCTTGACATTTCCGATTCTCATAAAGGGAATAGGAGATGAGGGGGAGTGGAAAGGCAATCTGTCACGTCAGCTAATTGTGCTGCCGATGGTCCATGAAGCCCCTCGCTGGCCGCATCAATCCATCCCGTCACTGCAGCCTCTTGTATCTGAAAAGTCAAATGTCAGCTGCCACGCAGTTCCTCACACACACTGTTTGACAAAGTAAAATTGCTGTGATTTGCCGTGGGATTTAGGATGGCTTTGCCATTGGCTGTTTGCTGGGCGGTATCCCGGCTACACGGCGTGTAGAAACAACACGCCGACAGGCTGGAGGGACTCGCTTCAGGGCACAACGGGGAGTGTGTCTGTTGAAAGAATGCTGTTAAAAGGCTGCCAGTAAACTCTGTTTGCAGGAGTTCACATGCAAGTGTGTTTGTTTGTGTGTTTCTGGCCTCCATGCCCACCGTTGTCAGTGTGGTCTGCTAAAAATAGTAATTAACGGAAAGCTTTTTTTAATGGGAAGCAGCGTTCGTAGGGAAAATGTGGGCGTTGTGTGCTCATGCTCTGCTGCTAAGCTGCGTCTTGGTATGTAAGAGGCCTGACGGCGGATTCTCGGCCTTGGAAAGACGTGTGCGAGTCCCCGCCAGCCGTCACAGAGCCCCCCCCCACGCTCCCCCGGCATGGGAGGAAAGGCCTGGTTTCCTGTTGGTATGACCATTGGAAAGACTCCCATGCTGATCTGTCCTGGAACTACCCGGCCTCCATCCGTCTCTTTGCTGCACCTCGTTGCCCAGTGGGGACCGGTGCGGTGTAGCCTACTTTCTGGACCCCCCCTACTCCCAGCTGGAGTTGGATATGTGCAGGACCCTGTTAAACTATCTCGGCCTTTTTTAAAAGAGTCTGATTACTGATCAGTTTCTTCAGAAGAATCCGAGTCCGATCCAGTCGGCTTTAGTACAATTCTGCTGAGAGAATAAAATTACATTTCACAGGAGAAATCTAAAGGAAAAGTTGAATGATTTCAATGAAAGTCCTAAGTGCGGGCCTCTTCCACGCTTGGTGCATTGGCCCTGGCTCGGGGGCCGGCGGTTCACGTGGGGTTGTTGGCATTGGTGAAGGGAAGCCGTCCTGTGATCACATTCCAGCTGGTTCCTACGCTCCAAGCTCTCCTGAACACAGCGCCCAGTGTTGAGCCGCGTGGTGGTCGGCCGGTGGGGGCGACGGGGAATGTAATGACGCAAGCGTTTGGTATTTGGGATGCTTGCTTTGTTGAGAAACTGCTTGTTTTAAACCCCTTTTTCCTCTTTTTTTTCTTCCACAAAGGCTGACCAACTAACAGAGGAGCAGATTGCAGGTAGGAACCTCCTTTACGCCTCCTCATGACCGACTCCTTTCCACACACACACACACACACACAGCGTGTAAACCAATGGTGTCCCTCTGCCACATGAGCACGGGGACACTCCTCAGTGTATGAAACATGATCACATGCTGTGTAAACACACTTTGAGTGGACTGAAGTAATGCAAGTACAACCCTTTTAGCATTAGCGGCTGTTGTTGCCTCCACCCCACTGGAGCATTGAATGAAACGCTGTATAGCTTCTGAAACTCAACGGGGAGTAACAGGAATACGCGCTCACAGCATTTCATAAGTCGATGGTAAAAAGCATGAGCAGGTTCCTCCGCTGCACCACTGATGTTCTAGATGAATAACTGATCCGGCCTTTGTTCTATAACTGGAAGGCGGACTGCTTCTTCTCACGAGAAGCCCTTTGTGGCTAATTAGCTTGTGCTAAGGCTTCCCTCGCTGATGTTCATTTCCTGCCCCTTCCTAACCCTAACGGCCCGTAGTTCAGAAGCCTGCCGTCACACAGAGAAAACACTGTGCTCATCAGATGCTTTCAGTATTCTGCGTCCTTCGGTCTTCTCGCGGTCCGTGATAGGATGAGCACAACCTCACCTGTGTCCATGGGCGCGAGGGCCGACTGAGGGACGCGCCTGAAGTCAGCTAACGGGGCCACATTCAGTCACAGGGGACGGATTAGCGTTTACGGCCTGACTGCAGTGTCCCGTTTCTGTAACCGCAGAGCAACGCACTCTAACCCCCCCCCATCTTACCTCCTCCCTGGCAGAGTTCAAGGAGGCTTTCTCCTTATTCGACAAGGACGGCGACGGCACCATCACCACCAAAGAGCTGGGCACCGTCATGAGGTCGCTGGGCCAGAACCCCACAGAGGCAGAGCTGCAGGACATGATCAACGAGGTGGACGCTGACGGTCAGTATTCACACCCACTAAGTGAAAAACTCTGACCTGCTATCTCCAAGTGTACAATTATTTAGACCGATCAGGGGTAACGAGGACAAACCGTTGTGTTTATGTCCAGTGTCATTTGTCAGGTCTGACAAAAAACATCTTCTTACATTTATTTGTGTTTAAAGAGGCAAAGTTTAAATAAAATATTGATAATTAGAATATTTTATTTTTGATTCATTGTTATATCAATCAGAATGTTAAAACAATGAACAAATAATCAAGTGAGTATGTTGATTAATTGACCAACAATAATAAAAATGAATTAATTGCACCCGTCCTTCATTTGCCAAATATGTTAGCCGTTATGAGTTTATTACTTAAACAAATTAACACTTGGAGGTCATATCAGGCGCCATTAATGAAATTGAGTAATAAATCCTAACCAGAAGCCAGCACAGCTTCACTTGGTGTTGCGTGATTGGTTTTCTATCGAGGCCGTTGAAACATGTCCAAGGACAATGTATGGGAACATGTACTCCAAAGACTAGGCAGTTAAATCGTCAATTGTACCCACATTTGGTTAACAAAATGAGCGAAGACGAAAGGTTTGAATATTAAGGTTAATTCCCCCTTTACCTCGATGCTAAGCGCTATAGTTCTATATAGGAGATTTATCCGTTTCAGAGGAATGGGACCATAATTCCCCATAATCATGTTGTGACATGACTTTGGTGATTAAAGCCCCGTCACATGATGTACAGCATCCATTACTGCCCACCTCTCCCCCCTTCTCTACCAACTGTCCAGCCCAGCTGTCCGTCCCGTGTTACTTCGATGACGTGTCCCTCTGTGTCAGCAGTTTAGTCACTGAGTGTTCAGCTCCATCACAGATATGGCCTTTGTGGAGGTGCTTCCAGCGCGGCTGAGTAGAGCGAGCCAAGTGTCAAAGACTGAGTGTTCGCTCAGGGCCGTGACTCAGGCAGATTGCACGGACGGAGCAATCCTCTGCAGATGCTCCCAATGGTGCTGTAAAGGTGCACCCGATCGTCCTTGAGGCAGCGCGAGGAGGATGTGAGCTCCAAGCCGCCTGTTCAGCTGCTAGCATTTGGTAAACGGGGCCGCATTGATCAGGAGAAATCGATCACACAGTTGCGCCTTTTATTGAAATGTCCTCCCACCATCCTCGGCCCACTCCCCTCCCTTTGCACACCATCGCTAACATCCCCTTGTTCTGCCTCTGCCTCCCTTGGCTGATGCAATCTAGGTCAGACCTTCAATGAATCTAGTAATGGAAAATAAAAGTGGTTACATAAGGGCTCTCTGTGCCTCGCACATCCAGTACCCACGTCGGCAGCCATGGGATGTCAGCTGGCCCATTTTTGAAAATGTGCTTTATTTACTGAACAAGGAGGCTACGACAAAGTAATGGAGTGAATAGAAGCGAGGACGGATGTTAAGAAGAACTAGTCTCCTGGCTGTGAGGCGGTGGAACTTTGAACATACGGTTTCAGGAGGAACCGCAGACGCTCTGCACGGCTGCTGCACGATCAAATAACTGCAAGACATAAAAATGAGCTTTTGTCACAGCGCATCCTCCTTGGCGCCTCTCGCTGGAAGTTGGTCCTCTGATGCAGGAGGAGCAATGACCCCCCATGGAAGAGCACTGAGATGCCTGAGCCTCCCATTGTTTGCGTCAGTGCGATTACACATAAGAGGCGCTGTCTCCCACTCGGTTCGCTCCTTACATTCTCTCCTCTTCACAGCTCCCTCTCCACCGCCCACTCACTCCCTCGGTCTCTTTCTACTTTTTCTTTCAGTCTTTCCCTCCCACCATTTTCTCTCTTTTGCTCCCCGTCTTCATCCATCCTTGCCTCCGTCCCTCCCCTCCCCCCCACTGCGGCAGCTGGCTGGCGGTGCAGTGGAGCAGATGTGGCCGGAGGGCAGCCTTGCCTCTCCAGTCGTTGTGCCCCTCAGATGATGGTTTTCCATTTGCAGCCATGCGCTCCCCACCACCACCACACCCTAGTAGCAGAATGTGTTCCCTCGCCCATGCTGGCTGTCCCTGTGTGTTAGATAACGGGTCCTTGGATTGTTACCCCAGGCGGTGAGAGCACCGTGTGCCCCATCACATTACTGTATGTTCCACATACACACACGCATCCATTCGCTCTCTGAGGCGGGCTCTGTCATTGGTTAATCTGCGTACAATCCCGCCACCCCATCCTTCCTGCCCCGTGGCTAATCCTCCCGGGTGCATTGCCCTTGGTGAGCACGACCGTCCCTTCAATCCCTTGCCATTTGTTTGGGTCAGCTTTTAATTACAATAGACAGCCACACCTCCCACAGGTCCACCTCCAGTCAGCTCATCCCCCCTCCTGTGGTGTCACTTGGTGAGCCGCCATGTTCAAGAGAGTCTGATCCCCTGGTAATCCTGTCTTGACAACCGTAACATGGATATTGATCCGATTGCATGCTTACAGCACAGCAGCCTCCAGTCGCCCCAACAAAACGGTGTCAGAACGTTGAGGGGAAAGGGGAATAAACGATGGAGGGGGATAAGAAGGGGCATGAAGGATGGACCTGGGTGGAAGCTCCCCCACCTCTCTTTGACCTTCTTCCTTTCCCTCCCGCCCGAGGAAACTAGCCATTGATTTGTCCAGCTCCTTGAAGGCCAAGTGTACAGTGTACTCTCTATGTCTGCATTATGGATGACTGGCCATGGGCCCACCGGCTGTCCTGCTGCCTCCTGTAAGCAACATTCAAACATGCCTCATTAATCCCTCATTCCAGGTAATGGTACCATTGACTTCCCGGAGTTCCTGACCATGATGGCCAGAAAAATGAAGGACACAGACAGTGAGGAAGAGATCCGCGAGGCTTTCCGGGTATTTGACAAGGTAAATAAGTTTCACGTCCTCTGCAAACGTTTAGATGAGCAGATTGTCTCAAGTTTAAGTTGACGTCAACTTTCCGCCTGACATCTGTCAATCTGGTGTGAATTCTTCCCTCCACAAGTCGTTTGCTTGTGGGATGTTTTCGGTATAATGCATTCAATGTCATGCCGGCTGATTCCAGGACGGAAACGGTTACATCAGCGCCGCAGAGCTCCGCCACGTCATGACAAACCTGGGGGAGAAGCTAACAGACGAGGAGGTGGACGAGATGATCAGAGAAGCAGACATCGACGGCGATGGTCAGGTCAACTATGAAGGTAAGAGAGACGGTATTAAAGGGAGCGGTGCACTAGTAGCTTTAGCTTCTAGGCCACGCTTTGATTAAACGGGGGGACCAGAGCACTTGTTTCCTCTGAGAGTCGGTGCCATACATCTCGTTAGTTATTAGAGAGAGGCTCTAGATGGGAGGTCTTGTCAATTATCATCAGTGGGTCAGAAGCGTTTCCACTCTCTACCTCTTGGAACACACGAGGGACTGCGCAGAGTTCCTTGAAGGCTGTTGATGTATGGACTGAAAGGTGCCCTACTTCTACCCCCCCCCCCCCCTTGTTCTAAAGAACGATGGAGAATCACAATCCACAACTGTAACCAGGATGCAATGCAGGAGTTATTTAATCCGATGGGTTCAATGAGGTGAACACGGAATCTGTTTTGAAAGGGGACCCATTAGGATTTGTGTTTGAACCTGGTTTAAAATAAAAAAGTATAAAACATTAAACAATTTAGCAGGAACAAAAGCCCCAAACCTGACTGTCTTTTGTCCTCTCCCTCTGCAGAGTTTGTACAGATGATGACTGCCAAGTGAAGCCTGCCCACCCTGTTCCGTCCCCTCTTAGAAGAAAAAGGAGAAAAAAAAATAAAATGTTTTACTTGCCTCTTGGGGAAAAAAATTATTCATACTGTTTCTGTATAGAAAAAAAATTGAATGTTGAAATAAAATATCTTCTGACCACACAGGAAAAATATAAAAATATACAAAAATATCTGCATGAAAATGATGGTTAGTGATCCTGTCCCCTTCCCCT
The DNA here is from genome assembly GCA_021346845.1 of Apeltes quadracus. Lineage (NCBI taxonomy): Eukaryota > Metazoa > Chordata > Actinopteri > Perciformes > Gasterosteidae > Apeltes > Apeltes quadracus. The sequence goes on along the minus strand of CM037934.1, from coordinate 1,830,132 downwards.
GGAGATCAGTTTAGCATCAGTACTTGACAAGTAAAAATAATAACGAACCCTGTAACTATACCTTCAGACTAAAGCAGAAGCATTTGGTGAACTCCTTCCAGTCCCGTTTGCTAGTGTCAAATGTCTCTTCTTTCTGTCCGTTTTCTGTTCTTCATGCATGCAGCTTGAGACCGGAGCACTAATTCTCTTCGCCACCCACATCCCCCCCCCCCCCTCCCCCATCCCTCCTCCGGGCTACCAGAGCGTGCTGATTCCACTATAAGCTGTCCTCTTGTTGGTTTGGTACAGTTTTTTGTATTTGGAGAGGAACCCTGTACTGTTAAGATGAGCGAGTGTACCAGGTTCTGACTCTAGCGTTAAAGTGGAATGGGACTTAATTGTATGCTAGATAAAAAGTGAAAACCATGTACAAAAAAATACATTTTCAAATGTTTGGCATGTTCTTTTGTTTTTGTTCTGTTATTTGGACAGCCATCTTAGTAGTTGTGCGTCCTTCCCTTTTAGACGAGGGGGGACTTAAAGAGTCTTACGGTGAGCTTTCAAATTTTTCTTTTTCGCTGAAATGGAGTGTCTGTTCTCTTTTCTTGCAAGAGAGAATCCCTGGCCTTCACTTCTCTTTTGTTTCTTCTGTTTCTCGGCTCAGACAGCAGCGTAGTGAGGGGTGTTCTGTGTTCGCAGCGCATGCTATAAGGGGTGTCAGAACACCAGTCTTCGCAACTGTTCACTGAGTTCAGTTTACATTCATTCCAAGTTGTACATGCTAGTCTTTATTTTATTTTTTTTTTCAAATAAAAGACCATGAACTTTACAGTGTCTTGTGTGGTTTTTCTCGCTCACGGTGGAAATGATCTGGACGTTGTTAGAGAAAAAGTGTAGCTGAGGGTTCAGTGCTGCCAGCGTCTCTGCAGGACTCCAGTAGGGAGGCTGGAGAAAGAAGACTTCTCAGGGGACGCAGAGGCAGCAGAGTGTAGATATACATACACATCCATGATGCCTCTCCTCTTTCAAGACCTGGCAGGTTGCTAGGCAACAGGAACATGCTGAACTGGGATGTCGGTGGCTTTTTTTAATTTTGAGAAAGGCAAGTGGGAGCTTGAACAAACCCTCCTGCTATTGCCGATGGCTCCGTATTGGCTTGTGCTAGTGAGGCAAATCAGGCCACACAGCCGACGCTGTGTGCGCTTTACACAACAGAACCTAAATGTGTAAAGATTGAAGTAGCAGCCGCATGGTTTTTCTACCTTTTGAACGTAATATGACCTTATTCAGAACGGAGCAAAGAGCATGAGACCGCTCTCATCAAGCATGACGCTAGCACTTCCCTTCCTCACACACGCACCGTACTCCTTAAACACAGCCGGGGTAGGGTTCTGCTATCCTCGGCCATTTGTTATCTCTACACGGATTCTAGGTTACAGTACAGTGGATGATTTACACCATGGCTCTAGTCTCTTAAACAGAGTCGTTAAAGGAAGTAGGACAAGCGGTTACAGGGCAAGCTAACGGGCCCAGTTGATTTTCATAAAAAAAAATTATTGCATAATGGCATTTTCAATTTATTTCACTATTTCATTTGAATGGCAGGACCATTCCAAGGCCAAATACCGTTTAGAGCGAACAGCAGAGAACAATTACTTGAAAGCTGTTGTGGTATCCAGTTAAATATGTTGAAGGCATTTCTTTTTTAACTCAAATTGAATCTAACAACCTCAGCCTTTGTCAGTAGTGAAAGCCAGGGTCACACTGAGAGACTTGGCTGGTGTTAGCATGATCAGAGAAATTATCCAACTTGCAATGAGTGCAGTCCGGATACAGACAGGTTCCTAATCGCAGCAAGCTATATACTGTATTGTACTAATCTGTAGTCATTAGACTCACAGACGTAATGTTAGCTGATAATGAGAAAAATGTATGGGACATTGTCAACGCCTGGTTGAACCTGAACTCATTTCTGGCTGCTGCATACGGGAGCAGTTTAACAGCTGGGCCTCTGTGCAGACCGTAATAGTTATTAATCTTGTTCATAATCTTCTTATCTATTCCCAGCATCTCCTACCGGTGTCTGGGTAACTGCGTTGAGGGTGTGATTTGGATGAAGGTATCGGTTACAATGATAAGAATAATCAAACAGACTTGAAATTCAGTCTGACACTGATAACAAAAAAAAGACTTCCAGTGTCGGTAAACAAAACATTGTAAAAGCCAGAAAAGCAACATCATTTTTTTTTTTTGTTATTTTTGAGAATGTTCTATTACTTTTTAATGACAATAGTATACCAACCTGCTGCAGGGATTTATACAGTATACAGTATATATGCCCTAGAGAAGAGGCCAATGACTTAATTATTTTACCTTTTACTAATATATTGTATTGTAATTATATTTATTTCTAGTAACGGCAAGGTTGTTGCCACATAGACATTGCATGCATTGAGGATTTCTAGGCCCAACGTAACATCGAGCACTGTGGCTTGTAGCTTAGGCCTAGCCACTTCCTCTTCAGTTTGATGTCAATTTAAAGCTCATAGATTCATTAATCTCATGCCTTCTCTGCTGATATGGAGGAGAAATCAGTCAAGTGGCTGCAAAGAACTCTGCTTTCATCAAGTGGATCATTGATCAGTTTCTGCCCTTGGTTTCTTATCAACTTGATAATTTCTCTTCAGTGAGGATGTGGACAGAGGTCAAGTCATGTCAGTCACAGTGGAACATTTGACCAACTTCTGCTGATATGCACAGCTGTCTCAAAGCTGTGATCTTGAATGACTGCACCTGGATCAAAGCAGTCGCTGGGCTACTTTATGTCATGAGGTATCATGAGGTAACTAAATCATGAGGTAACTACATCTTTACTGAACTTTAATAAAACACATTAACAGTTAAAGAGTGGTTCGTCAAAGTAGAGCGTCTAGAAAGTGCAAAAAAAAAGGGAATATTCACACTAAAAAAATTATAACTGAATTCCTGTTTGTTTTAGAGCAGTCATTCCCAAATTGTGGTCCGCGGACTACTACTACTACTACTACTACTACTACTGCAGGTGGTCCGTGGAAAAGCAAAATAAAATATAATTGTAAATAACTCCATTGGACTTTTTGTGGATGAGCTTGACGGTGTCGTTACGGATCTAGTACGGGACAATTGCAAATTTATTAAAGGGACTGTAATATTTTAACGGACCCGTAGGACAAAAACGGCAAAAAGCTCTTACGGTGGTGTTTTACTTTAATGTTTAGGGTGGAATTTAAAGACAGTATTTTGATTGAAGAAAGAAAAAAAAGAAGCATATTCACCAGCAGTAAGTGTCACGTCTTTCCATATATTTTTTTTTAAACCTTCATTTTACCAGGAAATTCTAACATATATTCTATGAATATGTATATTCATTTTAAATTTAAATTAAATAGTCACGTTATTGTGTGACTAAAAGGCTAGTGGCGCTAGGCTGTGACGTTCAAATGCAGTGGCGCTAACGGTTAGAACCACAACATGGATCGGTGGATGGCAACAGGTTCTCTGAAGAGAAAAGAGGAAGATGTTAACTTCAGTTCTACTAATAATGAAGAGATTGACAGTGAGTCGGGCCAGATTCCTCATAAAGGTACAAAGAAATTAGCTATGTTCAGTGGCATAAAGAGCTGTGTGTTGTAAGACTGCGTGTACAAAACCGCTTGGAGCTCCAGTGGAATTTTTATTTCACAATGAGAATTCAAACTCTGCGCACAATTCCAATTTCTTGGGCATTAAAAGCTCACGCTAAGAACCAACCCATATTTTGTTCAAATATACACACATATGGCTACTGAAAAAGGTTAAGGTTAATTTATCAAATGCTATTTTGAAGTATTAAAAACATTTTTGTTTTAGACATACAGTGTTGGTGCTTTTACTTTAGCCTACTGATGTGATGCCCAGTTATAGGCCTAGTTTTAGTGCTAGTAGGCCTATTAAGAGGTGCATATTGATTCAGGTACGACTGTGTATAGACATTTTATTAAGGGTATTATAAGGTGGTCCGCGTAAATTCTTCATTACAAATAGTGGTCCACACACACACACTTTTTTAAAGTCTCCCTGTAATAAAGTCTCCCATTGGTTCAAAAATCACCATACTGCCACTGCGCCATCTAGGGGGCGCTATGGAGGCAATTTACCACTTTTAAACAACTACACATCAGCTCTGTAACGGTCATCCCATAGGACACTTGCAGAACTTTTCAAGGGTTTTTGAGTTTGCCAAGGCACCAAAAGATGTGCTTGAACTTTCATGCAAAGACCTCAAGGCAACAAGGCAATATTCACTGTGGACAATCATCAAAGTCTAAAGGCTTATCTGCGAAAGGTTGAGGTTAATCAGATTAAAGGGCTAGCAATTGCACATAAAAGTGTAAAAACTTTGCATTTGCCTTTGCCAATAGGTGGCGCTATATATATATTTTATTATCACTGCATGGTAATACTTTAAGGCCTACACTAGCATCATGAATATGAAATTCTAGCCAGAAATATCAATGTTCCTTGGAGTTATAACATTTTACATTTTCAAGAAAATCGCCCAAAATGGACGCCAGCTCACACCCATGTAGTTTCACAAAATCTATTATTTGAATAACATTTGACCACAACGGTGTCAGGATCCATTTGCCTGAATTTGAAATCGATCGGGTGTAAACTCTCGGAGGAGTTCATCCGTTTGTGAATCCAAAATACGATGGAAATAGCAAAAAACAAGGATAAATTCAGAAAATGAGTGCACACCGCCTAATGTTCAAATATTCTGACAATTTCAGGAGCTGCTCAGGGACTCACTTTGAACATATCCTAGAGATTTGGCGAGGACAGGCCAATTACTTTTTAAGTTAGAGGTCTTTCACTTTTAGGCCACACCCCTTGAAAATGAATTGGTCCATAACTTCGGAACCTTTACAGATATCAGAAACCTTTTGATAACTCCTGATGGCATTGACAGAATGATGAATCCCTGAGAATTTCGTGTGAATTAGACGCAGTGTCTAGGAGGAGTTTGCAAAAATGTGTTGAAAATGGCGGAACATCTTGCTAGGTGCATCGGTGAAACTAGGCAAAAAGTTCCCCAGAGGGAGCACTTTCAGGGGGCGCTAGAGAGCCATTTATTTAAACCCAAAAGCGCGACCCAAAAATATCTAAATGTTCCACACTTCTGTTAAGTTCGCCAAAATTCAAGAGTTTTTGAATATGATAAGGGCCCAAAAGTGCGTTTAAGGTGGCGATATAAAAAGAAGAATTCGCCCGACTTTCAGTCGGCTCAGGCCGTCATGATCATGATGATGTTGGGGATGACAATGATGCTGCTAATGCTCCTGATTGAAGAATTTGTTTGTACCATTTTGTAATATGTGACCCGATTGTCCCTCCTTCCATTTTAGTTCATTTTCTATTCCTTAGTCTGCCAAAATAAGTCTTCTTTTGTTTTGTTTCCCACGTTTTATGTCGCTTCCTGTGTACCCCTAGGCACACGTAATAGGCCGTAACATGCAGATACTACTATTCAGATATTTGTTTTTGCACATGGAGCACAGGTGGGCTGTCATACAAAGGACAAACCCACAAGGACTTTACTGGTTGGTCTTTGCTGCCACTCTACACGCCAACCAACCAATGGGAAAAAAAAATCTAAGGCCCCCTGCCAACCAATCCTGTGACAGAGAGGGCGTGGCTTGGTAGAGGCTGTGTGCGCACTGAAGAGGCCTCTCCCCCTCTCAGGGGAGGATCGGACATTCGGCACCCTGAAAGTTAAATTAAGAACATCAATATTTCACGTGTAAATAAAGCAGCACACTGTGGAGGCAGTAATGTGAGACGGATTGACTATGCAGAGGTATCATGTATCAGCACCCGTGGTAAGAAGAGGCACACATATGCGACAGGCCCACAGCATACAACAAACATGTGTACATAAATATATCTATAAATATATAGATATATTCATATATAAAGTGAGAGAGTCCTGGTAGAGCAGTGTCCCGCTGGATTTGCAGGTTTAAGGAGCAGATGAGTTGAGCTGAGCAACAACGACGCTTCTAGCACTTTCAAATACACATAGACCCCCACACCAACAGTGGTAGAGGTCCTTTAGCACCAGCTTAACATGTCTGGAAGAGTATTATATTGTGCTAACCCCGATAATTCCACCTAAAAGGAATGGAACCGTGTCACAAGCACTGAAATAAAGAGTGGAATAGATCTTTTGAATGGCTTGATCTCTGTACACTGCACACACACACACACACACACACACACACACACACACACACACACACACACACACACACACACACACACACACACACACACAGATTTACTTGAAAACCTCAATGGATCTCACCTGGCAACACAGGAAGGGCCCTCCCACTAGCTTATTCATTTTTGAGATTTTTTATTTCACTGTAAAGCAGTAATCCGCCTGTATGGATTTAAGATGGTTTAACATAATGTTGTTGGAGCTTCGCTGCTTATTCTGGGCCAAGCACTGCACAGGGTTTGACTGAAATGCTGCACCCTAGACCCCCCCCACCACCATCATCGTGCCAACAATCCTCCAAGCTCTGTAAATCAGTCCTCGTACCTCTTCCATTACAGGGAGCAGTGCCACTAACTCTCTCTCAACCTCTTCTAGCCCCATCTGTCGTTTTTTTTTGATTGGTTGCTCGGTCTCCCTCCCTTGTCCTCTCCCTCTCTCTTACCCCCCTGATTTAACCCTAACTCTTGTTGCCTGCACCATTTGTCTTACAGTGTATTTTATTTTTTATGGACTCCAATCGCTTTTTTTTTCTTCCTATAGCCTCCCTTACCTCGCCCCCGTGATGCCCTTCCTGTCTTCGGGTTCACCTCATCGGCGCCTAGTCCCCTGTATTTACCTAGAAGAGCTCATCCATCTTTCATTGGTGAAATATTATGGTGGTGTCACAACAACCAGGCTTCCCTGAACCCCAAGCAATATTGTGGTGATGATATAAGATTCCCGCTAATGAAAAAAGCAGCAGGAAACACAAACAGCTTTTTAATAACTCGATGGGAGAACAGCCTTGATTATTAAACTTCAGGAGGCCAGCCAGCTGGTTGTGCTCAAAGAGAACGTGTAAATCATCCATGTTTGCTTCAATCCTCCCCTACCCCCGCACCACTAGGCTTGTCTGCATGACACCCACCACCATCATCAGCATTGAAGAAACAATCGTCAGCATGGGAGTTCACATGCAGTCACGGAACCCCCCCCTTTTCTGCCAGCGATGTAGAGTTGGTCCGTGAAGCTTTATATTCCCCCTGCTTGTGCTCCGGATGTTGCTCTCCGATCCACACAAAATGCATACACACGCAAAATGCAAATTGGTCCACTCACATGTAAGTACACACAGACGCACACGTGCATGCGCACACTGGAGGGGTTGTTGACAGTGGATTGCATCAGCAGCTCCTTAGTTGGTTATGAAAATATAAAAAACTGAACGAAGGAGAGGGAAAGCGAGAGAAAGAGAGAGAGAGACAGAGATAGAGAGAGATCATTGCAGAGGGACTTATCCCAAAAGACAGGAAAGCGATGCACGGGGGGGCAAGGAGGCGGGGACGAAGAAAAGGAGGGATTGTTGAAGGAGGAGGGTTGTCAGAGAGAAAAGGGCTGAGTTGGGATCCTCCTGCAAGGGATTTCCTTTCTGTGATGTATTGCTCCCCCCACCCCTCTCTTTTTTTATTCATTGCAACGTAATCTTTCCTGGGCTCATACTCCGAGTGCTGCAGACCACCACCTTCACCCCACACACCCGCTGCTGACGCTGCAGACGCACCAAGCCATCCGGCCCATCCACACAACAGCTCGCTGCCACTATTCAAAGGCCATACAATGGCAATACACTATAATGCAATGGTGCGGGGGAAGGTATTGCAGATGAGACGTCCAAGAAAAGGCTATTCTTTCAACCCTCCCCGCCCGCGGGGCACAAGGGATACCGCTTGAAATGCACCCTTGACCTTGATGAAAGTTCTGTGAGTTACATATTAGTGCGGCAACAGAAATGTGCAACTGTGACAGCAAATGAAAGAGAGGATGGCCAGAGGTCTTTCTGCAGTCGTAATCCAACTTCCATCCCTCCCTCCTCTAAGCACACATACACACACACACACACACTCATCAGCTCGTCCACACACACAACCTACAACCACACAAACAGCAAACTGGTCAATTATTCATTACCAATAAACGCACCGCCAGAACAAAACAGAAGCGGTTCAAGTGAATCTGACACAGAAGAAGTCATTACTGCAAGCAGGCCGGAGTTGTGGTAATGTGGACAAAGTTCAGAGTAGTAATCTTGTCTCAGTCAGAGCATCCAGACATTTCCTCCCCACCAAGTCTGGAGAATATAGCCTTACATGCCAACCTCCTCCTGTTTTAATTTAATAATTCAATAGAACTTGGGTCTGTCCTCTCTCAAGAGCGGCAAGAACAATTCAATTAGGCAGACAGCGTGTTTTGACAGCCCGGTTTGTGCTTCGTTCCTTGTGTTTGTTTAACCCCTCAGCCCCAGCCACCTCTCCATCTTCCTTTCCCTCTTTGTCAGTTCACATTGCATTGACAGTTTATTAGTGCCAACAAAGCTGAAGCAACTAGCCGACTCGACTTTTTCTGTCCTAATGTGATGGGGGGGTAAAAAAAAAAGAACCTGCTGTTAAGGGGTAGCTGGGAGAGACAGCGGAAGGAAATGTGATGGGAAAAGAGAAGCTCTGCATTTGTATTATATTGTATGTGAAAGGTGCTGACGGGAGACAGTGTGGGAAGGGCAAAGAGTCCGTACCCAGCATGCGCCGGGCGGTCAGCAAGTCGTCAGCGCGCGCTAATCCAGATCTGTGTTGATTGACAGAGAGCCAACTGTCAGCAGGGGAAAAAGCCTTGTTCTCAAAATCTAAATATGGCGTAATATTGCGCATAATAGCACGGCCCTGCAGGAACACACGTTGCATTTAACTACAAGGCCTTAGGGGGTCAAAGTGTAGTACATTTAATGAAAGTGCCTTAAAGAATAGAATCCATAGAATAGAATGTCCTTGAAAGTCATGTTGTACGTAAAAAGTCATAGTATGAAAAGTAGAGCTGTCAATATAAACGCATTAATCTATGCAATTAATGTGGCCGAATTATTTGAATTATTAACGGAATATTTGAATGTAGTTAATGTATGTTTGTTTATGTTGGGATATCCTATCCCACCCGAGTTGGTTGATGAGAAGAATCCGATACGACACTCAATTAAAGTTAAAAAAATCTACATTTCATTTAGAAGAGATAAAGTGTTACATGAGCAATCCTCCGCGGGTATACCTGGAGACCTGAAACACGCTTCGCAAGCTCTCAGAGTCTGTCTGCTGTCTGAACAGAAACCCACATCTCACATTTACCGCGAAAACGTAGCGGCCGCTAGCTGCAGTCAGTTAGATCAAGATGGAGAGAGCTTTTTGCATTAGAAGTAAAACAAACACAAACATACAGCACACATACAGCAGGGGAACTGTACAGAGGAATTACTCCACGTGTCAAACAGAAGGGGGTGGGTGTCAAACCGACCACTTAAAGCACTGCTGTGCTAAGCTCGCTGCTAGGCTAAGCTAGCTGCTACGCTGCTTCCATCTCAACATCTAACATTACCCTGCGCAGCACACAGTCTGCAGAGGACCACCACTGTGTCCCTAAAAGACTGTGGTTACCACATACTTTTAAATATGATTCATATCACTATACCCTTTCCTAAAATCTTTGCTTTCCCTCCCCACAGTCTTCTGTGGATGGTGGTTCGATCTGATGGTGGTGGCTCATGCAGTGGTCCTGTCGTACACCTGGCCTGCTACTTCGAATTCTTTGAATAATTTCTTTTATAGACATTGAATGTATTCTACATCTGTATGAGTCATTCTGTACACATGACATCCATTGCAGTCTGTCCATCCCGGGAGAGGGATCCCTCCTCTGACGTTCTCCCTAAGGTTTCTTTTTTTGCTTTTTTTTTTGTTTTTCCTGTGCCGATGTGAGGGTCTTGGGACAGAGGATATTGCATGTGTACAGACTGTAAAGCCCTCTGAGGCAAATTTGTAATTTGCGATTTTGGGCTATACAAAATAAAATGAATTGAATTGAAATGCAGCCGCATACATAGACGATGTAATCATCCACAGCACCACCTGTGCGGAGCATGTCGGGCGGGTGGACGCAGTGCTGCGGTCGCTGAGACGGGCCGGGCTCACCGCTAGCCAGGAAGCTGTCCGAGAGGGAGGCCAGGTACAGCACCATTGAGAAGGAGTGCCTGGCCATCCGCTGGGCGGTGGACTACCTGAGGTACTACCTCCTGGGTTGCCCATTCACCCTCTGTTCGGACCACGCCCCGGCTCCACCGCATGAAGGATGCCAACGCGCGTCTCACTCGGTGGTATCTGGCCATGCAGCCGTTCAACTTTAAGGTGATCCATAGGCCGGGGACGCAGATGGTCATGGCAGAATTCCTCTCCCGCCCTCTTGAGGGAGGGAGGGGGGAAGTAGGCTAGGCCGGATGGCTCCCCGGCCTACGTCGGGCGGTGTGGGTATGTGGTGGCTGGGCGTGGTTTCAGCACGGCTGCAGCGGAGGGAGAGGGGGGGAGGCTCAGGGAACAGTGCTAGGGGGGAGGGGGAACTAACGGTGTGCTCTCTCCCAGTAGTTAAAAGAGGTCCTGGAGAGCGAGTCGGGGAAAGGATCGCGGAGATGGAACGCGAACATGCGAGCGAGGGCTCGCAGGACCCGATTGACACGCCACAAATGGCGTAGGGGCACGGCAACGCCACGACATTAAATAAATGCCTTTCTTGCACCTTTACCTTGCCTCCGCCTCCTCCTTCCGGGTCCCCTAGCACACAAGCCTGTTACAATCTAATATTGACAAAACTATGCTGCTCAACTGTTCGTCATACCTCATCCTGTAATACTTGAACCCGTATTGCCTTTTCGCGTCCCACTGCTATTTGCATCCTTGTTATATTATGCTGTGTGTTGTGTACGTATGTAATTTTATGTGGTCCTGCACCTTTTCACCTTTTCAAGGCTTTCAAATATTAGAATCGTCAGGAACTTTACTCTATTATACGGAAACAATTGTTCTCAAAGACTTACTTTTTAGTAATTATTTGGGTAGCACACATATTCTGAATGCCTTCAGCAGAATTTAAATGAGACATTTTAATCTAGATTAATTTCAAGATTACAGTGAGATTAATCTAGATTAAAGAAATTAATCTATGCCCACCACTAGTTTAAAGTAACATTAACAATTTGTGATTACTCATTACTTGTAAGGTTTAGTTTTGTCAAAATACACTTGAAAAGTCTACCCAACAAATTTGAAATATCTCAACAAAGGAGGTTAAGAAAATGTAGTTATTTGCTTTGAATGCCACATAATTCGATTCAGGCCTACTGCACACTAAAACACAGAGACAGGGCTGGAGAGCAGCAGCGTCCTCTCCGCCATGTCCACCCACGCAGAGGCCTAGTCACTAGGCGGGCGGTCCTCTTTCATTGGCCAGCTGTGGCCTCCTGTCCACTGGAAACAGAGAGTACGGTTTCCCCAGCCAAAGGAAGATGCTCCATCTCTCCCTCTCAACTCACAAGTCCACCCCTGCTGCAGAAATGAGTGAGGTTGAACAGAGAATTACCGTGATATAAATAACTACGCCATCATCCCCCTGAGATGAGCTTTCATCGAGGATTCGATGCAATGGATAGGAATTTCAAGAAAGGGATGAGTCATTGTGGACAAAAATGAAAAAGATTCATGCAAATGTATGTAGAAGTCAATGGGATGAAAAGAATCACTCATGGCAGCATTAAAACGTCTCGACGTGGTTCCCATTATATTAAACAAGTTCCTGTTGTTGTGCTGTGTCGACCCTCTACGCCAAGGGTGGGGTTTACGTCAATCACGATCCACCAGTCGATCGCGAAGGCAGGCTTTGATCGCGTGCCATCGAACCAAAAATGACGTGACGTCACACATGTAACCGCGGAGCGCGAGGACCGAAACTAATAATAGATATGCAGAGGTTGGTCACCGCTAACTCGTCCTGCAACCGCTAGCAACCCCCCCACTGTAGTAGGTAGATCATTTTACCATCATTTACGCTACGCCTCTAGTTGGTGCCCCTGCAGGTGGGTGTGGCAGACGGTCGTCAGGGGATTGGCATTGCCTGAGGTAATCAGCAGCACTGACAACACATGGGCCTGGTGTGCCCATGCAAGCTGATAAAAGGCCTTCTGGTCTCAGGTGCTCTCTCTCTCTGCCTTGAGACACCCGGTTTTGCTATTTGCTAGTTGAAGTATTGTTTATTCTAACACAATGCAAAACTACCCCCCCCACACACACACACACACACACACACACACCCCTTCCACGCATGCACTCACCTCCACCACTGGAACTAAGAACTTCATTCCGACTACATACTTCTGTTTGTCCTGTTGTCTGTTGTCATGGGTTAGTTTTGTTATTTTTGTGGGGTGTGCGGCTAGAGCATTTGTATTGGGGACACACCCAAAGCTGACGGTTAGGTAACCAGCTTGCTGGGGGCCTGCCCGCGCTACTGGTTTCAGTGTTTAATCAGGAATCAGGAACATTTATTACCAAATTATGTCAGACATACAAGGAATTTGACTTGGCGTCAACATCAGACAGTAGGACAAGGCTAGTCGGACTCGTGCAGCTGAGAGAGTTTGTCCTGTCGGGTCGGTCAGAGTAAACACGTTTGAAATCTTGAAAGGCGTTATTGAAGAACACAAGGGGGGCCCACACATTCCTGTAATTCAGAGATCCTCAAATGAAACGGGAGATTCATGCTACAGCTTTGAATTGCTGAAATGACTTTTTATGAGGGGAAAAGGAAACTTTTCTTAAACTCAAATTTATTTTCTAAACAAATATGTCATAGTCTGCCGTTTGAGCAGCCAACTGAAGTCCTTGAACAAAGCTTTGTTCTTTTTACTTTCAAGAGGAATAATGAAAACTCTTTAATCTCCTCAGGTCTTTCAGTCTTTTAGATCCTTTGCTCTTTTTGTATTTATTGGTGTCCCATTTACTTTCTATTTAATCCTCAGTTTTATATTTCATGGTCAACGAGAAAACAACTTCTTAAATCTATTTATATTACCTAATCAAAATGTTGTAGCACACAATTTTCTCCTCGATTGTAAAACATTCATAGGTATGTTTGGACACATTTTCTCATTCAATGAGAAAGTGTGTCCAGTGTGTGGCTGTACTACAGCGTGGCGTCTGTCTTCATACCTCTTCTTGCTCCTCCCTCTCTAATTACGGCCTGGCAAGCTAATGAGGATCCTTTTGTTAAGTGCAAACAGCAGCCTGGTCCTTAATTAGCAGCTTTTCTAAGCTTGCTTTTTGAAAACACTGGGGCAGAGAGTAAATCAGCTAATAAAGGCTCAGTCCATTGTGACAAATAAACATCCAACATCAAGATTTAGGGGTTTGTGGTTTGGCGTTTATTGTACAGTGTATACGGGAGAAGCGCTCAGTAGTCAGCATTGATTCCTGGAGAGACGGAGAGATATGGCTGAAGAGAAATGTAAATGTAGGTGCTGGTTGAACCTCCAAATTGTAACTGTAAATGTATTACGAATGTATAAAAGGATGGATTGATGACATTTGACATTTTGGACAGGAATGTAAAGTGTATCTTCACTGGTTGACAAAGACAAAAAAAGGCAATGCAATTATTCTAGTCTAAACCGCTGCCAACTATAATGTAACTCTTGAAAAGTCTTCCCACACACTAGGCTAGGCTATACAAAATCATCTAAGCACAAACTGCACTGAAATGCAGCTTAGAGTTCAGAGCCCGATCTAAGTGGACAAAAGTCTGTGCCAGTGATGCCAGTTATGGGCTAATGGAGGGTTGAAGGCCAAACACACAGCAATTTGCAAAACTAAAAATAACCTTTTATTCAACATTCTCCAAGGTGAAAAAAGATGTGCAATGTGTGTGCACATCTTAGGTGGGCGAGGGGTGGGGAGCAAATGATAGAAGTGCACTTCATCAACAGTTACCGCAGAGACCCCGGGGGGAGAGAAGATGAAAACCTGAGACGACGGCAGCGGCTTTCTTAAACCTGCTACTGACGACAAAGGCATCTAGTTTCCGCTGCAGCACCTGGGCACCGGACGGCGGTCACGAAAGCAGTATTTGAGGAAGCCGAAAGGCAGACATTGGATACTAAACAATAACAGAATGTTTATGGGAGGTCACCTGAGATGGCTGATGAATAATAGATGGCTGTAGCCTGGTGAGCGCAGGTGAACTCCCAAGATGTGGTCAGAGCTCACCTCTCGGCCCATGCTGCTAAAGGCCAGCATTTAGAAGCGCACGCTGAGCCTCAGGACAGGGGCATCATAGGAAACAGGCAAACAAAGGCCTGAGCACAGAGCAGCACCAGGCGCTGAGCAGGTCCAGGGTCAGTGACAAAAAAACAGATAATGAGACCCCACAGTATAGTGAGCAGTTGTAAATGATAGCAGTAGATTCAGGTATAGAGGTAAATTCAGTTTAATTTAATTTAATTCAATTAAATAGATTTGGTATAGCCCATAAGCCACTAATCAGCCACGCATCGTAACCTATGCATCATCCTTTTTTTGTAGTGTCCTACTTTGAGACGGCACAAAAGAATATGAATCAACTTCGTGATTCATGTTGACACTAGTAAAAGTAATGGAACCAATAATAATATTGTTTTAGGTATTTGGAGGTTCTGGAGGCTCTGGGCCTAGTAAATTTTGCCTTTCATGACCTACAGATAAGCTTAAAGTTTGGGGAGCTGGCTGGTTTTGTCTGGTTTGATCAATAGATACAATTGAGTATCGTCTGCATAACGCTGAACGTTTTTTCTAATAATATTGCTTGATTGAGGCAGTGGCGGGTTGTGAACTTTCTATCTGCGCCTTCGGTGCCGTCTTACTGCAGTTGAATCCCTTAATAATCTCATTATGATGCCAAGTTACATGTTATTTATTATATCACAAAACACTAATATTTAAAGTGAATTAACAACTATAAATACACTAACTGCATATGAATAAGTCATGACAGGATGCTGCATAATTATTACAATGCATATGATTAAATCAATGTATTTAACTAAATGACAAGAGCAAACACGAAACAGGCACATCTTTTTACAACAAAGCCAAAACAATTGCTAAAACAATCCATCAAAACTGCAGCACTAGAACACTCAAAAGCACGCGCCATTCAAATGTAATTTACATCAGAGGGTACAATATTAACTAAATAATAAAAACAACACAATAGAGAATAACACACTTCTGCAGATGTTATAACATAAAAACTGTTCACATACCAAATGCTGTTCACTATTCAAGTTCATCCTGAACTCTTACTAATTACTAAGATCTGCGAGCTAGGTTTCTGTTTGACAGAAGTCACAATGACCCCTGTGACCAATCACGGCGCATGTTACTGCTGTGATGTACGTTAATGTAGACGTACTTATGAGGCTACTGAGGTACTACTCGCATGTCACAATATACACTCAACGAGTCGCACAAAATATCTTATTGGTTGAAGACTATGGCAATCATCATTAACGTCCTCATATACTTCATTGTGCAAAGACTACCCAGAGGACCTTCGGCCTCTCTCACGTAGAGAGAAAAATAATAATACATGTAGTGTATTTATGAAAAAAAAGATAAAATAGCTATAACTTTCTTATTCTTTTGGCTGTATGATAAAGCATAGCCAGCCCTGACCAACAAACGTTTCATCCCTTAGAAAACACAAACTGGGTTCGATCTGATGAATACAATTTAAACCAGCTCCATGAGGTTCCTTTAATACCAATCAAATGTTCAGGATGCAATTCAGGTGTGAAATGCAACACTGAGGTCCAAGAAGACGAGGAAAGAGACACAAGAATACACAAGAATAGTTTATTTGAGGATTTGTCTGACTGAAAATCCTCAAATAAACTATTCTTGTGTAGAAAGTCACATAACTGATTTGCACCTGCTTTTTTAAAAAAAATCTTAGAGACGAAGGGAAGGTAAGAGATATGTTTTTGGAAAGAGAAGAAGAAACACTCTTGATCTCTGGATCAAGAGTGGGTTTCTTACTATGAGTTTAGATTATTTGGTACGTGTCCTGTTAATAAAAGACAAATTCATAATATTTAGCAAACATATGTTGAATAAAGACAAGATTTCTTCAAGCAAACTAGTCAAAATGGGATCTAAGAGACTTTAAACTTAGAAATTGTTGAAGTTAATTAGTCAAGGTCGATGGGAGGAAACCATTGAAAATATGCAGTTCCTTTGAGGATAGATCGGTACTTGAGAGTAGTTAGATTTTTATGATTAAATAAGTTCATGAGGCCATACAACTGAGTCCTATAGACATTTTTTAGAAGTGCATGGCTCATGTTATTATTACGCCAGAATAAGCCTTAGTTAAATTACCTCCAACGTGCACAGTTCTAATCGCCTCAGCAGCAGAGCAAAATTGTCCCTATAAAAAGCCTATTTGAATTATTTTTAATTAATGGCTGGATGGCGGGGAGCTGCATTAAGGTATTCTCTTTTTTCTCCTGCTCATGCCGTCCCTCTCTTTCTTTCCCTCACTCTATAACCCAATAAAAGATTTCATAATAAAAGTGTCTTCATCATTCCCCAGCCCCTCTGCATTAGCTCCCCACAGGATAAAGTGGACAAAATGTTTTCATGTAAAGATAACGCAGACACAACAACCTATTCATTTCCGCATTAAACATTAAGTGGATGGAGGGGTCAGGCA
The DNA here is from genome assembly GCA_021346845.1 of Apeltes quadracus. Classification (NCBI taxonomy): domain Eukaryota; kingdom Metazoa; phylum Chordata; class Actinopteri; order Perciformes; family Gasterosteidae; genus Apeltes; species Apeltes quadracus. Next base: position 1,813,262 of record CM037934.1, on the reverse strand, counting down.
GGGGGGGTTCTTTGCTTCGTCTTTGTATATGTTTCAGCCTGCAGTTGGCAGGGCTTAACATGCACCCCCGGGCATCTCTGAGGGTCGGTGAAGCCAGCATATAAAGACAGAAGGAGCCTGCTCCTCTGCTCGTCCTCCTTCTCAGGGTTACATAAGAATAAAAGATGCAGGCATGCCGGAGCTGTTGCATCCCGAGGTGAAAGTAGGTCTGTTTAGCCAAAGGGGGGGATGTGTGTTTAAGAGGACCGTGTGAGGGACAAAAAAAACCCCGGTTAGAAGCAGCGAGCTGGGTAAATGGAGCTACTGCTGGACAGGAAATTCTTTTTACTTATTCATAAATAAAGAGCTTTGGGGATCCACATATTCACATGGGGTTTTTTTTTCTTCAGAAAAATCAGGAATACAAAGTTTCTCAGTTTCACACAAACTGAGTTGAAAGCCTATAATACTGGCTGAATGTTTGGTAATACCTTAGTTAATCATATCATGTATGCAGATGATCTTGTGATTCTTAGCTCACGTAGTGCTGGTCTCCATATATGAACCAAAGGAGACAAAATCCCTGACTTCCAATTGTCTGATAATTTCCTCGGTGTGAATATCTTGGACATTTTGATTACAGGACAGATGATGATGATGATGATGGAGATATCTATATCACAAGCAAACATTCTCTGACGCATGTTCACTATGTGTACAGATGGAGTGAAGATGTCTCTGTTTAGAGCGCATTGTGCAGCACTCTACACGGCACACTTGTGGTCTAATTACAGAAACTCAAGCCTACAGAGACTCCAAGTAGCTTTTAATGATGCCATTAGAGTATTAATGAAGAGGCCGAGATGGTGTAGTGCCAGTGAAATGTTTGTGGCTGCGGGAGTTAATACCTTCCTGTTTTAAGAAATCGTATCTATCTGCTGGGTTAATATCTCTGAAAAGGAAATTATCTTGGGTTTATGAAACATAAAGTTTAGTACTACGGTCAACCAGTCCCAGCTGCGGAGACATTGGTACGCCTCGTAGGTCTATGTACTTTACTTGTGATTTTGTATGTATTTTATTCTATTTAAGCCTATGAACGCAGTCAGTGTTAAACCCCCTCGTATGAATGCAGCACTCTGTGATCCCGGCCGCGCTGCTCGGCTCACAGCAACACGTTTGACATGCCTTTTTGGAGGGAGATGTGGGTGACGAAGGCTCAACTGGGAGTTAATATTGGATACCAATGATGCTTTGTGTGTAGCGTTCAATAACACTGATGGTGTGTGTAATATTATTTTGGTAGCATGGCTGTTCTCCCTAAATCTGTTTGTAAGCAAGCTTTTACATCTGTTGTTGTACACTTATTTGATTTGAGGGATGTTGGGAGAACTTCATGTTGGTTTGGAGAAAAAAAGTAATTTAAAGTATTGGAAAAATCACCTTTTCTGGGATTTGGGGTGTTATTGTGTGTCTCTGGTGCTTCCACACGCATACAAACTTGGAAGAAAATCCATCCATGCTGTTTTGAGTTAGATACAGGTTTCTGAATTGATCCCGTCTTCAGCCTCTTAACGAGCTGTTTCAAATTGTCAAGTTTTGTTACGTCACAAACCTAGATATTTGAATATTCCCACCCCCTCCAGTCCTGTTTTCCAATCACAGCCCGCCTGCACGAGTTTATGCGGAAGTTCGCCAACCGCTCCTCCCCGGCCCGCCGACCGCTACCGCCGATTCTACAAGCTGTGGGCGTGGCCAAATGAGCTGCAGATCATGAATATGTAATGAGCAGCAAAAAACAGCGCACTCTTAAAGGGGCTGAAACAGAGGGAAGTAGAGGGAGGTAACAATCGTTTCCTACAAGCTATTTCCAGCAAACAACTTCAGAAACATGTTTTCTGGAACTCAAAGACCTATTTTAACTTGTTGAAAAAGAATAACATCATCTTGCTACAAGGAAATCATTTTTAAAAATGTCCTAAAACTGTCAAGATTTTCAGAGCTCATCTTTAAGATGATGCTACAACACATAGATAAACACAGTCAGAAGCATTGTTCCACACACATGATTTAAATGACATTAATGCGACAGAGTTACCTGTGATGATTTTGACACAACTCTGAATTATATAAAGACAATCCATTTCATTATTGAAACGTGTTCTTATGGGGCACGTGGCCGCAGCTTTTTGAGTCATCCTTCTTGGTGCTACCATAGGTTCATTTGTTTGTGGTAAACCCCAATGCTTTTCTCCTTACTGAAAGGCCACTACTGATTGCCATTCCCACAAAACCATAAATCACACTATGTCCAGTTTACAGTTGGAGCGATTGAGCTTTAATACAACTGGAATATCATATGAATATTTTTAAATGTTTAAAACCTACTAGCTGCAACATTGAATTCTTTAAAAGACTTCAAAGCTATTGGTATCAGAGGTTTGTTACACTGAGGCCTTTTGTCATGCAATTTTTTGAGTGAGCACAGTAAACCTTGACACAGGTAAAAGTGCACAGTAATAGAATATTAATTGGAAATTTGGGAAACGTTAACTTATTAACATTAATCTAAAATGAATTGAAATTTTATGTAAGTATATGATATCCCCATTCTTAAAAAAAGTAAGAGTGGCTAGTACTGGTTATAATTATTGATGGCTCAGAATCAATCATTCAAAACAAGTTCTGTAATTTAAACCGGTGATCTGGGGACAAACTATGAAATTTACTCACCAATTCCTACCACTACAGCCAGATAAAAAGTAACCGATTGCAAAACGGCCACCGGCAGTTCCATCTCTTATATCAAACCGTGTACAATAAATAATGCTAATTTATCACGTAACTAGGTTCTCCAACCTTCTTAAAAATAATGAGCAAAACCAAGTCTTAATAAAATATAGTTTTTTTCTGCTTCCAGGTCGGCAGATAGTGAGTCAATGCAGCATAAGTTCCAAAGTCCTCCAGCAGTACCAGTGCAGACCCCTTCTACCGGCGGATAGAAGCATGCCAGCTGTTTGCCAACAGGTCAAACAGCTGCTATAACTTAATCCCACCCAGGAGTATTACAATGGAGGAGGCTGTTCACCTCTCAGGCACGAAACACCTCATCCTCTTGATGAGTTTAGACTGACACAATGGGAAGACTCGCCAGGTGTGTTGAATTAGGAGAGAAATGTGCATTAATTGATTCATCATTGCATGTCGAGTGGCGCTGGTTATTTAAACCCAGGACGTTCATCTCACATTATTTGGCAGGAGTATTTGTGCACATGCCTTTACATTGTAACAGAAATTCCAGTTGTATATTTGACATTGTGACACATAAGCCGCAGAAAGAGTCTATAAGGCTAGCTCATCTTCTGCCTCTTCATTCCCTACATTTCTGTGTTCAAACAGTAGAAAAACAACCAGCTTGGTAACTTGTCAAAGGGCGCCACTTAAGGCATTTTCTATGCCTAAAAATGGGTCGAGGCAGGGAATTCCTCAGAGGAAACAGTTTCACAGGCCCAGAAGATGAAACAGAGTACGTGTCTGTGCGATGTGCTCCGTCAGCATCCTGTCCACAACGCACAGGCAATTAGGACTGCAGCCAAAAGGCTGGGTGAGCACACACACCCTGACATGCATACACACACAGGCTGGGCATCCATTCAGGTGTATGTTCATATTACACCTATGTGCACGTGCTGTGGTACGTTATCCTGAAGGAAAGGAAGCCTGAATCTCTCTCTGAATTCGGTTGCCGCAGAACGGCCCCTTACTAGCAACCCTCTGCAGCCTCTCGTGTTGCAGGCTGATCCACGCTGTTTCTGATGCCAGTTGGCCATTTGACTACATTTCCATATTGAGACTGCAGCAAGCGCAGGACAGGCCTGGAGGAAGGCCGGTGAGGTGTGTGTTTACCAGTTTGAGGACAGGATGCTGAACTCAATACCCTCTCCAAGTGAAATCCTCCTCAGCTCCAGTGCTGCCTCTGACGGGAGATTTCATCCAGACTGTGATCCAGACACACAAATACAAAGAGAGAAGGCCATACATACATACACACACGCGCACACACACACACACGCACACACACGCGGCCTCTGCCATGCGCCAGTAGTCCTCGGGCTACTTTGCATATCTGATCCGACATAATGAGGTAATGCTGGACAGTGGGTGTGGAGATGGAAGGTGATACTGCCACCTCATCTGGTCAGCTAAATAAACCTCTCACACATACAGGGCTGCTGGCCTGTTGGTGGAGCCTCAGATTCAAGCTCTTAAGATGAAATAGTAGTGGATCAATAATCACAGCTCTATTAGTGAAAGGAGGTAAGGGAGCTTTTTATTCAAAACATGAGCAATCCTTTTGGTCTCTATATTAAAGCACTGATATATATCACCATTGATGGATCCTCAGCCCAACTGTTAATATTTTGTCATGTACACAGATTGTCTTTAATAAGGCCAGGCTAAGTTAGACGTTCATTTTTAAACCTCAAAAGAACCTTAATTCACACTAAATCTCGCCAAACAAATAAACATTGCGTTCAAATTTCTGCGCTGGTCGGACACAAACAACAACAACAATTCTCCTGCTGTATCGTGCTTTTTTTTTTTAGGATTGCTAATGATGGATTGAACAATATAACCTGTGTTCTCCGATCACCACCCCTCATACAGCCTGGCCTCTTGTCACTGTGGATCTCTGCATTCAAAATTGGCAGCTGCAAGTTAAGCAGAATGTTGACAAAAAGTGACAAGGTTGCCCCCAACTGTTCATTGTAATTTTTTTTTAGTGTTGTATTTTAGCAAAGATGGATGATAAGGCATGGGTGAGCCTTATAGAATTTTCAGCCATGTAGAAATAAAGTGCTGCAGAGTGCATGTCAGGCCAAAGCTCACACAGGGAATAGAAGAGATGGTTTTTCTATTTCTCTGAGTGAAAAGCAGTGGCACTGAACCCCCCTGTGGCTAAACCAGGTTTAATATGCATCACTTAGTTTCTATACGAAGGAATGCAGTTTGGGTGGTACACCAGGTCGCTCAAATGACCCCCCCTCTCTGCTGTTGTCCCTGCAATAGAGTCTCGCTAGTTAACAGCTTTAGTGGATACAAATGTCAATTGTCTTTTTTCCCAGTCATTATTTTGTCAAGCTTTCCTAGCTAACATTACCATGTGGCACCCATTGTTCATCACACATTTCTGAGAGAATCAGACAGACGGCTTTACAATATGTGTTTGAAGGATACATATTTATGTAAGCGGGGTGGGTCTTCATTCACCGTTACAATGATGAACGAGCTAAAGCATCACGTGTAAACATTCAGTAAGCGCTAAGTAGCTTTAGCGTCGAAGTGCCAAAGCTGGTTAAGTATGTGCTAATGTACTCGACAGGATTCTATGTAGAAACACAACATTTTAGAAATGTGCAACTCTTTCCAGCTTCTCACTTAACTAAGACTTAACCAACTTAAACAGAAATCCAGACTACAAAGAAGAAAACCAGAAACATTTGCATGAGACGTATTGATTCCCACGGGTAGAGGATGTGGAATGGTTTTGGAGAGAAGCTGTTCTGCATCGAGGCCTGAAAACCAAGGATGTCACTGCTTTGCCTGCGGACATGACGTACTCCAGTGGTTAAGTAAGTTAGGGGAGCTACAAATGTTATCCAAGCCGCTGCGACAGATAGAGGAAGCAGAGCACGTTTCATCATGTGCAGTCTAGAAGGCTTGAGACCCGGGGAACGGTTATCACGTACAATAACCGGTCCACGGCCCGCCGGTTGGGGAACTCTGCTTTAGGGAGTACTTTTAAGTATTGCACTGTTGTTGAATTTGACATTTTATTGCAGCAGACATTTGTCCCGCTGTGAGAGTTCCTTTATTAATGCTTAAGCAAGAGTGAATCTCTTTGTGTTGTGTTTACTTGACAAATGGAATAATTGAAATAAAGAAAGACTTCTGGTGAGGACTAACATCCTCGTGAAATGAACAGGGAACTACATGGGCATTATGCTAGTCTGAGGCACAGGTAAACTGATGGGGTTTGTACTGAATTTATGTTTGTTTTCTCTCTGAATGCTAATTAATCGCCTGTTAAAGGACGCAGCGACTTAAGAGATCAAAGTTAAATTCAGAAAGGAAAATCCACTGATTAAAATACATTTTTTAGATGAGAAGGAGATTCCTCACTCCTTATCGCCATCATCTGCTCCAGAAATAGTTCTCGGACGGTAAGTTTAGAGCTCCACCAGCCGTTGGTGCTCGTGGCGTTTTACCACTCCAGGTTGAGTCCAGAACTTGGTGTGGGAAGAGGCAGCATGGAGAGAACGACAATGGACAAACTCTCCATTGCTAATGGTGACTGGTGTGGACCACTGACACACCTACAGAGGGGACAGCAGGCTCATCGCCTCCCCCCTCGTCTGCCTCCTCCCACTGATGTGGACCTATGGATGCGTGCGTTCAGCCTGCTTCTACACAATTAGCATCAAAGGTACAAGCCGACGCACATGCAACACACAGTCACGCTTATGCACCTTCACCAGGGCTCCAGTTGGGGTTGCTCACCAAGAATAGATTGGCATGAAGACGGAAGCAGGAAACCCATGTGCGATGGTGTGTGTAGTCGCTGACAGAAGTGAAGGCTTTTTCATTTTCCTGTGCCGACGGGGGATGTAACATGTGAAGCCCTCTGAGGCTGCTTTGTAATTTGCGATTTTGGGCTATACAAAATCAAATGAATTGAAGCCGGTTCAAAGAGCGGAGAGACTTTGCTCGCTAATGACGGGGATCTTCATCTTCCTCCCTCCCTCTCTTTGTTGCGGTAGCAGATGAGGCCAGCGTGCTGTGATTAAACTGAGCCTTCATGCCTCTCATCAGCTGGAGCACTTCAGCAGCAGGATGCCCCAGATTCAGCCCCCCCCCACCGCCCCGTATAGTGCAGGGCCTGCTGATTGCTTGTGGAGCAGTACTGACATCTTGTGATCGGGAACATGGAATACAACTGGGAGATGACAGGGGGGCCTACTTTCTTCAACCTCATTTTTTAGAGGTAATATCGCCAAATTACATTCATTCAAAGCACTGGTTTGGGAAAATAATAGTCTTTCAATTGATTCCCTTTGTATTTATGGGCGCATTCATGTATCTGATCATATCGTTGGTGCAGCTTGAGCGGTCTGCTCCGGCCGGGCGGCTCGGCAGAGGGAGGGAGAGTCTGAATCAATAGCAGTTTGTGGAGCTAATCTAGTAGTGTCCCTCTGGCAGAAACAGGTTACTGAAAGGCTAAACGGCCAGCAGAGCCGATATGTCGCTCCATGTCGTCCCCAAATAAGCTACTCTTTTCTCTTATTTGAGGAGTGTAGCCAGAGTTCGGCAAACCTCTCGAGGGACCTCGTCCCTTTGTACACTGCAGTATTATAAAAGATTGGATCTGGTCTTGTTGTGTGCATGCTAGGCCAAATCCAAATCACACTTACATCATGCAGAAGCGCTTGTTGATAATGCAAACACCTTCCCTTTGTGGTCATAAAGTACAGAAAAAACACTGATTTACTCTTTTTGCTTATAATGAATAAACAATTATGTGAAGGTCTTCAAATGATACAAACAAAATATTTAATCAGTTGTACAGGCATTGGCACAATGTCACATATTATTCTTTTTGTTACCTTGAAAAAAGCAGAGCAGAAACAAGCGATGAAAGGTTCTTCTCACTGGAAGCCACATCGAGACACTTTGCTTACTGTTCCTGATGTAATGTTCCCTCGCTTTACAATACTTCAGCAATCTAATACTTTGACGATTCTTTTGCAATCTATAATGCTGACATTATACAGCACCGTAAAACCACAAAGAATAGAAACAAGCATAATTTATAGGGGTGTAACGATTCGTTTTAACAGCGATTCGATTTGTATCACGATTCGTGGTTGTCGATACGATTCAAGGACGATATTGGTTCATTTAGAACGATACGATCCGAAACGATTCAGTGACTTGAAATCGATTCAGTAACTTTTTAGCCAAAAATTCAACCAGTGTGACTGAAATAAATACCTGGATACTGAACAGTGCAGGTGAAGTTTCCTAGATTCCTGTTGTTTCTTGTAATGGAATCAGGTATCAATTAATTATGAATAAAAATAAACAAGTAAACAACAATGAATGGCAAATGCATTCACATTTTATTTGGATAAAGAGCAAACACTGCTGTAGCAGCGTAGCAGAAAAAACCTGTATTAGTGATACGTATACACAAAAAACACCCCTGCAAAACCACCCCTCTATTTCAACCCCTGTGGAACATCCCCTCGGCTTTGCGTGAAACCCGGAAGTTGAATCGGGGCTCGGGACAGCGGGACCTGCATACTGCGTGAGCACGTCACGGCTCAGTCCGTGACAGCCTTTATCATTAAAAGTGCTAAGAAAAAAGTCTGACGTGCTTAAATCCAATGGGTTATTTCCTAGTATCGATACAATTGATTTATTAGATTTTGAAACGATGTTAGATCGATCTATGTCGTCCATATGGCCAACTCGCCGAGGAAAGATCGATGTAGTTGGATCGGAGGAATATAAATCGATACATCGATGTAATAGCTGGATCGTTACACCCCTAATAGTTTACATACGCTGAGGGTGGGATTGGACAGTCCTGCTTTCTCAATGGACTGCTAAACATTTGAACTGAGAGCAAGGACAAAGACAACGGGAGACAGGGACATAGAGGGACAATAAGACGGGGAGGCACCACGGAGAATGCGAGATACTTCAGATTGTTTATGTGGTAACATTTACACTGCAGGACCTAAGCAGCATTCGCAGCAGACACAAAACAGGCTGAATGAAGACAAACTAAATGGAAAAAGAACCAACGTTGAGGTGGTTCGAGTTCAGACTCCACAGCTGTGTAGAGCAAGTTCAGTATCGCACAAATGCCACTGCATGACTAACATCCACTTCAGGCTCCTATGTCCTCCCAGTGCATGAGGCTGACCTCGGGATGACCTTTAGACATGGTGCTGTGGAAATGACACCAAAACACCAACAGCGCCTTTGAAACCAAGTGAGCCTTCCTGAAGTAACGGTTTTGTCTTCACAATAGAATAGTTTCCTAAAAAGTGTATTGATCATGACCCATCTGCATCCGGTGAGACCGTTTCACTTTGCTTTTACTAAATGATGCATCAGGATCTATGGATCCATCACAGAGTAAGGCTTCGCTGCTTTGATACTGGTGGTTCAGGAAAGTCGTGTCTCAGAAAGGCTTGTGACTCTTTTTAGCAGCGCTTAGCATTGATCTTCGTTCCAGAGACAATGACACTTTGTGTCAATAATATACACATACATACATATTTACACAGCGTGGGCCGGTGATTTTAGTTTGCTTGTCTTTCGGTAGAATGCACTGAGTGTGTGGGACTGTCCACACACCCGCAAACTCGTAAGGGGAGAGAAAGGTGAAAACAGAGGGTTGGGGGTTTGAAAGATTTGTGTGTAATCCAAAAAGTGAGCCAATCGAGACTAATCTATCGTACAAATTAAGGCGGGTGCCGTTTGATTTTATTAGTCAAACTATGTTTGGCCCCCACTCCACATCCACGTGTGATGAACCCTGAAGCCACAGCCTTTTGATTGTTCCGACCAAAAGTCTGAACGGATCTGATCAAGATCACAGATTTTGCCGAAACACCTACGGTAATAATAATAATAGTAAAAAAACGGATAATCCAGTATCGGCGGTGACTTCAATTTGGAGTGAAAGGATGAAAAGTTGGAGTGAAAGGGAGAGATGTCTCATTGCAAACATCTCCTTCTCTCACTCCAACCTCAGAAAACGCTGGCCGGCCAGTTGACCGCACCCCTAAATAAAAACTTTGGATCTACACAATTCAGGTAGGTGACACTTTTGATTTCAAATCTGAGAATTTGCCGAAAAAGCGACGCGTTTGCAGGTATGTGTACGCATGGCAAGGATGTAGACAGAGAGCAGACAGAAGGGACACGAAGAGAAGCTCGGCAGAGACGATGTCTGTCGCCCTAGACGGCTGGGTGTTCTTACGAGTGCTTGATGGTGTATTTTCCTTTGAGCAGCTGGGAGAGGAACAGCTTGGACTTGGAGCCGTCCAGGCGTTTGAACCACAGCTCGTCGCTGTTGATGGTGGTGATGATGGCGCTGCGTTACACAAACACGCAACGACGTTATTTCCCCGTCCACCAAACAAAATGTGACATTGCGGTTTGCAGAGGTTACCTGGTCACATACAGTCCCGTGCACAAGTATTCACCCCCCCCTTGGACTTTTCTGCATCATTTTGTCATTGTATAACAGATTGAAATGGATTTCATGTAAAACACCAACACAACAGTACATCATGTGGAAGAGAGCAGTGAATACTTTGTTGTTCTCATTATCGTTTGTGTCACCATAAAACGTATGTTGCACCTTCAAACTAATACGAACGGTGTGTTGATCAAATGGGAAAAAGTACATTTAAAATCACAGTTTGTAACAGAACAAAATGGGGAAAAGGTCAAAGGGTGGGAGGGGAGGGTGACCACTTTTGCAGGTTGCCCGGATAGGACAGGACTTTCTCCACTGCGAACACAGTTTTGTTATCTGCCTACTATGATCACTGTTATCAAAAGGAACTATTTTCCTGCACCGTTGCACTGTAACGGAGATGTTCAAGCTCTTCGTACCACTCTGGGATGAGGTGAAGGGGCTTGAAGCTACGTCAGATTACTGAGCGGAATGGGAAACATCAATACATTCACACACAGGGCCCAATGTGGATCAAGCTGACATCCATTACCAACGAATCCACCGTGTGACCCGGACTCACACACCTGTGTCAGCCTGATAACCGGCTGGTTAACACCCCCCCCCATAGACCCTGCTCACACACAAACCCACCTGGCGGGGTACTCCTCCTTCCTGTGGATGCAGATGGCCTGTCCCCTGCAGTACCACTGGTTGTCGTAGAAAAGCCGCCCGTCCTCGAAGCGCGCCACATGGTGGTGTCGTTCAGGCTTGACTGGAGGGACAGAACAGGCGGGACAATGTTTGAAAAGAAACACAACACAGCGGGAAAAAGGAGGTCAAGGAGAGTAACAGCAGTCTCCTTCTCAACTGGGAACTTGAGTAGTTCAAGACGAAAGCATTGAATCGGCGGCTCCTCGACAACTGTGGGTCGATGGCTGCACAGCCAGGTATTGACTGTAACCAAGAACAAGGAGAGACTCTTACCATCCACCTTCACCCTGTGCGGCCCCAGCGATGCCATCGCCTGTGAGCGAGAGTGGAGCAGACACAAGTTAAAAGTCCAATCACAAAACACATTGCATTGCACGTAGCAGAAGTTTTTATCCAAAGTGACTAACAATAAGTGCATTTCAACCATAAGGATACAAACCACTACCACTTGTTATAAATGAGAGCCATTAGAAGTACAATTTAAGAGCTACAGTTTGTTAGTGTTTTTAATCGAGGTAGAGTCTGAAGACGTGAAGATGTGAAGGCTCTGCGGTCCTGATGCCATCAGAGAGCTCGCTCCACCATTACGGAGCAAGGACAGCAAAGAGTGGTGATCTTGTTAAGCGGCCACCCCAGTGTGCGATCCCAAAGTACCTTTCTTATGGCGGTCCAGTCTTCCAGAATATCAAGATCCTGCAGCATGTAAACAATATAAGGCCGTAACGGAGCGGTTAAGGACAAATGTACCTTCAAGTGGCAGGAAACATCTGTGGGAGCAGCAGGTCACTGAGGTGAAATGTGGCGCAGATGACTGATGAGGTATAAGGCAAAAGGATATCAGACACAACCACAGGCTTCTTCTTCTTGACGGGGCAGAATGGGTCTTTCTTCTTGTTTTTCCGTGAGTGCAATCCATCATTCCACAGCTCTGGAGAGCAGAGAGGACAGATCATAGACAGCACCAACCATCATGTTTCTGTTTCATACATGCATCTAGTTGCTTTCGCATTCTCTATCAAAAGCCCTCGGTATTCTGTGACTGTTCTTTAATAAGACTAATCCAACCAATTTTTTAGATAGGTGGTGACGTTGCCGATTCCAATTTGAAATTGTTTTATTTGCTGTCAAACAAGAACACCAATTAATTGCTGCTAATCCAAGTGGGTGTGAGGAATGCTCTAGAAAGTGAATGGTGTGGCCAGGATGAAGGTACCTGAGGTAATGTCAATGCTGTGCCTGTCTTCCTCCAGCCGTCTTATCTTCTCCTCCAGTTCACTCTGCACAGTGTCCAACAGCAGCAGCTTCTCACTCTGGGAGATGGAAACAAGGTGGTACGATACAAAATAATTATTCAACACAACCTCCAGGAGTAGACAGGTACTGAATTCTGTTTAGGGGATCTGTACTGGGGCTTAATCGCAAACCCCCACAATAGAATCCACATCCACCATTGTAGACGCAGTACTCTACTGCAACAAGATGGACTTTGACATAACAAGACAAACCCGACCCTGGCATAAGCCCCGACTCATTGGTTGACCTCTCACCTCCCAGTGTTGGCAGGCCGCCTGGATCTCACACTCGTACTTGTTCTTCACTGACTCCAAGCATAGCTCCCTGTAGATCCCTGTGACAAGCATGACACTTTAATCAAAGGGACTATGCAGCCTTTGAACTGCAACAAACTATTTGGCTGGGTTGCATATTATTAAAAGATGAAATCTGCTCGCTCTTCCACTATAGGTGTGAAATGTAGAGGTAAGACACCATGACGAATTCAAACAAACAGTTTGCTAATCTTTTCCACGGCCACGTTGATTAAATTGCCCTCAAGGCCTGCTGGAGAAACAATCCTCCAGCACTGCTGACTCCACTATGAATATTTCACTAGACACAGCACAGCCACTAACATCAAGTCGACCCACCGGCTACTTTGGTCCTGATCTGCATGTTCTCTTGCAGGTTGGCCAAAGGTTCCAAGTACTCTTGGGCACAGCCGGCCATGACCTCCTGCAGCTTGATGTCCACTTGGCTCAGACGCTCCTTGTACAACCTGAAAAGCAAGACAATTTGCTTAAGCTGCCCATTTCAGCATTTGAGTGATAAGTGACACTGTTATCAGAAGGTAATAACATGGAAGGGACCTACTGCTCCTTCAGGTCAGTGAATTGTTTCTCCAGGGTAGTCATCTCATCCAGGCACTCCATCCTCCTCCTCTCACAGTCCTCATTGTCCATCTCTGTTCACAAAGACATGACAGGTCTGACTTCACCTCCACATCAAATGTTCATCCCCTACCATCATCATCGTCACCATCATCATCATAGTAATGTCAGCTACTTTAACAGCATTGAGAATAGCACACAGGACGCTTGTGAGACAGACGGGGGCATTTAACTGAGGCTGGGGAGATATTTAGGGCCTAACGACGTGTTTCCTACCCGAACTGTCTCCATCTTCGGACACCGACGAGCTAACGGTGTCCTCCTCGTCCGTGCTGCTGCCGTCCTGCTCGGGAAAATCCACCTCCATTTCTTCGTGATTACTTTCTTTCTTCTCCCGGGAGTGAACCGGCATTGTGACTCCCAGCTGGGCGTGAAGGTGCCGTTTGTTAAGTTTAACCCGAATAAAGAGGCAAATGTACCTCAAGCAGCTAACCGGTTAGCATAAGCCAGCCCGCATCTAGACAGCTGGGAAAGCAAACCTGGCCCGCGTCGGCCAATCACAAGGAGCCTTACTGTGCCTCGTCCAATGAGATGTTGCTATGGGAAACGTATCAATAGCCAAAGACTTAAGGGACTTGTAGTTTCTAAAACTTTCCCCTGTTAACTGTTTGCGGAGGGATGTGGCTACGGTCACTCACTACGTTGATTTGGTTGGAGGTATTTGGAAACATTATCTTATTAATATATAATATTAATCCCAAAGTACCTTATTAATATATAATAACAATAACAATAATAATATAACAATAACAATAATAATAATAATAATAATACTCCTTTACTCCAGAAAGTGTGTCTACCTGTTCAGTGTATGTGCTAATTGACATAAATACAAAAACACATGTCACAAATGTCCAATCTTATTGGCTCGTCTTCATGTAAAAGCCACTTTATTACTAGTGACAGTTTGTATTATAGTGCTGTAATATACTGTTATTCCCATGAGAACCACAGGAAGGCGCTAAAGCCCTTTGGCAGATGGTCAAACAGTTCCTCTACCTCTTCCTGGAGAGTGAGTGTTACCGGTTTTAACACTCAAACTGGAAATGAATCAAATTGATAAAGTACATACGAGTAATGACTGGTTTATTAGATATATAGATAAATGGATGAATGAGAATACAGATTTGTACATTGATGAAAACATACACACAGAATCGTGTTTACAATATTTACTCAGGATCAGGTCAGATGTAGACACATTTTTATTATTAAATGCTGTATAAATTAAACCATATGAATGCATTTAGGTAGATTAAAAGAGCTTTTGTTGTTTTCCTCTCAACAGTTTAATATTTAAGCTTGAATTAGGAGGTGGTAGTTATTATTATTACACTAATTTTGCGAAAAATCTCTGGTGACCCACCTGCGGACCCAGACCCAGCCTGTGGGAATGATTGGTCTGTAACACCGTGGGAATGCCTGCGCGGGGAAATAAAGGTATAACCCCTTCTCTGAAAAACACCTACGGTTCCTCGAAAAAAGATCATTTGCAGATTCAGTGTGAAACAGAGGGGAGGCTCTCACCACTAGAAAGTTTCAATTGCCTGTGTGTTGGATGTTTCATACTCAACTGAAGATACAAAAAAAGAAGACGCTGAATGAATTTGGCAATTTTGCAAAGTACATTCCTTTTGGGTTTTTTCTTCTTCTGGGAAACACCATCAATGTTCTTCTTGTACTTAATGTCCAGTTGCTACCCATCAGGTCTTTATCCTCCTTGTGACTCCGTTAAAATCATGGCAAATGCAGAATATTTTGTAATCATCCCTCTATTACATTACATGTCATTTAGATGACGCTTTTGTCCAAAGCGACTTGCATTGCATATTTAACCCATGGTCTTTCACATTGTAGCCTGGGGAGCAATCAGGTAATCGGTAAGGCAAATCCACTTGTTAACTTGTTTAAATGGAAAAAATGTTTACATGTGCATGAGTATGTAAAGAAGTATCTTTGATAGTTTAAAAACATCATTTGTTATTATTTCTTTATTAAAACTGGGGTTTTGCTTCGTTGCCTCAAGACAGCATTGTGCAGTTAGGTCATTGACCATAGTCAATGCTTTCGTTGTACCAGCTGCTGATATTGAACGGGAAAGGACACAGGAACATTTGATGGGTGAAAGGTTCCTGATCAAGCAGTTAAGGGCCGATCCCTCTGACAGTGAGGACAGTAAGCTTGAAAGGAGTCAGGAAGAGTGGATCCCTGCAACAGGTTTGCCAGACAGGAGATCAGGCGTCAGGGGTCAGGCAGTAGAACAGTGTGTTCATTCATCTTGAATATGAGATTCAAATTTGTGCTTTCTTATTTCCTTTAGGAGAATGCATGTCTGATGACAGTGAGTCTGTGGATCAAGATGAGGTTGAAGATATAGTAGAGGTTGAAAGTCCACGCCTACGGTGGAGAACACCCCACAATGCATTGCGTGCTCGCCCAGCTGTAAGATTTCTCGTCTCCCCCTGACTGTATTTAAAGCATTTTTTCTATGAAGACATTTTTAAGGTTACTGTAGGGCAATTTACAGTATATGCCATACAATGTGACGCAAACAAGCTTGATATGTGGATTTTGTACATAAAGTGTTGGTAATTGATTTCTTGATTTAATATTTGCTAATTGTCTTGTTTGGATCAATTTGTGGTTAATGTTGTCAAAATTAACTCTTTCTAAATGCCTACGTTGCTTGTTTGACTTATTATATTTACAAGAAAAACCTTGGTGTTTGAGTACCCTCCGAGCCTATAGCTCCCTGATACAATCAAAGAGACAGCCTCTCATATCATTAGACAGCAAGCAGGTTTGGCTGGAGATACTAAAATACTCCTCATGTCACTGAACCACGCATTGTGAAAACATGAAGTGGGTGTACTTTTAGTAAAATCCGGGTGTAGAGCTGCTGTTTCACCAAGCCCACACAAAAAATGCGCTGCTTCTGGCTTACCAGCCATTGAGTAATTACTGTAACAAAAGGAGTGACGGCTTCCTTCTGAAACAGGAGGAACGTTGTCATGCATCGCATGTGTGATGTCTATAACTTTGAATAGTTGTAACTTGCATCCGTACACATACAGATAAAAGTGAGATAAGGGTGTATCGGTATTGTAAATGGAACTACAGCTAGGAAGCTATATTAGCTTAGGTTAGCTTAAAGACTGAAAGAAGGCAGAAACAGATAGCTGGCTCTGCACATTTTAAAAACAATATACAAACCAGCCAGTCTCAAGCTTTGTTACCACATTTCATAATTTCCTTTTAGCTGCGCTGAGATTAAAAATCCAATGAGTTAAATGAGCTAAACATAATGGTTAAGATGTTATGAAATGTGATTGTAACGGGGTGGGTACTCAGGGGACCCGGAATGAGGACGCTGAGACGCGGAGAACGTGCACGCCATTCTTTTATTAAGTGTCCACGCCGCCATCGCTTGCGCGCGACGTCGTGTCTCCATGTGCTCTTTCCCTTTGTGCCTCTCCCGTGTTTCCCTTTTATACCTGGGAGAGGCACCTCGTTAGTCCAGCTGGAGGTTGATTGCCTCCAGCTGGCATCTTCCCAGGCGCTGGGGTTGGGCGGGGCGCCACAGTGATGATTTAAGAGGTTTTATGATTTTACTTTCAGTGGCTGGAGGAGTGAAAAGAGTGGAGGGTTTGACCCAATAGACTCCAATCTTTTTTCTTGAGTAATATTGTGGGTGCAGCGAGGAGCAAGCATGCAATTAGCATAATGTCTGCCAGCCGAATGATAGCGCTAATACATAAGCCTTTGTACCAACAGGACATACTCAGACACACACATGTAAGATATTGACAGTGAAACTCAGGTCAGATGACCATGTCCTACCTATGACTCGTTCTCTCGCCCACCTACTGCCAAACGCAACACAAATTCTTCATGCCACCGGATTACATACAAAGTCTATGCACAGAGGCGATGCGACTGGAGCGACGCAAATCTGTACGCTGCACATTTGCTCCGATGAGTCCGCGGCAAAGTCAACGGGAATTCAGGTGAAGTTGAAATAATTCAACTTTGGCGACAAAGTCGCGTTGCGCTGTGGAGCGTTGAAATGCTGTCCGTCGTACCGAAAAACCAGTAAAGTCAAATACAATGCAAATTACCGCCGTCTGCTGTTATTGTTAATTAACGGCATTAACTGTATATTTACATGCAAGGGATGACTGTTACAGTTGTTATGAATTACTGTCAGATACCGTTAAAAATTCATCATAACAGCAATTACAGCAATTAGTCACAGTGTAGTATTACATTTCTTTTAATGAATCCTACCTTCATGATGGCTATATTTTTTCAGAGGTGTTCATTTAAATGAAGGTCGTCTTGAAGGCTGTCTGCTGCCCAATTGCATTACCCTGAGGCCAAACCTATGAACCCCACTTCACCTCATTGAACAAACACAAACAGGCTCTAAAGTGATCGCACAGTGGAATCAACACTGAGCACTTCCAAAACAAGCTCAACATTACAACCCTTGTAAGGGTAGGATTGTGGATTTACACTTTAACAAAGTGTAGCTGCTCAGGTGACAGCGCCTTTTGAAAGGATTTAGGGTGAGGTTGGTTTTAGTCCGTTAATAGAGAAAAGGGGATAGTTTCATGAGGCCCCCTAGGGACTGTACTGATCAGATAAGTGGTGCTTTTCCAACTAACAGACAGAGGGCAATGTCAGCTCTTGACATGAACGGGCGTCAGTACTTTTCAGCGGTTGGTGTCCATAGTAACCTGTGGTAAACACCAGAGAAAAGAGCACTTGCACAACTTCACAAAAAAAAAGAAAACATCTCATGGATGTAAGGTGGAAGTCCCAGTATTTCCCATGTGAGGTATGTGCTGGTAAGTGTTTTGCCACGTAAACACACAGGCACGCAATCTTGACATCAGGAGATATACCCCAGCGCAGCAAGAACAGTTTGTCCCCATAAGCCTTGTGGCACAGATTAAAGAATGTGTGGAATTCAAGTTTGAAACATGGGACACAACGGCTGTCAGTACCAGGAATTTGTCTCATGAGATCAACAGACACGTAAGATGACGACGACACAGCTTGGAATGTACGTGTGTGTTTGACTGAGTGTTGCGCAATAGAGGTGTGAATGCTGCACTGCTCTTGGATACCGTTGCTATGTTTTCACCAAGCCTACCTATCACAATGACATGCAAACAGAAGGTCTACCTAGAGTTTTATCTTAAATGTCAAGGGAGCAGAGACGGGTAGGTCTGTCACGCACTTTGCCACCATGTTGCGAAACAGAACAGGGATTTCCTCTTTAAGACTTGCGTCAAACATACAATGAAAAAGTCAATTTTTTCGAGGATCAAAGCTAATTTGTGCAGGAGTTTACCTCCAGCCGTGTGTTGAGCATGTGCAACGGTAGACGGGTGAGTCCAGAACATCGTTGTGGAACGAGCAGTGTTGGTTTCATAGGGGAGTCTCCATGAGGAAACTTCATTCTTTCTCCTTCTTCTGTACACTGTGTTCTGCGTGAATTCACTTTGTAGTGTAACCACGCACAGACCCGAGTACACTACATGTGCTATAAGTCCCACAGCAGGTTACAAAAGCAAATCCTGCCTAAGTGCAAAGGGCAAGTCTGAACACAATAACAAAACCATTAACTGGCTTGTTAGCACTTTTGAGTGTAACATTATTTGATGTTGACAGAAATGAATGCAAACAGAATAAACATATACTAATAAACTAATAAACACTATAGTTACATTCAGAAACATACACACCTTTTAAGTGATTTTATCCTGCTCAGTGCAAGCTGGAGAGAGGGGCCTTATGCTGCTAACTCTTCTTCTGTAATAGGACAAATCTGATAAACACACCATTTAAGTCAAACAACATGGTCTCTGTTGTTGCATGGTTATGACATATAACACTCTTTTCAAACTTATTTCCATAATGCCAAAAGTAAGCAATTTCAATGCAAATGTGTTAATGTATGTATGTATGTATGTATGTGTAACTGTTCACCACTTGAAATATATAATTTCCCCACTGCAGAAAGGGAATTCCTTGTGGCTGTGTCCCTCTCTCAGTCACACCCATGGTGCCTCATTCATTGACATAAATAATCACATGTTACCTAAATGAAAATAGATTTCTATTAGGAAACTACAAGTTTTCATTCTGAGTGTGTTTAGGAGGGAGGGGGAGGGACGGGGGGGGGGGGGGGGGGGGGGGAATTTTCTCACAAAAGCACAAGCTCGGTGTGATTTCCCTCGGCGGCTCTTAGATAAGTCAATCGGAATTCCCCGCTGAAGCCCCGCCCACCGAGCGCACAAAACCGAGCGCGCCTCCGGGAGCTGCGCCACTCTGCCCCGACCTTTGGATAGACACGCAGCCTCTTCTTCTTCTTCTTCTTCTTCACAAAGCCATGGACGTCCACAGAGTGTCTAACCGCAATCACATGGATTATAACTCGGACAGCATGGAGCCCAAACACGGGAAAGCGGTGCCTTGCCAAGACGAGCGTCTCGACAGCGGCCTGGACTCCATGAAGGAGGACGAGCTCGTGACCGCCTTTGAGGACCTGGATGTGAAAGTGTGTGACGGGATCACAGCGGAATACGAGCCGTGGAGATCCGCAGTGACCGACGACGGCGACACGTACGTTTTGTTCTAGATTCTCAATAATGTCCGACTCGTTTGGCCGATTCTTCCTTTGGCTTAAACCAGACATGCGTAATTGAAAAGGGCTCCAAAATCAAAATGCGATGCACGGAAAAACTATTAAAAAGCTGCGACAGCACCCTCGGAAATGTCGAAAGTTGCACGAAAACTAGAGACCTTTAAAAAGCGTGTGCACGTCCCCAGCCAGTGAGTGTGCGCCTGCGCCTGTACTTTGGCTGAGAGCGCAGTGTGGGCGGGGCTTAAGTGCGCTCGGCGCGTTCAGGAAAGTCCCTGGCCCGCTGCCAGGAACTGATAGAGCATCAGATGCCACTAGTGGAAATAACCCCACAAAAGTCCGCTCTTGCGAAACGCTCCGCCTCCTCCGGGCCTCTGCGCCTTCCTACTGAGCTGGAACCGCTTCTTCCTTGCGTAAATCCTTTTTGAGTAACTTTTGAATAACCCTCCCCTCCTTTTCTCTCCCCTCCTCCCCCCACAGGCTCCTTCACTTGGCCGTCATTCATGAAGCCACAGAACATGCGTCTCAGATGATCAAACTCTCTCACAATCACCCCTTCCTCAATGCACAGAACCACCAGAGACAGGTAAGGACCCCAAACCAACGACCCACACCTTCCTCCTCGCACGCACAAACGACGGTCCAAGTCCCAATGGTAATTTAACACATTTCCTTAATGGTTCCTCCTCAGACTGCCCTCCACCTGGCGGTGATCACGGAGCAGCCTTGGTTAGTGGAGCGGCTCCTGAAGGCCGGCTGTGACCCGCGTCTAGCCGACGACAGCGGCAACACGGCTCTCCACATCGCCTGCAAGAAGGGCTCCCTCGCCTGCTTCGGTGTCATCACCGAGAACTGCAAGCGCCACATCACCTCCATGGCGTCCTTCTCCAACTACAGTGGTGAGAACGCCGCTCGAACGGAACCCGCGACGATACGCGCCATCTCACGTGCCCATGAAAAAGTTCTTGGATTTGGTTACCAACTGCGCTTTTCCACATCTCCACAGGACACAACTGTCTCCACTTGGCGTCCATCAATGGCTTCATCTCATTGGTTGAAAGCCTCGTTCGGCTGGGCGCAGACCTTAACGCACAGGTATGTGTCATCGCCCCAAGCGGCGGCCGGCTGAACAAATAGGAAACGTGTAAAGGGCGACCTCGGCCTGACCGCAGCATGCTAACGGTGCGCCCTTACCCCGTTGATCGTAGGAACAGTGCAGCGGGCGGACGTCGCTCCATCTGGCCGTAGATCTCCAGAACCCCACGCTGGTCCGTCGCCTCCTCGAGCTCGGCGCCGACGTGAACTGCTTGAACTACGGCGGCTTCACGCCGTACCACCTCACGTACGGGCGCCAGAGCGAGGAGATCCGCCGGCAGCTGTACGACAGGACGGCCCAGGAGCTGAGGCAGCTGCCCGACAGCGAATCGGATCAGAGCGATATGGAGGATATGGATTCGTCAGAGGATGAGGTACGTTTCTGAGTCGGGGTCCTCAAAGGCGAAAGCCCCTGGAGGTTTTATGCGAGGTCTTCTACATCAACGTCGGGGCTAACGTCTCTTTATTCTCTCCTGCAGCTGTACGACGACATCAGGTTCGGGAAGTAAGCGGAAGCATCCCGTCTACCGGTGGTGTGAATGACTGTGAAAGCTGCTGCTATGGGGCACGGCCACAACCCCCAGCCAGGGACACGTCGCTCCTCGAGTGCTGGTCCTGGGACCAAAGGAACGTGGACAGTGACGGTGTCCGGTCTGGTGTAGCCCGGTCCGGATCACAGAACGATCCGGAACGATCCGGAACGACCACCATATAGACCATCTGTATACTGTAATGTACGTTGTGTACACCAGACAAGATGTGTGTAATATATTGTAAATGCAGAGATATTATTTTTGTACTTGTACATATGTGTGAATTTAAACACTATAAAGAAAAATGTGTTCTGAATAAAAAGGAAGTTTATAAAATATCCCAGCTGTTACTGATGAGTTATTTCCTTCTGCGCTTGTCCGCCTTTGTACGGTTTTTAAACACGCTTTCTGACTAAAATGTGACAAAGAACACAGTCATCACCCAGACCGAAAAACATTTTGCTCTTGGAACAGTCTGGGATTTCCTTATTGGGGCGAAGTCATCGGGTCTCTGAGTCACCTCGTTGAAAGTCCCTGCGCGACCTAAGAGGAACATGTACAAGGAAGGGGAAGTGCCAATATGTGAAATGGGTCACAGTGCTGCCATCACTGACGTGGGAACTTTGTAGAAGATCTTCCTCTCGGTCCAGATTTATGTAATGTCAGTGTTCCCCAGAAAAAGGCCTGAAATAACCAGCAGTCCCAGAATGCAGCCAACTGAAGGCATGTCGGAAGAAATGGAGCGTGACGGCTTTCTTTACCTTTTAAGGAAAGGGGAAATTACTCTAAAAGTGTTTGTGTGTGTATATATATATATATATATATAAAATACACATTCCATATAAACAACCTGTCAAAGCATTGAGGATGTCAAACACTAGCTGCAGTAAGAGAAGACAGAAATGCATTTCCTCACTACACTACAACAGAGGCCTTTAGTGGAACAAACGTTCCCTTTGCATAGAGAAACTAAGAATACATATGCTGTGAGTGCAGCCTATTTCTGAAATGCTGTGCGGATACATTATAAATACAAGGTGAATTGTTGAGAAAATTAGGTCGAATGAGGTCTACATCAGTGTAGTAAAACGAGCTCCCTGCAGCACCTCGGTAGGTCATGTGATTGGAGTAAAGAGCCACAACAGGAAGCTCGGAGGTTGAGCTCTGCACACACTTATTCTGAGAAACATTTCCCCCACAGACAGGTTCAAGACAAAACTGCCTCTCAGACAAAAACCAGGCCAGCAGTTAAAGCTTGCCTGCATATTAACAGTGTTAAAAAAAAGCACAGCCCCATGTGCCAAAATAATGACTACCTTCACAATAAATAGGGAACCGGGAGAGAGACGGCGGTTATTTTACTTGAAAAAGGGTTTTATTACTGAATGAAAGTGTGGGAGAATGCACAGCAAACAAAGAAACACAAGCCTCCATGAGACGAGCGACGTGTCTCTGCTCGCTCAGTCCCGCTCTGCCAGGGACACCAGGTGAACGTCCACTTCAGTCTCTGTCAGAATCCTGAGCGAGAGAGGACAGGGGTGAGCTGCAATCAGTCATCGATGAACAGCAGGAGTCCGGGTGCTTCCGGAGCCTCACTGAACTGCACAGTGGGGGAAAGCATCACTTGATCCATTGCTGATTGCCCACAGACAGAGGAATGAACGCTCTAGAATTGGAATGGTAGTTTTATTCTAACTTGAGACACAGAATACAAAACAGAAAATGCACTAATGAATGCACCACGACGGGGTGGATGGTGCACTTCAGCTCACACATTAGTCTTTCTCTTCTCCAAACACGGCGAGAGGAGTTAAAGCCAAAGAGCTTGATTTTGCTTTCATCCGACCACATGACCTTCTCTGGATCATTCATGTGTTCATTGGCTTGTTGGTAGGGGATCAAATATCAAATGTAATATTCTGTCTCAGCTAGAATAAATGTACCATTTATTTGTTTGTCTGTGGGCGATCTTACAAAATTAGCAAGGGATCCAATCATCATTTCCTCCACTGTATGAGAGAGTAGATTGTTGCACTGAGGGTAGATCGATCCGATCACCACGTATTGTGGATCATTTACCTGAACTTTGGGTCCTGCGTTGTGACAACGCCCACCTCGATCTCAGAGGGCTTGAAGTCAATGGAAAGAATGGTTGACAGACAAGAGATGGCTGTCTGAAGGGCAGAACGGTTGAGATTATGGTCATGAAGTTGAACATTGTATTTGACTTACTCAACGTTCATTTAGATGGTAAAATTAGAAGCCCCGCAGCTGGAAACCACCTCTAAAAAGGTGACTTTCACATTCATGCTCCTTCCTCATCAATCTGTGTCACATCCGCGTGGGGCCTTTTCAGTACCTCAATAGTTTGTGCAAACGTCCAGTCATGTTTCTTTTTCACTTTCTTCTCCAAGAAGCTGGTGGCCTCCGTCTGCTTCACCCCGGCGGCGGTGGCCTTGAAGCCGCAGTAGTAGCCTGCGGGGTCGCATTTATACACCTGGGGGCCGTGCTCCTCGTCTATGGCGATCATGATCATACCTTCAGAAAACAGCCAACGGAGAGCAGCGGGTCATTCCGATCCGGTGTTTCCGGCAGAGTTGGCCATGTCCCCGTCATGGGTAAAAGGAAGGAAGAGACTTACAGCAGCCTAGTGGTCGCATCTCAGCATTCTGTGTGTAGACTTGTGATACGTCAGCAATTCTCTTACACAGCATGTCCACTGGAATCTCGTAACCGTACTTGTACTTCCAGTTGGCTGCCTCGTAGCGAGCGCGCTGGACTTGGGACCGGCTGTCCGGCTGGGCGAGGGACAGGGAAAAGCACCTGGTTAAATGGCCCAATCACAAAGGTACTGGGAATCGCTAATGCAATGTCTCAACGGTAACCAAGAGGATGCTGTTCTCATGTGTGTGGAAAGAGGAACTGTCGGCTACAGGTAATGCTGTGGCTGAGAAGAATAAAGATCAAAATACACTTTAGACTATTTTCCATTTAAACCAGAAAAACGAAACGAAACTGCACTATTACCACTAACCGTCCTCTCCGATACATCGCGCCTCCTTAACATCTCAGGAAGACCTGATTTTTGATCTACACGTTTGTTCCCTGTGCTGATGTGAGGGTCCCAGAGGAGAAGAAGTTGCTTGTCTACAGACCGTAAAGCCCTCAGAGGTAAATTTGTCATCTCCGTTTTTGGGGTGTATACACAAAATAAAATCTCATGGAGGGATTCCATCAATTTAATGGAATATGGAGATCATGTGGATGTATCATGATGTACTCGCCAAAGCTCACCCGTCATCCCCGACATCACACATCCAATGTTATCCGTTATTCTGAAGAGGTGGGTCACTGTGGCCGAATCCAGAAGCTTGTCCTGTAGGGATTTCATAAAACATTCATGAAAAGCGACAGCTTCCCCTTCTTTTTAATGGCATTACTGCATTTAAAAGACGTAATAGAAGAAATATATGCCATATTTATTTAATCCGAATGAAATAAAAAGCAGTAGCAGTGGACAAACTGTACCAGTCAAAAGGTTTGGACACACTTTTCTCATTTAATTGAAGGAGAAAATGTGACCAACGTGTGACTGGTACTGTAGATTGGGTACAATAATCAAGTGTCAACGGAATTAGGTTTTTATGGTCAACAAAAAGCTATGTAAATTAAAACACTAAACCAAATCAATCTAAGTATTTCCGCAAATATTTGTATGAACATAAAAACGTTTGGGTTTTTTTCATATACACTCTAAACTGAACAATAATTAAGTATTTTTTCTGCTGGTAAACAGTTGACATCACTTTGGGTTCTGAATATTTTAAAATGAATTTACTTCTACACATGAAATCTAAATCTCTTGGATGTGAACTACTTTACCAGTAGTTGTTTAGGTAGTTGCAAGTGGAAAAGAGAAATCCAATTTGAATACGAACACTAAGGGAGCATTCATCATGAGACATAACAGCTTTCCGTTACTAGGCAACAGTGGACAGACTCACAGGTACTTTCTTTTGTGTTACAACGATCGCACAGTCTTTCCCTCTGACGGCTACTGACGTGAGTCCACCTTGGTTTATGGCCTTGAAAGCATACTCTGTGAATAAAACAGACGAGAGGCGGTTTGAGGTCACATGATCATCTGAAAGGTTTGTAAAGTAGGCGTATAGAGAACAGCACAAATCAATATGTACAACCATCGTGTGGGCCGGTATCAGGGTCATCTGATTAGTTAGCTTCACATAATTATGGAGTAGGTGCTGCTTGAGATGATCCAAGTGAGTGCTGACGCCACTTGCGGGGTTTATGATGCACATCAGGGAACACGTTAAAAGTTCTCCTGACTGTTGATCGGATATCAGAACTAAAGTCCTGACCAGTTCCACAATTTGAAGCTACATAGACAACTTTAGGGACAAAACCTGGGCATCATATATTATATCACTGGATTGGTTTTGTTTCAAAAATCGTAAAACGAGATCAAACTTCATCGCAACATTTCCGCCGAAGGCAAGTTGACTGCAGGAGCTGAGAATCAGCTCGCTTGACTGCAATGCTAACTATGCTAACAAGCCAGCTAGCTATCGTGAGACGCGCATTCTGTTCAGGGGCACAATGAGCAGCGTGGGGGACAAAAAACTGGCAAAAAACAACCCGGTCGACTGCATATGATACTACTTTCGCTTTGACGGCGTTTCATTAATCAGCTCATGAGTGGTCAAGGTGCACGAACCATGACAGAGCATTTAGCTAACGCTAACAAACAAGTGAGCTTGCCGGCCGGCTTTCGAGTGCACAGGTCCGCATACTGACCGACTTGATATAGTCTTCCTTCGGGGGAGAAGATGGTGATGTGCCGATCAAACCCTGCACTTGAGCCTCGGGACATTTTACGAGCTTAAGTTGGTCCAGAAGTTGGTCCAAATAAATGTGCAAGATTTTACTCCATGCACAATATTTAACCCGGAAGTTGAAAGATGAGCTCCGAACTTCATCCGGTGTGAGAGGCCTGCTTCGTTTCCATGGTGATATAATAATAACACGCTGGATCTATAACATAACTTACATGTCAGTGCTTTAAAAAAGTCAATCTTAGGTAAGGTTACTCCTACTGTCTTAATTGGGAAATTTGTATAGCGATTCAAAATGCTTCACATAAAACCATTAAACACATTCAGACATAATGCAAGGAGATCTAAGAACAGTTAAGAACATTGATTCAAAAATATATGTTATCTTATATTAAAAATACAATCAAATTTGCAGTGTATTTTAAGAGTACCATCCTTCAAAATGCTTAAAAGGTTAATTAAAGGCAGCAGCAAACAGAAAAGTCTTTAAGGAGCTGAAAGGAGACCTGCAGCTCTCTGGGACTTATATATATATATAAGTATATGTAAGTATATGTTATATATATATAAGTATATATGACCCTTTTTCGGGTCCGTGGATTAAAGTCCCCATCACAACATGTTAATGTTAATTTAGTTGACAAGACGATATGCTCAGTGCGGCGCTCCGCACACGCACATCACGCACTGCGCGTAGGGAACCAAATGCCTAGGGGGGCACCAAAAAATCTGGGACGTGGAAAACCATCACAGTAGGCTACTAGTATAAATAACAAATAAAATATGTCTGAAGCCTGTTAATATGCAAACCCAATACAAAAGCAATAGGCCATCACTCATAGTGATGCAACTCCGCACTGCTCGTATTATTAAAGAGCTGGTTCCTATTCTCTGCTACGGAACCGCCATTATGGCATTATATTTGTGCCACAATCCTGAGTGCGTTTTTAAGTTTTGAGCACAGAGAACTATATTTTAGCAAAGAAAAACATATTCCGTGCGCGCAGTTTACTCAGGTGCCCTCTCCACAAACTTGTTTTGCAGAAAAGCAGAAAAGCTCAAAACTGCTGCTCCCTGTTTAGTTTTCACTTTGGGAACAGAAAGTAGAACAGTCCCAGACGACCTGAGGGTTTGTGGGGGTTCATAAGTTATCAGCAGATCAGAAATGTACTTTGGCCCTAAATCATTCAGTGCTTTATAAACCAAACAGCAGGATTTTGAAGCCAATGCTTGATAGTCCTGGCGGGGACTCGAGCTGCAGACATGTAAAAGCACCGTTACAGTAGTCGAGTCTTCTGAAGATAAATGCATGCAAGTTTTTCCAAATGCTGATACATTCTTCAGTTGATAGTAGGCTGATTTTGTAACTGTCTGGATACGGCTGTTCCGGTTGAGGTCCACCCCAACGACATGACTCACTGGATGACTAACTTGGGAAGGTGCCATCATAAATGTCATTAATTACACCTGTACTTCCCCGGTGATCCCGAGGCAACTTTTTCTTTTCTTTTCTTAAAAGGATCATTTTGTAATTATCGGAAGTGTTTGTTTGTTCTTTATTTTATTATTTAACGTTTAACGTTAGCGATGTATAAACTCTATCAGTAATGGTTTAGCCTAATCAGCTCCACTTTTCCAACATGATTTCTGCCACACGTTTACTTTTCTCTATTGCAAGACAAAGACTCATTATTTCCGTTTGTCTTAAAATAAAACATGGTAATTTTGTTTTATCATCTGATGAGCATACAATTCCCATTTTCTTGTTCCTGCAAAAAAGAAAATGCAAATGTACACGTGTTTGTGGGATTTTCCCGCCGTCCGCAGCTAACTGCTGCAGCTGCACACAGCATGTTTGCTTCCTCTTCATAAGTTACTCACATTTAGATAATGACTCACAAGGTTGCTCAAGGTGGAATCATGACCCGGGATGAACCGTTAAAACTAATTGGCCCAAACGGTCTGCAATGCCAACAGCGTTTATCTTCTTCTGATCTGGTTTTATAACAGAAAGTCCCTGTTTGGTTTCCTTATTATTATCCTATTAGAAAAAAAGTAGTTTGGCAGACATCTGAGAGCGGGGACCATACGATTTGTCTTCAGGCCCGTTTTCAAAGAGCCAATGTGTTGTGGGGCAGCAGCACAGAACGCCTCGTCTCCCATGGTCCTGACTTCGGCTCTTCCGGTGTGGAGGAGGTTTAAGAGATAAGAGCTGTTTTAAAAGATCAGCTTAACACTTCCTACATTCATCGCATGAGTCAGTAGGATTAGTTTAGATTAGTTTGATAACATTTTGTATTTAAAATACTATTACTATACTAGTAATAGTATTTAATACTATTGTATTTTAAAACTAACCAAAACAGTGGCACTTCCACTTCTTCATACTTTGTAATAATCGTCGTGTTCTCTTCTCCACCTCTGCTGTCACATGTGAAACCAGAAAGACCCCCACCCACGAGAAGCGGCGCAGCACCAACTCCTGGAGTTATCGAGGGGTCTCTTTTTCAGGTCTTTTTTTCTTCCCAATGTTTTAAATGAGGCTTTTCTCTAAAAAATGTTTTAAATGAACCATTAGTGGTTTTGACTCATTTTGTATTACCAGCTTTCACTTTCACATTTTATATTTTACATCACTTGTGACAAATGTACCAAGTACAATATCTTATTTATCGATTCATCTTGTTCTACAGCACACCGTTTCTTAGAAAGTCTTATCTAAAGTGGACTTAGACGCAGCATGAGGCCAAAGGGAAGTAGGCTGGGCATCTGTGTGATAAAAAGGCTCTGTGCTTGCTTCCTTTTACTGCAAATTTGCACAGTATTACTTGGAAATTATCTTGTGGTTCTTTGCAACTCGAACGGCTGCATAGAAGCCTCAAGGTGTGGCGCAATTAGTGGTTTTACCTGATTCTTAACAGTGATCAGTTGTCAGGGAGACCGCACGCATCTCCAGGGTACCTACGTATGTGTTTTAGAGCCTTCACTCTGCATTAGGGAATAAAGGCCGATCTTCTGAGATAAACACACACCTGCTTTGTATTTATATGCTGGTGGTTTATTTATTAAAACAAGCTTGCATGATCTTATGATTCATTGAACGTTGACTCTGCGCAAACTGGTAGAGCTGGTAGAGCGCCAGTTAAGTCCACATATACACGTTGTACAAAGAGAGCTAATAGTCAGGCTTTGTAGTTTGAGGCCTGCATTTCTCCACTCATTTATAATATATTTCCTGTCAGGGCTACTGTCAATATCTTCCAATATTTGATTCGACTCAAATCATCCATTCAATCCAAATAAACACTAAGGCCAATGATCTAGAGTTACCTCCCTCAACATCAATTCATTAATATCACCTCCTCAAAAAAGTCTACAAATATGTAGAATAATCGTCCATAACGTCAAGAAAATGGGAGTGAGACCTGTCCATCACTCCTGATGCTGACTTCTGGATCCAAACCTAAAACAAGTATATTATTATTTGTCCACTGTGACAGAAATGTAATTATCGTTTAATTCTTATCGCTGAATCTGTATTTTCTTGTTCGGGTCAAAAGTGAGATGCACTCTACAACCACAGCGCTTTGAACCAGAGTCAGACCCTGAACAAAGAGAGGCTCCCCAACCAGTTCCACACTTGGTTGAACCGGACTGTGGCGGTGCGGTGCGGTTAGCTCAGCTGCAGAGGTGCTTCAGGGAGCTTCAGGGTGCCGGGAGACAGAAAACACGCCCAGCTGATGAACATTCTGTTTGATTATCTCCTTTTAAAAACAGTGCAGGACTCAGGGAGGAACTCTCGACGGAACTTTCGGGGCCAACGAGAGGACCAGTGAAACTGTGGTGCCAACCAAACCAAACCAAACCAAATAAAATCAATTGTAAACTGCCAAGTTTACAATAAACTGCCAAGTTTACAATTGACAATGGACAATTGGTCCCAGAACAGGTAGCACTATGTCGTCTACAAGGACGTTTATGAATGATTTGCACAAACCCACTGCTTTACGCATGTTCACCCCCATCCAACTACAAAATGACTGTACGGCATGACTCATTTTATATGAATAAAAACCCTCACCTACGCTTTCATTCATTGATTGAGTGTCAGAAATTGTATGCAAATGGCAACACGCTGTCATTAAGCGTATCTGGTTATGTTAGCCAGTCAAACAGGATTGGGAATACCTCTTTATTTTTACATAGAGGGGTGAAGTCATATCGGGCAGATTTGGAAGGAGAAAAAAAGGCTTAATCATTCTACATTAGATTGTTGGCGATATGCTATTTTGTGTTCTTGCAAAACAAAGATCCCATTTAGAGATCCAATAAATTAACAGACATATAATACTATAGTATATGCCTTTTCTATTAAATCCTTCAGTGCCTTCCTCCTCCAGTCCTCTCGGTCTGTTCTTTCACGCTCCAACACATTGCTGCACCCAGGAAATGAAGCAGGCATATAAGTTTACATGCAACAACATTTATTGCTGGATTGAGAATAAACTGGGTCTTCAAAACACTCGGTAAACGGTAAATGTTTCCTTCAGTTCAGCGCAATGTTCTAAAAGATGCAGGAATGTGGTCACTGGGGACTGCTAGAGTGGAATTTTTGCTGGGAATTTCCCACTAGTGTGTGTTGGCACATGCACACAGCGGCTATGCATGCAGCCTAGGTGGAGCAGCTGTTTCTCAGTAAGGATGAACAAATCTCCTTGCGAGGAGGTAATCAACGAGTGTTTAAGTCTACGGCTGTTTGGTAGAACTCTTCTTTGTTCATGAGTAATGAATTAGGAACCATTACCAGGGTAGGTTATGTGCTCAGAAGTACACGCCGTTCTCCAGCATCCAACCACTCAGACATGCTGACTCGTTTACACCTCCTCTTAAAACCTCTTTTAACTTCATTTGGAGCTGGCTCCATAAAAGCCCTTGTGCATTAAGAGTACAATTGCACATGCGTGGTGGGTAGGAGCTTTGCTCGCAGTACATTTGAATGAAGCTTTGACAACGTGCAAAACCTGCATGCGTTACTTTGGATTACTGCTGACCCTGTTACTTTGAGGCTGCATCTCTTCCTTCTGAAATCCCCCAAAATTTCCCTCCGCCAAACCTTTCCCTCTGGCCGCCAAGATAATGCTTTTTTCCAGGCCTCCCACGACACGCTGTGCTGTGGACCGGCTGCAGCCTGGTGAGCAGTGGTCAACACCGGCCATGTGCCTACGTAATTGTTTTTCCAGGGCAGAGCGGAGGGAGGTTGTTATGAAGAGAAGACACGGAGCGCCCAGACGATGGGAGGGGATGCGAGCAGGGAAGCGGGCCCAGATGTGTACAGTAGCAGTCGGGCCAGGCGCACATCTGCAATTGTTTGAACTTACTGGGGGAATTCCTCTCTCGCTACATATATTTTGTCCCGCTGAATCCTCGACCCGGGACAATGAGTCGCTTGACTGCCTCCCCCTGTTCTTCCTCTCATGTTTCCCTCCATGTGTCACGAGCCGTTTCCCCCGCAGACAGACAAACCGGTCTGGTTGCAGCTCCAGGAGGCGTGGGACCCTTTGTGTTGAGGACATTTAAAGGGAAGATAAAAGAGCCGTTCTGTAAATATACAGCACTTTGTGTGAGGCCCAGAAACAACAAGCACTGAAAATGACGCTGAATTTAATACCATGGGCTTTGAACGCACCTCACCACACATGTGTTTGCAATGACAGCCTCATGTTGTTCTATCAAAGCAGCGATCAGGAGACAGACAACATTTTCTAAACATTGCTGGTAAGAGGGTTAAATCTAACTACAGGGCTGAACAAATGCATTGTTTTGCTGCATGGGTTGGCCAGAGCAAACTGAGAAGAGGGAGTTTCCTCTCCTCCAGGAAGTAGGGCGATTTCCTTGTATTAGCGCCTCAAGATTTGGGGACAAGATGTTCAAGATGACTTTGCACATTCTCCCTTTAGTCCAGGACAAAAGCACGATGAGGTGGTGGCTGGACCTGCATCATTCTTTCTAGGAAATCATGTTCTGCTATGTCCGTGTGTGTGGAGATGCAAGTGATATCTTCCTATCGTGCCTTTAGTATACTTTAGTTTCCATCACCACCCCTAAAAGACTCAATCTCCTGGGCTACTTTACCTCTCACACTCTCATTCTCAATTCATGGGTTGGAGTGGAGAAAGGTCATGGTTAATACAACAAATGCACACATGCTAGTTGAAATAGAGATATTTGAAACAGAAGGACGCAACTGCTTTCTCTATAGATAGTGGGGCGGATGGTCTCCTTTCAGGTTTAGTCTGACGGTCTAAATATAGAAATGAAAAGTCTTTGACTTTCGGGCGGCTTTTTCTGCTGCATGAGTCAAAGCTCAGTTCAGAGGGCTCATGCACCACATTTATATATATATATATCCTGTTTATTTTTATTATAACACAATGGTTATTTTCTCCTGATGTTTCATGTCCTCTATACGCACTTCTGTCTGCACTGTTGCCGTCAGAATTTTCCATATTCAAAATGGGCTGCTTATGGAGGGTGATACTGTAACTAGAGCTTTTTTTTAGCCATGTGACCACTCACAGCTCTTAACAGCACTCCACCCGTTGTTCTGATGAGGATGTTCGGATGTTTTGCTCTGACCAACAGTCACAGGTGGGTGGCAGAGGAACCTGTAAAGGAGTCTGTAAAAGAATTCACATGAATTACAAACTGTCATTTCTTCCTAATTTAAAATCCCATTTGTGTTTGAATGTCCCCCTTAAACAATATACCGTCTCTTAGAAACAACTGTGTTTTGCCACTGTCAGCTGTTTGAAGCATAGTTTTTGCATTACGATAGCAAAGCCTTTTTCATGCAAGATTAAGATGAAGCGACACAATGAAGAGAAGATGGAACCAATCTTTCAGCCGTACATCACAGGAGCTCCTGGAAAGCCCCACATTGTTCCTCCAGCCTGCTGAACATGACAGTCATGACGTCCTCCCACGGTGTTAGTCAAATGGCTGCACAGTAATTAGCCTCTTTCCAATGGAAGTAAGCTGCTTCCACTGAAAGAATACACCTGCTACGGGGGAGCTCATTTTGGTTCGTTTTACTGAATCTATACTTGTATTATTTTAAAAACATTGAGGCCGACTTTGGACAAACTTTTTCAATTTGTAAAAGGCCATTACAGAGGCATCTATGACCAAAGAATCCAGGGTCAATCCTGAGGTACGTGGGTTATGGAAGAAGGGATCAGGGCCCTGTTCCACGTACCACAGTGGATCAAATGTCCTATTAGCTCAATTTAACCCGACGGTTTGACGGTTGAACCATAATATGTATATTTGAATCATCTCTCGTCATGAATTGAATGTATTCTACTTCTTTATGCTGTTCATTCTGTGCACTGTGTCCATCTCGACAGAGGGGTCCTCCTCTGCCGTTCTCACTAAGGTTTCTGCACAGGGACTTTTCACAAACCGCTAACATCCATCATGCGTGACCTGTCAATGTGAGTGGAAAATTCATAGAATGTGATTAAGGACACACGGTGCTTTGAGTCACAATGTGTGTGACGCTCAACAAGGAACACCTGATAAGGACGAGATTGTGTCAGGTGCTTCTATCGATAAGTGGAAGGTCTCACATTTCATTTACCCAGTGGACATGTTGCTTTTTTTATTCACTGCAGATAAATGCACTTGTATTGCACATTTTATGAGGTGAAACAGTTTTCTAGCACATTAAAAATGACACCTTCATCCTATATATTTATTTTCCTGCTACACACTGGAAAACCTTTTTTGAAGTGCATTCCTGAACTTGAGCTGGTTGGTTGCTGTGAGCTGCTGCTGCTGGTTGGTTGCATGGCTGCTGTGTGTAGGACCACAGGTCATACGGTCTGAGCATTGTCCTAGCCTACCGTACCACAACACTGGTAGCCGAGACAAGAGTTTCCACAACCCACTGAGTTTGTCCGTGGGTGGGTGTGTAAAGTACGTGTTCCTGCATTTGGGTGAGTGCCTTCACACAGACTGAGTGTGGGAGAGTCGTGTAAGTGTTTGATGACATAAGAGGTTTCCTGTGCATGTAAAAATGAATATGTGTGTGTGTTTGAGTGAGGATAAAAGCATGGGGAAAGAAAGTTTGCATGTATTTTTGTTTTGTGGATGGCAAACTGATGTGTGAGCATAATTACAACTCTGAAAATATCTCACTAGCATCATGAATCATACAAACCCAATGAAAACGATCTGAATGCTCCACAGCAAAGATAACCACAAGCTCACATCAGACATATTCTACTCCACTCTACCCCAAAGCAATGTGGTAACAAACCAGTGTCCCATCGCCATAGTCACGATGCCTGTCGCTGCTGTCTGTCATGTCATGTGGTTGAATGGTCTGTGTTTTTTTTTAAGCTGCAGCCCACGAAAGAAGCAAAGGCTAAGGGGGAGAGACAGGAGACCAAGCAGGGGTGGAAATCCCCTTCCCTCAGCATGCATGCCTGCCTCGTCTTAGCTCACATCAAAACGGCTGCTGCTGTTCTCATCATCGTCCCTTCTGTCTTTCTATATGTCTCATTGTCTTTTTTTATCCCCTCAAGTTGGTGTCTGCTTCCATTTATATGCATTTCTACTTCACCACTGAGGAACCGCTGCACCGGTAACCTACCTGGGAAATTTTGTTGCACAAATGAACCAGACACTGGATTATGTTCTGCAGGGTGTCTTCCTTCACAAAATACAACCGCATACAACGGCATGTGCGAGCCCAATTAATCCCAGAGAAGTACCAGCACACATTGCAGTCAGCCGGGGTGTAATATATTTTGGGGCATGTGGTTAGACAGAACGCTAAGCACCTACTGTCCCCACCGACACCACTCAAAAGCTCACAAAAAATGTCAGGTATGTTTGAACAAGCAGACAGCCCCAGGCCGGCGCATGGATTGCGACAGAGCCTTTTCTCACACGCAATGACTCGTGCGCTGGTGTGCAGAGGACCATTTGTGCAAGCAGAAACATTCACGGCTGCACCAGTGAACCCCAAGTCTCAAGGAATGGCATTGTGAATTCTGTTCTTCGGGTTTTCCCTCCTCATTACTGATTGCTGGTGACTGCTGCGTGTCTCGTGCCTCCCAGAAGAAAGCCACTCAAACAGAAAAAGTCCACTTCCTCTCTGATGGTTACGAAGACCAATGACCTCCGTTTAAAAAAAGACCAGATTTAGAATCTAGACTGAAATGAATCAATATTTTAAAACATATATTCTAATCTATATACTACATTTTCAGCACAATTGTTCCTTAAATCATACTTATTTTGAAATGTAATAAATGGTTTGAACTCGGATGGTGTTAAGCCTGGGAGTCTCTTGTTAAGGGCAGTGCTGCTCTCTAGTGGACTGACTACTCACATGGTTTCTCACCTAACTGCTGCTGTGTCTTTTTGTTGACACAAATGCGTCGGAAATATGTGGAGCTCTGAAGAAGATGCTACAGCGATTACTGAAAACACACAACAGCTAGGTATATTCCCCTCTCTAATGCAACTAATTATCAGCAATATTCATCTCAATCTCGCTCTGCATCTCTGAATGGAGCAATATTGTAGCTCGCTAGAGTCTTAAATTTGCATTCTTCATCTGAAATGTATGCTATTGATCTGTGTAACTTCAGTGATGCCTTCCAGTCTTCACGTGTGACGTGTTCATAAGGGGGCTGTAAAGCGTTCTACAGGAAACACACTCACACCTCAGGATTAGAATGGCTGTTGAATGATTCTCACCACTCCTGTCACTCACATCTATAGAGGATATTTGTGTTATATATTGTTTTTAAGTTAAACACCAGCAGCCACCAACGCCTTTAAAAGTTTGTGTTTGTGGCTGTTCCACAGAGATCGTTTATACTCAAAAGGAAACCCATTACTCCCTGGATCAAAATGAATTCTGTCATGTCAGTACGATTATTACAGCTCACAGCTCTTATGTCCACACAGCCACAGCCTTAGCTTTGTGAACACGGTCTGTTTTTAGGAGAATTGCTGTTTAATAACTTGCTTTCCCCAAACAGTGATCAAGTCGACAAAACCAAATCTAATAGTGACACCGTTATATAAATGAGATTCATCAGACCCTGTTAAGTCTGCAATGTATGCAATAACTAATATAAAATCTCCCTGAAGCTTAAAGTAATTAAATTATCTATCCAAAAGTTGAAAAAGATATTTAAAAAATAAAATATATTAACAGCTCAATGCAGTTTTTGAAGAGTCCAACTTGAGCTTCACAATTGATCCTGAGCAACTACGGACTTCAATGTGTTTATATCGCAGATCTTTCTTTGTATTGTGTGTCGTAGCATGCAGAATCAAGGGCAGTGTTCAATGCACGCTGTCACTGGGTGGTGGTGTTTCTCAGTCGGGGCCTTGTGCTGCCTGGCATGGACTGACTGCTTTGTCTGCTAGAGATGAGCCACCGAATGGAGCATCGTCCACCAACAGGCACTGCTTTTTATCTCTCGTTTGTTGGTTGTCTATTGTCCACATGGCCAGTGAAAGATTTAAGTGTACTAAATGGTAAACTTACCATTCCGGGCATGCGCCAAAGAATCACTGCCAAACATGACTAAATTTGACGGAAAAAAAATATTTTGGGGCTTAACAACTAACTAAATTACTTATCAAGGTGTGGTGCAGGGATGGGGAACAAACACATGCACTGAAAATAGGTGATATGTCATTTTTTACCAGAGTAGATTTAATCATTCTAGACCTTGGAAACAGAGTCTAAATAAAGTTTTACAGTACATGTCAAAAGTTTCAAGTGAATGAAAAAGTGGGTCCAGGCGTTTGACTGCTACCTGGTATCTTATTCCAGAGCTTTAAGCGCAAACTTTAGCCAGTAGGCCGAAACCCCTTTCTGGAATCAAAATTATTTGGTTTATTTCCTTAAAGAAATAACAAAAAGAAAGCTCTTTGCTTTCAGGCAGCAGCAAACAGAAAAGTCTTCAAACTGGATTCAAAAGGAGCTGAGGGACTCGCTTTCTGGGACTTTGTTCCAGATATGTGGAGCAGAATAACTGAATGATGCTGCTCCATGTTTAGTTTTAAGATAAGATAATCCTTTATTTATCTCACAACGGAGAAATTTACAGTGTTCCAGCAGCAAAGCAGGATAGTCAACAGAAGAAGAAAAAGCACACAGTGCAAAATTATAAAAATAAAAAATAATAATAAAATAATAAAAATAATAAAAAAATATAAAAAATGTAAAATAATATCATGCACACAGTGCATATGGGGGGGGAACATGTTATTGCACAAGTAGTCCAATAAATTATTATTGTAATTAAAAAAACAAACAGGAAGCGATGACATAATAATTGCACAAGAGGTAGGAGTGAAATGTCCGGTTTGTGTGTGTGTTCTGTGATCTAGGAGCAGTAGATCAGTCTGACTGCAGCAGGGAGGAAGGACCTGCGGTATCTCTCCTTCAGACACCGTGGGTGGCGAAGCCTGCCGCTGAAGGAGCTGCCCAGTGCTGATACAGTACCATGATAGGAGGATGATGAAACGGTCTCCCTCCACCTCAACAGGGTCAAGGGGGCAGCCCAGGAGTCATAAAAGGTCCTTCGGAGTGCAGGGAGCAGAGACCGGAATCTCCTCAGTAGTAAAGTCTGCTCTGGCCTTTTTTTATACAGAGTGTTTCCATTGTCCAGTTCAGCTTATTGCTCAGGTGAACACCCAGGTACTTGTAACAGTCCACTATGTCAAGGTCCTTTCCCTGAATGTTCAGCGGTGTGAACTAGCCTGGCTAACGTCATACCCTGATCTCAAATGAGACTGGGTCTGGAAACCACATGTTCATTTCCTCGTATTGGAGGCGCGGTTTACGAATGCCCAGAGCCGTTTAGTGAGTAGGGTAGACAGGTGAGTGTGATTGGGCTGATGAGGTGAATGTGCCAAGCAGGTGTACAGAATAAACTGATTAGGTGGAGTGAGGGGCATGTGGAGCTGAACTGTGACAGTATGGAATTTTAGTCCCTTGTTGATATAGTTTTGTAGATTCATCTGTATAACTATGATACACAGTTTTCCATAATCTGAGTCAATGGATGAAGCATGTAGATGTTGAACATAAGAGGCTTCCATTCCATTCATAAGAGAATTCCATGGAATTCTTCCATTGTTAGCAAGGAGGTGTGGCCATCTCCTGCTCATCCCGGGAGGTGGTGGCTGGAACAGCTGACAGCAATCAGCCGTCAGGGGACTGCCCTAAATAAACTTGCGTCTTCCTGCCATTCATCGCCAGATTGTTTGGTCACCAGAGAGACAGAGATACGTGTTGAGGTTGTCTTGTGACTTGTTTGGCTTAGACTCTGTTCTTTGCTCACCTTGTTCTGATTTTTCCCTAGTGTTCTGGAATCCCTAACTGTCTGCTTGCTTTCTGAATTCCAGAACAGATGTTATTCTGAGATTGGAATACAACATATCCGGTCTTTCGTGTCAGTAGTATATAATAAGTGGTTTCTGGGGGGGGGGCACCTGAATGATTTACGACAACTGTCACTTTGACAGCTGTCACTTTGAGTGATATTTGATTGACATGTGACATTTAGTAGGATTTATGACAGGGGGGGTGAAAGGGTGACATTTGATGTTTTGGGATGATTTATGATGTACAGAAACAAACAAGGCGCCAGGACATGCCAGGACATGTTCCACCGGAAGATGCGTCACAGGGCCCTCTTTCAAAAACATCGTGGACCACGTGGCAGAAAGTTTTTGTCAGCAGCTATAGCAACTTGTCAAGCCTGAGCGAGAATGAAGCATTTTATCGGTAAGTAAAAGTGGTTTTATTAATTATGTTTCAGTAACCAACCAGTCGATATTAAACTCTAAAGTATATTTATTAAGGTTTCTCAACGATATGACAAGCCCCATGGAGATTAAACCACTAAGGCCACCCAACGAGGTCTGGTTGATTTCATAATTCTATATTTGATCTATTTATTGATCTGTATTTGTCTTTAACCCGATAGCCCCCAACATTAATACTTACTTACTTACACGGTGTATATCTTTTAGAAACCAGTAGCAGACAGAATCCTAAGGGGCTACAGAATGCTAACACTCAAATATTTCTTGAAACAGCCCCTCCGACAAGTCTTCAGAAAATACAAAGATTAGTCGACGCTTTGGAGGATGTACCACGATCAATAAGAGGAGGTAAATAAAATGGTTGACAATGGATATATATGTTCCCCACTCATCCACCGTATAACACATAAAATACACCAATTCGCAGGAGCTGAACCAGCAGCAGCAGCAGCATTACCGTGTGGCGTTGAGGGAACAATAAGTAACCCTACGGTGGTAGTCACCAGTAGAAACACATACCCCGGTATTGTGAAATTAATATTAACCTATTATACAGGTTATCTACCTACATTATATAACATTTCACTTAGGATTGGGGGAGCCACCGCAAAGGACGAGCGGGGTTAAAACTGCTGTGAAGCAGTATAGAAGGTGGGCAGTCTAAACACTAATAGAGGTGTGTGTGTAACTATATTTTTCTTTGTCGCCACCCAGACATGCAGAGGTGCCTAGGCCAGCGTATAAAAAGCTGTGAAGAAGTCTAAAAACTCTAGATGTGTTGAGGACCCCCGGTCTATGCTGCCAGAAGAAGAAGACCCCCGGTCTATGCTGCCAGAAGAAGAAGACCCCCGGTCTATGCTGCCAGAAGAAGAAGACCCCCGGTCTATGCTGCCAGAAGAAGAAGACCCCCGGTCTATGCTGCCAGAAGAAGAAGACCCCCCCGGTCTATGCTGCCAGAAGAAGAAGACCCCCCGGTCTATGCTGCCAGAAGAAGACCCCCCCGGTCTATGCTGCCAGAAGAAGAAGACCCCCCGGTCTATGCTGCCAGAAGAAGAAGACCCCCCCGGTCTATGCTGCCAGAAGAAGAAGACCCCCCGGTCTATGCTGCCAGAAGAAGAAGACCCCCCGGTCTATGCTGCCAGAAGAAGAAGACCCCCCGGTCTATGCTGCCAGAAGAAGAAGACCCCCCGGTCTATGCTGCCAGAAGAAGAAGACCCCCCGGTCTATGCTGCCAGAAGAAGAAGACCCCCCGGTCTATGCTGCCAGAAGAAGAAGACCCCCCGGTCTATGCTGCCAGAAGAAGAAGACCCCCCGGTCTATGCTGCCAGAAGAAGAAGACCCCCCGGTCTATGCTGCCAGAAGAAGAAGACCCCCCGGTCTATGCTGCCAGAAGAAGAAGACCCCCCGGTCTATGCTGCCAGAAGAAGAAGACCCCCCGGTCTATGCTGCCAGAAGAAGAAGACCCCCCCTGGTCTATGCTGCCAGAAGAAGAAGACCCCCCCCGGTCTATGCTGCCAGAAGAAGAAGACCCCCGGTCTATGCTGCCAGAAGAAGAAGCGGCGCGTTTGGGTCCAGCATACATCGACCCTTTCACAGACAAGGATTTTATGCAATGTGTTGCAGCCTTTGAAGAACCGCTGCCGAGGGAGGGCCCCAACAACGGTGAGCAAAGAAAACATATTGTTTGTTGAGGGGTTGAATGGTTATGAATACAATGCTGTAGACCATCCACAAGATGGCAGTGTGTTGAATGTACCCAGGGGGCAATACGAATTGGAGCATGAGCTCGGGCAACTGCGCATGGACACAAAGCATTTGGCAGCAAAGGTGACAAGGCTCTGTAAATTGCATGAGGAGACCAAGCATGTTG
The DNA here is from genome assembly GCA_021346845.1 of Apeltes quadracus. Lineage (NCBI taxonomy): Eukaryota > Metazoa > Chordata > Actinopteri > Perciformes > Gasterosteidae > Apeltes > Apeltes quadracus. Next base: position 1,772,216 of record CM037934.1, on the reverse strand, counting down.
TAACACAGCACATGACAACACGGGAGATCTGTCGTATGGATGTCATAGACACTCTCAATGCTATAGCTAACAAACTTGAGGTGTAGCGGTTGTTGTCGCGTTGCTTGCTTTTTAATTTTTTTAATTTAATTTTTTAATTTTAATTTTTCTTGTGTTTTGATGTCTTAAGGCTTAATATGTCACACCCCCGAAAAGTTTTAAAACACCGGTCAGAGGACTGTGTGCATGACTCTGTGCATGATTGACGATGGTGGTGATGATGATAAGGACCGAGACTATCAAACGTTGTTACACATGATTGAAATAAATACTAACCGTTTAAATGCCTTGGGGAGGAGGGCTCGTGAATCCCTTAAGTCGTCTACTGGGGCTGACGACGATGGTGTTGTTGCTTCTGAGCGAGTTGTTTGATTTTGACCGGAACCGTAAACACAGGGGGGCACGGTACTCCGGTGACAAGAGCGTATTCTGGCGCATTTAACTGACTTATTTCAGGGGGTGTCTGGGGCTCCAGCACCTCCGATAGTTACTCCAGAGTACCAAATGTTGTTACACGTGACGGAAATAAATATTACCCGTATAAAAGCTTTGGGGAGGAGGGCTCGTGAGGCCAATATGAGGGGTGCTCGGGCTGATGATGATGATGATGGTGATGCTTTTGCATCGCCGTTAAACTCGTATTCTCACGGCTCTTTTGGTGGGGAGGTTATTAACCGTGGCGTATTTCAAGAGGGGCCTGGGGCTCCAGCACCTCCGACAGCTCGAGATGCCGGTCCGAGCCGTTTTGCAGCTGACGTTGATGATACGGGGGCAAACGCTACAAGGCGGGACATACCGGCGCTCGACGCGTTCGTACTACGACAGAATGTTGACTTCAGAAACATCGATCTCACAGATATTACTCGTGTACCCGGCCTGGTGCGAGATAGAGTTTCGGGGATCATTGATCGAGCGACTGCCGAGGCGCCGGAAGGAAGTGTGCTCAATGTTGTTCTACGTGGGCCGTCGCTGGCCAGTGACGTGCAGGCTGTTCTCAGAGCGGATGACTCGCCCGGCGCAGATTTGTTTATCGAGCAAATTGCACAGGCTGTGCAAAGTAATGACGACTCTATAACGGATGATGAATTAGAAATAGTGGTCGCCGTTGCTAGAAACAACAGTGGGTGCGCGGGACGCGTTTAAAATTGGGGAGCGGTCCTTATGACCAGATATTGTCGAAGAAAGGGCGCCTGTACACACCCAACAATAGGAATAAGTCTGTTTCTCTATTTATCTCGCACACTTTATCCACCCCGACACCTCGGATAACGACAAACTAAGACACGCTGAGCAGCTGCACACTGCCCTTAATCTACCACACACGCACAAGGTGTCATTCACTGACATGGGCGCTTTTGAACGACATTTGGGTTTGAAAATTTACAAATTTCCACCATCAGGCCGGTTGTAAACGACTGCAGTGTTTTAAAACACACGACACGCATCACCCGCGGACTGTATGGTTGTATCTACATGACAGTCACTACCACGTGATTGAAAATAAGACGTGATTTTTTTGGCGCAACATATGTGTGCCCCTACTGCTATCAGACATATGAGCATCGTCTATACCACCGGTGTGAACAGATGTGTACCGTTTGCTACACGGCAGAGTGTCAGACGCGCTCAACCAACACACAGAAATGCAGCGATTGTAAACGTATCTGTAAATCGGCATATTGTTTTGATCAGCACAAGCAGCCGGACGCGGTGCATGCCCTTATACCGTGTGACACTATGAAGTATTGTGATGCCTGCGGAAAAACGTACAAGGTGGCTAAAAAGCAGCACGTATGCGCGTCCGCCATATGCGAACACTGTAAGATGTCACTATCCGAGGGCGATGACTAACATCGATGCTTCATTCAGCCCCTTGAAAAACCTGTACCACAAACGGCCTACATACTGTAAGACTTTGAGACGCGTTTCCATAACGGCAAACATGAGGCGGTGTACGTTTGCGCGATGGACATGGATGGAAAAAAAGTTTGTTTCACCTCTTTGAGATGTGTGGAGGCTTTTGTGAAATATTACAGAAGACCAAAATACAGAGGTTACACCTTCATTGCACACAATGCGTCGGGCTTTGAGAACATCGTCCTGGAGTATTTCGTAAAGCAGAAGATCACCCCCGAGGTAACTATGAATGGAAGCCGCGTGATACTCTGCACACAGACAGCGGTTGATTGACTCCTTTTAGCTTCTTGCCGATGCGCCTGTCTAAAAAACCCTCAGCGTTGGGGTTCGAGGATTTGGAGAAGGGGTATTTTCCACACAGATTCAACATTACGGAGAACGAACACTGTCGGTAAATATCCTGACCCGTCTTACTATGGATACGACTCGATGGGGGACACTGAGAACTGCCTTCATGAATTGGTACCGGGGTGTCTGCGGTGAAATATTTGCTTTCCAGGCAGAGATCAAGCGTTACTGTGTTAACGATGTGCAGGTTCCGCGCAGAGCCTGCACGATCTATCGGCAAACATTCGAGTGCACTCAGCTTGACCCCTTTGCATTCACCACTCTGGCGTCGAGTTGCATGGCCACTTTTAAGACCCCGTTTCTCCCGAAGGACACGATTGCTCTAACATATGAGGGGGCGTACAGGAAACGGAACAAAACGTATTCGGATGTTTCAATGCAGTGGCTTGACTATGTGTCACTCTGAGAATGTTGATCAGACATGCCCTCAATCATGGCGAACAACAAATCTGTCCGTTCTACGTGGACGGTTATAATGCGGCGACAAACGCGTGTTATGAATTTGCGGGCTGTTTTTTTTTTTTCCAGGGATGCGTTAAATGTCATGTGCAAAGTGACATGAACCCGGTCACAAAAGTCACGTATGGAAGACTGTACAAGGGCGACATTAAAACAAACCAGAGAACACGTACAGGTCTTTATGGACACGTACAAAAAGCGCGAGCGTTTGGATCCCAGAAAGGCCCTCTTTGGAGGGTGGAAAAACGCCATGAAGCTATATCGATACTATGACTTTGTATCCAAACGTGCAGGCAAAAAAACAATATCCTGTCGGACACCCGCGGATTATCGTTGGGGATTTTGAAAACTACGGCTTCATAAAATGCATTGTGCTCCCTCCCCGACGTTTGTTTCATCCCGTCCTGCCTTTCAGATGCCAGGGAAAGTTGATGTTTCCCCTGTGTGCCTTGTGCGCCGAAACCTTGAATCAAACTAGCGAGTGTGCTGACCGTGACGATGAGCGGCAACTGGTCTGGGTCTCTGAGCTGCATAAGGCTGTTGAAAAGGGTTACCGGGTTGTGTCCATCGAGGAGGTCTGGCATTTCCCCAACAAGACAGACACATTGTTTAGTGGGTATGTGAAGCCATTCATGAAATGTAAACAGGAAGCCTCTGATTATCCCGGTCATGTCAAAACAGATGCCGATCGTAAGAAATACGTCAACGACCTACTTCGAAAAGGACCCTGCAAAGATCTGCGTCCACAAGGCCATGAGGAGTTGTAACAAGTTGCTCCTGAACTCTCTGTGGGGGCGGTTTAGCATGAGAAGTAACATGGCTTCCTGCGAGTTGATCACTGAGACCACCCGGTTCACACAACTGATGTTCAGTGATCAGTATGATGTGAGACAATTCTTCTTCATCTCAGAGGATGTAGCATTGGTTCAGTGGCGTCATGCGGACAGCGGCAACTCTCGAGTAAGAGATGTAAATGTTTTCCTCGGCGCATTCACTACAGCTCACGCTCGCTTAATTCTTTACGATGTATTGGATAAGCTGCAGGAGCGGGTGTTGTATTGTGACACTGACAGTATTGTGTTCACGTCGCGGGACGGCGACTGGGTTCCTCCACTTGATCCATATTTGGGTGATTTGACCGATGAGCTGAACAGCGGAGATGTGTGCGGGCAGGTCGATAAAGACTCTATCACGGAGTTTGTATCTGGGGGCCCCAAGTGCTATGCATATAACACACTGCAAGGTAAAACTAGCGTCAAATGCAAAAGTATCACTTTAAACGCCAGAAATGCAGCTGTTGTCTCCCCTCAGTCGCTGATTGGCTACAAACGCATGAACAAGTCCAATCAAGAGGTGCAAATGTTGACTGTGACCGAAACCATTAAACGGGATAAAAAGAGGTTCAGTCTTAAAAACGAGACAGTTTTTCAGAAAGTCAGGGTGGTGTACAATAAACGGCGGGTGTTGCCCGACTACACCACGCTCCCCTATGGCTACTGACTCTGATCCTGGGGTTTGATGCGCGACTACAGCACCAGTTTAGTCTTGTGGTGAGCGGACCGTCAAATTGCGGAAAGACTTTTTTTTTTTTTGTCAAGAATATTATCGAGAACGCTGAGAGGGTAGTCTCAGTTTTGATAACGTTGTTTACATTTACTCGCGTTGGCAGCCTCTATATGATCAATTGCTTAAAATAAGAGGGATCAAATTTGTAGAGGGTTTACCAGACTCTCTGATTTATTACCGCGGACAAAAATAACCTACTGATTATTGATTTAATGAATGATGCCAGTAATAATATCGAAGTTCAAAATGTGTTTACTAAATACGTTCATCATAGAAGTTTGAGTTGTATCTATCTAGTGCAAAATGTATTCATTCAGGGTAAAGCCAGCCGTACTATTAGTTTAAACACCAACTATCTAATCTTGTTTAAAAACCCCAGGGATAAATATCAAATTACACTAATAGCCCGGCAGATGTTTCCCGGTAATACCAGATATTTTTTAGAAGCATTTAATGATTCAACACTCCCTTCATACGGTTACCTCATCGACTATAAGGCCATGACACCGGAAAGCCTAAGACTCAGAACAGGTTAGTTGTCGGAGCAACAGGCTGTTTATGTCCCTAAAACCAAAAGGAGGTGAATCATTCTGTCGTCACGAATGCAGAGGAATTTGTCCCTGCTGGAATTGATATATAAAGTGTCTCCTCGGGTGAGAAGGGTCATTGTGAGTAATGCCAACGTAGACTTTAAGGGCAAACTCTGACACAATGCATTAATAATGTGTTACGGGGCAATATCCCACTGACAGTTTGCGGTTTTGAAGAAGTCTCATCAGACTGGTCGCTGATAAAAAGCTTGGACTCGACAAGAAGAAAAAGACTCAATCAGCATGGGGGGGTTCTTATTCCCTCTTTTAGGGGCCGCCATTCCGTTTATAATTAGTTTAGTCCATCGTGGGAGGTGAAATGGAGCACACCCAGAAAATGTTTCTGGTTCCGTTACAACAGCTTGAATCGGTAAAGCAGCATCAGCTCAAAGGGGGTCTATAAGGCAGACAGTACAAAATGAGTTGGATAAAGCCATGTCTGATGTATTGAACCAAACGTGTACAAAAAGGCGAAAAAATATTCCGTTATTTTACAAAGATACCTCGCTATTGTGCGCAAGGGTGAGAGCGAAAATGGCTTGTCTCTATCACTAGCCCCTCCTACTACTCCTCTCCCCGAAGACGCCTCTGTACCGATGCATTCAGAAATTGATGATTGGAGTGGAAAAGACGAGTTATTGAGTAACCTCATTCAACACTTTCCTAAAAAAAGTAAACCTAGCGAATGCATTTTAGATGTTTTAAGCCGTTCAAAAAACACTATCGTGGACAGACTCGAGAGATCATCGTCAACAATCGGACAATTAAAGGATCACATTTGTATGACCTGGTGAAAAGCGTCACTGCGTCGCATAATGTTTTAGACAAATCGGTTTTTAAAAACTAGCGGATTTAAACGTACCCCTAATAGACTAGTACGAACGGCCGTTACCGAATAGAAGATGGGCGGGGGCTTGGACCCACACAGTCCGGGGTCCTTCAGGCTGAGGGGCAAGAGGAGTCGTTCTCTAGATAACACGCCCTTTTAAGACATCAAAAAACAAGAAAGTTAGAGCTCCTCGTCTTATAGCTGATTCTTGGTTAGAAATTTTAAGACTTCATTATTCCTGGACTTTTTTTTTTTTTTTTCAAACACACTTGTGTTTGTGTATTGCATTTTATTTCCTACCAACATGTACAGAGTGTCTTTTTTTATTTTACTGTGTCTCCCTTGAGTAATGAAGCCATGTTCTGAGTGTCTTTTGTTTTATTTTGTATCTCTCCACCGAATGTAGGTGTCTGTAATGACCCATGTGTGCCCTTTTCTCATGTATTGTCCAACAAAAATTGAATAAAATGATAATTGATATTGATTTGAAAAACGTCTTTTTATTTCTTCATATTTTCAAGCATTGTTACAGGATATTTCACCAGGAGGTTGCATGCTGTACACATGAAAATGTATCTCCACAGCATCCCGAGGGATGTAGTTTGTTAAAAAAACGGAAAACCATAGCGTCATTGTTAACCAGATTACTACCATACAAACTCAATACTCGCGCATAAGACGGACCTTTTTGTATAGATTACAGGAAAAACCCGCAGTGCTGGCCGCAGGTTGCAGCAAGATTATTCTGAACCTGTTTTCTAGAATAAGACCCTTTTGTACAATTATGATTGAGGAGGTTGGCTATTTCATGAGGGAATACTTTATAATTTGGAGGGTTCCCAAAACTGTCAAAGAAATAACCATGTTTGTCCTTTGTGATATAAATTGCTAGCCAATGCTCTCCCGGTTTTGTAGAAGGATGGGTGTTCACGATAGTCATGGCCGGATACTTGCGCAAGACACGTTTAGGAAGTTGGTCACAAGCCAGAATCCCCATAAACATTGTCCCCCTGGCAACATGTTTCCTAACTGTTGTCAGTTCTATAGTATTCATCAGAGTTTTAGAAGTTGTCGATCAACGCCTGTCGCTGATTTGATATTTCTATAATGCTGTCAAAAACAATAGCAAATGAGATTTATTGTCCTGGGGAGGGGCTGTCTGAAGCGGGCCTCCAATCGAACATTTCCTGTCTTAATTAGTGACACGTTCCCCGACTGTCCATCAGGATCCAGATTAAAACAAAAGCGTATATCCGTGGCCAAAGTCGTCCCTTGTTACTGCCAGCGATCGGTCTTTTAAATGCAGCCCGGTTGTCTGTATCATGTAATATTCACGCACGTAGTTACCCCATTGAAAGTCTGGCTGAAAAGGCCTTGTGGGATATGCACTGCCGTCTGCGTAAATGCATAGGAATTCAGGATCGTAGTGTTGGAAATTAAACGGGTTCAATTTATAAGAACCAGTGTAAGCCTCGTCAACGAATCCCACAACAACAAACTTCGGGAATTTGCCCCATGTAAAGATTTTCCTGATTGCATACTCTGGTCCCAGCTGGTATAGAAAATGTCTTCAGAGTTACACGGTCGATGGCATATTTGGCGTTAGTGTGTTGTAGGGCTCTGCTGTGCGCAATACGCACTGGCGGCGATACCGAGACTTTCTTCACAAAAACACTGGCTGACACAATCTTAACCCGGTAAGCTGTAGCGGCATCCGTCATCAGTGAGAATTCATCTTTTGAGCGTATGAACTTTAGAGAAATATCAACACCGTTAAGCATTAATTTCTCCTGAAAAAACGAATCGGCGTGTATTGGCGAAATTAGCTCCACCACTCTACTGCGTCCTGTTTGGACACCGGGCGCTCTGCTAATCCTGCATTGACCCCAACAATAGATTTATCATCAATGTGCTTCGACGTGTCTTTACTGAATAGAGCGGTGCTAAACTTCGTGTCCAGGGTGTCTTTTCCATAATGAAGCAGACATTCGATTATTCCTCGGTACGGCTAGGTGTTTGAAGATTGAGATGAGCCGATCCCCTAAAGTAATATCGAAAGTAATTTCGATCAACGTCTGAGTGTAGGGTACGGTAAAAAGGTCGAGTTCAGAGTTCACGCATTCAGCAGATTGGTTATGAATGAGCGCCATGGTTTATCCTAAAATGTATCTCTTGTCAGAATCCTGGAGCGTTTATTCTGGGAACCAGCTCGACGTGCGCGACCCTTCTTTTTCACTGTTTTCTTGTTTTTACTACCGGTTTTACGCTTTTTAGAGTTCGCCTTGGTACGCCCACATCCGGTGGGTGGTCTTTTCAAAGCCCTGTTATGGTGCACCACCATGCCATTTCCTTCTTGCTTATTGGCTAGTGTACTTTTCGCAATATTGAATACCACATCTCCGATGATATTAGTCGCTGCTGTTTTCAAATGGGGCTTTACAACACTGAACCCCCTTTTTAAAAGAGGTAGAGGCATTCGAAAAAGGCTTCGAAAAATGCCTTCTGATCCATGTCTGAAATGTAGCTTAACAATTACCTTCCCGTATGCTGTGTAATGTGGTCGGTCGTAAGTCAGAGTGGGCATGCGGTGTTGTTCATCCACCACATTTATACACCTCAAGAGAGGAACGTAGCTGTCCCCGACTAATTGATAGTCAACAATATCGCTATATATGTATAACGTATAGCACCCCGCGTGGATGTCTGCAGGATGGGGGCTGAGGGGGGATTTGGGCAAACCCAGTATTGCAGCCAGTTGCCCCTCGAAGCACATAGTCGTATACGTTGCGGCCCCCTGAATACGAACATGATTTTTGATCGGTAGATATACCATAGTTATGCCATCCAGAGCAGGGTATGCCCTAAGGCGTGTATTGATCGAACCAACTATTGGCGGTACAGACTCGTAAACTCCTGGTTCCAGTGTGAAGATTGTAGTATTACCGCTTTTAGAATTGTTTATGGTTATTCTTGAGTCGTTCTTTAGAAAGCTGTTCCAAACCCTTGGATATTGGAATTCGATCAAACCCACTTCATACGGTTCGTTCAAAACTATTGGTTTAGCCAGTTTTGTCCTGTAACTACATATCTCGTTTTTGGGATACACCTGAAATGAGGCGTTGCAAGGTAATGTGACGTAAAATCCGTTCATGGTTGTCGTACTGAATCCCACCGTGTTTTGGTTTAGAGTGACCTCTTGCTCTGCGTGCGTCTGCCTTTTTATTCACAGGTCCACAATGTCTTTTTCGGCGAGCCATGAGTTAAACTTATTCGGCCACCCCAACCATTTGACCAACACCATATTCTTTCTCCTGTCGCTTTTTCTCTCCAGGATTTCCTCTATTTTAAAGACTTTGTTTCTTGCTATAATCACTTTTTGCAGCTCCCTCTCGTAAAACTCCCTTAAAGCTAACAGTTAACAACTTTGGCGGTTTTGATTTGTATAGATACTTGAAGACCTCTTTTTTTGGTTACATGTAGTGGGGCCGTTTTTATAGATCTATGAGGGGATTTGCTGTATGCATCTACAAGATCCCGAACCACGTCCACATATCTACGCAAATTAACAGATGTAAACATCTTCACATGCGCGTCTTGTACGTCCGGTTAAAACGTTCCACCACACTAGCCTTGGTCTCGTTAAATGTTGAAAAATGGGTAATTTTGTGTCGATCCATCAGACTCTGAAACAGATTATTATAAAACTCTGCGCCTTCATCAGTTTGGAGTTTCGCAGGTACACGCCCCTCGCTCAGGATAAAGGCGTTGGTGACAGCTGTGCCGGTTTTGTTAGAAAGACATCTAACACATGCGTATTTGGAAAATACATCAATAACCATTAGCAAATACCGTACAGAATCGTTTTCCCCGGCATATTCACTCATGTCAACAAGATCCGCCTGAAACTGCTTTTGATCAAACAGCGTCGATACCGCTGACCAGCACTCTATTCCTAGGAAAATGTATAGCTGCCGGGGAGTGTAACGTATACACGTCTTGCTCCTGTAAAAATGAATTAACCGTGTCTACTGAAGGCATAACCTCTGTACGATCTCTACCCGCCTGGCGTAGTTTGACAGCACTCGCCAAACCCGCTGGATGCGCCACGTCATAATAGATCTTACGCATAGTCCTTTCCATGATTGTGATGAAGTACTACTGAACACATGTTCCATCATTCCAACATATTTTATTTGTTTGTACAAGACCGTCACCACATTTTCACATCACAGCATGTTGTTCTTTACACATCTTCAACACCAGACTCATCATCATCAGCCTCATCAACATCGGCCTCCTCTTCTTCTTCTTCGGACGATGAGACCCTCCCCATGCATCTCCCCCCCATGTTTCTCCCTTCGTACCAGCCGTCGAGCATTTGCATGCTATTGTCTAGAGGTTTGCTCTCTTCGTCGTCCATTTTTTCATACATCTCTGTGATAACGTCCGTAGCACTGACGCTTCTTTTCACCTCAAGCGCCAACATCTCATTTAAAAGCATTTCGGCTGCCCCCTTGACACGATCTGAGTCGATGTTAAGCACCTCCAGAAACGTGCTGACTGCATACAGGAATCGATCACTCCACAGCTTTCTCATCAGCCCTTCAAAGTTTCAAAGCGGCGTCATGGTACCAATAAAGCCTGATTGCTTCGGTTTGGTTTTGTCAATTCTGAACCAATTCTGGAACCCTGAGTTTGTTGAACCAGCTTCATGGTACAGGCCCCTGGTCTTGTATTTACCCAGATCCCCTTGTTATGGTATGTGTCATCTCCAGCTATATTTATGGCTGCGCCAGAGAAGAAGATCCTGGACAATCATTGAGGCACAACTTGTATGTGTGTCAATTCTGAATCACATTTGGCCGTGAATCCAACATTACTAAATATGTGTGTACATTGGATTTCACTGGTTTAGTTAGTATTTCAAGTAGAGGAATCAAACTTATTTAGTCCATTGACCACATACTGCCCAATGTGATCTCGTCTGGACCACACCAGTAAAACCATTGCATGATTAACAAATAGTTTCTTTTAGTGTAAAGAACATTCTCAAAACCTCAATCCAATCAATCCATTTCAGAAAGAAAGAGCAGTGTGTTGTCTCTCTGATCAGTCTATGACTAAAAACAGAATGCTGATGGTGCAAATCGTCCAATTTATTTACATTGTCTCTGCTCAATGTGGCCTTGCAAGCTGTTACATTTTTTGTCCTTCCATAATGAGTCTAATTGTGGCAATATTATAATAGTTGGTTAATGAAAGGTGCTGCTAACACAAACAGTGGCTTCCTATTCATCTGTGTGAAGTAAATAGGAATTGGTCTAGTTTTCTATAAAAGGACAAAGAATATCATTTTCCATTCATTTTATTAATAGTTCATGACAGTGTTACCAGATCAATAGAAAATATATTTAAATGAAGTGGTCAAATAAATAGAAAAATAGTACTAAAAACAGTTTAAAATGTTTGCATGTTTTATACAGCCTTAGTGTAACATTGCTCTTTGCCATTATTAAGGCTTACACACCACAACCTTTATTCTTATCATCCGACTGATCAACTATGGACATGAGAGCAACCCGTTCTGTTTATTATATCTAACAAAAGGTCAGTCTGGTGGTCCACAGATGATTTGATAACCACGGCTAAATCTGCTCAGTGCATTCACATAGACAGTGAATGCGATACAAGCTTAATGCACATTGATAGAAAACACAGAGCGTAAATCAACCTGTGAGGGAGTGTCAGAAGGACCAGCCCTTTAATGCAGCCAGCTGTACAGAGAATGCCCCAGCTGGATCGGATCTGGCCCAAACTGCTGTTGTACATTCACCAATTACTTGAAAAAGTCAACGTATCGTCACTGCAACAAAGGCTTTTTGACATCTTCAAACAATTGGGAATCATTTGCAATGGTATATGCTTTGTGCAGATCTGTCCCTGACTCGGCTATAGTAGTGATTTAGGCACAGTGTCCGGTCGATCAGAGGCAAAGGGGAGCAACATGTAACCTTCACTACACAGAAAAGGTTCATAACTGGTATTACAACAGCTAGATGAAGTAACTAAGCCAAAGGGAAACCTGTTGTTTTAAACAAAATTATGCATTGGTAGATGAACTAGAACATAATAATACGATATTTTCTCTCATCACACGCAAATAACAAAATATATTCAAAGATCCTATGTTGCTCCAATATCCAGCTGCTACTCTGTCACATAAGGACACTCGTCCACCACTAATGTCCTTGTCAAACACCCAAAACACAGCAGCACAAACCAAACAGGGACTTGGTGAAACCAGGCCGTGTTCCTTCTTTAACCAACAGACAAAAAAAGGAGTGCAAACTTCCATTATTATGGTCAGTTAGGTTGCCGTGACAATAGCAGGAACTCTGATGGTGCTGGAAAACACCCGGTTTTCATTCTCGATCTGATAGGTCACATCAGGGTGAGCGGGGGCCGCCTCCATCCCATCTTTGGTGGTGATTGGCTCGTCCTCATCTTCCGGAGACGGCAGCTGGTCAAAGGATTGCTCCGCTTCTTCTGACAGGCGGTCTTCCTCTTTGTCTTCCTCCCTCTAACACACAGACAGAAGAGAGCATCAGCAAACAAAATCAAAACAATATAGATTGTACAGAACCTGTGGGTGCCATACCTCCTTCTTCATCCTGTGGTATTCATCAATAGCGTACTGATATTTGGCTGATGTTATCCCAAAGAGGGAGGCCATCCTCTCCCCCAGGTAGTCACAGGCTGGCAAAAAATAAACAATACGATTGAATATAGTGAAATATTCCAGCAATGATGCCGCGCCTTTTGGACAAACTAAGCCATTTATTATCAAATTAACAAGAAATAACTACTAAGTGCTATTTGTAAGACATTACATAGTCTGGTTCCGGCCATTGTTACTGATGTTTCTGCTGCACTGATGTGTGCAGCAGATGTTAGAGGATTGCATTAACTCACTCATATCGAAATCCAAATAGATTTTCACCAAAACAGACTTGCTTCCCTTGCTATGAAGACCAACAGCCTGATTTGTCTAGTTTGAATGAAACGAGTCAACATAAGCCTGTCATTGGTAGTAAACTTGAATTACTGTATTTCTGTCAAATTGTTGAGAAAATGTCCCTCATTTATATTTTCGTGAGATTATTATTTTGTTGTTGTTGACTTGATCCAACAGTGAGCTCCACTAGTTTTGGTCCTTTCAAGTTAACCCGCTACAGTGCAGAAGAGGTTGCCATGGTGATCTTTCCGCAGCTGAGTTGTTTGGTTTCATGAGAAGTCAGAATAATGATGCTCACAAACCTGAGATGGTGGACGTGGCAGCTCTCCACATGTGAAACCAGAAGTATGGACCCCAGGTCAACTTGGACTGCAACACAGTCAAGAGGCCTTTAGAGGTTTTACCGTCCTTCCTCAATCACCCCCCCCCCCCCCCCCCCACACACACACACACACACGTTCCTCACCCTAGCCGCATCAGCCGGGGGGGACAGCAGGTCTTTCCTCTCCGGCTCGGTGTCCTCCTCCTCGTCGGTGCTGTACTCCTCCATGGTCTCCCCGCTGGAGAAGTGGATGATCCTGCGGGGAAGCTTCTCCCTCTGCTGCCCCCCCGCTGTGTCCTGCTCCCCGGCCTGCGCACTCTCGGGGCCCGGGGTCTGGAATGAGCACGCTGCGTGTTGTTATTATGGGACTGTTCTGGTGATCTGTTATGAGGCGGTCGGTGCTGCGGAGACCCGGGAGGACTTCACGACGGAAAGATGAATATCGATTACCGGCTTTATATGATGAGGAGCTGACGGACGGAACAATACGAGACGATGAGAGACGAGCGCCGTGTACCCACCTGCTCCACGTCCACGCTCGGTCCTATGGACACACTGACGTTCGCCAGGTACAGAGACAAATCGGCCATCGTTGCCGTCTTCTTCTTCTTCTTCTTAGTATCTTTGGATGCTGCTGCGCTCACAACGACGCGTCTCCTCCGCAGGACAAACCCGGAAGTGCCGCGTGGAGCCCGTGCGCAGCGTGCACGCAACGATGCTGGCTAATAAGCTGTCCCCTAACGGATACAAATATGAGATGGGTGCCATTTATTGACCATCTCTACTTCAAAAAGAAACAAACACGTAAATCCGCGTAGGTAGAAAACGAGCTGAAATGAGCTTTAGCAGAACGTTGTAGGTTATCATCAGTGTCACGGGTTGGGTTCACTTCCTGTTTTATTTTGTAGTTTCACGTTTCTGGTCTCCCTGGGGTAACTTTACTTCCTGCCTTGTCCCGTCTTCCCGTGATTGTCTGTTTCCACCTGTGTCCAATCACCTGCACCTCCCCTGTGTATTTAAGTCCTGTGTGTCTGTTGTCCCATTGTCTTTCGCTGGATTGTCTGCGTGAGATGTGTTTCCTGCTCCTCGTCCGTTTTTGCCCTGTATGAAATTTTTTGCCCTTTTGTAGTATTAAAACCCTTTTTGTTAGAGAACCCTGCGGTGACCCTCTGCCGGTCCACCTCAACTCGCCAACACCCCGTTGTGACACAAAGTCAACATGGGATTGATTAGTCGGATGACAGAGGCCCAATACTAATCTCCCCCTGAACCCTTGGGATTTACAGTTTTTTTCAATTGCTAACAAGCGTTGTCCAATACTGAAACCACACTTTCAAAACTCTTCACACAGTCTGCATTACCAAGGTTAATTAAACAAACATTTAATCAAACCTACAAAACTCAATCAGACCAACAAAACACTTCCTGCACGTCTCCAAATAAGCTCGTTCCACCGATTCACTGCAACAGATTCTCATTCAGAGAACATGTCACTCATTACACACGGACCTAAAAGACACCAGCAACAGGGAGCGTTATACATTATGAACTTCTATTGAAAGATATAATACATTTTTGCATTCAAACATTTCATTATAAAATAACAGATTACAGACAACCTTTGGATCCTAAAACACAACAAATACTGTAAAATGTGCTGTGATAAGCATCATCTCACCTGTTGTTTAAACAGAGAATTTGTGCGTAAATCCGTTGACGTAACTGTTGAGCGGAGCAGATTTGGATATCAGCGCTCTTGCTCTTCCTCCCCTTTGTCCTCATATCACTCGTCTTTCTCCACCGACCTGTTTTAAGTGAAGACACCTGGGTTGGCTTTGAGCTGAAATTGCAATTAGCTTGGACTGATAATTCTTCTCTGATTTTCTGCTAAGATTTTCTATATTTTAAAATAGTTACTACAGAAATGTTTGAAATGTTTAATCTTTCTTATTTGAATGTGCTTTTATCAGTTTTGAAAGCAGTCCGTTAGCATATGAAGAATATCCTGAAAATCTACGTTTTTTTTCTGTTTGTGGAGTATGAACAACAAAAGTGTTGAATGCATTTTGTCTGAAATCAATAAAAAATGATTCACAGTTAGGTCTGTGTACACTTGTGTATCGCTGAATGTGTGAAGAGTTTTGAAAATGTGGTTTTGCGTATCAAACAATGCTTGTCCCCTGCGAAGTAGTTGAGCGAGACAGTGTTGAGGGCTTTGAACGATGTGAACAGCACTTTGCTGCCTCATGTCACGTCCCCGAGACTACTTCAACAAATAATTTTTATTCTCTGAATTGAACGTCTTTCAGGCTCTTTTCTCATTCCATGAGATGTCATTTTAAATAATATTTTACGCTTTTTTGGTCAAAACTGCTTTAATGACATTTTTATATCATGAATAAATAATGTCTGATTTCATGTGTTATTTTCTCCACCTTTTATCCTCATGGCTAACCCGGCAGCCCCCCAAGTCAAAGCCGTTGTGGGCCTATGCTCATACTAATGGAGGTGTGTGAACAGAACCTAGGGTGGGGCGCCACATCTGTACTATGATGCTGTTCTCGCACAGAGGGGAATGGGATGATCACGTGAAGCAAGGGACGTTTGTTACTGAGGGGGTGGGCGTGTGTAGCACGCTGTCCCATGTTTAGTGTTTTGCCTTTGAGATGGTATGTCCCTTTAGTGTTGCTGTAAAGGCAAAGGCTGTTCCTGCCTTGGGTTGAGGGGTTAAAAACAAAATGAACGAGAAGTTATGTTATGTTTCATAAGTGCATAAGTCATCACCAAAGCAAGCATGCTCACCGTTATAATGATCACAGTCATAACGATGACTGGAAATGATTTACAACACTAAGTTAAAGCATTTACCAGGATGACACCCAAAAAGACCACTAAATCATTTTACAAATGTTTGGAATAAATAAAACATCCTATTATGAGGGTTTACATATGGTGCAATCTATTTGAAATTTGTTGTTGGATAATACAAGGTTGTCCTCTCATCCCAATTCTCATTTATACTTGTTTGACACATTATGGCTGTACATAAAGAAAGTCATAGATGATTTCAACAGGCAGATGGCAACAACAACTGTCTTATCTAACAGACACAAAGTGATTAACACAAAAAGCGATGGTAATGATGTTTGTGTCTGTTTTGAGAGTGAACAAATCTCTTCATTTACCACTTGGGAAACCTTTTTTTAGTTAGTTACATGATACAAATAAATAATTTTGAATTCCTGCAATCCAAAAGACAACAAAAACATTCAATATATGGCTGATGAGGGACCCTTCATGGATTGGTTAGAAAGCTGAGGGAGAACCCAGACCTATGTGTCTCTCAACCTATTTATCTTCAATGTGAGTGAACTTAGGACACTGAGACATGCTATTCCTGTGATAAACAGATGTTAAGGATGATTTGTGAAGCAGGACCCGAATATTTTCCAAAAGAACCCATGTTGGGACGTTTTATTGCCTTGGTGTAAACACGTTTCTCTTGCATCTCTGCCAATCATGAAAACAAAGCTATCTCTCTCCTTGACGTTGAGCCGATCCAGCCCTCCCCCCCTCTGAGGAGGGGGCCACAGATCACCTCAGACTCTATAACTGGAAGCTGTAGAAGACAAAGCTTTGACTTGTCTGGGTTTCAACTCTGCTCCATGCTCGCAAGCATTTAATATGTCAACGACTTCACACAGGTGGCAAGTACAATTTCTCTGACAATAGATGTTTGTTGTTGGAAAGAAAGATCATACGCATTATTGAAATACATGCTTTTATGAACTCCTTTCCAGTCATAATGTCTAAAAAGTATGTAGTATTGTTTGATGCATGAATGTATTAAGTGTAGAGTTCTACCTCTGCCCGGAGGATTCTTTCGGAGTATTTTGGGCTTTGTTTTAGACTTTAATTGGCAGAATATTTGGCAATGGGTCAACTATTGTCACAGTAATGGTACTGTGTCCTTTAAATGGCATCACCGTAGCCAATGTAGATACACTACATTGTAGACCAAAAGAACTTGTGAATCGTACCAAAGATGAGTTTACGCCATAAGACCACTAGATGTGAGTAGAGATCCATTACTCACAGTAACGAGCGCCTCTGAGGCCGCTGTGTCTCGAAGTGAGCAGCAAATGGTTTGTTGCTGAATCCTGTGCCTCATAAATCTCCAGAATCGTTCTACAATCAATTACAGCTCCTTAGCTATGCGCTCACCCTGGAGAGCTGCAAAGGAACTTGATCAGGAAGAATTCCCTCAAAGTCGATCTCTCAGACCAATGACATCATTGGATGTCAACGCTGTTCTCCAAAGAGAATACATGCCAGACAACAGTAATTGAGCTCTACGTCAAAAAGGTACTATTAAGTCAGAACGAATATATATAAAATAGAATAATATTTATACATTAACACAGGGGTCCTCAACCGTATTTGCCTCACGGACCGTTTTCATGTTAGTGGATATTTGGGGAATATGTCAAGCGGGACGAGCACACGTAATTAGGAAAGAATACGGTACATTTTCAGAAAGAAAAGTCAAATTAAAAATGTATATTATTCTTTCTGTGTCGCGGCCCTTTACGAGATGGCCCACAGCTCGGTTCTGGTCCGCAGCCTGGCTGTTGGAGACCTCTGCATTAAAGTACATACGTTTATATATATACATAAAGCTTCAACTCTTCTCCCCTATAGTGTACTTGGGCTATTCCATATCAGAAGTTGTGTTGCGGCTCCTCATTGGCTCTGTCCTCTTTCCCATTATACACTGACAGCAGCCTTTAAGGAGGCTATTTGTAATCAGTCACAGGATTGCTCGGGTCAGCTGTTTATTGGACAAAACATTGTTAATCTCATATGGTCAAAACATATGGATTTTTCAAAAGCGTCTTAGGAAAAGGTTTCTGCTATCAGATGATCTTGCGAATTGCACTGAACTTTGAGATGTTGCAGGTCCTGGAATCCGTTTTTTGCGATGATCAATGGATTTATGCACCAGTTGTAGCCTCTATGAACAAGCTCCTTTCCATGAAATGCTATAAATAAAGTGATGGACGGGATATACCTAGTAGGTATTTGGACAGGTGCATAGAAAGCAGCCCAAAAGGCTCAGTGAATCATGTTCATCATGCGTTGTGTAAGGGAGCCCGTTTTAATTGGATCATCACCTTAAATTGCCCTCCCCGAAAATGTATTTGAAATTGCCATGAAATCACCTGTATCATACTGGCCAGGGAGATATTTTTATAGAAATGGGAGGTAATCTAGGCATTCTCTACCCTTAAGAGGAGCCAAAAGGATGAATAGTCCAGGATTAAATTCAACAGCACCTAATAATGTGGTAACAGGTTTGTGGATCTTCTCTGGCTTTCCCAGAATGTCAGACATGTTTTAATAAACTGACAGATTTAACCACTGCAGGGCGTATTTATAAAAGTGGGTGCAAATATTAGGATTGCTTGGAGCTATTATTCCTCAACCTTGAGCCAAATTACTTGAGGTGTCCCTGCAAATTGTATGTGTCCAATGCACGTTGGCTTCATGCATGGCTTTGTCCAGGATGTGTGTTGAGCCGGTCTCTGCTTTGTGGTAAGCTGGTGGGGTCTCCTACCTTTTAGTGATAGCAAATGTTTTATGAAACATTCCTTGCCAGTGTTTTTTACACCCAAGTAACGTGAGCGCTGCTGTGGGTGTGAATCAGCTCTCTCACTGCTCCATTGAACTCCAGATAGTAAAATGGCTTTACGGCCACGGAAAAGGCTCTTTACCAAGAATGTAAGGGCCATCCCGTCATCACACACAGGAGGTGGGGCTGTCATGAATAATGCACCATGATCTGGTCTGTGGGTAAAGGGGTTGGTTTTAGTTATTCTGTCTCCCTCTGGTCTCTCATCAGGAGTGGGACATTTAAGTCACCGGTGATCTCCAGTCTTCGCCGGATCGTTAAGTTCTACAGTACGTGGCAGCCGTATCAAGTCCTGCGATTTTACCATTTGTATTTCAGTCGGCAGTACGTCTTACCTATTTGAGTTCTCGTTTATTCCTAGTGTTTTTTCTGTTTGGCATCTTTTCCACCTTCTTCTGAGATCCACGCCTGTCACCGACGGACGAAGGACAACGGGTTGGAGTTTCCAGCCCTCATTATTTTGAATCCCGGGACTGAGCTTAATAAAACCTTTGTTTTTTGGTACTTTCATGTTCGAGTCTGCTTTTGGGTTCAATCCTTAGTGAGTTCGTGACAGGGGTTTTTATTCGTGACAGGGGTATTGCAGGCGGCAAATCAAAGAGCTAATGTGAAATGTAATAGATGTACATTTCTCATGGAGAAATCAATCAAAGTAATAAATAAACTCAATTTCCAATAAAACAACACAGTAGAAAGAACATTTTAATTTTTTTTAGATTGGATTTATTTCACAGGGTCATACGCCATATAGATTTGGTTGGTTGCAGTCTGCAGCCTCACGTCTAGGGGGCCTCTTAATCCCACACACTACTCTTTAACTCCTCACACACTTTGACAAATGAGAGCGACTGAGCTAAAGCACGAGAGAGCAGTCTCAGTACTGAGACCGCTCTCTCGTGCTTCAGCTCAGTCGCTCTCAACTGGTGTGTCGCGGGACCTGTTTTGGGTGGGTCGGGGTCCTGCCTCTGGGTCGTGGGTCTGGTTATGGGAGATTCAATTACAGTCTGTGCGGAGGGGTTCGTCTGCTCTGACTGTAACTGGGAGGGACCTTTGCAGTGCACGAGGAGAATCACAGCACCTGTGAATGCTTTGGGAGGAAGGGGAGGAGTGGTACATACATCCATAGGTTTAGCTCTGCAGGAGCGCAATGATGTGCCCATTGATCGACTCAGACTGTTGAAAGTCACATCCATTAAAGGTCCACTATGCAACCGGGGTTGATTTTCCAGCAGGGCTCCCCCCAGAGGCCAAAAAGTGCATGGTCGTAAAGATGCTCAGCTGTTCTCCTCGTTTCTCCGGTGTCAAGCCAGGCGCGTTTGTTTTGAGCTCAGCAGACCGGCAAACGCAACGAATCACCATGTATTCTGGTGATTCGTTCCTTTTCCTCTTTCTTGCCTGCTCCAACGTGGGCTTTCGTTGTTTTGTCGCTGGTTCCGCCATGATAACTGCACACATATCGCCACTGGGGCGGTGTGTAGCAGTTCTCGCCGTAAAGCGACCGACTCGCGATGACGAGACTTCTGAGCCTGTTGGGGCGACCTGACTTCCGGAATTGGAAGTGCGGTATTTCCCCTACAGACCCCCAGGGCGGCCGAGATTTGTTTGACCTGAAATTACTCATTTAATCATCAAAATCGGTATGGAACACATTAATTAACTGAAAAATGTTTCATAGTGTGCCTTTAAGCTTCCATTCCCACGTAGTGGTACATGATATGGTTTATATCAAATGGTAATGGCAGATTTACCATAGGCACTTAATTTCACACAGAGGCAGACAAAATCAGCCTGTCCAAACTTGATACAGAAATGACAACTGTTGGTAGGAAATTTGTTACAGCCGTAGCTAGCGAGCTAGCTAAGCTACTGTCGGTTCTTCTGTGTCCAGGTGATTGGCTTATCCTTCATCTTACTTGTTTTAAAGGGGACGTGTTTAGGATTTGATGTGAACTAGTGGTGATTGCCACCAATTGGAAGCATGTAGAAAAACACGAAAGTCCCTCCAGTGTTTGCTCTGTCTGATCTGGGCTTAAATAGAAACCTTGTGGTTGCTCTATAAACTTTGCAGGTAATTATACATTAAAGTAAAATTTGATTAATTTGGATTCTTCTTTACATTTTGTGTCAAAAGATCCCCCTGAATGCCACACAGTGCTGCTTTGAAACAATAATGTAAAAAAATGCACTAAATCCTGCGCTCAGCGTCATTCCAAATGTTTCAACAAGCCGGTTGCTAAAAAGGAGGGATCATATATAAATTGAAGAGCCTTCAAAAGCCAACATCAGAGTAGCATGTGACAAGCCTTCAAGGTAAGCAAAGGCGGCCTGACTTCCTGCATCAAGCCACACATCGACACAAAGGAAATGAGGTGACATCTCTTCAGCAAGAGAGACTAAGAGAATATTAAATAGCATTTCACAGGATATTTGGGTACTAGCTGTGTTGATGAAAGGCTTTCGGGTGGATTTTTAGAAGCAACTGTTTCCACAGCAGTATAAAGGGCTAGAAAAGAGTATCAGGGCTTTATACGCCTTTTACAGTTTGGCCGACTACGTGAGTGCTGCAACTGAATCACTAACAAAGCACCAACCATGGGGCAGAAATACAAAACAACCTACTGATGCATGTGTGTCGGGCAACATCAGGCGATCCTTTCTCACATTTAACAATCTGTAAATAGATACAAAAGAACTATGCAAATATAGACATTTCACTTCTTCGAAGACAAAGTCACCACGTAAAGCATGAATATTCATTTTACAAATTGCTTGCAATTTGTGTGTAGAACGGAATTCTTGACTACTTAACAAAACATACACAGTGGGTTTCTGGTTTGCAAACCTAATTCTTATTTTCCTTT
Organism: Apeltes quadracus; assembly: GCA_021346845.1. NCBI lineage: Eukaryota > Metazoa > Chordata > Actinopteri > Perciformes > Gasterosteidae > Apeltes > Apeltes quadracus. The sequence continues at coordinate 1,750,578 of CM037934.1, read as the reverse complement.
GTAGATCACATAATACACACGTTTGACCATTTTAGACTAATTTCAATCCAATTCTATTTAGAATGTATTTCTCCACAGAACATGTATCACCTAGCAATGCGCAGTACATGCTAACTGGTAACTATACTGTTTCTATGTTGTAGTCTTCTTACAACTCAAATGTATTATCATCCATTCAGCTACTATACACAGTGAGACCTGTCCATCAGTACCTAACATTCACACACAGTAGTCATAGCTACAGAAGCTGTTAAAAAAAACATGTGAAAAAAAATCCTCCTTTATAGATTCGCCTCCACCGACGGAAGATATACATCACTGACGTCAAAACATTCAGTTAACTCAGGGGCGGAGTGTTGTTAAGTCCATAATGGAGCCGCTCATTAAAACAAAAGCGTAAGAATATAATAATAATCTCCATGTTCACAGAAAGCCACGAGCGAGAGGGTTCTCCTTGGCTGACAATCGTTGCACTGCACTTTAATTTGAGTGTTTTTTAAATTCTTTAAAAAAACTTACATTCATCTTTTCAGTTTCTGGACTGGAGTGGTCCTACACACTCCGCTACTCACATGACTATTACTGAAACAAAGTAATCACGCATTCAATTCAGTTTGATTGATTTGGATTGACTTAAACAGAATGCTGCAGGGCCTCAGTAATTATATAGATGCAGTGTACAGGATATTGAGAAGGCAAATGGCATCATAACTTTCGTTTGTTTTAATCAAATATTGAGCTACTTTAGAACGCAGCGCTAAAGGCGACACACTTACAGGCCAAAGCAATGTTTTTCATGCACTGGTTGGTTTAGAGATTCTGAGCAATTTTACTTCAAAACGCATCCCATCATTCTGACTACTACAGAGAAAAGACACCAGTCAGTCTCAAGATGTCTCATAAATTTACTAATTTCTACAATGAAACATCAGATTTAGCAAATCTCATTAATTAAAGCTCATTATATTCTTACAAGTGATCAGCTGTGCACGTTTTATTAAGTCTTGCAAATTGTATGTCATTTTACAATGCCTATATTCAAAGACTGTCTCCTCTAAGTCACTTTTTCTCAGACTTTGACTCCACTAGTCTCCACTACTACAAATCGCTTCCCAGTGCCGTCCCCCCCACATACCAAGGGTTTTAATTGTTCAATCATTGTTTCATTAAGTCTTAAATGCAGAACATTTTGCTTCTAAAATCATGGTCAGTGGATCTTTATTTTTTTTATTTATAAAATGACAAAGTATTCAAAAATGATTGTCTTAAAGGCACACTATGCAACATTTTTCAGGTAATTAATGTGTTCCATACCGTTTTGGATGATTAAATGAGTCATTTCAGGTCGAACAGAGGTTTTCTCGGCCCCCTGGGGGTCTGTAGGGGAAATACCGCAATTGCAGGAGCGTCGGGTCGCCCCCACAGGCTCAGAAGTCTCGTCATCGCGAGAGTCGGTCGCTTTATGGCGAGAACTGATACACACCCCCAGTGAAAGGCAGGCTCGTAGCGCAGTGGCGATATTTGAGCAGTTATCATGGCGGGCTTTCGCTGTTTTGTCGCTGGTTCCATGTCGGAGCAGGCAAGAAAGAGGAAAAGGGCTCTGGACAGAGAGAGGACTCGTACACGGGTGAACATCGTGTAGTCCCCTGGTAAATGTGTGACTTATAATGAGAATAAGGTGGATTATGATTAATATCCTGTAAGCAGCTTGGGTGCTAGGGGACCCGGAAGCAGGAGGCTGAGGCAGGTTAAAAGTGTAAGCGAGGTCTTTATTTAGCCTTGTGGCATTGCCGTGCGTCTCTCGCTGATCTCTGTGAGTCCTCACTCGCATGGTCGTGCTCCATTTCTGAGCACCCTCCTCGGCTCGCTCTCCCGGACCTCTTTTAACTACTGGGAGAGAGCACACCTTAGTTCCCCCCCCCTGGCTGGAGGTCAATTGCCTCCAGCTGGCACCGTTCCCTGAGCCGCACCCCCTCTCTCCCCGCTGCAGCCTGCTGAAACCACGCCCAGCCACCACATACCCCTTTCCAAAACGATTTGTCTGCTATTAAAAAAGTAAACATTTATTTTACTTTAAATAAATAATAGTGGATACTGGAATTCTAGATAAAGAAACATGAATCTAACGGCTAAAGTGTATGTTATTTAGTTAAATATTATTACCAGACGTTTTGTGCAGTTAGACTTGTATTGCTTTATACTTCCTGCTTTTGCGTTATTGTGTATTGGTCATTTGCGTACTCGCGCCTTATAGCCAATGGTGTTGGTTGGGAAAAAACGGGGAGACACGTGACTGTGGAAAGTTCCAGAAGTTTAGAGTTTTGGCGGAGAAAGAAAGCGCGGAGACTTCGAGAAGAGCATGTGACGCTGCCGTTCGAAAAGAGGAGAGAAAAAGAAGAGAACGAGAGAAGGAGGCGGAGAAACCAGTCGCGGGAGGTGGCGGTCTTTCCCTTCTCTCCCAAACTCTTGGTCTTGTGGGTGGAAGGGAGAAGTTGTTTCACTCAAATAAAACGGGAACAGAGCCCGTTTTCAACAGCCCTCGACCTGTTTCTGATGCGGGTTCACGGATGTCTCGAGTTATGAAGTGCCGGCTACACACCCGGGTGCGAGGCGTAAATGTGTCCCTGCGGATAGCCACAATCCACTTACGCCTCAGTTTTTTTACTTTTCCTGCTGGTGAGGAGTTAAGTACAGTATTGTACTTTGCAGATGACTGTCACTGTGGTACACAGCAGTGTTCGGCAGTTGTACCAGACACTTTCTGGTATTTAAACGTTGTTTTTTTTCATGTCAACTAACGCTAGCGTAGCAGCTACCAACCAAAACAAGTAGCTACCTATGGGTATGCTACCTATGCTACTGGAAGCGATCGCGGTGGCTGAGATTTTAGCAGAAGTACGTCATCACCCCCGTAGGCATATAGCCCATTTAGAAGGGGTTTATTTAAGTTTTGGTGAACATTTGTTATTTATTTGTGTATATTTGTTAATATTGTGTTTTGGAGACGGTTTCTATATCGTATTCGGCCAATTATTATGTTCAAATAAACAAGGGTGTTACCCCAATGTACTTTATTTTCTCAAAAGATAAACATCTCTGGGTCGCGTTCGCCTGTCAGCTGAGCTCAAAACAAACGCGCCTGGCTTGACGCAGGGTGGAAAGTAGTTTTTATTTCTTGGCGGTATGGGCCGGGCGGGGGGGTTGGTAGCGGTCGCTAACCTCCGCATACCAACGTTTGCACTTGCAGCATGACAACACAACTGCTATCGGCTGCGGACAGTGCCGGCTCACTTTCACCTCTGCTTGACAGAGAAACGAGGAGAACAGCTGAGCGTCTTTACGACAGTGCAGTTTTATTTTCGGCTTCGCTGGAAAATCAACCCTGGTTGCATAGTGTGCCAAATGGGAAAGTTTGCTTGTGCAGTCTTTTCGTTAAATGTTTACCTGATTCAGTGGGTCTCCCCTTAACGTAAGTTATGAATCATGGCTCGGCTGTTGTTATTCTCAGATCAGCACACAAGGTTCCCCTCCTGTTCATCTATCTATGTTATTGTTGGAGAAGGATTAAGCTGATCTTGATTTGTATCATCAAATAAAAGGAGATACGGTGCAGAAGCTGGAAACAATCCGACGTCCAATAAATTAAATGAATTTCACCTGCCTGATCAAGCTGTTGCTTGTCACTATTACCACATATTTCTTAACCAGCACAACGCTGGATGGAGCCACTGGGATTTATCTCATGCTTGGACCAAAAGGGTTGAATTAAATGCAGCACTATAATATAATAATTTCTATATGAACTGGACTAAGAGAGCAAACGGACCTTGATATCACAGAACCAAAAATGTGCCATTTTGTTCCACTGTATGAACTTCGCAGATGAGATTCTAAATTGGAATCATAACATTTTAGTCCTTTTTGAAATCATTAATTTAGTGTTTCTTCCGGGCTAGAGAAACAAAGCTAGGTAAAGTGAACCTCCCTTAGTGTGTACATCCGTATGTACACAATGAAGAAGGGGGGGAAGAAGACCTATGAAAACTGTTCACTGCTGTGCGTGGACATCTGCAGCTTCTGAGCCGCTCACTAAACAGTCTGCCTCTTTATCCTGAGACAGGTCGGAAGACAACTGGCTGTCAGAATATCTATCAATAAAATACATTACACCCACACACAGAGAACACAACGCGCAGATAGACAAGAGAGGCCCACATGAAGATGAATGCCCCACATCTATGTTTCTATCTCCTAGCACTACGGGGAGACCTCTGCTGCAAAGAGGAGCCAAGTTCCCCTCACGTGGCTCTATAATGACCATGAAAATGACTTGTAATAATTCATATTAGGTGACTGTGCTTAAGGGTGGGGTTCTTTAAAATGCCAGATAATTGGCAAGGAGGAAACATGGGAAAAAATGCTTAAGGCAGGTGGAGGTAGTTTGAATGTTGAAATAGCAGTTTTATGCACTGTGCCCTGGAGCCTCCGTAATTATGCCAAGGATTTGTCTGATGGACTCCAATGAGAGCACAATCTCACTTTGACTGACCTGTCCGGAAACTGAAACATTTGTTTTTCTAGTATGCTGATTTTTACACGTTAATTTGAATTACCCGTTGTTTTAGACAGGAGGCTTATTGATAATAAGCCAATAATAAGGCTAGGTTATTAATTACTGGACTTGTAATTTACATGATAGACTCATACTTTTCTCCCCAGAGCGTTATAATTTTGAATATTACCAAAAGAAAGATTTTTCCTTTCTCTTTTGACTGAGCTTTCTTTTCTTTACCTCAAGCATCTGACGCAGCGCGATTCGGCAACTAGAGACCAGTAAATTGTCTCCTCCCCCGGAGGCAAAGTGGCGGCCCAAAGAATGCCTACTGGGGGCTCTGGGAAAGCCGGAGGATGCCGTCAGGAAGCCAGCTGGGGATCCAGGGCAAGCTTCTAGCCTGAGATGGGCAGCTCGTTGGGCGCTGCGTAGCCTGCCGACGGCCAAACGGGTTCCCCAGAACTGATTCTGGGGGTAGAACTCTGCTGAGGCCAATCTGGGTCGCGCCATTCTATCACACCAGGTCGAGGTGCGTGCAGGCAGAAGTAGGACTCAGATGCAGAGTTCACACAAACGGGTAGCTTAATCAATCCAAGAAAACATGCTGAGGGCTAAACACAGACAGGGATCCAACGGAGACAATGACACGACAAGGGACAACAGACTCACAGAGTTGAAATGCACAGTGGCGGTGCAGGGGATTGGAACCAGACAAACACAGGGGATTATAGGACAAGGCAGGAAGTGAAGCTACCCCAGGGACACCAGAAACCTGAAACTACAAAACAAAACAGGAAGTGAACCCAAACCGTGACAATAGCAGACACAATTTCTGAACTCTAACTTGAGATGAAAATATAATGAAAGCATCTAGTTTAGGCTATGCATAGGCTGTAAAAGAAATGCCTACACATTTCTACCACAGTAGAATAAATTTTAAGTTTTAAATTTGCCATTTTATAAAGTTTTTTTATAAAATGGCAAGATAGCTATCCAGCTTGGTATATTATTCCCTTTCATTTGCCTCAAGTAAACCTAAATGTAAGCAGGTAACAAATACAGATTGTGTCAACCGTCGCCGCACACAGCTTGAATATGACCGCCGCTTGCAGCGCTGCTTCAGGTTGACCAGCCGCCGGTCTGATGAGCTGTTGTGTCTGCTTGGTGCCAGCGTCTCTCTGCAAAATGATGGTTTAATTTGATTATATATATATATATATATATATATTTTTCTTTAAAGCCAATAATTCCAAATGATTTGGGGTGGCATGCACCACCAAAGCCCAGTGACATGTCTACTTACCCAAACAAGTCGTAACTCTACTTAAAGAAACCTCAGATTACGGGAAGATACAAAGACTTAAGGGGGCCCAAATTTTCCAAATGACAAGCGATAGGTCATTGTCATTCTTCTCTCCTGTTATCTTGGTGGATGGAAGGATGGAAAGGAAGAACATTCTGACATCTCCATGTGGAGGCATGTGCACTCCCTGATCACGGCAGTGCCTTGTGCCGATCCTCGGATGCACCTCAGTCTACACAAATGAATGTGTGGGCACGCTGTATTCCTCTGGAGGGAGGATACGTTTTTTACATCCCGCTCTCCCTATAATTGGCCGTCATAATAAAACACCGGCTTGCTGGCGCTTGCAGGATCAAACAGTGATGAGCAGGCAGCTCTCTTCACAGCACACTGCAGACACCAGATGGCTGTCCTCAAGTCGAAGCCTGGGCTATATGCAGTACGCAGCTGAAGGACAATTAATCCTAGAACGCCAATTCTGATATGATATGCCACTCCTGCAATCACAATTAGATACAGAGTCCTTGTGGTTTGATTAAGGCTTTGATTTGTGGTTTTATAGGAAATTTGAAATGTTTGGCAGGTTTTGGCACTTATTTTGCATTTTTGGTGTTACGAGTTATTAATAGAAGATTACTCTTTTGTACTGGGATACACGGTAATAAACAAAATTGCGTGCTGAATGCAAATACAGTTTTCTGTAATCTTTTGGGCGGCAGAAAGGTCCCTTATAACTATTTTTTTCCAATATTAGATTTTATTTTCATTGGTCATATGGGTATTCTTTAGGTTATAGGGCATAGCTAGAGCTATCAAGCTCATTAAATCAGGTTGTAGGTTCAATTTCATCTATAGTAATAGACAATGATAATTTAGTTTGCCCCTGACTGCATCATCAGTTAAACATTTTCGTGCTACAGTTTCGTAAACGGATAAATAAAACTAACGGGACAGGTAGCGGTCTGCAGCCTGGTTGTTGGTGACCACTGTTCTAGAACATTCAACTATTATCTACTCAGTAGATGGCATGGGATAGAAGTAAGAGAATAGGGCCGACATAACCCATTGATGTTGAATTACAGCCGATTAGAACCTCTATCTCATCATTTGTTTTTGTTCAGTAGACGGAGTTTCTCTCTTTCACAAAGACTCCCATTACGTACAGCAAAAAGCACAGCAGCGTTCAGCCATAGGTAGTCGGGCATTGTGCGCAATACATCCGTTGCCAGTGACAGAAAGAACACACTGGAGTGAAGTCATTTGACATCACTGTAATTGTTTTAAAGTTATACTAGAGAGTTCTCTAGTATAACTTTACTTTCGTAACGGATAAATAAAACTAACGGGACAGGTAGCGGTCTGCAGCCTGGTTGTTGGTGACCACTGTTCTAGAACATTCAACTATTATCTACTCAAAGGTCTGGAACATTGCTTTAATAGCTAACGTGTGCTATGATTTATTGCCACAGATATTGAAGTTGTATTAACATCTGTATGAAGACGACGACAACAACAGACGGTTAAATCAAGTAAAGAAAGTTGAATTAGAAAATACTTCAATATTTATTGTCAGTTTTCCAACTGAACCAGAAGAAGTATAAATAAAACATGACTTCATAATGAGTAACTGGGAAGTTACACAAAAATGTTCTTCTCATGTTCTTATAAGATAAATTTGTGTGCAGAGACTTTATCTGTGGTTGTTAAAAACGCTGGTTTCCGCTCTGTTGACCTATGTTGGTTCATAGGCTATGACAAATACACACACCGAAAGGGAGGTAATAAGGCTTTTAGTTCATATTACAATTCAAAGGACCCAAGGAATTAAAGATTTTTATGTGTTGATCTAAATTGATTGCCTTGAATAAAATAAACTACAGGTTTTTGGACAATTTTTTCCCATTATCAGTCGACCGCAATGGATTTTCGTTTGATTACATTTTGTATCTAAATCTCAAGATGTCGCTTTTTAAAGATTCAGTGTCACCAATGATATTTTGACTTGACATAGTATATGAAAAGCCTGGCAGCATGATAAGGAAACTGTCAAAACAAACTTTCATTCATCAGACTCTGTTCTCTAGTATAACTTTAAAATAATTACAGTGATGTCAAATGACTTCACTCCAGTGTGTTCTTTCTGTCACTGGCAACGGATGTATTGTGCACAATGCCCGACTACCTATGGCTGAACGCTGCTGTGCTTTTTGCTTTATGTAGTGGAAGTCTTTGTGAAAGAGAGAAACTCTGTCTACTGAACAAAAACAAATGATGAGATAGAGGTTCAAATCGGCTGTAATGCAACATCTATGGGTTATGTCGGCCCTATTCTCTTACTTCTATCCCATGCCATCTACTCTGAAATCACAAAGAAAATACACAGAATAAGACACGAAGACACTGCCAGATGGAATGAGGAAAGGAAATAAATGGTGGAAGTTAGAAGTGAGGGGTATAGTTGGCAGAGGCTGGATGCTGAGTATATGTGAGTGTGGATTGCTCAATGTTTGAGTCACAGTGCATTCACAGGTTTAGTCAAATATTTTTTTTCAACCCCTGATTACACCTGCATCAAACATTAGCGTGGAATGTTTTTAAGCATTAGTAACCCTTAAAGGCCCCATATTTTGATTATTTTTCAACTAGTTAAAATAGATCTTTGAGTTCCAGAAAACGTGTTTCTGAAGTTGTTTGCTGGAAATAGCTTGTAGGAAACGATTGTTACCTCCCTCTACTCCCCTCTGTTTCAGCCCCTTTCAGAGTGTGCTGTTTTCTGCTGCTCATGAGCTGCACCTCATTTGGCCACGGCCACAGCTTATAGACTCGGCGTAGCGGGCGGCGGGCGGGGGGGTAGCAGTGCTGGCGGGCTGTGATTGGAAAACGGGACTGGAGGGGGTGGGATTATTCAAATATCTAGGTTTGTGACGTAGAAAACCTTGGGGATTTCGAACAGCTCACCCAGAGGCTGAAGGCAGGATCAATTCAGAAACCCGTATCGCACTCAAAACAGCATGGATGGAATTTCTTCCAATTTCTGGTTTCAGAGCATGATACTGGCATTTTGAAAATGAGCTTTTGACATTTGTTGTTCTTTAAAATAGTGTACTTGTATTACTATGCTATTATATTGTCATTATGCTATCAGTAACATAAAACGGTTTGAAAATTGCAATAATATTGCATATCGCAATAAATGTTGTTGCAATAATCGCACAAGAAAAATGTGATTGTGAAAGCCCTACACCACAGTACTGAAACTGCTCTTGTTAAGGTTTTCAACTAGACCCACTTAAACACAGACAATGGGAGAATTTCAGTCTTTTTAAATTAAACATGGTCAACAATGACATACTACCAGATGGCACCGCACTGAACTGGGCTAAATCTTACTTGAAAGACCAAAAATACTTTGTGTTTGTAGCTAATTACACATCAGAGCTGAATAAAAAGAAATGACATGGTGTTCCCCAAGGTTCACTACTGGGGCCCCTACATGCTTCCATTGGCTCAGATTATGGAAAACAACAGTGTGTGTTATCATGGTTATGCAGATGACACACAAATCTACACTCACTACACTACAATCCAATACAGGGGCTGCGTAAATGCATTGAACAAATCAAAAACTTGATGTGCCAAATTTTCTGATCCAGAACGCTGCTCAAGTCCTCACTAGGACCAGGAAAGTTCATAAAACAAAAAATAAGCAATGCAATGGGATATCTTCAAAAAGAAGAAAAATATATCTTAAATTAAATATTACTCCAAATTTGGAAACAGTCCAAGTACTGAATGGAATTGTGAAAGGTTCAATTGAGACCTGGAGAGCTTGGATTCTTAACTCCGAAACCTCTCCTTTTAATAGTAAATCAACAGTCTGATCTGTCATGTCAGTTTTGAATTTATTTTTATTAAAATATGAGTTATATGATTTGTTTGAGTGTCAACATATCCCTTAAGTTTCTAAAGGAATTCTAATGAATACACAATGAAAACACAGTATTTTGTAAATTATTTTATTATTATTTTGTAATAATTATTTTATAAAATCATTACCAAGCTGTACTGTGTTCTGTTATAACTAGTTTGAGCGACTGCATGTAGAAACTCTGTAAAATATTTTCTTTTTGAATAAGATATAAAATATCCAGAGGTAGCAAAATCAAATAATTGAGTTTGCCAGTTTAAAGTCAAAGTACTGAGTGGGCTTATTCTATTCTATTGTTTGAATTGATAAAGAAAAATCCTGTGGAAGGTTAACGGTGTCACCCCACTGAAGTCTATACTTCTGCTGGTGTAGAGGCATTTCATGTTCTCTTTTTCTTTCAGTTTTTTGTCTTTGTCAAAAATCCATGTACCGCATGTGAAGGTCTTTCTCTCTCTGCTTCTATTTCTCTCTCCTTTGTTCACCTACTGCACCTCTTCTGAGGGGCATCAATACCAGCCCAGAGTGGAAAATGTATTACTCCAGAGACAGGGATGAAAATATCAACCTAACAATCAGACTGGGTCCCGAATCATAATTTAACTGCATTGTTGATTTCATCTCCTGTTTTCAGAAATGTTCTTCAGCAGCGAGTCTGCACTTGATCAATGATTCTAATTTCTCCCTGTTCACCTTAACTCGAGCTTGAGTGAATCTAATATCGACAGCGGTACGGCAATGCATGAAAGGCGGTTCGTAGTGTCTACATCATGACTGTTGGAGCGTGTTTCATTTACTAATGAAGAAAGACATAAATATGCCCGTCACCACTTGAAAACCACACTGCAATTTCTGAAATGAGGTCACTATGATTCGCAAGGGTATAAAATGCATTGGCACGTACACTGTGTATTGGTAAATTCATGCTCTATGCGTCAATTCACTTTTTTTTAATGCAGTACATTATTAGTTATTTTTGGTGGTTCCATTTAGCATAATAAAATGAAAATAATTCTGAGACTAGCTGTTTTTATACTTGATTTGTATAAGAATGTAAGAATAAGAAAGCCGACAACATTCATTGAGATGTATTGTATGTATGCATTGAGAAAAAATAAGGTTTTTGACAGTTTATACACAAGTTGTTTTAACACAAACTGACTTAAAACAGAACAAACGTATGTTCTCCAGAGCAGCTTTATACAGAGAGCATGCAAAAGGGAATACAAAAAATTAGCAGCTATCTGACAGAATGAAAATTTCATTTCTGGACAACTTGCTCTCAGAAGTGCTCTGCTGTCACTCAGATGGCTGATGGCTTCAATTCTCCCGATGGAAGAAAATGAGGCGGCCTAACACACAAAGTGGCTGGGCTTTCGGTGTTTTGTGTATGACGGATTGATTCCAAATCAGTGGAAGGGTTCCTTGTAAGGATGCTTCTTCAATCGTCATTTAACGGCCTTTAAATGGGTGTGAGCCTCTTTGGGCATTTTAGTCCAGTCTAAGCAGTTTCCTACGCAACTCTGTGCTAATTTCAACTTCACCGTTTCGATGGGCAGTACTGACATTGTGCATTAATGGTTTAGGAAACTACAACCAGCATGAAATTGTTAAAAAGACACAGGAAACGATTCATGTGTTTGAATTACAGTTCATTAAGATACAGGAAACGATTCATGTGTATGAATTACAGTTCATTAAACCATCATTTCTCTGCTGACAGTTGCTTGACACTTATCTGTAAGAGGCAGCATTAAATACAAGGAGAAATACTGGTGTTTAGGGGGAAGTGAAGACGACTTTTGATGCCCTCTTCATAAAACCACTATGACATGTTATTAAAGCAATCTCAAGCCTGTATGCTAAACATAGCAAAATAAGAGCTGTAGTATAAGAACCAACTCAGGCCCTTTTAAGATTGATTACTGGACTCAACTTCCCTCTGACATTCCTGTTAAAATTACACAAACTGTATAGTTTTGCTAACAATATAATATACACTCTTAATAAGTGATAGGCATATTATTTTTCTAAATGGTCCCCATATCATTTTTGTGTATACTAAACTAAGCCAACTGACTATTGCTCCATGTTTTATGAAGATACATGTGAAAAGTAATTTTTCATCTTCTTATCCAACTGTATATTTTCTCAACTTCTAACAATCCTTCAAAAAGCAACAAAAAATCTTCTTTCCACATTGACTTGGCTACAATGTAAATATAGATACACTGCATGAAAAATGGGATTTTCGGCAGTATGCGGCACCGTAAATTGTCGTGGAATTTCAGGTTTACGGCAGTTTTCGGCAATTTGCGAGCAAGGCCGAAAAGGCCGGAAATTGACGTGGGCCTCCCACAGCACAACGCACATTGCTGCATTTGAATAGTTTTTATATATTGAACCCTAAAATGGTACTTCAGTGGGGTTGATGTCTGTGGATGGTATTTTCCCCCTTCAGCTTTGAATTGGAATTTCCAATAATTCATTCTAAGTGTGTTTTGCATTTAACATTTGCTAAAACATTTAAAAAAAAAAAACAGGTCCACGCACACTAATCTTCATTTAGACAAGATAATACCAGACTGAGAAAGTCTGGGTCTATCCACAAAACCACAAAAGCAGTGATTTCAACAAGAACCTTGCTAAGTGACAGCTAGACACGCGCTTCTGAATACCAAAGTGATAAACGATTGAAAAAAGCATTGAGTGCATTACACTCTCAACATTGTAGTTCATTTTCTGAATCTCATCGCTCTGCTATAGACCCCTTCTCAAACTTGTCAACTGAAGTTACTTTGAAAGAAAAACATTTTCCCTACTTCAATTTGTATTGCCACCAGTAAAATTAGCTCTTTTGTGAACCTAAAAAGCAATTATCATTTCATATATTAAAATCTTGGCAGCCTCTAAAACTTCCATTGTGTAGATTGAAGAGGTAGGACTTGGATCAGGCACATTTTTTGGAAGTTTGTATAGGATTTAATTTTCAAACCGGATTGAAATGATCCATTATGAAGCATACATTGGGATGAAAGAGACAGCGTTTAGTCAGAGGAGATGATGAATGGCTGCTATCATGGTCTCTAGTGTCAATGGGGACAGGGTGGCTCATTGGGTCAGCAGATTAAAATCTCAAAAAATATGCAGAGAAATGGAAAACACCTTGACCGTGAATAACAAGAGCCTGTGAGCTATAATTAGGAGGGCCTTTGTCCTGCAGTAAATAAGAAGATCAGTATACATTTTAAAATGGTGGACACAAAAACAAAAATCTGACATCAGACTTTGTGCTTCAGTTATGTCATTTTATAACCATTGTAGGCATTTATTAAAAGTCAAGTTGGTCAACAGTTAAAGAGCACCACTGCTGATTTAGTTTGGGTGTACAATTATAGGTATGCACAGTAAATATGTATGGTTGAATAACTTCATCATTACTTGTGTGCATGCATGTCTGTATGTCTCCATTAGCACACACATCAAATAGCAAGGTCATGACTGGCAGCCATCTAAACAGCGGCAGCCGGTTCCCTCAGTCTCCACAGCGAGCCAGGCCTCCAACTCTGCCTGTAGAAAATATCTGTCCTTCACTGATCTCTCTACCTTTCTCTCCCCCCAGCTTGCTCACACTTTGTCTCAAACGCTGTAAACCGCGTTCTCTGCCTCCCATCGAAGCAGATATCTGGAATGCATTCAGGAACCAGTCAGTCACAGTGAGCAGGATGCGAGGGGGAGGGGGGGGGGGGGGGGGGGGGTGTAAACTCTGACTATGTGCCAGTGCTGTTATTTTCTTCATCACAGAATCAGCCTTGACACAAATAATGGAATGCACTGGCAGTCTTTCAGAAAACAGCAAGGGGAAAGTGGGCCACTGCCAACCCTAGGCTATGCAAATCTGTGCATCTGAGTTTAGAATCTAACGATAAGACCCAACCCAAGTGTTTTTCAGCCTTGCTTATTTTTTTCAATCTCTAACTTTTTTCCCTCTCATTTCTTCTTTCTATTCCTCATTCCTCTTTGCCATTTTTGTCCGCCAGCTCTGTTACTGGCTCTGTCATCTGGTGCCAGTGGCCATGAGAGGGACTCAACCGGGGGGGGAGTGGGAGCATGGCAGAAACTGGCTGCTGATTCTAGAATAATCTATGCTGCGCTGCTGTGGCTCATTTTGCCTCTGATGGGCACCGTGACCAGTCGAGCATGTGCCTGCAATTAAACTTTGTGTTAAGAAAAACTGCAAGTTTTACAAACACAAGAAAGACGGTACAGTAGCGCAGAGCAAATTGAGAGGGTGGAGGACCAAAGGATCGGAAGGGAGGGAAAGGGGGTTGAGGTGCTCAGAAATATAAAAAAATCAATGCAATAATTTAGATATTTGTGGAGCAAACTGATAGTTCTTAAATTGGAAAATTTAAATCGATAAGACAACCTTAGACTTTGAAACATTAAGAATTTGCAATGAAATGTCAATGGTATGAATTGCGGCTTCCCCCCTTGGTCTCTGCCACTTCAAGGTTTCCTTCCTTTGGTTTGTACACCAAAACAGAGCTGCGGATCATTAACGCCTGATTGTTGACTATTGAACTATCTCTAAGAAGGGCTGTCAGAAGCTGATGTGAACAGCGGCAAGACAGGAACGTATTTAGGCATCTGTTTTCAGTTTTAGCCACAAGTCTGAGCACTCCAGCTAAGAGTGCTTCATTTTTACCCCTGTCCATTGGGTGCACTTACTGTCAAATACAGTTGGATCGGGACAGCGGAGAAGATTCCAAAACTTCAAGTAAACAGGCCACTTATATATTTTGTTCACTATTCCTCACTCCTGAGTGGGAGAGATTTGTTTGTGTGTTGCTTGACATTTCACCTTCTTACCGATGGTCGGACGAAACGCAAGCCAGGACGGAGTCAGTTCGAAGGAAGAGTATATTTTTAAATTGTTGAAATTGGTGCTTTGTTTGCCTTTCAAAGAAAAATCAAAATGCACAGGAAGAGACCAAAGTCATATCACTGCTTTGAAAGGCTCTTATGAACAATCCAGCTGACAATTTGCAAATGTCTTTATCACTACTTTGAGTTCGAATCATTTTGATTCTTGTTAATTTCCATCAGCTTTACAAGTGCAGCTTATTTTGAAAACTTATGAAAAAATGAGTGTGGACATAGAGTGCCTATTGAATAAACCACAATAATTGGATTTCTCTTGAATTAAATATCCATGTTCTCTCTCAAAAAAAAAAAGGAAATTATAGAACAAGATCAAACCTTAAAACTGTAATATCTTACTGTGGTTGCAGGTTCATTTTTGGGACCATTTCTGAGCTTAGCCAAATAAATGCGATGGAGATTTAATAATTTTATCACAATGCCAATATTTGATCACACCCAACAAGCCAAATCCATATTATCTGATAAGTGACATGTAACCCCAATATGTGAGTAATTCATGTTTCATCTCTGGGTTGCCTCTGTGAAGTGAAGGATAGTTCAGGAGCCTCAGGGGAAAAAGAGCTTCTGTTTTGGGAATCAAGCTTTTATATGGTGGTTTTGATCAGATCTCAGGCTATGCAGAAACTTAAGATGTGAGGGAGTGTTTTTGTGCATGAAATAATTAAATTTGTGAACATTTAAGCTCATATGGGTGGAATTATGCGGGTTGTAGAAGCCCCTGCATGCATGTTGTGTGTTAGCCCGCCACGTTGCCAAGTGCCCGAACACCCTCGCTCGTCTGTCTGGGAGTCTGCAGTCCTGGCACAACCGGATCAGACTTCTGACACGAGCCCACTAAAGCATCGGGTTCAAAGGTTCAGACCTGCCTGCTGGTGCTCAGAGACCAGCAGATGACAGACCGGGGATGTTCTTTTTATTTAACTAGAGGGATAGTGATACATCCATAAATTGCCGCAGTGCTTCATGAATACAATTATAGGCTAAATGGTATTATATATTTATAACAGTAATGTAGCAACTTGTGCCCTAAAGGGAACATCAGTTCTCACAGCTCAACCCCATCATCGCTTCGTCAATGAGCCTTGAACCCACACCAGGGACAAAGACAGGAACTGCTAAACCATTGTAAGTAACACTTCTCAAGCTGCTTCAGACCTTGTCTGAAGCCCACTTTATTGTTTTAGCAATTACCTTTTTAAAATTACTTTTAGAATATAATTTAATCTGCAAATAATTAAAACAATGCTTACGAACTTTAATTTTTCCTTCATTTTACATTTTTTCAAGAAATACACTTAGATTTTCTCAGTATTTTGTACATGTATTTGGTACAACATATCATTCAACATACACAGGAAAGAATGTGGGTAGGATTATTTTACAACTGGAAATAATCTGTTTTATTTTTATTTAAGCAGTAATCAATAAAAGGGCCTTCAGAAGTTTTCGAATTAAATGAAAATTAAAGCTGTAAACTTAATGGATATTTAATGGATGAATCACGAGTGACAGAAAGAAAAAGAGAGCTCTGTTGGGTAAATTAAATGTATTTGACTTCAGCTTAAAAAAAAGAAGCCATACACTGCAAACTTATTTACACAACCAATGGAGCAAAATTAACATTCATATAGAAACGTGTTTCGGGCCACCTGGAGAATGTACCGCCTTCATTATGGATGCAACAACGACTAACTATTTACACTACAGGGGTACAACATATATGGATCTCCGCTAGGCCCTAAATAACATACCAGTCTCTTTTCTTCAGCCTTCTCACTGAAAACAGCTTTCTGCTGTCGGCTTAAATACCACTAAACTGTCGGCAAATAGAACTGACAGGGAAGTGTTCACATATTTCTTCCTACTTGGAGGCAATGGCTCACAGACAAAAGGTTTTGTGAGAGGGGTAACAAAAGAGACACACGATGGTTTGGTCCATCTCTTGGGAAGCAGCCGTAGACGGTACGAACTAAGTAGCCATTCATGCTGTGCTGGAGGCGAGCAGAAAGTCTGCACACCAGGTGATAATTTTCGGTTTTGTGGAAGAACACTCTGCTCCTGCGGCTCGTATGTCACTCAAAGTATGAACGCCAATGAAAGCAGTGCTTTTCTAAGTGACATTGAGATTAAGAAAGTGTTTTTCATGTTACAATGGAAATGTATTTTTAATCATATTTTAAACAGCCAATCCTAGCACACCAAATTAACTGTTAAGTTACAATGTTTCATGACATTATGCAATGACCTACTTCCACTTTACTTTATAGCCTCCTCGCCGTTACAAAAGGGTAGGTGGTCGAGGTGCGTGCGGGTAGAAGGCAGGACTCAAATGCAAAGTTTAAGAAAACAATTGACTTGAATAGTCAACCTTCCAAAACAAACTCAAAAATACAAAAAGGCAAAAAAAACTAGGATCAGGATCAGGAAATGGTCCATGGTTGAGACACTCAACATCCACAGCAACATTTAACAATGGTAGAACAGACTCACAGGGCTTAAATACACAGGGGAGGTGCAGGTGATTGGACACAGCTGGAAACAATCATCGACAGGACAAGGCAGGAAGTGAACCCTAATCCAGGGAGACAAGAGACATCACACTGCAAAACAAAACAAGAAGTTAACCCAAACCGTGACACTGGCAGATGACAGACAATCTGCATTTATGTTTTTAATTTTAAATTTTTCAAAGGGAATTTTTCTACTTCATGTTTTTATTTAGTGAAAAATCTCACTTACATTTTTTGAAATGATATTTTAAGAATAAATTATTACACATAAGACAACTATTGAATTTGTCCTATTGGTGCGCCCAACACACTTTGTGAATTCCTGCACTAGAGTTATAACAATGATGAATCAGTTTCATTCTCCGGCTGTCAAACCATTTGCTCTACTAGTTGCTTCCGGTGCAATTTATTATTGATGTTTTTGGGCATCTGAAAGCTTATGAGGTCAACATTGCCTTTACATCTGTCACTCTATCTTCCTATGGTCTCTCTCAATTATGAACATGTTATGTGCTGATTTTAGTTAGATTTTGCATCCAGCTCATCATGAGACAGTTTCCCCAAGATGCATTTAGATTTGATGGAATTGCTAAAGAATAAAATTGTGTGTGGTCAAAAAACTTTATGAATACGAGTTGTCTGCCATTGTATCTGCAGGAGTGTATTTGGGTGCTTGAAAGATCTGTTTGGAAATGCATCACACAACTATTGAAGCTCTTAGCAAAATTCCTCACAATCAGCCTTTCAATTTCTGGCAATTTGACACGTCTCGCTGGCCCATCTCACTGATGAATAGAAGGGATCGGACCATATAGTGCAGAGCAGGGTGTCTTTGCCTACTGGTCTCATTATTAAAGCGCTGTTGATCAGATTTATAGCTGTAATTTTATCTGAACATGCTTGTTTTTTTTTTTCCATTTACATATGGTTTATAGAGCTGTGATTTAATTTGCATAATAGGAGCGCAAAGTGACATGCTGATGAAAGCAAAGGGATGGACTCCCAGTAAACGTTTTATGCACGGCTGTTAAAAGAGAAGAAAGCAAATGTCACCCTATGCGAGTCTATCCTATCCTCTCTCACACACACACACACACAAAACATCATGGCAAACGGAACAAGTAGTTGTTTTCAGCCACCATGAGCAATGATCTGAAGTTATTAAAAGGGCTCTTATGAGAGGAAGCCCTTTTCGTCCTATGCCTTCGATCTAGGGAAAGAAGAGGAAGAGACAGTGTCATTTTTAACATAGCGTAATGAAAGAAGAAATTCAAAATGATACTTTGCTCTTGGTTGCACACAATTAGGAGCTGGCGTAGCTGTGAGAGCGCATGACAAATTAAATTCACCATATCAATGAGGCTTTGTTTGATGTTGCTGTCTGAAGAACCACAGGTGTGACGTATTCCTCTGGAGGGGCGGAGCTGCAGCATGTGCATCAGAATGACACTCTCTCACCATCTCTGCCTCGACCTCTTGCTTCACTCCTCTGCTTTCTTTCTCCCTTTTACCAAGCTTACAGGTTGTTCATGACCATCCATCTGCACCAGTGATCAGGTGGTTCAAAAAATGTAAGGCTTTGACAAGCAGGTGTGGCTCCTTTTGAAAGGTGCTCTTTTGTGCAGTGCAGGAGATGGGGGCAGGAGGTTGAGTATTTATTGAAGTGTGTGTGTGGGTGTTGTAGGGGGTATTATTGACACGTTTGAAGCCCCCCTGGAGAGCTCTGGTTCCAGACTGTCTGTTGTCTTTCAAGCGTGCTAGTAGTCTGCCAACTGCAGCATGTAAGGTCACCTTTAGAACGTGTGATTAAAAATCACCACTTTGGATGTCTTTATGTCCCTTTTCAAAAAAAGAAAATATTTCCTCATTGTTTCTTTCTAACATGGTTAGTGGATAGATGAACTACATTTTAAAACCTAATTGACATGATTGATTCCGGTTTGGAGATCTCTCCCTCCACTCTGATGCAATGGAGGATGAATGGGGATGGAGAGAAGCTTGTGACCAAATATGACAGTGCCTGACCAGAGACAAAGTCAGTGTTAGGCTGAAAGTGAAGAAGTAAACAGAGATTTGATGTATTGAATTAACAATATTTATTTTGATGGTACATTTACTATCAAATTATAAATTAAACCGGACAAAAAAGTAGAAACACCATCTATTCATTTCAATGTCTCCCGTTTTTTGTCTCCCGTTTTTGGTCCCAAGAATTACGTCAGGGTTTGCCTCGAGCTCCGAGATCTCCAGCTGCAGCACCACCATCATCCCCGCGCTGGGCTGTAGCAAAAACGCACCCAACGGGGTAAAGTGGACGGAACGGACCCAGTTGGCCTTCAATGCTCTCTGGTTCAGAGAGAGGATCAGTTTGACAGTTTAAGTAGTTCATGAAGCACTGCAACGCAGGATCATGAAATAATTATATAGGTATTTTACATAAAATTAATCGGTATTTGAATTAATTAATGACATTTATGCATTTCTAATTTTAATGAATTAAGGACACATTTATGTATGTGAGATGTGGGTTTCTGTTTGTGTGTTTTTTATAATCTTTTGACTTGTAGAAAAGATGGTGTGACCGGATGAGACCATATAAGGCAGACAATGTGAATTGTGGAAGGGAGAGCACAGGAAAAATTAAGATAAAATATTATCTGAGATAGCGTACTTGTGGCCGAAGGGAGAGCCAGTTTGAACCCATTTTCAGGGCAAGGCCGAAGGCTACGTGAAGGAGTACCTGGCACTCATTGTTCAGGGAAGGCAGATTGTTACAGAAGGATGAACTGGGTTGAACCAACGTTCAAGGACAGAGAGGTTATAAAAAAGAGCAGGGTCAGACAGCGGACGGACTCTGAGAGGGACAGCTTGCGAAGCGCGTTTCAGGTCTCCAGGTATACCTGCGGAGGATTGCTCATATAGCACTTTATCTCTTCTAAATAAAATGTTAACTTTAACTTTAATTGAGTGCCGTATTGGATTCTTGGAAACTATTTGGAAACTGTTTGCTATCAGTGGACTGTCTTGTCAGCTGAATCAACATCCATCCGATATGAATGTGCGGGAGAGCCTGACTCAACGAAGAGGAGACCAAACTTGCGGTAAGAATGTTGTTATGACTGCTAGCTAAGCTAAAAGTAGCTTAGCCTAAAACCAAAGCTAAGAGTAGCCTTACAAAAGAACTAGTGAGCAGAACCAGCTTTATTGAAGTGTATTTTTTTGTCTTGTCACTTACAGGAGGCGGTGCGCGTCTTCACAACTCGTCTCCAGGCGGAACGAACCGGAAGCACGGGTAAGATTTAAAGAGCATGCTTTCATTCTAGTCTCCTCTAATCTCTCCTCGCAATGAGGCGCTGACCTCCTATTTGCTCGGAGCAACATCTGCAAGTAAAGATTTACAGGATGTTGATGAAGACGACCATTGTCTGTAAGTGACATTTTTTTTCAACTGTTTCTCCGTCCTTGTTTAATGTTACGGTGACTTGCGTTTTGATTTTTATTCATACCACTTTCATTTGTTTTCCAGCCGCCTGTAAGACGTATTACGAGACAGCACGCCGGAGCTTTAGGTAAACCCCGACAGAAAACTCACTGCGGGCAGAAGAGCTCCGCGCGAGAAGAAAGAGGGTAAGAGTTTATTTGGTGACTATTTGTTGTGTCCATACGCAGTGTATCGCATCGCAAAGTATTGATTCATTGTTTTGTTTTTTACAGCTGCTGGAATCGAGATAGCGTGTGCTCGCAGATGACGGGGTGGAACTCTGGAAGTCCACCACCGGAGACCTCATGTCTGCCGAAGAAGAGGACGCTGTTGGCAGGGTCTCCGGATGGATTGTACGGTCGCCGTCATTTCGTAGGACTGAGCTCTCTGAACTCTGTGCGAAGCTGCAGTCCCGGTGAGAGGAAGTACGAAGTACAGAGCCACGCACAATATGCGTCTGCCGCACCTTGCCTACAACCCCGAGGAGGCAAACGGACAGTTGTGGTTTTTGGATCATCCTCTACCCATGTGTGCGCAGATCTTTGCTTTGTATATAATTGTGTTTGCATAAACATGTTCCTGGCAAATGTTCATTTCCTCTATAAATTCATTAATGTCCTTGGTGGTAGTCTAATAATGGTTTAGTAGCCTACATAGGATAACAATGACATGAATATACAGCATAATATGAATGAATATATAATATTTATTTATTTATTTATTTATTTATGAGGCAGGGTGACCAATGGGGACAAATCTGCCAATCACGAGTGATTTATCTTGTTTGAATAAGGAGTAAGGAAACTCAAGCCAGGCCTGCCCAGGTGTGGTTTTGCTGCCAATCACGAGTGATTTTACTTGTTAGGGCCTGAGCCGACTGAAAGTCGGGCGAAGCCCTATTGTGTTTCGAAGAATTATTATTATTATTATTATTTCACCACTTTGAACGCACTTTTGGGGCCTTTATCATATTCAAAAACTCTTGAAACTTGGCATGGGCAACGGAAGTGCGTGAAATTTAGATATTCTTGGGGTCACGCTTTTGTGTTTGAAAAAATGGCTCTCTAGCGTCCCCTTCAAATTTTGCACTTTAGCCTATTAGCTTACTTTTTTCCCCCGATGACCGATTGACTTGAAATTTTACACCCAGGTGCCAATCCCTTTGCTCTACAAAAAAGTCAATCATGGTATGCAAATGCGCCTACTTAGATTTTCCGCCATTTTGAATTTTGTGAAAAACCCGTTTTACCGAACTCCTCCCAGACGCTAAGTCCGATTTTATAGACCAATGAACTTCTAAGGGGCGTGGCTTTTTCTAAAAGACTCAAAACTTCCAAACTACAAAGCCTGTCCTCACCAAAATGATATCACATGTTCGGAATGCATCCCAGAACATACCCAGAGATTTTCAGAAAATTTGAAGACTAGGGGGCGCTGTTATTACTTGCTGAATATTTGCACTTTTCACGCGTTTTTGGCGATAATTTGCGTCATTTTGGGTTTACATACGAACGATTTCCTCCAAGAGTTCACACCCGATCGATTTCAAATTCAGGCAAATGGATCCTAACACCTGTGTGTTCCTTCGGTATCAGAATCAAGAGTTTTCGTGAAACTACCTGGGCTTGAGCTGCCCTCCATTTTGGGCGATTTTCTTGAAAATGTAAAATGCTATAACTGCAAGGAACATTGATATTTCTGGCTGGAATTCAATATTTATGATGCTAGTGTAGGCCTTTTAGGATTAAAATGCAGTGATTCAATATATATGTATATATAGCGCCACCTATTGGCAAAGGTTTACACTTTTATGTGAGTTACCTCCTAATTTCAATGCTTCCTAATGGCATTTTGGCTCAATAGCTTCTCCTACACATATTCACAAATAGTCCCAGCAACTGCGCTACACATTATCATGAAGCAGCCCAGCAGCTGCTCTGATCCAGCTGGATTTAATGCTACCTAATGGCATTTTGGCTCAATAGCTTCCCTTACACGTATTGATAAAGCAGCCTAGAAACTTCTCTACACATTCTCTACACTGGACAGAGCTCCAGTCATGTCATGCACAGAGAGAGAGGACATTCTCACTGGAGAGAAATAATCTACTTGATTAAAGCCAAGCTCTGCTCTCTTCAGGGAGCCACACAGCGTGTGCAGTTCATGAGTTATTTTCTGATGGAGCAGAAGTGGCGTGATTAGCTGTGATTAACTTATAACAATGCTGTACCATATGTGTCCATTCGTGTCTTCTTACTTTAGCTTTACATGTTTGAAGAATGAATCGCGGATTGGTAGGTAGTACTTCCTGGTTTGCCGTTGGGCATTTTGGGAGTTGTAGTTTCCTGCTTATAGAAAATTATGATTTTGTTATTATAGTATAGTAACAATATTATTATTTATTTGTATTTTGAATGTTATTTAATGTTATTGGGCTATTGAGGTAAAGAGCTAGAGAACTACGTTGCTTGTATGCACGTCAAAAATAAAACGTTGCATTTCTTATTATTCCAGGTTTATTACCTGGTTCCGTTTAGAACAAAATAAACTGATGTGGAATACTGAGTAATAGCACCTCCTGACGTCAATGCTACCTAATGCCATTTTGGCTCAATAGCTTCCCCTACACATATTCATAACGCAGCCAACCAACTGCTTTGATGCACGTGCACTCATTTGGAGGCCACAGCTTTGTGCATATTTCTCCTGCATATCAGCAGAATGAAACAAACTCATCAAGTTGGTCAAATGTCCCACTGTGACTGACATGACTGGACCTCTGTCCACATCCTCACTAGAGAGAAAAAGGTCCACTTGATAAAAGTACAGGTCATACAGCATGTGTAGTTCACGAGTTATTATTTTCTGATGGAGCAGAAGTGGCGTGATAAGTTGCTCGACTCTGCATTGACTGAATGGACATAATCTTACATATTTTAGTGACGTTTTTTTCTCTAATTTTCAAATCAGATTGTAGCTCAGAGATAAGGACACGGACTTAGACACCAGAGTTCTAGGTTTGATTCCTGGCTGGCACTGGCCTTTTTTTCTCATTTTCTTTTTTCACCTTTTGACTGCATGTCCGGCCGACCGCTGGCCCCCCCGACATGCGGCTCAGGCCCGTTCAGTACTGCCCCGCAGTCCTAGTTTGAAAGTTGTGGTTTCATCCAATACGGAGTAAGGATATTTAGCCCGCTTCGCTCGGCCACCGGCAGTTTTGCTGCATTCATATGCTAATTGGGGCCATTGGCACCTGTAGTTCGGCACTTGTAGTTTGTGCCTTCTGTATCCCTAAGTGAGCTTCACTTCTGGTCTGTCTCCCTCGTGATTGTTCCCAGCCGTGTCTAATCACCTGCACCCTGCACTCTATACTTAAGACCTCTGAGTCTGTTTGTTCCTTGTCTTGTCATTGTTCTTGTCATTGATTACCTGTGGATGTCAAAACTGCAGCTGTCACTCCTATACTGAAAAAACCTGGTTTGGATCCTAACAACTTTAATAACCTCCGCCCCATTTCTAACTTGCCCTTCATCTCCAAAATTCTGGAAAAAACAGTCGCCACCCAGCTACACTCTCATCTAACTCCAAACAGCCTCTATGAGCCCTTCCAGTCCGGTTTCCACCCCCGTCACAGTATAGAAACTGCTCTATTAAAAATCACTTTCATTCCAATCCCATATCAATAACATTTCCCGGTCTGCATACTTCCATCTACGTAACATCAACCGACTCCGCCCCTCGCTCACCCCCCATACTGCCTTCATTCTTGTCCACAGCCTCGTCACCTCCCGGATTGATTACTGTAACTCTCTCCTCTTTGGCCTCCCTCATAAGTCCCTCCACATACACAACATTGACTCTCTCCCCATCTTCAAATCCAGACTCAAAACCCACCTGTTCAAGATCGCCTTCTCTCTCTAATCATATCACTGCAAATTACTTTGTCCGTCACACTCTATTTCATCGTATATTGATCATTATGGTTTTTAAATGTTCATTGTTGTACAGTGTCCTTGGGTGTCCTGAAAGGCGCTTTTAAATAAAATGTATTATTATTATTATTATTATTATTATAACGTTTGTCGGCACTGATGCAATTGGTTTACGATAACGTCACCCCCGTCTGGTTGGTTGGTACTACTCCCAATCAGCTGACAGTCTGTCCCTTAATCAGCTGGCCCACGGGATTCCCCCTTATGAATGGCATGACATCTCGGGCAGAGGAGCGGCCTTTATTGATAATGTGCGACAACCAGGCAGTGGTGGACAGGATGGAGAAGCGCTTGCGTGTCCAGAATCGTCCAAGTGCAACAGGCTACTGCCGCTGGGTAGAACTCGTACACCGCTATCGAGGTCTCAAAAGCTGGAAAACTGGGCTAGTCAGGGACTGGTGAACCACTGGCCTTGATCGAACGCCCCAAAACCTGCAGATGGTGCAGCATCATAATTGCGGCGAATCTGTAGACTCTACAATGTCGCTGTCGAATGTCGGAAAAAGTCCCGCCATTCCAGTGCTCAAGCTGGACGTCGTCCAGGCATTGTTCACAAACCAGCAAAAAAAAAAAAAAAAAACAGGAACTGGAGATAAACTTCTGAGTATAAAAAATACAAACATGCCTGTTCTTGTGCTTGTCTTGCAAGTACTGCTGTATGAGTCATGCCCATGACCTCACACGTGATTGGACGAGGAGTCTACGGGTCCTCTAATCACATACGAGGTCATTGTTATACAGAAGGACTCGCAAGACCAGCTGGTACACAAGCTCAGCTGAACAGTGTACCTGTCTATGCGGTCAGTTGAAAGATGGAAGTCCTAAGAGCGAAGAAAAGACCTCGGCGCTACTGCGAACATTGCAACACTGAACTCTCTTATGCACAGTATTATAACCACAGAATGCGCCATTTCAAAAATGGACTTTGGGAGACAAAACCCAAAATGGACTAGGTCAGATAACACACAGAGCCTGTTGCTATCCAGTCACGAGCCAACCAGCGGGAGTTATGTTCAACCTGGAGTTGGAGAGATTGATGAAGGTGAAATGCAGTCCGAGGACCCAGAGAAAGAAGAGATGGAAGAACATGAAGAAATGCGGCCAGCGACTGACTGTTCAGAAAACTGAGAAGCAACCACACTAGACAGTAACTGTTACTATTTTGGTGCGCAGTTATTGTAATAATAATTAAATACGAAAATCTATATGTTCTGAACTATATGTTCTGCATGGGTTGTTTTCCAGATGAAACAACAGATGACCAAAGCATTCATCTTTTCCTGGACTCCAGTGATTGAGTCAGTGCAAGATGATGATGATGATAATGATGACATCTCCTGTTATGTGGTAAGGCATGCAATTACCTTTTGCATATAGCCTACAAGTATAAAGTTATAGCAGCTATACATGCAGTCCAGAGCTCAAAACGGGAAAATCCAACATGTTTCACCTACACTCCATTCTCGGTACTACTGGTACTCAAGTTTAAATGTTCTGTTCGGAAACTAGGAAAGCAACTAAAATAAACAATTTAATTATATACAATTATATACAAAATCTCCTGAATGAAGTTTCCAAAGTGTACTTTTAACAGGTTGATTACTAAAGCTAGCCGTTTGAGATGCACTTGAATTTTTCAAAGTACAGTTGTAAAATATTTTCATATTCAGATGGTCATATTAATTATGGTGCTTTCACTCTGCAATGGGCGTATTCATGCTCTGAGTATGGTCGTTTGGGCATTGTATGCAATGCCCATTCAACAGGTTGATTACTAAAGCTAGCTGTTTGAAAAATTCATCAAGTGCATCTCAAAAAACCAGAAGACTTGTTGATGAAACTTCTGGCCATGATGCTTTTCTCATGGCAATCAACCTTCAAGATTTCTGACAACGCAATCACATCACTTCTGTGCATCAAACATTTCATGTGGATACTTGGAAATATTGTCTGTGCCAATTCCCTCACTGCCATTCCAAAGACTTTATTCTCTTTGAGGAAATGGACCGTGTCCTCCGTGACAACTTCTTACAGTATGTGGTTTGTCCAAAATGTATGACAGTATACATGCTTACTGAAAACCTAGGAGCTCAGACACGATGGCACAAAAGTTTGTAAGACTTGTGGTCACATACCATTCTACAACCGCCCACAGCTGAAGTCTGCATTAAGGAAGAAATGTGGCTCTGCCTTGCTAAGAAAGGCAAAATCTTCTTGCGGTAAAGAGTATCTCAATCCAATACGTTCTTACTGTTACAAGTGTGTTGTACAGTCTCTGGAAGGACTTGTTAGAAGACCTGGATTTGAAGAGAAATGTGAAGAATGGTGAAAGCGGAAAATACCTGATCTAGAGCAGAAAGGGCAGCATATGTTTATGCTAAGTGGTGTGGAAACACTAACAGTTTTGAGGAACCCATCCTTGACCCTCTAGCAGAACTACAACCAGCCATTATAAAGCAGTTTATAGTTGTTAATGTTGTGTCAAAGGGTACTGCATTTAAACATGTTCTTTCACAAGTTTCCTGGCTTCATCCGCACCCGGACAGACATTTTTATGGAAAGCCAATAGAAGTTTGGGGCTTGCAGGGAACAGACACGTCATACCCAGCATCATTTCTGCCAGTTGAGCGCATTGCAAGAAGATGTGGGATTAATACATCCTCTGTGCATTTAAGTAAGACCAAAGAAAAGGTCAATGTAGTCCTGCCACTATGCATTGTAGTTGAGCTCTAGGAGAATGTGATCTCATTTTTGATTCTAATGTTTGCATGGAATGCTCATTTTAGCTTAATAATTCTGATTAAAACTTTTAAATAAGTTATTTTGTGTATCTTTTAACATAACATTTGCCATAGCTAATGGCATACACAGTAATCTAGCATACTTAAATAAATAAATACAAGCTAAAATGTAAGAGTCTATAATTAGGCCTGATCTACATTTGTACCAGAGATTCTTCCACGACAATTTACGGTGCTTGAAATTGTTGGAAATCCCACTTTTCATGCAGTGGTGGGCGCAAATGCCTTGTTGATGCCAGAGGTCAGAGGAGAATGGCCAGACTGGTTCAAGCAGAAAGGCAACAGTAACTCAAATAACCACTCGTTACAACAGAGGTATGCAGAAGAGCATCTCTGAACGCACAACATGTCGAACTTTGAGGCAGATGGGCTACAGCAGCAGAAGACCACACCGGGTGCCCCTCCTGCCAGCTAAGGAGAGGAAACTGAGGCTACAAGTCGCACAGGCTCACCAAAACTGGACAATGGAAGATTGGAAAAAGGTTGCCTGGTCTCATGAGTCTCGATTTATGCTGCGACATTCGGATGGTCGGGTCAGAATTTGGCGTAAACATGAAAGCATGGATCCACCCTGTCTTGTATCAACGGTTCAGGCTGTGTGAAACTGACAGTGATTTTCTTACCTGTTGTGGCACGCCCAGGGGTGTGGGTGTCCACGTCACACACTCAGATACCACACTTCACCGTCGTCTTGTCCACACTCCAAGGGTTATTCACAAAACCGGGTCCTCGTCCAGAAGGGGTCGATACACAGGGGGGTTAGTCAGCCAGTCCAGGTCACACCACTTCGCTCACAGTTGTACGGTCGGTTAACTTTCATTCACTTTCATTCACTTTCATTCACTTTCATTCACTTTCATTCACTTTCATTCACTTTCATTCTCCACACCTCTCTCCACTCTGTCCTACTCCCACCACTCCTTCACTCTCTGCTTCTTTTATACCGGGTTCCCTCCTCCCCTGATTGCCTGCAGCCTCTCCTCGTTAGAAGGGGGAAGTCCGTAACAGGCTCAGGGGTGGAGCCAACGGGACGCAACATACGCATCTACTACCACTCCCCTCAATCTGCTACACAGTGAACAAGTCAGACCCAGTGCAAAATTTAAGGAAAAGGGAGAGGTGCTGGGTGTATCTCAGGTATCGACTTACATACTTAACTATTTGTTTTTCCTGGGCATTCTGGGTAAATGGGTAGGTGATTGATCTGGTGATCTTTCGCAATGTTGGGTGTAGCTCTTCATAGACTGCTGCAATCCCTTTCAGCTCTGATCTAACAGGTACAAGCATGTTGCTCCACAAAAGCAGGCTCTTAAATCGGTTTTGGTGAGCAAGCTCCTTCAACATTTGCTCCATGCTCTGTGCTGTTGGAACCCTGCGGCAGTTGTGCATATCCAGGATTTCCAACAATTCTTCAAGGTCAACACCTTTAAAATTAGATAGACAAGATTCAAAGATTGCCTGCTCAGACTCTGATACGTACTTAAAAAAGCGTTCAAGTACGTATGGGGACTTTTTAAACAAAGTCGACATACCGGCTGTCCACATTGATTGGCTCTCCTCTCTAATTCGTCTTAAAGCCAAAATGTTTCCAAACTGAAGTTGAACATTGAGGCTTCAAAATCAAATCCATTGGGACTTACTGGGTGTGGCTGTAGCTGTTGCGAAAAAGAACTCTTTATAACATTGTGGGTTCACTGTTTCTCTTCACTGGTCCGTATCTGCTCTCTGTGTGCGCTGCCTAAGCCCCGCCTGTGCTTTCCACAAGGAAAAACAGCTCGACCAACTTAAATGTTGAAGTTCATTCATATGTAAACTGAATATCAAAGCACCAAAAATGATTGCATGCAATTTCAGTCTGCGATAAGTATTGCGTGTGCGTGCAAGTATATGTTAATCAAATTGTTATTCAATTTTAAAACTTGGTTGAAACTGGATTGCAACGATGCAAAAAAACAACACGGAAAACACGGTTAAACATGCTTTTTCCACAAGCTAGTGTTCTCGTAAATATAATATATATAGTATATAATTCATATATATATATATATTTTTTTTTTTCAGAAAAGGGCGTCCATTTGAGAGGAAATGCCAAATACCTAGAAGCAGAACAATAAACAATAGCCCAAAACAAAAACATCAGCTACAAGGGAAATTTTGAAACCCTGTGGACCGTGCATTACCAGTTAGCTCATTGTACTTCAATATGAAGCTTCCGTTGTTCAGCAACTACCACATAAACAGTATTATTTGCATTCATCGATTTTCTCATAACTCTGTGTGCCATGTTCTCACTTGGGGTAAGATAACTCTATCCATAGCCTCAGCCTATCTTCACCAAAGTGCGGGTTGCTCTGTAGGCCATTTGCAGAAATTCAGACCTTCATTATCTTAACACAACATTATGTTAACAATTTTCATTGGATCCGCTAATACATTTTATTTTCAGTCACATAATAGAAGTGAGGAGTCATCCGATTCTAAAAAAAGAGAGTTTCTATATTTTCTCCTTATTGGTTGAAAACATTTAGGAAGGTATGTAAGTTCCTGCTAGCTTGTTGTGCAGAATAATGGCAGGAAATGGATGAGCATTAAGATTAGATGTGTTATCCATTTCCTCTCCACCACAGTTGGAATCAGTCCCACTTAAACAGCACAGAGTTTGTGAACATAATGAATAAAGCAGCCTCCACGTTAACTGTACACTAAGATCAACACCATAAAAGACCATTACAGACACTTGGGGTCCTCGTGTACCAATGATTTTGCGGTCACTTCAGGGGTATTTGTTTTTCGCAACGTGCGAAGAGCATTTTTCGGTTGACTAACTCCGTCCATTTCTCACGTCATATAATCACAGCATCAAGTGTCAACTTCTTATTTAGCACTTTCAATGTAAAGCCAGTGTAAACCATATGTCAGCTGTACCGTTCGCCTGTTGGCCAAGCTGTTAAAAAAGAAAAAAAAAACTCTTTTTAGTGGGGTTTCATGAAGCCGTCTGCATATTTCCACACAGGCATAACATTGGAAAAAGGAAGCTCTCCTTCCTCCCTAGGTAACACTTTTTAAAATTGTGTTCAGTTCCCTAAAAATGTAGTTGGATTTTGTCTTGGTTGTAGATTGTTGAGTCTTTTAAGAGTTGACAGCAAGAATAAATGTTCCTTATGCATAGCTCAGCAGCTTGCTTCTCGTCATGATCACAGCTAGGCTTGCTTGGCCTTGTTTTGAACATCGGAGCTCTGGCTACAGTAAGCCATAAACCACATAAAAATACTCCAAACACAGCTTCAGCAAGTTTGGTAAGGGTAAGAGCATATTCCATGCAGATTTGTTCAGAAACTTTGGACTTGACTGAACAAAAATGCCATATTTTTACAATGCTATAAGCTAACACAATAGTCACAAACGGGACGCGCTGTTCATGGTGATACAAGTATCACTCAGCTCAAACCACGGCAAAGAGCCAGTGCAAAACCCACAAAGCCATGGAAGCGACAAAATCATGAATGTGTCTTACATTTGTGGATTTTATCCGCGGTTTTTGAAAATAGGTAAGCCACAGTCCTTTACACAACCATCCCAACATCAGGGTTCATACACATTTTGACCGATGAATATCCATGACTTTTCCATGACCAAACATTTTGTGAAATCTTGGTGTATACAGGAAAAAGTGAGAAAATATAGTATTTAAACTAACAATGAGAATTACGAAGGATACACTACGCTACTCGTTAAAAGCCAAATCCTTTCACGTAATAATTTGTACATGTAATTTATATTAGCTCACACAAACATCCATCTGTTACTGGCCCGGCCCCTCTGTCAAATTTTAGAACCAATTATTGCCCGCGAGTCAAAAGGTTTGTCCACTCCTGTCTCACCTGGAGCACATCCCCTCATCAGCCACTCACCATTTAAGCCCATCACTTTCTGTTGTTCCCCGCCACGTCGTCTTGTGTTTTTGCCAAGTGATACAGCGGTTTTCCATTACGCCTGATAAACATCTGTTCTTACATAGCTTGTCTTTTAACCTGCCTTAGTGCCATCCTGGTTCCGACCCTGACTGTCCTTATCTACAGATTCCCTCCCTGCCCCTCCTGGATTTGTTAGCCTTCTGTCTGAACTTTGAATAGTCTTTCTCATATGTGTCTGAGTCTTGCTTTTGGGTTCATTTTGTGTAAAAGCACTGCAGTCAACAGGCATTTTGTTGTCACACAATCTGCCTCCTCCAGCCCTCCCCACAGATCTTTCCTATTATGGATGTCCCCATTAACAGTTTCCACTTCATATAAAATGCAGAGACTGGGTTTTCTAGGAAAGCATTACCAAGGTCCAGACCTAATTGAACTTATAGTCTGCTATGGCCATTTATTTCATGATGTTTGAACTTCAAGGGAAGATTCAAAAAGTGAGGATGGAGCTACGATTTCCTGCAATGATTTGGCACAGGTGAGTGGCTCTGGCAGCATTAGGAGACATGAAAGAAGGTGTCCTCATCCAAATTGGTGTCAGCCATTAATTTAACCCTGCATCACACTTCACTGTAAAGTGCATCTGTGGTAAATTGCATTTGAAATCAAGCAACGATTTGCTACTGCTAGGGCTTTTCTCTTTTGGTTTTAAAGCCTGCTCACATGAAGACACTTGTCTGTGTGTGTGCGTGTGTGTTTTAGTGCTACAGGGAAGGGATGGGGCCGGTCAATGCAAATCGTTCCCTGCCTGCCATCCAGCTCCAGCTGGCGTGATGCTCTGGCATATTGGCAAGTGAGGCGGGTTGGTCGATAAGGATTTTAACCACATCTTAAAATGGGTAATGGTAGCCTTTATGTGTGTCATTGTCACTTACCCCAATGTCACAGCTTCTAAGCGCCACCATCCATCAACTGCCTGCCTGCCACATGCCTCTTTCTCTTGATTCACTTAAGCTCTGTTGGTTTGTTTGCTCTGAAAGTCACTTTCATTTATGATCGTAAAAATTGCATGCAGGGCAGTGCTGCACAGAAAAAGACAAACAGGGACTTTGCTTGCTGTAAAATAGTCAATTAATGGTAAAGCATGTCATACAATTGTACCTTTTTCGCCACAACGAAACATTGAAGCTTTGACGCCAGCGCTCAGGGAAAACAATCTCAAAATGCAGTTTCTCCCTCTTTATGAGGCAAGCGTAAGTTTTTATCTATAATTTTTGCCTAAAACAGGAAAATCCACTCAACAGCTCAGGAATATAAAGAGCAGCATGTTACAACTAAAAGAAGTTTGTAAATCACTGACGTCCTGCAGACAGCGGTACTCAGAGCTATAGGATATATTTTTGTACCTTTATTGTGACTGGTCCGGGAAAGATGCACTTTTAACAAACAGCGTACAACCATATGTGCCT
The DNA here is from genome assembly GCA_021346845.1 of Apeltes quadracus. NCBI lineage: Eukaryota > Metazoa > Chordata > Actinopteri > Perciformes > Gasterosteidae > Apeltes > Apeltes quadracus. Next base: position 1,717,687 of record CM037934.1, on the reverse strand, counting down.
TTTTACAACATCCCATCACTGCAATGAATATAGTACATATAGGGTAGGGTAATTGTATTGTTTAACAAATTTCAACAAAACATCAAGGAAGTTTATGTCACGGTTTGGTCTCTTTTCCTGTTTTATTTTGTAGTCTGTTTCTGGTCTCCCTGGGTTAACTTCACTTCCTGCCTTGTCCTGTCTCCCCTTGTTATTGTCTGAGTGATTCCACCTGTTTCCAATCACCTGAACCTCCCTTGTGTATTTAAGTCCTGAGAATCTGTCGTCCAGTGTCGCGTCATTGTCTCATGTTAGGTGTCTTTGTTGGAGTCTGTGTTTCTGGCCTGAGCCGTGTTTTGCCCCATGTGGCGTTTTGAGTTTGACTTTTGAAAATTAAAGTCTTTTGTTTTGGAACCCTGCGAGTGCGTCTCCCTCCTTCCGGTTCACCCCAACACGATCCCTAACAGTTTACGCAATGATGACGTGTGTGGGGCTTTTAATAGTTGTTTGGTTGTGTCTTTCCACTGGACAGATCCCTTGAAAGTATGATGCAGACGGGGACGTCCAGTCCCTGATTCAAGCCAATGAGCTATCAAACGGCTTGCATCTTGTACCGCTGGAAGTAGCAGTCATCCGACGCAGTTCGTGTAGAAGTCGGTGAAATTCACCAGGCTGCGCTCACGGATGTTATTTAGTACAAAAACACCACACCGTTTCGTGGTGTGATGTGAGTAGGACTTCCACAACAAGACTGATTCGCTATGTCTTCCATAGTTGATGCAGACGAAAAACAATGGCGGAGGTAACTCTCAACTCTGTTTGAGAGTAATAAACAATGCCCCCACTCAGTCGCTTCATGCGCGAATACACGATCTATGCAAATTATCCTATGTGTAACAACACAAAGACAAAGGTATTGAAGATGTGCTTCTTTGTAGTCCATCTTCGGAGAAATGGTCATTTTGCCACAGCGCACTGTTGTCACTAACGTCTCTCCCGTCGGATCATAACTACGTACTACGTACGTAATGCCTGATAGGATATGCTGGGCCGCAAAGGCTACATCAGATGTGTCCTCCAAATCGCTGACTTTGTCTGAGGGCTGCATTTTGTTGACCACATTTAAAGGAGCCGACGGAATGGGACAGCTACCTCTGTGGAAAGCCACAGTGCTTCTTCACTTGCTGTGTAAGTCTACTTGTTGGAGATGTAAGGTCAAGATAAAGATGATCACAACTCCTCTCACCGTCTGGAGGGAGCAGAACTGATACATGTCAATGGCGAACATTGGTTCTTACTGTGGTTATTAATCGGTTTTGAATGGATAATGTTGAGTTCTGAACACTACCGTTTCCCTTGGCCATTCTGAGACGAGTAGTCAAAAAGAGCCAACTGGCTCAAGTTTAAAAATTATACAGAATTTAAAAACAGAAATTGTGATATAGTAATTAAATGACTTGTAACTATAAATCGTGTTTAATTCATATTGCAGTTATCTAATACTAATATCTCAAACTAATTCTAAGTCTGATCTTCTGCTTAAATCCCTAACAATAACCCCCATAGTTGTTTTCATGGCTAACTGGCAAAGAGTTTCCCTGAGAAACAGTGAGAAGCTACAGAGATTGTTGGCAGACTTAAATTTTGTTAAGCCAAACTGTATTGTATCTTAATTAAATACCACCCCCGTTTTTATAATTCATTTTTCGGCTGCTCCTTGTTTGACCCTCTCTGTCATGAAGACGACATGGGAATGAACGTGGACACGCAAGGTCTTTCCTGCCTCTCTGTCGTTTGACTGCCAGACTGATTAACTGGCATTCCCTTCAGACTTTTGGCGAGGGCTTGGGGCCTAAAACATAATATTTTAGCTTTCATCTATGGTCCAAATATTGTCAGTAGACTGTTCGCTAAAAAGAAGCAAACCGTCTGGAGACAAAGAAATACCTCCAAACCAACCACTGGTCTACAGGATATTAACAGCTCGGCAAACACTGTCATATTCAATTGTTTCTGAGTGGTGTGAGATGAAGGGAAAAAAAGGATAACAAGAAAACAGACTTCACACTTGTACAGTGGAGAAGGACGTAGTCACCTCATGTCCAACCTGCTGAAGGAAAGGACTTCATTTAGTATTTTGTTTTTATCTAAAGCAGAACATGCTTCACTTGGCCAGTGTGGGTTGGTGTGTACGTGTGTTCACGTGACGGCTTGAGTGTGTCTTACTATGAAAGAGAGGGAGAATACTGATTTTATGTGTGCGTACTTGTTACAAGACACTCTCATTTACATATAGAGCACTGGGCCCTCAGGAGGTAAGTGGACTTTAACAATGAGATAGCTCTGCTATTTATTGCTTTTCATGCTGCAGTGAATACCTGAGAGCTGCAACTTCTCAAACGTGGCAGTGAAATCCATATACAAATGACCAACAGCCATCACTGTTCTTCAGAAAGAGCCTATGCACTCAGAAAAGGAAGGCAAGGACGCTGTAAGACACATTCCACCAATATCTATAAACTCAGTCATTGCCCAGGCAACGTGATGCATGATACAACGTGGTGACATACATACAAAGCAGCAAAGGTGAATGAAAACTTTTTAATCCCCCAAACAATTGACAGAGCTCACCGTCCACACAATGTTAAATTGTCAGTGGGTCAACAACAGGAGTCAGTTTACATTTTCATAAAATGATGATACAATCCAATCAATGTAGGCTAATCTGAATAAAAAAAATGCCCCAGAATTAACTGGTGTTTCTGTCTGGTCCAGTTAGTAGCATGGACGATTTATTGCTATGGCATTATTCTAAACATAATCCTAGTTCTACTGGGTGATTTAGCAGTGATTCACAGTTGCTCTGTGTACTTGTAAACCATGGCTGGGACTGCCAGAAAAAAATAGCCTAATAGCTGCTGTACTGCTGATGTGAAAATACAGCTTGGCGGGAAAGCGTTGAATCGTGCAAATATGTCATCTAGCAGTGCAGCTGACACTTTTATCCAAAGCGACTTACAATAAGTGCATTTCAACTATGGTGAAAGAAACTCAGAAGAACAAGGAAGTGCAATTTCATCAAATAAGCCGATATACAACTTGTCATAGATAAGAGCCATTATAAGTACAAGTGCCACAATTTGTTAGTTTTCAAGGTATAGTCTGAAGAGGTGTCATCAGCGTTGAGGTTTGTGACGCTAATTACATGCAAACATTAACATCATCCCACTGAAAACCACCACCATTGCCTTAATGACCTCCCCCATGTCATTCACATTTCCATCAGTTATTTTAAAAACCAAATTGAGTTGTGGCCAGCACCGTGGTGTGGTGCTTAGCACTGTTGCTTTGCAGAAAGAAGACCAAGACCTAGGTTGTCTGTAAGTACTGTGGCTCCCTCTCACAGTCCATAGAGATGCTCTGGGGGTTAGGCCAATTGGTGAATCTCAACTTCCCGTATGTGTGTGAATGGTTGTTTGAGTCAGACCTGCGATTAACTGGTGATTAGTCAACGGTGTCTCTCGCCTGAAGATAGCTTGATTTCAATGCAGCCCCCATGTGACACTCTTAAGTAGTCAGTCATCTTTCATACAGCTTAATTTGCTCTTTATTCACTACGGTGATAATGACATTTTCCCAATACATTTACATTTTCCTCTGAATTTGAAGTTTTTCACTGTCTGGCTTCTTTCAAAACTGAAATTCTAAAAGTGGTTAGCTCTTGGTTCTTCACTACCCGCCTGGCATCTGAATTTTTCATCACATCTCAAGTGGCCAGTAGTGATTTCATCTTATGCCCCGGACTATTTGACTGTTCTGAGGACCCCCACGGGATTACCAGGAGATTGCAGGTGAACTCTGAGGAACTACTTTGAAGGACGTGATTACACCGTTGATCCCTAGGATCTACACTGAGTGCCGGTGAAGGCTGCAGACAGGCCAGGAAGTGAGAACGATAAACTCACATACGCCGGCAGGCAGGGAAACTGACTGTCAGCTGGAGCTAATCATCTTCTCCTTCTGTGGTCTTTAACAGCAGCTTGCATCCTTTTGGTTGCAATCCCGCCATCCTCTGGTTCCCAATCAATCCCCTTCACCATCAGCCCTGTAGCACGCAAAGAAATGTGTGAAGCATCTTCTTCCTCTCATGCCTTGTCTTTCCATTTCTCCCAGCATGTCCTTCCTTTCTGAGCTGCTTCTTGTAAAGGCACTGATAACATGCCATACAGTTTCTGGTGTCTGGGCCCTGGTCGTGATAACATCTAGTTGTTGAAGTGTGGTTTCTGACGCTGAGCCATATGCTGTACTGCCATAATCTAATCTGGATTAAATTATGGCTTTGTACTAGGGCTGTCAAATTTTCAAATTCAGATTGAATTTAGAAAATCATTGAAATTCAAATTAATCAGAATTTTCAGTGGATTAACCATGATTAATCACTATTGGCACGTTGTTCCCGAGTGAGTGCAGGCAGAAGTGCCAGGGATAGAAGTGGTGCTAGGAGACAAAGGATGAGCCAGCCAGCTTGTGCGGCCGCTCGCTCGTCGGGCGGACAGTCTTGCGCAGAGACCTCGCTGTAAGATGGAGGTCTCTCAGACCGCTCTCGTTAATACGAGGCTTTTATTTCGCCGTTGATGGTTCCTTTGTTCACAACACACGTCCATCATAAGATCAACGGGAACCTATGGTTAACTAGTCTTTTCACTAAACCATTCATTAAACCAAACCTGCCAACTAGGGATGTCTCGATCCAGCTTTTTGCACTTCCGATCCGATATTGTAGCTTTTAGCACCGGCCGATCCAAGCATTTATTAAAGATTAAAGATATTTACTTATTTTGTTGTTATACTCATGTTGAAAAGGGCTTTACTCTTAAGAACTAGGTGTGCTGAAAAAACGTGGACCCGGATATGGGGGGAAAAGCTGAAACCATGGTGACCTCTTGATAGACCTATTGACATTTTTCTCGCTCTTTTGTTTGTTATAATAGTCCAACCACAACCGCATTTCGGACACTTTCCTGACCTCAATAATTTGTCACACTGCGCATGCGTGAAATGCGTTAAAAAAATTGACGTAATTAACGACAAACATCTAATTAACGCCGTCGATGCACTATTTCTGACAGCCCTACTTTGTACATATGTATCAGGGACGCAACCTCTGCTCCAGAGGCCTTTCCCACCAGACATCAATACATTTATAACTTTTTTTCACTCATCACTAAGATATTAATTTCTACTCCTAAACTATGTTGTACTCTACTATTTATAACTTATTTCCATACAGATACAGCTGATAGTTTCCCATATTTCTCCGTCTTGTAAAGGACATTACTTTTTAGCTGAGAATCTATTTCCCATTCTTTCACTTATTTTATCCCTTCTTATAGTCTTTAAAGACTGTTTTTAAAGTTTCTAACCTTTTTCCATAAGGACCCATCAACAGGAGATGTTGATTAACGCAATGGAAAACAAAATAGGACTTAAGTCTCATACCCAACAGGTTCCCTTTAATTCCCATTCTGGAGCTAATCACCAGATCAGCTCCAGTTGGAGAGGCCCCCAGTGGGCGGTGCTTGGAGGAGGATACTGCAGGACAAAGACAAACATAAGCACATGGCACACCAAAACACGAGTGATAGGGGAGTAACAAAAAACACAAGAAATGGAGGTCAGGGGGAAACAGTGATTCTCTAAGAATCACTGAAATAATAAACAAAATTTCTTGTAAAAAAAAAGTGAAAACAAGGTTCCTGTTGGACTGTTACCAGAATTTACGTAAAAGCAATGTTGTTTGAGCCTCCGCTAACGCCAACAGATTGTCAGTCGAGAGCAAACAAACACATCTTGTGTTTTTTGAAAACCACGTCCGTTGATGGAACTCGTCCAGTGATGTTTCACCCAAAATAACCAGTCTCGCAGGGTGTCCCGGGGAAATCTTCACATGAATCAGGCAGTGGCCCTACTGGGCGCTGTAGACCTGAGATTTGACTTTGCCTTCCAGCCCCAACACCTCCGTATATACTTGAGTTGCGTTTACTCTGAGAGTAGGTATAACCTTTTTTTTGTTTGGTGCATCATTCAAAAAGGAAAATAAGTCAGCAGTTTATTACTTTCAACAGCCAGAGTAAAACAAAATGAGCCTGGAGCATTGACTATATCATCAGGCGCCCCTTTCCTTATTAAAAAAGGGCTTTGGGGAACCACGTTGGACATTGACTAAGATGGAGTTACTCTCCCAGAATAGCCTTAAGCCTTAGAAGAATAAATCCTGTACCGTTGACTGGTTATTGCATTCTGCTGTACGGATCATACATCTCACTATTGATTGGCCTTGCCTGCCCTAATTGTAATGCTAGCCTCGCATTTCAATGACAGTAATAGGTTACACAGAAGAATAAAGATGCAGTTGCTACATATTGATCACAAGGAATCCACACCTCTGACCAAATTAACAAGACAATGCATATGGATCAATACCCTCTCTTGGCAAAATATTTTCCCCCAAAGCTCCTTATTCTCTTTCCACGCTTTACCTGTAATTGTAGCAAAAGTGCTGATTTGGGCTCATCTTTTCAAAAGAATCTCAAAAGAAAGAATTAAAGTTCATTATGCAGTATCAATTGTGAAGCCCAGCGGAATCTCATTATAGATTAGTGGGGGAGAGCTCGTCTCAATTGTTTAGGTGTAACCAAGACGAGTTGCACTGTAAACGAAGAGGCCGTACTCGCTTCAGCATGTCTGATCACCAAATATGCAAAGGCTTCTTTATTGCTTCTTTAGAAGATTAATGACCTACTAACGGCAGTCTGTAAATTGTCACAACTTCGCCTTTAAAACCTACAAATATCTATTTCAATTTGTTCAAACCAGAGGCCGGAACTTTTCACCCTGTAGACATCCATATGATCATACTTAAGACCATGATAATGTTTGACTGTGAATAATATAAGAATTCGATTAACGGCGGCGAGTAGCCTGGCTAACATCATACCCTGATCTCAAATGAGACGGGGTCTGGAAACCACATGTTCATTTCCTCATATTTGAGGCGTGGTTTACGAATGTCTGTCAAATGCGCCTGTTCTTAGCTCAGAGCCAATCATTTCAATTACCCCAAGGACCCCTGGTATATATGGCCACTCTACAGAGATGTTTTTATCAAATAAAAACATCTGAGTTTATCCGAGAGGTTAGCGTTGTTAGGGGTGACAGTCGCACAGGAGTCAGGGCAATCAACAAGATCCTGCCAGCGCATATTCAACGTCATCGTCTTGCTGCACCCTACCCGCTCTGTGATTGGTTCCCTAACTCAGGGGCAAATTTGCTCCATGGTATCCAGGCTTGGGAAAACCCAGGCTAGGCGGCGAGTGGGAGCATCGTCAAAGTAGTCTGGTGAAAGAGATTTTGAAGGAAATTGGCTCATGTATTTTGAAAAGCCATAATTTAGGGATCGTACGTACATCAGAATGTCCTGGTTATCAGAATCAAAATGAGACTCAGAAAACATTTATTGCCACAGTACGTTAGACATACGAGGAATTTGACATGTCATGCACCAAACACCAACAGAACAACAGATGACAATGGAGGACAACATAGTGCAAGGAATAATATAATATAATACTATGGGTTAGTAACTAATGCTAGGGGTTAGTAAATAAAAAGTAGAATAAAGATATAAAATCTAAAGTGCACCAGCAAACATGAAGAGACAGGGGAAAGTGATTGTGCATGTGCAGTGTCAGAAAAGTGACCGGAGGGATGACAGAGTCAATCAGTGGGGGACACAGGCTCTGTTAATGAGCCCCACTACCGACGGGAAGAAACTGTTTGTGTGACGGGAGGTCTTGGTCCTGATGGACCTCAGCCTCCTGCCAGATGGAAGGGGCACAAACAGGTTTTGTCAGGGGTGAGAGGTGTCGGTACCAATCCTTCTAGCTCGCTTGAGGGTCCTGGAAAGATGGCAGATTGCAGCCGATCACCCTCTTTGCAGAGCGGAGGACACTCTGCAGTCTGCCCTTGTCCTTGGCTGTGGCTGCAGCGAACCAGACGGGGATGGAGGAACAGAGGATGGACTTGATGATGGCCGTGTAAAAGTGCACCATCATCGTCTTTGGCAGGTTGAGTTTCTTCATCTGCCTCAGGAAGAACATCCTCTGCTGAGCCTTTTTTATGATGGAGCCCAGGAAAACAAAAGGATTTACACAGATTTACCCCGCGGCGATGTGTACTCTCTGCCCGAAGTGGAAATACTGTCTAAATTTCTATTGTTTACTATTAAATCTAATCTGAAATTGATCAAATGTAGTCTTGTGATAAGAGATTTTGAAGGAAATTGGCTCACGAATGGTTCTTAAAATGGCTTTTGTGGCAGGGTAACTGGTAGCGGAGTCAGGGAAGATGCATGTTTTCTAATAAAGCTTCTTGTTCATTTATTTTTTCTTTCACATACATTTTTCCCAAATATATGCACATATTTACAGGGTCCAGTTATTCAAAATGGTGAAATAAATAGGCATCCGGTAGCAGTGTCTTGCTTTAAAAAAGTAATTAGTTACAATTACAAATTACTTCTCCCAAAAAGTAATTGAGTTAGTAACTCAGTTACCACATTGTAAAAGTAATAAGTTACTCAGCAGCCAGCCGTCCAGCAAGCCCACCCCACGCACAACGCCACCCACAAGCTTGCCATTCAGCTAGCCAGCCAGCACGTCCATCAACTTTAAAGAGGTGTGATGTGATCAGCATCACACAGTCTTCTGTGGATGGTGGTTCGATCTGATGGTGGTGTCCCATGCAGTGGTCCTGTCGTACATCTGGCCGGCTACTTGGAATTCTTTGATAAATTTCTGTTATAGAAATTGAATGTATTCTACATCTGTATGAGTCATTCTGTACACATGACATCCATTGCAGTCTGTCCATCCCGGGAGAGGGATCCCTCCTCTGACGTTCTCCCTAAGGTTTCTTCCCTTTTTCCCCTGGAAGGGTTTTTTCATTTTTTGGGGAGTTTTTCCTGTGCCGATGTGAGGGTCTTGGGACAGAGGATGTTGCATGTGTACAGACTGTAAAGCCCTCCGAGGCAAATTTGTAATTTGTGATTTTGGGCTAAACAAAATAAAATGAATTGAATTGAATCAAATCTGTGACTTCACCTTCATCAATAAGCTGTTATGCAATCAACTTTAAAGAGCCGTGATGTCATCAACATCAAAGAACAGTGACGTCATAAACATAAATTCTGGGATTTCACCAACATCAAAGAGCTGTGATGTCATCAACATCAAAGAACAGCTTTTATGTTCTTGACATCAAGCAGCTGTGATGTCATTAAGATTAAAGAGATGTGATCTCATCAACTTCAAATCTGTGATCTCACCAACATCAAAGAGCTATGTTTTAATTCAAATTAAAAATGCGATGATATCATCAAGATGAAATAACAGTTTTGATGTTATCAACATCTAAAAGCGGTGATGTCGTCAACATCAAAGAACGTCTTTGATGTTATTAACATCGATGAGTCTTAATGTCATCAACATCAAAGAACAGCTTTGGCTTTGGCAAACTGGTGGGTGGGGTTGTGGGTGGGGTGGGCTTGCTTGACAGCTGGCTGGCTGGCTGGTGGACGTGCTGGCTGGCTGAATGGCTAGCTGAATGGCAAGCTGGTGGGTGGGGTTGTGGGTGGGGTGGGCTTGCTGGACGGCTGGCTGGCTGGTTGGCTGGCGGACATGCTGGCTGGCTGGCTGGCTAGCTGAATGGCAAGCTGGTGGGTGGGGTTGTGGGTGGGGTGGGCTTGCTGGACGGCTGGCTGGCTGGCTGAATGGCTAGCTGAATGGCAAGGTGGTGGGTGGGGTTGTGGGTGGGATGGGTGGGATGGGCTTGCTGGACAGCTGGCTGGCCGGACGGAAGAAATATTATTATTGATAGTAATAGTAGTACTAATATTAGTACAAGTTGAAGCATTAAAAGCAGTATGAAAAGTATCAATTCTATTTGGCTTCTATTATTCAAGCCAAGTTTTTACTCGATAGGCCTCATCTAACATTACAGTAAGAACTCAGATAATCATTGAGGCTTTTATTTTGAAATGATGGAATTGGGTAGGGGGGTGTTAGGAGGGGGGCTGTTGGGAGACAGAATGTTATTTAAACTAAGAAGTTAGAAAAAGACAGACGCCCTTTCTCAATATGCGTTCTTGTGTGGACTTTTATTCTCGTGGACTCGTGAAACGTCATCAGTCGCAGCCCGAGTGAATTCTAAAGTCTGCATCTGGGCGAGAACGGCCATAATACCCGGATGTGGCTCGCCCCGCCCATTTTACCGGGCATGCATCGGAGCAGGCTTGTCTGTTCCCAGAATGCATTTCACCTCAGCAGGCTACGATGGAAGATGAGCCAGCTGCTGTTCCAATTGCGGAAATAGCCGTTCTCCGTTCTCCCGTACCTGCGAGTTTAGACTCCCGAGTCCGTCTTCCGAGTCTATTCTCGCGGGAACGCAAGCCCGTTCTTGCCGTCTTGAGTATTGAGAAAGGACCAAAGCGAGGCAGAGACAGAGACAGAGGGACAAACAGATAGTGAGTGAAGGAGTAGAGAGGGGAGGGACTGTCATGTGACTCCACTAATTAGCTGGTGTGATTTAGCTGTGTGAGTCTAACAGACAGCGTGCAGGTGTCCGTAGCCGTGGCAACCGGTGCAGCTGCGTTTAACGAGATGATCAAAGGACACAAAAGAGCGATTTAAACAGAATCCACACCTCATACAAATACCCAGTAGCGCAAAACTTTTATGGTTTCCAAACAAATAACTGCATGATGAGAGTCCCAAGACTCTACCGAAGCATACATCTAGTTTACATGTCTCTAGGGTTCATAATATGGCTGTATTAACCGTTTCAAAATCTTGTACCTTCTCGTTTTTTTTGTTAAGTTCGTCACCGGATTTGTATTGCAGTCTATGGGGCTTGAGACAGACTTTGTCTCACTCTCAAGCCGCTCAGGCAAAAAGTAAAGACCTCTGGGATTCCATAAACACATCATTCCGACCAGCACAAGCACGGCATCATTCTGATCCAAAAATTAAGCTTTGTAAGTTAATAGTGTGGCCATAAGGTCAAGAGTTCCATATTTATTTTACCCGAGTCTCAGGCAGCCGTACACTCTAAATTTGCATACGCTCACTCTGAGGCTCCACATACACACCCATGTAAAACTCAGAAAAGGAGGGCAAAACTAGTGAAACATAATCAGTGATTATGAAAAATAGATATCAAGAAGCTGTAAAGACTAAAGCATTCTCAAGACCTGTGTCTACATTCTAAAGTTGAAATGGTGTCTGTAGCTGAAAGATTGAAAAAGCTAGAAAAGTTGAAAGTTGAAGAAGTTTTGAAAGGATTTGAAAATTAGCTCCGTTGGAAACCATGTTTAAAAAGTTGAAGTTTTTAATTTATATAAAATCAATTATAGGAGATAGGTGAGAAGTCATAGCAGACCACTCTGGATCAAGCTCCCAGGCAGGATAATAACACCGTGTTGAATGTTTTAACCAAATAAACGAGAAATTTGACAGATGTTTTTATTAATTGATACCAGAAAACATTAACACAAATGGGTGATGAAAATAATGTAACGTTGCCGTTTTGCTGCCTGCATGAGCACGTCACGGCTCAGTCCATAAAGGCTTTCATTTTGGAATTGTGGTTAATTTGTTGCTTTGTGCACCGCGTTAAAAAAGACTACGTGTGTCAGTCTTGTAGCAGACATGATCACCTCACAGTTTAAGACTTAACTTACAAAGATCATTTCAAGTGAGGACATGGAGACATGGTGGCTGGTGGTTTCCAGCTTTTATTTGAAAAGTTTTCTCTCTCAGCCTAGCTGTCGCCAGTCTGCTCGCTGGTGTGTTCCATCCTCCGGCCTTTTCGTCTGCTCGTGGCCAGCCTTCCCACTCGCTCTCTCGTACCTGCCTAAATACTGGGAAAGAGCACATTGTTAATCCCCCCTTAGCTGGAGGTTAATTGCCTCCAGCTGGCACCGTTCCCTGAGCCAACGCGCTGAAACCACGCCCAGCCACCACAAACACATTCAATGATCACACCTTTAACATAAAGCTTCTTCAGGTAAACAAAACATGCATAATATCATTTAAAAGGTAATACATTTTAAATCATCACATCTTAACCATTATGTATAAATCTCAGTTTATATGTCAAAATCCAACGTTTGCTTTGCAGAGCTGTCCTTCATCCGTTTGCCCATAAACAGCCTGACAAGGGAGAAAATGGAAAAAATCTATCAATGAAAGCGTCCTTCGACCGGCTTCAACATTACAACTTGTTGCTTAATATAATATTGCACACATTAATCTAACAAAATAATAACTAATATCTACCACAAACTAGTTTTGTTACTTGCTTTGACAAGACAAAATGAAGAAGGCTATTGTAGCTTTATAACGACACCTACTTCCTCCAATCTCCTCAGTGGGTCCATCTCTGTTATTAGACGGAAGACAATAACACAAATACAACTTTTGAGCTTGTCAACCGACAGTTAGAAGACTCGTTGACTTGTTTTTAAGAAAAGATAAATGTAATAGTAAATTTTTCTGTCGACTACTTTCACTGCAGTACCTGTTGCTAAATTGTTGACAGTGATTGTCCGAACTGGCTGTTACAATTGCAAGTGCCTGAGTGTAATAGATCTTACTAAAGAAATTATGTTGACAATTATTTCATTATATACAAATTGCTTAGAGACTGGAAGAGACTCCCCCCATTAGAGGGCAATGGGGCATCACCCCACCTAGAGCGGCCTTTTTTGAGCCCCCCAAAAATGCACGTCCTGTCTTCATGCACGTTTTGATGCGCTGAGGGAAAATGTGTCCGGCCCGCCAGGGCGTCCTGTGCGGCCGGATGATTTGAATATTGTGAGAGTAACAGAAAGTTCCCCACGCACGCATGCGCGTCGCTTCTGACGGACGACAAGATCGTTGTTTTTTTTATATTGATTCGTTAAATCAGCTTGGGACGTTCTGGAATTGATTAGATTGCCTTAGCTGGGGAATTTGCAAGTACCTGGCAATAAACGATCATTAATGAGTTTAATTTTTTTAGACTAAAGCATCTAACCCAGCCTTACTTGTTTTTGTATCTATCATCTGAAACGAGCAATTAAAGGTAGGTTACAGCAGCCTGCATGAGAAGTAGACCTCCTGGCCGCTTAATGCCAAGACAAAAATTGTTCACCATTCAAGGCGGTGTTATCGATGAGGCTGACATTTGCGGTTGTACCTATCACGTACTTGACATAAGAATTTTCCTTCTCTCTTCTTCATCTGCTTTCTATGGGTCTCTAACAGGAGCAGTAAACTGCCTGTCTGTCCTATATGCGTTTTAAGGTATATCTGCAAATAGAGAGGGCCAGCCCTATTAATTACAAGCATGGCACCGTTGAAAAGAATCCACAGGGGGAGACGTGGTACTTGCTGCTCTCAACCCGCCCACCGTGTCCTCCCACAGTGCTGGTGATTAATGATGTCGGCCATATCAGGGGGCCTTTATCAGACATGGACGCAGCCATGAAACAGAGGAAGGTGAGAAGCTCGCTGTTTAACTGATGAAGTGGGACCGATGGCGAGCGGAGGGCGAGAGCCGCCATGAATGGTAATGACCTCTGGCTCTGGAGAGTGCATGATCATGGTGCATTGCATGCCCTGCCGTTTTCCTGTAGTACCCAGGAATGTAAGAATATTAGAATGTAATAGTATTGAGAGCTTTACTTAAGTATTAACTTTAATCTACTTAAACAAACAAAAATAATCATAAGGCCAAATCCGTTACAGTCTGGGGAATATATGATCAGAGAAAGTACCAAAATACAGTGCTATAGCATAAGCTCAAAGGCATCAATGGATGGAGACGTGCCGATAGAAAACCAACAGGAAACAAAACACAATATAGTATCAATGACAAACTTCATCTTGTAATCTGAGGGAGGGAGAAGCAGCTTTCCTCATACAACGGTTCATCACCTCGTTACATGAATACAGTCTTTTCAAAATAAACGTATGTTTTCACCGGAAACTATGACGTGTAGGCCACAAAACATACTTTGGCTTAAAACAACTTTGGAAGTGACATTTTTAGAGCATGCCATTATGTGTTGAATAAATCAGAAAGATCTGTGTTCATTTGACCCATCCAGCTCCCATCTCACCCGCTTTATTCATGACATAGTATTCATGATTACACACAATTATTTCAGGGATATCATGGTATTACAATTTATTATTTTTCATAGGCTTAGAATTTAAACTACATTATTTTTTTAAAATTGGATAATTTAAGCAGTGAAAACAACAGTGTAGTTTTCTTTTAATTGATATTTACCACCTTGTTTTGAAGGTTTTTAGCTTTGTTTTAGTTTTTTATAATGTAGGCCTACCTTTTAATGGTTGTTGTCCCAATGAAAAAACGAACTTGGTGGTGTAGTAAAATATACTAATTAAACTGTCCTAATGTCTACAATTAAATTGTACGTTTCTGCGGGAACTAGACTTTGTCAAGTAAAATTACATTACAATTTATTTATGTATTTAAAATGACTGTGTGGAAGGAGTCTTATTATGGATTTTCTAATAAAATTTAAATGTTTTTTAGTCCATGCTAGAAACACTAAAATACATTTTACAACACTTTTTAAGAGTGCGTTTGAATCAGCGCATGCGCATTGGGAACGAATGTACCGCGCAGATGTCCGTCCGTTGGCCACAGACAGAGTTGTGAATATCTTCGGCTCAGGTAAGTAAAAGCTTTATCCATAAAGAGTTTCAAATTTATTATCAGTTTAAAAAGGGTTTTGGTGATTAGTTTGAAGTACTGTAGGGACTGTATAGCGAGCGGTCTACACGCCTAGACAGTAGAAAATGGCTCTAAATTAATCTATACGTTGTCAGTTGCCCTTATAAGGATGTGTGTTCATTCACAGGAGGCTAAACTGTTTTTGCATTTAGCCGGCTGGGATGCGAGATGACCAGAGGGAGAGGAGAGCTGGGCTGTTCAGTGACTAATCAAACATTGCACTGTTGTGATCAGGCAAGTACGAATACACGGCATGTATGCATGACACAATATTGCTGTTTTTATTGTTCATCCATTCTACACTGTTATGTACTGAACTGAAATGTAATGTAATGGTAAATGGTAAAAGCGATGCTGATGGAAACATGTACGAATAAAGTTATAAAACTAAACATTTTGAATGAATCATCATAAAATAAAGTGTATAAAGTGATTAAACTACTTTGAGGTTGATTGGTACTGCTTAATTTTCCAACTCACATGCATTTTATCAAATAAACCTAAAAGTATTGTTGCCAACTGTACTGATGGAGAAGAACCAGTAGATGTTTCCATCATTCTTGAAGGGAAGGAGCTATTGAAAGGATGCAGCTGCACAGCCAAAGCTTGCACGTTGCTTATGGGACTGATTTATTCCCTGAACCTTGCATACCCCTCGGCTCTGCCCTACACCTTTTAGGTGTTTCAAAAACTTTTCCTGGAACTGAATGGGATAAAACTGTCACCAAAAGTACATGCTGCTTGCACTTTTGTAGCCAATTAGCAGGTTGCCTTCAAGTTTATTTTCACCCTCCATGGCTAACAAGATGTTAGAAGTTTTCTTTCTTTCTAATTCATTTTTACAAGGTAAAGAAGAAGTTAAAAATTGTATTGTTGTCCTAAGCATTGTTTTTAATCCAGGTTTTAACAGAGGATTTGATGTTGTTCTCAACCTGTTTTGGGGTGCTTCAATGTTTTAACCGAATGCTAATATAAATATGTTAATAGATGTTGCGGTTTAGAATGTTGTTCATTTTAGTACAGCATATTTTGTCAGGTCAAAGGAAGACTAGCTTGATCACTTTGGTGACAGCTAATGGGGATCTTTTTTTACAACAAACCCTCATCTGTTTTGTTACCTGATCTGCCTTTAATTTTATGCTTCCAGGGGTCAAAAACGTTTTGATTTTCCAGTGATATGCCTTTTTTTCTGTAAATAATAATGATCACTCATTAAGAGTAAACATTTTTTGTTTATTGATGTCATTTACTACTGCTGAGATTTAATTTCAATTTTGTCATGTGAAATGTGACTGCTGTTTCATGGCTGTTGTATAAAATGAGGCGTTAAATAAGGTCCCTGACAAAGGTTGATCAATAAGTAATGGAATTGTATTTTAGTTGTGTGATTATTAATAGTATTTGGTCATATTTATCAAAAGAAAATTTGCAACATTTACATAAATATATTAGGTATGTTCAATGTATGTATTTAGGTATGTTAGGTATGTTCAATGTATGTATTTAGGTATGTTAGGTATGTTCAAACAGGATAGGGTGTACTTGATCATTTTACAACAGTAAATATAAATAAAATAAAATCTACTCCATATTTTGATGTTGGAAATGTATACGTACACAAAAAAATATTGTACATTTTACCTAATTTGTGTGCGTGATAAAAAAAATAAAAAAGTTAAACTAAGTAACACTTCACAAATGTTACCATCAGAAATAAGTAGATTTTACTTAATATTATTATGGAACTTTTACTTGATATTACAGCAGTAAAATTTACTCAAAAATTGTGAGTGCAAATTGTTACGCGGATCTCTACAATTTTTCTCTACAATTACAATGATTTGTGAAAAGATCTGTCTCTAAAAAGTTACAAAAGTTACATTTCACAACTGTAAATACCTCTCAGCCCAATGGCCTGTTACATGCTAAACTTCGCGAGTGGATTTTTGCAGCAAGGTCACATTGGTTAATGGACGCTTTGAATTAATGCTCTTATCGGATCAGATGGAAGCTCGGAGATCAATAAAACAATCTCTGTGTCTAATCACACTCTAATCTTTTTCACACGTTATGCGAGTTATCTTGTGGTTATGAAGTATCTACTCTAATACACTTGCTTTTAACTTATCATTTACGTGCATCGTATATCTTAAAAAGAACATCGGGAGATACCTTGCTTTCGCAATTCATCAGCACTATCTGTCCCAAGCTGGCAGAGAGGAAGAGGTAGAAAAGGAAAGATTGGATCTCCTCTTTTCTGACGATCTGCCACTACAAAGGCAATATCTCTCCATCGTCCTCAGATTGTTATCTCTCTTGGGACAGATTGAAAAGTATTTAAATATAACACTTCCGTTTTATCAAGTCGTGAGAGATGTCTAATGAAGTGGCATGCAAATTACTCTAGCAGGAAACCGGCCTTTGAAATGCATTAAACATAAATTTGACTATGAAATCAGGAAATCAATGTACATCTTATCCTCCAATCTACATGTGGCTTTAATAGTGTTGAAACAAATATTTTACATGTAAAAGGCTAAAAATAATATCTCTGCTGCATATCATTGAGGAATAACACAATAACTACTTCCCATTATATCAAACAAACCTACACGTGAAACCAATTTGAATGAACTCCCAAGAGAGAACGGGGTTAATACTACCCACAGGAGTAGATTGTTTTCATGTGGAAGAAGGTGCGCACGTTACACATAAGACCATTTACACACAAATAGTAATTTGTTTCCAAATATCAAGAATTTATGCCAATTGATTTAGATTCTCACATGAGGCCTGAAAACCTTAGACCAGCGGTTAGGCCAAGCACCCCCTTCTACATCCTAACCTCGTTCATGCACCCCCAAACCCTCCCAATTAAAAGAGAATTAAGAAAGAAAAGAAACAGGCTATTTATAGCTGCATTAAAATTGGACCAATGAAAGAACAGTTCGCTCATTCATTGTATTGTTACCTAATATTTAGATGGCTGTTCAGAATCTTGCAGTGTCAACAAAAACCGAACAAAGGGGAAACTGCAACACTGTATTATAATAATCCCGAATCAGAACAGACAAACTACAGTTGGGAAAATGCCCTGAAACACTGCAACAACGTTTCAATAAATTCCAGTTACGTCACTTTTAAACAGCAATAAGGAAGGCTAGGGCACAGGTTCAGAGGCAGATTGCATTCAATTTAATTTACAATTCACTATACATGGCGGTTACATTAATTACAATTTTAAAATGTACAGTTACAAATCACGACTGCCAGAGCTGGGGCAATTTGAAACAATTCAATTAAAAAAAAATAAACCACATAAAGAACACATTTTGGCACATGTCAGAATCAGATATGAATAAAAAAGGGAGTAATCCAATTGAGAGAGAGAGGAAAGGCAAGTAAGAGACATGAGTATTAACTGTTTCTTTCGCCTCTGATTCCCTACGCTCTCTGTCCCTCTCTTCTCATAACTGATAGTTTCAGACGTCCCCCTGACAGTTTACAGACTTCAGCTAGTTTA
This sequence comes from Apeltes quadracus, assembly GCA_021346845.1. Classification (NCBI taxonomy): domain Eukaryota; kingdom Metazoa; phylum Chordata; class Actinopteri; order Perciformes; family Gasterosteidae; genus Apeltes; species Apeltes quadracus. The sequence continues at coordinate 1,699,320 of CM037934.1, read as the reverse complement.
GTAAATTTGTATGAATGTTTTTGAATGAATGAAGTTAGCTTTTAGCTGACGTTAGCTAGTGCGTACGTAAAATGAGGAGCCCATGGTGCATTTATTTATTAATTATGTATGGGTTTGTCGTTAAAAATGTAGGGTTTTATTTATAATTCACGTCGCTATTTTGTGTAAGACCTCACTTTAAAATAAAGAAAAATTATATTTAGGATTAATTATTAGAGACCACCATTACAGTTTCCTCCTGTGCGTGATCGCTGTTTGCACTTTAATCAGGGAGCATTTCAAATACAGAACTTAAAAGACATGTAGTCAAGTAATTGATAATCAACTCATCTCATGCTCTTACTACTGGATTTCAGTGTTTCGTCCTGGGTCTTCTCCTCTTCTCTCCACCCCAACTCACTCGGCTCTGTCATTCGTTCGCATGGCTTCTCCTACCACAACTATGTTGATGACACCCAACTAATTCTCTCCTTTCCTCACTCGGACACTCGGGTGGCGGCACAGATCTCTGCCTGTCTGACTGACATCTCACAGTTGGATGTCCGCTCACCATCTGAAAATCAACCCCAACAAGACTGAACTACGTCGCTTTCCGGTAAAGGTTCTTCTACCCAGGACCGGACTTTTGGCAACTTCTTTGGGTTTGTATCCCTATGGTTGAAATGCACTTGTTGCTAGTCTCTTTGGATAAAAGTGTCAGCTAAATGACATATCATGTAATCTTACATACAGAGAATAACATCCTCGTAACAGCTAAGTGCAGTCTGAAACACTGAGGAAAACAATGTCATTCTACATTTACCTGAAAAAGAATGTTGTATGCAGTTTGATGAAACACAGAGAAAGTGGAGGAAATTAATGCATATGCACATGTAAGTGTTAATGTGATTATGTTCTTATCATTGAGCCTATTCTGTTTATCCAGTCCAGGAAGGATCCATCTTCCCTTGTTTTTATGACATTCCCTTATTCATTCCACCACATTCCCTTATTCTCTTTCTGCGTCTTTACATCGCTCTCATTCATCCTGTGTACCGGAGAAGTCCACGAGACTCATTAGCGCCCGCCTGTGTTTCATGCTGTGCTTCCCCAAGGGCATTACTTGCACCATTAGCCCAGGCAGCAGTGAGATTTCAAACTGCCTCAGCAGACCGATGCCTTCCAAACCAAAGTGTGCTCCTTTCTTTAATTAGCATTTCTCAGGCATCAATATATTTTCCTCTGGCCTCCCAGGACCAAAACGCTGTCGAATTAATTATTAACAGTCATTCTCTCTGCCACTTTCATTTTCTTCGACCACCTCCTTCCCTAAAAGAAGTCATGGTTTCCAGATTTCTGCCTCTAGTTGTTTGCGACTGCAGGATGGACATTGAGCAATGGATCTTTCCCCCTTAAGCTTTAATGTCACACATTTTGCTAATAAAATGAGGGTCCGAAGTTATGGTCATTTTGCCAAACTTGCTTTGTGGAACAAAGAAATCTGGTAATCTTATCCTGAAAATAACGCGGATAATTTAGTAAGCCACGTATGAGGACCCTGGTTGCATGTAAATTACACTAAGGCCTTTTGATGCCTAGTTTACAAATACCCAGATTCTTGGTAATTTTTCACCATCTTGTGGCAACGACACTAGGATGATGCATCCTCAATTTGGTTGGCTAAAATTGGCAAAGTTTCCCATTATGAGCCAAATTTGCAATTTAAAAGAAAATTCAAGCTACCACCTCAATTCCTTCTACTGCCAATACATCCCAATAGACTACACAAAATTGGCGATGTAATTTCCATATTTAGGTATGTTGTCTTTTTCTTGCTCCGCCGCTTCACACTACTTTTGCTGCCATCGGTGGTCCCGAGCAGAGGGCTGTCCTGTTCCTCTCCCTTTTGCACACAAACAAGATGCAGAAACTAATACTAGAGCACTATTGATGGCTAACAATGTATGTCAAGTGCCTCACTTTTGTGAGGTTCGACTGCAGCCCCACTTGAAAGGGCAACTTGCTAAGAAGTAGACTGGATTCCACTCAATGACCACGATTCTGACTTCTTTGCTTTCATGCTTTTATTTTAAAGGCCAGGGGCCTGTACCATGAAGCTGGTTCAACAAACTCAGGGTTCCAGAATTGGTTCACAATCGACAAAACCAAACCGAAGCAATCAGGCTTTATTGGTACCGTGACGCTGCTTATCAACTGAGTTTGTCAACCCAGGCTTTGATCCTCAAACTCTGATTACTCCGCGCGCGCGTGCACATAAAAGAGTGACGTCGGCACCGAACAACCAATCACGTTCAATATGGAGAGCGAGAACCAAGAAATTATTCTTCAGAAATATGAAGAATGTAAAAATGTTTTTCAAGCACGCAGTAACACCGTCTCTGCTGCCAAAGCAAGAGAACAATATTAGAGGAACATTGCTGATAGCGTTAATGCGTAAGTTAAAAAAAAATATACAAAAATATAATTAAAACCATTTGCGGTACAGTAAGTGGTTTTATCTTTCATACACGGAAGTATCAGGAAAGTCAAGGGGATTTTGTCTGTCCCAAAAAACTCTACAAAGTGCTCTTCTAACAATCTGCGCTGAGATGTCCACAGGATTTGGAAGAAAAGGTGAAGCCGCAATGATGCAACAGAGAACAGAAGCTAGGAATTAACTATGTCAGCTGTTTCTTTGCTCACCGCTGATTGGTCAAACTTCTGACTAAGAGCTTGGATCCAGAACATAACCTGCCCCAGAGCAGGTTAGCCGTGCAGCGTAAGTTACCGTGGCAACAAATACCGATTGAAGCCGAGCCCCTTTCATGGTACCGAAAACCCGGGGTTGGTGAAAAGTAAGCTGAAACTTAGCTAGCTAGCCACCTAAACCAGCTTTATGGTACAGGCCCCAGGCCAAATGCTGAAAGTAACGTAACTGCATTACTAACATCAACAATGTGTGCCCTTTTGGCAATGCAACGCCGACGACAATGACGATAGAAGGCAACACTCACCCACCATTCTTTAGTGATTTGAAACAGCCTTTAGCTGCAATGGCAAACGTACAGGAAATTGCATTACATCTACAATTATACACCCACGGGCACTTTATTAGGTACACCTGTCCAACTACGCGTTAATGCAAATTTCTAATCAGCCAATCACATGGCAGCAACTCAATGCATTTAGGGATGGAGACTTGGTCAAGACAATCTGCTGCAGTTCAAACCGAGCATCAGAATGGGGAAGAAAGCTGATTTAAGTCACTTTGAACGTGGCATGGTTGTTGGTGCCAGACGGGCTGGTCTACTGGGATTTTCACGCAAAACCATCTCTAGGGTTTACAGAGAATGGTCCGAAAAAAAGAAAACATCCAGTGAGCGGCAGTTCTGTGGGCACAAATGCCTTGTTGACGCCAGAGGTCAGAGGAGAATGGCCAGACTGGTTCGAGCTGATAGAAAGACAACAGTAACTCAAATAATCACTCGTTACAACGAAGGTATCCAGAAGAGCATCTCTGAACGCACAACATGTCGAACTTTGAGGCAGATGGGCTACAGCAGCAGAAGACCACACCGGGTGCCACTCCTGTCAGCGAAGAACAGGAAACTGAGGCTACAATTCGCACAGGCTCACCAAAACTGGACAATAGAAGATTTGGCGTAAACATGAAAGCATGGATCCATCCTGGCTTGTATCAACGGTTCAGGCTGGTGGTGGTGTGATGGTGTGGGGGATATTTTCTTGGCACACTTTGGGCGCCTCAGTACCAATTGAGCATCGTATCAACCCCACAGCCTACCTGAGTTTTGTTGCTGACCATGTCCATCCCTTTATGACCACAGTGTACCCATCTTCTGATGGCTACTTCCAACAGGATAAAGCGCCATGTAATAAAGTGTGAATCAGACTGGTTTCTTGAACATGACAATGAGTTCACTGTACTCAAATGGCCTCCACTGTCACTAGATCTCAATCCAAAAGAGCACCTTTGGGATTCCAGCAGCTTCCACTTTCAGTCCGGGGGGCAGATTCAGTCAGCTCCTTTAAGATAAAGCTTAAAACTTTCCTCTTTGATACCGCTTATATTTAGGGCTGGCTTAGGTTTGCCTGGACCAGCTCTTAGTTACGCTGCTATAGGCTTAAACTGCCGGGGGACTTCTTAGGACACACCGAACTCCTCTCTCTCTATCTCTCTCTCTCTCTCTCTCTCTCTCTCTCTCTCTCCCCTTTTACTAAAATCCACGTTGCATTAATGCACATGACTAGTTCAGCTCCTTCCCGGGAGTTCATTGTGCTTTCTCGCAGAGCAGGTCTCTGCAGATCGTAGTTCCGTCACGACCCTGGTCCTGACTCCGGCCGTGGCCCTGCTGGTACCTGCTGCTGCCGCCATCATCATCATCATCATCATCATAATTTTAAATATGATTCATATCACTATTAACCTTTCCTAAAATCTTTGCTTTCCCTCCCCACAGTATTCTGTGGATGGTGGTTCGATCTGATGGTGGTGGCCCCTGCAGTGGTCCTGTCATACACCTGGCCAGCTACTTGGAATTCTTTGAATAATTTCTGTTATAGAAATTGAATGTATTCTACATCTGTATGGGTCATTCTGTGCACATGACATCCATTGCAGTCTGTCCATCCCGGGAGAGGGATCCCTCCTCTGACGTTCTCCCTAAGGTTTCTTCCCTTTTTTCCCTGGAAGGGTTTTTTCATTTTTTGGGGAGTTTTTCCTGTGCCGATGTGAGGGTCTTGGGACAGAGGATGTTGCATGTGTACATGCAAATTTGCCCTCTGAGGCAAATTTGTAATTTGCGATTTTGGGCTATACAAAATAAAATTAATTGAATTGAATTGAATGTGGTGTAACGGGAGATTCGCATCATGGATCTGCAGCCGACAAATCTGCAGCAACTGCGTGATGCTATTATGTCAATAATACATAGGATTAAGGCAGTTCTGAAGGCAAAAGGGGGTCCAACCCGGTACTAGCAAGGTGTACCTAATAAAGTGGCCGGTGAGTGTACATCTCTTTACCAACATTTATTGCGTTTGCAATATGTTGACGCATACTCCAAGTGAACTCTCTCACTCGGATTACACTGCTGGGGTACTAGCTTGAACACACAATGGCCGTTCAAAAACCAAGAACTTTATGTTTACCGTGTCGTAGTCTGAAGACGTCACCCGGTGTTTGATGTGCGAGACAAATAAAAAGCGGACGCTTTGTTGCCATGTGCATCGCCACTGTTGCTTTTGTTCGCCTTTTTCTCGTGAACATATTTGTCCCGTAGTCTTCTCGAACACTTTATACAATTCAAGAATATAGAATGTGACACTTTTAAGTTGTTTTGAGTTCATCTCGGTTCAAGACAGACATATGGACAAAGAAAAGCCTTTGAAAAAGCGTTTCCTTGAATACAGTAATACCAATTAGCCATGGGGGACATTTTTTATTTGATCTAATAATAAACAAAACTCAGCTCCTCCCTAGTGTTGGTTGGATTAGTATATAAGTAATGGCAAATGTAGATGGTAGAGAGTCTTTGCATTGATGTCTGACAGGCCCAAATATTCAGATTTTGAAAATAAATTACTCAAGCAGTAACAGCATCCTAAGGTGGGGTAAGTGAACAGCTACCAAATGGAACTGTGGGTGAGATTTTTGTTTTCAACTGCTGTTTGCAAGGTCAAAAATGAAACTCGAAGCATAGCTATAGGTAATGCTGCATAAACTTTGATTAAAATAATATTTTCACTGCCGCCTTCTAACATGAATAAATCAAAGCTCTTTCACTCTGTCCATTGAGGTTTAATTGCAAAATGAAATTGTTGTTTCTTCCAGAGAGCGGCTCTGACTTTATGAAATGTTTGTATGATGAAGACTCAAATCTGTCAGCTTCTTTTCTAGTCCCATACATTTGAGTTGAGGCAGTATGATCCAGATTTGATCTTGATTAGTGTTTCACATGCTGTATTGGGCAGGTCTTGCCTGGACACACCCACAAAGATATCAAATCATAACTGGATCATTGTCTAAATATCAAATGTGACCGACATCTTGGAATTAATGCTGTAAAAGCAGAGCAGCAACAGGAATGATATTTATGCAAATGTATTTTATCAAAACCTCATCTAATGCTTCAAGCTTAACAAATCAACCAGAACCAAATTATATTCTGCCTTTAATATGTAATTAAATAATTATGCCCTGTATCACTTTGAACATCAAATTTAACCTCTTTGATATGTCAATGTTTTTTATTGTAAATCACTTCTGACGTCCTGTTAGATGAACAATAGGAATATCTCACACACATACACTTGACTTTACCTACACCCTTTGCTTTTATATCCAAACATGGACTAACTGGTTTCACTGCATGTCTTAAATGCCAAAATGGTAAACAAAAAAATGGTAACTGTATCTGTAACATAATAATTTCCTCTAACAATAATGACAATTTATTTAAGTTGTCAAAAAGATTGTACCCTTTATGACTCCGTCCAGTTGACAAAGAATGTTCTTGATTCTTGCCTTGACTGATGTTGTGGGAAGAATGCAACTGTTCTTAAAAGAGAAAAGGAGCGCTTCCAGATCAGACCTGTGAGTGCAAGGAAAGCAAATCCAAGCACTCATCGAAAAGTGGGAGATAGATTAGCTTGGGATAGAGGAAGACAAGAGATCCACCTGCATTTTTGGCAATGCACTTAAACTTGCCAACAACAAACTGCCGTCGTTGTCCACCAGCATTGGTGAATTCATTTCGTCATGAGCCTGCCAAGCAACATACTATCGCCTACGGTGAGTGATAACTAGGTATTCATTATTCTGAAATTATTTAGTTAAGCAATATGGTACGAGAGGTTGTAATTTATTGTTATTATTATAATACGGGTTGATAATATCCAGCGTTCTGATTGGCGGAGAGTGAGCCACGGAGTGTGCATAATTCACCGATAATGTACAGTTGCTGTTCACATTGGCCCAAGTGTTCCATATCTTTAGTAACAGGTTCGTTTTTCGAACAGGTTAGAACAGTAACAGGTTCGTTTTTTTTTATTTATTTATTGTAATTTATATATTTAGCAATCCCTTTGGGCAAAAATGGTAGTGCTATGTGTGACACCTAATTTTCCTGAAGCAAGGTTTCATTTTCTGCCGCACTTTGTCATGGTTGTCTTATTCGAGGTTACAAGTTTTTGTTTGTCATTGTCCATCATTGTGTTTAATACTTTTTTTTCTACCCTCTAGAGAGCCATCCCATCTTGTGCCGTACATCATACCAGTTTGTTAATTTGGCACCTGTTAAAGTTTTAAAAAATTCTTGGACGGCTTTTTATCAGCTTAGAATCGAGTTGAGTGATGACCACAACAGGTTATTTACGATAGCCAGAAACGTATTCCTATCTAGCTACCTGCTTCATTAAAGCTATACCTCCTTCAATTCAATTAATGTTTCATAACCAGTAAAAAGTTCCTCATTGTATATTGTTTTTCATTTTATAATGACAGATTAAATGTGTTTGATTTTGGGGGTTTTTGAGACAATGATCTTCCATTCCTGCCTGACTGGGGATCGAAAGCTTCATAGACTAGGTGACTTACTTGTTAATTTACTATATTTTGCCTAAACGCACAATACGGCTGCAGTTGGTATAAATATAAAATAAAAAGGCTTGTTCAAATACATTTCACTGCAAAGAATGGGAATAGGCTTGGAGAGAATGTGGCTTTGTGCTGACTATTACCCTCAAAATGGAGCATAGCTTTTTAAATCATCCCTTGAAAGAAACGTGATATTGTAACGGTTCGGGTCCTTTTCGTGTTTTATTTTGTAGTTTCACGTTTCTGGTTTCCCTGGGTAACTTCACTTCCTGCCTTGTCCTGTCTTCTCCTGTGATTGTCTGATTGATTGCACCTGTTTCCAATCACCTGCACCTCCTTGTGTATTTAAGCCCTGTGTGTCTGTTATTGCGTCATTGATGTAGTTGGTATTTCATGTTCAAGTCAGTGTTTGCCCTGTGTGGTGTTTTGAGTCCTTTTTTGACTATTAAAGTCTATTTTTGTTTGGAACCCTGCATCTGCCTCTCACCTCTGCGACAACACCACCCTGACGGATATGATAAGTAGGGATGGTGGCTGATTTACATTTACTTGCAGGGTTGGCATGCAAGCAGTGTTGCTATTTATATCCATAAAGCAGTGTACTTTTTTGTTTTTTTAGCCTTAATGAAATGTACGCTAGCCAAGTTTTATTTGACAGAACTTCATTGCTTTTTCTTGTATATGGATTTGATGCCAAAGAGACACATGCTTTTTTCATATTTAGTTATTTTCCTTACAGCCTAGGGTGAAAGTTGTTTCCCCATGCTGGCCCACATCCTTTAATTTTTTCTCACAGCTCTTTTATTTTTCTCATGTAATGGGAAAACACCAAAACCTCAAATTGGTGTGTAATAACACTTAATCAATAGTGTCAGACAGCTTTCCTTTTTTAAGAAATCATTTTTTTTTCTTGCATGCAAGAGTTTGTGTTATTCCTCCTTTCTTTTCCTGCTCAAGCATCAAACCTTTCCACTCCCTTGTCGACCCACGGGTGTCACACAGTTGGCACCTTCCTGACTTTCTGAGCACCAGCCACGTACTCTGCAGAGCCACTTTCTGACTTGGACGTGAGCGGAGCGCATTGGACATGCCTGCACCAGCACTTGATTGTTTCATACCGGCATTTTCTGCCACTTGGAGTAGGGCCAAGTGGCAGAAAATGAGCAGGGCCGTGTGTGTGTGTGTGTGCACGCACGCTTTCCCCTTTGTACATGGCAGGAGGAGCTCATCAGTACAACTGCACCTGGCCAATCTTCCAGTTGTATTTTAGACCGGTCTGCCCCAGTCCTCACACTTATTGTTTTATGTCATTCCCGACTTTTGGTGAGCAACAAATTGCGTTTGTCTACCTCAACAACATCGTCTCCATGTCCATCAGGTCCTTACGGGAGAACCAACTCTACAATGTCACCTTTTAGTAGAATTTCTGGCGGTTAAGGCGTTCACCGAGTGGCCAATCTAACTGGAAGTAACTCCCAGTTCGTAGCAGCGGTTCATTCAAAACTACAGGCAGATTGCATCACCGCATCAGCTCCGTCCTACAAAATGACGGCGACCGTACAATCCACCCAGAGCCCCAGCCAACAATGCCATCTTCTTCGTCAGACATGAGGTCTCCGGTGGCGAACTTCCAGAGTTCCACCTCGTCAACTGCGAGCACACGCTGTCTCGATTCCAGCAGCTGTAAAAAAACAAAACAATGAATTAGTACTGTGCGATGCGTATGGACAAAACACATTTATCAATGCACCTGGAAAAGTCACCAAATACTCTTTTCGCTTTCTTCTTGCTCGACTCCGTTTTCTGGCGGGGTTTACCTAAAGCTCCGACGTGCCGTCTCGTAATACGTCTTACAGGCCACTGGAAAACTTAAATTAAATGAAAGTGGTATTAATAATCAAAAACGCAAGTCACCGTAACATTAAACAAGGAAGGAGAAACGGTTAAAAAGAAAGTCACTTACAGACAATGGTCGTCCATACCATACTTTACTTGCAGATATTGCTCCGAACAAATGGGGGGTCACCGCCTCATTACAAGGAGAGATTAGTCTGTGAAAACAAAAGTACAGTTATGATCGGTATCTATTCTACGATATCTGTACCGCAGAATGAAAGCGGCGCACCGCCTCCTGTAAATGCAGTTTCTTCTCCTCCAGTCTGCGGACTGGCTGAAAGTTGTCGATCGCGGCCAAGAGGAGCTGAACGCGAGTTGAACATCCGGATCCCCCAATCAGATACGAGGTCATTGTTACATGGAAGGACTGATATAAACAAGACCGCGGTGCCCGCCTGTGAAGCACCATGTCTACGAGATGTGGGGTTAATGTCCTCTGTGCATTTAAGTAAGATTAAAGAAATGATCACTGTAGTCCTGCCACTATGCACATTAGTTGTGCTCTAGGAGAATGCGATCTCTGCAGACCCTTCATTCTGATTCTAATATTGTTTGCATGGAATAGTCATTTTACCTTGCTGATTCAGATTGAAACTATTTTTTTTTCAATCATTATTTAGTGTATCTTTTATACATAACATTTGCCATAGCTAAGGGCAGACACAGTAATCTAGCATACTTAAATTAAATAAATCAATTCAAGCTAAAATGTAAGAGTCTATAATTAGGCTACTAAGCCTGATCCATTTGTACCAGAGATTTTCTTCCCTCCGCAACCCCGATTTTCATTTGTATAGCTCATAGCAATTTCATTTACATGTCAAAGCCTCCCCTAGAATTAGGAGGAGGGGGGACGTGGGGGGACAACTGCCAAGGGAGGCACACGTCAATTTCCGGAAGTTTTCGGCCTTGTCCGCAAATTGTCAGGAACAGCCGTAAACCTGAAATTCCATCTACAGTGCCGCATACTGACGAAAATCCCACTTTTCATGCAGTGTTAGCTTACATAACTAGGAAAAAGAACGCAAAGGGTAGACAGGCCCTTTTTTGGGTTTTCTGGATTAGTCCCCATCACAACATGGCAAAACTTTTAATGTTAATTTAGTTGTTTTATTATTGGGTAAGACGATGCTCAGTGCCGGCGGTCCGCACACGCACATCACGCACTGCGTGTAGGGAACCAAATGTCTGGGGGGGGGCACTAAAAAATCTGGGACGTGGAAAATCATCACAGTAGGCAAAGTCCTTTTAGGCAAGTCATGTCACTCGCCGCCATCTTGGCAACGCTTCCGGGCAGTTATTTTTCGCTTTAACAAGACCAGCCTCCTATCTCAATCAATGGGCAGATAGTCAGAACTGCACTTTCACGGGTCATCGGGACATAAAAATTACATGTATTGAAACGGCACTAGAATATGATAAAAAAATCGCTGAAAAAGTTTGACTTTGCCCCAAAATAAGGTTTAAAAACACCTTTTTCCCCCACAGGTTACTGTTACTACGCATGCGCAAGGGTTCACGACACCAACTTTAATTTACGTCTCTATCCAGAATGCCGGTGTTGTGCGCATGCGTCAGTGGAACCAGACGATAGGCTTAAATGTTTCCCGGCTTGACTGTTAAAATGCGCATACAGAACCCCCCTCCTTCAGCGCAATTAAAGTTTCCCCCGATGGGATCCAGAGTTTAACTGGCTTTATGCTCACTTTTACGCGCACGGACGGTTTGGCTATGAGGAGGAAGCAGAAGCGCCGAGCACAAAGAGGGGAAACCGATCCGTGCCACGTGCACCCCGGCGAAGTTCCTGCACTAAAATGTTACAATGTTTTTGTGTTGGATGACGTTCAGAAATATGCGCCGTCTGCCAGAAGGCTACTGAATAGCTACTCTGATGTATTGACACTGAAGATCGTTAGATTTCAAGAGTCTAAGTTGGCTAGCAGTTAAGTTGCATTCATCGCTATCAAGGGGGGGAAATCCTTGTCCACCCCGGAGATAAAAATAATTTAGGCAGAGGGGGGGATAGGAAAACCAGTGGGAAATCTCCCCCCATTACTCCCCCACAAATCGCACCCTGGCTGCAGGAACAGCGCCCACCTCATTAGCCTCTGATTAGGGTTTTGCAGTGACTTCAAAAAGGTGAGGGGGTTATGGTCAGTGAAAACTGTCAGCGGAGATAACCCTGAACCGATGTAGACATCAAAATGCTGCAGAGCCCAAACAAGTGACAAAGCTTCTTTCGCAATCACTGAATAAATGTATTGATGCTTGTTACATTTCCTCAAGGTCATGGGACAATCTACACCTATCGCATTCTCCTGCAACAGGACACCCACATTGCTGGCATCTACATGAAGGGCTGATCAAATTTTGGTACTGCCAACACTGGAGCTGAACACAGCAAGGATTTTACACTGTCAAATGCATTTTGACATGTCAACGACAAAATATATTCGGCTTTAGCTTTTAAGAGGTTGGACAGGGGTGAACCAGGTCTTGACCCACCACTTTCCCAAGGTAGGTCACAGTGGGGCTCGCAAACTCACACTTGGCCAGATTTACGGTCAAATTGGCCCACACCAACTTGTCAAAGAGAGACCCTATAAGCTGGACATGTTCTTCCCAGTTGTCAGTATACACAACATCATCTAGGTACACTGCACAACCCTTTAGTCCTGAAACAACCAGATTCATTAGCCGTTGAAATGTTGCAGGAGCAAGAGGCATGGGTAGGCCCAGTTTGATGAACAAGGCTCAGCAATGTCATTATCCAGCATGTACTGTACTTCAGCCTCCAACTGTCTCCTCTTACAATAAAAACGCTGCTTGATGGGGTCAGCAACTCCAACATCTATGTCGTGCTCAATTGAGGGGGTGTGGGTTGGGGTATCATAGATAGATAGCTGTTAATTAGTTTAGTCAATTCCTCACATTTAGCCACATACAACTTTTTAATAGTCAAAAACAAACTTGAGGGTCAGAAACAGAACACAGGAACATCTAACCAAACGACATCTCACAAAAGACAATGACTCGACACTGGACGACAGATTCACAAGACTTAAATACACAAGGGAGGTGCAAGTGATTGTAAACAGGTGGAATCAATCAGACAATCACAAGGAGAGACCGGACAAGGCAGGAAGTGAAGTTACCCAGGGACACGAGAAACATGAAACTTGACAGAATTCCCCCTCCCCTCCTCAAGGACCGAATTCCAGGCGGCCCTAAGGGACCTGAGGGGAGGGCAGAGAAGACGTGGCCAACGTCTGGGGGTGGGGGGACAGTCAGCAGGGTCTGGCTGCGGCGGCTGCGTGGCTTGCGTCGCCGGCGGCTGCTGGATCAGAAGGACCAGCCTCGGGAGCACCGGCCCAACCCGTGACCCCACCCCCTCCTCAAGGGCCGGATGCCAGACGGTCTCCGAAACAGTCAAGGGCGGGTGGGAGAGGACCAGGGGACGGGAGAGCGGGGGAACGACCAGGCGCCGTGGAGCGGCGACTGGCGGAGTCAGGGGCACGAGGCGTAGTGGGGCCGGGACGGGCACAGTCAGGGGCACGAGGCGTTGTGGACTTAGGCTTGCCCGCTGTGCTTTCATTGGTTAAGACGCGTGATGACGCCCCTCCCAAGCCACCACTGATTAACGTCGCACTCTCACTGAGACGCATGTTGACTCTGTACGTCTATTCAGAGACAGTAAGCAACAGGTTTTACAAATTATAATCCTTTTTTATAATCCTTTTAGTTTTAGTTTTAGTAAAACAATGTACAGTACATAGTTCAAGTTCATTCATTCATATAGCACATTTAAACAGCCGCTAGACAGACCAAAGTGCTTTACAGAACAAACCTATAAAAATAAAAGCATCAAAATAACACAAAGAACAACTGAGCTAAGATTAATAATTAATTAGAGAGCAATTAATGAAAATAACAGGTGCAGGGTGCATTACAGCAGTTTTTTGTAAATGAAAGTGGGGGGGTTGTCAATCTGAAAAGATGACTGGAGCTAATAATGATAAAATAATTTTTCAGAATCTCTAAGTCATATAAAACTCCCTGGAAGTTTGTTTGTAACGTAAAAAAAAAGATTAATGTAAAATGTTTCTGAGAAATGAGATGAGATATTTGATTCATGTGAACAGTGGTTTTACGTTGCACGTTGTACCCAGATCAATTAAAATAGGAATGTCTTCAGACTTTTTCTGAGGAAACTGCTTTAAAGCCCAGGATAGAACTAGTCTATATTGTGTCTAAGTAACATTGCACTAACCACTTCAAACTTGGACTAAAATGCATAGTGCAAGAGTTTGGGTTATGTCAGTTTGTCACCACGAAATTTAATTTGGCAGGTTTGAGAGTTTGACAGAATGAGAACATCAGACGGCTTGAGGGATGTAGCACCCAAGTTGAATCTGGCGATGTAAACAAAGTTGCTTGGAAATTTTTCACTGTCCTCAGATAATGCCTGCAGTCGCTGCTTCGGTACCAGCAGGATTTATGCTGAGAAAAATCAAAGTTCTTATTCAAACGCAACCAAATTCATCTTTCTGAACTGAACCAAGCTTTGATGCCGACTTGAATTGGAAAAACATAGCCGTGAAAAAAAAATTGATTATTTCTTGGATTTAGCAAAGCGTTTGGTTCTAACTGAAAGTGAAAATACGACGTTGCCTCTTTATTTCCCCTTATTTCACAATTCTGTCGATGTACTTTGAAAGATGATGGCTCCGAAGGTAATCCATGCGTGTGCACTGTACCTTGCAGCCAGTGAAGGTGTTCCCTTTGATGCGCTGTGCATGAGGAACTTTAGACATAATGCATTCAAAAGACATCACACTCTTTACTTTGAGGTGGGCAGTTTTTTGTGTCATTTCTAAATGGATCTAGTCACATATACCGAGTAAACATTTGATCAGTAAAGAAGACTGAAAAAACCATATTGTCAAAAATAGTGACAGTTGTTAGTAGTGCTGTCAGTTAAACGCTTTATTCACGCCGTTAACGCAAACCTATTATAACAGCGTTATTTTATTTTTCAAATGTTTTGCTTTATATGTTGTGAACAAGCTACTTGATCCCGTTTGACGGACTGTCTTACAAATGTCACGCACAAAACATGTAGAAAAGAAAACAAATCCAGCACCCCTCCTCCATCTTGTAGTGAAAGCTACCACCAGCACGACAGCATACCAACATTAATTTGAATCAAGATTTTTTAGGCAAATAATTTCCAACTACATACAAATCCCTAACCCTTTACCTGAAATGTGGGCGTTTTTTATTTTATCTTTGTATTACATTGTGTGGCAATGTTGTTTCCTTCACCGATGTAGCATTAAAGAATGCCGGAATTAGCAAATCAGATTACATTTGACCCATTTACCCTGTAGTCCATAACGCTACTTCTCCACTGCTTATTTTTTGGTCAGTCATTTTACGTTGGTGTGCGACAGCAGTCGGGAATGCAAATACACACATATTAATTGCTACCTCTCAGACCATTCTGCTAGGTTCATTCTACTCCTATTTATAGGACAGAACATTGGGACACAATAGCAGACCCTTTGTCAAAGACATTGTGTTTCGGACGGCAACCAACAAGCCAGAAGTTATTGATGAATATAGGTATTTATATTGCTTGTTTGCACGATTTTAGACAGTACTTTCAAGAATTTAATATAGGAGGAGTTATGTGTCATGTGATAGGTTATTGATTGGGACAGCACTGCCTATGTTGTTGTTGTTGTTGTGAAAAAGTATCAATATTTCCCCTTTGACATGTTTTAATGTAGATCCACAAGGCAGAAACATGAAACATGCGTACCTCATTGGGACATACATTTTGTTGGCTACCATTTACACAAGGAAGTAAATTGAATGTCACACAGTACAGCACAGTACACAGTACTGGCTGCAGCTTCATGATTCTATAAAGTGTAAACTTCTGATGTCTCTGTTAGCTCCATAATAAAACGAATATTAGGGCCTGGCACGTTAACGTGTTATTACTGCATTGATGAATTATGCTGATCATTATTTTATTCTGCGTTTATTTTGAAAGTGCGTTGCTCACTGAATCAGAATACACAGAGAGACAAACTGACAGACACAGGAGGGTGGAGTTGATATGCCTGAGACTGCTGCAGCGGGGGACAGAAAATGGAGAAAGGTAGCCATGTCTAACGTGAATGATTTCATTTAAAATCTCTTCCAGACACTGGGGTTGATAGAACCAAAATTATTAAAAACCTGCATCACTGAAACTGTGTTTTTTTTTTTTCAACTGAGATTCAGTAAAGTCCAGTAAAAACAGGAACAAAAAAGTCCCTGCACAGTAAGTCCCAAGTGTGTACTCATTGCTGGATGGATTAGTGATAGACTGTTTATGCTGCTCCGTAATCAAAGACACAGAAATAAATAAAAACAGATTTAAGAATGTAAATTTTCACGTTATAACGTTATGATTGAGGAAGGGAACTTGTTTCTAAAGCAATCTAGATAAATTAATACCGTGGCAGCTGCAAATAGCTTTGGTGTTAAATTTGATGATATTAATGTTAAAGTTGAGATACAATAAACTTTTGAACTGCTATTGTGTCATAGAATACTGTTGTTAAAAAAACACATTTTTGTTTACAGTTTTTTCATTAAAAGTGCAATACAAAACTCTAAAATTGAATTATTGGATTGCACGTAAAAATTAAATGCAATTAATTACCGAAAATTCAACATTTTTAAGCAATGAAACATTTTATTCGTTATCTGGCACTAATTATGCAGTGTATATATACATATATTAATTTTACATGTATTCACACTATATATACACACTTAGCTAATGGAATTACAAGGCTGATGCTGAGGCTTGCACTCTTGCTTTTCAGCCTCTTTATTGCAGGCTTCAGCGAATTAATTGGGTGAATCCCTCATTGCCTTGAGCTGGCATCAGAAACAGTAAAAGGAAGATAAAACAAAATCCTTGGATCCTACAAACTTAAAAAATATCCGATCCAGCAACAGAGGGAGTGATTAAAAAGAGGCACAATCGATTGTAATTCTCTTTTTATCGCCTGTAGTTCTTTCTCATTTTGGTTCTTTTTATCAGAGGTATTTTTATTCCTATGATCGTTGCAAGAATAAAACCTATTGTGACTGTTCTGTAAGGATTTCTTAAACATTGGATCCGGTTACGGCCTGCTGCTCTACCAACACACACTGCATGAAAAGTGGGATTTTCGTCCCCGTAACAGCCCGGAAATCTCCCTAATTTCCGACAATTTGCAACCCGCACACGACGCGTTTGGCTGTGCCACAAATTGTCGGAAACAGACTCTGACGTAGGTGGAGAGCTGGCAGAGGTGCGAATGGCCCTAATCAGCATATGAATGCAGCGGAACCGCGGGTGGCCGAGCGGGCTGAATATCCTTACTCCGTATTGGATGAAACCACAACTTTCAAACAAGAGAAATTACTCGTGATTGGTTGGCAGATCTGTCGCCATTGGTCACCCAGCCTCATAAATAATTATATAAATAATTATTTATTTGTTTATTTACTCATTCATTCATATTATGCTTCATGTCATTGTTATCCTATGTAGGCTACTAAACCATTATTAGACTACCACCAAGGAGGAAATGAACATTTGCCAGGAACGTGTTTATGCAAAGAAAGAGCTTTAGTGTGTGTGTGTGTACACACACTAGGGCTGCTAGCAGCACTGGACGGGTCCTCTCGCCGCACGTCAAAGCACTGGCCGGACGGCTACCAATGCGGTCGAGGACGCCTGCGGTTGACGACAACTAAGGGCCGAAAGGGTTATGCAACGGTCGCAGGCGTCCTCGACCGCATTGGTAGCCGTCCGGCCAGTGCTTCGACGTGTATATATATCATTTATAATTTTAAATGAAAACAAAACTAAAGCTTGATATTAATAAAATCCCTAACAGTCAAGAACTGTATTAAAAGAGATTATCAAGACAGCTGAGCTGGTGACGTCATCAAGTCAGCTGCTGTTCCAATTGCAGAAATGACTGGTCTCCGTTTTCTCCTACCTGTGGACTATCTATGGACGGACTTCCGCTCCGCTTCGCAATGGGTCAGGACTCTTGAGTCCTGACTCTTGAGTCCTGACCCAAGAGTCCTGACCCATTGCAAAGTTCATTCAGCGGAACGGAAGTCCGTCCATAGAGAATGAATTGGAATTGTTTAAGGGATTTTACGTAAAGATCCCCAGGTGCCATGCACATGTCCCAAAAGACCTACTTTCAGTTTAGCCTCACCTCCATACAACAGGAGGTCCGTTAAAGTTGAGCCGTCTCTTCGGTCTCCTGGATTGACAGAGTAACTCTTTGCACTGCACCACAGCGCTGAGTGGCCAAAGATATATGACACCCACTTCTATCACCAGCCAACTTCTGGTCATTTTCAGGTTAGAATTAAAAGCAAACTATTAATAGTCACATGATAATTTCACTTCAGGCAGAGAGTACACTTCCCCAAGGTGTGATTTGGCGATTAACCAGGACATTCTGATGTACGATGCCAAAAGTATGATTTTTCAAAATACCATACAGGAGCCGTGTTCCTTCAAAATCTCTTTCACCAGACGACTTTGACAATGCTCCCACTTGACGCCGTTAATCCAATTCTTATAATATTTACAGTCAAGCATTATCAAGGTCTTAAGTATGAGGTACCAACTGTTGAGAGGCATCAGATCAACCTGTGAGGAAGCAGGTGTTAAGTAAAAAAAACTCAATTTCCTGTTCCCACCAGGTGGCGCTATGACTAGTTTTAAAAATGATCATGTGGATGTCTACAGGGTGAAAAGTTTCTGAAATCTGAGACATATGGAGCAGATTAGATGAAATATGGTTGAGTTACAACAACTTCAATTTTTACGCCAAATGGTGGTTCTTAAAAAATGCTCCCTACCCATATAGTTTGAAAATTCTTCCAGCAAAATATGATTCTGAGAGTCCAAGGTCTTAAGAACACAATGCCACGTCAGTTAAAAGAATCTGGTTTAATACCTAGGAGGATATGTTTCTTTTACAACCCCAAGAAATCATGAAAATAGGCCAAAAATAGCCAAAAAAGGCAGATTTTCAATGAGTAACTGCAGCGCCCCCTAATCTTAATATTCTTAAAAAATTAGGGTGCGTTCAGAGGTTCAATGTCTACATATGTTACATATTTTGGTGAGGGCAGGCCAAGTAATTTGGAAATTAGGAATCTTGCCAGATTAAGCCACACCCATTGCGAAGTTCATTGGCCAATATCTTCTTGAAAACATTGAGATACTAACACGATTTGGGGTGGATCAGGGGGACATTGAACCAATAATGATTCGTGGAAGGTTTCGTCCAAATCCGACTCAGCGTTTAGGTGTTTTTCACAAAATTCAAAATGGCGGAAAATCTAGTTAGGCGCATTTGCATACCATGATTGACTTTTTTGTAGAGCATGTGGAAGAGCACATGTCTGGCCATTTTCAAGTCGATCGGACATTCGGGGCGGAAACTGGCCTAGTAGGGTACTTTTCACTTTTGTAGGGGGCGCTATAGAGACTTTTCGTTACACCCAAAAGGGGAGACCCCAAAGTTATCAATTTTTTTAACAGTCTTTATCTTCATGCCAAATTTAACAACTTTTTGAACATGATAAAGCCCCCAAAAAGGGCCTTAAGGTGTAAGTATAATAATAAATATATATATATGTGTGTGTGTGTGTCTAATACAATAGGTTCCTCTCCGACGAAGTTGTAGCGAGGACCCTAATAATAATAATAATAATTCCATCAGATACAATAGGTTCCTCTCCGACGAAGTCGAAGCGAGGACCCTAATTATTTACATTTCCGCGTTTTCATTTCTGACAATGGCGATCGAAAGAGAGAACGCTGTTGCAGCTGGAGCTTATCGATGTTGAACAACAAACGATCTCTTTCCGCGAGCTGTGTGCCATTTGGCAGTCTTTGTAGTGCGCTGAGGAGCGCGTGCGACACAGGCGGTCGTACTTTCATACTTTCTCGATCAAACGTTCTTCAACTTGGTCCATCGTTGAAAACAAACTAAAAATAAACTTTAAAAGTGGCGGTATAGCTAGAGGGGGAAACCGGAAAAGCTACACTCTGGAAACGATGTATACTCTGACCAATCACAGTCCCTGCGGTCTGCGTCGCCTCGACGCGTAGTTACAATGTCTTGGAGGTGCACATCAAGCTACGGTGTAGGGTACGGCGTCGATTCGACGCAGAAGCATGAATCAGGCTTTACCCTCTTTCTTCTCGTGCGGAACTCTTCGCTCTTCTGCACGCTGTCTCGATTCCAGCAGCTGTAAAAAAACAAAACAATGAATCAGTACTGTGCGATGCGTATGGACACAACACATTTATCAATGCACCTGAAAAATAGTCACCAAATACTCTTTCTGCTTTGTTCTCGCTCGACTCCGTTTTCTGGCGGGGTTTACCTAAAGCTCCGGCGTGCCGTCTCGTAATACGTCTTACAGGCCACTGGAAAACTTAAATTAAATGAAAGTGTATGATTAAAAATCAAAACGCAAGTCACCGTAACATTAAACAAGGAAGGAGAAACAGTTTTAAAAAAAGTCACTTACAGGTAATGGTCGTCTTCATCAACATCGTGTAAATCTTTACTTGCAGATGTTGCTCCGAGCAAATAGGAGGTCAGCGCCTCATTGCGAGGAGAAACTAGTCTGTGAAAACAAAATGTACAGTTATGATCTGTATCTATCCTATGGTATTTATTTCCTTATACCGCAGAATGAAAGCATGTTCTTTAAATCTTACCCTTGCTCCGGTTCGTTACGCCTGCAATTTGTCTCCGGCGCACCGCTTCCTGTAAATGACACAACAAAAAAATATACTTCAATAAAGCGGGATCTTTTGTAAGGCTACTCTTAGCTTTGGTTTTAGGCTAAGCTACTTTTAGCTTAGCTAGCAGTCATAACAACATATTCTTCCCGCAAGTTTGGGATTATGCGCCCGTCTCCTCTTCTTTGAGTCAGGCTCTCCCGCACATTCATATCGGCAGGACGTTGATTCAGCTGACGAGACAGTCCACTGATAGCACTGATAACTTCCCTTCAGTCTGTGGACTGGCTGAAAGTTGTTGATCGCGTCCAAGAGGAGCTGAACGCGAGTTGAAAGTCCGGATCCTCCAATCAGATGCAAGGTCATTGTTACATGGAAGGACTGATATAAACAAGACCGCGGTGCCCGCCTGTGAAGCACCATGTCTACGAGATGTGTGGTTAATGTCCTCTGTGCATTTAAGTAAGATTAAAGAAATGGTCACTGTAGTCCCGCCACTATGCACATTGTGCTCTAGGAGAATGTGATCTCTGCAGAGCCTTCATTCTGATTCTTATATTGTTTGCATGGAAATAACAAGTTATTTAGTGTATCTTTTTTACATAACATTTGCCATAGCTAATGGCATACACAGTAATCTAGCCTACTTAAATTAAATAAATCAATTCAAGCTAAAATGTAAGAGTCTATAATTAGGCTACTGAGCCTGATCTATTTCTACCAGAGAATTTTTTACCTTTTAAAAAAATGTCACCTGGGCTAAAACTCCCTCTGCAACCCTAATTTGCATTTGTATAGCGCATAGCATTTTTCCTTGATGCAAATTGCCGTAAACCTGAAATTCCACGACAATCTACAGTGCCGCATACTGCCGAAAATCCCACTTTTCATGCAGTGACAAGAAAAATCGACTCTGCCCTGGAACAAAGGGGCCTCAGACTGTTGCACAAGGACACCTTGACAGCAAGTGTTGAGGGCGCAAGGTTAAAATAGCGGAGAGATATTAGGTTCCTGTTTTAGTGATAGTGGCTATTCTTTTAAGAGACACCCCAGAATTAGAGTTACTGACTCGCTGGGCCCTGAGTTACTGTGATCAGAGAGGCTTAACGTTCTTCAAAGGAAGAGATCAACCTGCAATATTTTAAGGCTAGCTCATGCAGGATGGTTAATCCATATCATGCGTCACATCAGAGGACTCAATAATAACTTGAGTGTTGAAATAAAATGCTGGGAAAGGAGAGAAAAAGGAGCCTTTAAAACTTTTTGAAAGGCAGAGAGAATGACTGTATGCTCTGCTGACACAAAAAGAAGAAAAAAAAACGCAAATCTGCATTCGTAATGTACTTATGTAAATAAAACATAACACTGCTGTTATATAGTTACAAAATCTTGCATCGATCTAATGTTTTTCTATTTAAAAAGGGAAAGTCTTGCCTGGTACAACTGCTCTCTTGACAACACACAAGCTCAGGAATCAGAATCAGAAAACATTTGTATGTCAGACATATAAGGAATTTGACCTGGCAGTTGGTGCATGACAACAGACGACAATGCACAACAAAACAACATAGGCAAGGAATGAAATACAATACTATGGTTTAGTAGACTAAGGCTATGGGTTAGTTAAAAAATAAGGGAAGAAGAGTAAAAAAAAAACAGTTATAAAATCTAGTGCACCAGCCAACAGAAAGTGAAAAGTAAAAGTGTTTGTGCAGGAGTGTGAGGAAAGGGACCAGAGGGATGACAGGATGAGTCAGTCAACTGCAGACGGGAAGAAACTTTTTGTGTGGCGGGAGGTCTTGGTCCTGATGGACCTCAGCCTCCTGCCACATGGACGGGGCACAAACAGGTTTTGTGCGGGGTTAGAAGGGTCGGCAACAATCCTTCTAGCTCGCTTGAGGGTCCTGGAGAGACGGCAGGTTGCAGCCGATCACCCTCTTTGCAGAGCGGAGGACACTCTGCAGTCTGCCCTTGTCCTTGGCTGTGGCTGCAGCGAACCAGACGGTGATGGAGGAGCTGAGGATGGACTTGATAATGGCCGTGTAAAAGTGCACCATCATCGTCTTTGGCAGGTTGAGTTTCTTCATCCTCTGTTGAGCCTTCTTGGTGATGGAGCTGATGTTCAGCTCCCACTTGAGGTCCTGGGTGATGATGGAGCCCAGGAAATGGAAGGATCCACAGCGGTGACGGGGGAGTCACACAGGGTGATGGGGGAGGGTGGGACTGCGTTCTTCCTGAAATCCACAACCATCTTCACTGTCTTTAGAACATTGTGCAGTCAGAACAACCTGGAGCTCAATGTCATCAGAATGAGGGTGGTGTAATCGGTAGACTTCAGGAGCTTGACGGACTAGTGGCTGGAGGTGCAGCTGTTCGTGTAAAGGGAGAAAAGAACGCAGTCTTGCTAAACCTGTATTTTGACTCTGTGTACAAGTCTTTGTCCCCACTCCTAAATGCCTGATCCTCCTGCAGTCGTAGTTTCCTGAGTTCCGCTGTGAACCAGGGTGGGTCCTTGTTAAAACTCACCCTGGTGCATGAAGGTACACAGCTGTCCTCACAGTAGCCAATCTAAGATGTTACAGCCTCTGTGAACTCATCCAGATCGTTAGAAGCAGTCCTGAAAACATCCCAGTCTGTGCTTCCAAACACGCACGAAGATCCGCCAGCGCCTCGCTGGTCCATTGTTGGTCAATTGTTTGTCCTGTTTCATCTGATGCAATAGGAAAAAGCTCATCCCATGAAACAAACAGATATAAAAAAGGTAGCTGACTTTCACATTCATGAATATGAGACAACTTTCATTTTTAAAGTGGATTATTGGGAAAAGTGTTCATCTCCCATCCTGTGAATAGAAGGTAAGAATCCATCCGAGGTGAAGGGAACAAAGTTGAGTGTGCGTTATCTGCCTAGACGTATCCAGGCGAGTGGAAAAGAGCCAGGTGACTGGATGTGATAGATCAAAGTAGTCTCTGGCTGTGCACGGAATGGAAGCCGCATTGGGTAGTTACCAAGACTCAGGATTTGTGTCCATCAACATAAGCCCCGGCTGCCTTTGTTCTTCAGAGACTCCTGTAAACACGGTTTCCTTTTCCTGCGTGAAACGTTCCCGTTCAATTCACACCCATGACATATTGTTTCATATGCGATCTCTCTCGCATCTGTACAACTAAAAAGACTGAGTTTAAGGAGAGCCTGGATGATCAAATCCACATCTGAGGAAAAAGGCCTCAAAGGACATGGTGCAAAAGACAAGCAAGGCTGCTTAACTTTTATTTTCTGGCTAAGCATTTACATCGCTTCTTTTTTGTTTGAGTTCATTCCAGATGGTCATTACAGATAATTCTGACACGTTTGTCATCTGCGATTTAGTTGAGGGGTAAACTCACCTGACAGACGGCCAGCACCACAGCAATGCTCTACTTTCCATCTCTCTCTCTCTCTCTCTCTCTTTCCATCAACAGGCCTCATTCTGTCTTACTCCCCTTTGCTCTCAGCACACAAGCGCAGCGGACATTCTGTCCCAACCTGCTGTCCGCATGACGGAGCATGGGAGGGATGATGGAAAGGCACTATGCCCAGGCTCCTGTATTTGAAAGCCTTTTTGAGTGGAGTGAGCAGTCTCTGAAAAACCTCTGCAAGGTGTAGGATAGGAACAGGCAGCAGGATAAGAAGAAACCAGAAAAGAACAAGCGTGTGGATTCAAAACAGCTTTCCTTCTGGCAATTCCACTCTTCTTTATTTCAAGGTGGATGGAAAAAAAGGAGGCTGATGAACTATAGACATTAATTCTACTCTGCTAAGCTAAGGGAATCCAAGCCTGCTGTGTGGGATGGAGAAAATAGAGTAAAAAAAGGAAGAAAAGAGAAAGAACAGAGCCTGGCTGACTAAATGATGGTGTTAGGATTATTGGGAACTACCAGTTCAGTGAAGCAGAAAATGCTTTCCAGGCCATACCAGTTTACTTGAGCAGGAACCACAGGCTCCCTGAGAGACAAACAGGGGACGCCTAGCAAAACATTCAGCCAGGGGAAAATGGTGCCATACCGCACCGTCTAATTGTAACTAAATTTAGTTCATCAGAAGTAGAAACACATTTGAAAACATTATTGATTTCTTGATTCATAACAATTTGAAAATAATAAAAGGTTAAATTCAGAAAGGGGTGCAATTAATCTCAGTTATTATGGGACGGTAATGGATTTTTAGTCCTTCCAATGGACTCATTCTTGCATCACGGCCTGGGTTTACTTCTTTATTCTTCGCCAGGACAAATTCTCTTTGTGGGGAGGAGTTGGAAGCGATTTGCCTCCTTTAATCATACCATAATCTATAGAAATGAGGTTGGTTCAATCTTTCTTTTAAAAGTCTTCCAAGTCTAATTGGTAGTCTAGTTTTTTTTAAATTGCTAACAAGCATTGTTCAATACTGAAACCACATTTTCTGCACACAAGACAAAATGCATTCAATCTCTTGCTTTCAAAACTGATAAAAGCTCATTCAAATCAGAATGATGACAAATTTCAAACATTTCTGTCGTAATTCTTAGGCCGGTTTACAGTAAGAGTCCATGTCAGTAAGGAGGTCATTGAGGAGGTGCGGACTGGAAGAAGGGAAGACGCAGACGCGGGGTTTCAAACTAAGGCTGGACTTTAATACTCAAAAAGGTATTAAACTAAAAAATCCAAATCACAAACACAGCCGTGGTTCAGGAACATGGAAACAAGACACTCGGCAACCAGCATGAGATTCAACAATGAGGCGACAAGGAACAAGGGACATACATGGTTTAATTACATGAGGGAGGTGCAGGTGATTGGGAACAGGTAGAAACAATCATTGACAAGCACCAATCACCGGGGGAGACAGGACAAGGCAGGAAGTGAAGCTCACCCAGGGACAAACAAGGCAAAAACTACAAAATAAAGCAAGAAACACAGACACAAACCGTGACAGTTCAGCCAAATCTGCACCGCTTAACAGTCTGGCAAAACAACAGGTGAGATCATACAGTAAAATTTGCATTCAATAAATTAAAAATCTGTTATTCTATAATGAAATGTTTATGTGGAAATTCATTCAAACCTTCAATAAAAGATCATAATTCAATCCGGAGAGACTTGTTGAAATTTGAACACGCTTTATTACAATAGGCATGACTATTCATATTACAATGTGTTTGGGGCTTGGACTCCATCCTGCTGTAGGATAGACCATGGGCCGGGATGCAAAGCCGAGATGAGGCATATCCCCCCCTTTGGGAGTCCAGACACTGGTGGTGGTGGTGGTAGAGAATGAGTTGCTCCCATTTCCTGATGTGCCAACTTCTGCTGTATTGGAGGTGTCGGGGTGATGGCGGGTCGCTTTTGGTGCGTGCTGCAATGACAACTGACAGCAAAGAGAACAGTCTTTTAAAGTTTGCAGGCAACGATGCAATTGGTTCACGGAAACGTCACCCACACCTGGTAGGTATTACTCGACCCCGCCCCTAATCAGCTGGCTGTGTGCCTCCAGGGACCAGCACAGCCTGTCCAGTCTTCCTGACTGAATTTTCGCCTAAGCTTCATTTTATGTAATGCTCCCTGTTGCTAGTGTTTGGTGAGTGTGTTATAAGTCACATGCATGTTTCCTGAATGGGAATCTGTTGCCAGTGATCGGTGAACAAGCTTATTGAAGTGTTTTGTTGGTCTGAGTGAGTTTTGGAGGTCAGGTTAACTTAAATTAATCTTGGTAATGCAGACTGTATTAAGACTTTTGAAAGTGTGGTTTCAGTATTGAACAATGCTTGTTAGCTATTAAAAAAACTGATAGTTAGTTGGGGACTTTTTCTTTTAAAAAGGATTTTCAGGAATTTGATCTATTGATGCAGTGAAACATGGTACATCCATAACTTTGCGAAGGGCACGGCATGCAGCGGCTTTCCTGATGTTCTCCGCATCGCCGATACTGTACAAAAGTGCACAGTATAAGACACAGTGTGTCTTGGCTAATTAGGGCGACAAATGTGTCGGAATGCGGGGAGCCGGCGCGCTTAGTGCGGCCTGCGGATATGGACACGTGCGGTCAGCCCGCTCGCCAACCGACACTCCCCGGTCAGGCCGCTCGCCAACCGCTACCATCCCCCCCGGTCAACTCGCTCGCAAACCGGTACCACCCCGGCCAGCACGCTCAATCTCGCCTATGGAAACCAAAGGGCTAGAGCCGGCCCTGGTTAATCTAACTAATATCACTCCTTCATCAATGAGGAAGAGAGCTGCCCTTCTTTTCCAGGAGAGTGAAAAAATAATCCAGCTGATTTGAATTAGCCTGCAGGTTCAAGCTTTTGGATCAGTCTCTATGGTGTTTTTTTCAAACTTGCTTTGTGGAACCAAAAAGCCTAATCTATGTAGTAATCTTATTCTGAAAATCATCCGGCTAACTCAGTTAGCCACATACGAGGAACAGGGCCCTTGTTGGACAGCGGCTGGACGCATGGTGTGGTCTGTGAGCATTCCTTTCACAAATGTCTTTTGGGCCTTAATTTAAGAAGTATGGTTTATATGTATGAAATAAACCTTTTTTTTAAAACCTTTTATTGCCATAATTTGTTGTGGTTAATGAGCCAAACCATAACGCATACGGTAAAAAAAATCCAGTATTGGCTGGACGGAGGGAGAAGATGAAACGCTGAAGGGGAAATGAAGACGCTGTAGAAATTTCAACGCTGAGACTCAACACATCAAAGATAATTTATTGAGAAGATCACGACATAACCTTTTCTCCTTGTGTCACTCCATCCTCCAAAACGGCGCTTCAAGGCTGAGCAGACAGAATGTATCGTCCACCTTAAACTGGAGCTATCTACCGGACCTACACTGTTAACTTGATGTAGAATCTCTTTAGATATTAGTGATATGGTACAGACCATAATAAATTACATGATGATCTTTTCAGAACTTATATTTGCTTCTTTGAACTGAATGTTACTGTGCAAAATATCTTCATTTGCTAGCTCAAGCTCCACATTCCGCATTGACTTTGCTACCACGGCTTTTAAAATGACTCAAACACAGAAAACGAGTTAAGCTTCCGTAGAAAAAAATAAGATGTTACACCAATCTTGTTAGCATTTGTTCAAAATAACCCGGATACATACATGAGGCAATAACATCTCACCACCAGGAGGCAACTTGAAACAAAAATCAGACCTCCAGTCCATCGTCTCCGGGCCTTAGCCCCTGGCCCCAGATCAGCTTTAATAATGGCAATGTGTAAGGTTTGAATGACTGAGCCCCTGTGAGCTGATCTTAGACCAGTGCTAGCAGTGGGAGCCGAGCAACGAGGTGTTCCCGTGTTAAAGGGCCCCGCTGAGGTTAGACGGGCAGCGAACAGCTGGTAACCAAAAAGTCGAGCCAGAGGCGGTGTCATGCTCCCTGGATTGCTCAATCTCCTTGTGTTCTCTTCCTCATAGTACAGTTCCACCTTTCTGCTCTGCTACACACAAGGCAGGGTGTCGATTCTAAAAATCAAATAAATAAAATGCTTTGAGAAGAAAATCAAAGAACAGAGACCCAATCCCAGCACCAGAGCACTGGAAATGAAAACAGAACCACTTATGAGTACTAATAAATATTCCTCCTCCGATTATGAAAATTGATCTAAACGTCTAAACTCACATACTAACACAGACAGCTTCATATTTGTCATGTATGCCTATGATCAAGAACCGTGATTCACAGTTTTTGAAACAAACTAATAATACATATATTTATATAGCACTTTTTTTCATAAAACGGTCCCATTTTATCAAGTCCTCACACTAGGCAGGAAAAGAGTCAGAACCAAACTCCTACTGTATACGTATGTACATGTATGAGTGGACGCTTGTTGACACACTTTGGACACACTTTTGTGTGTCCAAAAGTGATCATCTTAAAATCTAAACACACGCAACAGCCGAAATAGATAAGTAGGACAAAGGCACGAGAGATACAACCAGGAGTCATAGCATACAATCCAGTAGTAAAGACCAAATACCGGGCTATAAATGCACAAGACTAGCCTGAGGTAGCCATACTCAATTCTAGTCAGAATTTGAGTCTGATGCTGCTCCATTGAGAGGTGATTATGGGGCGTGTTTCAAACGAACCAGAAAAACAAATGCCTCTGCACTCAATTGGATAGAGTGGATCGTATGTTAAGCGACGCATAGTTATTGTCAACAGAACTCCACTCCACGCTGGAAAACCGTAAAGGCGAATGCATATACGAACAAGTTCTCCGTTATGGATTACAACTCCACAAAACGGCAAACAAATCGCATCGCATTTGTCGGTCCTGGCAGAACATAATAACACGGTTGGAACGCGACATGCCCGTGTTTAAAAAATGGACAGACAACGAAGGAGACCAGCCTGAAGAACCGTGGTCATCCGAGGCGTCAGAGAAAAGAGACCGGCAGCCTACATCTTTCTTATCAACAAATGCCTTGATCGCGTTTTCTGTTCCTCCTTTAAAATTAATTTGCTGTCGATATCTTTCAGAACAGCCCTGATAGCAGAATCTACACACCTCAATTCTCCAGCAGCAGCCAGCGTTGTTGTAAACCAATTCAACCCAAGCGCTAGTTGGTAACGTGGTTGATTACGTTACTGTTGATCATCTGTCCATCATCGTATAAAGCCCGCCCTAACAATTTGATTGTATTGATTTCAATACTCGCACTACTATGGAGCAATGCCAGACCGAACTTCCCGACCAAGAGAACGTTGTGGGCGGGACTAAGTTCGGAATGGCACCCAGGCTAGCACAAGACACCAATCTGACAAGAAAACCCAGGTGGGCAGACATGAGGCCAGGTTGAAAGCAGATTAGTGTGTGTCAAATGGCTGACTGGACTGTGAATTGGCCTCTGTAAAGCATTGAGTCCAACCTCAGGACACCTCCCATGTAAATGCTTGTGATTTGTGCACAGCTGCAAAGGATAAAGGGAATCGTCACTATAATAAAAATAGAATAATAACTTTTACCAGAGCAAAGAATGACATTCTTGTTCTTCAGTGTATTATTGGAGCTTCCATTTTTTTAGAGCATGTTATACTGACAACTGCATTCAAACTGATGAAGTGCAGCCACTCGCCCTCTCAGCTAGCAGCCAACCGTCAAACTGCAACCTCAGCCGTCTCCATTTTAAGAGCCACGTAGAGGCAATAGATTTGCTCTGAATATCGTATACATAATATTTCTGTATGTGTAGGCCGGCTTTATTTAAAATGTGAATTTTCCTTAGTGACTCTCATGCTTCTGACTCGATGTCTACAAATAGTCAGAAGGCACAGTTACCCAAATCAATACTTTCCAGATTGAAAGTCATCCTTTCAGACATGTCTTTGTGTGCGTTGTAAGTCCAATGGTTTGTCCATTCTTTTAAACCACAATCCGTGGCATTTAGAAAGCCTGGACACTGATCAAAAGTAAATGTAATTTGGTTTTATTTTTATTCAGTTGAGCCCTTTTGATCTCAGCTTCAAACCAACACATTTCTTCTTGATGAGCCTACAATGACTCACTACCGGGCCAGGAAACCATGAGCGATTGAGCAGTTTCAATCATACGCATGAAGTCTTTCTTTGGAAAAAAAAACAAGATCAATCAATATCCACCTCATAAAGTTAACTCCCAAAATATACTTTAATCAAAAATGTCAGTCACCCTCAGACCCTAAGTAACCATCTCTGTCAATCAGTGCTTGAATGCCAATGACCCAAAATCAGTGACTTGAAACCGGGTAGAAGATTGACCCATAACGCTAAAAATTGCCTTGGTTTCTCCCAAAGAACGCTTCAATACTCCATATTTCTGTGACTTAAATTCCGTTTAAACACCTCAGACTTGCGACTCAAACAAAATGCTTTATCTATTTCTTTTAAAGTAAGTGAGGAATTCTTCGCTAGACCATAAGTGCCCCATATACTAAAATGAAATGCATGAGTTGAGGAAAATGTTGAAGCACAGTCAAACCGTGTGCATGAACAGCTTCTCTGGCAGGTCCACTTGTCGTTGCAGTACATAAATCCGTGGTTCAGAGAGACATCCTGGGATTTGTAGGATATTATAAATACATTTGACGACCGGGTTCACAAATTAACCATTAATAAAATACATCTAGTGTACATCAGTACACTGCCATCATTCTAGAACTATGTAATCAATAAAGTAAAGAGAATATTGTAATCACCACTGTAACTTTAAAACTGTAATTAATAGGATAATATCAATGTACGGCTATGGTTGTGTTTAATGTAGTGTGATCAACCGAAATCTAAGCTACATTGAATATCACCTGGAGACCACTCCCAGGGAGGGTCGTGTACCCTGACTTTCCCACCTCTAGCAAACCTGCATAAAGATCGAGAGAAGCCTTTGTTCGCGAGTGACACTGGGGAGGAACAAGACAGGCACAAAGGGATGGCCGGGAGGGCCGGCCTGAGGTCTCTTTGGTTGCCGAGCCCAGCAGCTCCTCAGCTGAGATGCAATCTTTTTACCGTAACGCTCGTTCTTTAATAAATACTCTTGATTTAAACTTCATTCACAGAAGTCTCCTGTTCGTCCGCTCCTTCTTCATTATTTGAACACAACAGATTCTATAATACTACACATTAAACTGTGCAGTTTTCACAGATTGAGAAGTATAGGTGATTATGCTACTTTTGGTGAAGAGCAATAGATTCACTGTCATTTAATTCCTTCTGCATATTCAGGAGAACCGATGATCTGAGCCAACATGCTGGTTTGACTTGATTTATGCTGCTTTCCATTTGTCTCGTAAATCCGCCTCCCGAGTTGGACGTGACGTCATTCCCGGTTTCGTACCACTTACAGCGTTCCAGATGCGTCTTGCGACTTACGAGTTGGAAAGAACATGGACGCCACAAATGCAGCAGCTGCCATGCTAATGCAGGACGTTTCCGACAAAATACTATAGTAATCTTATAGGCATCTTATAGATTTACTACCGTATATTGGGACATACTATAGAAGTACTATAAAACTACTATAGAAATCCTATAGCGACTTTAGGATAAGGTAGAGGTATTACAGAAACAGAGATTTTAAGTAATTCCATTATTGCAAGTCTACAGAAACACTGACATTTTATTTATTATTATTATTATTATTGCAAGTCTTACATTTCAGTAATATTTTGCCATTTTCGCCTATTTAATTTTATAAACAAGTGCAGTCGCGTTTTTCTCGAGCCACCGTGGGCAGCAACGTAGCCTTTTAGCTAACCAGTTAGAAAACAAAACATTACATTGTATTGCACGCACAGCAAAACCGTACAATGCAAACATTGGTGACCGGACTGAAGCAGCAATGTAAATAGGTGTGTAAGAGCATTTAAAATCAACATTAAAACGACCAACGTAGTACAAATACAAATTTAATTCATATCAACTCCCATGAAATGTGGGCGCAGACATCTTTGTTTTGCAAGTCGTACGTTCGTAAGTCGTATACTCGGGGTACTCGGAGTCGGACGCCCGATATAGCGACCAAAAGGGGGCGTGTCTTCCCAAAATGCCGCAAGAAAGCTGGGTAATTTACACTTTCTGACTCGGGCGGCGGATTTACGAGACAAATGGAAAGCAGATTTAGTGCCACCTAATTTAAAATTACCTGCATGTGTTTCGCCCCCATCAGGAGAGCAAAGACAGACCAGCAGTACACAAAAGAATAGTTGTCTATCTTCAAAGGGAGACGGGTAAAAACCCCACCCCTTTCGTTCAGTAGCCAATAAAATCAAAAGAAGCTTATGACGTGTTTTTCACAAGTCCCGCTTTGTCAAAGCAATTGTTGAAGTAATCTCTCGCGTCACGATGCACTGTTTAATTTGTGCTTGTGTTATAGATATGTTGAAGTTACGTTAGAAATGTCTGTGACATACAAACATTACTAACTTAACTTTAACATATCTCGTTTCTGTCCGTCAGTACAGACTGTCATAAAATGATGTATTCAAAACACAAGGATGGCTTTGTTATTGCTGGTAAATTACTTTAATTCATTGGCTGAAGGGTAGCTGCATACGCAAGTGCAGTCGTTATGTATATCTTTCTCAGCGAAGCAAGAAGCCAAAAAATGCAAGCAATAAGTTATCAATTGTTAGCTTTGTTTCAGTAAGCTCTTCACTGGTTTTACCAAAGTACTTACCAAGACTACGCTGAAGACATAGTCTTACATGGTGGGGGGAGGTTCAGCCAATACCCATTCTCGAGCGTCATTTTACGTTTTTCCCATATTTGCTTTTGAGTGGCTAAGGATATATCATATTTTCATGAGGGTTTAGTCGGATTAGAAAAAGTGGTTGAAAGGGGCAGATTGGCCAGTTTCTCACTGCTGTTGTTTGTCACCACTGAAGTCTGCACAAAAGCCTATAGAGTAGTTGTCAGTACTCTTTCAATGTGAACTTTTCCATTATTACTGTCCACACACTGGGATAACTTAAATGTGGTTTTAGATTGGTATTTCTGTTTTATAGGACTTTAGTGATTTTATTTGCCTACATCTCAAAATTCAAAAGGTTTGTCGAGACCAAAACAGTGAGATCTGTCATTAGGCAAACAAATCCAGAGGGGCAGGCAGAGAATTCATAGCTTAAACAGGCAGGGTCAGAACCAGGATGGCAATCAGAAAGGCAACCAAATCCAGAGGGGCAGGCAGCGACTCTGTAGTAGACGAGAATAGGCGGGGGGCAGAACCAGGATGGCAATCAGATCCGCAAGGATGGCAAACAAATCCGAAAAGGAGCAGGCAGGGAATTTGTGCTCAAAAGGCTAGGTTAGAACAGAAGGATATCGGGCTAATTCAGAAACACTGTAAAACTGGGCATACACACAAGACAATCTGGCAGCGGACAACAGAATGCTACAGGCTCAAATACTGAGTGGCTAGGGGATCTACTGCAGGTGCTTTTTACACACGAGTATATCACAGGGGTGATATGTCCAGATAGACAAATCTACAGAGTAATAACACTTTTATAGAATTTACAGAAAAAATGCTGAGGTCCTTACAAGTGTGTTATGAAATTCAGCTTGAAGCTCCTTTTTTTAAGTGTTTAAGAGTCCCAGAGAGAAAAAGAGACCAAAACATGGCTCAAATCCACCATTTATTTTTCTCAATACCTCCTAGTGTATGTCTTGGAAAACATATATAAGGCTGTAGCCAAAAACCGAATGTTTCCCAGCAGCAAGGCCTATACATCATTGTAAATAATGCACAGAAGTAAAGCTAGCTATTGGGGGCCAGTACACACCCAGGCCAACATGTGCTTTATCTTACTCACTGTGAAGTTCCCCAAAGGCACAACATTGACCTGGGGCAGACAACTCCTCTTCCAACAAATGTAGTTACAACAAATGTAGTGACAACAAAATTGGATTTTGTACTTTACTTTACCTTAATCTATTTAAATATGTGATGAATGTTATAATAAAAATTTTGTGGACAGACTTAGGCTTGCTATTGCTCTTCTTTGCTGGGGAGGTGGCGTGCGGCAGAGAAGCGAGCCGCAAGCAGGTAGGAGCAAAACTGAATCTGCTTTAAATAGGGCGCCCTGTTTGAGTGTAGCCATTAGCAAGGGGAGTTTGACCAGCTGCTGCGCTAATCCAGATCAGCTGATGAGACCGTGTGTTGGCCAATAGCGCAGCAGCACCATGACTACCTGGCCTGCCAGAACTGACGCTGACGCTCAATTTCAGTACAATATTTTCGGCAAACTCGCATATGCGTAAGATGAAAATACCGCTTCCCAGTTTCCCAGCAAGATCATTTGAGTAAGGAATTTGTGTCCAGTTTGCTCTCAAAATGGCAGGGAAAAAATGCACAGCAAAAAGAAAATATGAAGATGAACACAGGAGTGTTTTTTTAAAAAAAATATTAAACGTAATGGCAAGTCTTTAACGCATTTCAAAGCTCCGCAACTTAAGTTCACTCCATGTTGACATCGACCAGGAATTTCCAAAAGGGACTAAGTTAGCTAGGACAAGTTGGTCACTTTGAAAAGTCAGGCAGAAAAGCAGACGAAACTATACGAAGCATTCAGAGACCGCAGCGCTTGTATCGTATCAACTGGCTTGGAACATTGCATGAGCTAAAAAGTCTTACAATGAATGGGAGTTTGCTAAAAAATGCTTCAGCGACGTTGGTTAAATCTTGTCTCCTGAAAAAGACAAACTGAAACGAACGATTTTTTTGCGATTATTGCACCAACATTTATTGCGATTTTCAGACCATTTTCAGACCTGTTTTTAAACAAAGTCGAAGCACCGGCTCGTGCACATTGATTAGCTCTCAATAATACTATACGCAATACTGACATTTACCGGCGCGCCCCCGCTTCCCGCCATGTGTGCGTGCATTTGTGTGAACATCGGGACGTCACCCCACCGTGTCAGACATCAGTGGATGATTAAAAACGTGCAGGTACCATACAATGCTAGAGACCATAGCCCAGGTAGAATTAAGAATAGCTGTAGGCTTGAGCAGACATGTTGGGTTGTTGTAGAGGGTTTCTCACTGACAGTGACATAAAGAGACTTGTTCCCTTAATGTTTTTTGCAGTAAAAATGCACAAATTCAGCAATATTGACTATAAAGATCATTGGAATCATACAATATTTACACAAAAGTGTCGGTGAAACTGTAGCTCAAAAATGCTCCATCTCGGTTACAGTATGTTTTGAACATTTCCTTCATACCACAAAGAACCATATCAACTTGTGGTAAAAAGGCATAATATGACCTCTTTAATACATCATCATCCCCAAGTCTTCCAATCAGATACCATCAATTGACGTATGATAGCTGTATGATAGCTGCTTTTGTATTTCAGTCTAAACATACAGACGGATCACTGGCACATGCAGGTCAGATGATGTCCAACGACCCTGTGCTGATCACGTCAGGGTGGGCAATGCGTTGGGACACAACCCTCCTGTGGACTGACCCACACTCACAGCACAACACACAGCGTCTTAGAGTCAAGCCTGTTACGATGTGGCTAGACGCGTCAGTTAATGAAGCTACGTTCTAAAATCGAATGATAATTTAACTTAAACATTATTGTCCAAAAATAACTATAAAGCCAGTCTGCTTTCACTGAATATCAATTACACATTGTTCAATCAATAGACCTAATGTCTTCCAGCTTGTCTTCCAGCTGACACATCAGCATTCTGCTGATCCATGGTGGTGATAGCTTTTGACTGCTTTGACGAGGGCGACCAAGATTGTTTTGTGCGTAAGTGTGAGGGCCAGTCGCTCATCTGCACTGGGAGGATTTATCACTGCATGCTGGGTATTGATTTATACCAAAGCCCAAGTTTGTTACACACCCCCGCCCCCATCCGCCCTTTCTCCTCTATGTGCTTTATTCCACTGAGTGGTATTGGCTATACCCTCTTATCCCTGTACCTGATGTACAGTAATCCTCCCCTGCTGTAAAACATTGATTGCTCTGTAATAAGTACAGATTGTGTACAGTGCCATGTTGTTTACCAGCAATAACCTATGGTTGTTTTTCTTAACAGAAAATTAGAAAGGATTGTGAGATTTTGAACAGAGAACTGTTGTGGTTTCATTTTTCCCTATAAATATTGTAGCTCAGTTTAGCACACAATTTCCTTGCTCTCCTCCTTAACTCATTCAAAGATCATAAAAAAATGTTTCAAAGACCTAAGGAGACAAACCTCCGGTATTGTTCCATTCAATGATGAACCTCAAGCCAAGGGATGCACAAAATTTAGAGAGTTTTAAAACAGCCGAGTCATGCATGAATCTCAACACAAGCAACCAAGAAAACAAGACTATACTTGGACATTGTTTATACCTTCTGTTATAAATGTCCACAATGATGAATACTCCTTATACTAACCCTCAAAAAACCCAATTCTGCAGTTTAAAGGAAAGACATGTTTATCTGTGAATTGCTTTTCAATAACAAGACATTGCTTTACGTAAAACACTAAAGGCATTAAGAATCAATATAAGACTATGGGCTATAAAAATAGAAGTGAACAATAGATAGGACGGTTTGAACAGAACAATAACGATCACTGTGTCAATAAACAGTCCCACTTTTGAAACAACTAGCAGAAAAGCATTTGGTGAGGTGAGTACTAACCTAAGCCCCTCCAGATATTTACTCTCTTTTCCAAACATTCTGCTGAAGGAAGATAAATACCAACCAACAACTAGTTCTTATTGTTGGAATGCCTTGAATCTTTATTTCTTCCGCTGAACCTTTTTAACGCCTTCACACTTTCAGCTATTAAAACCGTTCAAAATGAAAGCCTCAATGATTATCTGTACCTTAACCATGAAGAGAATTATTCCTGTAATGTTTGATGAGGCCAATCAATTGATAACTTTGAATAACAAACATTCCTATCCTATTTCTATTTCTATATTTTCAGCAATATTTAAATTGTATTTCAGCTTTTTGTCATTCCTGTATTTTGAGCAATTTTCTGAAATTCTTTTCAGCTTTTAGCATTCCAACCTATTTTCAGCCGTAAATGCATTTTGTAGTTAATGCAAATTACTGATTTATTAGTGGGTAAACCTTTTACCAAAAACCGGTATAATCCAGATAAATAAGAAAAGATAAAACAAGTCCCGGCTGTGCAGTCACCATGACATCATCTGTCAGTCTGACCCTCCCCCAAACTTTCCTGTCAATAGGTTATAGGTTACAGGTAACAGGTTATCCGTCAACTTAAGACAGAACAACTAACTAATCGTATACCTGTTGTTAAATGTTTATTCATAGCTTAATGTTGAGATGTTATGCTAATGTTAAGAGACCAAAAAATAATATTTGTCAATTTTGTAAATGCTAAATCCATGATTAATTTAAAAAGACTGTGTAGAAGAGTGAAGCATCTCATCCTTGACTGACCTGTTTGCCGGCAGAAGCCCACAGCATTGTGGAAATACACCAGCATTTATTTCCATTCATCACGTTTCATGTCACTTCATGCATTTCCCACCAATATGCTACATTTCTGCTAAAAATGAAATAGAAGAAATAGAAAGTATCCTTTATTGATCCCCTTGGGGAAATTATTATCTGCATTTAACCCATCCCACACAGAGGAAGCAGTGTACTGCCAGTAAAGGCGTCCGGGGTTCAGTGGCCATGATGCAGTTATATAATTACCCACACATGCCATTCGCCTACTTCACCTGTTGCTGGCCTAATGAGATAGTTGTATGGTGACACCGTTGATCATGATTACATTTATAGTGGCAGATTTTTCTCCGTTCTGCATTGCCTCGCCATTTGGCCAAGCTTGTCTTCTGCTAGCTGCGACCTACGGGGTTAAAAACGTCGATATTTTGATTTCCGCGTCCAATAAATGTGTCAGACATTTAGTGGCTTGATGTCCGTGACCCCTCTCTGCTCTGAGCAGTGCCCACAGCATCTCATTTGTCCTGTCTTGTCCATTCAGAGCAGTGAAGCTGCTGTATAGCATTCCTTCTGTTTCAAGTGGGCCGAGCGAGGACATTGTGTCTTTAAAGGACTAGAAATAGAATTTTATAAAAGCTGAACATGAGGCATTTATTTCCATTACACAGTGTTCCTCAATATCTGACACCGGGTTGTATTTAAACAGATTAAAGGAAATTGCAGGTAGTACTAGCCCATAGTATTAAGTTTTATACTTGCACTATGTTGTCTTGTTGTCCCTTGTCATCTGGTGTCATGCACCAACCGCTAAGTCAAATTCCTTGTATGGCAATAAATGTTTTCTGATTCTGATTCTGATGCACAGTCTGCAATATCTCATTCTCTTTGCTCTGATGATGCAGAATCTCTCTGCAATCTAAATATTGACAGGACACGTAACTCCCAGCTGAAAACAAGGCTGACAGGCCCACATAAATCCTCCTGCCTTTGGTCCACTTCCTGCCACGGACCAAAGCTTTGTTAAGTCACCTGTCAAATAAAATTACTCCAGTGTCAGCCGCCCGGTGAGGTGACGGCGGGGATCCAAGGCTTTGAAGGCGCATCGGTCCCACGTGTGTTGCTGCAACATCAGGGGAGCAGAGACCCACACTGTTAGGTCTCACAAAGACACTTATACAGATCCACTCTTACCCTCATTATGGCCATAATCCAGGATTACACTTTAAAAAGAACACACTGGCTTCATTAGTGTGCTGACGATACAGCCCTAAGGAGTGTTAATGTTGAGTTCTCTAAGGCTTGGCAGTGCAGAAAAGAAGTTGAATCAGTGTCTCACAGGTACTGCAGTTGCCAAGGATACTACACGAAGAAAGAATACAAAAGGACTAATGGTGTCCCGTTGCGTGAGTTGGCTTGTGAAAGACGTTTTGGTTACAACATTCACCTTTATGGAGTCGAGAGCTGCAAAAATAATCAGATTTATATACAGTGGTACATGCCACATATGTCATAAGTACCTGCAGGAAGCAAAGTTCCCTGCCAATTGTTTACTTGAATTGCTCATTAACTTATCCTTTATCCAGTGACCTGCAGGCGCAGGTGTATCGCCGCAATAGTAACAACACACGGTTTTACTCAGTGTATATGATCTAAGATAATGAAACATAATGCAGCAGCAATCATCTTTTTAGCACACTAACTTTGGCAATGTTTAAATCTTCACCCAAACAAAATTAAAAAGAAGAAAAACAAAACAGGACAATAAAGCGTCTTCGTTCTTCCGGCAAAGTTAACACCAAACTTGTGAATTCTCAAATGAGGGCAGTTAGACAGTTAGAACAATGTTCCTCGAGGGAGCGCTGCTACCTTTCTGACAGACATGTGCATTTCTCCACAGGCCTTTCCCAATAACATGCCCTTCACTGACAGCTAATTAAAGAACAACACCATTTGTATTTACTTCATCATCCTTTTCTTTACAAATTGATTTGAAATATTTGTAATAAGCCATTAAGACAGCCTGACCAATTTGTTTTTAATTGCACCAGAGAGGATCAATGGAGGACTGTGCAGGGTAAGTTTCCTTCTGTTCTTATGTTAATGAAGGCTGCTGTTCCTGATGGACTGTATGTATCTGGGAGAGCTGCCAGCCTTCTGCAAAGTCACTTTAATGATGCTCTTACTGTAGGTGGCAGGCACGGAAGAAGAAACGACCACAGGAGAATCAGTTTATACGTACAAGGTCAGACGGCAAGAATCTTCGTTGATAAATATCGGCTTCACTTCTCGGCTCCCTCACTCACTCAAGATTTCATTTTGTACCTTATATTTTCTTTCAGACAGAAAAACCTTGGCTGTGAAGGAGTATGGGGGCAGGAGATGTCTGACCAAAAGTGTCTTCCTTTTTTTTCCACCGATGGAGACAAAAGATGCAAGCCCACACAGTTCGCTCGCGAACGAAAGGACTGTGTAATTTCCATCAGTCACTGCTCCTCCCCCCCCCCTCTCCTCAATCCATCCGTTGCCCTGTGCTCCACCCACACACTGGTGGTAAATGTAGCCTCAA
This sequence comes from Apeltes quadracus, assembly GCA_021346845.1. Taxonomy (NCBI): domain Eukaryota; kingdom Metazoa; phylum Chordata; class Actinopteri; order Perciformes; family Gasterosteidae; genus Apeltes; species Apeltes quadracus. The sequence continues at coordinate 1,659,473 of CM037934.1, read as the reverse complement.
AGTGTCACTACCCACAACACGAGCTCTGAGACCACAGTTTGCCGCTGAAAATACGCCCCCATACACTGATTCCAATTGCCTTGCTTCCACGTGGATGTGCACGCTGCGTCGACGTCTCATTCAAATCCCAACGCTTCAAGCCTGCTAGTGTGGAAGTGATTCACTATTAAACTCACCTCCATCAACATGCACACACTAGCAGGCACGCTTTGATTCAAAGAGGCATCAGTATAAACAAAGGCCCTTTAACAGCTCAACTGCGCTCCAGTAATGTGCAGCGTTTGGGATTAAAATCACATGAGATCTATGATTCATGAGTGTGTTCATACATTTATGGATGCCTGTTTTCTCTCCAGCAGCAGCAGATGTGCGTGATACTGTATGTTGCAGGTGTCTCTGTAGTGTTTCTTCAGCAAAGACTAATCAATGCACGGCTATTCTGCGTACAGAATATGCTATATAAATAGACAGACTGCAAGTAAATGCCAACACCAACACCATAGGTTTAAATATATAACTCCTTGGAATTGCTTCAAACAGAAACATTTCTTCCTGACACTGTTCCCTTAAAATGCTTGTGAAGAAGAGGACTCATTCGTTGGGCCGCTGCTTTGTCGACTACCATGTTTGAGACTCATTTTGGCAATCAATTATTTTGATAACTAGCGGACAAAAGTGACTATAGCTGGACTGCAGAGGAGTGAGATAGAAACTTAACGGACATTAAAGAGAAAGCAGCGGCTCTTCATGACGAAGACCAAGATGGTGGCAGTGACCTAACCCACATTAAGGTGGCAAAGTTTCTAGGGGCTCCGTTTTTCACATTCTCAACAGACATGTCAGCCATTTGTGGCACTCTATACTGTTTAATAATTAAATAAATGTCAATATTCAAATATTTAAATTATTCACATTCTGATAAAGTTATAAAAATATTAAATGAAAAGTGGCATGAATTGAAAAAAATGGACTTGGAAAAGTGCCAGTTTTATTCAACATAATTGAATAAATAATGAAGGTATTTTTTTTTTTACAAACCATGGTTTAATACATAATTGAATTATTGGTTATTCATAAAATGCATTATTTGAAATGTGTTGATTCATGTAACATTGAGTATGTTGTGTCCATAGGCAGGCGCAGACAATTCCATACTTCACGTTTTTCTTATATCAGTATCTTGAAAGTGGTGGTAAATCTTCGTGTCGGAAGAGAGCCATCTCTTTGACCAAAGAGCTTCCCTGGCTTCCCTGCGAGACATTTCTAATGACTTATATCAGAGCCTAAGGAGAGCCTGGGCACTCCCTATTCGGGCCCATTGTATCGATCTTGGTTGCAGTTCCGTTAAATTCCACTGGAGGTGATCGCAGGCGAGTGCAGATTGTATTGGACTCTATGAAGCTAGACGGCTAAATGTAGGTCTTTCTCCTGCTTGTCGTTGAATCAACGTAGATTTTATTGTTGATTCCGCAAGTTCAATATGGATTATAGACCAAAAGTCGAATGAATGAGTACTTATGTCCTTTCGATTTCTTACAGGTTGGGCCGTTGTTGGCCGGAACACGCTAGCATTCTGCTAATGAATGCTGACCCCGTTTGATGGCAGCTGAAGCTAAAGCAGAATCAGAAACATAAAGTTTAGGAGGACTTTCTGTCAAAGTTTACCTCAAATAGCAGCTGGTGTTATTGTTGTCGATCATGTTGCTGATGCCATGAGAAAGGAAGACATGATGCGGAAGTGCCGAAGAGATCGCCGAAGAAATGGCCGTGAAGCAGCGCCTCCGGCAGTATGAAAATATGTGACATCATCACATTTTTTTGTACCAGTATGAAATATAATCTCAGCTATTCAGAAAGAAATATGTTTAAATGTATTTAAAATCTTCTATATCCATACTTCCACATATCTCAAAACTAAGACTTTTCTAACTCCAATGCAAAGATCTTTGAGCACTTTTATCCCCCATCGTGTAGAGTCCTAGCAGTGTTCTGATCTGGTATGCTCCTCTCTTGAATATGCAGATAAGAGGAACTTGTTTGAAGAGGCTGGCTGATGCTGCTCAAACGCTGGTATGCATGCGTGTGTGAGTTCCTGAGGAAAAGGATGAAGTCGGTGGATTAACATGTTTGGACAGGGAGACTGACTGTTTGAACAGCGTCACTAAGTGAATGACGTACTGAGTAAAGAGAAACATTGACTCTTATGTAGAGTGAGGGTGAGAAGCTCTGTTTTATGTAAGCCTCCATTGGTCCACTCTCACGCAACCAATGCTGCCACTGGTAATAACAGCACAGGGGGATTTTAGCAGATTGTTATGCAGGGTAACTTGTGTTTGCTTGTGTGAGTGCATTGCGGCAAACCTAGTTTGGCCACCAAACCACATACACGTCTGATGAATCCTCAAGCACTCAAGTATTAAACTCAACGACAACAGGGAGTCATACTTCTGTGACAAAGATCATCTGATTTACATGAAATGTACATGGAGTGCTCAACAACGTGATTAGTAATTTGTATTTTCTAGCAGGACAAAGCAGACAAAAGAAACGTTTTTTGCGCTAGGATTCAGTTCCTTCATTAACACAGCATCTGCAGATTAAAGTGCCATAACGGAACAGGGCAATAAGGTGATGATGATCCTTCTCACTTAGAAAATGTTAACTAGCGCTCTAGATGCAACACTGTGCACAGGTCTGTCATGTATGGAATATCTAAAATGTGTAAATAACTGAGAAATAAAGTGCATAACACTTTGAATATTTTTTTTCCTTTCACGGATGCAAATAGGGGCAGCGTGTTCAGCCCCATGTTCCGTTCCCGATCTGGGGTTGATTTTAATTGCTAAATGCATTGATAAAATAAATATAGCAGTGTCTTTTCGATTTTATTTGTTTCTTGCATTCTTACGTTGTTTTGTAGATACTGGATGGGAGCAGAGCTGAGCACAGACATGATGGAATTAATCAAATTAGCTGAGGCAGCTACTTGATTTGGAATAGTTTTAGCTTGAAGTTATAACACTACTGTTTGTTTTTCAGCCCTTAATAAAGTTAAACTGACGGATAAAGCTAGCACTGTAGGCCAGGTTTTGACAAGGAAAAAAATGGGATACCTGTTGTTCTGCTGCATCTATTTTAATATGTTTTAAATGGTATTTATAAAGGTGTAATACTTTTTGTTTACATTTTCCACTGAAACTGTTTTTACTCTTTCCAAGCGCTTCATCTCTCTGATTGTAGTGATTCATGTTTCCCAGAAAGCTCAGTGTTACACCCACACTGTTTAGAAAATTACAACAAAGTAAGATAAATTACAGTGAGAGATGGTTGGCCAACATGAATACGCCTTAATGTCCAAGCATGTATCTTTAGCTGAGCCAAGCCCGCTCCTTTCACCTAAATTGAGAAGCTTAACTGAGTTTGGCGGCACTCAGGCGGCTGACAGCAGGAGGCCACACGACCAGATGGATAACTAGATAATTATAGTTCTGCTCAATGGGTTCATTGACCACTCCAAGCTTTTTTTGGCCTCATTGAACTTGTTTTGAATCGATTTGCTGAATAAGGTTTTTAAAAAAATATATATAGCCATTGTAATCAGTCTGTTTATGATGATGCCAGTGTAAAATAAAAGTTAGTTTTGGTTTGTTTCTTTCAAATCATTAAAAGTTTACCTCTGACAAAGTTTTTAGCCAGCAACAGTGATGCAAAGTGGTTCTCTCGTTGCCTCAGTCTGCGCAGGCATTGACTAGGAAGAGTCGCCACATACGTCTGGAATATCAGTGGACTTTCAGAGTCGTTTTCAGAGGTTGGAATGAATTTCTGTCCTAATTGGGAGATGAGGCTCTCCATCATTATTTAATCATAACTTATTACTTGTTTCCAGGGTAATCATATGTGCGGATGAGATATTAACGAGTGGTCCGAGAGTTGAGTCACAGTCAGTGTGTGTTTTAATTTGTATGTCCAGCATCATTGGTATTTATTATAAGAACTATTCTTTAGCCGGGTCAAAATGATTAGGAGACACATTTCTTCAAAGCCCATTAGGCACAGATTAATGAGCACTAATGCATTTTTCAGAGACACCCTTGGACAGATACACAGGGCATCTCATTATTTTTTCTCATAATTAATCATGGTACAGAGCTTAAAGTGTCTGTATGTAAAAGAAAGCAGATTATGCCGACCGCCAACCTGCAGGAAATGGTGGCTATATGGTTGACAATTCAATTCATTTTATTTTGTATAGCCCAAAATTGCAAATGACAAATTTGCTGGGGGGGGCGTTACAGTCTGTACACATGCGACATCCTCCGTCCTGAGACCCTCACATCGGCACAGGAAAAACTCCCCCAAAAATGAAAAACCCTTCAAGGGGAAAAAGGGAGAACACACATGTATTAACTTTGAGGACTGCGTTTTTTTCACATGTACGTAATATATAAAAAATAAGGCAGTTCCTTCCTCAAAGTGATGCAAAAAAACGAGTTCACGCTTCTGTAACTTCTAGGCTAGAGTACTGCAACTGTTTATTAGCAGACTGCTCTTATAAGTCTCTTAAGCCACTCTAGTTGATTCAGAATTCTGCAGCATGTGTATTAACAACTAAGAAAAGGGATCATATGACTCCTGTATTCTCACCAACCTGGTTCCTTTTTACACCTTCCTGTTAAATCAAGAATAGAATTTAAGATACTTATCATCACCTACCCGCCGAGTACAACTGCCTAGGTGCCATCTTAAGAAGATTATAATACCATATTGCCTTACGAGAGAGCTGTGCTGCGTTAATGCTGGGCTACAACCATATTGGGAGCACCATCAGTGACCATGCACGTCACCCTGTTGGCAATTCCCCATTCCTCCATCAGGGAGGCTTTCACACAAGCTGTATTTTCAGCAGTGTGTGATTGGGGGAATACCTGGACTCCCAACAGCACTGAACGGAGTGTGGTTTTCTCACCCACAAAATGGCACGTTACAGTTTCCCCTCCAGTTTCCTCCTTGTTCTCATGCAAGGCACGGTAATGCCTTAGCATGGATGAGTTGTGTGTGGTGTTGTTATTGTACCCCAACTCCTTGGAGCACAGTAGACACCTCACCTTTGAATAAAATAAGAAACTAAAAAATACAGCTCTTGATAAGAAAACCTAATGTGTCTGAAATATAGTTAGATTTAGCTTACCTTATTAGGAGTGATCAAATCAAAGTGTTCCCACATAGGGGAAATCCTCCTCTTCACAGCTGGCTGCATATCCTTCTCTACTCACTCTCCTCGCTCTAACTCCAAACTTTCTCTCTCTGTAAACTCTCCAAACTATAAACTATAAACGCTATCCAAACTGTATCCAAACTGTATCCAAACTATCCAAACTCTCAACTGACCGCAACTCTCCACTAACAACTCACATTCTGAATGCCGCCTGATGGGTTTATATGGCTGTCAAACCTCCCGGCAAAATCCGAACCACTTGCCGAAGCAGTCATGTGGTAGAGCCGCGCAGCGAGGCTTCGGACGTCATCTTTTTTGGCTCCTCCCCCAATGAAGCACTCCTCGATACGCGCTTCGCGGAAACGGCCCATCCATTACTCGACACACGCTCCGAAGCCTCGGCACATCCCGTAACATCACTACCTAAAACCAAAGCTAAGAGTAGCCTTACAAAAGAACTAGTGAGCAGAACCAGCTGTGTTGAAGTGTGGTTTTTTTTTTTATTGTCGTGTCAGTTACAGGAAGCAGTGCGCAGTCTTCACAACTGAGGTAAGATTTAAAGAACATGCTTTCCTTCTGCGGTATAAGGAAATGGATACCATAGAATAGATACAGATCATAACTGTACATTTTGTTTTCACAGACTAATCTCTCCTCACAATGAGGCGCTGACCTCCTAATTTGCTCGGAGCAACATCTGCAAGTAAAGATTTACACGATGTTGATATGGACGACCATTGTACGTGACTTTTTTTTATTTTTTTTTATTTACTGTTTCTCCTTCCTTTAATTTTGTTTTTTTATTTAAACCACTTTCATTTATTTGTTTTCCAGCCGCCTGTAAGACGTATTGCGAGACGGCACGCCGGAGCTTTAGGTAAACCCTGCCAGAATAACTCACTGCGGGCGGAAGAGCGAAGAGTTCCGCGTGAGAAGAAAGCGGGTCAGAGTTTATTTGGTGACTATTTTTCACCAGCATTGATAGATGTGTTGTGTCCATACGCATCGCACTTTATTGATTAATTGTTTTGTTTTTTACAGCTGCTGGAATGGAGACAGCGTGTGCTCGCAGATGACGCAGTGGAACTCTGGAAGTCCGCCAGCGGAGACCTCATGTCTGCCGAAGAAGAGGGCATGTTGGCGGGGTCTCTGGGTGGATTGTACGGTCGCCGTCATTTCGTAGGACGGAGCTCTCTGAACTCTGTGCGAAGCTGCAGTCCCGGTGAGAGGCGACTCCAAAGTACAGAGCCACGCACAATGTGCGTCTGCACAACGGACCTGCCTCGAAAAGAACACCGCAAGTTGCCTACAACCCCGAGGTGGCAAACACACAGTTGTAGTTTTTCAACTGGGTCATCCTCTACCCATGTGTGCGCAGATCCTCGCTTTGTATGGAATTGTGTTTGTTTTAATAAAGCTCTTTCTTTGCATCAACATGTTCCTGGCAAATGTTAATTTCCTCTAAAAATTCATTAATGTCCTTGGTGGTAGTCCAATAATGGTTTAGAAGCCTACATAGGATAACGATGACATGAATATACATCATATGAATGATATATATGTATTATTTGAGGCTGGGTGACGAATAGCGACAGATCTGCCAACCAATCACGAGTAATTTCTCTTGTTTGAAAGTTGTGGTTTCATCCAATACGGACTAAGAATGTTCAGCCCACTCCGCTCGGCCACCTGCGGTTTCGCAACATTCATATGCTAATTAGGGCCATTCGCACATCTGCCAGCTCTCCACCTCTGTCAGAGTCTGTCTGTGCCACAAATTGTCGGAAACGAACGTGGCGTGCGCGGGTTGCAAATTGTCGTAAAATTAGGGAGATTTCCGGGCGTTTACGGGGACGACAATCCCACTTCTCATGCAGTGCTTCCACTTTCCGCCTGGGGGCAGACACAGACTTTTGTCTTTGAAAACGCTTAGTCAGGGCCCTTAGATAAACTGCTATAGGCGCAGACTGTGTTATCTCATTAATGCATATAGTATTTCAGCTTATTTCCCAGAGTCTTTGTGCTTTCTAGCCTTACAGGTTTCCATGGATCATGATTATGTCTGGACTCTGGTTCTGCCTACAGACATGGCCCTGTTGACACCTGCTGCTTCTAACACTATTATTAGTCCCTTTACTGTTAACATTGCAATCACTAACTTTATTTCTTTCATTTCAAGTCTTGGTTACATCAGATGGTGGTTCTTCCTGCAGTGCTATAGACTTACTATTATCAATATTGGATTAATTTCTGCCATTTGCATTAAACGTATTGTAGATCTTTTACTTTTTTAAATTCTGAACACACAACATGATTCGTACACAACAGGATCCCTCCTCTTCTGTTCTGCCTAACGTTTCCTCTTTCTTTTTCCCACCGGTGACAGTTTTTTTTCTGCCAAGGGATTTTGGGATCCTGTTCCAATGTGAGGGTTTTGGGACAGAAGATGTTGCACGTTTGGGGGCTCTAAAGGCTACTGAGGCCAATTTGTAATTTTGGACAATACAAAATGAAGTGAAATTAATTGAATGTACACAAACAGCTTTCCAAATCCAAGGCTCAATGTCTGTGCTCCTGATCGTACTGAGACGATTCTTTTTTGGTTTATGTGTTGTCCATTGAGACCCTCTTAAACAATGTTCCTTTATTCAAAGCTGAAAACCGAGTAACAGTTTCTTCCAAAATCTTCACATATTTCATAATTGTCAGAAAACATGTTTTCATGTATTGACATTTTTTTTGCTTATTTAGTGATGTTGGGTCTTTCAATTATATTGGGTTTTAAAACAGTTTCGCAACCCAACTTTGTCTTCATAACATATTTATTAAAATCTTGCCTCTCAAAACATGTTGCTTTGTAATATGGATCATTTTTGCCTGATACTTCTTGTCTTTTCCCACTTTGTTGGGCACGCAGACCTGGACCGACAAACCATTTGTGCATGGGTGCGATTTTAATGGTGCAAGTGAAGATCTTGCAAACTAGCGCAAGAAGTTCTCAGTGCAGGGAACCACCCTTCTTTTTGCCATCCCTTTAAAAACTGCTGCATCCTTCTCCCTCTTCTACATTTAGGGTTTACAACAGGGCTATTCAATTAATTTGAAATTGGGGCTGGTTCATGAAACTGAGGCAAAACAAGGGGCCGGAGAATAAGAGTAATTATAGTAACAAATAAAGAAATTTAAACAACATCTTTAAACAACATGCTGAAGGAGTCAATATATTCTATTTTTTAAATGCAAAACAGAATATGCACATTGTGATGCACTAAGCCACCCTAAGGCATTGTTACATTCAAATGGCAATACAATGTTGAAAAATCAAAGACACAGACAATTAGGGAAATGCAATTAACTAACAGAAAACATCCACTTAATTGCACATAACTGTACCAACTATAGCTCGTTATCCTAGGGAAATAATTCTCAGAAACATCAAACTGACCCCCTTCCCAACTGGCTAAAAACAGAAATGCAGCTAAATGGTAACTGAATATAACTAACACTTTTTTCCTTCTCAAAAAATAAAATAGACGTTCCTATAAAATAAATCCTCACGTGGACTACTGCTTCACTCACTTTTGTCCAGTCTGAACATAAATCAGACACCTTAACAATCAGTCTTGGTCGGCCATATGACAGATATTAAAAATTGCACTCATTTGACAGGCAACATGAATGTATCTCCACCAACAAAAATAAAGCCATAGTGTAGCACAGAATATAATTAAAACAACATAACAGTGCACTTTAGCAAGGCAAACATTTCAAACCGCTTTCAACAATAATACCTAGAAAAACCAGTGCATAACATGGGGTGAATAACATTTTGCATCATTGACCACCTAATGAGAGAAATGGCATTTTTTTGACTTGGCAAGAGCAGTGAAGTCAGGTATATATGTTGTCAGGGCAATGCGCAAGCAGTGTTGCAGATGCTGGTCAGTGAGGGATATGCCATTGTGAGTTTTAATAGCATTCATGTGTGAGAATGACGAATCACAAGTGTATGCTGAGCCAAACATTGTCAGAAGAAAAAGTGCAAGACTCCTTGAATGTGGAAATTTCTCTCGGCTGACTTCATGGGTCCAGAATCTTTCAAAACCTCCCTGCTGGAATGACTGCCGCAAGTCACCTGACGACTGAATGTCAATGAGTTCCAGTTGTAAAGACCCAACATCCAATAAGGATACCATCTCCTTCCCTTTCAATGCAAAGTCTGCCTCAACATACACAACGAAAGGGTCCTTCACAAATCTCATCACTTCACTGGAGATGCTGAAATCCTCAAACCTAGTGGCAAAGTTGTTTTTCAATGAGTCAATAAACCCAGACAGCACCTCGACTGTTTTATCTCTGCCCTGCAACTCCATGTTGAGTTGTTTAAATGATAAAAAACATCACTCAAAAAGCAAACAGCGGCATTAAACTCGTCATTTCCCATCAGAGACAGAAACATGCCAGCTTTTTTCAATTTTGAAGACCGGAGAAACACCAGAATCTCCTCTTTTAGTTCACATACACATTTCAAAGTGTTTCCCTTGCTAAGCCATCTAATGTCATCAGCAAATCTTTATATTCAGCAGACATGTCATTCAACAGCTTGCGGAAAAGGCGGTGCTGTAAACTGGAGGTTTACAGCACAGCAACTTAATTCGTTCAGCATTATGAACGAATTAAGTTCATAATGGCCATAACCGAGTCCATGGTCTCCTTTAAATCACTGCTGAGCTTGGCACACAGGAGGCTTTGTTGGATGAGGCAATGCAGAGATCTCACCTGCGGAGCCGCAGCTGCCATCCTCCCGGCGAGTCTCTGATCCCGGCCCGCCATTGAGGGCGCACCATCCGTCTCATATTTGACGTCAGAAATTGGAATTTGCTTGATTGAAATCGATAATGTTTTTTCGGTTACCACCTCCTCAATGGATGCCAGCATACACTCCTTGACTGTCTCTGAGTCTGTAAACAGCTTTTTTTTCTAGCCCTGCCTTGCTCTGACATCCTGCAAACCTGCGTCTGGTTCTAGAACTAAGATCGGATCAATAAACAAATAACTATCAATCATTTTTGAAAAGCCTATCTTTTGGGTTGCCGCCCAAAATGGATTGGTTTATCATCATTAAGGCTTGAGCACTAACAAAAACATGAGGTGATGTGGATCTGTGGATAGCTTAAAAAAGCCTGATAGACAAACTACATCAGGGGTCCCCAGTAAATTGATCTCCTGCCATCCGAAAAAAATACTTTGAGTGATACTTAAGAAGTTAGGTTGTGCTAACCATCGATCCGTGCATACTAACGTACATTCAAAAGCAACCCTGGCTGACTCCAATCAGTGCAAGTCATCCGAGTAAGGGAATGACCAAGAATGTATGGAATTGTGACGCTTCCCTTGCTCCTGACAGACAAGATTTTTTTTAACCAGGAAATCTATTGCCTAAATATGGTAAACATACAAGGAATTTAACATTGAGGTTGGTACAGTAAGACAATGAGAGAATGGACAATTCAGATACTGCGGCCTGTGATTATACACTTGGCCAGTAAGTGGTTTCGTGTGCACATGAAGCTTCATCTCACCATCACTAATGATTAGTCGTCAAAGACTCCCGGAAGACTAGCTAGTCGTTGTTCTGCTCATCTTTGTGCGACGAGTCTTCGAGAACGCTGAGGCTAACGCTTCACCCAACCTCTAGTTAAATACACCCTCGTCAGTGGAAGTTGGCTACAGCTGCGCTGACCACACCCCTCGTCGTTAGGAAAAAAGGATTGAACAACCACTTTGTCACCCTCATCAGTGAAAATTCACAGAACTGAGAGTTTCAATGATTCAAGTATGCTTTGCTTCAGAGGAGAAAGCCAAACAGAGCTAAATCAGGTCAAACCTCGCAAAGAGGGCACGCTAGTAGTCAAATTATCTTTAAAGAAAAGATACTTAGTCCGATTTCAGGTTGTCTGGATGTCTGAAGGCCCCGTAGTCAAGATGCACACATACAGACTCTACTGGACACAAAGTCGGGGCTGCAGAGATGTTGACAATTGCATACGCTCCATGCCTAATTATGCTAGTATAGATCAACCTATGCAGTTTTGTTCAAAATGATCTGCTGATCAACTGATCATGATATAATGCATGCCATATAATGTTTAATTGATATTTAACACAATATCTTACATCTTTAACATAATATTAATCCATTTATTTACGTAGTCCAACATAAATCGGTTGCACAGCAGCGCTTTCTATTTGTACACCTACAACATCCTTTGCTCTCAAACTTGATGCTGACACAGAAAAAACTCTTCAATGGGGATAGAATAGAGGGAGAAATCCGTTTAAGAAGGAATTGACAGACCTCCTTCCACCAGGATGAACTTTATATTATGGATTTAAAAAAAAAAATGAATTTGTCTGTGTCATGTGTGGAAGAAAACTCAAGCAAATGAATTGTAAAAGAATCTTTAGTTTGAAAAAATAGTTATTATTATTTATAAATTATTTATTCTTAGCCTTTCCTCGGACAAGAGCCCCAATTGCCAAAGTGCTGTTGCGTTTGACATCGCAAAGACTGCCGTGATCCTCCGGTTTGGTCTTGTGTAACGTGAGCTGCTCGGCCTGTAGCACTGACTTGTGAGTTGACCCCTGGTCTGAAAAGTTGTCTCATTTCACTTTCTGCTGTCCTTCTGCTGCTCAATGGAAGAAATTGTATCAGAGGATGTTAAAATAGTTCTTAAAACTCCAATGGCAAAGGCAAAGTGTTTGTCTCATATCTGTCCATAATGATGGCGACCTGAACATGACAGTTTCTCAGTTTCCACTAAACTTTCTCTCACACACACACACACACACACATTCTTCTCTCACATACGTATATCTTCATGAATATAGTTTACATGAATTTGCATGAATAAGTATGTTAAATATAGAAATATGATAGAAATATATTTGTGTGTAAGTTAAAGTATAAGAGTAAAATGTATGAATGTGAGATAAAAATATATTCTTATGAGAGAAAAAAACGTTATGTATGTTAGAGTGAAAATATATGTATGTGAAAGGAGAATGAATAATGTCATATACGGCCCCTCATACATTTCTGCTGCAGCAGCTTTGTCTAATAATGTAACAACTGTGTCATGTTGAAATTTAAGGTAGAACTCGGTCCCATAAATTTCTTCAGTATCAAACTGTGAAAGTGCAAACCTTTACTCCATTTTATTTTTCAGCTAAAGTTCTATCTTGGGCCATTTTTCACAATCCCCAAACAAGCTAGTTTGGCAACCAACCCCAATCCCTGACACAATTACCCCCTTGGACCCTGCACATCTCTGGTCCCGTTTTCAGGATTGTGTGAATCCTTCATGCCAGACAGCATCAATGAGTGCCTGACATGCCTTGGAGGAGCAAGATGAAAGACAAATGAAGAATAATTGACTCAGAGCTCTTGGCCAAAGGGATTAGTATTACTGAACTCGTGGGATTTCTTCCACGTTGCCTGTCAACCACTGTCTGTCCTTCTCTCTTCTCATCAGTCTCCCTGTCTTGTTGGCTGTTAGGTTTCAGATGGCATCACAAGCACCACCCCAGAACCTCAATGTCCCTTTATACCCAACAGAAAGTTATTAAACTCATCAATAAATGTCATTAGAATCTGTGGCGAAGTAGGTGACCTCATTTGGAATGGCAACTTACACTTTCCTATGGGAATGAATTGTGCCTTTGCCAATACTCAATATTTCTTTGGTCCCTTTTAGTCTTTCTACGCACAGGGCACAGAAGGGACCAATTTGACACATTCTAATATAATTAAAGTTTTTCTTCTACAAACAATGTTATGCAGTAAGATCAATGAAAAATCACTTTTTCTGGGATTTGGGGTGTTATTGTGTGTCTCTGGTGCTTCCACACGCATACAAACTTGGAAGAAAATCCACCCATGCTGTTTTGAGTGAGATACAGGTTTCTGAATTGATCCTGCCTTCAGCCCCTGAACGAGCTGTTCAAAATCGTCATGGTTTTCTACGTCACAAACCTAGATATTTCAATATTCCCACCCCCTCCAGTCCCGTTTTCCAATCACAGCCCGCCGGCGCCGCTACCACGCCCCCCCCCCCCCCCTCACTCCCCTTTCCCCCGGTCAGCCGACCGCTCCCGCCGATTCTACAAACTGTGGCTGTGGCCAAATTAGCTGCAGCTCATGAGCAGCAGATAACAGCCCACTCTAAAAGGGGCTGAAACAGAGGAGAGTAGAGGGAGGTAACAATTGTTTCCTACAAGTTATTTCCAGCAAACAACTTCAGAAACATGTTTTCTGGAACTCAGAGACCTATTTTAACTTGAAAAATAATCAAAATATGGGCCCTTTAAGAGCCCGATGAGTATGGAAGGGGAGTAATGCTCGAATGATAAGTTGATGAATCCGATGAAGACTGGGCAGAGATGGGGAGGTGGACTGATGCTAAACTGCAGCTTGAATGTACTAACGGTAGAGAGACAACCATATTTAAAAGACACAGCAGAAAGGTAACAGACTAACAATGCAATTGATTCGTTGCACTTATTGGGTAGGAAAGACAAGCTGATCTAGATCCCTGATGTCTATTATCAGACATCCTGATTGACATCTCCGAACAATGACTGCGAGGGGAAAAAAAAGTGAGCATGCATGAGGAATGGTTGGCAGAGGTATGCAAAATAAGTTCTAGGCTTAGGCATACATAAGCATAGTCTTCCTGTCTGAAATTGTCCTAGGGCTTCATTTAGCTCGCTGTCACCCTTGGCATGGGTTGTGCTCTTCTTGCCTCCAGATGCACATTCTATTTTTTTCTTTTGCTGAATCTAACTGGATTTTAACCTTTTCTTTTAGGGAAAATTAGCGTTCTTTGGATATTGACAGTGGTTTCTTGATATCTACCTAACCCATCACTATGGCCCCCTATTTCCATCTATCCTTCCACCACACTCGCTAAACTCTGCACTCCATTTGAGCACAAACCATTGCAGAACATTATCGTTTACTCCTGGCAATGCTGGTGTCCTCCCCTGATTTCCCTGTACTCCAACTCCTAAAGACCTTGAACACCCTGTCTTCTCTCCTGGGCCCATGTAGGCTTTCTGCGCTCCACACAGTATAGGAAAAGTGATGATCAGTCCCTATATGTCCAGGGCAACACAGATCAATGCAAGGGTGTGGATGAGTGAATAAAATGAGTATTGATTGTCAGTAGGCGGAACCCTGCCAAGGAGAGTGTGGGCTGCATAACACACACACTGTCTAAGGGCCTAAGGGAGGTGATAGATTCATTTATACATACATTAAATATTTATTTTTATTTCTGAATGAATGTGGGGGGCCACCTGGTTAGTAACATGGAATAAATGTGTATATAGAACAGTAAAAAATATTTCTCTGCGGAAGGACATGAGCGAGTGGCACTAAACAAAACGGGTCCCATTCTTTTGCGAGCTTAAATCAACCCGACGTTAGGTTCCTCAAAGGCTGACCTCTGAGGCAAATTTGCGATTTAGATAAAACAAGCCCAAAGATTATCCAATACAAATAAATATAGGATGTAGAGTACTTTTAAGGATACAGTATATATACTGTATGCGTTTATATATCACATATGGTTATATACGCGTGTAGACGACGATATAGCGTTTGAATATGTGTTTGAGAATCTGTCTATGGGAAGATCAGTATGTATATTTCATAATCAGAAATTCAATCAATTGAAGCAGTTAAACATGTAATATCCATAAGTTTCTTAACTACAAACAGCATGAAAGGCAGCAAGCTTCCAGATGTTCTCCGCATCGCAGACACTGTACAACCATGTACCGGTTTTAGCGGTTTAAGTTGTCGCTGAGTGGCTATGGAAGCCGTCTCTCATTTTCACGTAGTTGAATAAAATAGAATCATACAATTAAAAAAAAAGTGTCCTTTTTGAGTAGTTTTTATTATTATAGCAAGGTAAAACTTTCCATGCCTACTGTCGACACACTTGTTTGTCGCCGTGTTTTATAGGACTTGGAGGGATTTTGGAAATTTTATTTTAGGAGATTTGCAAATATTGTGATATTTTGTTATATGGATTTATTTCCTCACCAGTAACATATAAACAGTTTTTCTGGAAACTTGATTCATTTTTAATCGCTTCAGTTACGAAAGTTGAAAAGACTCAAAGCGATACATAGGAGGCATTCATTTAAGCTAAATTGTGCTTTTAATCTAAAGTGCATATTACTTCATGTCAATTCACCTATTAGTTACTAATTCCAAGATAATTTGTTCCTTTACTATGGGTTTTCCAATCTATATTATTGTTAGTTTCATTTAATGTAATGAAAGAGATATCCAGTCCTTTCAAGATACGGTTTGATGGATGCACCCGAGCGGTTTGTACCCAGAGACGACCAATTTAACATCTTATGGACAGCAGTGTGCGTGCGAAAACTGCACCAGTGATGAGATGCAGGGCGCATTGATAACTGTGCTCTAGCAGTTTTAAAGACACTACATTCAAATCAATATGCTGTCTTTGCAGGGACCTCCGGACCCCGCTGGGCAGCAGCAACCGTCAGTCCCTGTTCCACGATCCGTGCCGCCGGTTCCGGCCCCACGTATCGTGCTCCCTCCCTTCCGTCCTTAGGGGTTTTTAGGGGCCGTCTGGAATCCGGCCCTTAAGGTGGGGTTGGAATCAGAGGTTGGCCGGTGCTCCCAAGCCCGGCACCGAACGGCCTGCAGCCGGAGCCATCGAGCCCAGCGTCACACGCCTTGCAGCCGGAGCCATCGAGCCCAGCCTCGCACGCCCTGCAGCCGGAGCCATCGAGCCCAGCGTCACACGCCCTGCAGCCGGAGCCATCGAGCCCAGCGTCACACGCCTTGCAGCCGGAGCCATCGAGCCCAGCCTCGCACGCCCTGCAGCCGGAGCCATCGAGCCCAGCGTCACACGCCCTGCAGCCGGAGCCATCGAGCCCAGCCTCGCACGCCCTGCAGCCGGAGCCATCGAGCCCAGCGTCACACGCCCTGCAAGCTCGAGCCCAGCGTCGCACGCCCTGCAGCCGGAGCCATCGAGCCCAGCGTCACACGCCCTGCAGCCGGAGCCATCAAGTCTGGTGTTGCACGCCCTGCAGCCGAAAGTCATCAAGTCTGGTGTTGCACGCCGTGCAGGCGGAGCCATCGAGCCCAGCGTCGCACGCCCTGCAGCCGGAGCCATCAAGTCTGGTGTTGCACACCCTGCAGCCGAAGTCATCAAGTCCGGCGCCCCACGCTCTCCAGTCGCAGCCATCGCACCCATCTTCCCTTATTTCTTGCCCTGTGTGTCCCTTGGTTAGCTTCACTTCCTGCCTTTGTCCTGTCTCCCCCTGTGATTATCTGCTTGTCAATGATTGGTGTCAAGTACGAATTTTTCTAACCCCTCAAATGCTAATTTTGGATATTTTGCGCAACAATGTGACAGGAGACTTTTCTCACCTAACTATTCAGATGAGACGCACTTCCTCATCCAGCTTTGAGTCACGGGATAAAAGATGCATCTTGGAGGAATCTTGCAGGAAGAACGTTTGTAATCTATTAAAGTTTATCACACTTTTTCCTGTTAAATAACGTTCGCTGAGATATTTCCATAATATTAGATATATTACATTCAATTATTCATACATTGCATTGCAATTACAATACAACTATTCAGCTCTGGTAAAATGTTAGTAACCCGACTAGTTTGACGCAAAACTATTATCCGCTATTTTCCCCTTTTAGGGTTTTATTATTGTGATCAGTCACGCCATGTCTCGCGGTGGCTGTCGTGAAACATTCTCAGCACGTCAACCACGGAACATGAAAACCTTATAAAGCCGATAAAGCATGATTTTATAGCCGCTGCAATTATTGTAGGTCGTTCGCCTATGCAGTCTGTCTGTTCAATTTTGGACAAATTTGATCTTTATAATAGAGGAAGAGTGATCATCCGCTTCGTTGTTTTTATTACATTTTTAGATGTTTGTAAGTGAAGGCAAAAAGAGTCGGATTGGTCGGATGTATGTGGGCAGCATGTGGATCACAGCGAGTCAAGGAAGCTTGTGTGCTATGCTGTCTTCATACTCACATGTTACACAGAAAATATTAGGTATATATCTAAAATAAATAGATAAATACAGATATTTAAGCGAGACTCGATTAGTTTCCGAGGTAGAAATACAGTTAAAGTTATTAAAATTCTTTATATTCTTTTGTAAATGTCAACATGGCATCAAACATTGAAGCATCACCATTGTGAATGAGAACATGTACACATTAATCACACAGCTTGACATTAGTTATAATGGTAACTAAAATTGCAAAAAAACATGAATGCTGTCTGGATCACCAAGAGAATGCTGAGCACAGAACAACAATTGCTTAAAGTCACAATAAAAAGGTCCATGCATTAAAACGTGTGTAACAGCTTAAACCAATGTAGTAATTTATTGATTATTAAGAATAGATCAGACTACATCACAGGCCACAGGTATTTACAATTTCAATTTATCGCTTGAGCGCTTTTATCCGGATATATTCAAGGTTACCTTTTACTAATGCATACTTAAAACCACATATTATGGTCTGAACATCCAGTCCTGCTGACTGGAGGTACTGCAGGTGAGCACAGCCTGACCCAAGCCTCTTTTTTCTGCTTGTCTGCATTAGAGTAAATTTGGATCTCATAGCTGGCGCTCTCTCTAGGTTGTTAAGGTAAACCGGACAGAAGGAAGGTCTCAGTAAAATACAAAGTCACCAACTAATAAGTCACCAACTCATATTTAAGTTAATAAACCGGCAGAAGAATGAATACATTTAAAATGTTTAGGTAAATAAAATCACTAAATGATGTTTTCTGTGCTGCAATTATGGCAGTAACAATGATATATTATGTGCACATAAGAAGTGCATATCGGTACTAATAACAGTCACACGTTTTCATCTTTGACTGAGTCAAAGACTAACCGCGAGCTTCTTGAATGGAAACGGAGCTTTAAAAGGCTCTTTTTCTTATGACCTTGTTCTGAGAAAAGTGTCCCTGTGACGAAAACAGCAATTACTCTTGTGGGTGGAGGCGCGATGAGGGTCAGAACCGTGGAAAAAAAGGAAATGGTTGCCTAAGGTAATCCTCATTATTATGCTAAGTTTGCTTTTTAGAAGACATGCCCAGAGACAGTAATAATAAACAAGCAGGTTTTACCTGCACACCAAGAAACTCACTCGTGGGTAAATGTATGTTTTAAAAAGAATTGTTTTTAATCTGACACAAAAAGGTTTCTTCGTTCACTCGCAAGCTGCATCAGTAACTGATATTTTAAACTTAAGACTTTATTTCATGGCCATTGTTTGCGTTGAGGATTCTCACTCTGATTAATATCATCCCCTCCCTCCCCACACACAACCCAAAGGCGTAGGGAGGCAACCCTTTTGTCCACTGTGGTAAACTCCAATGTAGCAGCACTCAGCTGGGGAGTGTGAGTATCCCCACACTCGTCTGGCACCTCACACCCTGGGCCACTTCAGAGTAGAATAGAGTCCATCCCCCATCCAGGCGTGTGGTTCCAGAGCTGAGGCTGTGTGTAGAGGAAAGCCCCACCAGATCCAACTGCCAGCGCTTCACCTTCCGCACAAGCTCCGGCTCGTTCCACGTCCCCAGAGCCAGCATCTGTCGACCAGGTCTGTTCCGTCTAGACCCCCCACTGTCACTGCCACCTTTGTAGCAGCGCACCTGACCCCATCGGTTTCCTCCACAGGTGGAGAGCCCATGCGAGAGTTTCAGGGTGCCGCGTCACTTCTTCGGCCTTTGCCAATAGACGCTCACTGTCAGGCCCTCCTTCTGGGCCCGGCTCCACATGGGGGCCCTGGCCTTCCTCCGGCTGGCTAGCTCCTTCCCTCTTCCGTTTTTTCAAAGGGTCTTTTGAACCATTCTTAGTCTATTTATGCATGTTGGCAGTTTGTAGTTTATGTAGTCATGTGTCTTGGCAAATCCAAATATATTTAGCAGCTGGCAACTAAAGTTCATTCCCCCAAAACAAACTGAACACCGAGCGCAGAGGTTATAAACTGGCGTCCTAACTTTAAAAACGTCCCAAAAACACCTCTATGTTGAGCCTGTCAAGTAAAATGATCTGCATACTTGTGCTTTAGAGAACATGGTTTGAGGACCCCCTTAGGCTACAGAAGATCTGAGAAGATGAGGTTAGATTGAGTGTCAAAAATGAAACTAAACAATTATCTTAGCGGGGGAGTGAAGAGTGTGTTTTATAGTCCAGGGGATGTAATGTCACTGATAGCATCAGGTGAGGTGAACTCACAGATCATACTCGTTCCCATGTGGGAGGATTATGAGTGGAAGGTGCAGCCGATTGCTTTCTAATAACATCCTCTAATCTCTTGCCAGCTGCCCTTGAGGCTGTCCACACAGAAACTTTGCAATTTTTCACTTTCAAGTGTCTCACCCTTTGCCGAGGAAGGAAGGGAAGAGGCGAGAGCATACCTATCTCCAAGCGTTTCAACAGGGTTGGCTCTTTAGTTGGCTGAAGAGAGAGAAATACGTTTCAACCCCCCCGCCGTCAGATTGAATTAACTGTACATCCCAGCCCCTGCACATTACTGTCTGCATTCTCTTCTTTCCCTCCGAGGTTCGTTGATCTCCTATTCTTCCATCAGTCCAGTATAACCACTCCTTTTCACACAGCGTAGCCTTTGAAGGCGTGATCATGGCATGTTGAAATCTGGTGTCCTTTTGAATAAGGTTTTGCGATGATAGGGCAGGCGGGTACATCCACCAACCAACCTTTCATACCACCTCAACTCAAACTCTTCCATCCGAAGACGTGATATCCCAGAGGCCTCTGCTTTCAAATTATATTCTTGGGGATTACTTTGTTTTTCATCCTGAATACTTTCATCCCATATTACGCTGATCCCGCCATCCAATGTTTCTCCCCCTCACTTTATAACTCCAATGTCATTTGTATTCATAACATTTTCCAATTCTCCCACTCCCTCACACCATGATGCCACATAATGGGTTTTGTTAGGTTTCTTTTTCCAATTAGCATGGAATCATTTCTCCAGGACTAATCGCCAGCCCTGCAAATAACTGCTGCCTCCAGCCCACCCCCCCACTCACACCCATCTTTGATTTAACGCTTGGTGTGAGTCCGGGGGAGTTTGAGGTGCAGCAGTATTGGAGAATCCCTGTGGCCCACAATGTGTTCACCTCCTGATTACTCGCCCTCCCAGGTTTAGTGCTGGTTTATGGAGCGTGATATGGAATAAACCCTCTTCGGTCCCCCAAAAAGATTGCTGGCGTGACTCGCACTCATCTCAGGGAGCTCGATGATCTAGGATGATGGGTTCTTGAGATGCATTTGACGTAATGTACAGACAACGAGAAATGACAAAAATGTTAATTTATCAACACATCTGGTAAGAAAGCCATGCAGACGAGGCCAGCTACCACTCTGCAATGCCAGCAGACCAGCACACATTGCTGTTTTCCTGGACATGCAGAGGGAGCAAAGAGACCCTTTTTTGTCAGCAATGAATATATCAATTGTGTCTGGTCATGGTAAATATACTGTAGGTGTCCTTTAATCCTCAGAAATCGCTTACTTTATGCTTAATGACACGATCCGTCGGGAAAGAAAACATTCAAAATGCAAATTGTTAAAAAAGCCAACAGCCCCTTCCAACACACACACACACACACACACACACCTCTATTCCTCAAACCACATACATAGCTTGATTAGATAGGGGACTAGTGGCAAAAAATCTATTTAGGCTGAATCCAACCACTAAAGGAAAAAGCCCAAATGCTTATCAAACCATTATTTATTTATGACACATCACAGCAGGTAATATCAGCTCTAAGCTCAATCACATAGTATTTTCTCTTCTAATTTGTTACATGTTATGTACATATGTTAAATAAACAAAGCTGTATTTTCTGGATTACTTTAAAGAGTAACATAATGTAGAGTATATCATTATTTATTATTATTATTATTATTTATTAACGATATTGTCAAAGAGTAAAGTACTAGAAATAAGCAATATTGTCAAGCCACATTCAGTTTTGAGTGTTTTGTAAAATGGAAAAACAGAAAATAAAAATATAACATATATACTAACACAAATCACTTCATCTCTTGCTCGAAGTAAAGGCTGTGGGGACAAATGGGACATGAACTTTAGGGCCGGCGCTAGCCATTTGGGTGCCCTGAGCACAAATGTTTGGTGGTGCACCCCCCCAACCAACCAACCAACCAACCAACAAAGGAATAACTGCAAGACTGCTTTCTATCATCTCAGAAATATTTCCAAAGTTAGACGCTTTATGTCACAGTCAGACTTCTGAAAAGCTTGTTCACGCTTTTGTTACCAGTAGAATTGATGACTGCAATGCACCTTTTGCTGAACAACAAAGAAAGTGTTAAACAAACTATTTTTATCCAGAATGCTGAGTCTTAACCAAAACCAAAAGGTTTGAGCACATCACTGTCTCAGCCTCACTACACTGGCTTCCAGTAAAACAGAGAATTAATTTTAAAATACTACTTCTTGTTTTTAAAGCTTTGAACGACCTTGCTCCCCCTTATGTTGTTGACATGCTGACTAAATACACTCCGGTGAGATCCCTCAGATCATCATGTAACAAAGCTCTTCTCACTGTACCACAAATCAACTGTAAACCAGCTCATGGTTCTTTCAGTCACTCTGGTCCTGTGAGCTGGAAGGCTTTACCGGTGGAACAGTGGACTTAAGACACATCTTTTTCAGTTCAGGTCAGTTGTTTTTATATTTTCTTTTTATACTGACGGCATTATTTTGTATGTTTTTATTATGTATTGTGTATGCATTTCTGTTGCATTGCCTGTTTTGTTTTTAAGCACATTGAGTCTAATTATATGAAATGGGCTCCTCCGTAGCCCAGGACCCAGCTCTTTAAGCGCGGAGCTGCTGTGAGTGATGACCTACTACTTTTGTATTGGTTTTACGTATTAACATGCTTTAGACATATTTTATTTGTTATTTATACTAGTAGCCTACTGTGGTGATTTTTCACTCCCAGATTTTTTGATGCCTTGTAAAATGATGTTTCAAAAACATGTTACTCAGTTAATAATATATTTAAAATCTCTAGGTCTTTCACATCAGAAAATGCATCAATCACTCAAAAGTAAAGCCTTAAATAAAAAGTCCACTCTCCTGGATTTGGAGTAGTCACTTGCATTGCTTCCTGACCTTTGCTGCCATGTTAGCATGCATAAGCAATCTACATCACTGATGCTTTGAGCAACGTAAAGATTTCCTGCCCGGATCTATCATATTGAATTGTGAGCTAATTGACTGCGACAATCCACCTTCTCAGCGAGCGAGTTCATAGGACGTTGAGGAAGCGTTTCACCCAGGCGCAGTCACCTTGGCCATGAGCGATGAGCTCTGAAGCTTGCTGAGTAATTCCTTCCGTTGCTCCTAGGACAACATAAGAGAGCTGCATGTAGATTAAAGCCAAGGGCTAACTGACAGTTTACTATTAGCCGGTGAGCATTCACATACACAAAACCTCTGAGAAGATTATGAAACTGGAGGAAAAGAGAACACAGAAAGAGCCTTTCTTCCATCACTGATGTGACTCACCTGAACACCTGTTCTCAATCTTCATCTCAGCCTTGAAGTATCGTAGCTGCAGCAAACATCTAAGACCTGAGCAGCATGCACACACTCAAGCGAACACATACAAGCACATACATACACACTCTGGTCGACACATGGTTATGGTTAAGGTGAGGATACTCAACATAAGGCACTCAAGAGCCTCGTCACACCCCTCACAGAAAAAACAATAGAATCCATAGGATGAGTGCACAAGTGTTTCATGCTCTGGGAAATATTAGACCAGAGGCCAATTGCCTCCTTCAGAAATTTAATTGGTTTTTCAGGGCCAACTTTCCAAGTAAGAATGACTTAATAATGTCGTTACACATTAGGTCATTGTTGAATTGTTAATAAAGTTCCACTGGGAATCCATCACTAGACACTGTCTCAGTTTGAGTTGTCAACAGTTAAGGGATAGATGTGATGAGAAGGAGAGATCAAATTATACAATGTCAGTAGCTCATTGGAGCCTGTGGAGAGATAAGTTTAGACATATGAGACGTAACCACTTAATGGAAGTTTAAAAACCACTAGCGGTGAAATTAGATGCTGACGCGTACTACAACCCTAACCCACATGCATCCCTTAACAGACATATTTAATCTCATAATGCCTCTACGTGTGTTGAAAACACAAGTAAATCATGAAGAAGGTTGCACTGCGATTCCCAGATCTGCTCGTCCATGTCGATGCTGACTTGGGCAAGACACCAGGTATTAATCAGTGAGTGGCCACAAGACTAGAAAGGCCTTGCAAAAGTACAAGCCTATTGCTTAGTTTCGAATGGAAAATGATTTTGGAAAATGTCATATACAGTATACTATTTAATCATGAGAGACTTCTTGAATCTAACAATAATTTATTAAACAGGCATACATTTGAAAAGTGCAAAGTCTTTGGAGCACAAACTCTATAGTGCCGTAGAATAAACCAAGGTCCGGGGTGTCGAGATCAGATAAGGCATATTGATCCCCCCTTGAATCGATCTAATGTCCCATTATCCAGCTCAAATTGATGAGATGATTGATGTCAGGCTATCTTGGTTCCTCAATGGCTGATTTACGCTCTAACGGTCTTGTTAGTTTGAACCAGATGTCAGTCATCAGGATAATCGCGCGTCCTTCGTTAGAAGGCGGAGTCGATCGCCGAAATGAGGATTTATTAACAGTACAGCAAATAAACTTAATGGAAGAGCGTCTTTTTTCATGAACACGTTTAAGTAGATAATGTGTATTTTAATCACTTCTGTCGGATGAATTGAACGTATTGTACGATGTTGTTTATTCTGTACGTCCATCGCAGTCTCTCCATCCCGGGGGGAGGGATCCTCCTCTGTCTCTCTAAAAGGTTGCTTCCCTTTATTCTCCCCATCAAATGCTTTTTCATCGTTTTGGGGAGTTTTTCCTGTGATGTTTCTGGAGGATGTCGCATGTGTACGGACTGTACTGAGGAAAATTTGCGATATTGTGCTAGACAAGGTCTAGACGCAAGGTCTACAAGCCGGCAAAGTTTCGCAGACAAGTTAATGTTAAATGCGTAAGTGTTGCGTGAAATTGTTTAGGCTCATTTTAAGTGCCTAATCACTATAATCTAAATAAAAAAAAAACAAGCCCAAAGAGTAATTGATACGAATAAAGTTATGAGGATATTTCTACCTCTGTATCATATGTATGTGTATATATATATATATATATATATATATGATGACCATATAGAAGTAGGAGTTTTATTATGTGAGTGTGTGTGAATCTGTCTATGTACAATTCATAATGAGACATTTCATCAATTGAAGCAGTGAAACGTGGAACATCCAGAAGTTTATTAAACGACAAATAAACCGACAGAACTTTACGAAGACCACGACATGCAGCGGCTTTCCAGAGGTTCTCGGCATCGCGACACTTTACAGACATGTACAATATGAAAGACAGTATGAGACTGTGTGTGTGCAACAGTAAGAGGGACAGTGGATGCCTGGCTGCACCGTGTGGTGATCACCATGTAACGTAACAATAATTTAAATAATTTTTCCTTGTAATAATAAGAATTCCTTGTCTTCGGCATCGATAGCGCTCGTTCGTACAGGTCGTCATTGCGACGTCATAATGGGTCTTTGTGATGTCAGAGAACTCTCTCCCTACAAAGCGTTAATCTATTCTAAATGATATCGCTCCTTCATCAATGAGGAAAGGCGCTGCCCTTTTTTTCCGGCAGAGTGGCGAACTAATCCAGCAGCTCAAATGAACCTGCGCCGGAGCAGGTTACATTTTTTTGATATGTTGCAATGATCTACATGGTCTTATCCTGAAAATGACACGGCTAACTCAGTTAGCCACGTACGAGGATCGGGGCCCTGGTGTGTGCTGAAATGATAATTGACAAAAGGAGAACAGTTTTTCAGTTTAACTAAAACAATGCGATTGGTTTAAGGTGAATGTAATTTATTTGTTTGTTTATCAGTGAAAAAAAACAAAAAAAAGGGACCCCTTAAAAAAGCCCACTCAATAAATAAAAAAAAAAAAATTAGCCCTCTTCTTCACAAGAAATGCGGAGGAGGCCTGCATGTGGGCAACCATCTTTGAGGATGACACCCGTGCACCATGGGTCAGAGTCACATCTGGCTGCGCCTGAATCTGATCTCAGCAATCAGATGAAGCTGGCGAAGTATCACACGCCAGCCTCTGCGCTCAGTGGGGGTGGAGGCACAGTGGATGAAGGGTGTACAGATGGTTGATAAGCTTATATTTTTCCTCCTACTAAAATTTATACTATTTAATCGTCTTGTGTAATGTTGTGGTAAAGTTTATTTTGTGGCACAGACGTTGTGGAAAAGACATAGTGGCATAGACTGTTGTAGAGATGATTTTGTGGTAGAAACCCACGTAGATACGTCGTTGTGGAGGAGATGCTTTGAAGAAGTAGAAACGCCTTAGGCTACGTTCACACTGCAGGGCTTAATGCTCAATTCCGATTTTTTGAAAAAGTCCGTTTTTGCAAGGCCGTTCACATTTCTAATTAAATGCGACCTATATGTGATCTCCTGTGTGAATGTGAAATGACCCAGAAGTGACCCGCATGCGCAGAAGAGTACTCAACGGTCAATGACGTCACTTGTTAGCTAAACACAGATGTCAACAGTGGAGTGATATCAGAGCCCGTCTTCGGGCATATTAGACATTCTCTGGTGATATTAAACATATTGAAGTGATTTTGCCAACGGAGCCAGTAGTTACAATCTTCTCGCTTTAAGAAAAAAATTAAATCGGAGGAGAGCGAGGTTTTTAGGTCTGGCGTTTTGTGGAGCAGTGGAAGCAACGTTGGTACAAGAAATGTGTCGGTGCGGAGTCGCAGCTAGGAGTGTTGGGATAATGATGTGAGCTGCTTCACGAACACCGAATTCACTTCCGAATGTCCCGATCCACCTTTGATTATGTTTGTGAGCGCCTTCGATTAACTCTGTCACGGGAAGAGACGTCTGCGGCGGCGCATTATGACGTTTGTCGAGTATCAATAACGTGCAGGTCGGATACATGCGACCTGGCCATTCAGACTGAAGTCGCATTTAAAAACATCGGATACGTATCGGAACTGGGTCCACATACCGAAGTGGTCTGGGTCGCATTTGAAAAGATCGTGTGGTGAGGCACCTAACAGCAGCAGTCGGCACCAACAGACGACACTTAGGCAGCCGACACACAGCACCAGACTGGCCCCGAGTAGAGGAGGCTTCACCTAATGTTCTGTCTGCAGAGACCAGTGCCTGAGCCTCAGCCCGCCCCACGCACGCACGCACGGTCGGAAGGAAGGACTACCCCAGGGCGCGCCCTTTGTTTGGACCACTATGTCTACTCCCTCAGTTGTTTATTGAGTTTTATTGGAATAAACCGCCTTCTGGGCCTTGTCAATTCTCTCCGTCTCTACGTGTTGTGACGGGGTGAAGACGCACACGACAGGTTTGAGTAAGGCCCCGAGGGGCATAGTTTATAAGGAAATATGCGGGGAGGTGTCTCCGCTAGCGGTGTCTCCGCTAGCGGTTCCCCCGCTGCTCGGCGCTCGTGGGTCCCGTGGGTCCTGGTGCCGTCTGGAAGGCGGGGGGAGTCCGCAGAGTCGGGGAAGCCCGAGGGGGTCGGGGGCGGCCGGTCACCCGTCGCTCGTCTAAATAGGCCAAAACAGAGGTGACGCAGAGGTCGGGTTATACAGCCCATACGCGATACCTTCTCCCCCTTCTTCTCTGGCCCCGCCGGTTATGTAGCCGGTCTCCACTCTTGCCCAGGTGTGGCTCGTCAGCTTGTCCTGATGAGGCGCAGGTGTGTCTGCTCTGTCTCCCAGGACGACGCTGAGGCCAGCTCAGGAGGCGTGTCACAGCGTCCTGACTTCCCCCACGACAATCGGTTCTGTGTCGTTCAGACTGTCATGAAAACATCAGATACAGGTCGCATAGGGGCGGAAAAATCGGAATTGGGTCGTTTCAGCCTGCAGTGTGAACGTAGCCTTTGAGACAATATGTGAGTTGTAACTGAGACAACGTCATGGTAGCGAAGATATTGTGATAGAGACGGCAATGAAGAAACACACTGCTAGAGACGTTGTGGTAGAGAATGTCATTAAAACGCCAGAGTGGAATCGGCATGGTAGAGGCAGTGTAGTTATAGAGAAGTCGCAGTAGAGAATACGGCCGTATAGAAACAATGTCAAGGTAGAGACGTCCCGGTGGTCGTTGTGGTAGAATCTTGTGGTTTAAACGTTGTCGTAGAATTGTCGTGGTATAATCGCTTTGGTAGAAACGGCATGGTAAGATGCCTCGGTAGAAACGTTCTGCTAGAGACAATGTTGTTGTAGAACCGTTGTGTTAAAATTGTGGTGGTAGAGATGCCGCGGAGATGGTGTGGTAGACTTGTTTTGTTAGAGACGCCATAGTGGAAATGCAGTGGTGGATACGTTGTGGTAGAGACGCAATGGTAAAGAAGCCTTGGTAGAGACCTAGTAGAGGTGAAGTCATGGTAAAGACAAAGTAGTCCAGTTGTTTTGGTCAAGCCGCCATGGTATAGACGTCATGATAAAGTTGCTGTGGTAGAGACGTCGCGGTAGATATGTGGAAGCAGAGACGCGGAAGAATTGTCGAGGCAGAGACGTCGTGGGAAATATGATTTTGTGAGAAAGACAACCTGGTAGAGACAACATGCAGAAATCACATAACATTTCTCCCTAAAGTATAACAGGATTTATTAACCAGCAACCACAAAGGCTGAACCGAATGGTCTCTGAAATAGGGACGGGCTGGCCTACGGGAGGACTTCCTGCTTGCGTCATCAGCTTTACCTCCACTGCTCCCGTGGCCTAGCCACCTATTTAATTGTGTCTCATTAAAAAAATCAGTCTGTCAAATGACAATGATTTAGCCTTAAGTGCACAATCCTATAAATATTTTTTCTTGAGTGAGTACTTCCACTGTCCTGTAGAAGAAGATTACATGAGGACCCAGCTCAGTGTGATGCAAATGCAGTATTTTGAAGCAAATCAAGGATGTTGACACGGGCGTGAGGCGGAGCCAAATGCAGCACACGACACAGAGCGTTTGATTGGCGCTTGTATACCAAACAGCCTTGCAGCAGGCGCTCGGGCACGACGAAGGGCAGGGCAGAGACCCGTGGTCGGGGACAGAAGGCGAACGTGCACACCGGGGCGGAGACAGACGAACGGGTCGGGGACAGGCAGGGTCGGAACCGGAGAATCAGTCCAAGGTAAAAGTGCTGGAGAGACTTGCATGAGGCGAAGAACAATCTGGCAAAGACGGGCTGGGAGTGCAGTGCTTAAGTAGCGGGGCTGATTGTGAATCGGAAGCAGGTGTGGAAGGCAGGGGAGTGACTGATTGGAGACACGGGGCAGGTGTGGAAGATCGAGCTGGCAGGTGAGTGTGACAGATGTACCCCACAGTGGGTACTTTGGTGCCGCCCTCTTTGTTACATTGCAAGATGCAACAGATGAGTTGCAGATGAGTAAGCAATCCATCGATCCTGATGATGGGAACGGAACAGTCCTCTACCTCAGGCAGATGCCGGTTGTTTTAAATGCTAGTTCTGATTGATATGGGATTGATCTAAATAAAAATCATGTGCACTCGGTGCACGGTTTTAATTGGAAGATTACTCTTTAGTCCATACAAGTTAGAGAATGCACAGCGTTATCATCACCTCAAGGCTTTGAAATCAATATGTCAATAAACCTACATTTTTGTATTACATTACCCCTCCCTGCTAGTTGCATACAGGGGAAGAGGCATACACTCATATATTCCTCTCTTCTTCAGCAGCTCTTCTTTGTAATAGATCAAAGCAGTTCAGAGCAGAGAGGTTGTCTTTCAGTAGTCATCATTTAAATTATGGGGCACAATTGAGACAAATTTGAACAAAAGCCAATACTGGGGAGTAATACTATAAACAATTGTCTGTCGCTCTCATTCTGAAAAAGTCTGGACTTTAGAAATCACGTTATTTCCTTGCAAATAAATAATCCCCACCATGTTTTATTCATAAAGGCGGCTGAACTCTGGCCTGGCTCATACTGGCTGGCGGGTGAAAATGTTAACTATTTATCCCACATTACAGCAAGGCACAAGCCTGTCAGGCGGAAAGCCCAGGATAGCACGATGCCCTGCTTCTTCGTCTGCTTCAAAAACCTGCTGACAGGGTTGAAACTCAATGCTTCCCGTCTCTTTCTCAGATAAAGATCCAGACCTCCTTTAGTCACCACAGAGCTCCCCTGTATGCCGCAGACTGACAGAGCTTCCTTATTTTGGGCTGGCTAATTAGGACAGACAGTCTCATCAGCAGTTCTATTGCCATTTCTCTTCTTTCTGTCTGACAATGAGGCCCTGCAGTTCCTCCCCTTTTGTCAGGTTTTGTCGGTTCATGGCCCGTTTTATTTCGTAGTTTACTGCCTCTCGTGTACCTGGGTTAACTTCACTTCCGTCCCTGGTGTTTTCTCATTTGAATGTTGAAAAATGACTTTTTCCCTAACCATTAAAAATGGTTAGGAGAATTTGTGACAAAAAGTAAAGAAAAGACAGCCGTGGATTTCAGGGAATCCAACCCCACTTTAGCTAAGCTACGAAGTTGTGATGTCATTAAACATATTTGGGAATCCATACATGAGAGTATATTTCGAATGACTTAACCAAAAGGTTGTGGAAGAATTCTAACAGCAAGACACAAATGTAAGCTATACTGGTGAACTGGTGACCTCCTTATCTGTTCTGTACACAGATGTTTCATGAGCATTGTTTTCCCCACAAAACCCAAAAAGTGTACACTGCTGCTCAAGTTATGGATTTGTGAAATCCTTTTAACACAGATTGCTGCTGTGGCATTGCTGTATTATTTCAGCTTACTCCTGTAAACCGCATTTTTCACGGTTAAAAACATGTTTTGAACTAGGATGAATTGCTCTACATTTTGTCCTCCATTTATGCACATATTAGGATTTTAAGAACAAAACACTTAATCCTATGGTGCTTTTTGACTTCTGTTTGTAATTAAACATTCTGTTTTATTGCAGCAACAAAAGCCTGTTTAAATATATTCATGTAAATTACCTTATTTTTGTGCCTCTACGTTTTGTTTTAGGGATAATAATTGTGTTTTTTTGTCAATATTTTAGGGCAAAAATGATTGCTTATCAATTAGTCATAACTCGCAGAACATACAATCTCTTGCAACGAGATGTTCCAGAATGATGCTAGACTCAAAAGGAATGGTTAATAAAGCTGCATCCTCTCCAAAGCCTCACCATCCCTTTTTGAGGCTAATTATTTATTATGTAATTTATTGGGTTTTTTTTGAAGGCGTAAACAAAGAAAATGTATGATTCAGCAAACTGGCTCTTTGCTCCAAGTCTTTTACTCATGCAAACATTGCTCTATGCAAGCTTGTCAGGTTGAATTCAGCCTAGGAGAATATTTCATTGAACTGAGGCTTCATAATGTACCTCTGCGACAAATTAGCACATCCAGAATCATATTTTAACAGTGTTGAAACTTCATTTTCAACATTGTGTTACGTGGTTTACAAAACCATGTGACCTTTTTTATTCAACCTCATAATACAGGGCAGGATAATAGCTTGATTAACATGTAATTAGTAAACAATGTTGCACAGTGGTTTGTCTCTGAATAATTGTGATGAGACCAGAGTACGGGAAACGTATTTACTGTCGCACACTAGAATACAGTATGTGGGGAGCAAAGGATTAACCGGAGTCATATTCCACGTATTTGTTGTGCTCCCACCGTGGCACAAAACAAAGGCGTTTTGGCTTGCAGTGCTGCTAGATGACGACCCCACCTACCCCCCGCAAGGAGTTGGTCCTCACACCTATGTGTGATTTCTCGCTCCTGGTGAAACAGCCATGAGATCTGATTGGTCAAGCCAAGGACACCACAGGGGTCCCTGTGGCTGGAAAGATGGCTAAGAGATGGTAACAAATTTCTTCTCCAATATTTTTGTTTCCGGACCGACACTTGTCGTTGAGAGGTCGAGATGACTGGTTAAGGTTAAGAACAACTGTTGCGTCCAAGAAACCCAATTGTTGTGAATATATATACCCACCATTAATCCAAACAACTGAGAGGAAGTTAGATAAGGTAGTGTTGTTATGTGGTGTTAATTTGTGTATTGTTCAACAAGTCATTGTGTATGCTTAGGAACTGCCAAGCTTCGCTACGTGGTATGTCTGTGCGATTCTGTGCTATACCGCGTTAATGGGCATGTGACCAGGACCCAGCGGGGTAAACACTGCGCAATAATGACGGTATTTGTTGGTGTCATATTCTGCTGGTTTACTAAATCGATCCCCAAAAATGAGACCAGTATTTGAAACTTGTATTTATTCAGAGTCCAGGTGTCTCTGGTGCTTCCACACGCATACAAACTTAGAAGAAAATCCATCCATGCTGTTTTGAGTGAGATACGTGTTTCTGAATTAATCCTGCCTTCAGCCTCTGGTACCCCCTTTCCACCAAAGCAAAGACGGTGCTAGTTCGGAGCCAGAGCCTAGTTCCAAATCAGTTCTATGGTTTTCCCCCGGCAAAGCACCAGCTTTGTGGTTCTTAAGTGGTTCTCAAGTAGCACCATATCATTGCTGGTCTAGAAGTAAGAACCGCTTACGTCAGCGGCTGGGGGTGGGGTTACCGTTATACGAGAGAAACCTTTTTTTAAATCTTCGTCTCCGAATAAAAGACGAGCCGCGCGAACACGTTGGATCCGCCGTGTTTGGATGCCGATGTAGGTCCGCAAAGCCAGGGGAAAAAAACGACCCCCCCGCGTAACAGTGAC
Organism: Apeltes quadracus; assembly: GCA_021346845.1. Taxonomy (NCBI): domain Eukaryota; kingdom Metazoa; phylum Chordata; class Actinopteri; order Perciformes; family Gasterosteidae; genus Apeltes; species Apeltes quadracus. Next base: position 1,627,237 of record CM037934.1, on the reverse strand, counting down.
ATAGGACCTGGCTCTGCGCTGGCTCTTTAGCCTGTGGAAAAGCAACCGGTTCTTTGGAGGCTCCTCAGTTGAACCAACTCTGAACCGGCACTAGCTCTGGCTCCGAAAACAACACACTCTGAAAGGGGCTGAAACAGAGGGAAGTAGGGGGGTAGAGGGAGGTGACAATTGTTTCCTACAAGCTATTTCAAGCAAACAACTTCAGAAACATGTATTCTGGAACTCAAAGATCTATTTTAACTTGTTGGAAAATAATCAAAATATGGGCCATTTAAAAGACATGACATAGGCTCGACTACAAAAGGAGGAATCAGGAAAGTCAGTTTTGGTAAATCATCTGTTTGCCATTTTCATTACTGCGTCCTGGAAACGTTTTGGAAAACATCATTTTTACACATGTGAAACCAAAGGAATGTGATTGTCTCTAAGTGTTAAGAGCTTTAGATGAGCTTGAGGAATTTGTGTGTGGTCTGCTTTGTGAGGAAGACCCCTTTCTGGAGGTCTGCCATCAAAAATCTAGATGATTTAATTAAAATCAACTGAAACTAAGTCTGAAAAATAAATCTAAAACAAAACCCAGCGCACTTACGGTATAAATCCAAACCATATTAAATTGAATAGCCTCAACGTGACGAAACCCGACAGTCGGGCGTTATCCACTTCAGTTGCTCAACCGATGCAGGGACCGATACATTCAAAGTCCAATGTTATATTTTGAACTAAAACTGGCAATTTTGTCCATACATCATAAAAAATATTCAGCCCCAGGATAGAGACCTACTTGACCCGCCATGCGCCATAAACTCAGGGACTTGCTGACCGCGACCAAGCAATGGGGGCCTCAGGGTTTCCTGCCCGTCACCAATCCCTGAGCAAAACATGTAATACCTTGCCCTCTGGTCCTCAGCTTTAAACTGCCTTACACGGCATGCGCTATTAGGATTTTAGTGTTTCTCCTGGGCTTTCAACTTTGGGAGGGGGTTAGAACGGCTGACAGGGATGCAGGGGTAGTAGTTGTTTGAATGGACTGGTCGACAGGGCCCCTCTGATAAAATATATAATGGTAGGGTAAATACTGCGTTTCTTCAGAGTCAGTCTTGTTTTAAAGGGAGTGTTTATCAAACCAGATTCACTGTCAGTGTCTCTATGTGAGAGAGGACTATGGGCCTCCAGATTGACTAGATGCACATTAAAGTATGGCAGCAATGTTGTTGATTGTCAGAGTCTTTAACCAATCAGATTAACATGCGCCGTGATTGGTCGGGGTCAGCGTGACTTCTGTCAGACAGAAAGCAAGCTAGCAGATCTTAGTAATTAGTAAGACTTCAGGATGAACTTGTCGGAATAGTGAACAATGGTAAGTGAACTGCTTTTGGGTTTTTACATATGTAGTAGCCTGTTAATTTGTGTTTGTTTTAAATTATATAGTTAATATTGTCATTGTTAATTGCATTGATTTAATCATATGCATTATAAAGCGTATGCAGCATCCTGTCATGACGTATTCATGTGCTCGCAGGTTTATCAACATTCTTTTCACTCTAAATCAGGGGTTTGCAAGTTGGGCCCCCCCAAAGCTGGTTCATAGTAATCGGGCCCCCCTTCACGGTGCCACCCCCACTACACCTTGCATACATACTGCTGCTCGTTGAGAACAGTACCTGCAGAGTGAAACAAGCTTTCGAGTCTCCAAACATCACAAAACATTTTAGGAAGTGACTATTTGCTTCACATTTTCATTTTACATTTACATTTTACGCATTTAGCAGACGCTCTTATCTGGAGCGACGTACAATAAGTGCAGACATTTCACATGGAGCGAAACTCGCATCAAAAAAGCAATTGTACGTTGTTCCCGAGTGAGTGCAGGCAGAAGTGCCAGGGGAAGAGGTGGAGCGCGAGAAAAAGGATGATTCCATTATCGGACTTGAGAAGCTCCATGAAGCGATGCAACGGCCAGCTCAGCTCGTCGGACTTACGCAGAGACCTCGCTGTACGCTGGAGGTCTCTCACACCGCTCTCGTTAATAGGCTTTTATTTCGCCGTTGATGGTTCGTTTATTTATATCTCAACACGTCCATGTCTATCATAAGATCAACGGGAAACCTGTGGTTAACTTTGGTTAACTAGTCTTTTCGGTGTTAAACCAAACCTGCCAACACATTAGGTTACGAAAATACGGGAGATCCGAGTGCGGGAATTGTTATCGAGGGGCGGCTGACATGTTTCTCGCTCGCTTTCTGGTTTGAATTGTCGGCGAATCAACTGCGCTACTTTGCATAGATTCTTTTAAAAGAGTTTGGACAATCCATAACATTTCCGGGAGAAATAACAAACCGGGAGGTGTCCGGGTGATAGGTAAAACTCCCAAAAAGTGCCCTGCAGGCTACCTCGCTGAGCGGCTCTCTCTCTCACACACACACACACACACACACACACGTCCACAGCGCAGCAGGCGCAGGGGGGAGAGAGCGATACCGTTTCTCTCCAGGAGACTTGTTTAAATGATGAGAAATATGCTATATACATGTCACTAGATTTGTCTCTAGTCGCTTTTGACACAAAAGTCGCCAGGAGGAGGATTTGTCTCTTATAATAGTCCAACCACAACCGCATTTCAACATTGGGGGATTTTCGTGATTTTTTTTTTCTCCCATCCTGTAGCCAACTCGCGGTTGAGAACCACTGCTCTAAATTATAGTCTTATGTGAATGAGGTGTTTACACACAACGAGTTATAATTTAATTAATGAGATGACGTAGATCAGGCTTTTCGGTTCCCCCGAAGCTGTCACGCCCTAATTGTGTTCACCTGTTTTCCCTTGTCTCCTCCTACACCAAGTGTTTCCTGTGTATCAATTATCCCTCATGTATATAACCTGTGTCCATTCCCTGTTCTTGTTGCCATTTCGTTTTGTGTGTTTCACCAGGGGCCTGTACCATGAAGCTGGTTCAACTAACTCAGTGTTCCAGAATTTGTTCAGAATTGACAAAACCAAACCGAAGCAATCAGGCTTTATTGGTACCATGACACCGCTTATCAACTGACTTTGTCAACCCAGGCTTTGGTCCTTAAACTCTGATTACTCCGCGCGCGTGCACATAAAAGAGTGACGTCGGCACCGAACAACCAACCACGACAGAGAAATTATTCTTCAGAAGTATGAAGAATGTAAAAATGTTTTTCAAGCACGCAGTAACACCGTCTCTGCTGCCAAAGCAAGAGGACAATATTAGAGGAACATTGCTGGTAATGCGCAAGTTAAAAAAATATATATAAAAATAGAATTTAAACCATTTGCGGTACAGTAAGTGCGGCTTCGACGAGTCACATTTGTTATTTGCGGCTCAACGAGTTCGCAAAGATAAGTTATTTCTTCCTTGGAATATCTATTGTATTTCATACAAGGAAGTATCAGGGAAGTCAAGGGGATTTTGTCCCTAAAAACTCTACGAAGTGCTCTTCTAACAATCTGCGCTGAGATGTCCACAGGATTTGGAAGAAAAGGTGAAGCCGCAATGTGCAACAGAGAACAGAAGCTAGGAATTAACTACGTCAGCTGTTTCTTTGCTCACCGCTGATTGGTCAAACTTCTGACTAAGAGCTCGAATCCAGAACATAACCTGCCCCGGAGCAGGTGAGCCGTGCAGCGTAAGTTACCATGGCAACAAATACCGATTGAAGCCAAGCCACTTTCATGTACCGAAAACTCGGGGTTGGTGGAAACAAAGCTGAAACTTAGCTGACTAGCTGCCTAAACCAGCTTCATGGTACAGACCCCAGGTCTTACCATGGTTTAGTTTCATGTGGTTACCAGTTGATGTTATAATCCCCCCCGCGTACTAAACCTTTGCCTGCCTACGACAACGACACTGCCTGCCGAATTCATCACTATTAAAGGATATTTGATATTGCCTGCATCTGCACTTCGGTCTCTATCTGAATTATGATAGAAGCAGGTTTGGCTAAATCACCATTGCAACGCACAAAACTTAAACCTGCTCCGGCGCAGGTTCATTTGAGCTGCTGGATTAGTTCGCCAGTCCCCTGGTAAAAAGGGGAGTTCTCTTCCTCATTGATGAAAGGGCGATAGTTAGATTAAAGTTTTATAGGAGAGAGTTTTCTGACATTGCAAAACCCAATATGACATAGTGCTCGTACAGAACTTCATCACAATCGATGCTGAAGACAAAGATTTTCTCGAGGCGTAACGTTACCTGAACACCACAAGCTGCAGCCGAGTATTCACTGTCTCCCATACTTTACATGTCTATACAGTGTTGCAGAGAACATCTGGAAAGCTGCTGCATGTCGTTCTCTTCAAGGAGTTCTGTTTGTTTATTTATCTCTTAATAAACTTTTGGATGTTCCACGTTTCACTGCTTCAATTGATCAAATGTCTAAATATGACCAATATATATACAATGATCCGCTGATTCACCGATTCACACACACATATCAAAACTCCTAGTTCTATATGGTCATCTACACATAAAAATAATGCATAAGCTGATACAGTACATACATATCATAACTATCAATTAGACTCTTTGGAGTTGAGCTTATTATTCTCTCTGGATGATGATGTACTCCAGGGGTGTCCGAACTTTTTTTCCGGAGGGCCACGAACAGAAAAATATACGATGGACTGGGCCACTCACTAGACGTGAGGTGCGCTGCCTCACTTCTAATGCACTAATGTTGGAAAAACCAATCAAATGCAGGTAAATTACGTTTGATAATTGAACAAAAAGCCTCAATCATAGCTCTCCATTGGTAGATTTTCAGTGTATTTTTTACGAAAAGGTTGGCAGGTCATTCTCTCAGTGAGCCTCTGATTGGTTCTTAGGGTGCTGAGCCCCCTTCATTGTCCTTTATGAAGGGAGAGACAAGAAGAGAAATCAGGGATGTGGATATTTCAACCTTGTTACACAAATAAATCATTGGGATTGTCAACGCATCAAATAACGTTTGTTAAAAAATTGTCATCAACTTTAATTGAGTGAATTTATTAAGTAATTGGGCTTTAGACTTTTACGGAGCCCGGGAAGTGACATGAAAAAAAAACTTGGGACTAGGTTTGCGTTCGCTCGCAAAAGTTTTGCGTTTTTTTTTTTTTTTTTTCATGTCACCTCCCGGGCTCCGTAGACTTTCATGCGGGCCAATTGAAAATGGATGGCGGGCCGCAGTTGGCCCGCGGGCTGTAGTTTGGACACCCCTGATGTACTCCATGAATCCTTCGGCCAGCAGGCACATTTGAAGAAATCTAATCTGACTAATTAGAGTGATGAGGCACTTAAAATGAGACATCTTTCAAAAAGCGATGACTTTCTCTGGACGTTTTTCTAAAAGAAAGCTTGTCAGACATGTTTTTTTTTCTCCACCAAAAGTCTGACATTTCTGTTGGAAATTGGCGACAAATGTTCCACAACTGTCTCTGCCACGAGAAACATGGGTAGAGCAATTCACTACGCTCACCAGTCACTCTAATCTTCAAAGGATGGTGTTTACTGCTCCGCTTCCATCGCTCTCTATGCACCACAGTGTGTGTCCACCCCATCCTGCCAGAGTGGCATGTAAAGGCCTAGATTACAGCTCCGTGTTAAGGGAACTACCTCCCAAACGACAGTCCCTAAAATATTGACGTGTCATTTTTTTCCATAATACTTTTAAAGGTTTTTTTTTTTTTTTTAAACGTTTTTTCAGTGTGGGAGTAGGAGGGATACAGTGATTTCCTCTCCATAACTGTTTGACACCAAGCCTCAGGGACGCGGGCTGTCAGGAGCATTTGAAAAGCGTGCATCGGCGTGGCGGCGCCTGATGAGCAAATGCAAACTCCAGCAAAGTGGAGTGGTTGTAACTAAAAGGAATCCATGGTAGTGCTTCTCTGTGCCTAATTGTGGGGTCATTCAAAGAGAAAAAAAGTTGCTCCGATTAGATTAGTGTCATTTTTTGAATGCATATTATTTAGAGATGGGGAGAGCACATTTTCATAATTTTGTCAGTAAAAAAGAAGGCAAATTGATTGCATGCCCAAGTGGATTGGAGCTTAGCAGCCACTGAAATTGGAGGGCCTGTCGAAGTACTAAATAATGCTAGTGTGTCGCTGTTTTTGATTATGTCAGAGAAGAGGGACTCCAATTGCATCAATAACATTGCTAGCTTTAGAATTGAAGCTATCCCAAAGATTAGACTGATATTCCAGCGAGAGTGGGTGTGACTTAGCATTAAATCTTTAAAAAAGCATAAAGAAACTAAGTCACCACCTTTGTTTAAAAATGTGTGTGCAAGGAGATTTCAATCTCTACGAAAACACAGGAATGATCAGAGTGGAACATAACTCTTTGGAAATGTTTTGACATTTTGGTGTCACATACTGAATGAGAAGGAATGGATCCAAACTTTCTCCTCTCTGGTGCCAGCACTTTTCATACCCTCGTCTGCTTTTTCCTGGTCTCTTCAGCGGTCCTGGCCGGTCACGGTCCTGTGCTCAGATGAAGCTCTGGGCCAGTAGTTGGGAGGAGATATGGCACAACTGTGCACACATGCCTGCCAAGTTTTATTACAGGTTTTTTGCCAACATTGCCACTGAATTATTTTCTTAGTTTAATTTGGTTTGAGAAAAAATCGCAATGGCTTCCACTTTGGAATGTGGCACTGCATTACAATGTTGATGTTACATAGGCCAAGAGAGCAGCCCAAATATAAAAGGATGGGAAATAAGGTTTCAGGCAGTTGGTGTTTCAGTATTTGTGAGGCTTTGTTTCCTTTGTTCACTAAGGTGATCGCTTACATCTCTGCACATGTTAATGTTTTTGAGCATATTCCTTTCATCCTTCTAAAACTGAAAGTTGTAGCTTTAATAGTGAATAAACTGTAATTAAACTACCAAACCAATTAACTGTACACAAGAGGACAATAACGAAAAAACAGCGGCCAATCTTTTCAAATTTCAATCAAAGTGCTTGTGCATGAACGAGCACCACTGGTCCATCTTTCTTCAGTGCACTTGGCAGGTATATGTAAATGTCTCTGTGTTAATTCACATGATATGTCAGCTCTGTGGGCTCCTGTGCGGTGGATATGAATACAATTAGTTTCACATGGCTAAGACATAAATAATGAGTCTCTGTGGAACGGAGAAAGCGTCCTCTTGTCAGAATGCTGTCATACCCAGCGCTGGATCTCCCCTCTTAATTTCCTTTTGAGCTACTGTGTAGACTGATGGAGGTTGTTGTGAGAGACCTGTGGGCGTCAGTGTTGGAGTTAATGCTATTTCTACACACACACATAATACAAAACACAGTAGTTACCATTGTGAGATAATGCCATGTGTAGGTGCCCTAGTAGCCCTCATATGAAATATTGTAAAGAACTACCACTCCACCTGAGAAAATATTTGCAACATTCTTTTGCTCTTGAGGAGCTTCGTCAGTACTGATAAGATCTTTTTATCTTTTTCAAACCCCATAACTGTTGATCTCTTACAAGTTGTAAACATATCCATCCTCTCACTTGTCTGCCCACAAGCCTTAAAAACTGTTATTAAACCACTCCTAAAGAAGGATAATTTAGATACAATGACAAATTATAGTCTAATATCGAACCTGTCTTTTATCAAACCGACCTTTTTAAAAGTACAATATTGTGCTTTTTATTAACAACTTCTGGCCGCAAATAACACAGCGCCGCAATACTGAAATACAGCTCTTGTTAGGATTTTCCACTAGATCCACTTAAAAACAGACAATGGCAAAAATTCTGTTTTAGTATTACTGGATTTCATTTGTCAGGGTCGACCAGGACGTACTACTACTCGTTGAGACTCTCTGGCACAGTACTTGAAACAATACTTTTTGACCATATCTAATTACATCATCAAATGAAATGTGGTGTTCCCCAAGGTTCAATACTGGTGCCCCTTCTATCAAACATCTACATGGTTCCATTAGGTCAGGACGGTACGAAACGAATCACATATAAATATATTTTTTAAAAGACATGAACAGCCTCTCCTCTGTCAGAAGTGACCGCACATGCTTGAGGACTTTTCTGTAATTCCCACTATAGCAATGACATCCGGCTGGCCATCCAGACTATGGCATAGAGCGGTCTACAATACCGCAGCAGGCCGCGTAGGATGCCCTGGCCGGCTGGATTTTTGCTCGTGGGCCGCGAGTTTGACGTATGTGTGGGTAGTGCCAACAATATTGTGATTGTGAGCCAAAAGATGTTTGGACAAGAGTTGGGACGACATCTCAGACTCACCTTATCCGATCATACTTCTATAACAGTCTGCTCTGTGATGCTGAGATTCCGGCCTGCCTGTTCTCCAGGATCCAATTAGTACTAAAACCACAAGACCATCACTGACTCATTTTATAATTGATAAATGTACTTGATCTGAACCCTGACAAGATGATTAATGTGAGTAAGAATGAGTCAACTTTATGGATGGAAGATTTTATCCGGGGATATTTTTTTCATACTGTCAACATAATTACATAACAATTTTTGCTCCTGTTTCCCAACACAATTTTTTTTTTTTGTCTATCATTCAAATTTGCTGTTTGTCAAGAAGTTATGTTTTGATGTGATATTATTTGAGAAGTTCGTACTTATCAGTTCCTTATTTAATAAAAAAACATTTCATTATCTTTTATATTGGGGATTCTTTACTTCTTTACTGTATGATACAGGATCTAATATTTTCCAACAGTGAGTATCAGATATACCCTTAAGGGCCCCTGAGAAAATGTTCTTTGAAACACTTTTTGGTGCCTCACAATGTTTCTTGGATTTACTTTTCTTACTTTGGGATTCGATTGGCAATTTAATTTTTGGCTAGTAGCTACTATTTATTCCCTCAAGGTCTGTGTGGGTTTGTTGAAGTCGGATGTGACTGTAATGTGCTTGTTAATCTCTAGATGTGCAGTTTGTTACGGCCATTATATTATACTCTGAAAGAGGCTTCTCAATTAATTTGGACTTCCAAATCTATCTATCTATATATATATATATACCGTTTGTCTGGCATGTGCTGGGTTGCTCTGTTGATCACCTGCACAAACTGTACTAATGAGGTAGGTTACAGGACGCTTACACATTTCAATGCCCCCACCTGACAATGGTTTTGTGTGATTTTAATCTACATCCTGTATGCTATGTGGAATTACTATAATGTTTTGTTTCCTATGGTAGTGTCAGACCTGGCCCAGACTTGGTGAGCCCAGACTCTACTTACTGGTGCACAGGTGCCATGGGCCTAGGAGGTAGGAAGTTGGGCTTACCAGCATATTACGTAATGTGTATTGAGGATGATGGGTGCTCAGTGATTAATTAATATTGTGTATATTGCAGGCTGAACTGGTGACAGACTGGTCAGCAGGGCAAAAGCCTCTGACTGTCTATGGTGTACCTCGTGTGGGAGTTTTGGCCATAAACTTATGATAATTGAATTCAGGGTCTCTCCCCTAAAAGAGAGTGGCGTTGTCACATCTTGGTACGACTACGAAAGTATTTTCAGTGTCAACGTGGTCATATATATATATATATATATACCACAATAATTTACATTTGTTTATAACAGCACTTTATCCTCAAAGAACAAGCAAGGGAAAGGTTTCCCTGTCAATCATTTCTACAGATCTCATAAATGAAAATGCTGGCACATGAGGTGCCTTGAATTAAGGCTCTATGGACATTGTTTGGCAGTGGGTTTGCTCATTGCTCAAAACCAACTGTTTACTTTCTTCTGTAATATAATATTTGTAGTGTCAAAGACAACCAGCACGTGTCGCCATCTCACCACTGAGGGGGTCTTTGCGTTGTGTATGCGCGTCAATGTCTCAGAAGAAGAATGGTAGACGAATTGTGAAATTTTCATAGGAAAGTTCCTGACTGAATGAAATGACCCGGAAGTAGTGCAAGTGGCTGCCATAGTAAGAGCTATTCAAAGCCTCTAATGCTAAGGAAAGGAACTTCAATGCTTCCTTACTTACCTAACTTCTTTAGCATAGGAACCACTGGACCGTCCTATACGAAATAAAGGAGATCATTCCGTCCCACATTCATTGCAGCGGCAATATTTGAATAATGACGTGCCATTCAGACTTTTACGAGAACTAATGATCATGACCGAGAAATGCAGATCAGTAAGTAACCATTAGCATGACTTGGAAACATACTATCCAAAATGCGCTTCTTTGTAGTCCCACTTCGGACAGGGCTCATGTAGACTACAGTGTGACAAAAACAAAAATTCTCCGTGAAGACCAGAAGCCTATTTCAAATAAAAGCATTCGGATGAATAGAAAAAAGATCCAGAGGTCCGAGAATATGGCCTTTTCAAAGAGAGTCTTTGGTCTGTTTGATTCTAATATCAAACTTCTTCATGGCATACAGAGAGGGAAGATAATTTGATGTGGTAATCCAACAGTTATTACAGTTTAAATAAGATGTCAATAAATGAATATGTATTGATACCTTTTGAATATCAATGTCTTGTGGAGTGTAGTAAGCGAGGAGACAAGAGATGGAGATGCGTCAAATCAGCTTACGCTCCACTTTATTACATTCTTCCAAACTAAAACTAACTGTCGAGTAAACTGCCAAACTGAACGAACTGAACAAACTGGTGAGTCAACTGCCAAACGGAACTAACTGGTGAATGTCTGTCATTTGTGGGTCACCACAGTCTCCATCTTTGCGCTGATCATACTGGCTACAGTTATAGAAAAAACATTACCTGGAATTAGCTAATCTTGGAACTGGCTGCTGTGCAATCATATGCAGCCCAGTAAATTTCTTTTTTAGGCCACATCCATACTAGTTCGTTTTTCTACATGGCAACCTTCAGAATTGTTGCCTGTTTTAACAATTGTGGGGGTAACTTGTTTTTCTATAACAACCTAGTTAAAGCATGTTAAAAAGCTTTGGATTTATATTTAATTGGATTATATTTAATTTTTAGATACTATGTTTTTAATGCCACTGTGTAAATGGAATATTGATGTTTAAAATACACCAAGTATTTGCAAAGATACGTTTTTTATTTACACAAAAATCTGAGATTAACCAAGATTACAAATGTGATTTTGTTTTGATACATATTTATTTCTGTATTTCTCACATCTAAATTGGATGAGGACCCAGCGGCTAAATGAACAATACATGGTCTTCTTTACTGAAATGTGCTGGTCACAAAGTGGGCATGCTAAGCTTCAGACTGATTCATTACAGGAGCACACTGGCCACTTTTTGTTTACCTTTAATTGCTTGGGCCTTTGAAAACTGCAAGATGTATGTGAGGTTGTTGAAACAAATTATTTTTGATCTGAAATATTTGAAGTACAGTGTCGTAGAAAATGCAGTGACTTGGACGACTTCATTTAATTTAACTTGATAAGGACATGTGTTATGATAAACATTCAGGCCGTTATAAAAATATACCTCCAAAAGAGCGCGAAATCTGAATCCCTCTCATGTCCCTGCTGATTTGCAATCGGCATACCACCACTTTTCTCTGCAGACTATTTGCCAAGAGGTTTTTCTTAGAGGAAGCAGGGAAGTTTTAGTAAAAGAGACTGATTTCACTACTGAAGAAATGTATTCAACATTATGGTACTGAAGACATTTATTTTATAATGCTGTTGTTCAAAAGTATAGGTTCTTTTTTTCTCCCCATTGAAGGGTTTGGCATTTTGAGTTTTTTAGGACAGGGGATGTCAGACTGTCTACAGACTGTAAAGCCCTTTGCGGCTAATTCGTGAATTTTTGGGATATAAAAAACCAAATGAATGGAATTGAAAGAAGAAAAAACACACGTTTCCCAGTGTTTTCACGCAGAGGACATTAATAAAAAGGAGAGGCTTGTGCTGCAATAACTAAATCTGTTAATGTTGTGTCCCCTAATATAGGATATAGTCCTATATTAGGTGAAAAATAACAGCCTATGAAAGACTCACAGCAACAGACATTTATTTATAATTAGGGCTTCATGGATGAGGGGGGAGTTTCATCCATAACTCATCAAAATCAAATTCTAAATCCACATTTAAACAGTACCTAGATTCTGTTCGATAAGAGTGTCTATTCATTTTGTTGTTTTTTGAGTTGCAATTGTAGATTTTGCTCTTTCGATATTAATAGTACGTTATAACAGAATTTGTTGAATAACATTCCAATGGTGGCTGCGAAGGATTTTTTTGGATTCATGTCCTCCAAATATTCCCAATTACTCCAGACACAGCATTTTAAATAGACAAACAGTTCACGTCTTTACCCCGTACCTAAACAGGAAAATACACACATTCAGTGATATTGACTTGGAGTCATACAATAATTACATTTCTATCACATATCAGTGGACGAATATTAAATAGTTTGTCTTTTACATTTCATAATGACGCAGGGAAGGCCTGCCATGCAAGGCTCAAACCACAGAGGGGGGTGGGGGGACTGGAGGGAGGGGTAGTGGGGAGCAGTAAGACCTCAAACGGGTCGTTATGAGCAGAGCTGTTTTAGGCAGGCGGAAAAGAGTGCAGTTAATAATGATCCTTGTGGTATTTGGTCCAAAGTAGATTTTAGACCTTCATTCAGACCTCAAAGAACCACATCAACTTGTGGTAAAAGGGCATAATATGGCTCCTTTAAAAGATGATAAACTAAATCCTTCATATTATGATTGCTTAATAACGACATTGACGATTCATTCCCAGCCAAAATAAGTATTTGTGTCCGAGGATGGTTGTAAATATTCATGTCAGCATGATACCATTATAAAAGTATTCGTTGTTGGGGGGCTTTCATTGGTAACAGCTTAAATGAACACCTTCTAACCACAATTTTATTTTTAAACTTGGCTTTGTGTCACCCTCGCGCAAAACACATTTTCCGGAGCAACAAAAACTGCAACAACCAGCAGAAGGCAGAGAATAATGTCACTTTCAAAGTAGTGAAATGCACTGTGGGCTCTAAAATAGATCAACTTGTCAAATTTGAATCTCTGAAATGACAACAAAGAAAAATGGCCTCCCTTTCAACACCAAGTTTCACGATGCAATAACTTTGAAAAAGGCAAACAAGAGACCAAGAATCTTCCATTTTCATGTCTGTCTTTTCCCCTTCAGGCTGTTAGCGTAGCCATTTTTCCAACTTTCAGATTATTTTTCTTATATCATTTCTGGGCTGGCAGGGGAACTCTTGGAGGGGCAGCCAGCTGTATTGTGCCCCGAGCAAACACAGCCCCGGAATGACTTCATTCAGCTCCTCAAAACTTTGGTTGTGCTGTGCAGTACAAATCCAGTTGAGAATATTTGGAGCAGGTTAACATCTAAATCATTTGTTAAATCAATCACAGAACCACAGGCAAACACACACACACACACACCCATGACACTGTGTTAAATTTCTAATGTGCTGCAGCTCTGACCCCACTGAGGCGACTGGGGCGGTCTAATCTGCCCCGAGGACTGACGCTATCAGCAGGCTCATCTCTGCTGAGAATGAGATCCCTCTCACGACCTTCACCAGATCCTTATCACGCTGGACGAACTCGAGTGTGTGTGTTGGAGGCTGTGTGGGTGAGTCATTGGGGTAGTGTGCTGAGATTGTGAGGAAGGCCGTCAAAGGGTTTTGAGTTTGTCTGAATGTGTGTGTGTGTTCAATATAATATAACAGCCTGATTGCCGTATTTGCCCTCTACGTTGTTATTGCCTCATTTCTGTCGCCATGAGAAAGCCTGCAGACCCTGTGCAGCCCACAAACACTCATTCCAACGGAATGCTCAGCCTACATAGATCGTGTTGCATCATATTTGACAAAAATTGTTGTTTCTCCAGACAGATTAACAAGACAGATAATTTGTTTTGTACAGCTACTACGTAAGCATATCAATAACAATCCCATATCTATATGCTAAAGGCCACAGAGATAGTTAGCTATTAACATAAAGGCTGGGAGCCGGGGAAACAGCAAGTCTGTCATAAGACGACAAAAAAACAATCATTTAAAAGGTATCAGCAACTTGTTTCTGGAATGCTAGCGGCACATCGGCCAGATGTTGTTTAACAACATTCAAGTCTTAGTCTCTTTGCAGTTTATTCCTGATTTTATTCCTTTAACTGCACTGCAAATAACCGACCGCAAATGTTATCGTTTTTTTAAAAGCAACTTGTTTGTTTTGCCCGAGGTTTGCCCTAAAGGACTTCAGACTGACTGACTGCTGACTCATCACGAACACATATACTAATGCTTCACAGCATTTAAAAACGTTACGCCATGGATACAATCTCCACTTATGTTTGACAAGTCTCCGAACACAATTCCAACAAGTTAGCGAATGTTATGCAAATTAGGCCAGAAAAATTAGCAGTGTTTATGTACACTTTTTTCAAAGCTAGAAGCTAACAAAAACAAGTACCTTTCTTTTTCCAGCGAGATATGACCAGCGGCCATTGTATGCGCATCACAAGAAATTTCAGGGCAGGTTTTGGGATTTAGAAGGGGTTTTCTAAGCCAATTGTCACTCCTGAGTGTTTATTTACGCTTTATGTGTTTTGGGCCCTGAATGACTATGGGAGCTGTAGCGCTACTCCGCGTGGTGTTAGACTGATCCAAGAGGATAAGACGCTTAAAAAAAAGGGGTTAAAACGTGTGAATCTGCCTATTTACCCAGAACATAAAAAGGACCAAACAACTTCATAATGAAGCCCATCATTCAAAACTGCATAAATTAAACTTTTGCACCAAATGGCACACACTTCATTAAGGTTTCATATTACCAACACAAACTACACACAGTTGCCACTTGCAGCTAAAATGTAAAGGACTTTGGTTTGCTCTTTGGCGTGGACAACAATGGAGGCCAATCAGAGTGTTACATCACTGTAATTACAGCACAATACTATATTATTGTCCATGTCCCCATCAGTTTAGCAATTGTGTCACATACGGATTTGTCTTTGTTAAAAGCCTAGACAATGCTAAAAAAAAAGACTCCAATAAGTGTTTTATAGCAATTTATTATACTGTACACATATTGAAAGACCTAGTTAATTGGTGATCTGTTTATATTTAGAATACAACAATACTAGAAGAGGCCAGATGTAATACATTTTATATCTGTGTTTTTTGTGTGTAGCTTTTAGACAAGGGTATCAAAAGTTGTTTAGCAAACGGAAAAAATACATTAACTATGAAAAAAGGAGGACATTGTTTTGACTGCGTTACCAAGGTGAAGCTTTTAGATTTGAAGACACAGTAAAACCAAAACACAGAGCTTAACCCATAATTTTTTTTTTATGAAACAATAACAAGCTGCATTGCTTTGAGGCTGCGTGTGACACAAAAAGAAACCAAACAAATAGAAAACTGATTCAATCAGTTGCACACTTTCCAAACAAGAATTATTGCACTTCCAATTACATAATCTATTGGCCAGAACTCGATACACCAGCTCCCTTCGTTTTTCAATTGTCTGTGAAAACTGATTTGTTACTTTCATTGATCACAGGCAACAGATGTAACAAAATGGTCCATTGTCACACAAATCAGCCAGTGGTGATACTGTAACAATCAGATTTTCCTTTCTGCTAATCCGAATGAGGCTTATACGCAATTCGATATAGTAAACTGCAATTATTTGCATTAGATTTTATTAAGATGAATGGAGGCTTTCGGTGTGACAATAATAAAATCATCCTTTAGGATGGACAGTCAGATAAATTGATTTATGGATGAATGAAGGGAGAGAGAACAGATGCAGAAGGAGGAAATTGAAAGGTGTTAATCAGCAGCTCAACCATCTGATAACAAATGAAAAATCCAATTTGTGTTTTTGCCACTGTCTTGCCAACTGCATTTGCCTTTGTTTTCTGCACCAGCCCTGGTTGATTTCATTGTGCTTAGAACCTGAAACAAGCCCAAAAAACTCAAAAACAAACCAGCTCATGTAGAGTAGGGACCCTTTATTGACCGGAAACAGAACTAAATTGTGTATTTTTACAAACAATTTGCTTTAATTTCTCTCGGACCTTGGAATGTTTTATTTTTTTTAAAGGTGTTCTTAAGACGTTTTTAAAAAGTAGACTCTGTCAACAATCGTTAATGCGCTGGTGAGAGTCTTGGTGCTAATGTGTGTATTCTGTCCCAGCGGGCGCAGAGAAAGACGTTGGGGTTTCCTTATTGCTGTGGGAGGATCCGTCCGGCCCGTTCACCGCAAAACTCAGCCAGGTTGCATTGTATCATAGTGAGATGGTACCCAATCCATTTCTCCCTTCAATGACACCATCTATTCTGCATCAGAATCACAACCGCTGTACCGGTTCGACCTATAAAAGGTAGTCTAGAGAGTCCCGCAATGTTGCTGCACCTGATTAAATTTAAATCAATAACGCTATCGTCGAGTCAAAACGTGATTTTTTCATATACTTCGTTCATGACCAAATACCTCCTAGCACTAATAAAATTCTGTTCAAAAAATTCTTCATTAAACAGGAAATTTCAGAAATAACAATTGCAAGTAGGAGACTGTCAGGGTCGGGTGTAGGTGGCCCGGATTGAGCGAGACACAAGCGCAGGCTTGAAACAAAAAGGGAATTTAATCTCCAACAAGGGCAAACCGAGGAATTCCAAACGGACAAAACTCACGGGAGGATGACGATCAGGATCACGACCACGACCACGCACACGACCACGACCACGACCACGACCACGACCACGACCACGAACACGAACACGAACACGAACACGAACACGAACACGAACACGAACACGAACACGAACACGAACACGAACACGAACACGAACACATACCACCAAGACAAGTTAGATAATGACACGACAAGAGACAACAGACACACAGGGCTTAAATACACAAGGGAGGTGCAGGTGATTGGACACAGGTGGAAACAATCAGACAATCACAGGGGAAGACAGGACAAGGCAGGAAGTGAAGTTACCCAGGAAAACCAGAAACACAAAACTCCACAATAAAACAGGAAACAAGGCTCAACCGTGACAGGAGACAGAAT
Source organism: Apeltes quadracus (assembly GCA_021346845.1). Lineage (NCBI taxonomy): Eukaryota > Metazoa > Chordata > Actinopteri > Perciformes > Gasterosteidae > Apeltes > Apeltes quadracus. Next base: position 1,610,204 of record CM037934.1, on the reverse strand, counting down.
TGACACACATACAAGTCGTGCATCAAGGCTCCTGGGATGTATAGCTGGAAGATAAACATACTAAAAAAGGGGAGGAGGGTTCTGGGAAATACCAAGTGCTGGTAATCAACCTTCTCCACCTCAGGGACCACAAGATTATGTGGATATGAGTTGACCCGGACCACAATATGTCTCTGCAATGGTCCTGTCAAACCTGCAGTGGTCCTGTCATACATCTGACCGGCTACTTGGAATTCTTTGATTAATTTCTGTTATAGAAATTGAATGTATTCTACATCTGTATGAGTCATTCTGTACACATGACATCCATTGCAGTCTGTCCATCCCGGGAGAGGGATCCCTCCTCTGACGTTCTCCCTAAGGTTTCTTCCCTTTTTTCCCTGGAAGGGTTTTTTCATTTTTTGGGGAGTTTTTCCTGTGCCGATGTGAGGGTCTTGGGACGGAGGATGTTGCATGTGTACAGACTGTAAAGCCCTCCGAGGCAAATTTGTAATTTGCGATTTTGGGCTATACAAAATAAACTGAATTGAATTGAATTGAATCGCAGACTCTCTGTCCTCGAAGTAATATTGAAAAAGTCTAGCTGTGTCCAAGTTTACTGAGCCTGCATTTCGACATAATAGGAAAACTGTTTTCTGTATTTCCCTCCATTTAAATATTGACTCAGGTCATTCAGTGTTGTAGAGAATTCACGCCACCTGCTTTTTAACATGCTTGGGGAAAAAGTATGATATTTCCAATTTGTCCTTGTGATGAGTGGAGAAACGCTGAAGCAGCAGTCAAGGGGAGTATGCTTTGAGTACAGAAGTCAGTAATTTATACAATAGATGAGGCGTGATATTTATTCTGAACATCCCATCGAACCGTTATATCTCACCCAGTCTAGTTCCTGCAGCTATTTGTCTGCAACTTGCTCCTACCAATGATCATCACTGTTGGGTGCAATAAGGGGAAAAATGTTCTAATGTTTTTTTTTTATCCATGACATCCAATTAATGCGTGTAACGCGTAATGGGCAACCCAACTGTGCTGTTTCCCTCAGAGTTTGCATCTTTCCGCTCTTTATGGTCCACGACGTTACTGCTTTGGTTCAGTCTAACTTCTCTTATCTGAAAAAATAAGCCAGCTGTGAGCTACCGCTCTAACACTAAAAAGCTTATGGCCATTAGTGGCGCAATAGCCAGACATTTCTTTGGAGATGGATGAGGCCTAAAGAGGCATAAAACCAGAGTGAATATTACATGTCCAACACAACTACCACCCCTAAAGCTAGAGGTGTGTTCTATTATCATTTTCATGAGGATAAACAACGTTAGTGAGAATACTAATCTGGGTGTACCAGCTCAGAGCGTCTCCTCCTTTGCCGGGGTATAAATAGCATAATTATACACGGGAATAAACACAAATGGTACTTATCTCACTAACCGCTGCACAGCATTCCACAATCCATCTTCCGATTTCCATTTTGCCGTGCTGCGCCTTTACGAAGCACTCAATATCTTCAGCTGGTGAGAGATGCAGGCATGTTACGGTGTAGAATGCAGGAAGAGGTGCGGGGGGGTTATATCGTTTCATCTGCAGGATCTGCAGGTTTGGACGCAGGCCCGGAGAAAGGAGGGGTCTTCAGGATGAGGGAATATATATTTTTTAAGCGGTTGAAAGGATGAACTCGTGACCAGGTGCACATACATGAGTGAGAGGAGAGCAGGCACTGGTTCATAAACTGGCATAAAGACATAAAGAGCCGCAGAAGAGGTTTGTCCATCCCAGAGGTCATTGAGCCAAATGATGTCCAGTGATGCAGAGCGGAGCAGTGGGACGTTCTCTAAACTCGTCCAATGCTCAGCCAGAGTCGGTTGGAAAAGGCATTTGCCTTTCGCAGAGCTGTATTTATAATTTACTGCTTCCGCTACCCCAACCTATCTCACTGCTGTTCTCTCAGAGTAAAAGCCTGGTGAATCATGGGGGGTGGGTTGTTATTGTGAGGCGGTCAAAGGTATTTTTCACAGCAGCAGTTCTAGAGAGCTCTAGGGATGACAAGTTATCATCACACTGGTTTCCTTGACAAAATGTTTTTTTTTCTATTGGCTTCTGGATTTTTGTAGATATAATCTGTGCATTTATGATACTTACAAGCAAGATAATCGTCAACAAAAAACTTTGTTGCTTGAGGGGCAATGATGTTTTCTATTTCTGCAAGATAGTCCATGTTTCTTTATGTTTATATGGTGGATGATAAGGCAGGTAAAAGGCAGCCCGCTGTTAAGACCCAGGTAAGAGGCAGAGCCTTAAAAGCAGGAGGAAGCTCACCTGAGAGCAGCTTTGGTTGGGGCACTGATTTAGCAACCTCAGCGTTATTTTACTTGTCTAAACACATGCTTTTAATACTGAATCGTTGAAGAATAACACATTGAACTAATACATTTTATTTATCAGCCTTGTTTACCGAGGAACAACTAGACCACATGTCGCGGCCCGCGGTCCATATCCGGCCCGCCGGGGGGTCCGGCTGGCCTTCCAGTGCGGCCCGTCGCTGGAGTGCGTACGGCTCACCAGGTGTCTGCCGCGCCGTTAGTGAACCGCCAGCTGTACCGTTTGCCGGTCGGACCGTCAGCACCATGTGATTTTATTGTTTGGCAATCTTGGTTTGCTGTGATTTCAATCGGTTTGATTGAAGTGTTACTTACTTGACCTTCCAGATGGTGGTCTTAATTTCTACATGGTATATTTTCTATCTTCAATTTTTATATTAAGTTTACAGTTCACTTAATGTCTTTGTATCGACGCTTGGAAGGAAAGATGCTTTAAAAGGGTTGCAGTCCATGTCCGGCTAGCTCCTGATGTCCATTTCATCAGGCTCACATCACAGACAGGCAGAAGGAATGTGTTGATGTTTGCCAAAAACGCACATTGTCCTCCCCAGTTTCTATTTAGTAATGTTTTTCGTCATGACCTCTATTTGAGAACTTGAGTAGCACAGCAGTGAAAAGACAAAAGTCAGAGCAGCCATGTTACTGGGTATGTTGTTTGACATAGTACAAAGCAACAATGGGTACTTGCCCTTTCATACAGTCTCTTCTCCCCCTCTGGGACCCGTCTAATAGCCACTGAATTCAATGTTGCCTCTCTAAAGTAGAAGCTGTGATCCAAATTTAGTCTTTTGTCTTCTTTCTGTCAAACCTTTTGACACAGACTTTCCAAGCCTCTTTTCCTTTATTACAACAAAGACACACTTACATACATGTCATTTTAGGGTTAATAGTTTATACTGGTTATTCAATTAAAAAAACTTGAAAAAGATATCACAATAAGTGTAACACTGGCATCCACAGCCTCAGGATATCACCAGTAAATGAGTCATGAATGAGAGCATGTACTGGGAAAAGCCTAAGGGTATCATTTTTAACAAGGGGCGATGAACCAAATTAGCCCTCAAAAGTCCATAGCATCTTATAAATGAAAAGAGTACCAAACTGGTCCCTGGGCGATGATTCACTTATCTCACCATGAAATGTAAATTAGTCGTCATAAGGTAGTAACGGTGCATTTTTTTATTCATGAGGTTATGATTGCACATTTTCCATCCTTTGAATATTCAATATTCATCAAAAGTAATCACTTAGTCTAGGAAATTTACGATCCATTGAATGGATTAAAACACTGCACTTCAACATCTACTCGTGCCAGTTGCCAGGAGGATTCACGAGTTGCTGTTAAAGTTCAGACTCTCCCCTGTGTTTTTCATTTACCGAAGTAAAGTGTAATGTTAACGCTCATTTACTGATAAAATAAACATATGAATGTGAACGAGAGAAAAGTAAATGCGAAAGGTCCTTCAGAGATTATTTCGGGGATTGGAGGAACGCAGAGGAAGAATGTGTCTGTGTGTGCATATCTTCTTCCGCGATCCTGCACCTACTGAAGGTAAGAGACGGATCACCATGGAGATGGATTGCTAACCATCTGGGAAACAGAGTAATTATGATGTGAAAGTGAGCACTGCCTTAAGAAGCGGTCCTCTGGCCATCAGATACTTGAGCGCGCTTCACTGCATCACATGGCCAATTACTAACATTGTCAGCGAGTAATATATTACAACAGAGCTGCATGGTGCTTCAGAGTTGGAAATGAGTGGCCGATTGTGTTGTGTGCTCTTGGATTACGTCTTATCCATTAGACACATACAACCCATACACCAGTGTATTTTGAGAAGCAACAGCATGGAACCAAATATGAACCCAACAATGCAGTTTATGGCTGTCTGTTCATTACACAGAGGCATAATTAAGTCAGGGGAGGTAACAGTCTTCCTCTAACACTAAGAGTGTACTATATACAGCTCATTTAAAGTCCAGCTGAAGAAATGGCTATAGGAAAATCAAAGTTGCTCACATTAGTATTTTTTACATCGTTTTACTTTGTAATGTGTATATGGATGAGTGTTCGTGAAATTGAGTTTAGTTTTGTATGATTATTGTATATCAGATTCAGTGTTCGAAAGTTCCGTTAAAAGTAATTAGTTATAGTTACTACTTGTTCCAAAAAGTAACTGAGTTAGTAACGGAATTACTCTACAATAAAAGTAACTTGTTACCAGGGAAAGAAACGATTTGCGTTACTGTTAAAAAATTAGAGTTGCTTACAACAGATGTCGACAAAGTTTTTGCTCCTGGACATAATGTACATGTTGCGCTAACCCGGCGGAGGCGCAGCTGTCTCCTGGGTACCTGTCGTTCCTTCTCCTCCGTGCCGTCTCCCCTGCGCGTTGCCGGCGCGTTGCCGGCGGGCTGCCCGCACACAACCAGGTGGATTGAGTTGGTTAATCAGAAGCTCGCGCCCGGTTCAATCAAGAGGTGTTAAATACACACATTAGTCAGCGGTTGGGGCTCTTGATCGTGACAGATTCGCCACGGCAGACGGACAAACCATTCACTGTGAGGAACTGACTTTTGATTGTGACAGGCTATCGGTAAGCACAAAGACTTTTGTTACATCGTGTTGGATCCAATTATTTGTATTTAATGTGCTAAACAAAGTGATGTTAATATAGATAAGTTAAAATTAGAAATGTATGGCTTATTGTATGGATACTAAACTAATCTAACCAAGTGCCTGAATTAATGGTGAAATATAAATGAGTCTTTATAGAAAGTTTGGTTAATTACAGTGGTTGGTTCTTCCTTATTTAGTTGTATTAATTGCTTGTCTGTAAAGTGCATTTAACCTTACGAGTGTTACCAAATAACTGTGTGTGTTTTCTGTACTTCTTTTTTCACCTACTTCTACCACCACTACTCCCAAGTCTGGTCCTTTTCAAGTGTGGACACCTCAGTTTCGAAAAACACTTGACAGTACACATCACTTGCACGTTCTTGCCTTTGAACGTTTCATCGGATTGCTCACTCGCCATCTCTGCTGTAGGAAGTCACATGATGGTGCCAGTCTGTTCGGCAAGTCGTATTCCACGGGTGCTCTGCTTAACATTTAGTTACTCTGCTGTTTTTATGCATCTATCTGGATGTGTCTGTGCTACGATCGCCAAGCATTGTTTAACATCCGCGATCTAAACTTTTGTGTGGCTCGGGCTGCCAGATCTGAACCTGGGGATTGGACCAAATCTCCCCCTCCCCTGCTGTCAGGTATCCCAGCTTACCTGCGCCGGACGCCGGCGGCCTGTTCTCGCAAGAGGCGCTCCAGGAGACGAGGTCTGCTCGTGAGACTCAAAATCCAACTGGCCTCTAATTTAGCTGCAGCCCGACATTTAGTGCGATGGCTCCGTCCTGTCTCATCCACTACTCCTGCTAAAGCCTCCCTCGACCATGATCCTGCTAAACTGCCTCGTCCATCACCGTTTCCAGCCCCTCAAGCTCTCCCGACAGCGTTGACTGGACCGCTTCGTACTCAAGCGCCATCTCGATGGTGCTCCGCGCGTAGGTACAGCCGTAGCGTTAACAACGCTAGCCTACGCCTGTTGAAGCGCACTGGGCTAGCGGCTAGCGATAAACTAACCCTCAAGAGGAATCGGACTCTCCACCTCCCGCCTCCCCTTTGCTCGAAGCCCCCCCCTTCTTTGGCTGAGAGCCCCCCCTACTGCTCCTCGTCTTCCTCTTTCTCTGGAGGACCTTAAATTCCACCCCTTCCTCCTCCATCTCCTCCTCACTGTCTGAGCCGCCCCGACAAACTCCTTCACCGTGATGCACCCCACTCATCCCCTCTTTCACGCCGTCACACACACTTGCCCGCTGGGCTACATTCAACCCCCCATCCACTCCTACACTCACCCCCTCCCCCCCCCTGACTGATCGGCTGTGACCCACGCGTCTCCACACTCACCCCCTCACCCGTCTCCACACTCACACCCCCATTCACTCTTTCACCCACCTTAATGACCGGGTGGGCCTCGCTCACCTCCTCACTGACCTGCTGGGCCTCACCAGCCCCCTCTTCCTCCCTGCCCCCCCCCCCCCAGCAGCCTCCTGGGCCTGGTCCTGACTGGAGGGCTTCTTCCCTGGACACGCTCTCGCCAGGTGTCCCTCTCTGCCACACCTGAAACACCTCCCGTCGTCTGAAGTGGCAAACATGACGTAATCAAACGCGTCAATCCTCACCTTTATCACGATGTCGAGGGCCTGGTCTTTGGTGAGGACCATGTGGAGCTGTCTCCTGTGGGACACCACGTGCCTCAGCAAGGGTGTCCTGCACCCCGAGGACACCTTTGTTACTCCGGACACCACTTTCCCGTGCTTCGCCAACTCGCCGAGCAGCGCAGAGTCCGGCACGAACGGCGGAACGTTCGCCACCGTGACTCTGACAGCCGGCTCGGCGAGAGGCAGCACGGGCACGCGCGTCCCGCGGACCACCACGCCGCTCGCCACCACCTCGCGCGCCTTCTCCACGCTGTCCAGGAAGAGGACCAGCGCGTTGTTCATCCGCGCGGCGCACTTCACGCTGCCGTAACCCACGACCCCCCTCACGGCCAGCCCGCAGTCCTCCACGGAACACGGGAAGCCCGGCGCCAGTTTGACGCCGTGTTTCCGTGTGAGCCCCGTGAGGTCCACCGAAGCGCGCAGCATGCCGACTGGCTGTAAACACGCACAAACTAAAGCACACAGACGTTACAACCACACAGAAGCAACAATCAGACCAACACACCACACATTCACACCAGAAACGACACCAAAAATAAACGAAGTAACAGACAACTAGCAAACAATTCACCTCTCACCACGCTCCGTTCACTCCGCACTCCTTCCGCTCAGAGAGAGAGAGAGAGAGAGAGAGAGAGAGAGAGAGAGAGAGAGAGAGAGAGAGAGAGAGAGAGAGAGAGAGAGAGAGAGAGAGAGAGAGAGAGAGAGAGAGAGAGAGAGAGAGAGAGAGAGAGAGAGAGAGAGAGAGAGAGAGAGAGAGAGAGAGAGAGAGAGAGAGAGAGAGGAGTTCGGTGTGTCCTAAAAAGTCCCCCGGCAGTTTAAGCCTATAGCAGCGTAACTAAGAGCTGGTCCAGGCAAACCTAAGCCAGCCCTAAATATAAGCAGTATCAAAGAGGAAAGTTTTAAGCTTTATCTTAAAGGAGCTGACTGAATCTGCCCCCCGGACTGAAAGAGGAGCTTGATAACTGAAGGCTCTGCCTCCCATCCTACTTTTAATAACTCTAGGAACAACAAGTAACCCAGCATATATAGAACGCAGGTGCCTTGCAGGGCAGTACGGTGTTACAAGCTCTTTAAGATAAGAAGGTGCCTCACCAGCAAGCGCCTTGTGTATTTGGGAAATTACATTGATGCTTAAAATGATTTATTGTATTCATTTTATTGAATACAATAAAATGTGTTAAATTAAGTTAAATTAAGTGTTTATTATGACTAACCAGAGTTATTGATTGTGAAAAACTTGTAATAGCATGTTTTGCACGTCAATCGCTTTTGAAATCTGTGTATTGTTTTTAAGAATACAAATCAACTCATTAGAAATCAGTATACATATTTTGATTAAATATACTAAACACAATAAGAAATGTGCTCTCCAGAGGCTAGGAAGGAGTCTTGTCCAACCTCAGTAGGAGCCGACTTGGAAGGATGAATTATTGACTTTGAGAAACTGCCAACATGGCAAATGAGCGCAAGGATCAGCAATCTGTCAACTTTTCTCTGAAGACATTTTATATTTAGTAATAAAAACACTTCTTTAACATTGGCTCAGTTCCCTTAAGTGGCCCGCTAATCCAGTGTGCCTGCGTACACACTACAGGTACCCTGGAGCTCACCTAAATATACTGCGGCCATTTATAATATTTTTAGATAGACCCCGTGTTTTCCTCCTGTGACAAACAGAAAGGTCTGCTGATCAAAAAGGTCTATGAAAATCCCAAGAGATGTCTGGCATGTGGCACAACACCCGGGTGCTTAGAATGACTCACAAGGACAGCTTCAACTTGTCATTGAAAGAACATTTACACATGGATAATGCGCAAGTATTTCCGTCATATGAGCCATATGTGCTCAAATTGAATAACCTTGTGTTTTGAGCTCCAAACCAATATATGTCATTATTATACTGCGTCTGAGTGTGCAGTAATCATCTTGGAACAGCACCAACTGAACTTTAATACATCTCAGCTGCAGCACTGAGGGTATAGGAGGTACTTGCTGTATTTGTGCCAAAGCTAAAATTATCAGCAGCCACGTTCTGAGCTGAATACAAACTAATTACTGTCTTTTTAGAAATGTTACCCTTTGGCTGGGAGCAAAAAAAAATTGAAGGTCACATTAGAACACAGATGGGTAAAATTTGCATACTGATTATTGCAGTCCATCAGATTTGTGCTGAATGATTATGTTGCACGATAAATATCAAGCACTTCTTTTCTCATTTTCATTACACTATAGCAGAGTGTTTGTCAAAGAGTGTTCCCATTACGTTATTTACACAGGGCTTTATGGATTAGAAATATATTTTATTGACAATGGGGGTAAAATAAATAATAATTTTGCATACTTTTCTTCATTACATGTCATTTAGCTGACGCTTTTATCCAAAGTGACTTACATTTCATTTTTAACCCATAGCTTATACATTTTGCTCAGGGAGCAATTACGGGTTAGGTATCTTGTGCAAGGACACTTCGACATGGCACATGGAGCAGCCGGGATTCAAATGACCAACCTTGCGGTTCCCAGCACACCCTCTGTACGCCATGCGCCATCATCGCCCACTGACTTCAGTGACATTCCGTCTGTAACTTTACAGCGATATTGGTCTTCATAGAAACATTAGTAGAATTGTGGTTTGAAGAGATCTTTCGTCATCTGTCAGAGAGATATCTCTCCTTTGTGTACGCTTCACGTTTGATATTAGCTCTGTGCCAGGCAGTTTTTTAAAACAATTCACTGACAGGTGAGATTTAACAGCTGTAGATGAGAAACCAAGAAGAAAATCGAAAATGCAACTGGGTTTATAGTTAAGATGCTGAAACATTTATTATAAAAACCTTCAGTCGAGATAGACAGGACAGGCATCACTCCACTGCAGGAGAGGTGAAACTTAATCCGATTGGGAGAGACTACACAAACATATTTTTATCCTCATCACTCCTGTCAAAGCACCACGAGGCTTGTCGACAGGCATCGAGCATCTCAGGTTGACCTGCGTTTCTTGGCCTTTCATGATGCTCCTCTCCTTGCTTCAAGACACGGGAGAAGGTCACTTCACCAGCGAGGTGTTTGCAGTGTCTGTGAAGTGGCTCAGGAGGCACAAGCTAACCCCGCGGGGTTCCATGAAATATTGAAGATAAATGAGATCCCACAGCTGTCAGTTGTAAAAACTAAGTAACTAAGTAAACATGTGTCTCTAAGATACATTTCTCCAACCTAGGCCTTCTCAACAACCTTCCTGTCGAATCCAATACTGGTTAGAAAAAACAACCACACTTTAATTAAAGTGGGGAAACTCTCAGTAAGATCTGGTGGTGATGTGAACCTAATTACAGACATTTTTTAGAACATCTGAATGAAAGTGCTCCTTTTCTCAGTTGGTGCATTTTTAAAGTTAATTAAGAATCAAAAGAGTAATAATTAGATATGAACTGTACTTTGGTGAGCCCTATCCCTCAACTCTGTCAGTCTTACCAGTGGTAAAGTAGTACATGGTTTAGAAATATTGCATAGATCGTTAAAAAGTTGTGTGATGTAGGGTTGTTTGACTAAATGTTGGTAAAGAATTGATTGAATAATGCTTCAGGGTGCCTTCAAACCTGCAGAGCAGACATGAGGATCAATGAAGGTCAATTTCCTTTTAGTTTGGATTTGTCTGTTGTTCACACATACAGTCAAAAGCTTTCATGCCAGCTGAAATCCACACCAAATAATTAGACTGACATTTAACTCAAGTTATTGCATTTGAATAGACATTCATCACATTCATTATACAACAAGGCAAAGAAGAAAATTCTATCCATTGTATTTTTAATAGCCTGCACTGATGTATTTGAGCACCAGGCTCCAGACAACACAAACCGCTCCACTCCATAAAGGTGTTTTCCTCAGAGATGTTGAAATAAGTACTAAATAAAATCCTTGCATCAATAAAATTCTGGCTGCGAATACCCCTGCTTCTTACGGGGAAAGTTCTTTAATTCAATTCATTCATTTTGTAAAGCCCAATATCACAAATTACAACTCCGCCTCAAAATGCCTTTTGAGTGCAAATACGACACTGTCTATCCATAAACCATCACATTGGCACAGGAAGAAGGCAGGGAAACAGGAGAGATGGGAACCCTCTACCGGGATCCATAGAATCCAATGGATGTCATGTGGACAGAAAGAACAACAATCCGTTCAATTCATACAACATAAATGATTCAAAGGGGTACGACAGGTCCACTGCAGGGACACCCACCATCCGGATGTACAATGCGTTCAATGCAATGCCCTCCGCAGCCACTGACACGGGCCGCTGTCTTAATGAATAGTGATTCAAAGTGTAAACCAAAAGGAGACAAGGAGTCTTAGTAGTAAATCAACAGCTGCCCGGAGTTTAGCAATCAGATCACACCACCCTCATTTTCACAACCATACTCATGAAGTTTAATGCAAGTTTAGACAGTAATACTAGGCTCATGCATGCCTAAACATGTGGTTTACTTATGCATCTGCCAATCACTCCTCACGCAATTTCCCTGCGGTCACTGCTTTGGGGTTGTCAATCAGGACTTCAGCGGTTTAGATCAGCCTGTCTTTTCTATCAATGGAGCAAATTACATCGTCAACCTGCTCTCTGCTGTCTCTTTTAAATACCCTTTTTAAGATTGTCTCTCTGATGTCGGTACGTTCATGTTAATGTGTATCAGGAGAGACTCTGAAGTGACATTTATTATACATGTATAACATTGAAATAGTGCTCAATCTGTGGCGATTGGACTGCATGCTCAACCGGGATAATCAAGAGTCCAAAGGGAAACAGCTCTGTGAAGACTTTATTATCGCATATCATCTGTTAATAATAAATACTAAACTTTATGTTACTGGTCTCTCATGAGTGAAATCTGGGTTGTCTACGTCTGCGAACAAAAATGTTACAATAGGGTTTTTTGCTTCTTCTCTGATTAATACCTTAAAAGTATCAAGAAAAACTGTTTGTCTAATGTGTACCTTGATAAATTGGTTGAACTAATACCGATTGGTTTAATCACGATGGAGACATTAAGTGATGGAGTGAGAGCAGGGGCAGATCTCAGTTGAACTCGTTGTGAACTTTCAGTTCATTGTTTAGCCACTTTGCACTACTTTCCACTTTACTGATAGAATCTGGGGATCAGCACATTAAATGACCTTTTCAAGTGGTTGGTTTACTGAGTTGAATCTTGTTGACAGCATTGACATAATGTAGGAAGTCGGCAACACAAAACAGCTGCAGGTACTTGCTTATCCACATGTGGATTTCTCTCCATTATTGAGGTCGACCATGGACCATAAAAGACATTGAATCCCCTATTTTTTAAGTATCAATAGCTCTCTAATAGGTTGTTTGATGGATTTTTTTTTTATCTCAGAATACTGTGAAATGATGACAGCACAACTGGTAACAAATTTGGAAACGTGTTCCATACCTATGAGTTTCCATGGTGTGACGGAAACCTTTCTTGATGAGGTTCTTATTGATTGAGGGTGGCCACCACCTCTGGGCTCCATCTTAAACTTGGCCCTTGCCAAATTGATGTGCTTTTCACAGAGGTTTATCTTTGCCCTAATGCTTCTTTGTTCAGCACTGTATTGGTGTTTCTGTCACGTTGTTAAAATCTATGGGGCAATATCGCTCCCTTGGAATGGGCTCATCGAATTGTCAGGCCTTGCAGATCTATGGTCCAATATGGCAGTGAGAGGAAAAAGAGAGAACCTCTATCTTTATTCTGATTGATGGTGTTCATTATCCCTTTACAAAATAGGCAAAAGATATAACCCTCAAACAGCAGACATCATATTAAATATATTCTCGACATGCTCAATAAAACCATTCCAGTTTTTTATATGTCTGTGATGAGCGTTTCCATTTCCCTTTGGCCTCTAGACAATTTCCTCTGACATCTCTGCTCATCCACAGCTCATAATTGGATGTGAAAGCACTTAGTCAGTGATTGATACTTTGGTGGCGTCTGCATTTGTTTTATCTTGTCTTTGCAAAATGGTCAGCTGCTGCATTGAGAGACATGCCAACTGTTCTTACCTACTAACCATTCTGCTCTGGCTTTAGAGTAAGTGACTGTTCCAGGCTTATTGAATCCCATACTAGTGATAAAAGCAATCACTGAACCCCTCCTGCTAGCTCCAGCCTTCCCGATTGGTCACGTTTCATGTTGATGTGTTATTTAAATAATGGGCCAGTTCCAAGAAACCTCTACCCCCAAACAACCAGTTTCATTGTGCAGGATTTCTTGTTTTCTCCGTTGTCAAATCAGGCATAAAACAAATTACTAGAAAATACCAGAATGAAAGAAGGACTGAGAAAGGTTAAACCAAAGAATAGTGTTTCCCCTAGGTTGGGGGTGTGGTAGTCACGGGTGTGCCAACGGTTTGACCGACTCGAGATGGGGTAGTCACTCTGGTGCTCTCTGCACCGCTGCTGCGAGCACTACACAGACATATTCGTCAGTTTGGAACTGCAACGTGTGGAAAAAAATATTACAACTCCAAAACCCAATAATAGAAAGCAGAATAGTTTACATAAAACATACAGAAGAGAGGAGCGCTAAATAGCAGATAATCACAGCTAATATTGCTTTAACATTTAGTGATTTGAGTCAAGCTGCTTTAACAATCTGAAGGGGTTACTGTGAGTTTCTTGAAGGATTACTATTAGACTGGATCTGCATTGGGTTGACTTGTACCACTTTAAGCACTACATTTCCATTAAACACTAACAACAAGGGCTATCATGTAAAGTGCCCATCGAACAGGAAAATCATAACCCACGGCAGGACTTTTTGGGGTTTAAGCCTGTTGCCCAAGGACGTCGACCTAGTGATTTTCAACCACTGTGCCTCATGCAACACAATAATAAAGCAAAATATATTTTTATTGGGATTTGCTTTCACCGTGGATCAAACTGCAGCGACTGTTATAAGAGAAAAAGTTAGAGTTAAAGTTATAAGTTAGAAAAAAGTAACTTTCATGAGAAAAAGCCATTGTTAGTGAAATCCTCTCCCCAGACGATGTTAACAAAGTAGCTGAATTCATTCTGAGAAAAAAATAATTGCTATGAATTTTTGTAAAAAGTCTCCAGAGATCAATAGTGTGTATTTTTGTTCATTATGGTTTGGTTACGCTGGAGATTGAGCTCAAATTAATGTATTGTACATCTTTTACATTGTTCATTCTGTACACATGACATTCATTATAGCCTCCTGTTATGTCCAGCCTTAGTTTGTAAGCCTGCGCCTACGTCTCACCTCCTTCCGGTCCGCCCCTCCGAGACGACCTTCACGACGCGACCACGAAAAGACGCAGCAGGTTTTATGGAGAACCCGTTCCTGGGGACCCGCCTGGTCCTGGGCGTACCTCGCCTGAGGTGGCCCGCTACCCGACCTCAAGGGGTTCCCTTGTCTAAGGACCAGGCGATGTGGCTGGCTGCCCGCTTTCCGGCCGCCTACGGGCTGCTCGTTGAGCCCCAGCGCACCTCATCCCGCTGGGCTTCAGCGACCTGGTTACCCCGCTGGGCCGAAGCGACCTCCTGTTCCCGCTGAGCCGCATGCACCGTTTTCCGCGCTAGGCAGCAGCGACCTCTACCTCAGACTCTGCCCATCCCGGTCCCCCATGACGCCTCGTGCCCCCGACTCCACCAGTTCTGGGACCACGCCTCGCGGCCCAGACTCCTCCGGTCGGCGCTCCACGGCGCCTGATCGTTCCCCCGCCCTCCAGTCCCCTGGTCCTCTCCCCCCCTGCCCCAGAGACTGCCATGCCTGACGTCCGCACCACGGAGACCCAGACGCATGGTCGCCGTGCCGGCCAACCCTTGGAGGTTCCCGAACCGCCTGCCGGAGTTCCCCGGGCGGACCAGCGCCTTCGGGTCCCCACCCTTTGTCTGCTCTGTCTCCAATTCCGCCCCACCTATAAGACCTTTAGGACAGCCTGGGATTCTTGATTTGAGTTTGATTGTTACTTTTTTGAATATTAAAGTCCAGCCTTCGTTAGTAACCCTGCGTCTCACCTCCTTCCGGTCCGCACCTCCACGACAACCTTCACAATAACACAGGCGTAACACAAATGTAGAAAAAAAGGTACGTTACGACCCCTGATATGTAAATGCTTGTTCTGCCAAGGGGTCAGCAACATAACACGGCAAAAAGCAAGTTAAGGATTGTTTATTCCCTAAGAAGACGGATTACGCCCCTTCCTGCATCACGTCTCTCACTTTTTATACTCACATCACATATACCACACAGACCCCTTTTAACTCTAGCCTCTATTATGGCCTCTACTCCGAAAATGGCATACCTGACAAAAAATGTGAATAACTTTGTAAATACTTGCATGAAGAACCAAGGCTAGAAACTCATCCCAGGCCCAGGTTGTATACAGTAACTGTGCAAAGTTCTGTGTTGTAATGCTGGGGATCAGTGAGTGAGGACTCAAGTGCAGAACACACAGGAGAGGAGTCTTTGAGTACAAAAAGGTGGGTTTATTTCCACAACACAAAAGGGGTGCAGGAGCTTGGCGAGTGAGGAGGTGTCGTCAACCAGGAAGCGTCAATCGGGAGGCGAAGCAGGACTTCGAGAACTGGGAACAGAGAAGAGAGCACAAGGTGAGTATGACAGCGTAAATCCTTCTCGGTTGGCTATATAGCAGCGCCCGTAGCTACCACGTAGTGCAATGAACGATCTGGCGACGAGTGGCAGGGAAACTCCGGTTGAAGTAGCACCGGCCTGATTGAAGATTGCCGACAGCTGCCCCAGCCACACCCACAGAGGATCTGGGGAAGACCACGCCTCCCGCTGACAAACCTGGAAACAACAACAGAGAGAACCAGCTGGCCCTGCAGCTGGCAGCATGACATTTTGATTTAATTGAGTGAAGCAAAATAATTCTAGAGAGGCTTTAGTAAAGAGAGGTCAGACAAGAGTTCCAAACTAGCAAGTTTGTATTGTAGGTACATCTCAGCCAATCCTGGCTCGATTTCGGTGATTGACACCTCATTTTAAATCATCAGAGCCAATAGAATTGAGGTAAACACCGCTAAAGGAGACTGGCAGCTCTTTTAGCCAATAAGACGCAGCCATGCACAGGTTGCGAGATAGAGCGGAGTCTAACTGGCCGTCACAAATCCCACCCTAAGAAAACCACGTATGTGACCCGAGACGTAAAAAAACTGCTTCCGGGGTGAAAGGGCATATCCGGTTAGCATTTAGCATTCAGCATCGAACAAGAAATGGGATAAATCATTTGTTTTGCATGAAAACGACAAAGGTAAGTAAAGAATTGTGATTGAAAAGCGAAGTTAAGATTTCTGTGGTTGGTGCTTGTTTGGACTAATCTTGGGAAAGGTTTGACCGAGGGATATGAAAAACATATTGCCGTGATCTGTGTGTTATTGGCTTGCTTTTAGCAACGATGATGAGTCGATAAAATAATCGCTAAAATAGTCAGTGTGGTAGCATTTTTTTGCGAGCGACATTTACATTTTTTTCACATTTTTGTGCAATCCTGCAGTTATGTTTGGAGCACGTTCAAACGGGTTTGATGGCTTTGTAGCCCAGACGCTGACGTTTACAGTGATATGCAGCATTCATATATCCGTTTTGTTTTTAGTTAACAATATGTGTCTGTAGTGAACAGTTGTGGGTGTCAGACCCCAGTTGGGGCACACTCGAGTGGAAATTAACAAAGACACACTAAATAGCAACATAGGACACTGGGATTCTTGTCTTGCGGCTGGCATGACGCTCGCGAGGTTCACCGAGACGTTCTGGGCCTCTGTCGCTCTCCACCATATATGCACAGCACGAGCCATCACCGCAACCAGTCTCAGGTGTGCACGCAAAAACCAATTACCACACAATACCAAAACACCCATAAGGCTTCAGCCTTAACAGGTGGCCTTCGAAAAGGTGGAACAAAAGATAAACACAGCGTGAGCCGTCGTTTAGGAAACGATGTGTGCGATGTTACCAACTTCAACATCGTACTCCAGCATCGTGGTACATAAGGGCACATCTCCGAACAGTGTCAGGTGAGACTGAATTAAATTTGCCATGGTTTGGGTTCATTTCCTGTTTTCTAGTGCCATGTATCTTGTGTCCCTGGGGTAACTTCACTTTCTGCCTTGTCATTATTGTTTCCACGTGTGTCTCTTGTGGCGTCATTGTTGATTTGTCCTGTTGGATGTCGAGCATTCTTGTTCCATGTTCCTGATCCTTTTTGCCTTTTTGAATTTGTTGGCATTTTGACTAATTACTCTGTATCTGTGTGCTGCCTCTCCTTGCACGCACCTCGATCGACCCAGCCTTTGTGACTGAATTAGCCCCTGCACATACGCCTTTTGGGAATCTGGAAGATAGGAGAGGGGAGTATCAAGATCAGCCAGTATGTTAGAGTTTGACAGTCTGCCGCACTGCTGGAGGTCATCACGCAACCACAAGGCATTAGTATCATCTGCCACAGTAGGTATTAAGGCGAAGGCTCAGGCTAGCTTCTCGTTTGGATCAGGGACACCTCCCCTGGAGTGAAAACCGCTTAAACGTATTCATATGCGATAGACGGGTTTGACGTCTTCGGTCAAGAGTATGAATGATGTAGTCAGTGTCACTTACTTTCCTTCTAACTACATATGGGCCGGGCAAACCGTGCGGCTAGGGAAACTCATCACCAGACTGAAAAGTATGTTCCACATCTTTCTGGTCATAGTGCCGTTTCATACTATCCTGCTTGAATGACAGAAATGTTTTGGCTACAGACAACAAAATCAGGCACATTGGTCGAACGTGAGGCATCGGCATTCACAAATTGTTCCTGCAGCACTTTCAATGGTCCCTGTACGCTATGGCCAAACACTAGTTCAGCTGGGCTGAAACCGAGAATCTTGCTTGGCTTCTGGGTATGGTATGGGCATGAGACCACATGCTTAAGACCCATGGACTGTAAGGTCTGCTTGAAAAATTTGACTGAAAATTGGTGCCGCGGTCGGTTTGGACCAATTTGGGGAGACCAAATGTGGTGAAAAATGTGGCTTTAGTCACTTTTGGAGCACGTATTTTTCAGAGAGGAATAGCTTCAGGAAAATGTGTCCCAGAACACATCAAGGTGAGCAGAAACTGATTACCGGACTTCGAATGTGGTAGTGGCCCCACACAAATCAATCAGCCGCTCAAAAGGTTCGCCAACCACAAGTACAGTCTGATCAGGTTTAACCCTAATTTGGCACACATGTTCTACGGAATTTAGCTACATCAATCTTTAGACCTGGCCAGAAGAAATGCTGGAGGATGCGGTCGTAGGTTTTTGTAACCCCCAGGGGACCAGACCATAGGTGTTCAAGTGCCACTTGCAAAACTTGTAGTCGACACAGCATTGCAAATAACTTGGCGCTCAGTACCCAAATCTTCTTTCATTCCCTCGTGCCTTTAGCGTAGGCCGGGAAACCCATCTCTGCATTAACATCCCACCGTTTGTGTAAAATGACTGTCATCTTTTCATCTGCTAGCTCAGTTACTGACTCAAAACACTTAGCGAGGTTAGCATCCACCTTCTGGGCTTCTATCAGTGACTCACTTGTTGTAGGTAATGGTGGCAGAATTGGGGTGGGATAAGTTAGGTCCTGTTCTGGAGGTGCAGGATCAAGACTAGCGAGGAACAGCTTGTCTTCGGCCAAGGCAAGTGCGAGCCTGGAGTCAGCCAAGGTGGCTTCCTCTCTGTTTCTGACGCCTGGGACCTAGTGAGGACACTGGCGCAAAATGCATGACAAAATGAGTGACTTTAACACCTCATCCTTCTCTGGATCAGTAACAGGGGTATTCACCACTTGAGCAATAGGCAGTACCTTTTCCCCTGATATATCACTTCCCACTATTAATGTCTGAGGTATCATGATATTCAGACATGGCACGAGATTTTGGGGCACTGTAATTTTGATGTCTTGAAGTTGGAGAATGTTGTGCAAGGAATGTCAATCAGGCGTGTACTTGCCCTGTGTACTCAGGTGTACCGATGACAGTACACAAACACTGCACTTCAATAGTCTAAAGCACAAGAGTGACACTGTAGAAGCCACAAAGAGGTTTCTAGCCAACACACAGAGTTCACAGGGCAGGGTTACCAAGCCCTACTTTGTAGAAATCAACATGAAACATCAGCAACCCTTTTTGACATGGCTTGATGTATGCTCTTGGAAAGCCAGTTAGCCAAAGAGCTATGGCTGTATGCAGTCCAGACAGCAGCAGTGGTGAGGAATAGATGTTTCAACAACCGCACCAGAGAGACCCCTTACTTTGTGCTGACAGGAAGGAGACCTAATGTCTTCAGGATGCAGAAATTTGGTACTGTGTGTTACACGCACCGGCAGGACAGAATGGGGCTGTAGCCAAGGTCTAACAAAGGCATCTTCATTGGTTATGACAAGAACAGTCCAGCCTATACTGGACTGTTACAGTATAGGCTGGAACAGCCTGCTACCCTGATTGCAGGAAGGTGATGAAGCACAGACCGGTGAGGTTCATGTCCTGTGCTGAGGGACAGCAAACTGATAACGTGTCCGGCGATGACAGTGGTGTCTAGCACAACCAGACCTCACCCTGACAAAACCGAGCAGAATGACATCCCAGACAGGTGAGGTCAAGCCAGAATCCCAATCTCCACAGAGATGGCCTGCTAGAGAGAGGAGGAGGCCAGACTTTTATGGGATAGAGTGATCAGGCTCAGATCGACATTGATTATTGCTGGTTTGTAATGTACCTCAGACGTTCAGAGATGCTGTGACTTCAACCCACTCAGATAGATGGGTAGATGCAATGGATGAGGTGATGAAGGCACTGAGGGATAACAACAGATTTACTCCGACCACCTTACCTGAGGGCAAGAAAGAAGTGGGGGTTAGATGGGTGTATACTCTTAAAACCAATGTTGATGGATCTGACAAGTACAAGGCCCGCTATGTAGAGATATAGTCAACAGATGGGTGTAGACTATGGAGAAACGTTTTCTCCTACTGCCGACGTGACTAGTGTGAGAGTGTTCAGAAAGCTGCCCAGGGGGATCTGATCCAACATCAGATGGATGTTAAAACTGCCTACCTACATGCACCAATTGATTGTGAGATTTATATGGACCGGTCAGAGGGTTATGATGTAAAATCTCAGACAAATGAGAAGATGGTGTGTAGACTAGATAAGTCACTATATGAGCTTAAACAATCAGGTCGAAACTGGAACAAAATGTTGATTGACTATATATGAAAACATGTTTGTACAGAACCCAGCCGACACTGTGCTTATGAGGGAGAAACGGAACATGACAAGGTGATCATACTGAAGTGGGTTGATGAACTGGTTATTGCAGTGGGTGATGAGAGATTTAGTAAAATAAGCAGTAAAAGAGATGCTTACTGTGAAGTTCCAGATAAAAGATT
Organism: Apeltes quadracus; assembly: GCA_021346845.1. Classification (NCBI taxonomy): domain Eukaryota; kingdom Metazoa; phylum Chordata; class Actinopteri; order Perciformes; family Gasterosteidae; genus Apeltes; species Apeltes quadracus. The sequence goes on along the minus strand of CM037934.1, from coordinate 1,590,098 downwards.
TGGGCAGACTAAAGAATTTTCTTTATCACTTTTGACTAGTGTAATGGATGTGTGACCACGTTACAGCAGAGCTATGTTGACAATCTGCTTGAGAGGTTTGATATGAAAGCTATATAACACTGATGATGAGAAGCTAGGTGACCCCAGAAAATTCAGAGAATCAGTGTGTAGCCTAATCTACCTAACCTCATGCACCAGATCTGATCTGAGTTTTGTTGTAAGCACAGCATTTCAGTGAGCCGACAGAAGAGCAGTGGACAACTCTTAAGTACTGAAATATTTGAAGGGCACTGTTACGTTCCCCAGTTTCTGTGTATGTTTGGTGTGCTTGTGTTATGTCTTTCCAAATCTCAGGTGCTTGATTCCAGAAGCAGCTGTCCCCAGATTGGAGATCTGGCCCCGCCCACTCGTCAGTGGCACAGCAATTTTTCATTTATCAAATTTGATACTGTGAAGAAAAAATAATTTCAGGCATGAGTAGAGAAAGTATGATGGGTACGACACAACAAATCAATAAGGGGTTGTGGTTTGCGGAGGTATGGAGGTTCTGGTCGCTGTCTCCTTCAGCCAATCCTTGAGCTGATGACGTATGGAGACTCCGGTCATGGTCTCAGACAAGGCCTGGCCTGAACGTTTTTGATGGCGTATGGACACAATGCCGAAATTACGTGAAAATATAAACAATGAACGGAATTTAACGGGACTCTTATGTGGTTAGATCAGTAAGCTAGACTGGTACACGCCAGACTCAACGGTTTGGGCAAATGGAAGCTCTATTCAATTGATTTATTTTTGTTTCTGATTCACACTGTCATTGCACTGGATTTTGTTTTAGGTTTTGTTATGAAATAAAGATCTTTCGATTTTATTTGTACCATTTATTCAGATCTATCTTCATGACGGACCTCCGGGGAAGCACCTTTCTCACGAGGTAGACCGGACACAAATTCCTTAAAAAATGGACCAGTTGCTTGCACTTCCAACTTCACAAGTGCCACAGGTGCACTTCATTTGCTCAATGCTCAATAGTTCTAGGTGTGACAAACCTCTGACAAGTACACTGTGGCTAACCCTAACCTTTATTTTAGAGTTGAAAGTATTTTGAGATTATCTTTTAAAAGTTTAAATTGATTAAAGTGTATTTTAGTACGCCTGGCTCAGTTACCGTCAATGCTAATAGATTTTTTTTTTTTAATTCTGGCAACATAAATCATTTCACTAAAGCAGTGGTTCTCAAACCACCTCAGAAAATACTTTCCAAGTACCACCATAATGGCACTATACAGTAGAATAGTAGGCCTAAGTATTCATTAAAAATAAGGCAGAGGTTTTATTCCTACAGAAGTATATTTTATATTGTCAGCCATTGTAACATTTTACACAGTTTCAACAGTAAGACTGTGCTTAAATATAGGAAGAAAAGAAACTGTACTTAAATAATGATTCAATTCAAATGTATTGCACATAAAAGTTAAATAGACATTGTACTAAAATACATGTAAAAAAAACTTCTTAAAGATTAAATAAAACTGTACTGTACATAAATGTAAAAGAAAAAAAGTATCAGTGATTCTTTTGCGTACCACTAGAGAGAGCCCCGCGTACCACACTTTGAGAATCACTGAACTAAAGTAAACTTTTGTTTGATGATTTAATCGTTAATTGTTCTATAAATGTACTCTATGCCTGATTTGGTTTGGGATTTCTTCTAAAAAAACATCTCAAAGGAACACCCACACCTCAGATTCTTTTGAAAATCAAATAATGTTTGGATATATATGAATGTATATGATTTTTGGGAAAATTTTCCCAGTTCTGGTGAATACACATCTTTAAGGCCTCAGTATGCTTCTGCGTCAACTCTACGGCGTAGCTACGCCGTCACTCCTACGGCGTTGTTGCCGTTTTATGCTTCTGCGTCAGGTTGCGTTGCATTTCACCGCCAGAACGCAAGGGGGTGTGGGGTTCGCAAATCTCTTTGCTAGTTTTGTTTCCGTGCACCGTTTCCGCGTTTTTCATTTCTAATAAAGGCGAGCGAAAGAGAGAGAATGTTGTTGCAGCTGGACAACAAGCAACAAACTATCTCTTTCCGCGACTTGTGTGCCATTTGGCAGTGTTTGTAGTGCGCTGAGGAGCGCTGTGTCGCACTTTGTAGTGCGACAAAGATGGTCGTACTTTCGTACTTCCTCGATCAAACGTTCCTCAACTTGGTCCATCGTTGAAAACAAACTGAAAATAAACTTTAAAAATGGCGGTGTGGTGGAAGGGGGAAACCGGAAAAGCTACACTCTGGAAATGATGTATACTGTGACCAATCACAGCCCTTGCGGTCTGCGTCGCCTCGACGCTTAGTTACAATTATTTGGGTTCGCGTCTACATAGGAGTGACGGCTAGGAGTAACTACGCCGTCGATTCGACGCAGAAGCATAAATCAGGCTTTATTTTAGATGAAAGATGCCCAAATGCTTGAAATAATATGCACAAACAAAGCCAGCTGGGAAAGTGTCTCCTTGATCAGCCAAAGTTACCTTACATCACCAGATGCTTTTTCTCTCCCTGGCAGCTACAACAGCTCAAATTGCCCGTAGTAATGCATTTTCAGGCATCAGAGCCCAGAACAGACAATGTCTGTCCTTTCAAAAAGGGTATCACGGATTGGCAGGGCCATGATCTCCTCTGCTTGCTGGTCTTTTATAATTCCCTGGAGGGGCTGATGCCATGCGAGCTCCTTGGCGCCATTCTGCTCGTCCACTCAGTCAGCCTTCATCAGCCTCTCCTGAAATCCGTGTGCTGGATGGATTCATCCAGTCGATACAACAAACCTAGAAGAGTTGACAGAAATAATCAAGAGAAGTAGTAAACTGCTTATTAATGGATGTCTTCTTCTAGTTTGTGGATGTCACCCGCGTACTCCTAAAGTAAAGAAGAAGGCTCTATTTTACTTTAGGGGACACAGGATTACAAATTATTATGAAACATAAGTAATAATGAAACAATTATTCACAATTAATTCACTAAGATGGCCAGTATTTTCACCAAATATGGTGTGTGCGTGCGTGCGTGCGTGTGTGTATATATATTAGGGCTGTGAAATTCATTAATCAAGATGAATGAATTTTTAAAAGAATGAGGAGAATGAGCTAAGAAAATAATTTTTAATAATAATAATATATTTTCTGAGAAAGAAATGAGGATAAGCTAGCTGCTAGGCTGCCTCATTTTTTCCCACTGCATTTCCGTTCCCGGGACTAACTGTTTACTTCCAGTCCAATGTGTTAAAATATTTTTTTACATTAATCTTTTGTTGGATTAGCATGTTAATGTTGACAGCCCTAAGTGCTCGCAAGACAGTTTGAGCGTGGACCAGCCTTTGAGGAACCGAGATAGCCTGACATCAATCATCTCGTTAATATAAGTTGGATAATGGGGCATTTGATCGACTTAGGTGAACCTCGTATGCGGAACAGGCTCAGCAGGTAGCAGGTGTGGTTTGTGCAAGGTAACAGCTAACCCCTGAGCCGGCGTGCGGATATAAATACGTATGAAAAGAAGGGGGACTTCAAGACAGTATATGTCCCGGGCATTTCCCTAAAAATTGGTAGACCTCTTCTGGGAAACTTTATAGCTAAGTGGTATCAGTTGGTTGGGGGAAACACATTAGGCCTTTATTCAATTGGATATTCTTTCATGTGATTCAATTTGCGACTTCATTTGATTTTGTTTAATTAAATTATCTTTTCAGACTTACTTTGCTCACGGACCTTGCTCTGTCATGAGGCCTTCCAATCACGTGCACGTTATCCTAACATAACATCTTGAAGTACTAAAAGTGATCTGTGGTGCTAGCCAGCTTCTATACAAAGACTTTCAGGTCATGTCCTTTTAAATCCCTGTGTAACGTGGGACACGTATCTCCCCCTTTCCTTTAATGCAGTAGTTATTAAAGTCCTTCAATGGCCGCTTTTCAACACTTGGCACTATAAGTCTGTAATTAAAGGTTAGCTCCACGGACTACATGTCATCCTCTGCATTGGTATGTGAGACATGTCCTGAGAGGAGACAAGGGGATGCGGTAGTATTTTCCTTGGATTCCAAAACATACTGTTCTCTGTATGACTTCACATTTTCCCTCCCATGTGGTTTGCATTGTTTTTCACCGCAGAGGAGTAGCAGCAAAGAATAAGGCTTCCACTTGTTCAACCCTTGAAACTGAAGTGGTATCTGTCAACGGAGTCTCAAGAGGGCTTAAGATGGAATGTTTTCATCCTGATTTCTTTGAACAAACAAGTTGTTCTGCTCGTTGCTTCCCGTTGTGAGATTCACTCCTGAATAAAATGTGCTGGACCATAGGATACGAAGATTTTTGTGTAGCCCACTGCCATGACACAGCTGATGTAGCCTCAGTGATCTGGTGATAAAATTAAAAAAATAAAATAAAACATGAGCTTTCTTCAAATGGTAAAAGGTAAGGTCCATTGTCCAATGCTAATTGACTGTTCATCCTTTGTCAAGATAATTAGCCATGGATGGAGTTTTATTGGAGAGTGCTTTACTTATGAAAAAGTACTTAAAAACTAAATAAAATAATTATAAAAACAAAGTAATTTATGAAAGTGAAAAAAATGTTTTACCCTGGATTTAGAAATTGCCATTGGTTTACATCTAATATCTTCTGGCAGTCTTTTCCAGTTGCAGCATAGCAGCTACAAAAGCATATAACTGAGAGGCAACCTTTTGAAACAGTCCGCCTAATGCCTTCATTTCATTATTATCATTCTGTTTATTTAGTATTTTCAATTTCATATTAAATGTTATGCTTTTCAGTTTTGCAGCCTATAAGTTTTAGTTTAGAATAAAATCAACAGCCCTGCAGAGTGGTGCTCGGGGAATAAGCCACTGCTCAACGTCGGTAAAACCAAGGAGCTGAGATCTGAAGACTCACACAGGACTGAGGTGGAGCAAGTGAAAAGCTTCAGATCCTCTGATTCAACGTCACCTGATGTGGTCCTCACAAAAAAACACAGTTTCTTAAGGGAAATTAAGAAGGTAAAATGACTGGGCCAAGTTCTGGTCAACATCCTGATTGAAGACATCACACAATAGTATGGGATATTCAGGGTCTGGGGCAGGAGGCTCTACAGAACAGAACACCATTGGTACCATCTACTGACGTCAGTGATAGAGACCAGGAGCCTGCTGAGAGCTCAAGGGATATGAAGAGACTAAGCCTCCGCAGCCAGCGTCTGTTCACTCTGCTGCCGTGTGAACAGAAGTACAGAAGTACAGTAGCATCGGCTGCTGGACGAGCAGACTGGGAAACTTCTGAATCCATCCTCTCCGTCCATATATAATGTTTGTATTTCTTAAGCATAGGAAAAAAATCCACTCATGGATGCACATTCTCCTTTTTCCTCTCTGACTCGCTGGTCCGCATTATTATCTGACTTTGCATTCTTTACCCTTCATTCTTAGATAATAACATTTGCATTTAAATACAAAATCAAGATTAAATTAAATACAAGTCAAGGACAAGCCTGACCTTTTTCCTAAGGAGTGAGAATATATAGATATTTTATGAAGTATTGAGTACCAGAGGTCAGTGTGTCCATGAGAACGCCAATGAAATATGTCACCTGTAATAAAGGATTTGGTTCATTAAAAATTTCATCCAGGCTTTCACCCTGTGTTTTCAGCAGGCTTGGCTCATATGCAAGAAAGAAACTTAACAGACGTAACACAAATAATAAAGCAGGCAAGGCTTAGTTGGAAATCTGCCCAGTGTTTTATTTCCTCTCAGTATCCAGTCCGGGGCATCGCTTCTTCATTCATTTTTAAACCAGGGTTAGTAAAGTGGAGAAACAACCTGGATTTTTTTTTTATTTGAGCCAACTAAAGCCCTGAAGCACTACCTCAAAAAGATGCTGAGTCTCCAAGCCTGTAACATTTTCAAAAACAAGTTGACAATTGGTTTTTAAAAAGAAGCTTGCCTATAATGCCAACACATGACAATACCTAAATCTGGCCAGGAAAAAATAATGAACTATAGATGCAGCTGAGGTAAAGAATCTGTTCGTGCGGCATAAGTATTGGCTTCACCTTAATTCACTTGCCGAGGAGGTACTTTTATGGCTTGACCGAAAGGACATCCGTCAGCCAACACACACACACACACACACATAAACACACAGATTAACCTCTAACAGAGGCTCAGGTTGTCTACACTGGGAACAAAAAAACATCCAATACTAATCAAATGAATCAGATTAAGTGCCTTTCTGCCCTCGTATTTATCAGCTGGCTCCGTCCAGACAGCAGCTGATAATGCTGTGCAGTGCACATTGAGGCAGAGGCTAGCATTGACTCACTGTGCGCTCCCATTCCCCGCCTGCCCACTTCGGGGGCTAATGAGTGCAGTTAGCATCTCACAAGTGGGCTGGCATGGTAATCGAACATCATTAATTTCAGTGCGATTCATTTTGTAAACAATCTGTGATCCATTTGACTTCTCACAGCTCCGATGGAAGATAACATATTATGATGATTTCATATGTATCTGTACCCTTGAATAAATGCAATGAATATATGTAAGATTCAATATCATCTTCCAATTGGGAATGAAATGATTAGCTTAAATAGACTGAAACTGAATGCAATGGCCTCACATCTAACAGGCTGGCCACCAGGCTTTGCTCAAGCCACAGTTATGAAACAATTCTTTAGCCGCTGTTGTCTACAAGATCTGATTAAATGCAAAAATCTATAACCATGATATGTATCACAGAAATGTTGTAAATCCCAATTGTAATTCATGGTTTATTAGCAGGACCTAAACAGTTATGGTTCTTCATGGGTTCCACTTGTACACATGTTTACGCTCATCAAAATGCATGGAGTTGAATCCATTTCATACCTCATGAAATATTTATTTGAATATTTTAGACGTACCTCCCCCCCAGTCTTTTCCTCTATCTGACGTTATTATCTTCTGTCAATCAGTGGAATATACAACCTTGTTTGCACTATGCATCAGTGCCCTGTGCAAATGTCAGGGTGAAAATGTCTCCCTGGCAGCTATGTCATCCCCAACATTATTGTCATGGTTGGATCTGTAGGTCTCATGAAGCAAAGTGACCACAAAGCAACCTTTCCCCTCACAATTATTCCCAGAAGGCATTCCTCCCTGCTTAGGATTAATGCGTTTAGAGAACATTTAGAGAACCATTCCAATGCATGTTTTATGGGCCCAAAAACGTGGGAACTAGCTGTAGACTGAAAAACTTTCAGCAAACGTGATGACTTTAGAGATGAATATTTGAATGCACCGTTGCATAAAGTCATTCATGCGTAAACTAATTCATATTGTGGCTGGTTACAATGTGCGCCCATCTGTGGCGGGTCAATAACCTTCCCCTAAGGAAGAACTGCTGGTTGCTTTGTTGATGGATTTGTCTACGGAAGAGTTTGCCTCGAACATTATCCAGCAGCAAATATGAAATGCAGTTAAAGAGCTGCTTGTCTGACAGACGCAACACAGTCACCAAATGTTCTCTAGCAGCTGTTAAAAGGGCAGTTTAGTTATAATTGGTATAATGGGTGAATTTTTTTCAAAATAGTCCCAATGTTTCCTGTGGTCCAACCAAATTATTATTTAGTTTAACTTAAGCTCATTAACATTTGTAAAATCATTGAAATGATGAATGAATGAAAAGAATTGCAGCACTAAAATGACATTGTAATCTTCGTTGCCAATGATCTCAGAAGAACAATGCAGCCCTGGACTTTCCCTGGTCTCCTGCAGAGGCTGCATGTCTGTGTCCCAGCCCCGGCCTCATGCATTTTACAAGTGCATTGATGTGCATGTCCTGTTGCCTGCCTAAGATGACAGGGATGGCAAATCGCCCAAAGACCCTGTGCTGCATTCCAATGGCCATTAATTGAGTACCTGCCCGTCATCTGGTCCCTGATTGATGACATAATTAGAGGCGGCCCGTTTGATGGAGATGCCTGGCCGACTCCTCTGTGTGCTGGCCTTTGTGTGGATGTGAGGCCCGGGTCCCTGGAGCTTCAGACCGTCGCTGACCTTGCCTCAACTTGAGGAGGGTATGTCTTTGTAGGCATGTGAGTGTGTGTGTGTGTGTCTACACATGTGAACACGGCGCTCGTAGCTCCTGCTCCCCTTAACAATGAGCACAGCCTTAAGCTTGGGGAAGCTGATTAAATTAAAGTGCCTCACAGGCAATCATGCCAAGGTCAAAGAGATGCTGTGCAAACTGCTTTTGGCACCAACTTCCCTGGGTGTGAGGAGACGCATATCTGCAGATGTAGGGTTGAGGCTCAGAATTGGCTGAGCGGTAGTGGAACACGTGGAAAATTTAAATTGTCAATGTTGATTTTGCTGCTTGCATAGCAGGGAGGAAATGAATCGTCAACAATAGAACGGTCTGTTTGCCTGAATAATAATAATAATATCAACAAGTAGTAGTGGTAACCAAACGGAACAACAGCGTTGCATACCGAAAACGCAAAGCAAATTTATATTAAAAAAACAATAGCCTCTCGTCTGTTAGAAGCAAGGGAAGAGTGACAACCATTCCATATGTTGTTGGTCATTGCCTTACTTGGATGACTTGCACTGATTGAAGTCAGCCAGGTTGCTTTTGAATGTTCGTTGGTAAAAAAATGAATAAAGATTCTCTTAGCTCCTGCGGTTGACCGCGTGGTGATTTTTTCTTCCAATGGCAGGCGATCTACCGCCACTACTGTGGCGATTGACCGGTTGGGATCAACTTATTGCCCATGCTCCTGCTACTGCTCTAAGGCGGGTTGCCTGGATGGTCCTGGTTACTTACTACCAACTATAATGATGCACTCTAATCCTGCCATGACATACAAAGACCAACAATTTTGTTGATTGTCTTAAAAACATAAGTACTGTTGACTCATACTCATCAATCTACATGTCAAAATTCATAAATATATATATATATAACTATTTACATATTTATACATATCTGACTACTAAAGGAAAGAAACTGTGATGAGAGAAAGTAGTAAGACTCACTTAGGTGGTCGATACTGCTTTTATTGCGCTATTTGGAAGTGTTGAAGCAGGATATCTTATTGTGAAAAGCCAGAATTGAGTTTCCGGATATAAACCGATATTTCATCTCTGGGAAAAACAATGTTTACAATGACGATTGAGGTCTGTGTAGTGATTTATTTAACTATACATATATATCAGTGGTTGGCAGTGATTACATTTTTAATCGCTATTAGAGTAATGCAGTAATGCTTACAGTGTATTGAACACTGTGAAGTGAAATTAAACGGTGGAGTATACGGATACGATTTACAGTGCAGAGATTTTTTGTCTGTGAAGTGGATGTTTGTACTGGCCTTCTCTGCCTTCTGGAGGAGATTTTAAATAAAAACGTCAAATGTTCTCATTGGTTGAGACGCCTGATGACGCCAATACTGATAAACATTTATTTGTCTGGATACGTTTATACATATATTTTGCTAGTTGTCTTATTCCTCTGGTTTCCTTAGTTCTGCAAGAACATCCATCGAGTGTTCCCCCCATTGACGGTTACACAAAGTCTTACTAACTTTTATTTGCAATTAAAGATTTAAGGAATTTAAAAATGTGAAATCAACTAGCTCATTTTTTTATCTTTTAAAAGCCCTACTATATATGATCTTCTTCTGATTACATATGTGTATGCATATCCCCAGTACATCCAGCATATCACATTAATTGCAATTCACACATAACTACTTTAGTGGAAAGAGAGGGCCTTCCTTAGCCTGGCTAACGTCATACCCTGATTTCAAATGAGACGGGGTCTGGAAACCACACGTTCATTTCCTCGTATTTGAGGCGTGGTTTACGAATGCCCAGAGCCGTTTATTGGGCGCTACGAATGTCTGTCAAATGAGCCTGTTCCTAGCTCATAGCCAATAGTTTCAATTATACCTGATGACATCCTACCAAAAGCCAAACGTTGCTCTTCTTTCTTGCGTTCCAAGTTACTTAAAACACTATCTAAGACTGCGTCGAAAGGTACCTTCGCTTCGGCTGCCATGTTGGATCTAAACAGTGTGTGTCGCATATTTAACGGCACCCTCCCCGCTCTGTGATTGGTCCCCTATCTACGGTACTAGAAACGGTACTAGAAATGTCTGATGGAGAAGGCCCTAGTAAGGGATGTCTGATACTGGAATACTCCAAGCCAGATTTAGTTGATTTCTTTTTTTTTTTTTTTTTTTGCAATTGTTGGTTTTACAGGGTGCAGTTATCTTGCTCTGAAGAAGAACACAAACATAAAAATGTTACGATGTTGTAGTGGGCGATAGAAAAATTATTATTATAGACAGTCAGATAGTTTAGTTTATTTCCACCATAAAAAGTATATATATGATAACATAATATCCTAAAAAAACAGTTTTTCTCAGGGGAATGTAAATATTGAATTGTGTAGTGATTGGTACTGATGTCTTCCCCATCGTGGCGGGCTGTGGGGACACTTCTCTGCAGCGGGCACTTGATGCCTTCTGGGAGAAAAGATCAATCGAATTGAACAAAAAACAGAATTTGTAGCTGCGAGTGTTCAACTTCTGAGAGCCGAAGCCACACAGCGACAGAGTAGCCAAATCCAATCAGATCCAGAATTTGTGGCTGGGCATGAGACAAACTCAAATGCATCATGCAACTTCACAGAGCTTGAACGCTTTTGGCAGAGAAAATGGGGAAAACTTACACATGTGCAACCTGAGACGTACTTACTCGTACACGTCTGTGCCCGTTGCCAAAAGGGGCCTCGACTAAGTATCGACCAAAAGAGAGTGATTTGTGCGATCCGTTGTTTTGTGTGTAGATCAGGAAGTGGAGACCTCATTCGTCATAAAAAGCCTCATTACACACCGAGTCAATGGTGGAAACAGGGACACAGTAAAAGAAGGGGCAGAGGCTGCCACGAGCCTCCCTAGAAGCTGATGGACCTTGTTTAATAGGCGCTGCAAATACAGTACATACATTATATAATAGGTGCTGAATTCCTTCCACTTCAGTAATAACACTTGTTGCAGCCTGGAGTCACTTTACATGCCAGCCTCTCCCATGCTGCCGGGCTTCTTCACAGGATAATAACAGTGCTAAAGCACTGGAGTACAGCTTGTTTACTTATTCACTGATCAACAACTTCACGACCAAGTGATAGACTAAACAGATGGGTGAGAAACACCGAAGTGTCTGTGAGCATGGACACAGGACAGCGCTGAATGAGCGAAGTCCAATCAGCCGCTGCTTAAATTCTTCAGTGGTTTTCAGGGATGTCTGCGGCTCATGACTCACCATTGGAGTGCCTCCACGTCCCATGGAGAGATTCAGATCTGCAGGCCAAGCTTGAGCGCTATCAGATGGTTGCATCTGAACACCAGTGGCGTCTGCAGCATATGCTTAATTGGCAGTTTGAGCCTCGGCGCTGCTGTCTGTGTTCCAAGTCATTAACATGTACTTCGCACTTCGGACCCGGGGCCCAAAAGAACCCTTCCTACCCGCCATAACATTTAAACAGCTTTGAGCCACGCTCTCCCCCAGCTGCGGGACAAAGGGGCTTCCTGTCTCTGTCTCGGGCGGACTCCTCTCCAGGCCCTCTGTGTGAACTGTCACCATCTCTGTTCTGCGCCTTCTCGTGGCAACGCGCTCGCGTTCAGGCCGCGGCTGGTTTTTGTCTTCACAAAAGAAGAAGAGGGAGAGCGGGATAGTTGGAGCTGTTAACAGCTTGTTAAACATGTCTCTTTGATTCAACACCACTCTTGTGATCGCAAATGCAGCGCTCGTCCTCTCTAATGCTAATGCACTCTGCTTTTTACAGTCCAGATGTGGAGAAATCAATTCGTAGTGTCTCACTTTTCCATGATGCATGTGAACGTGGGAGACTGTAATGAGCTCCCAATTTAGACTGAGATGTTTTTTTGAGACTGCAAAGGCTCGGGTTCAGCGAAAATACATTTGAAACAAGTTCAACAGAACGAGACGGGCGCTTGAATTTTCAGCGAGTCAAAAAATAGTTGCAACAACAAGTTTAAAGATGTCAGCATGTAGTAGGAGAGCAGTATAAACAGCCGTACCTGAATATTTGTTGTAGCGAAGAACCAAACTAAACGTTTAATTAAAAATGATTAATTTGATGAATTGCCAACAAAGTTTCTTTAACACACACACACACACACACACATTTCTGCGATCATTTAGGATTATAAAGAGTTTAATGCTCATTTAAAACTATTATAGTCCAAGCAGCACTAAACGGGCCTGAGCCTTGCATGTCGGGGGGGGGGGGGGGGGGGCAGCGGTCAGCTGGACATGCAATCAAAAAGTGAAAAAAGAAAATGAGAAAAAGGCCAACCGGGAATCAAACCCAGGTCTCTGGTGTCCTAGCCATAGTCCTTATCTCTGAGCTACTGTCTGAGCTATAATATGAAATGCAAAACGTCACTGAACTATGTAAGATCACCTCTGTTACGTCAACGGAAGAGAACAGCAGCTTATCGCACCACTTCTACTCCGTCAAGAAATAATAACTCGTGAACTACACACGCTGTATGACCACGTGGGTGGCTCCCTGAAGAGAGCAGAGCTGTGCTTTTATCAAGTGGATCATTTCTCTCCAGTGAGAATGTCCTCACTCATTTGTAAATTAAAAAATCGCAAATAATTGCCAAAAACGGGTGAAAAGTGCAAATACTCAGCAATTAATTACAGCGCCCCCTAGTCTTCAAATATTATAATATAGAGGAGTGTTCTGGGATGCAATCTGAACATGTGGTAACAATTTGGTGACAGGTCTCTAGTTAAAAGGTGATGAGTCTTTCAGGAAAAAGCAACGCCCCTTAGAAGTTAATTGGTCCATAAAATCAATAATCAAATCAAAAAAGAATAATAGATGGCAGTAAGCCAATAATTTTCAGATTTTCAGGTGAATTGGAGCTAGTGTCTGGGAGGAGTTCGCAAAAACGTGTTTTTCACAAAATTCTAAATGGCAGAAAATATTGCCAGGCGCATTTATTTTTTATTTTTTTGCATACCACAAATTACTTTTTTGTAGCGCACATCCAAGAGCACCTGTGTGTAAAATTTCAAGTGAAATTTCGGGCTTCGAAATTTTGGGCTCCAAAAGTAGGGCTTCGCCCGACTTTCAGTCGGCTCGGGGCCTAATTAGCTTGAAACAAAGCTGATCTTGAACATGAGCAAAAATACTTGACTATTTGTGTAGCAAACACATGGTGAGATGAAGCTGTCTTTGTTCATTTCATTGTAGCTGAGACAGCTCACTTGTAATGTAGCAACGAAAGAACAGCATAGATCCTTTCGTACACATACTGGACACGTGTCATAAACCGGTTGGTGTTCTGTTGCTTAATATCATTCAACATCAGGCTATTAAGTTTATATTCCACTCGAGCAGTGCAAGCAAGCTCAAACTAGAAGGCAGTTTTCCAAATCTATCACTTCAGCCCACGGCTACGTTCACCAAGGTAGTAGTGTGAAGAAAGCATAATCAATCTTGATTTGAAGCTTTTAACTGCTCATTGTATGCCTGAGCTGTGGATCGTGGGGGGCGGGTGGGAGGGGCGGGGGGGGGTATTGCACAATAGTGCAGAGGAAAGGCAATCAGGTAGGGGGTGTGGTTTACGCAAGGTAACTGCCCCACCCCCCCCCCCGGACGTATGAAAAAGAAGGAGACTTAGATGGATTCAAATAGTCCAAAAAATGACCTCCTAACGTCTATTCCTAACCCCTTTTCTTTGACCTCGTGGAACACGTCATTGGGTCAAGGAAGAATAGTTAGGAAAATTTGTAAGGAGTTAGATTCCTTAAGCATCGCGGCTGACTGCTGAAGTCAGTCTGCAGCAGCCAAACTACAGTTTCTGCAAAGATGGACTACAGAGAAGCATCTTAGATGCCTTCATGTGTTGTTACAGTGCTGAATCATGCAGACGACACAAACTACCAGGTTCAAAGTATTACTTCTTACTATTAAGCATATATTAAACGATTGCATCGTTAACAGCCTCCAGATTGGACAGAGTGCTGAAAAGGCGGAGAGTGAACTTCTTCTTTGGGTACCATTTGCAACAAACAACAACACAAGATCAAAACATCACCATGGTTTTCTAACCAAAGACCATTTTTATTCCCGCCTGACTATAAGTGAGTGCACATCAAAAGCTATTTTCCAGTGTTACATCAGCTGCAGATGTTTGCCTGGCACCAAACAAACACTTAGAAGCCTTTCCATCACAAATGGGAGAATATGATTGCTCATAAAGCTTAGTTCTGAGACCACAGTAACACAGACATTACTTTTTACTAAGAAAAACTTCCGCCCGAAGAACGTAACCGTGAACAGGGACGACATGAATCAGGGAGACTTCAAAGTCCTTATTTAGTTCTTATATAATAATTTCAAGTTTTCAAACATCATTATGTGAACTCAAGACGGAAGAAGAATTTCTGGAAAAACATATAAATATAACAATGTTGAAATTCAGCAAACAGCTGAACAGACTTCTCCTTTGTGCACTGCGGAAATGGGAAGAAAGTCTGAAGAAAAATGTTTTTGTCCAAATGATTTAATGCAGAATTGAATCTTACATTTACAGTCACATTTTAATTTAACAATAACAATTGTTAAGGAGCTCAAATTCTACATTGTACTTAGGTTCACCATATATGATGTTTGGAGAACTTGACCATTCCAAAACAAGTTATTTGGTCTGACTGACAAGTCATTGTCAATGTCGTGGTCATAAATATATATCAAGGCCTTGGTGTAGGAGTAACTTGTTTTGCGTGACATCCAAAATGGTTCATGTCGCTTCTCTATTGAGACATTTAGAACTGTTCCCGTCATTTTTAAACATTAAAACATTATTCAACAATGGAAATGTTCTGTTTTTTCTCCATAAAAAAGGGGCAAGAGCACGACTAGGCCGAAAATAAAATCGGAGAAAACATTTTTTTGAGTTTTCAAGCCTTCCCTATTCATCAGTGTCTCCGTTGGTTACTGGCCCTACCAGACAGAAAGTCCGGCTGCAGGTCACAGCTGAATAGTGACTCACTGGCCGAGTATCCGGACCCTCGCCATGCTACACGTGGTCCAGGGTAGAAGGTCAACAGCCTGGGGAACGTTTCCCTGACGGGTGAAGTTTTGATTTTTGCAAACGCTTAGTTCATATTTGGTTTAAAACACGAATGCTCAGACAGCAGTCGACTCCGGGGCAGAGTCCGTTTGCTGTCAGGGGGACTTTCGCATCAGAAACAAGGACGTGCAGCCAAATGTGTTTCAAACGTGAACAGATGTTTTAAGCAGTATCTGTTGCGGACGCACAAACATCAGTTCCTGCTCACCCATCCTCAACATAAAAATGGTTTATTACTTTTTTAATCTGAGCTGTTGATTACACCACAACTATTTCCAATCAGGGACAGCGCGGACGAGCTTTCTTTAAATGCTTACAAATGACCCCTCTACACTGAGTCCCTTTGCTGACGGCAGCAGCCTCTATCGTGGCTTCGTGCCAGGTGGAAGAGTTCCATTCTGTTGGAACAACTGTTGTTCTGAACCAAGGGAGAGTGTTTTAAACAGCCAACAAACTGAACATGTTGGGTCACAGTGGCACACACAGTTATGATTGCCAATAAATATGATACGTGTGCAACTCTTCTCATATGATGAGCAAATACATAAAAGCATATTTAAAGCTGATCCTCCAGATATTTCACGAGGACGACTGTTTTCTTATTAGCATTGTTGTTCCATGATGTTAACGCTAAC
The DNA here is from genome assembly GCA_021346845.1 of Apeltes quadracus. Taxonomy (NCBI): domain Eukaryota; kingdom Metazoa; phylum Chordata; class Actinopteri; order Perciformes; family Gasterosteidae; genus Apeltes; species Apeltes quadracus. The sequence goes on along the minus strand of CM037934.1, from coordinate 1,574,255 downwards.
ATGCTGCACTCCAGTTCAAAGCCTCTGGCTCTAATTAATCGTACTGAAAGCAGCTACTTCACAATAACACGCTACGCAGGTATGATTACTCATTTTTGACAACTGGAGTATTTCCATCCTACGCTTTGGTTCTATTCAGTGAAATGCAGATCAAAATTTTACATTTAAAACATGTTTTTTTTCAAAGCAAACACGTAGAAAGCAGTTTAGCAACAGTGATATTCTGTACAGGGGAAATAATTCTGCACTAAGCACGTTTAGTTGACTACATACTTCTTTACTGAAACAATATTTCTAATAATGAAGTGTAGTATTTCTCATTATTCTGATTATTAGACTTGTATACTTCCACAACATACTTTTACGACGAGTGATACAGGACTATCCCCCCGCCGCTCCCCCTCCAAGTCTGCTCTCAGTCCGCCGTTCACCGCAGGGAGTGGAGTGGGTTGGTAACACATTCCTGTGGCTTCATTCACACGTTCACTCCCGAAAACACTAATTCTGAGCATACTGTGTAATGCTGACACAATGATACTTTGACACAATGCCGTTGGTCAATCAGTTCAAATGCAGGGAATTAACTAAGAATTAAATTGAATTAAATTGACCAGGCATTTTGAATGAATGCCTCTAGGACCTGGAGGTACACAAGGCTACTGTTGGTAAGCTGCGTCATAGCGTATACAGCACAAGTTCCTATCATTTGCTACCTGTAAATGGCTAGTCTTCTTGTTTTAAAAGGCAATTGTTGCTGCACTACAGCCTGGTCGGGCTGTACTCATTGGTGATCTGAACTGCATTGACGCTGAAGGAAAGAAACAAGCAGCTATTGTGTTTGCAGTCCAAACTAACATGCCAGCTTTCAGCTTGCTAATCTAAAACTGAGAGGGCAAATTGAATTTGCATCCGCAAACAGTCTCCTGATTGATGATTGCTTAAAATACCCCCTTGTGTTCAAATGCCTAAATGCTGACAGAGGAATTTCTATAGAGTCCGTGTTGTGCTTTTGGTCCCTTTCAACCTACAAAGTCAAATTTAAAAGACTAGCATCAAATACGAGTACACACTCCGAGGAAGCAGCATTGCTCAGGAAAATAGAAAAAAGAACGTGATGTTTTGTCTTTCACCATCACACAGGAGTAAGCGTGAACTGTGCTGCTTGTCTGAACCAATTTACTATTCCTTTTAGTACAAATTCAAAGCGCAGCAAAGTGATCCTTGGTGGTTTTTAGTTCATGTTCATGACTAATGTTTAAATCCAGTGACCCATGGTGACACGCATTAGGCTGAAGTACTGTGGAAGAGGCCGAGGGCTCACCGGCATTCAGCCTTTAATTAAAGGCCAGCAAGGGCAATGAGCGATGGTAGGAACGGAGCAGTCCACTGTGTACTCCAACAGATACCCATGTTTGTTACAGCTGAAAGAAGATTGCTTTAAATTACATCTTTTAATGACTCTTCCTCCGTATTCAGGCTGATTAGACGACGCTTAAGCGAAGATCACAAAGTGAAGCTGTTAGAGTAAGCTGGCATTTAGCAGAAGATTGAATGTTCTTTTGGCAGGGAGAGATTAAACACACAACAAACACCTGTTCAGTGCATAATTCAAAGGCAAAAAGGAGCATTTCATTGATTTATGCCATATGGAGTACGACAAACATATAAACATAACCATTTTTTATTATTATTTTATGAAGCATATGGCTTTCACAAATGTCAGGCAAATCACTGCCTTGTGTATCACAAGCAAAGTGTAATTAAAGATTCAAGTACTCACAATGCAGAATTTGTTTCTTTCAATCAATTACTCATTGAAATTGTATTTTAGTGTTGATTCAGGTGTAGCTAGTTCATGCATCATAGTTTACAAATGTATTGACTGCCCTAATTAATATTTTAATTAACATTAATTGCACATTTTGGAAATTCAATAATCTCGATTGATTATGTTGTTGTTACAATGTTGTTTAATGAATCTTAGTTTTTCTTCTAAAGACTACATTTTCAAATAATAAGTAATCACTTTAGAAAGTGTGTATTTTAGACATTGTTTTAAACACAAAAGTATCACCTAGAAGGCCGGGTGAAAAATATTGAACAAGCAACTCTTCCTGTTGTCCTCGTGCACTTTCCTCTCAACTCTCCATCATTGAAGGGCCAACAATCTCCCCACATTTAGCCGTATTTAGGACGTATTCAAACCATGGTCTCTTAGGGACACAGTGTTGGTCCTATGCAGACTGTGTGCACGCATGTTGAGTTTGAATTAGCCTAGCAGATAGCTTAGCATAGCGGTGCTTTAAGTTGACCTGTTTGCTACTCGTCCTCTTCTGTTTGACCGATGGAGGAATTCCTCTGCTCATCTTGCTCTATGTCCTATGTTTGTTTTACTTTGAAAGCAAAATATTAAAACATTAGTTAAAATATTTTGTCGCATTTATCTCGGCCACATTAATGGCATAGATTAACACGTTTATATTAACAGCCCTTTTATCAATTAATCCTACAGTTTTAAAATAAAAATGAAAAGGTAAAGTCACAACTGAGTTTAGTTGCAATATATAACTGCATTGTAGTGGAACTACAATTCCCTCTGATTCTCACTAAATCTTTGATATCTACAGCTGCCAGATTGCTATCCGCATGAACGGATAGAACTAGCATTAGATGCTAATATCACAATTGCAACCAAAAGAGGTTGTATAAAACATCTGACCTGAAACTTGATACAATGCTGTTTAATCATGATGTAAGCTTTCTATATCAAAAAAATCTACACAACCGGCCTAATATGGCAAGAGAGTTTAGCATAGATTTGAAACATATTAGTCCGTTCCGAAATGAAATACAGCAAAGGGTCATGTTAATATATCATTTTCCTCGATAACACTCTAACCATTGTGTGCTAGAGTCACTTCCTGTTTATAAATTGAATGATTTTAAAGTTAAACTCAGCTCAGGTTCAGCAGGAAAATCAGAGGCAGGGACATTGTAAAGTTTTAGGAGTGCCACCATAGAACATACTGTCCACGGCTTAAGAACTACCATCGCAAAGGTGGACCACATCTGTCTTGCAAGCCAACAATTTGGGCTTTTCTTAAAGAGGCGGAGAGAAAAGCGACAATGTAAGAAACATAAAATGTTTTCTGATCATTAAAGCATGACCTGAAATGGGTACGACATGACCAATGTTAAACTTTTAATAGCGCAACAAGATCGGACAAATGTCTGGTTTGAAACCAACCAATAGTTAAAATAACCTTAGACTGTGGTTGAGTGATAAATGAAATGGATCAATCCTTTCATGGTGCCTGTTACACAGGGGAGAGCAGCACAGTAGATGATTTCAGTGCCAAAGCCTTCCAAAAGCGTGGATTTCATTGAAAAAATGATAATGTGGGCTTTTTAGCAGGCTGGAGGTTGCAGTGCTCGTTGGGAAAACGTTGGGCTTTGCCAGAAGATTCCGGCCTGGGATTGAATTGTGCCATACAAGTAGAATAAGAAGACGTCCTAGTTTTTCCCCAGCTGAATGCTATGCTAAGATGCGCTACGATGAGCTGTATCAAGCTTGCCATGTAGAAAAAAGGGGATAATTAAGTATGGTTCGGTAGGGCACAAATCTTAACCAGCATCACCAGTGTCTCGACCAAAAGATCCACCATGGCAGCGATCTACGAACTCTAGCGCTCAACATTCACAAGTGGAAGACAAAAGACGTGAGATCGCTCATCAAAGCACACCAGAGTGTAAACTGACCTCTCCTCTTCTAGACCAAATAAAGAGTGATCGCTCAAATCCAATGGCTCTTTTATTGTCAAAAGGCTTCACTTAAGTATTTACAGTTTGTGCAAAAACATTTAAAGGTTTGTCAAGGACTTTACATTGTAAGTTCAACCTCAAGGCACATACATGGAACAACATCAATATTTCATCATGAGAACGGAAATTTAACTTTGGTTCCTAAGAAAAGGTGTTGTGGGCTGCTAACGTGACACTGTAGCTCCCTGATGGGGAGGAGAACCCACGGCTGTTTAACATGCACTGAAAGGCTGAAGCCTTCTCCCTCCGAACCTGCTCAACCACCAGTGGGGGAGAAAACAAAAAGAATGAAGCTAAATACAGTACATGCAAAACCCCTTTGATGAATGTTTCTGTCTGATATATATTAGCAGTGAAAGTTGGGCCTGCAGGAAGAAAAGACCAATTTACACATTCTCCTTGTGTGTTTTCTTTGATTTGACCTCTGAGAGATAAAACATTTCAACGGGATTCAATGAGCTTTCAGATTAATTAATTAGCCCCCTGAAAACAGAATAACCTGATGTTAGCACTCTGTGATTACTCCATTGGTCACGCCTCCACCGCCACATTCTTTAACAAAGCCAAAAGAGAACTAAGAGTGATGTCCACTGACTGAATCGCCAGCCGAGCACTGCTTAAAATCCCGGAAAAACAGCCTGTCGTTAGCTACCGTGCGTACATGCTTCTTGTTGTTCTTCCCGTTCCTACTGTCGCAGTCGCCGCCGCCACAGCTGCAAATGGTTGGACAAATGTGCTTTCTTTTTAGCGGTCTCTTCCCATCGCATCTTGTCTTCCTCCCACTTCAACGCTGCGTGAACTAATCATTCAGTCCTGCATTAGAGGTAAGGCAAATATCAGCTGGGTCTCTGTTACACATTCATATAAAGAGAGGGAATGCTATATGTTAGAACCCCGTCGCCTCATCAGCATGTAACTTCAAGCAAAGAAATAATGACTAAATAATATTTATTTTATTGTGGAAGTGTGTCTTTGTGGGGTTATGGTCAGCTGTGGGTATTAGTAGAAAAAGATTAACGTAAACAGAGATGCTTTGATAACCACAGAAGATCTTGGTACGGCACAAATGGCATCCAAATCATCTTATTTTAGGCTAATAATACATATTTTTCCCTTAAAGGAAACAGGTTGGAGGTTCACCAAGTGTTCCTACTTTATTTTTGACTTGGAAGTTTTCTTTGTTTGTTAAATCCATACAAAAACTAAAATGAATGTTGCCACTGTGCTTTGATGGTACATTTCCTTAGATGGTAATCTGTGTCCTGTCTAAACAAGCTGCTATCATTATCTTCATATCTAGCGTACAAATAGGGTGGTATCAACATGCTAATTGTTATACGTCAGTTCTCTTGATGAAAGCCAGATATAAAGACATTAAGTGAGCCAACGTGATTCCACAGATTCCCTTCAATGACTGCAACGATGTCTCGGTTCATTGGGGCTGTGGAGGTCAGGACGCCACCTCAAACTAAAGCCGCAGCTAAATCCAAACCATTGCTGGAATTACAGTCATACAGCTACTTTGGAGAAATCCCTCAGCGATGCTCTGGAAGAACTAAAGTACAAGCCCTTTACCATCCCTCCGGCTAGATGGTTCGGCCCAAGCGCCGCAACATTTGTGTGTCTCTCCAAAGAGTTAACAGACATTCTCGTCTCCCAGCCAGAGCTCCATGCAGCCAAGCAAAATCAGGGTCTACAGATTTTTTCTCCCTTTTTTGGTCGTAGACTATGAGAGGAGGGAAGGGTGCGGAAGTTCTTTAAGCTTGGCCCCTCAAAATAAGATCTGGTCATATCCGATATAGTCTGCTCAAGGCTGCATAATCATAGACATATACCCTAGATGTCGCATCAAAACCGCCGCCATCTTACCTCAGGGTTCTCTCAAAACTTTTCAATGGGCTATGCCAGACTTTTGTGCTGCCTTTGGGTGTTCCAATGAAAGGAATGAAACCGGGGTTGGCGGGTCAAGTCCCAGCTGACAGTCCTAAAAGGATGTCACCAGTTAGCTTTGTAGATGACAAGGACAGCCTCAGAGTCAAAGCTAGTTTTTTCCACACACCATACTTTCCTCAAACTGTTTCAATTTCTCCTACTTAAACTCTTAAATGGAACAATAACATTAGCATTAGATTCTGACTATTTACGGTGCCTTCATTGACGTTAAAAGGATCGGCTCGCCCGAAGCAAGATGGCGGCTCTATTGATGTATTTGTGCCAATAAACAATCGTAACGAATGCGACATCTAGTGTATATGTCTATGCTGCATAATGAGGACCCCACTGGCACGGTGCATGCAGAAAGCTGCCGCCACAGATATATGATGGGAATGAGGGGCGGGGCAAGGACACAAGGGTGGCATCAACGTGGCGACTCATGATGTAAAGTGAGCGGGTGCATTGCTGAGGTGAGTGCACCATAAACGTCTGCAAAGGGGTGAGCAATGGGGCGCTAGACGAGCCGCCGCCCCCTGGCCCCCTGTGGAGCTTTGTCATTTCCTCATTCATCACAGAGCCTAATGAACGCCGGGACACGGGTTAAATAAGTAGGGAGTAGGATTGTCATTATGTGTGTGCTTTCTATAAATGCATTACACTCACCACACGCACAGGGAGGGACAGAGGCTTTCCCCTCACGACGGACCACAGTGGTGAAAATCAATGTGAACAAAATGAATATCATTCAGCCACTGAACACAGAAAAGTGTTGGTTTGAAATGATTGCACATCATTAAGTAGCCGGATGAGCAGGAATGCTGTAAACGATGCTGTTTGAGCGTGAGTAATGTGCTGTGGGTAATGGACTCCACGGGAATAGTGGAGGTAGTGATCTATGCAGCTCTTTTTCGTCCCCCCCTCTGTCTGTCCTGCCCTGTGTTCCTGTCCCACACGGAACGCTGGGGGAAACTGCCCCCTTGTGGCCTCGCTTACCAAAACAGGGAAGAACAAAAGATGCAGAACTAATCTGGGAATTTGTTCAAAAGGATCCGAGTCTCAGAACATCCATGCACCTCACTTGGGACAATAATGCTTTGTTTTAAACTAGTGTTAATAACTCCTCAATAAAATGTGTTGAAAACAACACATTGTTTCCCTGAGTTTTCCAAAAAAAGTGTCTCCCGTACTAAGCCCACCTTTGTTTCAACTGTAAACCAGGGAAACAAAGACGCTTTTAGTGTTAAGGCACTTTTGGGAAAGCTCAGGCGGGGCCTTTCAACAGCACCGGTGAAATTCTCCCTCACATGAGATCGCCACCTCTGCTCATTTCCTGTCTTGCTTCCAATAATGAGAAAGTGCACTTCAGTCCTTTTTAACAATAAACCAAACCAATGAATCAGTGCTGTATTTCCACAGCGAGCTAATCAGCAGTGTTTGGATTTGTCCGGTGCTGTGTTGTCTTTACTACTGGTCTAAAGGCCATATTTTGCTTCTGTGGTTAGCAAAGGACCCCAGTCTTCTAAGCGCCCTAACATTTGACAGGCAGAAAGCTACACACAGGGTGCCAGGATTGTACAAATCTATGTTCATGTACAGTACTGACCATTAAAACGACTTTCAAAACCCTGCTGGTTATAAAAAAAGAAACACTTTTCCCACATCTCTTTTCCTAAGAATAAAAAAGATAGCAGAGAATCCCACATTATTATCCACAGTATAAATTACATCGTAGACAGAAACTTGGAAATATATATAGTACAGTTATATTTCACTAGAATGTTTATATTTTTGTTGTCTTCACAAACGGCCATGTGTGTGCATTTTTGCATGTAATACGTTTTTCTAGGATGCGTGTGAGTGAATGCCGCCGCTGCTGCTGCATCACGTGAGGCAGAACTCTGTACTGGGCACGTTGCTGCTCTTGCAGTAGGCTATGCTGTTATTACTGAGGTGACAGTCTCTAAATCCGATGCCCCCGTTGGGTGTGTAGATGGGCTGGATGCGGAAATCTCCCTTGAGGAGCTGCTCATTGTTCAGTGCCACTATCTGGAAACTAGTCTCAGTCATTTCCAGAATGGAGTTATCCTTCTTGGTCCCCGCCTCGCCGTAGTCAGTCTTTTCTCCTGCCCCGGTTGTATTTCCACTTGGTCGAAGACGACCGGCTCTTCCTGTGCATGTGCCAGCAGAACAAGCTGAGCAGCGTAACCAGGATGAGGAGCACCGCTCCGCCTATGATCCCAGCCATTAGCAGCGTGGAGTTGATGCTCTCCTTCGGAGCCTGCTCCCTGCCAGGAGGCTTGGTGGACGCAACGGCCTTGGTCCTGGCCTCAGAGCAGATAGTATCCTCTCCGGGCCTGAAGGAGTTAAGGGAGTCCAGCACATGCACGCAGATCCGATACACAGAGCGGGGCTCCAGCTTGGTGAGGCTAATGTGCCGGCGGTCCCCACTCACCGTCCTCTCTCGCATTGCTTCATTTATTTGGCTTTGGCCCCTTTTGACCCAAGTGACCTTGTAGGCCGTGACGGTGAAGTAGGAAGCCCAGCTCACCTCGATGCTGGTCGAGTTGACCACGTGGAAGGAGATCTGAAGCGGATCCTCGTAAGGCGGCAGGGCCCCGGGGGGGTTGTTGTGGACTGGGGGTGAGGGAGGGGAGGGAGAGTCAAAGTAGTAAGGGATGGCTGTGGTGATGAGGGTGGAGGACATGGTGGTGATTGGGGTGGTTGTGGGTGGGGGAGGGGGAGTGGAGCGGAGGGTGGGCCAGGGGGGCTGGTCCGCTTCCACCGGACACTCTATGATATCCAGCGTGAGCTCTCTGATGGCCATGCCGCGCACTTTGTCCGGGCTCAGGCAAACAAACCCCCGGGCGTTGATTGAGGAGGGCAAGGACTTAAGCCAGACCACCACCCACTTCACACCACAGTCACAACGCCATGGGTTATTGCGCACCATGAGATGCCTAAGGCTCGACAGGCCATCAAACACACCCTGTGTCAGAGTCTGAAGCTGGTTGCTGGAGATATCAAGTCTTTCCAGCCTGATCAGGTCAGCGAAGGCTGCCACAGGGATCTGGTTGATCTGGTTCTCCTGCAGGCTCAGTTTGACCAGTGACTGGCTGGGTAGGAGGGGAGGGGGGAACGTGAGTGAGTTGCGGGCCAGGGCGAGCTCACGGAGGGTTTCCAGGTCCTGGAAGGTCCCTGGTGCGATGCCCTCGTCCGTCAGCAGGTTCCCGTCCAGCAGGAGGCGCTGCAGACGTGTCACATTCTGAAAGGCCTCCTCTGCAATGTGAGCGATGCGGTTCTCATCCAGACGCAGCTCTTTCAGGTCCTCGGGAAGGCCAATGGGAACACTGCTCAAGTGGTTCTTGGTGAGGAAGAGGAGTTTGAGGCTTATGGCCTCCCTAAAGGCCCCTTCCTCCACCCCCACTGTGGAGATTGAGTTGTCATCAAGGTGCAGCTCCTCTAGTCGAGTCAGCTGGGCCAGGGCCGCCTTTGAGATGGTCTGGATATTGTTCTCCTGAAGATGCAGGATCTTTGTGTTTTTAGGCAGGTTGATGGGAAACTCGTCCAGCTGGTTGCCGTAGAGATACACCGTCTCAACAGTGGCCACATTGTGAAGTTCCAAAGGGAAGCCAGCATTGTTTATCTGGTTGTTATGTAGAAAGAGGACCTTGAAGCCCTCCTTCATCCCAAGAGGCACTGATGTCAGGCTGCGTTCGTTGCAGTACACGTAGAGCTCGTCACAGCGACACTCTACTGGGCAAGAGGCACCCGGGCTGATTTGCATTTGGAGGCTTAGGATGACAGTCAACCAAAATTGCAAGAATGAGGCCCAATCTTTATTCCAGGGTCCAGTCAGAAACTCCATAGTGGAAAACAAAAATATATTTTAAAAAAGAGGAATTAAACAAATATGAAAATCAGATAGGCAATGATAAATCCACCGAAAACCCGACCGAGCAACAGTCCCACTAGGGAGGAGTAATGATGCAGTTATCTGGAAACGAACGAGAAAATGTGGAAGTAATCCGGTAAATGCTAGTCCTCAGCTGAAAAGCGACGGTCTCATTAGTGGTGGCCAGTCCTCTGACTGACTCCATCCATGCTGAGACGTCAGACCATAGCAGGACTCTTCACTTGGTGCTCCATGCAGCGCTCAGCCGGGGCCAATTTGAAGCCGCGCAGTAGAGAGCCACCGCGGGCTCCACTCGCCGGTCCCTCACGCACTGCTGGCCCCCGACCAGGGCAAAGTCCAAGGGGGCTGACATTTGCATTCACAGACCTGTGACAAAACAAAAAAATGCTGAGTTAGTATATTTAGGGGTGGCCTGTTCTCAGTGGAAAAGAAAAGGCGGGGGGCTCTGTTCTCCGCCTGTCTCTTTATTTATCATACAAACATGCACACACATACCAACTGTCTTCCCATCCCAAAATACACGCCGTTCACTGCCGATGACGAATCATGCACCGGCTATTTCAAAAGAGAACGTCTATCGATCTGATAAATATTCAGAACAGCTCTTGCACATCCGGTTTCAGGAGACATAAAGAAGGCTTTTATCCATCCCGCTGTATCAAAGGAGTGAATAGAGCTCTGCAAGGACACACACTCACAGATTCACAGAGGTTCCAAAGTATATCAACGCTGCTGGCTTCATGGACGACATGCTTAAAAGAGATCCGGTTAACAACCACGTAATCACGTTCGTGAGCCAACATGGATGCACAATCTATTTCCTGGTGAAAGAAATGATTTGACTGAGCACCAGTGACAACGCTGCAGTTTGAGGTGCACCAGTAAACACACGAGGGCTTACAGTAAACAGAGGCGAGTGTTCTGCTGGTGGCTTAAGGAGCAGCTCATTACAACGCGTGGACACCACAGCACCAAAGTCTGTCAAGGGAAGACTTACACAACAAAAGGAAACGGAGCGACGGAAACCACGCATATCAGCTCAGCCTCTCGCCCTCGGTGACATACAGGGCTGTCAAGAGGAATGGTATTGGAAGAATAATTCAGTCCCTCTACCTGCAATGAATGATCGATACGGGCTGCTTTTCAGCGTGCAGAGGCTTGTGGTAAAGCACAAGGCCATTGGATTACAGTCCACCCCCATATCTTTCACCCCTGGTTTTATGACCCATCAAATATCCCCCTGCCCAACATAATTGAAAGATACTGGTTGTCATCGGTGGCTTTCAGCTTCCCCGAAGCCCCCCCCCCCCCCCCCCTCTTATTGGATGTTGGGCGCCACGCAGTACCGGGAACCATGGGTGGAATGTTAAGCACAGGAGCGGCCGTGAGTCCTGCAGGGTTCGTCAGAGAGCAGGAGGAGCAAGTTGGGGCCGAGAATAATGAGTTGTTTCAGATTCATCAGGTCTGCCAGATGTCACAGGGAACTATATTTTGTTTTCTGTTTTTAAAGTTAAAGCTAGTAAAGGATCTATTTGCTTTGGCAGTCCTGCTTCTTCACGTTCCCTGTTTGTTGATGAGATGGAGTCTGGCCGGGCTCTACTGGCAAAGAGGGAGAATCATTCTTCGACACACATCTGTGATCTACTTTTCTAAATTGAAAGAGCTGAAATTTAATCAAATAAGCTTGGGGGGTGTACAGGTGACCACATGGGGCGATAAAATGTGCTGCCACGGCAGCAGAATCAACAGCAGAAGGCAGCAGCATTCTGATTATTATAGCTGCATGAATAAATGTGACCAAACGTCGGAATAAAAACCTTAAAAAGCTGCTGATATCTAGTTGGTCTGTGGCAGAAAACACTGGACCTCATAAACAGACACAAATACACAGGAAGGGGAGTAACAGACACATTTTTCTCTTTTTCTTTTCTTTTTTTTTCTTTCATTTTAATTTAATTTCCAGTCGAGAGAGCAGTTTCTCACCACCAGATGAACACTGCGATATGTGGCCAGCACAATCCGATTACAAGTGGATTTAGTGACAGAAATGCAATTAAAAGTTTAAAATGGAGGGGCTATTGAAGGGGCGATAAAGAGGCGGATCAGGTGGGCTTCAAAGCCTGTTCATCTCAGTGAATCGTTTCAAAGGGAGAATTGAAACCCGGGCGCTGCATTGAGACTGACACTGAGCAAAAGTGAAAAATGGGGAGCTTTGTAGTGCAGTAATCCTAAACTCCATGAAACGTCTAATTAACCTACAAATAAACTTGTCCAACCGCTTTAATTAATCCTAAGAAGGTCTTAGAAAATGTAAAAGTAAATGCCGGTTCACTGACTGCGGTTTGCAGGGAGCGACTGTGTGTAACATTTATCAAAATGTATTTAAAATGTCTTTTTTTTTTAAACGACTCAATTGAAAACGTCATTCCTTTTACATGTAATTCCCACCAACTATATCGGTGCTATTGAGAAACATCCACCGTACCTTTAGCGATCCTTTATCCATTAAAAAAAACCCGCTACCGCGCTCAACTTCTGCGTCCTTCACGCGCTCCCGCGCCGCGCCGCGCCCGCGAGAGAAGCTCCGCTCCGGGGAGTCCGCGGAACCGCATGTTCGCCCGCACGGGTCCCCTCGGCTGCGGCCGCGCGTCCGTCCTCACCGCTGTCTGTCTGCAATTTTTCTCTGTGTGTGTGTGTGTGTGTGTGTGTGTGTGTGTGTGCTTAGTTCTCCAGCTTCAACACGGAGCTCCTCCACCTTTTTAACTCAACAACAGCGCCCGAGGGGCGACCGTAAGCGGCAGTAGCGTGTACGCGGTGCCCACCTCTCCCCTTCCGCGCTCCACCCGAACGGTGAGGACACACTCGCCGAGTAGCTCTCCACGGGCCATGCCGGCCAGCCGCGTCCGTCCGCCCGTCAAACGCGCCTCCAGAAGCCTCCGTACGCAGCGCAGAGCCCGGACTCCCCGCGAGTTGCTTCCTCAGATGGATCCAGTTGATAGTGCGACTTGTGAGCTCTGCTCACCTCTCTCTCTCTCTCTCTCTCCCTCCCTCCCTCCCCTCTTCGCAGTGAGGAATGTCTCCTCCTGCCGCGCCGTGAGGAGGATCCACAGATGCTCCCCGCTGCTCGCGTCTCTCAACACGCTTGTATCCCAACACGCTTGTACATGACATTTGCCCGGCCCACCTTTCCAGCAGCCATTTGCATTTAATCACGGAAATCTATTAATTCCACTGAAAGTCACATTCCCAACGAAAATGAATAGAGAGTAAAAAAAAAAGAGCTCCGGCGATTTTCGGGGCCCTATTGGTGTACCGGAGGGGGGCACCGTGTTCCTGAAAGGCCTTATTAGCGGTGTTTTGGGGGAATATGTGTTGGGCCTGCCCTGCTGAAGGACCACTAACCCCGGCTAGTTTTAATTATCTGGATAATTATCAACGAGGGAGCAGCAGTCTCCTCTTCACTTTCCTCCGGTGATTTGAGGCCTTTAAATGAAGCCAAAGAGGCGATTCAGCACCAGTGTTGCCAACTCCTCAGTAAGGAAAGTCGCTATTGGCTGTCCTAAAAGTCGCTAGAAGTTGCTAGATGACGTCATCACCCAATTTGCATACCCTTTTACATTCAATTGTGATTGACGATGTATATGAGAGGAATTGTGGTAGCATGGAGCAGTGCTCAGCGATTACCAATGCCAGTATACCCTCAGCCTTGTTTGCAGTCACATTTCTTAACCATAAATGGCAGCTTGTTTCGGTTGGACTTGTTATAAGGCGTTGCCTTTTGAGTTGTTATGTGTTTTTTAATGTCACCAAGTTTCGCATAGAAATTCAATTACAGGCAGTATGCCCGCGTATCATTACCAATAAACGGCTTTAACCAGCCTTTGAATTTGGCGTTAGATTCCCATTGCTTTCTGTATTTTTGTGCGTGCGGTTTAGACTGCGACATGTTGAGCTAGCCAGCTAAATGTTTAGCTTATTTAACAAAAGCGCTAGTGCGTAAGGTAAGTGCGTGACAAAGGCAATGCTTGGTGAGTAAAGGAGGTATAGTAATGTTGTTTTATTTTTTGGTTAGTGATTTATTTTAGACAAAGAACGTTTTCCATTTACATTCGCGCATGTGCGATTGATTTGCAGTGTCGAATCTACTGCACTGACTGCAGCTGGAAGGGACTGCTGCGCGAGTACTCGGCCGCTTGTCGGTGCTTTGGGAAGGGGGTGAGGTTCACGACAGTACCCGCTGCTCGTTGAGAAGAAGCGTTGGAACGATACGTTCTTTTCACGTCACCAAAAGTCGCCAATAACAGGAAAAGTAGCTAAATTTGTCGCTGAAGGGGTCTGAAACGTCGCTAAATATAGCGACTAAGTTGGAAACACTGTTCAGCACTCTCTAAACCTGATGTTTAAAAGGACATCCGAAACTCCTCTCCTCTAGATAATGCTCCAAATATTGAAACATGCACACAAACACATTTAGGAGAAACTGTTTTAAAGTTGAACTGAATTAAAAAGTGAATCTGCAACATGAATACAAAAATTAAAAACATAGGATTCACTGGCAGTTAACTGAACTTCAGTCATTAGCTTAGCATGGCTAAAAATAGTCTAACTTTAATTTTCACTTTATCCCAAAAATCTAGGGAGTCTGTGAGTGGTCATAGAGAGAAAAAATAAATAAAAGTAGTTGATATTCATGGTCCCACGTTTTTATTCATTTGTGATCTGTAGTTAAGTGTATTTTGAGAGCCAGCTGACCGGCCTTTGTCCCAGAAGCAGGACGTGGAGTGCAATGGCTATCTTCAAGTCAGCATATTGCCATAGATATTATCTACGAGCTTGGTAACTCCCTTTTATTATGCAAGTGTCAACATGCCTTGATAACTTATCCCCAAGCTGTTGCTTAATGAAAGTCTCTCTATCCACACTAACCAAAACCAAGGGCAAGCCCACGCAGGCGGCAGATGGAATCAATGACTTGGCCCCCGTGCACTGCCAACATTAAATATGTTTTTTAATTTAATTAAACTGAAGCCATGAATTATAACTCGTACGCACAAGCAGCCCATTCTTATTCCCGGTGCGTCAAATACAAACGTTATTCCTTTCATTTGGAGACTAGAAGCTACATGTAAACCATGTCAATGTAAGATGTTCGGAGTATTGTATTGTATTTTGAGGAATTATTATTAGGGTCCTCATTATGACTTGTTGTAGAGGAACCACTTGTATTTCAAGGAATTATTATTCCCTCCAAGTATTCTTGCCTTTTGGGGGGCTTCATCATGTCCAAAAAGTTGTTAAATTTGGCATGGGTATCAGAACGGGTTAAGCATGTGATATTTTTGGGGTCTCACATTTGGGTATAAAGAAATGTCTACATAGCGCCACCTAGAAATGTGAAAATTACCACACCAGGCCATTGTTTTCCCCAATGCCAGATCGACTTGAAATTTGGCATACATGTGCCCTTGGACATGCTCTACAAAAAAGTAAATCATGTTATTTAAATGCGCCTAATTCGATTTTTCTGCCAGTTTAAATTTTGTCCAAAACACATTTCTGCCCGTTTCTCCTAAATCCTGTGCTTGATTGTCACAAAACCTTTTGTGGATCATCATTGGTTCAATACCCCCCCCAAAAAATTACATGAAGCTTGAAAAAATATCGAACTATGTAAGCGTGGTGCTTCTGCAAATTACCGCAATTGAAGTGTTTCGACTCGGCCATAATTGATCTAATCTGCTCCACGTTTCTCATGTGACTGGACATCCTTCCGACTTGCACCAAAAAAAAATACATTTTAGTTTTCATTCAATGAATGTGTTTGTGGTAGAGATACGGCCTCCTACTTTATTATTCTCCTTGGAAGTGAATTTGTGGTAACATCTGACAGCGCTACACCAACTAGCCTCCATTAGTTTGCTATTTTCCACGTTCTCAGTGGAATGTCAAATTAACAGTTTAAATGTTGGATGATGGAAAAGATCAATTACTCACAAAAAGAGGATGACTAGGCCTTAAGAAAAGACTGACGCTGTCATGTTTACTATGTATATAGCCAAAGCTGGGGTCAGAGGCCCACACCGTCACATGACTCCCATGGGTCAGAAGGTGCACGTTAGCCTTTGTTCTCCTCCTTCAGTTGCCAAATAGTATTAATGTAGCGCTCAGGCTCTTGGTGACCCACTTCAACGTAAATAGACCATGAAAGGTCTAGCAAAAAATGATGCGGTCACGCTGAAATAGCCAATGTCATTTTGTCCAATCAGGCCGGCCGCAGCGTGTCAATGAAGACCTCTAATACCTCAACTCATGTGGGATGACGTGGTTGTTCCCAGCGTTTGCCTTTCATGTTTAATTTGGAGTGGCACGTCCCCGAGATGGATGGCTATTGTGAGGCCCAGTCTGCAGCATTTAATTCCTCCATAAATCAAGCTTCTGTGTGCGTCATGAATTATTGATTGGGTGAACTTAGAGGAAACGGCCTATTTTTATTTTCTCCTTGATGGACATATTTTGCAGAAGCGCGCTCTGTTCTTGGTCGCCACAGCATTATGGAATATCTCTTTTCGGCACGCAAATGGGGATAAAATGACACGGTTGAAAGAGGGGCATACAGACAAACCGAGCATGTTAATTTCATTTCGCTCAATGTTGTTGATGTAGAAAAAGCCTGATTATGTTGGATGAAAGAATGTGAATAAAGCTGAATTCATCCTGATCTGAAAAAGTGTAGCATCTATATTTTGCTTTTTTTTTAGCTTAAGTTTGGTAAAAAAACATACTGTATATAAATAAATAAATAATATATACATCTATACATGGTGTGTATTACACAATCACAGAGTAAATAGTTCAGTCAACACCCTCTCTGGAATCTCCAAGTGGAAATTCCCCTTCTCTGCCTTGCCCAGAGACCTTCCCAGAGTTTTGGCGTGGAGTATTTACCCTACATGCATGTGGACGTTGATAAAAGTGCAGATACACACGACCCCCGAGCACATCAAAGCCAGCTCCGTCCATCTGCTCCTGTTCAGGCCACCCCACTTCTACAGCAGCGTAAAGTGGAGAGTAAGTCCACTCAGATATGCAGAAATGTTTATCCCTCGGTTATGTTCCAGTCCCCAGAGATATCATTAGCTTATCACATTTCCCCTCGCATGAATTTATATCTGGACACCGAGAGGTACTTCAAAGGTGCCAACAACATCAGCGTTTAGAAACCTCTCCACTAGTTTTGGCAGAATCTGTGAGGAAACTGTGGAAAGCTGTGATATGATCGCCCCCACCCTGCCCCCATTTCAAATTCCAGTGGCTTCCAGAAAAATATGCTACAATGTTTCAAGTGGGCAATCAATGCGTTCGTTAATTTCGATGGCGATGTAATTATGTTTATCACCCGTTGATTATCAATCTACATTCGGCTGACGTGTCATCAAGGCTCCCAGTGGGGAGCGGTGCGTTCACAGCAGAGAAAAGCCCTCGGCGAACTGCATGCTGCACGTTGTGCTCAGAGATGAGGGCGTCAAAGACACATTTCATTTTTTCACCCACTTTGGGATTTTCCTTTTTATTCAAGCAAACAAGACATGATTGACAGACTCAGAACATAATACAATATGCAGTACACACAGCCAATGGCACTCCCCCAAATTATGAAATGTAGCACTCACTATATGAAACACCATTTACAAGACTATGTGAGGTCTAACATGTCTATTTAAAATAGGTGTACTATTTATTTGGGAGGTTTGAAGTTGCGTTTAGCAGAAGTAAAAGGGTCTGTCGGCCGGTGCTCAATCGGGGTGAATCCCTGAGCAGAATGGAGGGAAGCGACTGAGCTGTAGGGCAGCAAAGTGAGCGCAGTGTCCTGACTGAATGCTGCCCTGTGCTAATGCCAGGCTGTAAAAACACTGACGCGACAACAAGCACGCCCCTGTAGTTCTGCTGCGGGAGGGCCGGGGGAGAAAGGAGCAGAGTGAGGTATAGAGCAAGGGAGGGTGAGGAGGGGGAGAGACAAGAGCAGACAAGAGACAGATGGAAAGGGTTTTTGACCAGTCCCCCTTGATTTGATCTCATAGACTTAGTAATGTATAACTGTTAACACAAGTAGACCTCACCATGTTCCAACATGGCTTTCTTCTCTGAAATATTTTACTGCAATCTCAGAAGATCTTCTTTAAATTGTGACGTTTGTAATATCCAGTGCACTCTTAGAACAATGTCATTTTTATTGTTTTTATATATTTAAATTTGGATTTATATATATATATATATATATATAACCCTAACCCTATATTCTATTATTAATCCATTTATTAAAAAAGGTTACTTATTAAAAAAAACATTTCAACAGCTACATCAACATTAATTATTGCATCCCCAGAGGATGAACCCTACTGATTTTAGCGACCAAGTGACTTTTTTTCTACTGTTATGTGCGGTTTTTAGTAATAAGTCTTGGATTTCTTACCATTACATCTAGTACATGCATGGTGTCCAGAGGATGAACCCTAATGCCAAATGTAATCGTCTGACTTTTCCTTTACTGCCAGCAAAAGTCAAAGTTTACTGATGGTTGATTGGTTGCCTTGCAATTCGGTGGAGACATTCAGTGTTCCCCTCAGGATGAACTGCAATATCACATTTATGCTCCACTATCACGTCGTTATTGTTATGAGGGCATTCTTGATCTGCGGGGATAAGATGCTAAAACCATATTTCAGTCCTTTTTTATGTGATGTCAGTGATGGCGCTGCTAAATGTACCCCAGATGTCATTCATTGTTTACAAAGCTACTAAACCGTAAGAACCAATAATGTCTAACTGCGCTTGAACTGGACAGGCTCGCTGAGTCAATTATCATTTCAATCAAGATCTGCACATCCTTTAAGTCTTTTCCTCCTTTTGCTGAGGTGAAAGTTTCTTGTGCCCACATGAGTTAATGAAGTTTTAGGAAAAAAAAGTGAGAGCAGCAGCAGAACAATGTCATGACATTCCTGTTTCTCCATGAGAGATTTGTAGTTTACATTTTAAAAAGCCCTTGACGCTTTCTTCTCTCCAAAACTGCTGTTTTTTAGCTAAAGATTTCCACCATAATCTCCACTGGATGTTTTCCTTAAAGTAGTTGTGTGTCATCATGCTGTTTGCATTTGCGAGAACGTTTGAAGTACCTCATATATGGTCGCTTTTCAACAATAAACAGTCCTGGGGGTTTGCTTATTGTCTGGTTCATGTTACAGACACTACATATCCAAAGTAAGAACGATTTTTGTGATTTGTTATTTTGGCGCACAAGAAAAAGCCCCTGCAATACGGGAATTTAAAAGAGATCGGCAATGAAAGAACAGAAGATGAGAAAAATGGACAGATGTCAGGAAGGAGCAGGTCTCGTGGGTCACGCAAAAGATGGGCCTGATCCCACCTCAAACCCTGCTGTTTCCATTGTTTGAAGTCACATCTGGGCTGTGTTTCCCCTTGTGACTCGAGCAAAGGGGAAGTCGTCTTGGTGGGTGGAAGGAGGCTTCAGAGCCGCTCCTGCCTCCCAGGCTAAACCGTCCACAAACTGTTTGTCCATGACTCACTGAACCTGGGCCTGAGCCACCACACATGCAGACTGTGGTTGATCCGTGATGACACAAACTTCCTCTTAGTCAAATGTTGGTTAGTGGGATAAGACAATAATTATTAAACATCTTAGCAGCTCAGACAAGACGGCTTATGATTGTCCCCAGCATCGTCCCTCGTCCTACTAGTTTGCTGAGCGGGCGAAATATTAACATTTATTCTTAAATAAGCTCTAGTCTCCAAAGGTAGTTCTGGTAATAAACCAAAACATTACATTGAGCTTTTTAGTCTAAAACGCAAATATGTTTAATAGGTATAAACTGCTTAGTATTAGGGAGTTCAAATGCAAAACTAATTTTGAAAAACATATACAAAATGAAAAAAATCATATTCCCAAAACACATTTAGTGGCAGAGGAGTCATCTTCACCCATAAAACAACACATGCTGCGACTCATACAAAAAAAAAGCCCACAACCAAACAGACACCCTTTGCAGACGCTTGTTGTTGCAGGAACCTGTAAATGGAAGTAAATGCTGAAGATCCCTAGATGTGCATCCTCCCTACAGACCACCAGGGGGCGACTCCTCTGGTCCTATAGAAATCTATGAGAAAGGGACTCTCTTGATTTATTCCCTTCGTTTTGCAAACACAGGTTTATGGTCTCAATCTCTAGTTACAAGTCTTATTCAATGCAACAGTATGTTCAGTTTGTAAATGATGGTCCATTTAGAGTCAAACATACCTTAAAGCTGGAGATTTGGGGCGGGGCTTACTTTGATTGACAAAATAATAGCGCAGTCCGGGAATTTTCTATATTTTGTTAGAACCTTACCCCTTTTACAGCATGTTGTCAATACATTATTGTTGTCATTTGAACATTTTAGTTCTCCAAAAACTTGGTCTTGGTCAGCGTTCTGTTGTATTTGTAGTACAGCCTATGAATTCCTGCCATGGCTTTTCTTGTTATTGAGGTCTTCTATCCGTCTTTGTAATCACATGACTGATATGACAGTAGCTATTACCAATATGCAAAAGTTTAATGTAAAGACTTTTTTGTGTTATCACTATTTGTGTTTTCTTCACTCTCAGGGCCACCAGACTTTTAAGATAGTTATGGCAAAATTAAGAAACACTACAGTACTTATGAAGTTCTATTCAGCACGTTAAAATATTAATGTCCAAATTTGTAGAATGTTCGTAAATAGTTTTCTCAATTTAGGCTTGAAGTCGTTTTTTTTACTGTCAAAAAACTATTTTTTCAGAACAGCAACATTTTTTCAAAAATCACATAAGTAAGATATTTATATATTTTCTTATTGTACGGTGGTAATTTAATAACACTCTAGAATCTGAAAAATGTTAGATGCCTAGTGGATATTTATGATATAATATAAGTGTTACTCGTCTATCTGTTTGCTTTCTAAGAATTTTAAATTAAAGTTTCAGTGTAGGTTTTAAGTCATTCGTGTCTTATCGTCTTTTAGTGCTTCATAGATGAAGCCACATTAAGACAGGAAAGACGAAGAACAATCCAAAAGCATATTCCTGTATTTAAAAAGCATATTGATTGTAATAAATGCAATAAAATATATATAAATATGCATAGTGAAGTATATCCGATGAACAGCTCAGGCCCTTCCAGCTGTGGACAGCTGTTTCCAGGCCCAGCCTGAGCTTGAAAGACGGTGTTTATCTTTGGCTTTCCTTCCACTAATTAGCTGAACCCTGGAAAAGCACAACTCCACGGCCTACCTGAACCTTCCTCCTCCTCACAGACTCGCCCCGCGGATCATTTATTATTTCGCAATTTCAAATTAGTGCTGAATGGGAAGTGTCTCACGACAATTTATACTCGCATGACCTGAGACACATATTAATTGCAAAATTCTAATTAGAGTTAATTACAATATAATGCATTTAATGTCGTTACATGTAGAGCAATATTCTTGCTTATTTGCTTAACGCTGAATGGATAATTATTGTTACCACTGTTATCATGGTTCTATAATTTAGTGAGTTAAATTATCCAGAGCAGATGTTTAGGATGAGGTGGGGAGCTTGTTCATTTTTGCTTTACTTTTATACTCCTGTGTCTTCACTTCGAGATTAAATAGTAGGCCAATCTTTATTCCTAATGGAACCGTTTAATTGCCTGGGAAGCACAGAGACATTTTAGCTTGCAGGATGGCCGATAGCGTACATGCTATCGGATGTCGGAAAAGCTTCTTCTGAGGAAAAGGAAAAATCCCTGCGATGCATGAGACAGGAATTTTGATAAATCCAGATAACATCAGGAGGTGAATCAGCTGATAAGGAACCTTTGCCATATGATGCCATTAACACGTTAATATGCTCATAATATACATTTCTCTCCTCCGATAAAATGCATTTATCAGATTATTTGTTTGGAAGGTTTTGTCGCGGGCACTCGTCCCTTTTAAACGCTAAGCGCTTCCAACTGGTCTCTATGGTTTTTGTTCCTCTCTCCGTTGGGCCCCCTCAGCTTCTACTTGCTGTTTGAGAGGAGTCTCAGTGGACATCCCCAGGGTGTGTCTGGCTGGACATGACAGTGTTCAGCCTTTACTGCCTGGCCTGGAGCTTGTAGAGGAGTTTGGTGTGTGCGATAATGTAAAGCCGATCGATTCCAAGGGGTCGGTTTTCATTGCTCAGCCCCCCCCCCCCCCCCCCCCCCCTCCCGCCCCCCGGAGCAGCAGATCGCTCGTCCTCCCTCGCTCAGGTGGCAAAGAGCCCGAACCCGGCGCCTGCCACCCTGCGCAGATTAATTGAAGCATGCTGTTGTAAATGGATCGCATATGGCTAACATAACCCCCCATTCCTCTTCTCCAGCACACGCTATCATCACCTCTCCTCGTTTGTTTTGTATTCCTGGAACAGACAGCTTCACACTTTCACACAAGTATTTCTCCGGGCAAAAAAAGAAAAGGCGAGAGAAAGAAGAAAGTATAAAGGTAAGCAAGGCTCTGGATTCACTGCAAAGTCTATAACTTCCCCTTCGGGTTCTTTCATTTGTCTCTCTCCACAGTCCACTCTCTGCTCTTAACACGGCACAAAGCAGATTAATTGCACTGTCGTACCAAGGTGGGAATGAGCCAGCACACCTGTCCCTGACGCCACCTATCATTAAGATGAATGCGTCATAGCTTTAGTCTTTATTAGTTATTTATAAGACCCACCGCCCAGAATAACAGCACAAAAGAAGGGTAGAGTGAAGAGTCGCTAACACGTTTTCTGGCTCATGAGGAAGTAGAGAGAAAGAAAGAGCGATAAATGGTCACCAAAATGATCATAACAGTGTCCTTCCAGGCGGCTTGATCAGGTTGTCATGTCAACACAGCATGGTCGTCATAATGAAATTCATGCATCGGTGAGCAGTTTGAGCCGAACTGGAGGAGTGATTGGACATTAGATCTTTGCTTTTTACACTTCCTCAATGGGCCAACACCGAGAAAACTGTTCTCTTCAGTAGTTATGAGCCTCCTACAATTTCTCACATTTTTCAGAATTATATTTAAATCTATGTTTGTGGGCAAGAAATCGAAATAAACAAAATAAAAAATGAACTCATGATGGGCATGAGCTTTGGTCTGCTGCAGCGCTCACATGAACGGAAACAGAAAATAAATGGAGAAAGGTAGCAAACTCTCAGGTGGACATTTGTATTTTAAATCGCTTCCAGATGGCAGGGTTGATAGAACCAAAGTTATTTATAACCTGCATCACTGAAAGGTTTTTTTTTTTAGTGGACTTCAGAGAGACTAAAAATTCCCTGGACAGTAAATCCCAGCTGTGTGCTCAGTGCTGGAACACTTCACTCTAACAGGGACGTCTGCTACTGAACGGAGATTATTGATGGGTAGATTGCTGATAGACAGAGAGACTGTTTATGCTGCCCACTGAAGCTGGTACCTGTTCAGACATATGTGAATGTTAACTTGCCTGTTAATGTCATGATCGAGGAGGGTAACTTGTGTTTTATAAGAATCTAGATAAATAGCTTGGAATTTATATTTGATTTGATTACAATAATGTTTAAATGAGATTTACAAGATATATTTTAAGTACTGATGTATAAAGGGATTAATGCTGTTAAAGAGCACCTCATTTGCTTAGTTGTTGCAGAAATAAAAGTGTGCTATACAATTAATGATTGCATTTTGCGCAATGCGACTATTTATGATCAATCACTGAAAATCATGTAATTAATTGCAAGTAAAAATTGAAATCGTTGCCCACCACTGGTATGAATAAAATGCCATATCCAAATTTTTAAAAATGTGTATTTTTAATAAACCTTCCAAAAAGAGTATTTGAATTCCATGACAATACAATGTCAAAATGGAAGTTAAAAATAAGTCAATAAATAACAATTTTACAGAAATCTGGTGAGATCATTAATATTAACCTTAAATGAGCAATGCATTGAGCTAAATATCTTGTATACCAAAGTAATGGATGCATGGTTATTTTGACCAGATGGCAGTGCCGGAGGAAAAGTTAAAGGGTCAACCTGAAGGTAGGAACTAATTCACTCAAAGACATATAAAACCAAACGTAAACCTGGGGGTCCGCGAGAGCAAAGGTCAGGGGATCACCAACGTTTGTGGGTCTCATCTTCTGAGCACCATGAGTTTTGAACAAATTGTAGTTGTTGAGATATTTCTTCAGCATCAGGCCACAGTGGTCGACCGACCAGCAGACGGACATCGCCTGCCACAGAACCACGTCACGCATAAAAACATTATCATCTCAGGAAACTCCAGAATGACCACGCTAAACTGGGTGATAATCTTCTGCCGGTGACGTGCTTGGATTAAGTAACCTGAATGGTGATGTGTCAACAAGACTTCACAGTTCAAAAATGCACTTCCAAAAAATTGAGCAGACCATGAAATCAAGAACTGAGTGAACTTTGCAGCACTTGTGGTGGCTCTATTTTGTGCTAGTTAGATGCGATTGTGGAGCTCTGCAGCATAGAATGCTATGAGTTAATATTTGAAGTGACTCAAGATAACTGATAGCTAACAAGAACAAGGCCTTTCTCGAAGCCACAGTGGCCCGTCGGGCCCTTCTTATCATCAGACTGATCAGGCTGCATTCATGAACTTGGCACAGGCCCTGATTGCATGGTTAGAAATTCAATTGGTGGATGTATCAGGTTTGATATGAATATTGTGTGGTTTACCCAAGGGGACAATTCCATCTGTAAAAGCCACCCCCTCCTTTGTCGGAACACTTTTGGATTTGTCACTTTGCATTTACTTTAAGAGGTAAAGCTTTAAACAATCGTAATAATGCAAAGCATACTTCGTTGGTGACATGGCTGTGATCTATATCAAAGCCATCTGGAAAATAAAAATCCCAGCTTGTCTTTATAAAACCGCCTCCGCAGTGTTCAAATCCCCTTTCTTGAATTTCACCATTACATCCTGTATTGAGGGGGCAAGTTAGTGAATCACTTTATGCAAATGTTCAATGTGATTCCACTTGAAACCGTCTGAGGACTGTGATGTTAAATTTGGATGCAGCTAACTTAAGCCATGTCTGTCATTGTGGGTGTGTTTAACTAACAGCCTCACATTTCCTCATGTATCTACAAAAACAGAGGCCAACAACATAGCCATGGAAGGGCCTTCAATGCGCCAACATTTTTCCTTGTTTTATATTAAAGACAATCTTGATGTATGTAATCCTCACACTGAATGCTGTGTTTGGGCTCCTGGACCCCCCCCGTTTTGAGACTTCCTGCTGTCAAAGAAAGAGTGTGGTGCAATACTCCTACGGTCTACGGAGGCTTAGCACGAGGACGCAGGCACAGCGGTTTGTAGGTGCTCATTCAGCACACTGTGCCTCTTTGTTCTCTCACCCGACCTTCATCTTTTATTTGACAACGAGGTGTAACAGCCAATCAAAGCTGATGTTCCCGATGTGGTGATTACGACTGTCATAAAACAGCCTGTGCTCTATTGCCTTTGCGTATAGGAAGAGGAGTACACAGCACGTGTACAAAACTAAAGACCAAGAAGATGGCTAAACGAAACAAAAATCCGCATGATATTTAAAAGTGTTAAGAGTTTGGTAAGAGAGGTATTTCTCATGACTCTCTGCTTTCCCCTGGGTATCGGGTATCTTTGGTGAGACTCTTGAAATACCTCAGAAGGTGGTTGGAATGTAGAGACTGCAGATGGAAGCGGTTTAGACAGCCGTGGAGCAGGCGGGCCGCTGGAGAGATGTAAGACGAAACATTTCTTAACGTTCTCTCCAATGTATCTCTTGAAATGGGAGTGTTAACACATGTTTCGTTCCAAGGCTATCTGGGCGTGCGTGTCCGTGTGTTTATGTGTGAGAGTGAGACGCCACAGCGCTAACTGCCGTGTCATAGCAGGGGTTGTGTAGAAATATGCCCCAGGGACTTTAGCACTGGCTCAGGGCCAGCTGATATGTTAACAAGAAGAACTCGTTCTTATCAATGGGTTGCTTTATTCCTTCTCTACACACACACACACACACACACACAGGAACATAAAAATACTACGGACTGACACAAAAAGATGGAATCAATTGAAAAATAAAATCACAGACAACTGCACGTCTACACACAGTTGACGGTCAGACAAACAAACACCTGTCAAAGAGACCAACAAACGCACACATACAGACGAAAAGACACACAAAGGCTGCGCTAAGAATGCCCCTTTTGTTATTACTTGTTATTACCTCTAACAAAAAGAAACTGAATTGGTCAACCGGAGAAATAATTCACAAAGAAGATGGGGCATGAGAGACAGATGTGTGCATGTGTGAACGTGTTTGACACATGCACACGTTGGCACAGGAGTGTCCCAGTGGTGAGATGGTGTCGTATTTGTCCCGTATTGAATACTTATTGGTTAAGATAAGCTACATCATGAGGAAAATGCACACATACCCATGTGCCCAGAAATGCCTCCCCCCTTCCTAACAAGGGAGTCCATCCTCTGTGGACTCCCGTGTTAGGACAGCTAGAAAATCAGCACCTGTTAAGGTAAACAGTGATCTGAGTGAAGCTCCACCCAACCCGCAGTTACGCCATCCCATTATCTGCGTCTGGAGATCAAGGTTTACCTAGCTTGTGACCAACTTCTTTGTCAAAATCCTCATTTCAATCCGATAAAGTTCTCTGGTGTGTCTGCTTCAATCAGTGGGTGTTCTTGTACTCAACTAGCTAGCTACTCTTGTTTTGGCATTTCCTATCCAATAATACTGTACTATTGTAGCAGGAACACAGGATCCAGAATGTTGTCTGCCGGGTAAGTAATTTGACATGCAGTTGTTTCGTCCGACGCAAACCTTTATATAGATCCTGCACCTTTGAGGCGATACAACAAACTCTGTTTTTGACCATCTGACAAAAGAAATGTGTACAGCCTTTAATGCCAATCGTCTTTTCAAGGAGGTTCTCTGGCTGTAATCTGGCTAGTAAATGCTCCCCTCCGCTCACTAGCTGACCGATGAGAGCCGAAGGAGTGAATCAAAAGAGAAATATTCTCTGACAGGAGATCATTAAGGGGACACAGCCTATACTACTAGCCTGACGTAGTCACACTCAATTCTAGTCAGAATGTGAGTCTGATGCTGCTCCATTGAGCTGTGATTATGGGGCGTGTTTCAAACGAACCAGGAAAAAAAATCCCTCTGCACTCAATTGGATAGACCTACAACCAATAAGAGCAACGGAGTGTGTGACGTATGTTAAGCGACGCCTACTTGCCGAATCACGTAGGAAGGACGCCAAAAACATCGTTCTTATGAACAAATGTCTTGATCGCGTTTCTCTGTTCCTCTTTTAAAATGAATTCGCTGTCGATATCTTTCAGAACAGACATGATAGCAGAATCTACACACCTCAATTCTCCAGCGGCAGCCATCGTTGTTTTAAACAAATTCAACCCAAGCGCTCTTGGATGACGTGGTTGATTACGTTACTGTTGATCATCTGTCCATCATCGTATAAAGCCCGCCCTGACAATTTGATTGGCCCGCCCGATTTCGGGCGAGCAACACTCGCGCCACTATGGAGCAATGCCAGACCGAACTTTACGACCAAAATACGTTGTGGGCGGGACTAAGTTCGGAATGGCACCCAGGCTACTACACTACTGGAGGTCTAATGGTTTATAGAAGTGAAAGCACGAGTGCTCTGTCCCTTTTTAGCTGTGCTGGGGGTGAATCAGAGAAAACAATGCCTTTCCGGACTCTACATGGCCTTCCGCAATGAGACTTTTTGACAGAACTGAATTTCACAAACCTTTTTAGGTACTTGTCTCTCTATCTTCTCTCTTTGTGCTCGCTTACTTTTTCCCTTGCAGACCTCCCACTTCCACTCGTCTGTAATTAGACTGCTTCCCTCATGCCAACAATAAGCCTAGGTTCTTCTTGATCTTGGCCTGCTGCACATATATGGAGCAGCCCAAATATACAGAAGTAGAAAATGCAGCTCCGTCTTTTGAGTAGAACCAAGGCCAAGAGCTGCATTACTCACCCTCTGCATGTCACGTAACTGAACAAAGAGTACAGGTCTGTATGAGGGAAGGTGTAGTAGGTGTAGTATTTTACCCTGACATGCAAACACTACTGGGAAAGTCTAAAAGCTCTGCCACAGTCAGAAGCTCCCAATGTTCCAGCGTTTGGCCTTCAATCCCAAAAGTCACAAGATCCTGTTGTTCTCAGAAATCCACTAGCAGCCTGCGGAATACAAAGCAAACGGCTGCCTTGACTAACACACTCCGTCATTTTCAAATAACACATGTATTGTATTTTTTCCCCTCATGCGAGCTGTTCGCGCAGCTCATTATTGTGTTTAATGAGAACTATTTTTACTTGCGCCGGTACTTTTACGATACAGTTTCAGTACTTCCAGTGAGGAGGTAAAACTTGAACTAAAGTTGGAGGCATTTAAACGCAATGTCTGCACATTGCAGTTCAAGTTATTTTGTGCAGGGACGTGGGTTTGATGAAGAGCAGTAATTGTGTTAACATGAAGTCTGTCACGGTTTGGTCTCGTCCATGTCTTATTGTGAAGTTTCGTGTTTCTGGTTTCCCTGGGAAACTTCACTTCCTGCCTTGTCCTGTCTCCCCTTGTGATTGTCTAAGTGATTCCACCTGTTTCCAATCACCTGCACCTCCATTGTGTATTTAAGTCATGTGTGTCTCTTGTGGGTTCAGTTGTTGGATGTACGTTGTGTTGGTGAGTGTCCTGTTCCTTGTTCACAGCCCGTTATTGCCCCTCGTGGCGTTTTTGAGTTTCTGTTGGTTTTTTACTATTAAAGTCCTTTTATTTTGAAACCTCTGCGTTTAAGTCCCCCTTCCTGCTCGCCACCCTGAACCCGGCGTGACAGAATGAACCCAACAACTTTGGACTCAGCAGAGTACCTCCACCCGCCATGCAGCATCAAAGCGGCTTCTGACCGGTACGGGGAGCAGCTGAGGGATGTCAAAGCGTCTTTGGACCGCTTCGACGTGCAATCAGTATTTGAGGTTAGCAAAAGCAAAACCAATTTCAACCAGGTCAACACAGTGGTTGATATCAAAAATAAATGATATTGTATACATCATGCCAATGTCCAAATCCCTTTTCCGTATCCCTCCGTACAGTCAATAGAAAAGCAGATAAAAAAGACTCAACTTCTGGTTAATTGCTGTTTTCAGTTATGGAAAAGCATCCAAGTAAAACCTAGAAATCAAATGTACAGTTTCATACCTAATAAGAAGTCATTCAGGTGACTTGATCTGCTCGTGTCTAGTTCAAGCGATGAGCTTCACCAAGGCAACCAACTCTCTCTCACAGATGGGGTAACTTGCACTGCTTGTTGTGTCAATTAGAACATGCTAATGTCTACAACAGTGACAATTCTGCCTAGTGACAATAACTGTCTTGTGTACACGTTGTGTCTTTATGCAGGTCGGATAATTTCCATGTTTTTTTTTTCATCTGTAATCTCTGTTGTCTCATTCAGTGTGGTGTGCGTGTGCGTGTGTGTGTGTCCGTCCGTCCAATGGAGTGCTGTCAACGAGGCTGAAATAACAACCCTTGCTAAGTACCTGGTTTATTAAACTAGAAATTCTGGTTTTATGTTTTAACATATGAATGCTTCTGATGAAGCTGAATCCAGGCCAAACGTTTTGATCATTTGAAGAAGAAATAATTGTTTGAGTTTTTGATCTTGGACATAATATAACGACATGTACTCTATAAAGTACAGAGTGTATAGCGCATTTCTGATCAGCTCTAATGTTAAATTGAATTTACTGTCAGCATTCTGCAGTGGGTCTCTGGTCTTTCGTTAAGATCCTGCATTTCTTTTTTTAAATACACTACTTTTTTTCTCCAAGTATGCCTCCATTACAATTAAATTCAGGGACATGCTGCGGCAATAAATAAATAAAGGAAAAGTCAAGCTGGGTTTTGGTGAATTTCCAATGGAGTTCTCCTTCATAGTCATTTAGGGGTCTTATGAAAGCGACTCTTGGACCCCCTAATGCCCATAGTGCTCTGGGAAAAAACTTTCATTCTCCCTTGAAACGGTTTATTGATCTTTACAGCCAGGTCAATAAATACATAACTCCCAGCCCCCCTCCGCCGCTTATGTCACAGGCTCCCTTCTCTGCGTTGGATCCAATATCAGCCCGACGGCGGTGATCCTTCCTCGGGCTGCGTTCGGGTGGAGGCCGCCTGGCCGTTTACACACTGCAGCGGGAATGAAGGATTTCTAATGACTGTGCACCCTGAAAGTCTTCCATCGGTGCCCAAGGCCTCTTGCCAAGGACCCTCTGACTCGACACAACTACTCATCAAACGGCCCCTTAATGCCGCAGCGTAGGCAAAGTGGGGGGTGGGGGAGAGAGACGCCTCAGGATGCAGGAAGCCCGGCCACAAATGTTGGAAGATGGAGTCATTGGTGATTTTATGCTTTCTGTGCCTCCTCTTACATTCATCTCATCCCTCTAAAGAAAGTCTGACTAGTGTATTTATTACTACTGATCATTATTATTATTGTGACATTTTTAAATGAAACCTGTGATGTCGAGAGGAAGAGACAGTGATAATTTATGGATTTTATTCGCTATAGCGGATGAGATCCATAAATAATCAGTGTTGTCTCAACAGTATGAATGTCACCTTGTAACTGAGTAATTCTCAAAGAAGCTGTATTCAGTCACCTCAAATGGAGTTAAAGCAATGCAGATGTCTTCATTCTCTTTAGCTGCCAGGCTAAAGTTTCTAGAGGTTCATGAATTGACTACTGTTCAGCATTTAGCAGATGTCATCTATTTTCTCTGAATGTTCCTGTTAATTTTTTTTGCCCGTAGTATTACAGCCGTAACAGAGTTTACTGTAAACTGGTAACATTCCCACCTCCCAGCTTTTGTTTCCTCAACACAAACCCATCGTCTCTTTAAATTAGCCACAAGGTTAACAGAGCTCTAATCACTGACTGGCTTTGCACATTGTTTAAAATATCATTTGTTATAGGTTTAGTTTGGTATCAGCTACCATGCCCAGTTTGATGGACTCAAACACTGTCACGAAACAAAAATGTGTTTTTGTGATTTTATTTTAGTAATTACTTTGAAGAGCTGCAGTTTTTACCCTGCTATACCCCAGAGATTGCCCTGTCAGTCAATCAAATGTGTCCAATACTGATCTCTTTAGTTTCTTTGATGTTATAATTACTCCTGGTAAGTAGTCAGGAAAAAGTTTTTAGCCTGTGAATAGTTGGGTTCATTTCTACAGATTTATACTGTGTCATTTTACTATTTAACATCTACATTTTGTTTCAATATGAAATGATTATGTTGATACATGAACTGGCATCTTACAGTTTATCCTCTTTTTCCGATAACACCTTTTCATTTAAAACAACACTGAATACATTCAGTATTCAGTAATACATACAACAGCAAATGCTGCCTCCCTCTTATTTTCAAATTGTATATCTGGACATTTTTGTTTGCAAATTAAGTTTGCTTAAATTATTTGTTTTCTTCTCTTCTTCGACTGAAGGGCGGCAATCATCTTTCTTTAAAATGTCAAATAGTTTTTTTTTTTAAATGCCAGTCATAATTTCCCTGAGCCCAACGTGACCAATGAGCTATTGGTTCTTTCCAACCCACAGCTCAAACAACAGTCATTTCACTTCATTTGGGCAGTATGTGTGTGTTGCCTTTTTGCATGAAATATGATTAATAATTACTTATTTTGAGTTTTGTCTTCATCAGTGTTGAGTTGTGTGTGAAGTGTAAATGCAGCAGAACCTTCTTGTCATGCGATGTGTACGTCAGAGAAGCACCACAAAGTTCCTGTTCTATTCAAAACAGAGCAGCAAATTGCCAGCAAATGTCAGCTATTATTACTTTTACATTAAGCGAACGCCGCCTGACAGGGAGGGCACTGCGACGCCACTTTGAGTGTCTGATGGGGTCGGTGGATCCGAAGCGGCAAAAGAAATGAAGGGAGATTTACAAAAAGGTCAGCCCCCCCATGTTTCCTTTACCCTGCATCAATCTTGAAACTGGTTACACTTGCAGACTTATTGCTCTGTGCACAAAGGAAATGGGTTTCAAGTCACACAGCAAGGCCACAGACGCCATGCACGTGTTCCTGAAGGAGCGTTGGGTATTAGTATGGGGGAGGGGACTTGACCCCTATTGTCTTTGTGTTTGGTCACATCTTCCGACGAAGCCATTTCTGAATTCCACTTCCTGTAGCACATGAGACATAGACACAAGCGGCAACACACACCGAGACAGAATGTCATAGCAACGCAGGTTCGTCACCTCCATCAAGAATGCTTTCAGGAAGGGAGTGAACACACACACACACACACACACACACACAATCCCACACGGCTACATTTCTATTCATCATCCGAGCATACAAAGACGTGCGCGTCTCAGCAGCGTTCTTCCCATGACAGTCTGCCTCCTTTGACATTTAAGCAAATCGAAACAAATTCCACTCATGAGTACATTTTCAATACACACACACACACACACAGTGTAAAACTACACCGCGCTGACTAACCCGAGTGTAAAAAGCCCCCTGATATTAAATGTGTGGAGAATAGAACGGAACAATTCTCGCAACAACACACCGACTGGCTGCTTGTGTTTGTGCCTGCAAATGAGTCCATTTTGTTGGGAATAACGATGCGGCTTTAAAGCGTTTATTGGCTGATTTAAAAGGGGACCGCTCTGAAGTACTCCATGAGCCCGCAGGAATTGAATGTTTTTATTCCTCGCCCGGAGCTCTGCTTTCCAGAGAAACGGCCCCACTAAACCGCTGTTAACTTCCACGCGTCTGGGTCCATTTCTGTGAACGATCCCTACTGTATCGTTACTCCGGGCGGTGTTTTCGGCCCTCTCCTCCTCTCGTCCCACGTCCCTCTCACCGCTCCACGCCACGTGCGACAGCGGAGACTGATTATAAATAGCCGAGGGCACAGGGTGCGCCATCCCACAGCGCAACGTCACCACAAGCTATCGCTGCCCCGGCGCTGTGCTGTGATGCGTTGGTAAGCCTAAATGCCCCCAGAGAGCTCGCCTGGGGGGGGGGGGGGGGTGGGTCAACTAATGGGACCACTGCCATCCTCCCTCTTTGCTTCAGAGAATTCTTTTCTCTTTCTCTTCCGCTTTGTTACAATAACTACAGCCCTCACAACCCCAGATAGGGGCACGAGACGGGGCAGCAGTGTGAGGAAGCGGCCTGCATATAGCCAACACAAACGGACTCCCACCTTGGAATCTCTCAGTTTGCCTCTAATAAATTGCGGGAGGAAGCAATTGCGTTGCTGATGTGCTGAAGGGGTTGAAATTGAAACCCATGCAGGGACGGTGGCACGCTCTCAAAGAGCTACAGCAGCACACAGGCCTGCCTTTGACCGAAAAAATGGAAACCATGTACAATAGCCGGATCTATTTCTCGCTCACATACACACTGCCTCAGTGGCACAGAGAATGTTTGGAAGCAAAAAACACGCCTTGACGTTGAGGTGTCAAGTCGCGGCCTCGCCACATTTTCCCACAATAAAATGTAGAAATACTATTGACAACAGCATCAGCGTCAACATCTAGTCTCGCAATTACGAAAGAAAAGAAACAGCTTTCAAAGAGAAATGGAAATCAAATGCAGCACAAAACAGCCACAGAAAGTGCCACTAGTATATACAGGGTGCGATTTGACAAAAAAACAGAGGGGGGAGGGGGGTTTATTCAAAGACAAGAACATTGGACTTTTAGCTTGCATAACTAGGGAAAGAACGCAAAGGGTAGACAGGCCCTTTTTCGGGTCCGTGGATTACTCCCCATCACAACATGGCAAAACTTTGAAGGTTAATTTAGTTGTTTTATTATTGGGTCATGTAAAGTAAGACGATCTGCTGCTCTGAACGCGTTTCATGTTTGGTTCAGCGCTGTTTTCCCTGCGAAGTTCCCGCACTAAAATGTTACAATGTTTTTGTGTTGGATGACGTTCAGAAATATGCGCCGTCTGCCAGAAGGCTGCTGAACAGCTGCTCTGATGTATCCACACTGAAGATCGTTAGATTTCAAGAGTTTAAGTTGGCGAGCAGTTAAGTTGCATTCATCGCTATCAAGGGGGGGAAAACCTTGTCCCCCCCGGAGATAAAAATTATTTAGCAGAGGGGGGATAGGAAAACCAGAGGGGGGGAATCCCCTCCATCCCCCCCATTCCCCCCACAAATCGCACACAGAGTATATATATAATGTTAGGGCTGTCAAAGTTAACGGCTTGATCTATGTGATTAATGTGGCCGAGATGAATGTGTTAAAATATTTTAACGCAGCTTTGTTTACAGTGTGTTGACCCCTGACCCCTGAAGGAGCTGCGTCCTTCAGTCAGTCAGATGGAGCACCGTACAGAGGAATTCTTCTACGTGTCAAACAAAAGGGAGACGACTTTAGGCACCACTAGGCTAAGCTAGCTGCTAGGCTAAGCTAGCTGCTAGGCTACTTCCATCTCAACATCTACCCTGCAGAGGACCACCACTGTGTCCCTAAAAGACTGTGGTTTGGAAAACGTCCTGGCTAAAGGTGGGGAGGTTGTTGGCACTTAAAACCCAGCTGTCAAATGATGGAGAGTTGAGAGCAAAGTGCACGAGGACGACGGGAAGAGACGCGAGTTCAACATGTTCGCCCTGGTGGAATTCTGCCTCTTAGATGATCAAATGGGTTTGAGTTTATGTTCAAAATACAAGTAAACAACAGTGTCTAAAATACACGGTTTCTGAAGTGATTACTTGTTAATTTATGAGATTTAGTCTTTAGAAGAAAAACAAACTTTTAACTGTGATTAATGAATTTCAATAAATATAAATATATTCACAGTATGGTGCATATAAACACGTCGTTCATATCCTCCTTCTATGTGACCCGAGGAAAGCGGTGCACCAAAGCGGCCCTCAGGCCCTCACCTTCCGCCCTGTTTCTGCTGCGTCTGGGCCCAGCGGAACGGCGGTCAGGCCCGCAGGGGGCAATCGGTGACATTCATCAGTCCATAACGGAGGAGCCCGTGTTCCTCGGAGCAACAGGGCCCAGACATTACTGGTAAAGGCTGTCCGACGGCCTCGCGGGAGCTGCAAGTGGAAACGGAGGAAGAGTCCGACACACAGCGACGCGGACTGGTTCAAAACACACGCTGTGAATACAGACTTCTTCTTGCAGGTTATTCCGCCCTTAGTGTTGTTTTACTTACATTCCTTCAACCTGCCTAACGGTCTCTACTCCATCTTGAGAAAAGACAGACATCAGCTGAAATGACAAATTACATTCTATTACAGTGATGGATTGTCAGCGTGGACAGCTGATTTGAAATGAATAATATATCCGGTGATGCCTTGTTTTTCTAAGGCTTTGCATTCTTACATGAAAAAAAAGAAAGCACCAATGAAGGTCTGTTTTAAAAAGAGAACAGGATCAGCGGGGCTTTATACCTCGATGAGTGTGCGGCTATCAGATAACGCGTGCCAATTTCATTGGGTGACAGACAAATAAAGAATAGCAAGACAGCTTGTGCGTAGACAGACAGCAGCCTAAAAGCCTCCATTCCTCCCTGAGTCATGTTTCACTGGGGCTGCAGTGTCAGGTTGGACCCTAATCTCCTCCAGATGCCCCGCCTGCACCACCACAGGACACGAACACAGCACCCGCCCTTGTTAACATAATTGATTTGCACGTTTCTCCTTTAGTTGTTTTGACTTGCATCCATGTATTTACTCAAGAATTCTCTCTGTTTGGGTTCTGATCTCCTCTGTTTCTAGTCTTGATCAAAACAGTATCTCCTTGCAGTCCCCCCTCGTTGCCTGGCTGCTCCTGACGGATGGGAAGAACAAGGGAAATATATGCATAACCCTCCGCTGACATGCCGCCTCGTTTGATGTGGGATTCTCAAACAGATGCCCCGTCTCTCTGACGTTATTGGGGATATTAAAGTTCTGTCTCTCTGACTTCTTAATGCAAACACACACGCACGCACACAAACACACACCAACGTTTCAAAGAGTCGATGCTATTTCCTGTCTGAGAAACCAGCCTCATAGCTCTCCTCTGTTATTTAGAAAGTAAATAGAAAGTCAGTCGGGGAACTTGACGGCAAACGAAGGCTTGCTGGTGCAGATGATTGTGGGGTTGAAATGATCATTTTTCTGGTCGTTATGTTGATGAACATCAATGTCAATATTTTGACTAATTCAGATCGATGACTATAGAGTATTTATTTGTATCCACAGAGAAAAGCTCCAAGGCCTCATATTTGAGAGGCTGAATATGGGAATATTTCATATTTTCCGTTGATGAAGGCCTTTAAATTGAATCAAGTTTAAAGTATAGTGAAGCTGCTTATTTGCTACCTTCCATAAAGTTAGATGAAGACGGACATGAAGTGTTCATAAGACGGTGGTTGTTAACTCTGAGCGGAGGAGGGCTGTTTTCCACTATTTCAGTACTAAGCTAAACACCTGCACCCTGTTTTTTCAACCTTGGCCAATAAAACATAAATGACGCTGGACTCGCGCAAAGATTAGTCTGGTTTGCGAGGGTGGAGGGCGCTTAAAGACACAGGCGCCAAGATGGAGCGAACAGAAGAGAAAAAAAAATGATATGCCTTTTTTAACATGAGAGCATGTGAACGTGTTGAGGTGGAAACCCTAAATTTAAGGCTTAAAATGACACCCACAGGTTATTATTGAGGAAACATCCTGCAATATTCCTTAATATTGAGTGGCAGTGTGTTTTTAAATAATACAATTATCCTACACTATGATGTACTATATTCGGTGCAGTGATGGGATGTTGTTAAAAAAAGGCACATATTGTTGTATCATGTTATTTAAAAAGGTCTCAACTGGACTGGTTGTAATATAACGTTAGGTACGAGGATGTATCGTACAGCTCAGGGTACACACACGCAGCTTCTTAAAAGTATCAATAAGACTATGTAAAAATACTTCACCACTATGATGTGTGTTTTATGATTTGTTGAAGTGTTTTCCTATTTGCTGTTGTGATTTGCACTTCAGGGCCACCGTACAAATCAACGTGGAATTCAAGAACTCAATTAAAGTCCATACCTGTGGAAATCAAATGGTCACAAGTAAAGGTCCCTCTCATGCTCACAATTTTTTAATCTGCTCGCCTGCAAGTAGTTTTTTTTACTTTCCTGTAGTCCTATACTACTTTAGTCTTACAGGCCTATAGTCCTATAGACCTACTATAGTCTTACAACTGTATTTTAGTCCTGTAGGGCTATAGTCCTACAGTCCTAAAGTCCTATAGACCTATTATAGACCTACTGCAGTTCTTTATCCCTACAGTTCCATAGACCTACTACAGTCCTACAGTCCTAAAGTCATATAGACCTACTATATTTCTACAGCCCTAAAGTCCTATAGACCTAAATACTGTATTACGCTTAAATAGACGTAATACAGTATGTTAGTCCCACAGGCCTATACAGGCCTAGACGTCATGAATCGGACGTTGTCTGATGCTTGACGTGGCCTGGGAGCATAGCTCAGATATGCTGCAAGGGAGCAGAGAGAGGCCTAAAAAGAGAGCGAGGGGATCCGCGGAGGGGGGGGCGGAAGATTCAGGGAGAAAGAGAGAGTGAGGGAAGAACCAGCACAAGTAGAAGCTTGTTCTTGCACTGCCTCGCCGATCTTTGGGCATAGCAGCAGGACGCGGCCTCTCTTGGATGAAAGAAAATAGACTAAAATGCCAGAGGCTAACGTGATTACAGGCGCATAGGAGAATGAAGGTTAATTGGAGTTAAGTGTCTATAAAGAAATATAGACCTACAGATATATTTATGTATCCATCTGCACGTCAACCTACGTTCTGCCATTAGTGCTTGGATTCCTCTAAAATAAACACAGTCAATAGTTCAGAAGGAATGCTGCCAGTGTATATGTTCTAAGGTTAATACCCGGACATTTGGAGTCCAGTCATTATCCGATTACATTCAACGGTTCAGACACGTGAGTAG
Source organism: Apeltes quadracus (assembly GCA_021346845.1). NCBI lineage: Eukaryota > Metazoa > Chordata > Actinopteri > Perciformes > Gasterosteidae > Apeltes > Apeltes quadracus. The sequence goes on along the minus strand of CM037934.1, from coordinate 1,536,462 downwards.
TAAAAAAATTGAAATGAGAAAGGTGGAGCTGCTGAGTGACCTCGCCACAGGTCGCTCATGTCTGCCGGTGGAATGAAGCCATTCAGCGCCACCCACGGTAACCACTTGAGTCTTGTGCCGGCCTGACTACTGCGAGTATGAACTAAGCATTTTCTGTGAACAGAAACCTTCCCTCTTACTGGGAATCATGCAAATGATTACATCAACTAGCTAAATCCAAATAACATCATTTTATGAGAGAGATAGAGAGTGATCAAACTTTTTAATCTATTTACAAGAAACAAAAAACTGTGAAAACATGAAAACGGAATGTTTCACAAAAACGTCTATCAAATTGTTAAATGTCAATCATAATTGTGCAGTTACGAAGTTAACAGCGTGTAAAGCAGCTAATGTGAGCTGGATTGATTCTAGCATTTATCTTGTTGCTTATTTCTGGTAATGCCTGGTGTTTGGCACAGCTAACACAATCTGGGGTGTATGTCTAGTGTATGTGTGTTTGTAAATCCCTACATTCGATGGACTCATTTCAGATTTGTAACATCCCATAAAGCCTCAGGCTTGTTACTGTTTCGGTTGTTCTAGCACTGCTGTATGTGTAGAGAGACTTTCATTTTTAAATGATAATCTAGATGTTTGTTTGTGTTTTTTACGTTTTTAAGTAATTTATTCAGAAAATGTTGTGTTCTTTGAAAACTACATTGAGAACCGATGTAAATACAATACCAAATATTGTAAATTATTTGGTAATTTAAGATATTTTTAGTTTTCTGGAAAAATCTCTATTAAAACATTTCCCTTTTTTCTAAAATGTAGGAAAAGGTAACTCCACAATGTGGTATACTAATACTCATACAGTTTTATTATTACATTTTGTATTTCAGCATAAGTTTTAATTTCAACATTTCAACTGTACTATTGTTCACAGAGCAGTTTCACTGCGGGTTCACAGCTTTGATGGTGCGATCACAAAAAAACAAAACTGTAATTCAGACCTCCAACAAAGCCCAAAATCTCTGTGTCTACTTCCTCTCTAGATTTGCCATTTTTTAAGACCCCTTCACCCTCAGCAGCAATGCTCTCCTTTGAGCCCCTGCGCGCCTCCTACTCAGGGACTCTTCTCCCGTGGAGCTGTGCGTCTGGACCTACTGGGTTCAATGAGTCGGGAAGAGCAGCAGCCACATTCCACCGCCAATCAGCAGCCACACAGAAACCCAACAACCGTTCACTGAAGCCCTTCTAAATGATCTACCGATACGCACCGCTTCAATCCACACACAGTCAATGGGATTTTTTCATTGGATTATTGTAGAAAATAAACTTGTTTTGTTCAGATAATCTTCACTGACCACTTTTAAGATTTTTTAAATTTTAAGGGCATCAGGAGAAGTAAAAAAACAATGTTAGGCTGTAAACAAATTACAGAAGGTGAGAAGATCAAAGTCGGCGTGATGATGTCACATGGAGCCACTTATTAGGAAACGCCTAATTTTTTGTATGTTCTTATTTGAGATCATTACTAATGTATTTAATATCGATTAACACTATGTTGCCTTCTCTGCGGTCTTCGTTAAGCATGGACCCTTTTTCATGCATCAAACCGTAAACACGTTTAAAAATGATGTTATCTGATCCGATGGAAGAGGAAGTGTAAAAATGCAGATTAAGTACTTGGTTTTAGGCTTCACTGCTGCAGCAGTCTATGCACACTAATTATAAAGCTTTGTTACTGACATTTAAAAAAAAAAAAAATCTTGTATACATTATAACTTTGCAAAGATAGTCAGCCTTCAGACTAATGTAGAAACCAAAAAGGGAAATCCAAGGCACTCTCAAAATACAAAGCCTTTATTTATGGCTTAGTCAACATTTAGTCAACTATTAATATAACTTTATTGTTTGCCCTTTAAGAGAAATTCTCAGCATAATTGAACATCACTTGGAAATTTGGCATCAGGTTGATACCTTAAGTAAAAACCGTGCTGCCATTTTGTGGAGCAGAGCCGTTTTACGGCCTGTAAGCGGGACCCTTGGTGTTTGCTTTGGAGCCCTGTGAAAGCAGCCAGGAACGCGGTGGCGAATGAAAGGCCGAGCAGCTGGCAGCAGACGTCCAGCGCCCAGCCAGGTTCGGCTCCAACCACACTCAACTTTAAGGAGGCCTTCTGGGCCCGACCAGCCCCCTCCCTCACCCGTCACTCCCCCCGTTATCTTACATGTTATGTTCTCACCTCATTAAAACGCAGTTTGTCTCTTCTAAATCTAATCCCCGATGCGCAACTCGTTTTTTGTCATTTACAAGCGATGTTGCAGATTGTGTTCAGGCATCGACATTCAGTTTCTGTGGCAACGACGGTGCTTCATTTAGTCTCATGACTCATGGAGCGTTTTCTAGAATGAAGGGTCTAATGTGGCAGCAGAGGAGGTATGTAACCACTGCCTTGTGTACTCTTAAACAGTCAGAGTTTCTACTTCATGCGCACTGGAATATTACAATTTTCATACATTTATGGGAAAGATAAAGTAGTGTTTGGCTCCTTGTGTTTCAGAGAGTAATTATATTTAAATAGCAGTAAGAAATGTATTTATTTTTCCGGTGCCATGTCAGTTTCTGAACTCGTTTTCCCGTTAGCTTCTTGGGGGAGTAGTATATAATTCACAGGATAACAGATTACTGATATGCAAGACTTTCCGTGAGTGGTTATTATTTAGTCGATTTTTCAAATTCCACATCTAGATGACATTTTGGCTTATCATTATGAAGACGTATCTGCATATGAATGCAGACACACAGGACAAAAAGCGAATTAACAGCTGAATCATTATCAGACAATAACGGCGTTTCGGCAAGTCTTCCATCCCACATGGACTAAAACTCAGACCCGAAAGCAACAAGATCTTCTGACAGATTCTATATTCATATTTTTAATACCGGAAGATGAAATCTAGGGATCTGATTGAGACTGAGTCTCAACCAATCAGACTGGACGTCATGAGCGTCATGAGCGATGTGAATGAATGAGATGGTGCGAGATCTTGCAAGCAGATCCAGTGCTGTTTACAAGCAAGTAGGGGGACTATTTTTCTACTACTGAAATGTGATACACAACGTTTGGTGGCTACAACTATTTCGGGCTGAAAAGCAGCTATTATCTGTAATCAGTAATATTTATTTACCCCAAACCCAAACTTTTTTTTTTAATGATCCCACCGGCACACTGATCCTTTGGAAGGAGGGGATTCCTTAGGTTGGGAATTGCTGTATTAATCTACCTAAAAGGATGAAAGTAGTTAAAAGTAAACGACCATCTATTGTTAGTAATAATAAATCATGTACTTTCTAAGACTTTCTAGTACATTTAGGTTCTTTACTTCCTAACAAGACGTGTTACTAGATACTTTAAGAAATATCTATGTCGGTCCTTATTCCAGTAGCCAGGTGTGACGTCACCACCATGTGTTCTGCATTACGCTCCCGACTGTACCCGTGGACATAGTGGCTATTCTGTCTTTTCAAATTAGATTTGAGTCAGAATGCAAACCTCCCACAACATAAATTTGAGGTGTTTCTTGCCAAGCATACTTGATAAAAGCAATCAGACACCAATGTAGATATGCCATGAATATCATTAAGGCTGCCAGTCTCGACGTATTCCCCATTCCTCTCCGTCTCTGACTCCTTTGTTCCCTCTCCAGCTGCTCGGTCTTTCACAACACACCGTGACTTCATCCATCATCCCGTTGTTGCAATAACCCAACTTGTGACTGGTGATGCAGGCAGTATCAAATGTTGAGTCTAGTCAACACTAAACACCAGCTCCCACGTCCAAACCAAAGAGCACGCAGACATGATGCAGCTCCCTGGACTTCCTGTCATTCCTGAATAGTACTTTCTCACTGCCTGATATCATGACATGAATAAACGCTTTCACATGGGGACAAATGGAATCATTGTGTTTCTATGCACCGCTTTAACGCGACTCATTCTGTGTGGAAGGGGTGTATCCTGCCGCCCTCAGCCAGACAGGCAGGCTTAGTTTGATGGGAGAGCGTGTGCATGTCCGCCTCTTGTTTTTTCATTTGTCCACGTTCCCTTTGCCTGGAGACATACATTGTTTTTTCCCCACCTATGTGTTTTCTTCTTTTCCTGGTCTGTTGGATGCTGCTGTGCTGCATGGATGATCCTCTCTCCTGCCTCTCTACACAATTATTTTCCTATTTTGCATGTTGCTTGCTGCTGAGTTAGCCCCTGCTGTCAGCTGCCTGCTGAGTGATCCCCTTGGAAAAGTTTTACACTTATTGCTGGGTAATTGTTTGACCAATAATGCAGCGCAAGGAAAACAGTACCTTATTTTTTTTGTTGAATTTTGTCGAGAATAAATGCTCTGTAAAAAAAGGAAAGAGCCACTAGATTCGGTCACATGTTTCCGTACATAATTATTCAAATAACCCGGGGTGTATTGAAAGAGGGAGGATTAATCTCTCCCAGGTGGCGTATATTTTTCACTATGTTTTAAGAAAAATAAGCTTTCGTGACTCATAAGAGCCTCTGGCAAGCACCCAGCTGAGCCACATTCCACTTTCACGTGACCTTCTCACAGACCCGGCCGGGATCGAGAGTCGCACGGACCGTCCCCGAACACACCTCCTTTCGACTGGCCTAGATAATCCTTTCTTCCCCTTCGTCCTCCTCGTCCTCCTCAGTGTTTACTGAGTTTTACTCAACTCCAGAGATGCAATTTGCTTGTAAATTTTCTTTACGCGGAATAACACATTTTTTTTTCTACAAGGAACGCTCAAAAGCTGAAAGCTGAAAGCCTTTGACGTCTATCAAGTAGCGGGGGGGGGAGGGCGGTCAGTGGTCTGTTGGGGGGGGGTTTCAGCTCGCTCCGCAGTAGAGATGGACATAAGAGATGGGACAGTTTCCTCAGCAGGGAAGGATGATGATCCGAGCCAACATGCTAGCAAACGGGCTAACGGCTAGCATTATGTACCCGTGGAGGCGGCAGTCATGCAAACCCAGATCCTGTAGACGTTGGTGAGATTCACCGAGCTGCCTGCGCCTAAGGAGGCTATTTTGTACCGGAACACGATGATGTTTGGTGGTCTTGTGTGAGGAGCCTTGAGCTCCTCTCCGCCAAGTCTAACGCAAATGACTCGATCCAAGAGATTCAGCCAGAAATGGTCCCCAGGGAGGACGCGGCGCGTTGGGGCGTTTGAGGCCACGCGAAACATCTGCGTTTGGTGTTAACACACCATTAGTTGTAAGCCCTATTTTGTCATTGAGAACGCTACAAACAATCATCAGGAATCGCTGGCTTAAACCTTCATTGAACTGTGGAAGCTGGATGAGAGTCACTTTGCACATTTGCGATTGGAATCAATTCTGCAAACATTTTCTTTGCAAGGAGCTGTTGGAAAAAACAACAGCTAAAAGCCCCAGAAAATACGGAATATTTGTGATCATCTGTTCTCGTTAAGTAGTAATGTGTACTCATTAATCTGTGCTGTATCAGTCCCAGTGTGGAATTTGGTGTGCTGGTTGTTATTTGTGTCATAAAACCAGATGTGTCAATTACAAGCTCCTGATCATAGAGATCCTGTTATTCCCCTGTTTATCTGTGAGAGCGACACAGCCCTTCATAGCCATTCGAATAATGAGACTGCGGCAAAACGTGTTGGAGAAATTTGTTTCAGTTTAACCTCCAACATTCACAAAGTCATTGATGGAAACACTCTTATCTGGACTTCACACCATTCCGAAGTTTTTAAAACAGTGCACTATTATGTTATTCATTTTTAATAATGTGTACTCAACCTTTGGTTTTGTGCCTTCTGTAGGCCACTCATTAAAATCTTCACGCTGTTTAAAGCTGTACTTCAGAGGGATTTGTCAACCCAAGGGATGACAAGACAAGTGCACAAGGTCACAGAGAGACACGGCGAACAACAGGCAGTAAACTAGAAAGAAACACGGCGTCCATGAATAATGCATCGTTAAAAGGTTTATCTAATGGCACTCTTTAAACTTTTAGAAGTTGATCTTCACTTCCAGCTGGAGATGCTATTGGTTTAAAAGTTCCCTTTTTTCCAACTGACTGCAGTCATCCTCCAAACTCAGCTTGAGAGAGAGACACTGATTGGTTTAATTATGTTTGCGGTGATTATGCGTCTTAATGGTACTCATCACAATACGAGATGTGAATTTTAATGATTATGTGATGAAATTTGAGCTACAGGATTGGAAAACGGCATCTTTTTATTCTAATTTTCCAGTACAGACACATTTTAACACACAGAGAAATAGCCACACAAACGATGTACACACACAAACACTGGCAGACAACTTAAAAAAAAGAAGGGACACTGACCGTCTTTGGGCGCTCGGTTGTCACGGCAGGGTCAAAGCAGAGCGTGACCTCTCAGCATTACACTCCCGTCCCGGCCCGGCTCGCGGACACGAGGGCGACACCAGCGGGGCTCGTTAACTTGAAAGCGCCGGCGGAGGGCAGCGTGTCGAGAGGAAACTGCCGGCAGCAAACAATCAGGCCGCCGAGAGGCAGCGCGAGGAGGAAAACGAGACTAACAAAAGTCCAGGACGCCAGCAGTTTCTTGTTCCTCTTCCTCCTCGCTCTCCGCGGTGTAACTTAACCCCCCGAGGAGAGTCGGCACGCAGACACACAGAACCAGTTCCAGACCTGTGCTGCACTCCCCCCTTCTCTCTCGGCTCTCTCTTCCCCGTCCCACTTCTTCAGTATCATTTGACTGTAGATTCGGCGGGCCGGGGGATGAGCTCACAGAGGGGCTCGGGTTTCAGCTCCCTGGAATGTGGGGGCAGCCACGCGGAGATGCAGAGGTGCTGGGAAGGTCAAAGGCTACTGGGGTGGTGTGGTGGAACAGAGAGGAGAGGAGTGTCTGTCATCCTAGGGGAGTTCCAGTGGAGGGATATCTGAGGGGCCCGGAGGGCCCCAGAACAAAACAGGAGTCACACGGGGTCATGGGTTACGGAAGTCTCAGGGCCGGGAAACATTTGACAGCTCTGGAGGCGATGGGTTTGACGACACAGAGAACATTTACACTTCCAAAGACACACACACACACACACACAACTTCTCCTAAGTGCTGGATTTATTGCTCACTTAGAAACGTGTGTTTTCCTCTGGGAGAAAAGCTTTTTTTTTCACTCTTTTGTGGAGTTTTCACATTTTGACTACAGAGGGTGAACACAGTCACAGGCATAATAATACTTGTATTTGCATGGAGCCCATTTAGCACAGAGGAAGTAGCGGCTTTGCCTTGATGACACAACTGCAGGGAAATGGATAATTAGATTAAATGCATTGTAATAGGTTTTGAGTAAAAGCAAGAATTTGTCAAGGACGACATTAAAGTGCCTTGAAGAAACTCAAAAGGTGCTTCTAAGCAATTCATTCATAGAGAGAGCTGGATGCAGCGGTGCACGGGGGGCGGGGGGCCACTCTTTGATTTTCCTCAGTGGAGCGTTAAGGCAGAAATGCTGAAAACGTTTCCTAGGGACTGTGGGCTCGGTTTATTCCGGGCACACAGGCCCCGATGGATGGGACTGTTCCTGTTTCATTCTCTCAGGCCCTGGAAGAAGTGTGCGACGTGGAAACCTTTTATTTTGCTTTTGGAGCTTTTGTGTTGTTCTGTTAGCATCTCATTGTGTTGGAGGTGTTCCTGCTAGTCTGCTGTACATGTTAGTAAGCTACAGCAGCCATTCATTGTCAATTTGGTCCCGACTGACAATCACATCTTTTTAAATAATCCCAACAATTTATACGGAAAGCCTGATCCTATATTGGTTTTTCTACAAAAGGTCCAACAACCGGTGTTAGTTTCCTCTTATCACATGCACACTGTATATTCAAAAGGAACATCCGTCTTTACTGCGAACAACTGTTTTTTTGCGGCCACTTTACTCTCTGGCTCATGATTACAAATTTGTTTCGTAATCGTATCTGCTAATTACAATGCATTCATTTTCTTAAGGTACAGCTATGGACTTCTGACCATACGGTTTCACATCTGTAGCTTGTTATGTACATGTTTCTCACACCTGATTAGAGTTGTTTTTTGTCTTCCATAAAGCACTGCAAAACCACTGAAGGAACCCTTCCAGACTAGTCATATGGTGTCCGTGCAGCAAAGATGTGAGGAGCGATGCTAATCCCACCGATGGCTATCTTGACAATCAAGCCAATTCCCGCCTCCCAAAAGGAAGAAAACCGAGCCATGCTGTAGAAGATACCAGTGTCAAATGGACTTTCTCTCTCTCTAACTAAACACTTGTTTGCTTATCGACCAGCCGGTCCACTTCCTGCTTCGTAGTTCTCCCCCTCTCCTCTCTGCTGGCTCCAGCCGCTGGCGATGTGTGGTCTTTATTAAGGAGAGGAAGTGAGTGAATGAGGACCGCAGGCCCAACATCTCAGGGATCTTGATCCTTTTTCCCCTCGTGGCATTTTTCACAAGCGGAGCCAGCTAATCGCTTGCACTGATAGCAGGGTTCTGCATGAGGCCCCAGGTCTCTGAGAGAGAAACTCCTCCGTTTACCCACCTCCTGGTTAGGGCAGCCTGCTGGGGATCCACTTACATAGTGTTTATGCAGATGAGTGTTGGAGCGGGCACACCCTCTGCGGGCCTGTTCCCATGGGGACGGCTGTGATAGCGAACAGCTTGTTTTTGTGTTTTTTGGCAATGTTGCCACTACTGGAATACTGACAGGCACAGGGGAGGTCTGATACGCAAAAGCGTTGCCAGGTAGGCTTAATATGAGAAGAATGTTTTGTTTCTTCATCCACGCTGAGCTATTTGGTCCTACGGCTCCAGTGGAATGCGCCTATCTGTGTCGATCAAGGCGGGTTTTGGTTTTCATGCCACAAGCCGACAGGCGGAACTTGTTCTTGAGGTTTCACAATCCTCCGGTGGATCACTAGATCCGTCTTAGTCAAACGACTTCAGCTTAGTGGTACACGTCTCTGCACGCTTGGCCCACAGTCACTTGGCTTTGCTTTTGACCCTTTGCGTCTCCGATGGAATTCAACGCCGACTAAACGGGAAAATACGAAATACGAAAATTCAAATGATAACATCTCTCTATGGGATGGCTGATTTGTAAGCATACTTGTAATAGTAAACCTCATGTCCTGGACACTCGTTATGCTGTGTGTGGGACACAAATAAGGGCAACAATTCTAAAAGCTTTTTCAAGATGCTGAGAAAAGCCCAAATATGCTCCTGAAGCTTTATAAAACAAAGAAAAGTGAACTAATGTGAACAAAGAAGAAACGCCCCCTGCCGCGCTTCATACATCAAAGAAAACCCATGGGTTATTTTTCATACATTTTAGACACACAGAGCATGGGAAGCCCGAAACAAAATCTATTGTGCAAACAACTAACTGACTTTATGGTGTTTGGACTCCTGAATGAAAACACACTTCAGGAAATCCGTCACAGGCTTCTCGCTGAGAGAAAGCAACCCCCCCTACCCCCCCCCCCCCTCCTGCTGCCCTCTCGCCTGGGACGCCGGGGTAATTACATCATTTGGAGACGGAATGAAAGCACTTTACAAGCGAAAGTACGCGAAATGCTTTATTGCTCATGGAATTGGCAATTAAAAAGCAGCACCTGGAACGCACAGGCTCAGCTGAAAAGGGCCCTATCCCACACCGTGGCAGTCAGGCAGGCTTGGAACCAGTCACTCCCACCCCCTCACACCTCCTCAACCACCGCTCCACAGAGGCCCCCAGAGAATGTTTTTCTTTCCATCTTTTTTCTTTTCCTTTATTTGTGAAAAGTTGCTGACAATGCACCTTCACATTGGTTCACTTAGCCCATAAGTCACCGGAGCTTGACGTGCTCTTAAACATATTAATAAAGCCCATTTCCTACAGAGCATATGGCGAGGCTATAACGTCAACCTGCTCGGGCCTCGCTACCGACAAAGAAAACAGTCGTGATTCTCTCCAGCACCCGGTCCATACTTGCCCCTCATCCAAAACACACACACACACACCAGTTCAGACGTGGCTCTTCAGTCCCAGATGTGTCCTACGCTCGGGTTCCCCCAGGAGACAGAAGCAAACCAAACTGAACAAACACAAAGGTGGAGGGAGAAAAGAAAGACTTGTTTTATAATCTGACACCATTTGACCACCATCAAAGCATTACAAGGGACTCTTGTCCTGTGATACCATGTTACCTCTCTGGGATCCAAGTGAGCAATGAGAACATAATCCAACCAACTTGGACATCTGAAGAAGTACAGCTAAAAAGGAAAAATACATCTGTGAACTACACATCATTACACATTTTGTGTCGTGAACTTAACAACTTCAAATATCCAGGGTCTGTCCTGGTCCTCTGCCTGAACAGTAGCCCACTGAAATGTTACCACAGCCCTTGCCCCACTGTGCTTGACCACAAACTGTCCCACCTGCAGGAGAGATTAACATCAGCCCACACTTCCATGACGACACCAGCAACAATGAAGCCAACAAGCAGCACCATGGCGACAGCAGTCCCTGGCGCACGTTCCTGGTGTCAGAAAGGAGGCCTTATTTGCTTTGCAGATGTCGTTACGGGCCGGTTCTGGCTAATTGCTTCTCAACCTGACTCACATAGTCTTCTGGAAAATAAATTGGCTGAACCACACTTACTGCCTGGCAAATGACTCACAATGCTGGTTGAGTCCCTCAGGTGGGACTTGAAAAAGGATGGATACACAACAAGAAGACGTAGTGTAATGAATGAGAGTCACAGGGATGTATAAAACACTGCAACGAGGCAAAGATGTCGTGCCTCTAATGTCCAAAGGATGGCTGCTGTGCTTTGCACATTACTATAAGTCCAATGTTCTCACTAGTTAAGCCTGCAGGGATTTTGGGGATTCATACGAAAGACTAGTGTCACGTTTCCTCCTTCACCCGAAGTAAGCGCTTTCACGTGTTTTTTTTAAGTAACTGGTTTAAGGCCATTGCTGTCTTCTGCTTTCTAATTGTGGGTAAGGAGGTCTCAACTGGAATAGAGGAAATGAAAGACAAGCTTATCCGTCGATGAGCCACATGAGGACTCGATTCCCTAAAACCCTCTGGGTGACACACGAGCAGCTAGAGCAAGGATATGAGTAACCTGCCGTCTAGCTTGAAGTCGGCGTCAGCGCGCCGGCCATACCATAGTTTAATCATACATAAGCAAGGGGTCTGAGGGATGGGATTTTAGGTGCGTAGTGACACGAGGACAAACCGTATTAACATGCTACAATAGAGGTCCGTGGCAAACGGAGGGAACACAAATGCTCATTCATACAAAGCAATACTGTGTCAACATTATGCTAAAGCTAATAGCTAGTCTGTTTGTTTAAATGGTGGAAACAAGATGAGGGTGTCATGGAGATAAATATACATGAGGAAGCTGCCATCATCTTTCAAACTCCTCTTTAACTGCAATTCAATGTTCTTCGTGTGACCTTCTCTGAACATCAGAAAAGAGCCTCAAGTGACCCGGGCCCCTAATGTTTCGATGCATTACCCCTGAGCTCAGAGAATGCCTGGGGCTAATACCACACCTGTAGCTCGCTGCTTGTGCCAGCAGGTGTGACCCAGGAGTAATAGCCACTCGGACTCACTGAAATATTCATTGGCACACCCAGGGGAGGTTTATAGTGTGTCAAATAATGATATGGCAGCAGCATTCATGGAAAGGCAGGCTAATCGCAGTGAACCATCGTAAAAATGTGAGCTCCCACTGTGTCATCACTACAAATGGAGAAAATTGATTGAGCTGCAGACACTTTTTTTACAGCTGTATGAACCCAAAATACAAAGAATTTGGAGTGATTTAATTGCCAGACAAAATAGATGCAAAATTGTTTTACGTCTGAATTCATGTTGCATTGGTTCTGCAGGATGACAAGCAAATCATTTTCAAATTACATGTTTTCTCAAAGGAGCGTGCATTGATCGGTGCAGCAAGGCGGCACAGTAAATCTTCCAGGCGATTCGCTGTCAATGCAAAATGTCTTTCACTGCCTTAGCATTTTATTGTATTCATATAATGAGCGAAATCTACGTTACCAAAGTACTGAAAAGGAACTTCTCCGGTTACGTATGTTACCGTGTTCCCGGAAGGGAACGAGACGCTGCGTGGAAAACGCTGTGGGAACGCCCTGCGTGGCCGCGTCATGAAGCACGTGTAAAATCCGTCCAATGGCGAGATGGCACGTCATAGGCGGGTGACGTCGAGACCAGTAAGCCGTAAATAGCCCCAAGACACCAGCTCATTCATCTCCGAAAGGCGGAATCAAGTGCCACGGGCATGCCGGCATTATGGCATAAACACGCAGCGTCTTGTTCCCTTCAGGGAACAAGGTTATATACGTAGGGAACTTCGAGCTGCGTGAAAACGCTGTGGGAACGCCAATACCCACTCCACCATACGAGCCAGTGTTCGTCAAGTGGAATCAAAAAACGCACATTCTGACGAAAGCACCTGCCCTCCTGGCGTAGAGCTAAGGTCAAGGCGATAAATCTCACGAACGTGTGCGGAAAGGCCAGTCTGCCGCAATACCGCTACGAGAGGGCTAAAAAGCCGCCATCCCCACCAGTGAGATGGTCTCAACCATGTAGTAAGAACGCCTTCACCATCAGAGGTGAGAATTCCAAGGACGACGGAAACACGAGAGCGCTTGCAGATGTCCAGTTCTCTATAAGGAACAAATATTGCAAGAGGAACACCTTTGCGACCTTCTTAACTCGTGCGAGCTGCTGGCTTCAGCCTCGGTGTGCAACAAAGGAAGCGGGATACCAGCGGGTGTCTCCCCAGAGAAAACCCCCCTCAGCGGGGCCTGGGTCACCGAATCTTCTTCTCTCTTTTCAAGGCCGCCACGTACACTTTATAGTGCGGACAGGGATAAACCTGTGGAGAAACATCCTGCAGGAAAACCAGCACTGCAAACACCGGGTAGTTAGACTGGACCTAAATGACGTTCTCCAGACCAAGAGGTGAAGAATTTCCTAGCGGCATACACTTCCTTGTGGCCGGAGCTCTGGAGTGGAGGATGGTCCCAACGACCTCGGTCGAGAGACCAGATCTTGAGAAGGCGGGCCCCATCAGAGGCCACGGCCAAGTTTCCGTAGCTCCGGGTGGGGCTAAAGGATCGACCCCGACGCCTACGAGAGCAAATCCGCCCTGGTCGGGATCTCCCAGGGAGGCTGACGAGGGGAGAAACTAGGTCCGCAAACCACATTTTCCAGAGCTCCTGGGAGCAGAGCATCCGGGGGAAAAACCTATTTAGCATACCCCCTTAGAGGGGCCGGATGCTCCTGGTCAGGGAGAATCTCCAAATGAGCTCCACCAACCCGGGGTGGAGTCTCGAATTCCTGGGCCTCGGCCCCTGTCTCGACAGGGCGTCTGCCCCCTGCTGGTTCCCCCTCCGGGAGAACCCTCTGAGCCACCACTGCAATGGTCTCAAATACAGCAAGCCGCAGGGAAACACATTGGATGCAGCTGCCAGCAGACCTAACAGTCTCTTAAAACGGTCTGACAGTGAGTGAGTGGCTGGCCTAGCCTGTTTGACGGCTATAAGGGTCGAAGCTACCCGAGTGGGGGACAAATGTGCCCGCATCCGTGGTCGAGTCCCAGATCACGTCCAGGAAAGTGGTCCTAAGCAGCGGGGACAATACACTTCACCTGGTGTTGAGTCTCCCCCAGGACGGTTGATGTGGCGAGAATGACATCTCGATGTTGAACCGCGAGCCGCTCCGACTGGAGCCAAGCTCTTTAATCAACCGGTCATCGGTGTAGTTTTACAATGCGGATGCCCTGGAGATGCAGTGGCGCCAGGGCTCCCATCGAGTGGCCAACCGATTTGGCCGTCGCCTTTGTGGCGCGCAGAGCCAGAACCGCTATCTGACGTAGTTCGAGAACTACGACAGACGGCGGAGTAATTTCCTTCCCCTCGGCCACATCCGTCAGCAGCTCCACCTGATACGCCTGGAGCACCGCCATCGAATACAGGCAGGATGTCGCCTGACCTGCCGCTGAATAAGCTTTGCCCACCAGCGCAGAGGTCATACGCAAAGGCTTGGTGGGCAACGCCAGTGTCCTAAAAGACAGTGCCTTGGGAGATAAATGGCTCGCCAATATCTCCTCCGCGATAGGCATCCTTGCATAACCGCCCGACTCGGCATTGGCCACGGACGAATACAACGAAGTACGCGGGTAAAAAATGTGAGCGGACGCCGACACCTCAGTGTGGAGGTCAGGGAAGAACGGCAAACACCGGCGGGGAGGTACCACAATCGTTTGTGCAACTTACTTGACGTAGTAGATTCCTGCCTTTCATCCGGCCAGTCAAGGCTGAGTCTCTACACAGCTCGGGCGAGTACCTCCAGCAGCTCTTCGGCGACTGGAGTGACGTCGCTCCAGCCAACGTCTGTGACGCCTCCGTGACGCTTTCGTGACATGTCCATGATGCCTCCAAGACACGTCCAAGACACGACTATGACACGTCCAAGACACTTGCATGAGTAAAGACACTAGAGGGCAACCTAGAGCGTCATAGTTTGAACCGTAGGACCGCTGAGGTAGTCAATGAGTTAGAAGCAACAACGACTTGATTAAAATCTAGTTCACAGAGATTCATTTCTGTCAGGTCCATTAAGTCAAGAACACGCATGACAATAAAAACGATCCGTCATGAGTCAGGATTAAATCTTTGGCGGTGTGGCTCTGTTCAGGGAGTCCTCCGACCTTTCATGAGCACCATGAAATAGTCAGAGGACAGCAGCGGCATTAGGGAACGTTAGCACGTCTTGACTACCTGGACTGCCAGAACTAACGCTGACGCTGAATTTCTGGGTGAATAATACTAGTTGCATATGGAATTATTGTGTTTTGTAGGATTTTTCCAAGATATATTGCAAACGTCTGTCCATTTTTTAGTTTTTAGTAGTAATCTGGCCGTGGACAATGAGGGAAACCAGCCAGCTTTCTCTTTCCCACTTTTGCTTTGTGTGTCCTTTGAATTGTTCTTTATGAATAACATTAAGGTCCCTGATAACAAATGTTTCACTCAACACTTTTTCAACACCAGACGGTTCTTCCTTGTTTGGCCTCTTCCCTTCTTATGGCAAATAATAGTGGAGTGCAAAGGAATGTTACTTATTCACTAGCCTTTTATCATGTATTTCTTTCAGGATCTGAAGCTTCGTCGCAAAGTTGCTTCACTGCCTTTCTGATCATGACTACTCATGTGACTCGCCCTGTCAGATCTGTTATCATGGATAGATGTGCCATTAGCAGGGGGAATGACCCATTGAAGAACAAGTAATGTATGTAAGTGCTTAGCAGTAGCTAATCCCTGATTTGAGATTTTAAATGTGTTTGTGCACCATTTTCATTTGGTGGTTTGTGTAGCTACATTATTGGCTTATTTATTAACTGGACCTGGCCTCAGATTGTCACTCACTCAGACAGATGTGTGTGACACGGCCTTGGCATGCATGTGCATTAGACCATATTAATGTCGCCCAGTCGGATTGGTCACAGTTCTGACTGGATACCACTCGGCATCCACCTGGCATGTGCTGTCCAAATGTTGACGTTTCATTTGTTCAGCTGTCTTGTCATCCCTGCAGATTGTTCTTACTTACACACACACGGTGCAATGGGCACACTGAACATCTGATGTGTGGGGAGAGATGGAATCTCAAACACACACAGCAGACAAACTTAAAGGCACAGGGAAATTCAGAATGTGAGAAAAACAAGTCTTTAGGAAACTCTGTCTTCTCATGACACACTCTGTACTTAAACTCAACCGAACCAAAGCTTTGTGCACACTGCAACACTCCAAAGAAGCACCAGAAAGGAGAAGGCTTAGAACATCTGGCCCTGGATGAGTTTCTTCGTTACAGAGTCCCCATAAAGAGCATGCAAGAGGTTTATGTTCTTTTAGGACAAAGGTCATTTTCCTCTCTCATGTCCTCCGGTATCCATGTCACCAAGAGGACATTGTGTGGTTGCTGCAAACTATTGTTTTGATGATACTAGCATGGTTGGTTTTATTACATTTTAGCATGTTTTTATAACTTACATTTGACCATGTTGTTAACCCACATTACAGTCAATATTCACAGGCAGTGAACGGAAAGCAGCAGGACGGAGCAGAGCACCAGGAGAAAGGACGTGGGACCGACATCTGGTGTCCAAGAGGGTTTCAGAGACTCAGGATGGATCAGCCGTACCTTGATGAAACCTTTACCTGCTTTTTAATATACTTTTTATATGTTTGCAGTTTTTTTTTTAGTTAATAATAAAAGCATCTTTTAATCTCACTTTTATGTCTTGTCATGCATGCTGTTTTTCATACCGGTTTAAAATAACCTGTTTTTATAGAAACCTAGACTCCTTAACTAGGTGGCGTTGCTGGTAACTTTTAATTGCTATATATTTTTTTAAAATTGTATTAGATTTGAATTATTGGATTTTAAGAGAGCGTGCAGCTTTCATTACTGTTTCGAAACTGCACACATGAACAGAGCTGTGAACCTCGGCTTGTTGTCTCCTAAATCTCCCTAAAATGTGCAGTGTGTGGGTGATGTTCATGCATTGTCTTTCTGCTATGCATGATACAGTAGTTTGAGCAAGATGGGACGCTTCCAGCTGCAGCCCAATTGGGATTTCAGGTCAGCGTCACAAAGAACGATGACGGACCCCCGATATGCACCGTGTGCCATGTTTCCAAGGCCCGATAGACCGACGACCTCGCCGCTCCACACCCCTCCCACGTCCAACCTGGGCTAGGCACCCCCAGCTGTTGAATGCATCAGACCCCAAAATGGCTCCTCAGCTGTCGCTGCCGCGCTGGGAGGAAAGTGGGGCGGAGTGAGCAGCTGCGGGGCTGATACAATGCAAGGTCACCCTCAGAATGCAGCTCGTTGCTACTACCTGCTCAAATCCTTTCTTTCATATTTTCAGACTTTGATTCAAAGATAACTTAGATCCCAATCACTACGCCCTCAGCTCCTCAAACGTGTCACAAGTATGTTGTAAAGTATCTTAATTTGACTCAAGTAGTCCTTTTTTGTAAGCGGATTAGCATCATTTCTAATCAGATTCATGTGATTACTTCCAGCTTCTTAGGATTTGTCGCCCTCCAACCCCTTTTAGCCTCAGCAGCAGTGCAGAGAGGAAGAGCGGCAGCTGATTTATTGTTGCTGTTCACACAGTGAATGTTGCCCCATGGCAGCGTACAACTGCATCACTCCCAGGTTTAAGTCTTAGGAGGCAGCTGTGTCTAATAAAGCAATCAATGGTGTCATGTAATGGAACATGTGGCAACAAGTGATGTGATGATCGCAGAGCTTTGCACAGGGAGAAGCTGAGAGTCAGATTCAGTTCCCTCAGTTGGTGGATAGATTAGTGACGGAAGAGCTTAAAGCATGGAGGAAGGTGTAAAAGACTTTTGTTAAAAAATAGAATGTATGAATCGATTGTATTTGAAAAATAAACATCCAAATAAGATTGCATTGCATTTTTGCATTTACAGCAGCTCCAATAGGCTGACTGCAGAGGACACACCCACTAACGTGACTCATTTGGAACACCTTGCATTAGAAGTTTTATAAAAACATGTTAGCAGGAAAAACATGGATAAAATAGTTAAATGGATGGTTAAAGTAATCCGGTCAAAGTTTTGGATAAATTAAAATGAATTTGCCATAAAGAGAGTTTTGGTTGTAATAATATAACTGAATAATTGGTGAATGGTAGAATGGCTAAAGAACTGGGAACATGGTTGAAATAAATAGCTAGAATAGTAGATAGTAGAAGTAAATAAGTTTGGAAACTCTGCGTTCACAGAGCTGGGCATCAGTATAGCACCTAAAGCTTTAGACCAACTGACCCAGTCAAACACCAAGAAGTCTTCCTCGGAAAGGCCTAATTCTTGGTAAGTCCATTTGATTGACTTCAACAGCCCTTCCCACCCACCCACTCCAGCACTAAAGGGCTGTTTCCGGACAAGTGAGGTTGTTTTACATTTACACGTTAAAGTTTTAAGGCCAAGGCTTAAGTTCAAAATGTATTGGCTATTGTATAATGTTTCATGCGGGGCGACTTTGCCTTGTGTTTAGCCCTCGGCCTACTCTCAGGAAAAGGCTGATGTATTTTGATAGCAGTGAGAGTTGAAGCTGTCAAAGACTCAGCCTGAGGGAAGCTCACCTTCTGCATTTCTGACTGATTACGTAAACCTCTGTCACACAACAAAAGCAGCTCTGTGAGGTCCTGCGCTGCACTCTATAATTAACTCTGACTTTGCCCGGGCAGATTATTTTAACATGAGACTTTTACAAGGTTGCAATTTACAACGCAGTTCACACGTACGATTACGACTGCTTTATCAAGATGTACTCGCACGTCACCGTCCAGCAAAGACAACAGGTTTGAAGTTAGTGAAATCAATGTGGTCGTCCTTCAGGGCATTATGGCAAAGACGAGCTGGAAGCGTGACTCTCACTTTAATAAAGATATTTGATTCAATCAGCAAGGAAAATGATTACCAATGCAGCGATGTCAATGGCTGCCCCGCCCCCCCCATGTTGTCGAGGATGTGTACAAATAGGTGCGTGTTGTTATGGCCTCCTTAGCCTCGTTCAACAGGATCACGTTGGACTCGGATTAGTATTTCATCTGGATTCACTTATACAGTACTTGCTTTCTATCGGTGCTCCTATCTTCTCCTCAGAGTATTTCCTTTCACTCTGACTTCTGACAACTTCCTTTGTTCCCATCACTCTCCTCCATCTCACTCCAGGCAGAGCTCACCAGGGGGAACTATGAGAAAGCGCCTTGCGGCTTTTCCTGTCTATGCATTCTCGCGATAAACCCTGAATGTCAGTGTTAACAAAAAGTCCACAAACATCCACCCATCCATCACAGACGGACACTCGGTACGAGCACAGCCCGACCTCCTGACCCAGGGTGACGCAGTGGTGACTCACGTGGGCGGCGGTGTGCGTGTCACCACACACTCGAGTCAGGAAAGAAAGCTCTCGTTAAAGTCGGATGAAATAGGGATTCAAATTAGCCCTCAACTCTCCCCCGTCCCAGCATCTAGATAACCAGGAAATCAGCTTCTGTGGTTTCAGAAAATTTGGAACCAAGCCCAGCTGATCTGTAATTTTGTTTATTGCAGCGCTGCACAGGGCTCTCCGCCAGACTCCCATTTGGGGTTTTTGTAGGCCTCAGGCTTTGTTTTACAAGCTTCAGCTTCGGCATTCAGGTCTACTTGTAGATGTTCTTGTATTATTGCATTATAGTCACGCTTCATAGCTGAGCTCTGTTGAGGATTTTCTCTGATAAACAATTAAAAAAGCTTTGCTCTGCAACCCACACAGACACACACAGCACGCACGTGTGTGCGTACTCCTGTGGACGCAAAACTTTTGCAGTTTTTTGTTGTTGATTTGGATCTATTTTCTAACGTTACCCTAAAAGGACTAAAATATTTGACTTTCCAAAATTCCAGAATCCCTGTTTGTTGAAATAGTCAGCAGGATTTGAAAAATACCTAAATATATAAATTCTTCCAGTGCGCATAATATACGTTAATTTTGAGAGATTAGTTTGCTAAGTGATAGATGGCTGGCTACTGCTTTCCTGCTCTGTGACAGGAGTGTGTCGATAAAGATTAAAGGGATAGTCGGTTTCGAAGAAGGCGTTGAGTGAGGTTCTCATCCATAGCTCAAAGTATCAGCTACAGGGCGCTCGGCCGCCCCGTGATGGGGGAGACGGAGTGGGCCTTCCGACATAAGAGCTAAGCCATGTGCTGTGGGGGCAACAACAATACATATTTTAGTCACCCAAAAGAAAGTCTCAACAATTGGGACCTATTTTCAGTTTGACCTTTTCACAGCATCTCGCCAGCAGAAACCCTCTCTGACAGGGAAGTGAACTAAAAGGGGAATTTAGAACAGGAGGGATGTGGTTCACCGTCTGTTCAGTTCCATTGTGCAACATATTCTATGTACAGTTTATGCACTTTAACTCATCTGTTTCTACATAATCTCCTTCAAATACGAACCACTTTATTTGACTCATTTACACTTCATAACATCACTAATGCACTGTGAAGTGCTGCTAACTGACAGAAGGAAGCAAAATAACACGCAGGTGCAAAAAGTTAGGATCACGACAGATTTTTTTTCTATAGCCAGCATCCAACTTTGGACACAAACAGCTGTCTGTTTCTTAATGCGTCTCAGCTTCACTTCTTACCTCATCCCATCCGACTCACTCTTACATCCCAGCAGGTTGCACCGCCTCCCACAGATGGAGAAGAAATGCTGAGACAGGTCGTAGCAGGTGGGGGGCCTGAGCCGCACGCAGAGCTTCCAAAAGCAGCATCATTACGGTCGGTAACCCACCGTTAAGCAGACCCACCCTGTGTGTCCTCTCCCTGCTGACGGGCAACGTTGCGAAGCTGAACCAACCCAGAGATGGTGCGGGTGGCGGGGAGCCCGTCCGCCGTCGCTGCACCGCAAGTTTTTGGAAAATGTGAAAGACACAACGTTGAAGGGCAACGTGCACGGGAGGGCGTCCCAGTCGGGCAAAGTCAATGCCCTTGGGCATTAAAGCTTAAAATATCTTTGGTATTCTGTATTTTTTTTCCGGCCAGAGATAAGCTTGACTCACAAATGAAAGCTCCTCTGCCACTTTGTGCTTTGTGCTAACTACGTAATGTTAGCTTACTAACGCACCAAAATTGGGTGGTGAATGTGGTGAACACTCACATCAGCATGTTAGAGTTGTCATTATGAATATGTTAGCATGCTGATCTTAGCATTTGGTCAAAGCATCACTGTATATTTTAAGCCTAGCAGAACCACTACCTGTTATATTCTTCACATGCAAAACATTCTAATAATAAGAATCATTGGACCTTTATTTAAAGGGAAATTCAATTCAGACAACTGTGGGTCCCATCTACTGGCAATTCAGAGTCACCCAGTGGATCCGAAACCTTTTCCCATGCGCCCCAAGTAATTAGAATTGTATATTGTCTTCTAGACTTAGAAGACAATATACAATATTTATACACTAAATACAGTTTGAGCAATGCTTATTTGATGTGATCCAGCCAGCTATACATCAGCAAAATGATACATGCTGAATACTCCCAGGACAACATTATAATCAGCAACTTTGGAAGTCCAAAGTTAAAGCAGCGGGAGTAATTTATTCTTGGAACTCCCCCCTTCCTTTGAAAAGACCGTATTATTAATTCATCAACCCGCCAGGCTGGTTTGATTCAGGAGAGGCGACGGCATCATCTTGGTCCACTACACTATCTGGTCAGAGAGGAGGGGGAGCGTGTAAAAAAATATGACCGCATGGAAAGCCTGGTTCACAATTCCAAATGATCTGATTTTGGAAATGTATTTGTCCGGAAGTGGACGTGCTGGATGATGGAGCCCCGAGACAAAGCATCAAGGGAAGGTAGAGGTGCCTACAGCAGGACGACACAGGCTGCTGTATCAAGTAGAGCGTCTCTGGCAATACCGCAGGATCAAATCTGCTTATACTGAGCTTGTTCCTTATCCCTGGCTTGTTTGTCTGCCCTCAAAGGCTTCTGAGCTGCAGGGTAACCTTAACCAGGGGAGGGTTGGGGGGGGGGGGGGGGGGGGGGGAGGGGCAAAAGCCCTCAGAGACAAGGTACAATAAAAGAGAAAGGTATTAACACACAAACAAACAGCGAAGGAGTGCTTTCGCAGATTACTTGATCACAAGCCTGCAAGCTCTCTTATTTATTGTTTTGTCTCACATGCAACACACAGGCCTGACATCACGCTGCAAGCACACATCCCTCCTCCCTCCGAAGTGTATAGACAAAAGTTCAAACGAGACCTTGTGAAGGTCGTGGTGTAACAGGCTGGGTGATGATGGTGGTCTTGGCGCGTGTGTCTGACGCCTGGGCTTTCATCTCAGGTGATGTGATCCCTTCATCCTGCTCAAACCCTCCACCCGTGCTTTGATGTCCTCAAGGTTCAGCAGCTGTCAAAAAAGAACTCAGGCAGCCATGTTCCCATGTTTGTGAGTCACCTTAAGAGAGAAACTTCTAAGACATGTAAGCCTCAGGTAAAGTGTGTGTGTTTTGTTTTTTGTGTAATATTTTCACCAGCACACCAGAAGACGAGCTTGTCATTGGAAGATGTCAAAGGCGAGAGCAGACTAAGCTTGGTCTTAAAGCAACAAGCTGAGACTCGCCCTCTGGTTTTTACTTTCACCAAAAACTGTTCTGGGAGCTCTAAAGTACCAAGCTGACAGAGTTGATGTAAAGTACAAGTCCAAGCAGAAGACGAGGTGATTCAACACAGTGCCTGAGATCGGTTAGAATTTGACATTCACAATCCACTTGAAGCTTTCACCTGTGCCTGAACCTCACATCACTCTTGTGCATTATTGCAAGCCCTTGAACTTGTTTCTTTAGGTCTCACAAATCTCAGGCAATCAGAGTTGTAAAGTAATTTTGGTATCACACTTTTTTGTCCTTTTTTACGAACTTTACTATTTTGCTGTGGAACCTTTTTTGAGAAAAAGAATGTTTGTGAAAAGTTAAATTCATTAGAAATAAATCTATGTTATGTAAACATTTAAAAAAAAAATAGTTTATGGTCCCAATCTGTAGTTTTCTCCAATTCAACATGATCTTCGTTTAGTAAGTTATGCTCCAAATACCATAAAGAAGACTAGGCTTTATGGTTGGGTCTTCACCACCGTCTGGAATTGTCTTTGAATACACATTAAACCCCAAAAAATCAATTGTAACATTTTAGTGTTCAGCAAATACTGCTTAAATCTGCCGTCCACAACTCGGCAACGGGTGTTGCAGGGAACTGTCCGTTTATTAACGCTAACTACAATGTACAATGTCTTGCATAAGTATTCACCCCTTTGGAATCTGTTACAAACTGAAATTGAAATAGACTTTTAACCCTTTGATCGAGTCAATACCGGGTAAAACCCCTTGCTGGAGTTATAGCTGCAAGCCTTATGCCGTTTATATCCACCAGCTTTGCACATGCAGTGATGGAAATGTTTGTCCATTATTGGATAAAGACCTTCTTTGAACAGACATTTTGGAATATTTCAATAGATTCTCAATTGGATTGTGGTGTGGGCTTTGACTGGGCCATTTTATAACATTAACATGCTTTAATCTAGACCCTTCCGTTGTAGCTCTGTCTGTATGTTTAGGGTCATTGTCCTGTTGGAAGATGAGCTTTGAGTATTTTGCAAACTGCATTATATTTTCTTTCCTGTATTCTGTTCCATCCATCTCTCAATCTTACAAACTTTCTCCCGACTTCCAGATGATCGAATATTTTCTGATTTTCCATTAGGGGAAAGTGTGGTGAGTTGTGCCAGTTTTTCTCAAAGCGACTTTAACATGACAATAATTCCTTCAACTTAAGGATGTGCATATATTTCAGGATGTGGCGCATCCCTGAGAACAATTCAAACTTTGGATCTGAAATACATTGTTTCGGAAATATAGCTTTTGGGGAAAATGTGGTCTTGCTGTACAACTTGCCCCTAGTGCGGGTTAGGTTTGTACCGTTGGGGAAAAAACGTTTTTTAAAAACTAGCATGATTTAGCAGTTAAGAGCTAACATCATGCTAACACTATAGACCTATATCGACTTATTGTGTAGCCTGCTAAAGCACCAAAACATGTGTGAAATGTTTTCAAACGTGGCTATAATTGTCTGGTCACTACAATCAAAAACCCGTAATCATAGAAATTTTATTTTTAAAAGAAAAATACTGTTTTTTGTGCAAACATGTGCTAACCTCTCACGCCACGTAGCTCACTTCTTTGAAGGATGAGTAAAATGGATAGCTTTTCAAAATGATGTGCTCACATGACCATTTTTCTATGGTTTTCCATAGGGGGTGTGGCTCTACTTTCCCCCCGGCACAAATCACCCCACTCTCCACTACATAAAATCCCAATAAATTAAATTTGAACCTGTATACACTGTATACATTCCCCCTCATGAATTCTTTAGATCTGAAAAAGGTGGTTGCTAACAATTTAATTCATTCTAAATGAGAAGTAATGTCATCACATTGAAAACTAGTCAACATTTATCTTAGTGGTCATAAAACTGTGGTGTAGTTAGTTTAGAGCCAAGGTATTGGCTTTTTACTTCTGGCAAATGTATTCAAACAAAACATGAAAGTAGTTTTCCTCAGTAGTCTATCCTGAGTTTGTCTTACTGAAGTATCATGACTTTGTTTTGACAGATACTATTTCATTATCATTAAATAATAGTCTAAAATCTAATAGGAAAATCATAGTGTCTTTTCTATTAAGCTCACCAGAGCAATGTTAACTTTGGTTTTGTCCTTCTGTATTCTGGG
This sequence comes from Apeltes quadracus, assembly GCA_021346845.1. Classification (NCBI taxonomy): domain Eukaryota; kingdom Metazoa; phylum Chordata; class Actinopteri; order Perciformes; family Gasterosteidae; genus Apeltes; species Apeltes quadracus. The sequence continues at coordinate 1,512,016 of CM037934.1, read as the reverse complement.
ACTTTTGGTGCCTGTAGTGGAAGTGGAGAATATCAGAGCATTTAATGTAGTTGCATTAATAGTAATGTATCTCCTAACTGTACGGGTCAAGTGTACTGTGCGTCACATTCACAATTTTCCCTCACACACAAGAGACAAAACCCTCTGAAGATGAAGTATCACTTAGGTGGCATCCGGACTAACTTTAATATAGTACTATATCCTTCAGGGTGCAATAACTTCAGTCACTGTGCCAAGCAATCCTCTTGACACCTAATTAAAACACTGTTTCATGTCCTCCACGACATACAGTCCATTGCAGTGCTTTTCTAATGGCCCGACTGCCACAGAGTTTATTCTGTTCTTAGTGGTAATTAGCCGTTCAGTGTACATGCAGCAGGCCATATGTTGGAGGAAATTAATCATTTTTTTGCATTCGGAAGAATTTATAGGGTGTTTAAGTAACAAGCTAGAAGAAATTGTCATGGTTCTTTGTCATATCGCTGACCATTCCAAGACATTCACAAGATAGAAAGGCATGATAATAAGCTGCTGATAATACAAAGCATAAACTTAAACTAGGTATAGACGACAACTAAGACTAATGGTGCGTTCCCAACAAAATCAAATCAAATTTTCCCACCATGGAAAATAACGACTATTTCGGCTCAAAACATTAAACGGAAATGTCGAAACCGCAAGCGCCGTTGTGTTTGGGTTCATGATGTCGGCCCACACACCAACTAATTTACAGATGTTCAATCTGAGGGGCGGCGCGCATGTCTATCTGTCTCCGCTGAGCGGCATTTTCATAAAGGGCATTCATGCTTTGGCAGCAGGACGGGCGGAACATCTCAATGCGCATTGGCTTTCGTAAAGCAGCAGCAAATCTTTGAGGCGATTTTACGTTTTGCTCCATTCCCTTTTTTGCGTCATTCGCATTGCCATTGAAAATGTGCTTCATCCATTCTCATCTGTGCATTGACCTTGCATCAAGTCTACTCGGCCAAATAATTTGCTTCCCTTTTTGTGTGAACGTACCTTCTAACCTTCTCTGTAACTTCTTTTTGACATTTTCTGAGTATTTCTAGTAATTCTGTTTTTTACCGCAGTCAGGGAAGCAGTTGCACATGGCAGTTCTTCTCTCCAAAACAACAGCAGTAATTGAAGAGCAAGCTCGCCTGCTTAAAAAGAGACTAATCATCCTGCTCTTTGGGGCTGTCAGTGTATACAGATGAGCTAGCAGGTCAGGGAGATTCATCAAGCGGGACCTCTGCTCACTGTTGAACTGGTTCCGAGCTACTCCTTAATCAACCATGTGAGTGTCTAATATTCTACACAATAACAATAGATAAAATAACTATTTAGGCAGCTGTGTCTCAACAAAAAGTTTTCTTTTCAAAAAGCATATTTTGTGCTTTTGTGCTATTCCCTGAGCGTCCACACTTGCTTTCAAAAAAAAAAAAATTGCATTGAGGAGGGCGATGGTCACAAAACGGACGGCTTTCCTTTTGTTTCAAAGGCTCCTATTGATGTGCTCAACTACTGTCAAGAGCTACGAGAGAACAGACTTGAAAACAAGGTGTCGACCATATTTATTGACCCATAATCTAGTCAATTTTAATGCTTAAGTGTCTCACATGAAACCATTAAAACCCGCAAAACATAAGGCAAAAGTAAATGGATTTCAAAAACCATTAATACTATCTCTTCATAATTCCCAGAAACGATTTTAAATATTCACTGGACCAAGGTTCTACCATAACCTTTCTTTAGTTGCCTGAACTAAAGGTTTTGCAAAGGAATCATCCTTGAGTCTAGTTCAGTTGAAGGTATCCGCTAACAGAAACAGAAGTCTTTAGATCTAATTAGAAGCCGCTGAGAATCAGAGCAGATTTGCAGCTTTCTGGAAGTTTGTTTTTGTCAATTTTTGATGTCTTCATTGCAGTTATCCCACCTTTGTTTGGTATTATGGTCCCCTGGCGGTAAAGTTATAGACAGCATACTTTGCTTGATATGCATATAGATGTTGAAAAAGGAGAGGCCCAATAATCAGTGGCAGCCAGTGTAATCTTTCTTTGGTAGGGCCAGCCAATCAGTTTCACGAAACATCCCAGTATGATTAAATGAAAAAAAGGTATCAATCATGCATTATTACTTTCTAGTTAAATATTTAACATGTATTAGCAGTTTATTCAGTATATGATGTAAATAACATATTGGAATAATTAGGAGTTTGATTGTGAGGTCAGGCTGATCTCGGTCCAGTTGTTTTACCTCCAGTCGCTCCGCCAAAGAGAAGGTACGCCATCATCATGTTGTGAAAGCGGTGCATCGCAAGACTAGCTTTGACGAGAGCGCAGCCTTGGGCAACCCCTATGCTAGCCCAGAGCTGAATAGATTTTAGGACTGAAATTATAAGTCACTTATTTATCTCTAATCATTGCTTGGTTAAACTGCTTCTTAGTCCCTCCTCTTTTGGGCCACGCCCCTCCCAGCGGAGACATGCAGACCTGTGGAGAGGACGTGCAGGAAAATCATTTATTTTGCACAGATATCTTATTCTACAAATATTAATGGTTCCATATGTAAAAAGCACAGCATATTGACTATTGGAAAAGGTATTTTTATATATAACATTTTTTTTTTTTAATTTGGGGGCTCAATGTGCAGCAGCGCCCCATGGCCCTCTACGGGCCAGCTGCCACTTCGCAGAATTAAACCTTGGCGAGTTACACGTGTCGTTTTAGTCTGCTCTGAATTGAAAGCTACATTAGGACATCAGTCCTTCAAATAAAAAAGTCTTACCAAGATGTTCAGTCTGTCCAATAACCTGTTGTGGTCAACAACGTTGAGTGCAGCACTGAGATCAAGTAACATTAAACCTGTAGTTCTGCCACTTTCTGTGTAAAAGTGGATGGCATTGAAAACCTTAAATGAGCGTTTTCAGAACCTTGGTGTTGTTGAAAGTTTGACCAGAAGACGTCAAAACTGTTAGTTACTGGCCAAAACGTTTGGTACCCACATGCCAAAGGTACATGAATAGTACTTGAGCTTGTTTATTATAGAGTTGATAACAGGATTACATACAAAGCCTATTCAAAGACGCAATGAGACCGGAGTGAACTAAATGTGCACGCTGACGTGAGTAGGTATTCCACAACAGATACAGAGTTGCTGTGTCTTCCTTGGTCCAGTGACACATTTGCGGCCCGTTTAGTGTGAATGCACCATGAGAATATTATAATCTGAAATAAAGACAACAAAAGAAGAAAAGATCAAGAAAAGAATGAATTTTTCTTTTTTTAAAGCATTTTTTTTAAGAGTAAAAGAGCAGCAATCTAATATATTAATATACACTAGCCCAAAAATGTACCTGAGTCTGAGTCTCACTTTGAATGCAACTTTTAAATGCAGCGATCAAAAACTGAATAAGAAAATTTAAAATTAAAAACAATTGCCTTCCCAACTAAATAGCACTAGAGATCATAAAAAAGGCATAACATGTGTTACTCTTACAGATCTTTTAGTGTAATTTAGTCTTCTTTATTTGACATAAGCTTGTAAGCTCTTAGTAATATACTCAGCCCACATAAATCACCAGTGAGGGTAAAAGCACCAATTACTCGCTTGTGAAGTTGACAGACAATGACAATTGGTTGAAAAGGCAACTTGAGCATGGTTTGATTGTCAAAGGGATAATGTTTCTCTTCTGTCACAGTGTGCTGAGTGAACTCTCGACCCCCCCCCCCCTTCCCCTTCCCCTCCCTCTCCTAAATCAGTTGCTGTGATGTGGATCACATTCCTGGCTGTTTACATTATCCCCATAAGCTAGACGCTGCCGCCAGCCCAGCCTTTCACACCTGTCCCGTCGAGTCCTCGGGACGGAAACTGTGATACATTTTGGGAACAGAAAGTCCCTCGTCTGGGTGTGTGTTTGTTTGTGTGTGCGTGTGAGTGATGTCTGTGTGTCTGAGAGCAGCGAGCGCACAGACAGTCACACAACTTCAGAATTGCACACATGTCAGGGCTTATACGCAGCCGAGAGATGGCCCACGCATGTTCACGCAGAAACACACTCTCATCGGGCTGTCAAAGCGTCAGAGGAGTGAGTTATGGAGCGAGTTATGGAGCGGGTGGACGTGTGTGAACACAGAGGGGAAGGCTCCATCGGTGTGAATGAGAGAGGAATGAGAAATGGAAGGTCTCACTGCAAATGAATTGCCACAGTTTCGTAGCAGAAGGACCAAAGTGGCTTCATTCCTATATAGGTACAGAAGTTTATAAAAATCGGGATGGATACTTATTGCATCAAATACATCTAAATTTGCTGTGACTTTCACGTTGGTAAGGCCTGGAAAATGTGACTTTAAACTTGCTCCATGGAGTTTTCTTGTACTGTGCGGATCCTTGAAGTTCAATGGCTACAAAATGTCACGTGCGGGTGTCGATGTGGAGGTACGGACCGGATGGGGGGAGACACAAGTGCAGTGTTCCAAAAACAAAAGGGACTTTAAGCGTCAAAAGGGCAAAAACTTATGTAATCCACTCAGGGGAAAAAACAGACGTGGAGCAGGAACGAGGGCCATTAACACCAAACACATCTGCCAATACGACACTGGACGACAGATTCACAGGACTTAAATACACAAGGAGGTGCAGGTGATTGGAAACAGGTGGAATCACTCAGACAATCACAAGGGGAGACAGGACAAGGCAGGAAGTGAAGTTACCCAGGGACACCAGAAACCTGAAACTTCACAATAAAACCAGAACAGGACAAAACCGTGAAACAAAAGGCTAAACAGCCATTTTGCATCAACTACAGTGAAGGTGTATAGACCCTTTTACTGTTTGTACACAATGATGACGTAGCGCGCGCATATTGCCAACGGAAGTATGGCGAGAATCAGCAGTATGGCAAGCTACGCGAGCGGATTAAGCGACAGAGAGAGAAAGTTATTTAAAAAAGTTGACTTTATTAAATGGTATCCGGCTACCAGATCCGTGTAGTATAGTGGAGTGGATAGAAGACGTTAGCAGATGCCCAAATATACAGTGGCCAGACATAGAAACCGAGCGTGTAAATCACTGGATGCTTATGAATACGTTGTCTGTGGTCATGTACAGAACGTCAAATACCATGACATAGACTCAGAAATTCTTCCTAGTGAAAGACAGGACACAAGACAACGATGCACGAGGCTTGGGTTATAATCAACCAACGAGAGAACTATGACTGCGCTCATGTGGACCGCATTTCCTTTACATATTCTCATATGTTCTCATAACCAGCGTTTGAAACTACAATTTTAACGAAATACACAGTGCCAACAGCGTTTATAGTGTCAGCAGCCAGCCAGTAGCATTCAGTTAGCCGATACGTTCAGCTAACTGAAGTATGTTAGCTTACATGATGACGTAAGCTAACATACGTTTGTATGTATACACGCATAGATGTTTACTTACTTCATAGTCCGAGACAAAATCAGGATGAAAGCAAATGTTACTCTCGAGCCCTGGTCAAAACATTATTGATCAGCTATTGGTATAAAGTGGGCGCTGCAAGCATTTTTACGCAAGCATTTTTTTATTATCTCCTCGCTCCAATCAACACGTTTCATCGCCTGCAGCCACAGGCGCCGCCGGTTCTTCTGAAACGGCCGTGATCCTGTCGGAATCCAATAAAACTTAAGCCCCTTGGTGGAATAGCGATTAGTGCAACCGTAAACGCAACAACCAGACATGTTGATGCTTTTCATAAGCTTTCGGAGTGAGTTGCTAACACGTTAGAGCTAGTGTGGGGAACACTACTTCTGTTGTCTATTGGTGTCTGAAAACTCCCAAAAGTCAGGTTATCGACACTTATTACTGTGCCTCAGGCCTGCAAGACCTCGTGTGACAAACATGTTGAGCACATGCTCCTCCTTATAACGTATCCATTTTTATAGATTTTTTTAATCTAGTTGTCTTATTTTCTGTCATTGGGGACAAGCTCCTCTCTCCCGCCATGTTGCTTTGCCAAACGCAGGTGCGCATTTTTTCTTTAACTGGTGTGGCAAGCTAGTTGGCCGAAGTCTCTTTTGACTGGCTTCTTTTTTTTCTTAAAGCGAGAACATCGCATGTATCAATATTGCAACGTACCAATTTCTCTAGTTTCAATTATTTTTTTTGTTGCTGTATACCAACATTTCCACTTTTCAACAGTGCCACCACATTTAGTCAACGTGCTGTCCTAGTTGAGCTTGAATAGCCTTGTTAGGGTTGATGATGGCCTATGCAAAGCTGTATTATTGTAACTGCGGAGTTCATCATACTGCTTTCAATTTCAAGAGAGAAATGAGCTGCTCTCGTTGTCACTCACGTTACTTTTCAATGATGCGACACTTTCCTTTCAGGCTCACTTTTCTACTTAAACTATTCTACTGTCCATAAATGATTGTGTAGGCACAGTCGTTTTAGTACATTGTACTTTTATTTGTTCCAAACACTGTTGTGTTTCCTTGTGCCTTGTTGATCCATGAGGATCTGTGTTCTACTTAGGGCACCTTTTCAGTTCGATGAAAAGGAATTTGTTCTGGTACCACTCTCTGGACATCTAATCACAGTTGCACCAGAAACTACTTCTGATGATCAGAAAAAAATGGTGTTTGTTTTCTTATATCTATTTATTGTCTAAGCTTAGGTGCTGTTACACTGCGTTACACTCAACAACAACGCATTCATGCAAATCACTGTGGAGCCACTGTCTGGATGATGCGGATAATTCGGATGATGAGCTTTCTGTCGGTGTGTATATCTTCCTGTTTGCTCCTCCAGGTCGGTTTTTAAGAAGTCAGTGTGAACAGGAACCGTACCAGAAGCAAAATGCAACAAAGGATCACTCATTCCCTTGTGGCCAACTACAGGTGTGAAACCACGCAAAGACGACAGTATTCTCTGTTTAACTAATGATCAAACTGATAAAAATCATTTGCTAAGGAATTGGAATGTCCATCATGGCCGCAAGCATCCCTGCCTACCCAGTACTAAAATCCATGTCTGATGCAGAGAGCTTGTTTGCCCTGGAAAAGAGGCTTTCATGAACTGGATTCAGGCTCGGATCGTGGAACGTTAACAGGATCAAGAGTTGAAAAGGCTTCGACATATAATCTTGGAATGACTCCCCTATTATCTCCTACATATGTACGCCGACTGTGACATGAAATTCATCCTTTATATCATCACACAGCCTTTATTGGATCAGGTCTCTGTTATCTTGTTCTTTCTTCCGCTCCGTCCCTCTCTACTACTCACACTTCACAGCAATCCATTAAACCACACAATCATGGCTGCCCCTGCACACACACACACACACACACACACACTTTACAGCAGCGCACGCAGCCCACATCACCACCAATCCATTTTTCATGGTCCCCAATCAACACTGAGATATTGGACTAATGGGTCCGATAACACGCCGACTGCTGTTGCAGGAATCCCTGGGTGACGTGTAATAAAGGTTGATCGCAGCGCCAACAGAAGGAAACAAACAAACGAGGAGATTGAGGAGGGAAAGGCAGATGCCGAGAGCTGGAGGATGGAAGTGGATGCGGGGACAGACTGATAGGAAGCGAGTGCAGTAACACAGCGCTGCTGTTAGGACCGCTGGGGTCCAATAGAAACATCAGGAGTCTTTGATTGTGACATTTTTTGGTTTCTTTTGCACTTTTACCTGAGCTGCAAGTGCTGTCGGACAAAATGAAAGCAGCCCAGAACAAGAAAACAAAAACACACTTGAGTGGTTTAAACGCTTTCGGTCCCATGCTGCTATCACCGGGTCACCGGGTCCGTGGCCTTCACGATGGCAACAGTTTGTCCACACCTGACTTCTATTTCTGAGACTCAGACAAGTTGATGGATGTATGTCTGCTGGGAATGAATTCTTTTGCATCCATGCACACATGAATGAATACATTGCAGAAGGCCGTGATTGGATTACTGAAAAATGAAGTTTTGGCAAATGCAGTTATTGGTAAATAAATTAGCGCAGCTAAAATTCCCTTTTGTCGCTGATTTAATAAATTGTAATTATTTCCAGGCATGTGTAATAAAAACATAAAAAACAAATGTGCCGGTGGGTTTACGGATGGATGTCTGAGTCTTGGAAGTTGAATTATAGTAACATGTTTTTAATGAAGTTTTCAGGGGGGATGGAGAGGATATTGAAACCACAGAATTATGTGACTGCTGATGAAAAAAAGTCCTTCACTGGAGTATTCCGGAAATAGATTTGTTTCTTCGGTGAACCTGCGAGGGTGACATTTTTCTTCTTTCTTCTTTCTATTTTTGAATGGGTCAGCACAAACTTATAATATAAATGTAAATTGTCTCGTTCTGACTCCCGGTCCCATTCATTAAAGCTCATTTCAGTTAAATCCCTTTGGAGAAAAAAAAAGTACACAGGATTCAAGCTAATGCAACCAGAAAACATCTGCAGCTGTTTGTGATATTTTTTAACTAAAGCAAAGAAAAAAAGAAAAAAAAGAAAAGAGACAAAACTGTATACTTATTGCCTGAATTATTCATGTCGGCCTGACTTGATTGCTGCGAGGGGCAAACCGAGCAGGCTTTCAAGCATGTCTTTACTTTTTTCACCTCCAAGTTTTTTATTTCAGGTTTAGCTAATCAGCTATATTAGATCCCTTCAATTAGCCAGGCCTGTGCGTTTGGCTTCTATCACTGCTTAACTTTCTCTGCGTATTCACCATTCCTCCGTAGTAATGAACAAATCAACGTTTTGCAATTAAGAAGAGAGGTTCACAGATAGGAGTGAGGAATTAACCCTACAAATTAAAACGTTCTCCAGGCTGCACAGGAAAGAGAGAGTTGCACCACGGGGGGTTTCCAGAGGCTTGTTGGTTTGATTGTGTCTGTGTGTGTGTGTGTCATGTGCATGAGAGTGTGCATGCCTGTGTGTAATTGGATTCTCGATGTCTTTGAAAACATTGTAAATCATTTTCAGTTTTCCCTGCTAATCCTTTGCTAATGTTTCCTGGTTTGATGCTGATGTGTGCGGGTAGATGTATTTCACAGTTGTAGTCGTATCCGTTCACTCAGCGTGAAGCCTGGGGAGAAACGCGCCGCGATAGACTGAAAGGTTAGCTAGTGGAGCAGCCAGAGGCATTTCACTTGAGACTCTACCTTAAATTGCGGGTATTCATCAACTTAAGTGATGAGTCAGCGTGATGAATGGTCTCTCATTAATATCATTATGCTATTAGGCTGCGTCTCTCTCACCCCGCTCATCATAGAAGGTGCGTTTATCCACTCGCATTATCTGCCTTCTGTTTCGCGATGCGTCTTTCTGTCTCTGCAACCGTTCATCTGTAGCTTTCTATTGATGTCCTAAAGCTAATAGATCCATGAATGGTAAATCTCTAATGAGTAGGAATGTCACGTCCATGATGTCAATGGACATTTTTCATTTTAAAAGCCCACCGAGGTTGTGCTGAAAAGGGCATTTGGCATAGGAAGGGATAACCTTAAATAAATGCAGTAGTTTGAACAAGGACTCATTTTGAAGCAATATGAAAGAAATGCAGCATTGAGCGTGTGTTTATTTATTTATTCATAGACAGTGGCTTCAGATGGGTGTAGAGAATCTTGGGAGTTTCCTGGTATTGGGATGGACTATCACCGTTCCTGTATCCTGATAACGCTAAGGTAATAAAACAATCTGCCGGCACTTTTGGTCTGAGTGACATGTAAACAATATTTCTCTGATACTAATAAAATATGACACCCTTCGATGTCTCTGTCTCCAGATGTCTCTGGATGTGTGCTGTCAAACTGGCTCTAAAAGCACTTACTGTACCTAAGTTCCTGCAGTTTAAAGATCATAAATGACAGCAGGACACACAACAACAAATAGAACTATACAACCCAGTGTAACCGTTTTTGATACTGGCCGTCATGGGTTCTACCAGTGGAACACATCTGGAACACATCTGGGACACTTTCCAGGGTGGAAGCTATTAAAAAGCTGGTGACTGTGTTGGAGGCTTCTTTTAACAGCCATTTGGGTTCTGTAAAGACCATTCAAGAAGATTACTAAATAAGAACAGATGTGTCAACATTCAGTATTGTGTCATTGCAAGGCAATTTGTCGACAACCTTTTAGCAGAAACATGAATCCGCAGGAAGACACCCTCAAACGGTGAAATGCATTGTGCACCCTCTTACCCCTCACACAAAAAGACACCTAATATACCCATCACAGATGTATTCCCTCCAGATCTACAACCTATAGACCTCTTCAGCTCCTGCCTCCTGCCGCTGAGCTCCAAGCAGATGTTCTTGAACCCTCACCGGTTGATGCCTTATAATTATGGATATAAACAGATTGTGCACATGGTTTAACCTGCCGTGAGTGATGAATGGCAGCCTGATCCTGCTGCAGAAAGGGCCGGTGCCAGAAAAGAGTCCTCTTGGCCACGCAGGGTCAAATGCATGAGGAGGATTTAATGAGGAGGGCCATCCAAACAGCTCGGGTGTCCATCTGTCCGCTCGCACTTCTTCTACATGTCACACATTTGTGAAGCTGGTAGTGGCACTGGAGCAGTAAGTCTGCTCACTGAGGTGTGTAACAGCATCACCCAACAGCTCATTTTACCTGAGAAAGTCATGGTTAAAAATGAAACAGGAGCTTGGGAGAATAAACCAGGTAGAAAAAGAACTTTGAGAGCAGGATTTCACAAAGTGGATCATTCTTCAGATCTATACACAACGCACACTGATCAAGAAGAATGTGTTGGTTGGTTCAATGGTCACAAACCATGTAAGCTTCTGTTCACAAAGGACAATGGAGAACAAGCATCATGTAATGCAGCTGAACATGTGTAAAAAAAAGAATTCAAAAGCTGTTTTATAAGTACAATTAGACAAACCCCAAAACACTTTGCTGTGAAATGGAATTTCACATAGCAGTATCAGCATATCAGTTAAACCACACTATTGGGACTGCACAACAAGCCACCCAGCTGCAACAATAACCAATGCACAGGCAGGTTGAGTGCATCATCATCAGTTCTCCGTCCCTCCATCCAAGGGAGTAAGCAGCCTTCCCATTAGGACTTCCCACAGAGCCAACGTATTACAAGCTCTGTGGAAATGTAGTGAGAGGGATGATGTTATGGCTGCAGTGCATTGTGTGTACAGTCCATTAGTCGGTGGTTAAATGCTACAACTACCTGAGACCTTAGCCAGGTTCCTGTGTTCTGCAGGCAGAGGTTAGTGAAGGGGATCAGCCCTGAAGGTAGAAGAAATGTCCTAGGCTAGTTTGGGGCGGAGTGGCCTTTTAAGACGGACAAGCTATTCCACTTGTCTTACATTTACGATTCATTTGAGCTGTTTGAAGTGTGATGGCATAAATAGTTGATTAACATCCCCATCCACTATGCATTGTTGATGTTACAGAAAATAAGTAGAGACCACTGTGGAACTGCAAATGCTCTGAAAACCATTAGTGAAGCACCTTTATTATGGTATTATGAGGCATTAGGTCTTTCTTGCTGAAAATTGGAAAAGTGGCTGAAGTAAATATAAAAACACTCACAAAGGAATATGGAGCCCTCAGGTGAAGCCTTCATCACAAAGAATGGCGATTAGGGCAGGACGGAAACATTGTGTCATCAGACATGATCAATATGTCTGGTGATGTGGATAGTCAGGAGGGATTATGATGAATGGGGGTGTTATGGAAGTAACGCTGTTAGAAATAATGGCTGGGAACATTATTGCCCGTCTGCTCCGGCTGAGAGAGCCGTCTTTGTGGGAGCTGAGCGAGCAGCCAAAACAGCGGTGAGCTGTGCTCTAGAAATGCAGAAGGCATCGACACCATAACAACAACATAAAATGGATCTGCAGCTTCCCTAAAAACAGAAATGGAAGTTGTTTAATGATTTGTGAGCAAAAAATCCTCTGGCTTTAATCTCCACTGGCATCACACTGAAAACATTCAGGATGAAGCCAACAGCATTGTGCAGTCTTTCTCAACCGTCTGAGGATGACCACTACGGTCGGACCAATGCTCCTCTACCCATATTATTTTCAGCCTGAGGATGTATGACATTCCTCGTGGGGATGTGCATGACATTTGGAGGTAGATCTGTAGTTCAGGGAGAATGGGCACACCAATGGGCGTTATCTAAGGGGGAGACTGATTTAATCTGAAGGGACAGAGATAGAAATAACCTCACAGTATATCGAGTTTTCTGTTTTCTTTAACTGCGAACGACAGTACAGTACTACTGTGAAGAAATCCTCTAAGGAATGTGCACAAAGGCCATTATGAAAACAAAGCCTGCTGCTGGTGTGCCTAACAAGGAATGCAGAACATCTTTGGAGCCCTATAAAAGGAGATTCACCCTCTCGCCAAGCTGCCGAAGCTACTTTTGTGATTCGGCAAATAATATTCCACCTATGAGCCTGTGTTAAAGTATTTAAGCGTGATTTACAGTAATGGGCTGTCAGTTGTCACGTGATACAGTTTCTATGGATGGAATTGCTCTGGTATCGAGCAGCACCGTCAAGAATCTTGGGGTTCTCTTCAACCAGGATATGTCCACTCTGATATAAAGAAGACTTCAAGGACTGCCTTTTTTCATCTACGTAATATATATCAAAAATCAGGAATTTCCTCTAGTGGTCCTGTCGTACACCTGGCCTGCTACTTGGAATTCTTTGAATCATTTATGTTATAGAAATTGAATGTATTTTATGAATCATTCTGTACACATGACATCCATTGCAGTCTGTCCATCCCGGGAGAGGGATCCCTCCTCTGACGTTCTCCCTAAGGTTTCTTCCCTTTTTTCACTGGAAGGGTTTTTTCATTTTTTGGGGAGTTGTTCCTGTGCCGATGTGAGGCTCTCGGGACGGACGATGTTGCATGTGTACAGACTGTAAAGCCCTCTGAGGCAAATTTGTACTTTGCGATTTTGACTATAGGTGATCAGACCAAAATAAGGGGCCCCCAACGCCAAAATGGATCAGGAAATTATAAATATTAATGATGGAATCAATAAATAAATAAACACAGTAGGATATTATCTCTGTCCTTCTGCTTTTAGAGTCTCTCTTTTTTTGGCATCATGCTGCAAATTTAGTAAATGAGATAAATCAATGTTGTGCATAATAATCAAGAGTGACATAATCTCTTTAAAGCTGACAACACACACACACACACACACACACACTTTTACTGTTTTCTGACAATTGAAGCATTAGCAGCGTCACACTAATTACCACAATACACCTTACCAGACTGCCATGTCACTTAAGACCTACCTTTCATTTCAATATTTTAATTACATAACACAAAACTAGTGAACTTGTCTAATTTGTAGAACAGTAAATTCTCTGTTTGCAGCTCTCTCTTCATTAAACATGACAGACGTCAGTAAACAGCTGGTTTCAATTAAATTAAATTCTTTGAAATCACGGATTCCGTAATGTTTTCAGTGGGGATCGTGTTGTGGTTAATTCATCACCAAACAACATCGGGGGATTTGCACAAACACGTCATTACATGCGTGTCTGACGCTGCAGCCGTTTGACGCTCAGCACCAAGCGGAGGGGGGGGGGCAAAGGGCGGGGCTTGTGAGCGCCGCGCGCGCAGCATGTTGGCTGAACTCAAATAGATGTCCCGTCAGATAGAAAAACACATTAGGGAGGAATTGATGACGGAGTAAATGAAGAAATAATTGGGCTGCAGCAGAAGGGGCACTTTTCCCAACCAGGGCAAAAGGGGCAGGAGCTTGAGCACCACTAGAGGCCTAACTGCAAATGTTCCTGCTCAAATGATATGACGAGAATGAATTATGGGAGAACTTGAGTTCTACTTGACGAGGCCACTCTGAGGTCTTGCTCAATGTCTAGTGTCTTTCTTTCATTTGTCTTCACCTGAACCAAAGCTGAGAAGCCACTGGCAGAGAGAGGCATGGGACGGCCATAGGCTATTGTAGGCTATTTAGTTGAATTATTCCAAAAACCCCAGGGCCCCTTACCCCTCATATACCAGGATGGTTTGAACCAATCGGGCTCTTTAAAAACAAAAAAACAACTTGTGACAAATGTAGCTGACAATGAAAGTCTAAACAGCAGATGCACCAATAAATAAAGAATGAAAAATAATCTAATTAGACTGCTGATGGATTTACACAAAAACATACAGTAAGTAGTATAATATCAATATGGCAGCAGCAGCATCATCATCATCATCATCATCAGCACTCGGTCCCAAAAGTATTCTTTTTCAGAATTTTCTGTTTCATCGATGGCTAGAACAATTAGCAGGTCTAGGGTTTGGGGGGTTTTCTGATAAGAAGTCCAAACTTGGGGAAAACCCACCAAGTACTCACACAAAGTATATTTTCATGTCTCAAAACTGTGCACAAAAGGTTCACTATAGTCGCTCACTTCTGAAACCATAGCAACGGTGAACGTGAGCAACACTCAATAGCTTCACGCTCAGTCGGACCATATTTAATATTTATTTCTCACCAAACAATGGCGTACAGTAGGAGTGTGTGCTGCGTGTGGCTGTCCATAGATTGGCTGTGTGCGTGAAAGGCTGTGAAGGCTTGTTTGTGCAGCCTCATGTACTCCTATGTGTGAATGCACAAAGTGTAACGGATGCAAATGTGCACATGTTGCTGTCAGTGGCCATTGATGGATAGGGTGGAACATCGTTTATTGACACAACACCTTTCTGTTTCACAAGGCCATCAGTCATCCAGAATGGCCATCTGCTGCTCCAGGCATGACCGCTAATTCACTCACACTCACACACATGTTTTCATACGATTCCTCCCAGTAGTCATGACCTTCACCCGCTCCCCCATTCACTTGGAGAAAAGGTAGCCTCCCACAATAGACTGTGGGCTGAAAAGAAACCTCATGGGTATTTCAAAAGGACACCTAAAGTTACCATCACCAGTCTGGCAAGAACTTCAAATGCCAAAAGGACGTTCTGATAAAAGGAACCATTTTTTTCAACACGACTTGAGGTTGTTGCTTCTTTTGTTGCCTTTTAATGGAACTGTATTACTTGATTACTCCGATTTTCCTTTGGAACCACACCAGTCAACATTTAATATCGATCATGGCTCAAATCACTGTGTTGAGGGTGTCGTTCATCTCATTCTTTTGATCTCACCGCCTAAACCTTCCTCATGTGTTAGGCACCGATCCGGTTTAGATTTTTAAATGCATAAAGCAACCTCATTAATTTGTTTATTGCATCAGGACTTTTTGACTTGAGGAATCTCTATTTCTATTTCTTTAGCGGTACGAGCCACTATTGAAGGTGCAGTAAGTAGTAAATGATCAATTTTGAACTGATCCGGGCCTTGCTATGGTCTGTGCTCACACTAGCAACAGGGACGTGAACAAAGGAATTCATTTTCTCCAGAGTCAGAATTCACAAAGGATGGTTGCGTCGTGCACCATCAATTGTAACCGAAAAGCACACACACACACACACACACACACATGAGCAGAATGTTTGAGTTTCATAAACCTGCAGCAAGTAAGAAAGACACTGTGTGCATTTACATACGAGCCAAAGCAGTTCAGCAAGAACTCACTGGGAATGCTCGTCGCATTATTTTTCTTGGCTCCTTATAACCTCTGTAGCTCACCTATCTGTGCATGAAATATACACTCCCAGCACCACCGAGGATACTGTCTTAGTTGAAAACAGGGACGTCGTTAGGCCTATTTTAGGGTGGCTGAAGCGACCCCAAAATGTTCATAAGCCCCTTAAATGATAATAATAACAATAACAATTTGTTTTATCAATAACCGTATCCTCATTGATATTTAGACGCAACAAATGTCATGGTTGGCTTTATGTAGCTTGCCCACACGCAGAAGCACACTCGGGAGAAACAGGTGGAGTTAAGGGTTTATTTGAGAACCAGGTAGCGGGAGGGAACTGCCTCAGCGGAGGCAGCGTCAGGTAACGGTCGGGGAGCTGGAAACCGGGTCGACCACACCTGAGGGGCAGAAGGCCGACCGGGGAGGGAGCAGTGGGGACTCAGCGCTAGCCGTGCGATGGGGGCCACAGGTGTCCGGGAGACCTGTGGGTCGAAGGCGGGTCGGGTCCGGGCGGCACCGGGGATTCCAGATGTCCAGGACAGCGAGAGGAGCCAGGTGACTCTCCGCGGGGGGCAGGGGTCCAGGGGAGGGGACCCGACTCAGGAGGAACCGGAGTACAGAAGTACAAAGACTTGTTGTGCTATCAAGATGTGCACCGCACCGTCTCGTTGCATTGGTGTGAAGTGGCAGCTTTCAGATCGTTCCAGTCGTGCGTTGCAAGTAACTGGGGGATTTATCTTGTCTCGTCGTAACTCTTTGGTCTGAACTCGCGATGCGCCCTCCCTGCACATAAACACACCGATACACACGCTAATGGTGAAGGAAGATTGATTACACTTATTGTGATAAAAGGTGAAATTGTAAGTTGTTTTTAGTTACCTGCTTACATTTAGCTACGTTTTCTTGAGGTAAAGGAAAGAGGATATTTTGGTTTCCTATGGAAAACTAAAGTCTAGCTAGAGTGAACGAAGAAAATGCAAGGAATGGTTAACTTAGCAAGCTAATCACAAGTCTTTGTTCATTGACAATACTTTAGCCTATCTCTACAGTAGGACTATTCTAAAACAATATCAGTCCCCATAGAATGAGCAGACAGCATTTAAGTCATTGCTTGCAGAATAACTCCTCAGGAGCAAAGTCTGGCCTGAGTAAACTCCCTCATGCAGCTTTGATGTGTCTAAAAGCTACATTACAGGGACCTTTGCTGAGCAGTGTAGAAATGGAAGAAAGGATATGTCTATCACGTCTTATTTCTTTACATCTTGGTTTCTTAACTGCTTGTTGACATAAGTGTAGCTCTAATGCAGTAGCAAAAGATGTGAGTGCAAAGATTATGCAAAGGCAAGTTACAAATACCCTGCCTGGGGGCAAAGCCCCCCCTGTCTTTCAATCCTAGTGACGTCCCTGGTTGGAAACACACAAATCAAGTAAAAGAAGCGGCCCCTTGCAGCCTGACTTGTTGTAAGTTCTCGTGTCTCCCTTGTGCCAAGCTGCCATATCATCTTGGGTACGTCACTTCTGTGCTGCGTTTCATAGTGGAGCGGGATCTAAACCACTGGTGCCCGTTCTTTTTCGACTCACAAGCTACTTTTCAATCGACCAAGTCAGGGCAATCAATCAATCAACCACAACGCTCTACACCACCAGCACAACACAAATCAATACGAAAAGAAGAGCAGTCAGAAGCCACGGAACCGCCACCACCATTTAGCACATTCTTGGACATCGCCTTACTGGGATGACTTGCCCTCATTACGGTCAGCTAGAGTTGTTTCTGATTGAAATGAAATGTATTTGTTAGTAAGAGAGTATTTCTAATTAGAACTACCAAGTATTCTGTTATGCTCCGACCACGCATGCGTGGTGACCCCGACGTGATTTTATTTCCGATGGCAGGCGATCTGCCGGCCCTGACTGCCATGTGACACGCTGTGCATTAAGCGTGTTGGAAGTGCCTCACTTCTTGTTGCCATCGTACTTTCACAGCTCCAGTTGTAGTCCTGTGGGAGACAAATAGAGGCACTTGGGGAGGAAATGGTGGAGGTATGTCAGGCGAGTGGGGAGAGTGCTAAGAACTGTTGTCTTTTCAAAGGCAGCCAGTGTCGCCTTCCTTGGCTCTCCGCTCCTCGCCGCGGTGTCCTCATTACGCCTAATATGAGGCTGGTGGCAGGGGGCCGCCGCGCTGCCCGGGGATCTCCAGGGAGTAATGATGGGGGCCAGCGGCCAAGGGCCCCGGGAGGTTGCTGGTGATTCCCTCCTACTTGTGCGAGGCCACGCAGGTCAACCTCACCCAGACGAACACACACACACACACACACAAACACACACACACACACACCCTAGACAGCTGCAGCTCCCTCTACTCTCTGTTTGCCCTTGGGAGAAAAATAGGAAGAGAGAAGTAAACAGCGGGGAGTGTTTGCACACGCACACAAGACACCCCATCCATCTCCCCCACACCCCACCCCTCCCCCTACTTGCTGAGAGGACACAATCATTCCTGCCTCTCCTCCCTCTCTCTCCATCCCCTCGGGTGTATTGGTCCAGTCTCGGTTCAGCGCAGATATAATCCTTTAACGCCTCTAAATGATCCAGAGGTTGAGTGCTCCTCCTGGATGCCAATGGGACCTGCTGGGCTCGCACCTGCTGGAGCGGGTTAAGATAAATGCCAGCGGCCAGTCGGGCATCTGGCCCTGCATTAATATTTAACAGGCTGACTCTCATCTCCTTCCCGCTGAAGAGGCCAAACCCCAAAGACATATCGCAGCTTAATATGGATTTGTGCAAACCGTAGAAATGGAAGAGCGGTGATAACACAGCGAGATCCAGACTGCATGTCAAGTGTGGTTGCCCGCACGTACCTGGTTGAAATGTATTGACTGTGTGGCTCTCGGACTAAATATTTAAGAATAATGTCTTTTTTAAGATCAATTCAGACTGTGTCAAAGTTTTTCAGATCATTAGCTTGATGCAGCTGATGCAGAATATTCCACCAGTGTCTGGGATTCAAAAGCAAAGCTTATGACATTAATCCTCCTAAGAATTAGAAAGCTGCTATCATGACCAGCACAGTGTGGACCTCTGAGAATCCCTTCTGACGTGGGGTCAGCTTGTCGCTCTGATTCACCACATAGCTGCAGGTTCCTAATTGCCTCCAGAACATGACACATCTTGATCTTTCTAAAATGGTTCGAAAGAGTTAAAAGGCTCAAGTAGTTTCCATACAGGATCCCTGAGAAACAAGCTGAAGTGCTGTTGACCTGTAAACCCTTGTTAAGTTATGATGCAGCTTCACCACAGTAAAGGAAGCGTTCTTTCTGTTATACCTTGTTACATCTCAAATATGCTTTATTTAGGACATATGATTTTGTTACTGCAGCTGTGGATTCAAAGGGAAAATGCAACATTTGTCAGCCTTATGTTGTTCATTCGGACTATTGCTAAGATAATTGTGTTATAGTTAATGGGAGGTATCAAAACCAAAGTGAGCTGCCTCCATGGTGGAGCTATCTGCTACAGACTGCTGCACATGAATGAATATGAATGGAACAGTTCACTTCTGCTGCTTTCATTTCTCCATAGATGTACCAGCAGGCCTCGGGAGGTTACAGCTGATGATCCCCTGAGTCACGCTGACGGTCCACTTCCACACTCATGTGAGCCAGACGACTCCAGCCTTTCACTTCTGTTGATCTACATTGAAGTATTGTTCAATTGTGTAGATTATCTTGCTGAACTAGAGTTGACATTTTTTGTCCTTTTAGTCAACGGTGCAATGTTAACTTGCAGGTTTACTGACTACACTACTCTACTGGAGTCAAACTTGAGTTCTTTCTTACCTGTGAAAGAAAAATCTGTCTGTTTCTATTTTACATCGATAAATAAGAATATCAAATGAGAAGTGCAGCAGATACAATATGCTCTCACTCACAACAGCTACAACTCTAGAAGACCACTTTCTCTTCAGCACAGAAGTCGAGTAAAATGTTATCATGATGGGATGTAAAATTGGCAAAATATGAGAATGATGTCTAGGATGATAAACCCTGCTATTCTTCTTTTAATGTCTTTACTTGCACCTCCTCAGCTGTCAAAGACAATAAGCTGTCAACCTGATAGCATGTGATGTGTCTTTGCTTCAGGGATTTGTGAGCAGCCTGATGTCACATGATAGCTGCTATCAGCTCCTATCCGGATAGATTAGGGTAGTTCAAGTGCCAGCAGGGTAAAAGCGGATACATCAGACTAGCAGTGTGAGTTAGATTTGACATCATCTGGCCTCACTACAGGGATCAGAGTGTGAAAACCCAGGCCAAAAGCCATTTTCGTTTGTCGCTGTGCATTACCTTAGACTGGAAAATGAAGGGAATGTTTAAAAAAAGGGCCAAACCACAGCGTGAAGTCAATTGGTGCTTTTTAAACTGCACAAACAGCATCCAAATTGATCCAGGGCGATCATAGTTGAATCAAATAAGATTAGTCTTCTGTATACAAATTCAGCTTTGCATGACTCACTTTATTCTTGCACATCCGGCACCAAAGGGGGAACATTTAGTCTTTTTTTATGTCAAAGCAATGTATTTCTTTTCGTCCAGTCGAGCTGATAGCAGAATCCTTAGGGGTGCCGTTTAGCACCACATCACAGTTTGGCGGCCTTTCTTGCAGCAGCATTATCAGCTCGTCCCGGGCCGATTGGGCCGAGATCTAGATCTCTTTGAATTATCAGCATCCATTCTCGACCGTAGGATGGGACTCTAAATTGTCAACACAGCTGAGTATTCACACTGTAGTCGAGCCAGTGTCAACATTCAGAGTCAAGCTGGGTTCTCCCGCACAGACACGCACAAATCAGGCCCCTGCATGGATGACCTTCCAAATCTAAATACGGGCCGTGACGAATGCAAGTGCAAAGCGACGCCTGCACTTCCAAACACACAGACACACGGGGTTTTTGTGTGCCCTCCCATCTGTGCACACAGCTCCGTTTCCTCAGCGCCGTGCCACCAATCCACAGACAAACCGCGCAGGACAATTCAACTGCAGCAGCAGGAAGCAGTCTCCTTCGTGGCTTTATGTGCTTTCATGTAACGGCCTCCCGCCGAATCAATCAGAGAGTGTCGGGATGATCATCAACAGCACTTGATTTGGAACACACTCTTCTCTGTTGTCATAAACAATGGAGTCGTCAAGCCGTTTATTCCCCATTTCCTTCAGGTTTTAAGCCTTGAGTGCACACCTGACATGTATATTGGAAGCATTTCCCTCCACTCTGCATGTCTCTCTGCTTGTTCAGGGGAAGTAGCCTTAGTTCTCATCACCTTTAATCTCTTTCAGGCTCCTATACCACATACATAACTACTGTAATAGCAACTGCCATTGCACGGCTTCAGTCTCAAACGTGAATACTGTTTTAAACAGCACATGTAAAAGCAATGAAATGCAAATGCTTCGGATTTATGACCATTTCAAGCCGTACACAGGATGATTTACTCACACCGGAACAGGCTCACTGTGTACATTACGTATGGCTCCACATTTAGGCATGGTTTTATTTAGAGTTCTATCCCACGGCTGGAAAGGTTGGACGGTGCACTGGGAGCTGCTGGAGTGTGATAGCCGGAGAGGTGGACACGCAGATGACATTGTGTGTGTATGTGTGTGTGTGGGTGGGGGGTGAGTGGGGGAGGGGGGGGGTCCGGCAAGTGAGAGTTGCCTGGTCCGGATGCATCCTGAGGGAGGAGGTTGGTTCTTTCTCTTTTGTCTTGCATGTCTGTCTTTCAGTGAGTGCACAAACAGATGGGAGCTGACATGGTAACATCAACAGGAAACACTCTCAGTTTATCCTCTACGGGGATGTGACATCAACAGGCAACAGGAAAACCCCGCTTCATCTCTCTCGGGACAAAGGGATGCAAATGAAGCCTGTCGCTAACCTGCAGCATTTATGCTTTAAACGCAGTGTCCTCGGGGGGTTTTGCACTGCTTTTTCTTTTCTTTTCATGAGTGATCGTTTGGATGATTTTTGGGTGCAAAGAAAATTCCAGCACAGTTGAGTTTTGTGTTTTTTGGTTGTTTGATTTTGCTACATAAGAAAAATAAATATTTGTTATACATACAAATATATGTACAGATACATGGGTACATAATATTAATGCCGTGCTCTTGATGTCCCTTAGCAGGCTGCCATTGTCTCTGTCACTGATGCTCAGTAGATGCTACCAATGAACAACCCCTCTTCCTGGACCCTGAACGTCACCAGTCACGATGATTTCTATTGCTACTTCGTAGACATTGAGAAAAACTTGAACAGTGCTGAACATTGACAAGCTGTGAACACACTTCTAAACACAGGCAGCAGTTTTACTACATGATATACACAGTTTTAGTAGTTTGACGAATCAGGGAAGGACACGACACGTCACGACTGCTAACAACCAATTAAAGTAGCGAACGCGGCAGTGGCGGTGATCATTTCCAACACGTAGATGAATCCCTCGCGTCTTCCCACTGATCCATAAGTATCCGGCGTAGTGTTGAAGCTCAGTGTAACCGTGGCATTCTGTGCATTTCAATCAAAAACAAGCCTGATGGCACATCGAATGTTTCTGCAAACCAACGGTTAAGTGTTTATGATTCTGATACATAAATAGGTATCACGAAAAAGTTTCATGTCAGCAAAAAAATGTAAACTACAGTCTACCATGAACGGAACAAACCAGCCTCATACAAACACGGAAGCGAAGTGATGAAGTAAGAGTGTTGATGTTAATGAACATGTAGAATTATGCCGGCGTTTCGGCGCTTTTGAAGCATAGAAAGTGGAAATACGAGCGATGTGCAAAGTTTTGAGGCAATTCAGATCAATGCTTTTTATCCTTCTATTCTACTGCAATGCAAATCATAAATATGTATTTTTTTAAACAATGGGGACATAAACATTCATTTTCATTCATTCATTCATCATTCATTTCATTAATGAAACAGTGGAAAAATATATAATAGAGCAACACTTATTTTTTGTTCAGAATAAGACCCCACAAAGGCACATGTGAGTTCATAGAGGGGGAGGAAGAGTGTTCAGCATAGCTGCTACTGCTGACTCTCCCGGGACAGCTTTAATGACTCTGCCTGCCATGTGGCAATATGCTATCAGCAGTCATTCCATCACAGGTCTTGGCACGCCAGATGCTATCGCCTGTGATAAGGCTGATCCACTGCCTGGCACTGCAGACAGTTTTGCAGCATTGAGATGACTAGGAAACCAACTTAAACCACTATTTCCAAGCTGGAAAAAAAACAGAGCGACCTGTTTTCTGCTCTTTTTCTTGCCTTTGTTTGTGAGCCAGGACTTTAGAGTAAGCTTGAATCGCAACAAAGTGACACGCGAGACTCAATGTGCAGCTCCTAAACGCAGCCTTACAGGACAGATTCCCATCGTGGAGCCGTGGAGGAAGTACATCGACACACAGTGTTCCCTCCTGCAGGTTAATTGCACTGATCTGAGTGGATGAAAAGTAGGGGGGCACCGGGGGGATTTTTACTACTGTATTTTCCGGGACATTAATTCTGTGGATTTTCTGTTGTACAGTGGAGACCAGACGAGTGTGCTGGCCTGTGTGAAAGTCATTTGCTAATGAGAGCTCGTAAATAACCCGGATGGAAAGGCCCAAAGTGATTTGGGCTGTGGATACATTTATAAACCTTGCCGGTTAGAAAACATTCCACCCTCTCAGAAATGTGTTTAAATCCTTTGTGTGTTTAGAAGATTTGTTTTTTTGAGGTTAAGTTCCATTAGGTTGTACGTTCTAAGATACATGAATAAGTGGTCCCAATGCACTCTGGTGCTAACTGGGCGAGTGCCACTTGTTTACAGTATAAATGTGAGTTTTGTTTTCCCTCTGTGTCTTACAAACACTCATTTCCAAGGGACATCTCTGAAGGGCACGATGGAGTGCTGTTCTCCCTGGTACCTGTCATGTCACAGCGCCACCAACGATGAAAAGAAGCTGTGAAAACAAACAGCAACTTACAGAGTGTCGCGTCTGACAGTGATCCAACGGCCCCTGTGGAACATCCGCAAATCCATTTCCTTCCAGTGGAAAAAGGGGGATTTTAAAGTAAAAGGAAATTCCAGCGCCAATAAAGACACATCGCAGACCCAATGTCAATAACATTACAGTCTTGAGCTTTTCTATACCTAATGCAGGAGTCATATTTCCTCTCTGCTGGAACAGGGCAAAGTGCATATGTTAGAGTCCTTCTAGAGGCTTTTACACTTTGGGTCATTTAGTCTTCATGGTTGAGCAGATTTCCTTTAACGGGCATCCTGGCAGCGCTTCAACGTGAGCGCTGGGGGCCACGCCTGCACCGGTTCTCCAGTGTCTGGCATCAAGGAGGCTTTGAAAATGCCAATCACTGCAAAGGTAATCCCTGGAGAGGCAATTAAATTCACCCATATGCAGACGTATTGGTACAGAGCTGCCTGAGCCAGTGAGAGGTTTCTATGACATGAGTACGAGTATAAATGTCTTGTTTTGGAATGCAGCCAGTCTAAGCTCACACTCCCAATGATCTCCTTTATGTGTTCTGTCTTTGGTGACATTAAGAGCCCGACTTTGTTCCATTTCTATTTCACTCGTTGTGCGGCTGCTCGCACATGATGTCATGATGTCATTTGTTGGGGACAAACTTAACATTCAGGTAGTGTCGGGAACCGGAGAATTTAAAACGACAGTTACGGTGGCCATACGAGATCTTCCTCCTATAAGTTACAATGTGACAAAACACTATCAAATAAAGGCAATGTATCACAACAACTGATAACATTATCGTGAAACCCAAATTGCAAATACCGACACATTGTCAGAGTCCTTCAGAATAATTTACAAATATATAAGAATTTGTAGTAGAAGTGCCGTTAGTGAAGAATGGAAGTCAAGCGGAGAAAGCTCACCTTCATCTTTGTTCTCATTAGGATCCAATAAAAAAATCTGCGTCTTTCTTCATATTTTTTCTTTCTTAGGTTTTTTCTGCTTACATTGCAAAAAATGGAAATGACCAGCAGAATCCTATTTCGAGTGTAATAGTCTTTTCAGCCTGTGAGAAACACAGACATAAAGCAAAAGAATCACCAGCAGGAGATGGACATCCCATGAGAGCCGTGGCTCAGTTTGTGGGTCACGTTACTTACTCTATCAATATGTGAACTTGTGTCAGACCACGTAAACAACACTACAGAACTGGCAAATAGGAATCACTGGCTCCTTCTCTACCTTTCAACGGCTGGCAGATTCAGCTCATTTTGATGCTTTTAGGACTTGAATGTTGTTCTGTTTCCACTAGTTTTGACCATTTTTTGTTTGTTCCATTCTCACGTTTGCGTTATCTCACCATATAACACCTTATAAGGCGGAAATCTATTCAAGTTTGGTACAGAAGTCCACTTGGACTTAAGCTTATACTGATTCAAATGTTGTCGGTCAAAGGTCAAAGTCAGTGTAACATGGCATTCATCCATTCTAGAGAGCCCTGTATCTAAGAAAGTCCACATCAAACATTTAGCTCAGAATGGAAAAATGGGCTTATTTTAACGATTTCACACACATATGTGATAGAATAAACACACATACACATGTACGTGAACATTCCTGGTTGACTGTAATTTATGGGGGCCTTTTTTTTCTGCAAACTGTGTGTTAGTCTGCAGTGCTTTAAGCTGTCAGTGGCCCTGACAGTTTAAAGCACTGCAAATAAATAGCAGATACATCTTGCAGCATAGACCTTCTAACGTCAACCGGGTAGGGAAATTGATGGATTCAACACAGACAAGCGTGTAAAACAGTTTGAAGGGCCACCTTTTTTTGTCCGATCATGTTTCAAGGTTGTGGGAGAAGCCCATAAAAATGCATAGTGTCGCCCCTTTTGAGTGTAACCTTAGGACAGTGACATACATGTGGCTGCATGATAGTTCACACACGCCACAAGGCATTAAATGCATAAACTTCTACCTCTAACTGCACAATCTCTACCTGTGAAGCCATTTGCTGTTTTTTGCACAATACCTGGTTGAGTCAGTGGAAGGCCTCTCACGCCCTGCATTATCTTTGCCCAGACAGTGTTCCGCCCCAACGCCTGCCCCTGGACGACCACGCCCGTTTTGTCCGTCGCCCTAGATGACAGCCTCGTATCTCGCCCATTCTCCCTGCTGTGCGTCTTAGCGACAGGCGATGAAGACAGCTCTCCGTCCCGGCGAGTCATATCACACTAAGTGGCATTTTAGCTTGATACTTGATGAGCCAAATATCAGTGTGAGCTTTCCCATCTCATCCATAATTCACCAGCGGGGGAGTCAGCTAAGAATAGAAGGCTCTCTGTGCTTACAACAGAGCAGATAGAGACGCAGAGAGGCAGCAAGGAGGGAGATGACATGACGGGGATATGCAATGGCTGCATTGTAACATGTGGGCTCTATGGTAGGGATGTAAATCACACATTTCCTCACAATTTTCTCTTGTGACTACAATATGAAGCTTGGGCGTAAATTCTCTTATATCGAAGGATTGGCGCAACTATTATGAACATACTGACTACCATCATCACCATTGTCTGGACTCCCAAGGAGAGATATGCAGGAGTCTCTTCTGATTGAAATCATTATTGCTGATGGCACAAAGTTTGCCTCGATTCCATTTTGATAATATAATAATGTCCATTTTCCATAATCGTTATAAACTTCCGAAAAGCCACTAAAATTTGAACAGTATCTGTATACAGAAGATATGTTTCAAAATGTACCTTTGCCTCTCTAATGCTCATTGATCATTAAATAATAATACTGTATATTGATCCAGAGCAATGCAGTTATGTGACGTTAAACCCTGATCTGAACGCCGGTGCTTTTCACTACGCCTCCAGCCGCTCATACAAACTCAAAGAATCAGCTGGTTCGAGTTTGAAAGCAAAGTAAGACGTAATAAATAACAGATGTAAGTACAGTTGTATGGTCAATTACGCTAAGAATAGCTTCATATTTGCCTTCCCTCCAGTCCATCTGACTATCCTGCATCCAGATTGTGCCTTTGTTTCCTTTGACCGAGGCATTTAGTTTGTGTCCATTAGTTTTACAGCCTTTTGATCTACGCTTCACAGGAGCTGTGGCCTGTTTGGACACCAATCGGATCGATTGGTAACCACGCCCCGGGCAGTTTATTACCTCCCTCTCTTGCTTCATCTTGTGACTGAACCTGGAATCCCTCGCTCACCTAACCAGAACCTAATATCATCAATAACACGATACATTCAATGACTAAACCTTTGACCTAAAGATTCCTACGGTAAACATAATATGGGATATAACACACTTTAATTTTAACCACGCATGGCTGTCGTCTCTGTACACCACGACACGTTCTGTTCCCAAACGCAGACTCTCCAAAAAGACTCAATGGGATCCGAATAAGGAGGAAATCTGTTGAAGGACGAGACAGAAATCCTTCTCCTACAATGAACATGACATTCTTGATGACATTTTTACAGGATTGTGGTACAAGTATTCAATATGTTTAGTTCATAATCCCACATACTATCGTTCCCACCACTAGGCGGGCCTTTCCTACTGTAACAGGTACCAGCCGATGACATCCGGTTCTATTAAGCTGGCAAATGTGGAAGTGTCCTAAAACTTTCATTAACTCTACTGACCAGCAGGGGAGAATCCTTGGATCGACGTCTTTTTCTCAAGACGTCAATGAGAAAATGACTATTTCTTTTATTTCCCTCAGTAAACATTGTAAACAGTTTATGGTTTGCAACTGGTTTTAAAGTCTTCTTCATTACAGCAGCATGGTGCTCATTTTGTAAATGATGGTCCCTTTGGACTAAAATACACCATAAAGCAGGGTATGTTTTAGGGCGGGAATACTGAAAGGCATAAAAGCTGCATGCTGCGTCTCGATGTAACCCCTCTAAATTGGTAACACGGTAACAATTACAGGATGCGACTTTTGTGAACTCCGAAGTGTACAGAGTGATTGTTTGTCCGGCTAAAAAGTCCACATCAGCCGCCAAGAACTGCATACATGAGAGCCCACACAATGAGACGGGGAGAGACAGCTCATTCCCCGAGGGACGCTCTGCTCGTCTCCACTCGTCCGCTCCCTTTCCAAGGTGACGGTATGGACATATCTTACTATTAATCTGTTTGGACGAGATGTCAGTCTAAGCATGACACATGGCTCCACTTCCAGGCTCGGGAAATTCTGACCACACAAGAGCTCTCACACTCCCAGATGTCTATGGCCTTTTCCTTGGTGCGTCCAGGGGACACAGTGACCTTTTATTTTTCAACCATACAAGCTCTATTCTTAGAGGCTGACATTCGACCTGAATAAAAATGCATATCTGCTCTCAGTGCTGCAGTGCTGGCTGAGGGAGTCGCTCGCTCTGTAGAGCCCTTTCACTGTCCTGCAATGTCGGAACCACAAAATAAACCTTATGGACTGACCACACATCTCTCCAAGTGCAGTTCTTAAATTCCATCAGTTGAGCATTGAAAGTGTCCGATTGTCCCCCATACAAATGGGACAAAAAGGGTGAGAGAGTGCGCAAAATGGTGTGTCTCTCCTTCCTGGTAACAAATAAATAACAAGAATTAAGGTTTTCAGAGGAAGTTAACCAGTCACGTCCTAATTCATGCATACCAGTGACATAATGTGACAGTAATGTAATTTGTTCTTGGCCAAAAGCCCAGCTGCGCTTATCAAGCAGTTACAGGCCTGATTTGTCTTCTTACTCCTCCTCTCAGGCCACTATGCTCTAAAGAGGCCTTTTTAACGCTCATTGTCGGTTCAGAGGACGGTGCCCTTATTAGATGTGACTGCATGATAATGAAGCGGCGTAATGCAATGTCAGAGCGGTTGACACGACACGAAAGGCTAAGGCTGGTGGAATTCCTAATCAGCTCAAAATGTCACAGGGCTCACCTTGGTTCGGAATCACAGCCGTGGGTAGATTAGTTCTCCGCATCGACGTCAGCCTCAAGGAAACCTACCCTCTTTGGTCTGTCTCACAGAAGTCAAAGTCACTTCGACTGAAGACTTACTCCTTCTCCCCCAGTCTGCCGCTTTATGCTGATGTGAGCTGCAAAGATAAAGAGCCTTACATTTACTAGATAAAGTAGTCATCCAGCAGCGTTGATGCTCAAACTTTATGTAAAAAAAAGGCCTTAATCTGAATCTGCACCACTTTTTCCTTCCCGCTTAAGCTAATTACCCGTTTTGCTAATTCAGTGGCTCATCCGAATTACACATCAGTGGAAGAACAGACTGAGGGATGGCGCAGTAGAATAGGACCAGCAGCTCCTAAGTTCCTCCCAATCACACCCCTCCAGGTTTCACGAATGTTGTACATGTGAACGTTGAAGTTTCCCAGGAGACCTATGGAGTCGTTATGAGGTGCACATTCCACCTCTCAACTGCTGTTTGGTCCATTAACACAAACAAGTCAGAGTCTTACTGTTCTCTGTTCTTCCAAGCAAGACGGAAGTGCAGGGAGGTGACCCCCTTGTTCTCCGGGAGGAAATCCAGAAAATGACAGGCTAGCCCTTCTCCAGGAGCCTGGTTCCATTTTTATGGCTGTTGGTGGAGGTCAGCCCGACTTTATGTAGCTGGTACTGTTCAACCTTCTCCACCAGCTCCGGCTTGTCCCCCATTAGCGAGGTGACCTTCCACGGCCGCCCGGTCCCTGCAGGGTGTAGTTGCCACCTAAACATTAATGTCTATAACAATTTGCTGGCCCAATATTATCAGTACAAATCAACAGTAAACACTACTACGGATGTGATTAAATAAAGGGATAGAGTTGTATCAATCATATAATCAATACACGGCTGATGAATCAATTTAATTTAGTATGATTGAAAAACTCTTTTGTACTTTAAAAATGTACAATTTAAATCAACATTAGGGATAGGTCAACTACAATCTAGCTCGCTTCAGGCTCCCAAAAGCCAAAACAGGTCCTGGAGAGACGGCAGGTTGCAGCCGATCAGCCTCTCTGCAGAGCGGAGGACACTCTGCAGTCTGCCCTTGTCCTCGGCTGTGGCTGCAGAGTACCAGACGGGGATGGAGGAGCAGAAAATGGACTCCATGATGGCCGTGTGGAAGTGACCCATCATCGTCTTTGGCAGGTTGAGTTTCTTCATCCTCTGCTGAGCCTACTTGGTGATGGAGCTGATGTTCAGCTCCCACTTGAGGTCCTGGGTGATGATGGAGCCCAGGAAATGGAAGGATCCACAGCAGGGACGGGGGAGTGATGTGGCCTTGTGGGGCTGCATTCTTCCTAAAAACCCAAACCATCTCAGCTTTAGAACTCCAGGTTCTTTTGGCTGCACAACGTCACAAGATGGTCAGACTCCAACCTGTAGGCGGACTCGTCCCCACCCGAGATAAGTCCAGTGAGGATTTTAAAGAGCCTGTTAACGCGTCTCTCCAGAATACAGGGTCGTTACTGGGGAGGGGGTTGAGGGAGGGAAGGGAAGGGTTATACAGTCATGAGCCCCTGATGGGTGGGGGTCTGGTGCAGGTGGAGCTGTGGGGGATGGAGTCCGGACTGTCCTGTTCTCTATTAAATCTGCAGTAGAACTCATTCAGCTTGTCTATTTGGCAGAGGTCACTCATGAAGTGGAGGCTTTTAGGCTTGTAACTGGTCATCTGTTGGAGGCCTCTTCAAAACAGAAGAGAGCCTTTGCTGAGAGCTGTTGTTGCAGATAATGTTCTTTCAATAACTCAACAACAGTAGGGCTGCATTTCAAAATAAGAGAAAAAAAATTAAATGAGAATATGTTCAAATAAAGTGCTTAAATTCAGAAAAATAAAGTAATAAGGGAAGAGAAGCCTCAATTTGTCCTGTTCTGTTCACATTTGGACACAATCTCAGTAAATTAAGACTAATAAATCTTAAACCATTTCAACAATTGAGCAGTTTTTTGCTCAGTGGGAGAATTCAGCTGTGGTTTGTCCTGCCAGGATTTAAACCTGGGCTTGAATGCAGTCAGGCCCATTTTCCTTCTCATGTGGAGGAGCTCCTTGTGCGTTGTAACGGCGTTTCACATTGGCACTTTGAAAAAGTGCGACGGTTTCTGAGAATATGAGACACGCTGGTTTACTGCTCCAGTGGAAAGTATGAACAGAAACAAGTCCATCCATTCTTGATGAAATGCTTCATTTCGCTGTCCAATTTTCTCTTTTTGTAGTGCGCTATTTGTTATTTTTCTCACCCGCCCCTTTATCTCGCTTTCTTCGCCTCACTGGTCTTTTTCTCGAATTCTACCTTCTATCTTTTGCTTTTTCAGTTTTGGGTGGACAGCCTTAATCTTAAGCCTAATATTTCCCACACTATTACCCAGATCACTCGGTGTGCATGTTCTGCTAAGCTGATTAGTAGACGCCAAAGACACAGTTTTTTGTAATGAATACATAAGTGCTTTGTATATTCATTACAATGCACTTGTAATGAATATAACATGAATAAATATTAATATAAATATGTGTTTTCTAGCCATACTGAATTTGCCTTGATGAGGTTTTCAGCGTGTGTATATCCCCCACACACCCCACCTCCACAATGAAAACCCCTGTGGAGAGAAATACTTTCATCAATCTTTAATAAGAGTTCTTTATGATGAGCATGCTGAATAATAACCATACAATCTACCGTGAATACTTTTACTTTGCACTTCTCTAATCTAACAGAAGATTGGGTCGGTCTGTGTATTTCTTTCCACCTTCCGACCCAATTCATGTCCACAGTCTTGACGCAGTGCTACATCACACCTCATTTAGTATGAAATCTGGATCTGGTTATTTGTCTGGCTGCACTGTGCCCAGGCTGCTCGCTCTGTAGCAGAACAACAGCAAGTCTCCAGCAGCTCCTTCACCAGCCCGTTGGTCACTGCAAAGGAAGTATAATGGTTTGTGTCGAGACAACATCTTTTTTTAGTTGGGAAAACAGGACAGACGCTCCTGCCTTTTCAAAAACTGAAGGTTATATTAGTCAAACCGTGGACATATCCTATTTAAAGAGGAGAGAACGAGCTTTCTTCATGAGTGAAACATTTTCTTTTAGGAAATATAACAGTAATGCTCTTTTGCATAAGAAAGCCTTTTGTAGAAAATTCTATGGATGCACAACTATCTTCAATGTCAACTAAAGCTATCCGATATCAATACAATGAGAAGCAAGGTGACCAAAGAAAAATGTTAAATGCTAAAAGGATTTGGCTCAATTTCTCCTGTTTGACACACTACACTCAGAAACCACAGTCTGCTTTCCACTAGAGCCTCACCTCAAAAGTATAAAGTATTAAGAGTCAATGTTAGATCATCATCACCATCGAGTCATTCCTAACAGGTTTATAAAACTATTAATGCGCATCTTTTTTTTTCAAACTGACATCTGAATGTGCCTTGCTGGTTCTCACATCTGTACTGTGGGTTGACTTCCTGTTTCCAGTCGAACCAGCCTGCAATGCAATCCTTAGAGAACATCTTAATAATCATGAATGCTGCATTTTAAGTGAGCACAAGATTTGAAGTTATGCAACCCAATTGTTTTTCAATATGTTGAGCTGATGCTTAAATGGTTAAATGCACTTTCTCCCGAGACTTGAATCTGCTCATCCATCAGAGCTTGTACAGATCACCAGAGCAGCTTAGTGGCCACTGTAAAGGCCCCTTCTGAAATGAAAAAAGTCCAACAAGACCAACAACTCTGTAGTCTTCCCATTTGGCTGCATTAGAAAGAAATACGCCAACGCATATTCATATATCCAGGGTGCGATTTGACAAAAAAAAATTTTTTTTTAATTATTCATAGACAATTAATATTAGATACTAGATAATTTAGCAGAGGTAGGGGGGGAAATCCCAACGATCCCCCCCCTACAAATCGCACCCTGAGTATATACCTATATATAAAGAGAGGGAGAGAGAGGAATATGCAGTTTCTCAATATACCTCATATGGAAGGTGAGCATGGGTTCAGGAGTTTCCCAGTCTGCTCGTCCAGCAGCCGATGCTACTGTACATCTGTACGTCTCTTCAGCCGAGTGAACAGACGCTGGCTGCGGAGGCTTAGTCTCGTCATATCCCTTGAGCCCTTAGCAGGCTCCTGGTCTCTATCACTGACGTCAGTAGATGGTACCAATGATGTTCTGCTCCGTTAGTCCTCCGCGGTAAAGCCTCCTATCCTGGACCCAGAGCATCCCATACTAGTGCGTGATGCCTCCAGTCAGGACGTTGACAAGAACATGGCCGAGTCATTTTACCTTTTCAATTCTCCTTATGAAAAGTTTTAGAAAAGTTTTTGATACACCCTTCGTGTGACAGGTGTTACTAAGCCTCAACTACAAACACCGCATGCATTAGAAACACATTTTTATTATTTCTTCCTTTAATGTATCCCTATTGAACTATTGAAAAATATCCGATGAAATGAATAGTTCTCCACCAAAAGAACGTGGAAATTGATGATACAATTTTGTAGAAGATTTACAAGAGAAAAAAGGCTTCAAGGGAATACGTTATCAAATGTGCCTTTGATGTTGCTTTAGTGGAAAACAGCACTCTTCTTTCTTTTTCTGGTTACATACTCGCCGCTGTCATCTTCACTGGCGGCTCTCTCTCCTTCTCACCTCCACCAAGAATCAGCCTCATTAATACGTTTCTCATCATGCTTGAATAATAGACACATTTTTCAGCAAAGAGATGTATCCCATGTCTAAAAA
Source organism: Apeltes quadracus (assembly GCA_021346845.1). Taxonomy (NCBI): domain Eukaryota; kingdom Metazoa; phylum Chordata; class Actinopteri; order Perciformes; family Gasterosteidae; genus Apeltes; species Apeltes quadracus. Next base: position 1,478,610 of record CM037934.1, on the reverse strand, counting down.
TAACTGTTAATACACTACTCTTAGCCCATCTAAACAGAATAATTAAATCCCTGCCATGCACGCACAGCAGTATTCAGAAAAAATTAAATCATAGTAAAAAAGGAAATAAGTCGAGCTGTGTGACACACTTCCTCCGATACTGAAATAGTTCTTAAAAATGCTAATGTCCTCTGCAAGTGATGTGAGAGTGAGTCCCAAATGCGCGGTGGAGGCTGAGCTGCACAGAATGACTGGGATGTGATAGCAGCTCTACAGTAGGGAGCTTCATTCCACAATGAACAGAACTGAGATACTGGACTCGCTTGGTTTTTGCAGTGTTTCTCCCCACTGGTTATATATATCTTCATACATATACTGAATGCTTTTGCTGAGGTCCACGATGGCTGAAGCCTCGGCTAGAATATGTCAAATGAACATGCAAGTCTACTTCGGCCTGTTCTTGTCACGGTTTGTGTCTTTTTCCTGTTTTACTTTGTAGTTTGTGCCTCGTGTGTCCCTGGGGTAACTTCCCTTCCTGCCTTGTCCTGTCTTCCCCTGTGATTGTCTGATTGTTTCCACCTGTGTCCAATCACCTGCACCTCCCTTGTGTATTGAAGCCCTGTGAGTCTGTCGTCTCTTGTTGCGTCATTGTCTTTCGTCGAGTGCTTGTCAGTGATGTTGCCTGATCCTGATCTCCGTTCCTGACCCTTGTTTGTACCTTCCTTTTTGAGTTTTGCCTTTCTGGGGATTAAAATCCCTTTTTGTTTGAAAACCCTGCGTCTCACCCCTCTTCCGGTCCTGACCTCCACTCGATGCCGCCGATCTTGACAGTTCTCTTATTGCTAAATCCGGGCCAGCTGCGCTTCCCTTTCTCCCTTCACAATGTTCGGTTTCAACCGAACCCCTGCTGTCCATCCTGCCGACATCTCCGTGTTTAGGGATGTTTTCGCAGAGCTTTTAGTGTGTGTCTGCGCGTGTGTGTAGAGCTATGTTTGTCTCTTGGTATCCTCCCTCTGCAGACATGGCCCTCTAACACAGCAGCACGTGTTCCTGATTACCGTCTCGCATTCCTCTTTCTCTCGCGCTTCATCTCTCCGCAACTGGTGGTGATGACGGAACAGCTTTCTATGCCCGTGTCTATTCATCTGTCGCAGGGACCTCCATTGTTAAAAGATGGCAATGTAATGGGCTGACCCCTTGACCCAAAAGTAGCTGCCATGCAACCTCCTTTTCATGGCGGATGATATGTTAAGTGTGTCTAGGGCAGCTTGTCAACAAACACATGGGGCAAGCCAATAAACGGCGTGCGCTGCGGTTTTTCTAACCCCACCAGGGCAAAGCACATTAATCACAGACTAAGCAGTGGAGATGATGAGGTGTTTGGTGGTCGGGCTCCAAATAGCCGGTAATGGAGCTGCAGTGTCTGACTGTTAATTCTATTTTGGAACGCAAATAATTGTCAAGCAGAGGCACCCAAGAGTCTATGGCCAGAGCTCTGCCGCGCCATGGCAGTGCCTTCAGCTCAATGACAGCATTCTGACAGTAACAATGCTAACATGCTAACGTTAAAGAGGCACAGCCCCGACGTTTGCTCGTCCAGAGGAGCTGTTCTTCTGGTGCAAAGGTTGCTGCCTTCTTCACGTCATACTTCTGTGCCAATGGGAACCCTACCATGGCAAGACACCGTTCAAGCACATCCAAACACCATGTTGAGCAAATGTTACTTAATATTGAGTAGCAGTGTGTGCCGTTAAACCATACGATTATCCTACAGTGTAATGTACTCCGTTCTGTGCAGTGATGGGAGGTTGTAAAAAAGGCACAAATGGTTGTACCCTGTTCAGAAGGCAACTGTCTGCAGGACGTCAATGACGTACATCTTATTTTACACTAGAGTTAGAAGAAGTTCCTGTGTTACACCTTTTCTGACTAAATGTAAACGTTTGATGTGAACGTACTGTGAAAGTATAGCATCTTAAATTGACCTCAGCTTGAGTTTAAAGTGTAATGTTTTAATGGACTGTGTTTTAAGCTGAAAGGAGCAAGCACGTAGGAAACAGGGGAGGTCTCCTGAAAGATGCTATTGACCTGCATCGCACGCAGACCGCAGGGCGCCATGGCTGACACAATATACCACAGCGTCTCTAAGGCAGGTCACCTTCTTTCTACATGAACCACAGTTTATTTCACATCATTGTGAACTTCATTCATTTCTACTAATGAAATAAAGAAGCCTGTGCTCCTGTTGGAAAAAGGATTTCTACCATTTATTATTCATATTTAGCTGAGGAACCAGTTACCTAGTCCCTCTTTCGGATACGAGAGCTGCAGTGACATTTAGGGGAGCAGTTGTCTTCCGATCTGCCGGGTACAGCTGTAATGCTGTAGACATTTTCAAATAATATTTTATATTTAAGTTTTACCACAGTGTTGAACGGCAGAGGCGTCTTGGGAGGCACAGACACAAACACACACACACACACAAAAAAGCATGCAGATATTATTTTGCTTTTCCCTAAAACAATAACTCCCAGGGTCACACGCCGCCGGCAGTGTTTGGCATTCCCGGCGAGGCCAGACTGCCCTACTCGATCCGCCGCAAGGCCGACGCACGGGGGCGATCAGTTTCACGGTGAATACCAAATGTAAGAGCGTATCGAAACCCTGAGAGATGAGACAGGACATTAAAGCTACAGTCCCCAGAGGGAAAAGGAGGATGAAGACGGCTGGGAGGAAAGAGCACCCGGGAGAGGAAAAAAAAGGAAAAAACACGTGGCAGAACTTCAAAGCTGTAGAGGTTTATGAATTATGGGAGATAATGTGACTGGAGACTTCTATAGGAGGTCCCAGTAGTGCTGGGTATCATTCTTTAGGGACGGAATAACTTTTCCTTACTTCTACTTCCTCTCGTTTCTTGAAATGAATAACTGACATTTCCATGCTGTTTGATGAGCAAAAAACAGCCTGGCATGTTTCCTGCGATGATCTCCGTGCAGGGGTTGTTCTTTTTTTTTTTTGTTGATAATTTTATAATTTTGTGCTGACCAACAGCCGAATAATGATGTAATTTTCTTTACAAAAGAAATATAATACTATCCTCATCGTCATCACCACCACCAATGCTACTGTAGGGGCGACCATCCCTCCCTTAAAGGTTATTATTGTATATATGTCATTTACGAGAGTCGTATCTGAACGACTGAAATGAAAAGGGTCAGAAAGTCAGAAGGTGTGCAACCACATTGGTGTGTGTGTGTGTGTGTGTGTGTCTGTGTGTGTGTGTGTGTGTGTCTGTTGACTAGATTATATGTAAAGAGTATTTCTTTGGTGTGGAATTACCCCGTATCACAATACGCAGCAGACCGACTTTGAGCATCGCTTCAACCGACAGAAACTATGAATAATAGTTTTAAATATAGGTTTACTAGTATTCTAGTTTTTCGGTCCTGATGCCGATACCTGTGCTTTGGGTGTCAGCCCATTCAGAGCGAAGGATACCATTGTTATAAGCTCTATGCCTCAATGTGTCAGACTTGACTAAAACATTTGTTTCAGTCAATTCATTCCTACCTTTCTAAAATAAAACATAATAAATAGGGCCGGGACTCGATTAAAAAAATTAATCTAATTAATTAGAGGCTTTGTAATTAATTAATCGCATTTTAATTGCATAACTATTTGACCTGAGAACAGTGAGAAGGAATTTTTTCACATAGATTTTTAGTATACCATTGAATAATGACTGAATACATAAGCTTAAGCAACAAAATATTGATTATTCTTGTTCAACCAAGTCCAAGACGTGGTCCTTAAACCAGTCATCTGGTGCAGTGTGGGTTGGGTTAGGGTCCTTGTACTTGTAGTCAGGCTAACGTCCATGCTACCCTAGCCTGGGTTTTCCCAGCCTGCCTTGCGCGCGCAATTTATTTCGCGCTGCAAGACAGTCTGGAAACCATGGAGCAAATGTGCCCCAGAATTGGGGCACCAATCACAGAGCGGGGAGGGTGCAGCAAGACGATGACGTCGAATATGCGCTGACTCCTGTGCGACTGTCACCCCTTATAACGCTAACCTCTCGGCTAAACTGGGTGTTTTTTTCGATTATAAACATGTCTGTAGAGTGGCCATATATACCAGGGGTCCGCAAACTACGGCCCGCCGGCAAACTTCCGCGGACTTTATGTGCCCGTATCCGTCGAGGTGCGCGCAGCCGACACAAATTGTCGTAAACAAACTATGACGTATGTGGAGAGCTTGCAGTACGTGCTATTGGCCATAATTAGCATATGAACGCAGCGAAACAGTGCTGCTAAATGTTTTGTGTTGCGGTGATACTTGAGGCTCGATGTGCTGCGGTGATATGCGGGTTCCTTGTTGCATTGTGCTTCACACAACCACGCTCTTATCGACGCTTCCATCCGTTCGTTTTGAATAACTAAAGTTCCCATTCACGGGGCCAACCAAAGCGGTCTCCTCAGCTTCCTCGTTCATGTTCACTGTGGTTTGTTGTCTGAAGTCATGAACACTAGTTGGTGCTCCAGTATAATCGTCCGCGGAAACTCATCCAGTGAGAAACGTTCCGTGGTGCAAAAATAAGTGTGATTAAAATGCGTAAAAAATGTTTAACGTGTTATTTTTCGTGTAAGTAATGAATCTTAATTAACGTGTAATTAATTAATCCTAATTAACGCGTTAAAGTCTCGGCCCCAATAATAAATAAATACACATATATACAGTGCATTCAATTCATTCCTTTTTTTATATTCTCAAAATAATTAATACATTTTATATTCTGATGTTTTGCAGCTCTTTTTTGTAATCAAAGGACATTGGCAATCCACACTGTAAAGAGGTAGTTAGATATATGAGGAAACAGTGTGACACTTGCTTTAATAGTAAAACAAAATGAAAAGATGATCTGTATCTTAATCTTAACGTTATGAATACATTCATAATGAATCTATGTTTGTAAGATGTACATTTATCGTTTAGCTGACGCTTTTATCCAAAGCCAAATACATTATGTAGCAAGTACAGTAGTTATTATTCGATCATGTTCAGATAATGTTTAAATGCTAGAAGAATTCTGAATACATTTTCTGCTCTGATTTATACAGCCATTTCTTGTTGCATTGATTTGTTGGCGTATTTGTTTTGTGTGTCTCGTACAGTTGTTTAAGATTCATCATTCTCTGCTCTAAAGTGGAAACTCTCCATTATGCACAACCATTCATTCTGCTTTTCTGTAGCAGCATTCAGCTTTAACTTTGAAGGATATTTCTAATCCTCTGTGAATGTTATGAAAAATTATGAATGAATTATCTGCTAAGACTTCGAGCCCAACATTGTTGTAGCAAGAAATAGTTGTCTTGAAACATTTACAGAGGTTAGTAAGCCTTGTGCTTAAAGGAATTAGCGATAGAATAAAATATGAGGCGGGTGTATTTGGTTTGACTACATCAAGGATAGTCTCATTTGTAATTCCTATACTATACTGCTTGTCTCCGGATAATACTTCAGGAGAATAATGACGGCAATGGACGATCACTGACCACGAGAGTTAATGATACAAACCATAAACTTGAACATAAGTTATGATTTCACAACATACATCTTATAGTGTTATTTCTATAAATATTAGTCATCTTTATTAGTCAATATTAGTCATATCAGCCATTTTGACCAAAAAACATTGGGATTATTCCATTGGATTGGAATTATTGCAGTAAAGTCATTTTTACTAATTAGCAATTATTTTGTCATTTGTGAGTCATATATTGTATTGGTAGAATTAAAAAGCTGACGTTATAGGCCAGTGCTTCTCAAATAGTGGGGGCGCGTGTGACCCTGGGGAACAGGCTTTTTTTTTTGGCAGTACTAGAATAAAGTGTAATTGCGCATCTACTACAGTAGGCGGCAGTTGCGCTCTCATTGTTACTTCTGTCACGTTTGCGACAGTGCAACATTTTACGACTTACAAGACAACAGGTTTGCCTTGGTTAGCAGTGTTGAGTCAACAGAAAGCTCCGACTGCGTCCCGTCTATAGCCTCCGTTATTCAACATAACAACCCCCAACATGAAAAAGTTTTTAACAGGGATGAAAAGAAAAGCGGAGAGAGACAAAGATAATGAAATAAAAGAAAGTCAGCCGAAAGCTAAGACGAGGAAATACGACGAAGCGTATTTAGCGCTTGGCTTCACTGTGAGTACAGTTGGAGAAGAGGAAAGACCGGTGTGTCTGCTGTGTCTAAAAATGCTCGCAGCGGACAGCATGAAGCCAAATAAATTGGCGCGTCACTTAAATACGTTACACCCCAATCACGCCGATAAGCCGCTTGAGTTTTTTCAGCGAAAACGTGCTGAATATGGCCAACAGTCATCCCGTTTTGTGAAGGCTACTTCAGTAAACCATCGAGCGCTGTTAGCATCATATAAGGTGGAGTGGGGGGCGCGAATAGTTTTCTTCTTGCTAGGGGGGGCGTAACAGAAAATAATTGAGAAGCACTGTTATAGGCTATCAACAAGCAACACCGTGGACACCGTGGAAGTAAAGTAAACCCAACAACCTACAACAACAGACCTTATTTCAGACATCTGACGAAAAGATATTAAACCAAAATACTGACTAATTTCCAGAATTTTAATGAGACTCATTCCTGCACTAGTCCACACAATACATTTTAATGAAAAGTTATTGCTATCTGTTCCAGTCATTCTACTAGCAATGGGATACTAAACATCGGTCTCCAATAGAAGACAATTTTGGGGTATTGGCTTCTCCATTCAAAAGGACTAAACTACGTTTCTTATGAAACAAATTAGACCGATTTAAATGTTGACCTGGGGATGGCATTACATAACATAGGGAAATCACCAAGTCCACAAAAATCACAAATGTCGGAACCAACTTGTATCATAATCTAGCTACCCAAGTCTTGTGGGGACCATTCACTGAAAAAATTAACAAAAAAATGGCAAAGCAATTCTTTGTGGCCTATGGATTAAACCATTCGCGTCAAATGAGGGGCACACTTGTGACCACAAGTTCATGGAAAACCATTCAGCTGTCATCAAAACTAAATTGTTACATATAGGGCTGTCAAAAATAGCGGCGTTAATTAGATGTTTGTCGGTAATTTGGTAATTTGTACGTCAATTTTTTTAATTTGTCACGTATGCGCAGTGTGACAAATTATTCAGGTCCGGAAAGTACCTTTTCCTCAAGTCTAGGAAATCTTATACAACACATTACTGCCACCTGCGGGCATAAATCAGTACTCATCACAATAGATACTCATTACCGTTGGGAGCTAGAGGCGAGATGTTTTTTTCCACATAAAAACGCAACAGATGACTCAAATTGTGCAAAAATGTGGTATGTAGAGATGTTCCGATACCATTTTTTCCCTAACGCTGTCCTGTGGGTATCGGCCAATCCCGAGTACCGATGCCAATGTTCGTGCTCTTTAGCGTGACACGTCTTCAGATGTTTGATTAAGTTGCTGGTGTTGAAATTTGCAACACTCGTGCCACCTCTCAAAATTGCTTATTTGCATATGTTGCATGTTGCCGTCTTACTGGTGGGAAAATCCACTGTAAAGTACTGCCAAACTAGCTAGCTAGGCTTAGTTACGTCAGAGACTATATATAAGGAGACATGCCACTTCCTCAATCCTCAATACAACTCCCGTAGGAAAACCCGTAACGGCAAAGATGGCAGTTGTATGCGCATGTCCCGCCCCTCCCGCTGGAAAGCCAATAATCTGCTTTTTAACAGTCAAGCCAGGAAACATTTAAGCCTATCGTCTGGTTCCACTGACGCATGCGCACAGTTGAGGTTTTGCGACAGCGGCGACGATGGCGTGACACCAGCATTCTGGATAGAGCCGTAAATTAAGGTTGGTGTCGTAAAGCCTTGCGCATGCGCAGTAACAGTAACCTGTGGGGGAAAAAGGCGTTTTAAACCCTATTTTGGGGCAAAAGCATCAAACTTTTTCAGCGATTTTTATCACATTCTACTGCTGTTTCTATACATGTAGTTTTTATGTCCCGTTGACCCGTGGAAAGTGCAGTTCTGACTCTCTGCCCATTGATTGAGATAGGAGGTAGGTCTTGTTAGAGCTGCCCGGAGGCGTTGCAAAGATGGCGGCGAGTGGCATGACTTGCCTAAAAGGACTTTGGTTACGTCTATGAGTTAGGCTAGCTCCTTTGTAAGAAGGCGCCACGTGAACAATTCTTCTTCGCCCCTCTAAAACAGCAGCTGCTTAAAGCGGCGAAGAAGAACTGTCTCAGAGATGTCGGAGCTTTATATATATGTCAATGGAGCTAACCAGTAAATAAATTCCTATTTCACTGTAAATTGTACATCCTGATTAAGAGGAATGCCAAAGAGGAAGCGATGGGACATTACAAAGACAAATATTATGGTGTGTAGTATTTTTCAGCTTGATTTAAACCATTATTTGGCTGTGTTAATAAACAGACATAATATGAAAATGATGTACCTGTATCCTGTTATTTATCTTTTGGTATGCATTTCAGAAAGAAAAAATGGTTAGGATTCAGGTGTAATTGCAAATAGTGATTAATCATGATTAATACACTAAAAATTCGGATTAATTTGATTAAACATTTTAATCATTTGACAGCCCTAGTTACATAACATCCCTAAGTGAAGAGTCAAAGGATCACGAAAATGATTAGGCTTTTACCTCTTGGCATCATGTAGGTCTGCACAAAATATTTTCCCTTCAATCAAGTGTAGGAAATTTGACTTGATTAATTGAAACTTTAATTCACGTCATACATCACAGTTGCATGTGGTGAACCAATCAAACAATGGAGTGTCTGGAATTAAGTCATCTAATTGACATGAGCATTCAGTTCTAACCAAATACTAGAAGTACTAGAAGTCTAATACCCATCAATTCTCAGCAGGAACCTGGAGTCCAGTCACACCGTTAAGTCATTACTCAGACATTTCAATGGCTTTTTAAATCTGTCCATTGCCAGGTCGCAACAAGACTTTGGCAGCCCTGCTCTCAAGTAATTCCAGCACCAATTTGGCCGTCAGAAAATAAGTGGCCCATCCAAAGTTTTTGGAAACCTGAAGCAAGTTTTCTGAGAACATTGGTTAATTTGGTTACATTGATTGTTCCTCATTGCCTAGCAAGTCTGCTAGTCCCTCCTGCTTTCCTCCACAGCATGACGCTGCTACCACCGTGCTTCGCAGTAGGGGTGCTATTAGATGGCTAATGAGCTGCGCCCAGTTTCTGCCTGACAGAGAGCTTTGTTTTAGAGTACCGTTTATTTTTCAACACAAAGGACCTTTCTGCCTCTTGCTTACCTCAAGGGTATTTTAGGTACCTTTTTGTCAGGTCCAGTAAAAGTCCATGTCATGTACCTCTGTGCAAGGAAGGTTGTATATCTCTGTTGTACAGCCTAGATTCATGAAGTGACAAGCTCACTGTGGTTCTTCCAGCAACAACTCCCATCGCAGCCAAGCTGCTCTGTAGTACTGTCAGTAATCTCGTTGGATTCTTTGGTTACCTTTCCTGGCGAGCTGCTCATGTTGGATTGGACTACCAAAAAGAGCTTTGTTAGTTCCGTGTTTTTCAATACCATTTCCAACTGTCTGATACGCCTGGTTCTTCTGAAATACTGACAAAGAAAGTGTTAGCGGCCTTTCGCTAGGTGGTCTCTGGTGCTTCACAGTTCTGCCTCTGAAAGGTATAATCATTTTTCATGGTAGAAAAATCTCCTTTGACATTAGTTTATTGTCGGCAGAGAAGTTGGACATGATCACAGCCTCTAGGGGAATCCCTCACAGCTTCGGCTTACCAACAATATAATAAATCTATTCTAATTTCAGGACAACAAAATTGGTGGTCAGTTATTACGGTGCTGTTCAGAGAAAACATGATTTTTCCAGACAAGGTTTGGACCTACCATGCTTCCAAAAGGAGTCAGCAATGTACGCTCTTTTGAAGCAATTATGAACCATAAAATAATACAATGACCCCATTTACAGGCCTGAAGTAGCCACTGATACACCAATACGCATTGTCTTGCGTATATTGAAAATAGCAGACTGTAAGAAAAAATACTTTCTACACCAGCCATAGGTGTAAATTTCATTTTGGATTACAATGTTGTGTTCACTCTTGTTTACAGATGTTATTACCACAGTATGTATGCTTGTCGTTGTGTGTTAACGTGTTGTCATTACAAAGAATAGACAAGGTGTTGCGAGGTGTAGCTGCAGGTTTCTGATATTCATTTATTTTTCAACTTAATGGCTCCAAAGAGTCCGCCAGATAGGCACATGCTCTCACTCAGGAGCAAGGAGAATTCAAATCAATTACAAAAGACCATGTCCACAAGAAGACATGTGCATATGGTTTCTAATAATGTGTCATCTACATGAAACAAGTTCTGCTGGTGCAGTCAAAGCAGACTTTGACTACTCAAGTGTACTCAACCGTCTTTCCTAATTGTACTTAAAAACGTGTGTGTGTGTGTGTGTGTGTGTGGGGGATTCGTAGGCTGGCTGTACCAGGTGTGATTTCATTCTCCTTGCAGTCATGGGTCTGTGAGATTGCTTTAGACACAGCTTCTACCTCCCACTGGCAAACAATGGTGTGCTCCTCCCACAATACCCTTCAGGTATTTGTGTGTTTCTGTCAGTAGTACAGTGGCACAGCAGTAAAGGGAAGAAAGTGTTGGTTTACATGTGTGTACACATGTTTGTGTGTGTGTGTGTGTGTGTGTGTGAGAACCGTGGGGAGCCCCTGAGGCTTTTACACGGTCAGCTTCCTGCAGAGTGGAACAGTTAGCTGGAGATAATAATAGCCAGGTCAAGATTCAATTATTAGCCTGGAAATTAACCTTATGGGATCTTTCGCGAAGGTCAGTGGGTGGTGAAGGGTTTGAAGCCTCTAAAACAGAAGCTCCTAACAAAGCTCTTTTATTATTGTTAGGTCTTGTGATCATAAAGATCTATAGGCCGTGACAAAATGGCTGGGCTGTACATGTTAGTCCAGTTGGCTAGGGTTTACTTTTGTTCAACATCGATAGTAACTGCGGAGCACCAGTTCAAAAGATTTTAGCGATGGAAAGAAGAGAGAATAAGGCAACGTTCTGTTTTCATGTTTTAAGTTCTAATGCTGAATTCACACCATACACAAAGCAAAGCGAGTACATTTTTGGGATTGAATCTCAGCAAATTTTTTATTTTGGTTCATAGAGCAGCATTAGCTGCTGAAGCTGTAGTGCGGCTGCAGCTGTAAAACAGGTGCTGCACCAGACAATGTTGTTGAAGAGAGAGCTGAGCCCAAAGGGGAAGCTCTCAATTTGGTTCAGAAGGGAATCCTTATTGTCTTTGACAGGTTGAATTTCTTCAGCTGCCTCAGGAAGAACAACCAATGCTGAACCTTCTTACCTTCTAAGCAAGAGTTAGTGATAGAGCTGATGTTGTGCTCCTATTGAGGTCCGAGGATATGATATGACTCAACAGTGGTGACAACTGAATCTCCCAGGATGATTGGAGAAGATGCGACTGTGATCCTTTGGATATCCACTACTATCTCCACTGTCTTTAGAGCGTTGAGCTCCATATTGTTACATCCCCACCACGCCACCAGTTTGGTCAATCTCCAACCTTTTGGTAGTCTTATCCCCACCACAGATTCCAATGAGGGGAGTGCAGGGGTGCTGGAGAATGAAATCAAGTGCCAAGGGTGTCTACAAACCTGCTGGCTCTGTAGGTGAACTGCGGGGGGTCCAAGAGGGGGTCGGTAAAAGTTTTGAGATGGGACAGTCATGACCACTGAGGTACGGGCTACGGGCCTGTAGTCGTTAATTTCTGTGTGTGTTTTTTGGGGGATGGCAAAGATGATGGGGGCCTTAAAGCAAGGTGGAACCAGGCATGTCTCCAGTGAGGTGCTAGACAGCACAATGAATTAAGGTTGCGTTTGACTAGTGGGATTTCGGACATCCAGGCGACCTGAAATCAGACTATATAGTTTTTCTTCTTTAAATCAAGCTAGTCTGCTAAATGTGTTGTTAATTCTGCTGTTTTAAGTTAATTTGACTGCTAGTTTGCCTTAGCGCCTGCTTTTTTTTTAATGACTGTACTGACAGATTATCGCTGTAGATTCTGCTATAGTAGATTGAATTAACTGCTATCGTGCCCTACTGTCTTTGCTAGGTTTGGCCTGATCTAAGTGTGTTTTGCTTTCTCCTCTGAAGCTAAACAGAATTGAATCATTGAAACTCTCACTGTGACTGTTTACTGATGAGGGTGACAAAGTGGTTGTGGTTTGTCATTTTTAGGAGTTTCTGCTGAGGGCAATCAACCCTTTGTTTCCTAACAACGAGGGGTGTGGTCAACCTACCGGGTAACTTGGAGAGAATCTGTTTCAGAACCCTTTCCTCTTAGTACTGGAGTTCCTCAGTGGTCCATCCTGGGTCCCCTCTTCTTCTCTCTCTACACTAACTCTCTAGGCTCTGTCATTCGCTTAAATGGCCTTTCCTACCATAGCTATGCCGATGACACCCAACTCATTCTCTCAATCCCTCACTTGGACACTCAGGTGGCGGCACAGATCTCTGCCTGTCTGACCCACATCTCTCAGTAGATGTTCGCTCACCATCTGAAAATCAATTAACCCCGACAAGAATACTACTTTCCGAGAATAGATTCTCCTACCAAGGACCTGACTGTTAACTTTGGCCATTCCCCTTCTCACTCAGAAGGTGGCGCAGGTACTGATGGCTCCTGTCATCTCCCATCTTGACTATTGTAACTCTCTCCTGCCAGGTCTCCCTGCTATTTCCATTCAACCTCTGCAGCTCATCTAGAATGCAGCACCTCGACTGGTCTTTAGCTTTCCTAAAATGGATCGGGTCAGATCTACATTCAGGACAAGGTCAAACCCTACATCCTGTCCCGCACCATCCGCTCTGCATCTGCCAAACTGCTCATTTCTTCCTCACACGAAAAATACTAAGAAATTGTAGTAACTAATACTCTACTGTTAATACTGTACTCGGAGATTTGTATCCCTATGGTTGGAAAGCACTTATTGTAAGTCACTTTGGATAAGGGTCAGCTAAATGACATGTAATGTAATGAGAGATGGAGTCTGGGCCGGTTTCTTTTTTAGGTCCTGGTATTTAAATATCTTTGTTTGATGGCCCTCTCCAGAATAGAGAGAGGCGTCAATGTGTCCAGGGTTGTTGAGGGGCATAGGCATTGTGCTGGGAAGGAGGTCTGAGGGTACTGAGGGGTTGAAGGCTGTGGATCAGTCAGGTGCCGTTCGTTCAAGTAGTGGAGGACTTTGGGCTTGTAGTTGGTGATATGTCTCAGGCCTCTCCAGATGCCTCTTTCAGTACACATGTTTTGGCGTCTCTGACCGCCTTGCCTAAGCTGTGTCTACATACAGTCCTTGTCCCCACTGCTAAATGCCTGATCCTTCAACAACCATAGCTGTCTGAGTTCAGCTGTGAAACAGGATTTGTTGTAACTCACCCTGGTGCATGATGGGACACAGCTGCCTTCACAGAAGCTGATATATGCTGTCACAGCCTCTGAGTACTCTTCCATACTGCTGGTAGCAGTCCTGAAGATAGCGCAGTCCTTACAGGGCAGACACGCCTGAAGATCCTCCTTAGCCTTGCTAGTCCACTGCTTGGAATATGCTTATAGAGTTTAAATTTCTGCCTGTATGCCGGAATCAGAGGGGGAGTGTCACAGTGCAGCACAAGGGACGGGGTTATAGGCCCTGCACATATTGGAGTAGCAATGGTTCAAAGTCCGAGGTTGTTGTTGGTTCGCTCCACACAGTATCTGATCGGCGAGCGTCCGCTGTGCGTCCTGCACGTTGGCATGCGTAGGTATGCAAACACTGATCAGGATAAATGAAACAAACTCACAAGGGAATTAGACGGGTTACCATTTATAATAAAGGATTCCAAATGAGGAGAACAGTACTGTAGGGTCACCGGCCCATGGCCCTCTCCTACAGCACGTAGAGGTGAGCACACCTTTCACCAAAATGTACAGTAATGCCACTGTAGTCAGTAAAAAAGTCGGCAGGAAGTCCGCGAGAGTTGTTTCCCAGATGTTGAAGTGCTCGTCTTTGGTGAAATAGCTCTGGGAATCACAGCAGAAACAAATTTGAATGGTGCAAATCATCATTCATCGAGACATTGTGTTTCAGCTAGGTCATCTAACATTTGTATGGTTAAGTGATTATCAATTGACAAAATACCTCAAATCCAAAAAATCCACCCACAATCATAACTCTGTGTATATTTTATCTGATAAAATGTTTTGTTTCATTTCCTTAAATCTGGCACATATCAATGTAAGTGGCCCAAACATTCTTTTTTTTCCAATCTTTATCTGTCAGGTATTGCGTGTTGCTGTTACGTACATTAATATGAGCCTTTTCCTACTGGGCCAGCAGAGCACCACAAACACACACACACACACACACCTATGCACACACTCACACACAAGCATTTACACTCCGCCTCCATCCAAGCAGAGCGTCGGGAGATGAAAGATGAGACAGAAATTTGAACTTCACAAGACGAGAGCACTCATACTGTCAGAGGCGGCCAATTTATGTGAGTGAATTAATCATCAGCACGTCTCCATCCAAAATACTTATGTATGAGCTAATGGAAGAGGGGAGAAAAACGAATGTGTTGATGAGCAGCATCCCAGATACTCAGGTCTGATTCCACAGCTGCAGGCTGCTGTACCTGTCTGTAAGCCGCCCTGTCATCCTGCCTGTGTTTCTCCTGCTCCCTCCCTCCCTTGCTCAATGAAGTCTTGGCTGAAAGTATAGGAGATGAAAAGAAAACAAAATGCCTTTTGATCCGGCAGCCTTGTGTTACAGCTCTGTCAAAGAGCATTACCATGATAACCCGACAAAAAGAGGAAAAAAATCAGCCAAGGGGTATCAAAGCCAGAAATGCAGCGCTTTAATGCACTCACTATTAATGCACAGGCAGATACGGACAGGCTGACGGAATAGGAACGCAGCAGAATGGACATGGCATACCTGCCAAGTGCCCTTTACATTTCTATTCTATTTATTTGTGTTTCCTGTAGCCAGCAGTAGAAAGCTTTTTCATTTCAGCCAACAGCATTTTTTCAGTCTTTTCTGATCAAATAACTGAACTGCACACAACGCTTCCTTGTTGGGAGACGCACTGTTTCATATTTGATATATTCACAGAGGGGATGGCAATATTACCCCTCTGTTATGCAGAGAAAGGAAGAAAAATAACAGAGGGGCCTTTGAAAACTGACAGGATGAAGAAATGACTTCCACATCACCTTATTTTAGTATCTGATAAATTTCCACCTTGACTATCTCTGGGTCAGCGAGGTGACGTCATCTTGATATTGGATGGGCAGATCTTTTGTGACGCAATGTGTTTGGCTATTATTTTTTTGCATGGCTAGTGCTTCAGCAAGTGAATTTTAAGACCATTCAGTTGGTGCATATCCGTCTTGGAGATACACCAAGACAACTCTTTGAAGATTTCCCTTTATGTGACTGACACAACGAGACCTTTTACCAAAAAGAATCCACTAGGATCTCTAAAAAACACGATAGAAGTTACACAGTAAATGAAGTACAGCTTTCCCAGGTCTGCTTCATGTTTAATTCAATGTTTTGTGAATAGCGCTAAAAGAATAACTTCAGAGTGCTTTGAAATCTGTACACATTTGACATTATCCGTGGCAGAAAAAAAATGTAAAAAAGAACGAACCCTTGGGCGATCAACAGAGAAGGACCCTCTATGAAGGTTAACAGGAGTGTGATAGATATCATGTGTAGAGAATAAACAATGTCAAATATGTTCAAAGGATATGACAAAATTGGATCACATAACGAGAGTAGTTATTACCCAAACAAAATGGGTAAAATGATTAGTACTAATGATGGCAGCAGCTGTTAATATACTAGAATGATAATGACAGTAAAAGCAGTAATAGAAAAGGGTCTATTAAAGATGAAGTGCCGGGTAGGGCAATGACATTAATGGGACATGGGTGAATTCTAATTCGTTTTTAATATGTGTGCAACAACTGTGGTCTGTGTTGCAAATGCAACACTTAATACAAATAGATACAGGTTTCCCTTCACACCGTGTCACATGCTCCCATTGGCTTCCCACAGGCCCAGATTTATCGCCTGCCAGGTCGATGTTAATCAGATTAATCTTGGCCAGTAATCACATCTTCAGGAGCTTGTGGGTTGTTCAGTGACTGTCAGGTGACTCCTCGGTTTTCCGACGACATGAACGTTTTTCTTATAGAAACCCTGTGTAGATCTCAGACCCTCCCTCCTGCTGGAGACAATACGAATGGGTCAGTGTGGAGCACAATTCAATTTAAATGAAAGCTGTCATCAGTAAAAATAAGTAACTGAATAAATGAGTTACAACAGCTTTTCAAACCAATTCAAAGTTTAATCATAGCATCAGTTGCATGATAGCATCCAGCATTACATGAACCCTGCAGAGAAGGATTTGCATGATATTTTATTTCAACTGAAATTATAAAACAGTCAACCTCTAAAGAGTGAAAGTTGAGTCATTAAAGTGGCTTTTCACAAATAACTACGAGCTGATGCGTGACGCAGTAAACGTTGTCTCTAAGAGCAGTTTATTCTAGCGTCTTATGTGAATTTAAAAACAAACGGTTACCAAGCGATTACATGAACCAAGATGTGATGTTGGAAATGCCGGGCCGCAAAGGGTAGATCCGATGTGTCCTCCAAATCGGCTCCTGGACGACGGCGTCCCTCGACCGACGGAACGGGACAGGCGAGTCGCATCTACAGTGGCGTATGCGTCCTAAAGGATGCAGCCCAGAGACTTCGAGACACACCTACTGTGCCGCGTCTGGTTGGTTGTTACACATGGACGCCGCCCCCTCGCTGCTTGCGTAATGCTGGAATACCTAAGACATTCCTAAATGACCCTGTGTGTAAAGAGAGTCTTCCTTCCAGAACTACGCTTAAGATGGATTTGTGAGGCAATGAGTTGTAAAAATCCAGAAATTAGTGAACAGCAATTTTGCACATTTTCTCCTTTAAGTATGTAGCAGGTTGATTGGTCGCAGGTGCTTTTAATCACACTTGTTCTCATTGGACCAAACAGGAAAGACTGCATGCTCTATAGGCAGGGGGTTTGACGTCTTGATACTTGTCCCTCTTAGTCACTGGAAGAACATTGCCGCTCTGGGTCCTCGTGTGTTCGCGGTGCCGTCACGGTCGTGCAACAGGTAATGCAGGTTGCTCAATTGTTTGTTGCCCAAAGGCCTCGGTTGTGTTTGGGATGGGCATTACAGCGTGTAATGTCCTTTGCAGTGTCTCCCTGTCACAAACCCTGATCCTTCCTTTAACGGAACCGGGTTGCGTGTTGCTGCTGTTAGGTTGGACAAATCCTTCTCCTTTGACCGTTTTAATGAGTGTAAGTAATGGGCCGTTTTTCATTGCAGGCGTTGTGTAGCTGTACGATCGGCACTGCCGGTGTATTGGTGCGGAGCTCGCTGACGGGCTTGCGCTGGTATCTGCACTAGCCCCTCCCTTCCCTGCCACGCTGCTGTTTTGTCTCCACTGACTTTTGTTCCAACCACGGTCAACGGGTTGTAACGCCACAAGCTCACTCCAGGCGCTGACCGTCTCTGCGCGCCCCACAGCGCCAGGATCTGTTGCCCAAAGTGCCCGACAGGGCTGTATGTGGTTGCGACATGGATGATTGTTTGCTGTCTTTTGGCGTGCCCGTGCTTACTACCATGTGTATGGAGGGTGGGGTTTATGGGTTTAGTTGTTATGATTTAAGTGATTTTTGGTTAGTTTATATTAAGTTTTGACAAAGACTTTTGTTAACCTTTTGGTTGTTGGACTCAAAGTTGTTTTTGATTTTATTTTGGTTTTATTGATTTATTTTCCCCTCCCAATAATTGAATGTCCTTCTCCCACAGTTGCTGAGTGCCGTTTGGTTTATTTTGAGTTTTGTTCGCCGCCGTGTGTGTTTGTGTGTTTTGGGGTGATCCTTGCTTTAAAGATTGGCACAGCTGTTTAGTTGTGTTTAGTCCATGTTTCCTTTTGGTACATTAGCTTACACTAGTTTACATTTATGTAAAGAGAAGCTGCTTTCAATCATTAGACATATTTGATTTTTCTTATTTCTAATAAGAAGCGTATCATTTATGATTCTTTTAAAGATCAATAATTGCAACAGCTTTAGTTGTAATCCTTTTTTTATTTAGTTTCAGTCTGGTTTTCTTAAGTGCGCTTTGCTTTTTTCTTGGAGGAAGCTAACGTTGTTAAATGCAGCCAATACATAGTAAATGTAGTGCGCCCCTGGCCCGCTGGGTCCGATCCCCTGTGATGGAGCTGCCTGGTGGTAAATGACCTGTGATCGTGTTCCGGTGTGACGGATCCTCTGTCATACAAAAACCTACAGCTGGCGAGAGTGTCTCACTCAGTAATTGTCAATCAGACTTCGATAGAATCCCCCTACTGCTCCTGTTATTTGCGGTGTATAATTCAATCTTCCAAATCGTTTTTCCACCAACAGCCAGAGTTAGAATTTTCTCAGCGACTCCGGGGTCATGCTATGGGAAGTGTTGGAGCAGAGTTGTGAGCCAAAATGCCATTGCCGACTCTTTGCTGCTGTTCCCATTATAAAAGATCAAGTGAAAACGCAGCTGCTTTGCTGCCTCTGGAAAGCTGTGATAATAATTGTGTGTGGTTTCAGTGAATGTGTGTTTTGTTGGCGGAATACTGCATATACGTCTGAGAAAGGGAAGAAAAACCCAGTGGTACTACTTGTGTTAGTCGTACAGTATCATTTCAGCTAAATGGTTCACTCCATAAAAGGAAAAAAGCCTTTTCCAATACAAGCATTGGCTGTATGATTTTTGGACTATACCATCCACTGACAGATGAATACCTATCAACCTATCCCACATCATCTCAAGGTCAACAGGAATTTTCCTTGTAAGGCTATACGCTGCAGCAGGCTGTTCAAGGGTCTGTTAAATGTGGCGGTCATATCATGCTGAGCTAGTATTTAGAGCCGACCACCGTCCACTGAAGTCAGTTTTTTTCTTTTATTCCTCTCGGTAGTATATCATATAAATTTGACATGAACTATCATTATCTGCACCCAGATGGATTTTTCACGTGACTCCAAAGAATTCAATAATTCCACGGCCTTCCCCTCCATTTTCTACCTCACACTGTTATCATCAAAATAATTTATCAGGACATCAGATTACCTAGTCTCCATTAAAAATGGCATCCGATTGAATTTGTATCTGTTCAATTGATTTTTAAACTGCATTAAAATAAACATGTGGTATCATATTAACCTTTCTTAAGCAGTTAAAACTATTTTAAAGTCCACTTACCTCTGTGTCGCGCCTCAGAGTCGCCTCTTGTCAGAGTTTAATGGTGGAAGCAGACACCGAGCGCCCAGTCGAACCACCAATAAAAACTCCTGGTTCATTTTAGAACCTAAGGTTTTTCTTTTCCAGCCAAAAATTCTAGTTTCATGAGCAAAAACTAACAAATAATTTATCCTCATTTTATATATTTTTTCTTACAATTTTGTTTTGTTTGCAATGAAAGAAATTTGCTCTCAAAACAGTTCTGTTTGCATAAGAAAGACACATACAGTATCTACCTTTTTTATATACAGCCTGCACCTCCAGAGGTGTTGGCTCCCAGGAGCAGCGAGAACAAAGCTCAGTTCCTGGCAGTAACTTTTGCTCCCGGGAGTTTAGCGCTCCTGCTCCTACAGGAGCTTCCCACTGCAGGTGAAACGCTGCAAGATCAGCTGGAGGTGCCACCGGACCTCCGCTTTCCGGTGAACCTACATGACATCATCTGATGGTGCGATGAATCATTCCCTTGTGGCATTGTGACAAGCCTTAACAATAACTATAGTATAGTATATAAAATGCACCTGTCCCTTCACATGTAAATATATACAAAGACACACAGAGGTTTAACTACCGAGGAACACAAGTGAACAAACACAGCCTCCAAGCACCACCTATGCAAGTAGCCACATGTGTCCTGCCATTTTGCTTATCTCACACACACACACATTCACTTATTTCGCCCCCTCCACAGACATGAATAATTGTTTTATCAGCTGGACAAGTTGGGGTTGTAATAATACACAATGCACTGCTCAATTTTTCATTCCTGACATCAATGACACGTGTTTTGTTGTATTGGCTCTGAATGCCAGTCAGCCCCATTTTAGGTGCTGATATAAAATATTGATGGTGCTTAAGTGTCCACATTATGCTTTGAGGCATTCAATTGAGACATCAATTGTTTAAACTTTATTTACCTTGTCTGTTTGTCTTCCAACACCATACCCCTTTAAATGGCATACCATCGTAAACTATTAACTATTAAAGTATTAACTACTCTAGGAGAGGCTATTGTGCAGCTTCGCAGTAGAGAAATGGCAGGACTAAATTTTTTTTTTTTCCTAAATCCGGGTTTGGTTTGCTAATTTGGATGTTTCAGAAGCCAAAACGGGTAGAGCGTAAAGGAACCTTTGAAAATGTTGATCGTCTTTGAACCCCCCCTCAACCCCCAAAACCTTTGCGGAAGGTGCTGAAGTTGTCTGCAAGGTGCATACAATGGCCACTGGATGTATCTCGCTAAAAAAACTTCTGTGACAGCGCTGTCAGGCCTACCCTGTCATTTTCCTTCACCTGATCAGTTCATTCTATAAACCTACTAGTCACATTCATGTTGTCAGCCCAATCACACTCACCTGTCTACCCTACTCACCCCTCTCAGTACTTCAACCCCAGTCACTCACTCACTCGCTGTCAGCTTTCTGGGGTTGGAGCTGCTGCTGTCATCTAATCTGCCTGAAGCAAGCCGTCGTTACACGAGGTGTCATGCCCGCCGAGTCCACGCCGGAATTTACGGGGGTTTTCCGCCGAGTACCTGGACTTCAAGGAAGTGTTTAACAAATACAAGGCCATGTCTCTGCATCCTCACTGTCCGTATGATTCCGACAGGCCAGATGGATACCCTGTTCCACTTCCCGCTCCTCCTATCGTCCCGCGTCCCACAATGGCAAGCCTGATGCCCTGTCCCGTCAGTTCCGGGGGGAGGAACCTACCTCTGACTCTTCATCCATACCTCCTGCCGAGTAGCTGTTCTCACTTGGGAGATTGAGGAGTCAGTGAAGGGAGCAAGCCGGTCCCAGCGCATGCCCTCCTGTTACGATGTTAGGCGGTCCAGGAATAACCGTAACACTAATACTGTTAATGCATCACGGGGGTGAGGGGATGAGGCTTGACTGGGATTTTGTTTCCACGGGCCGAAGCCACTGAGCCCAGTCGAGATAAATGCTTGTGCGCTATGTACAGTGCAGAAAGTGCAAAACAGATAGAAACAGACACCCATAAATGAATATACTGGGGAAAGAACGTAAGTGGCGCCAACTGAAAGAACCAAAATATAACAAAACACCCCTACCTAGACCTACCCCTAACCAAAGAAAAAGGTAGAAAGGAAACCGAAATCTTCCCACATTCAGCGCCTAAACATCCTAACTGATAACAAAAATACAGGGGGTGGCGCTCACCTCTTACCTGGTGTTTCTATACACAGAATAGCTACGGGCAGGATGTATATCGCGATATACTAGCCTACCGTTCTTCCCCTATGTAGCTTTACAGCTGATCCCGGAGTACTGGGCATAGCACAGGACATAATCAAAAACACGTATCAATCAGACTGTAGTGCACAACAAATTGCTTCATGGAGCAGGCAACAACCGGCTGCCGTGAGCGTTAGCGAGAGAGAGACCCCCCGCTGAATGAACCCGCCGTCCCTCTTAACCAGCGGTTCCGTCCCCGATTGGCCCCCGTCCTCCGCCCCACTGACGACCGATGCCCGAGTTCCGCCAGTCACAGCGACCTAGAGGAGGGCGATCCACAAGAAAACAACCAATGAGCAAACAACCAATAAGCGACACCCCTGCAGTGCATCAGCGATGGTGTCTGGTGATCGCAGAACAACTCCCCACTGCAGTGGGAACGTAACACCTCCTAACAGCCTGCTCGTTCTTTAACACCTTCGGTCCGACATCCTCCAGCAGGCACATTCCTCTAGGGTGACCTGCCACCCGGGAAAACAGAGGACCCAGGACGTCCTGCGGCAGTATTCTGGTGATCGGGGGATTCATCAGTGCCTGCCCAGTGTACATCCAGAACTCACCAGGCTCCGGGCTTTGTCTTTCGTCCACTCCCTGTGCCCCATCGTCCATGGTGCCGGTCTACCCCCAGCTGAGGGTCACGCCGCCATCCTGGCAGTGGTCGACTGATTCACCAAGATGGCCCATTTTATTCCCCTATGAAAACTCCCATCAGCCAAACAAACGGCTGAACTCATTTCCCAGCATGTTTTCTGCCTGCATGGGTCTCAGACTGTGGACCCAGTTCACCTCCATTGTCAGATCATTTGTGGATGGAGTATGCACATAACACCCTGACCAGCTCCGCCACAGGCATGTCACCATGTCAGTGTGTCTATGGTTTCCAGCCACCCCTATTCCCTGAATTAGAAAAGGAGTTTCCTGCCCTTAGGTCAAGACATTTGTCCTGAGAGGATCAGCAACCCGGCAACCTCACCCCGGCCCCGGTAATCCACCCAGTATTCTGTTCCTGACAACGTCTATTCCCATTAACTCCTTAACCTGTTTGTTGGCATTGAGGACAAGTACTCTTTACTGCGCCGTTGTCACAAAGAGAGCTGAACCAGGAAGGCAAAGCTTTCAATCTGCCGGTCAGTCTTCATTCCTACCCACACTTATGGTCATGAAGGATGGGTCATGACTGAACTAGGTTACGTTTACAAGCGGCCAAAATAGGTTTCCTGAGGAGGGTGGCTAGCGTCTCTGTTAGAGAAAGTCTGATAAGCTCAGCCATGCATTGGGGGCTCAGAGCAGACCCGCTGCTCCTTTGCGTTGAAAGGAGCCAGTTGAGGTGGTTTTGTGATCTGGGGACAATGCCCCCTTGGGAGCCTCCCAAAGGGGCATGAAAAGTGTTCCGTGCATGGCCAGCTGGGAAAAGGCCCCAAGGAAGACCCAGAACTAGGTGGGGGTGATTACATCTTCACACTGGCCAGTGACTGCCTTCAGATCCCCCAGTCAGACCAGGTGTGGCCTGGGGAAGGGAAGTTTTGGGCTCTCTGCTGTAGCTGTTCTTCCCGCGACCCGACCCTGGAGAAATGGTTGAAGAGATGAGAGAGGAAGTCGGCACTGTTTTGAACTTTTAAACTCAAATGTGGCAAAGCAGGGGGAAATGTTGATCCGACACAACAAGGGGCGGATCACCAAGCTAGTGTTGGGGAGGTGACCGTGGGAGTCTTGTGTACAGTTCAGCTGTACGGCCCACGGCATTGGTTACACCTGCTGCCCTTGAGATATTAGAGCAGTTGTATGTTAACGGAGCGAGGAAGTAGCAACACCACACAGACTTTGGCAGACGGACCACATCGGACAGACAAATACATATTTTCATCTTACTACAAGACGAAAAAAAGGGGGGCTCTTTTTATGACATACACATTCTCATCATACTTGGTGTCTGCTCATTGGTATGACTTAGCAACCTGTAAATTTACTGTTTTTGCTCTGCCTCAACGCTCACATCAGTTTGAATCCAGCTGCACTAGGCTGTTTTGAGTGAACAGGAAATACCTTGTTGAGTAAAACGTGGGATGGGTTTGAATTACAAATATATTGGCAAATCCAGTCATTTAATTTACCTGTTTGTTGGTGTTGTGTTTCAGGGCAGTTAACAGAGTTTAGCATCCTGTTTCCTCTCCATTCATAGGCAGCAGCCAGGAAGCTTTTCCAATTATTTCATTCATTTCCCAACGTTGCAGAGAGGATAATTAATCCTCCTAATTCCCAACGATTCAAAGTGTTTAGTTTGGCTTTTCTTGGATCCTTGCCAAGTGAAGTAATGGCTCGAGAACTTGTGGGACAGATAGATGGAGAACTGTCGTTAACCTTTTAGATGTAATGTGTTGCAGAGTAAGGAAGATTTCCACAATCTTTCTCTGAAATTGTAAAGGTCACATTGTCAGCACAGAAATTTTTATGCCTTTGCTTTGAAGACAGATTTGTTCATAAGGGAATGAAAAGGTGGAGGCATAAGAACAGCTGCTGTTGACTTACAATGGAACGATAAGCTCCTGAAAATGACTGCTGCTCAGCCAGCAGGAATGTATATTTCCTCTCTGAGTCGCTCCGGCCGGCTGGAGGAGTTACTGAACACATTATGGTTCCTTCTGCACAGAGCTGTTACTGAGTAGGCTGACTAGAAACTAGTAAGAATTTTGATAAGTTAAAATATATTAAGAATATTAATATGAACATGTTTACTTTGTAAATTTGTGCAAAAAACGGCTACGTTAAATATAGAAGTTTGTGCATTATGTCTGGCAACTGTTATTGAAGGTAACGTGATAAAATGATTATGTCTACGAAGTGGGTGGGAGTGTAAGCGTGACTAACAAACCTAACCATTCCTTTCATACCATTAATCAAGTCATAATGCGAAGTGTCATAAAAAAACAACATGAAACGGCAATGCTGGATAATTAAACCTAACTGTATTTTAGCAATAATAAAGTTGTCTAAATCCTGCTTTCTCATTCACTGTTTGTAAAATAATGTTTGTTTCACTATGTGGTCAAATAACATTTTGGATATTGAAGATGAAGACATGACGTGTCTGCGTCTTGTTTCATTTCCGTGATAAGAAAGAGTGACTGAACAGAACAGGCATGCGTTTTATTACTAATGTGTTCAATTCCTCTGTCAGCAGTTACACATAGTCTTTAATTCATAGATAACTGAATAATTCTTTTCCTCAGTAAAGTCATAATTTTTAGTATAAACCCATTACAACACTTACTACCGCACAAATTACTTTGGATTTGTTTATAGGGAACCTGCATAATGCATGTATTCATTGAAATATAGAAAATTCAACTATTTTTGGTCTTAAGATGCAAATCCTAATTGGGGAAATAAGGAAGAAATTTGACATTTGTTTTATAGCAAGAACAGCTGGTGCCTGATTTTCACTGGGATAGCAATATGTTAGATAAACACATAGGGTCACCATATGTGCATGAAATCATTTTCAAATAAAAAGGAAAGAAGAAGAAAGTAAATAAGTGCACGGATATATGTAAATGTGATTCAAGTAAAACAAATCAAACAAACCAAAAAGGGAAACTGAAAACAAAGGGTGTATGTGTATCGATTGTGCACATACAGAGTTAACAATGCCGACGTAAACCTTTTCCTCATTTCTTCTTCTATGAATGATGAGAAAGCAGTAATAAAGACCTGTAGACGGAGGTTGCATCATTCAGAATCTGAATCTGAACTGGCTTTATCGACCTTGTGTGCTTAAGTGGGATTAGACTGAGCTCACATTGAAACCCAGGTTCCACCTTTACTTGGGAAATAGGAATATGAAGAATCTCTGCATAAGACTTGGCAATGATTGATATGGACTGTATTCTTAATATGCACTTTCTCATGTGACTCTGCGAGGGTCTCTGTGGCACCAGACATGCCTCCATGTGTGGGACTTTGTGCAGAACCCTCCACTGATGAAAGGCCTCGCACAGAGGGAGTCCGAAATAAATAGGCGAGACCAATGTAGCGCTGTCTGCCGATTGATTTTCAGAAGCGATCCTGGTATCATCCCTGGCTCTGATATCCTATCTGTCGCTGTGTCGGCCCCAGATACCCATCTGAGATGAAAAAGCCAGACACAGTGGCATGTAATAGTGCTTTGAACCCAGGGCACAGGGGCTATTCACTGGAACCCCTCATGAAATGAATGTGAATTGCACACAGCATAGAAGGGTCGGCAATACTTATCTTCTCAACAGGAATGACGTGTGTCTTTAATACGAAATCACATCACCACAGTGTGTCAAAATGGGAGCTTTTGAAGAAGTTAGGTAAAAGAAAAAAATGAGGGAGCTTTTAGAAGTTAACCTTCATGGGCGCCTTCGGAGTTTCATAGTGTTTCATAGTGTTCATAGCGTTATTATCGCATCGCGGCTCGGCTCTGAAAACGGATCATTCGCAACGGAGACGTGTGCAACGACTGAGACCGGGTTGGTGTTCTCTTAATGTATGTCTCATAAGCATTTCTACCTCTTCAAAATGCCTGACGCATGTCATCACTAGCATTAAATTAGATAACGGCAACAGATCCCATGAATCTACATTCAGGCATTTATAGCCAATGAAATTATTTTGTGGTCGTTCAGCTTATTGAATCATGGAAAGAGGCAATCGTTAAAGCCCACCTCCTCAGAGACTGTGTGTACGCGTCGGTTTATTGGGCTGGCTAGTTCTGTAGCCAGAGCGTGTTGCATAAGCCTTGCCTCAGTCATCACAGCAGCTATTAAGTCAGGTGAGGAACATCGCACCCCCCACGTTAGGCCAGACAGCGGTCAGATACTCCTCGGCCTTGGACAGTTTTTATGGGAAATCTTTGAAATGTTAATACGGTTCAATGTGGCATCATCTTTTTCATCCAGGAGCGCAAAGAAGGGAGGAGAAGGCAGCGCTCGGGGTCACAAAGATGTAATGATGGGCCGGGATGCCAGAGGATTACCGTCTGTCCTCGCGCTCGTCACAGCTCTCCAAGGCCAGTGTTCCAATCCCAACTGAGCAGATTTCCTCCAGCTGCCTAATATGAAAAGAGCAGAGGCAGCATGGCCGGTAAAAGAAATAATCATTTGGCTTGACGGGATGTGTGTGCAGCGAGACCGAGTGTCCAAGAGGAGAGCAAACAGCACAATGTTTTCATCTCCGTGTCTTCTATCAACTGTGGCCAGCTTTCATATCATCACAAATAAATATGGTCTTAACGACAGCGTCTTGTGTATTTCTTTTCCTCTTTTTTCCTGCTCCTCCTTTTTTCTGCTTTGTTTTTTCAACAGCACAGCGTCAGTGTCTGAATAAAAAGAATTTTAAATCCTATTTTTCTTTCCCTTTGTGATATTTAATTCATTTTATTTTATATAACCCAAAAATAGCTATTTACAAATTTGCATCGTGAGGATTTACAGTCTGTACAGATGCGACGTTCTCTGTCCTAAACCCCTCACATGGGCACAGGAAAAGCCCAAAAATGACCCTCAGGGAGAACCTAAGAAGAGGATCCGTCTTCTGGAATTACAGACTTAACGGATGTCATGTGTACAGAACCAACAGCATAAAAGATGTACAATACATTGAATTCCCACAGCAGAATTAGTTAAAATAGCGAAGGCTTACGATGACAGTAATAGTAACGTGATTAATCATACTAAAGATAGCGATCGCAGCAGTTGTCAAAGGGGCCATGGCGGGAGGCAGGAACACGGTCCAGATAGAACCGTGATCCATGAAAGCACAAATACCAAGTTAGCGATGTGCATTAATGTTGACAGTAGGAGTAGTGGGACTAATAATAGTATTAACTGATTATATCTATGCATGCAGAATAGTTTTCATCCCTCAAACAATCTTCAAGTAGAATATAATATAATTTATGGAGCTCAATGAGTCAAAAAGTTAAATATTTTAATAATACAATAACTTATTTTATTATTATGTACAAGGTTTATCTTTAATTTTGCCTTTTACATCAGAGGAATATTCTTTCTACTGTAAATATGTGATAATGACTACTAAGAAAAGACCTAGACAAAGCCTGAGAACCAAACTGCTGGATGCTGCATCTCCATGGACAGATAGTAAAGTAACAACCTTTGACCTGAAACCAACGGGTCCCCCGATCTGTGGCTGCAGGACAA
The DNA here is from genome assembly GCA_021346845.1 of Apeltes quadracus. Lineage (NCBI taxonomy): Eukaryota > Metazoa > Chordata > Actinopteri > Perciformes > Gasterosteidae > Apeltes > Apeltes quadracus. The sequence goes on along the minus strand of CM037934.1, from coordinate 1,450,710 downwards.
TCTCTGATCTGAACTTTTGTTCTCTGCTGGATAACACAGACATGATGAAGAGGTTGTCAGTCGCCTTAAAGCAGGCGCAGTCTTCTTCACCCCCCCGTTGCGCTCTCCTCCAAAAATCTGGAAGCCATTACGGCTCCTTCATATCACCCCTTGGCTAGATATGATGTGAGCTCACATTATAAATATCTCCATTCCTTCTGATTGCCTTCCAAATAAGTCACTCTGTTCAAACAAGCAGAGAGCGCCCCCCCTACCCCGCCCCATTGTCTGCTGCTGAGCTATTGACGCCGCGCTTGGCCATTTATTATCGGCACCTTTCCCCGGTGACCGATAAGCATTGTGATGGATGCCGGATTTTATTGTGCCAAAATAGCTTTATCTCGCCCCTCCAAGCGGCGGGCTGATGAGCTGTGTTGGGACTTTCTTTCTCAATCCCCTCTCCCCTTTTGCCTCATCTCTCAGATGGCAAACTGCTGTGAGTCCTATCCTCCAGAGAAGCCATATACTAGGAACAAACGTCTTCTATTATTTACTGATTTACTTATCAATGCACTTTGTCGCTTCGCCCATTTTCCCCGGTATATTTCCCGGCGTTCTTCATGCAAGCTTTTGTTGGTGCCCGTGCAGCATTCGCCGCATCTAAGCGATGGCGTTTACTCCCCCGTGCACATTTCACATTGTTGCTTTACGCTCTAGTTGCAATAGCCTGCTTATTAGAAAGCCAACTATCAATCATCTCAATTGTTGCTGACAAACTTCAAAGCACTTCTCAACTTGCTGCTCAATTTCTTTCTATTAGTAACACTCAAGTGGATTGAAACACAATGGAGCTGAAATTACAAAATGACTTGTGTGTGTGTGTGTGTGTGTGTGTGAGAATTTGTCAGTCTGCTTGTGTGTGTGTGTCTGTGTGTGCGTCTGCTTAAGTAGTTTGGTTCAGTAAATGAAAATGAACAGCAGAGTGTCGAGAAGTGTCTTCACTTGGAGCCACAAGGTGAAATGTGACCTCTCATCCACTGTGCTGGACGATAATTTGTTTCTCCTTTTTTAATACGTGGGTGTCTCCTGTTGACTGTGAACTCACTTCGGCGCTGTGTGCTGGTTAAAAACTAGTCGATTACTGTTTGAGAACTTGACTTGAGAACTTGAACTTAACTTGGCCACTTTGAACTGATGCAATTGGTTTTGGCCTCGGATCAGCTTGTTTCTATATATTTGACTTACAAAGCCAAGTTTATTCCAACTCCTTTTCACAATTTGTGTAGGTTAACAGGTTGTGACCAGTTCAACTAAACCGCGGCCACAGAAGCCATCATTTGAACACTGAGAACATCTTTGAACCAAACATTTAAGTCATGGATATGGCCCAACCTTCCTGAATAAGAGATAAAGCGGATGAATACGTATTCATCTGAAAAACTCACGCTAATGCTAATTAGCAATGCTTGGTCACTAACGGACACAGTTACTGTCATTGAAAAACAACCCTGGCTGACTCCAATCAGGGCCAGTCATCCGAGTAAGATAAACCGAGAATGTGTGGAATGCGTGTGGCGGTTCGCTTCTATCGGACGAGGCTTTTTGTCTACTCGTTTTGCGCTAACGGTACGTAGCGCGGTTGTTATGTCTGGTTACCGGTACTACTCGTTTGTCCGACTACTCCCCGGTTGGCCGCTGGCCGCAGATTTCATGTTTCGATTGAGCCGAAAAAGCGCCAGCCTCTCTGCTGCATAGGCTAACAAATGCACACAGCTGTTTCACTAAGTCTATTTCTGTGTAAATATCCCTCTTGTTTGCCGTTGTCTCTGTTTACTCATCACTCCCAAGGCTGCATCTTTCTTTATTCGTTCAATCATTTTTCAATTAACTTGCAGAAATATTTTGTTCTGGTTTCTCATGCTGTCAATCATCTTGTGACCCCTCTGATTTACCTTGTCTCCCCCTGGGCCTTGACCTCCTGGTTGGAAACAAACTCCCATACTGAGAAAACAATTGATGAAAGCAGTTTTTTCAAAGCGGAGGCCCTCCTGCAGTCAAACATCAGTAAACTGCTTCTGTCGGATTGACAAAAAACAAAAGACAAAAGCACTTCAGGAACACAAAAGGACGTTGTGAACTTTGATAACTTTGATTGAGCTTTCAGGCTTTTATAACACATTTAAATAACATCAAAAGGTTAGTCACAAAGGGAAGTCTAGCCGAATACAGCTTTCCCTAACACACTGACAGTGAGCGCTATCTGCTCTTCCAGTTTGCATGGAAAGCGGAAAGTATTTGCCAAAGCCGCTAATCAGAGCAGGCTGACTGGAGAATATGAGCATAATTTGTGGCATTTGGCCTGTGTGCCTCACCCTCGATGTTTGTTTCTCCACCCAGAATACATTTCGTTCAAGTAGAGCAACGCGGCTCCGGCCACAGATTTCTCACCGTTGCAAACGGCGTTATTGCAAAGATGGGAATGCTGGAGGCAAGTTAGTCCATGTATTATTCTCTCTCTGTCTCCAGCGGCTGTTTATTTACCTTGGAGGTGAACGCGGCGAGCCTTCCTCTGGGCCGAGCGCGCCCGCGGCTGTGGACGAGACGTGCTCTGTGAACACAGAGAGGAAGAGGCTGCCTTTATTAAAGCTGCTGTGTTGTGGGGGCTCTTTCCTTTCGTCGATGATAATCGCAGTAATGTGTTCTCAACTGGATGCACATGCCTCGTTGAAACTCAACAAATATTCAATCAATGTTGAAACTGATGAAACATCCCATAACATAACACAGCAATGCCATCACACTGCATTTAAAAGCACTTTAACAATAACCCTCCATTTTACTACACAAAGCCAAATAAGACGTTAGCCAGTGAAAAGCCTAATAGCATCTGCTTTCATTTCTCTGCTCATTTTCCTCATATCTTTCTGTCGTCAGGAAGATTTTGGGTAAAACATAAAGAAGTTGTTCCAGAGACAACCGTTCACAGTAAGAAACATTTCAGTCGTGTAGTTGTTTGAGGTGAAGACATCTTCAACAACTTAAACCCTCTTGTTTTATAAGATAAGCATGTGTTTTGCATGCAAGATAATTGGAAACAATAGTTGTCAGATTAATACAGCAGAGTAGAATTGTTGGGTTTAACAGCAGAACAAAGACTCAGCTCTTTTTTTCCTCATAAGAATCAAATTGATTTTGATTGAAAATTAAAAAAATTAAATAACTGAAATACGTTGTGAATAGTATAATATTTTGCGGTCCCTTTGTACAAATGACCATCAATATTGATTCTTGGTCCCTCTCTTCTCATTTCAACTTGTTATGGTTAAGAGCCATTATAGGTACAATTTAAGTGCTACAATTAGTCAGTGTTTTTAGTCAGTTGTTATTTAATATTACACACAACAAACTATGAGTCTGACCCTAATCATTATCACACATATTAGAATGTCCACCTCTAGGCGTGCTCTTCTGTTCTGCTTATATCCCTAACACATTAAGCACCACTGAGGTGTAGTTCGCACATATATTAAGAATCCAAGCATGCAAATTTGTTCTGGTTTATTTTCACGGCTGTGTGACCAAAGCACATAGGAGCTGTGACTGCATCACACGCAGAGGGGGAGGTAGATATCACTCCACTACATCCTCACCGTTGTTCGCTGCTATTTGAATGCACATAATGACCAGCAGGTCTCCTTTAGCCAGGGGGGCTCGGCTCGGCTGTGTGATATAAACAGGACATGCTCCGAGGAGTGGGACCATGGCCAGTGGACACAGCTGAGGAGGCAGCTGTGAGGAGGAGGAGAGGTGGAAGGAGAGATGGGAGGAGAGCAACACAATGTGGAGGGCAAAGTGCCCTGACAGCCACGGGAGTCTCAGAGTGGGACCTCTCCAGGCCTGACAGATGGACTGACAGCGCTACGCCCCGCTGGCAGACTCCAACTTGCCAGGGCGAGCAAGTCAACGTGCACTCTCTCTCCCACACACACACACAGAGATACTGTATAAGCATGGAGCACACCTACTGATGCACAAAAACACGTAGAACGCAACCTGGTGGACCAACACAGAAACAAGCTGATCCTTTCTGCTAAAACGTTCTGCTTTGCTTTATGTCTATTCACTATTGGACCAGCTGTCTGAGGTATCTGTCTGGAGGAATAATAGGGAAGGAAGAAAAATCAAGATTTGTGTCCTGTCGATTCAGGACCGTGCCCAGGACCGCATGGACTTGCCGGGCATTGACTTGTGTGTAGATCAGCTGCCCTTTGTTTTCCCGCCCACGTGGGACGGCATTGGCCAAGATGCTAGACGGGAGGCTTGTGGAGGCTAAAATGAGACGGGAGGTGGGGGAATTTAATCAGAGAAAGACCATCTGCCAGATCACTAGTCACGCCAAAGGTGTCGTTCCTCTGAGCATTGAGACTAGACGAGTGTGGAACAGATGTATATATTCAAAGCCAGTAGAGGATACGAACTAAAATAATATGTAGTTATCAGACTACATTTACCAAATCAGCATCATTATAGAGGCATCCTTAGGAAACATATTGTAACATGTGTGCTACTAGTTTAGATCCTGATGGCAGGTGAAACATCACCTCTTCAACACTTTGATTCTTGAAAGACTAGAAAGTGATTTGGTTTCAGTTTTGCAATCAAAAAGTAATTTCATTCTCATTAACCTCAACTTTACCGTGAAGCTGGTTTGCAAGAACTACTAGATTCAAAGGTTTACTTTCATGAAGAAAACTCGTTGGCCAAAGCTGAAGCAAATAATTAGGGAATCAAGCGCATAGAAGTTCCGTGCGGTGTGCTCTCCCTCTCCTGCTGCTCTGTACAAAACGGCACAATAGGCACAGAGGACAAATAAGAGAGAGCTGCGAGGCTGAGCGGGAGGAGGAGCCCAGTGCTGGCGTTCAAATTGATTCCATGGCCTGCATCCAGTCACGCCTTCCTGCATCTCCAGTCCTCGCCGTCCCTCGTCCGCAGGGCACATCTGAGCGGACACACTGCTCTATTTTCATCTCAGGGTATTTCACAGCTCCGCAGTGGCTGTTTCCTTCTCGTTCTCTTATCTTTCAAACTGTCACGACCATTCAGCCATTGTGGGAAGCCCCAGCTTTTGGTGGTCTTTACAGAAGAACTCTCCTGTTGTCTCTCTACCTCTCCATCTTTCATCTCCCGGCCTCCCCTTGTTGCAGCCTGCGATCTCGGCGCGTACGTGTCCCCTTCACGTCACCAATTCCCCCTGTGCACTTCCACTCTCGGTTAATGACTTCTCCTTCCTGTCTCCTATCTTGTTCCCTTCTTCAGCCTCTTTTCTGTGCCTCGCTATCTTGGTTCTTGCTCCCTGCCATATGCTGTCCTCTCCTCTCTGCCTCTGCCATGAGTGCTATTTGATGAGACCTGGATTGAGAGCGCTGGAGTATCGGCGCCGTGCAGCCAGGTGCACCCGGGAGAGGATGTCGGGGAAAGAGACAGGGCCCTCTTCACATTAAATATCATCCGACACCTAATCTGCTGCACCTTCTGCTGCCGGGATCAAAGGAAGAGGACGGGACAGTTCTGCATGCTATCCCATCCATCCCTCTTTGTTTCTGGGTGGAGGAGGAAGAGAAAGCACGTAATTAATGCATCAAGACAAAGGCTGTTTGGAGCTTGTCTGTGTTTGAGAGAAAGAAAGAGGGAGAGGAAATGGAGACAGGCTTTTTGACAGCAGCCATAATCCTCGTGGAAAAAAAGATCAATCAGTGGCATCATTTTGCCAGGAGGAGAATTGAGGAACACCACCTCTGCTGCGTTTTCGGACAGCCGGCAAGATAACGCTACATTGTCCCAGTTCTGCATCGTATCAATACATCACATGGTCGTTTTGGCGACAACTTCATCGGTGGGCTGTTGGGTGCAAAATAGCAGCCAGGAAAACAGTCCTTTTGTGGGTCTGCGCTGACGCAGTTGCAAATTGAAAAATGAATGAGACCTGACGTGAAATCAATCCCACAGAATAGGATTCCAATATGGAGATTGTGTGGAGATGATCACCTGGAAAGGTTTGCAGTGCATTGCAGAATGCCCCTTTTTGGGCCAATGGATTGGATTGTCCTGTGGGGTTCACCCCGCAAAGTTTAAGATTGGAAATTTAACCAAAAGCAGATTGGAATTCCTTTGGTTGTAAAAAGGTCCAGAAAACATATTTCTTTTACTATGACTATGAGGGTCAAATATGAACACTACATTTTCCGTCAAAACATGAACGTATTTAGTTAATTTCCATTAGAGATTTTTTTCTTTTTCTTTTCTCAATGGCTGAATTGGAAAAGTGATTCATGATGTTACTGTGCTGGTTTCCAGGCCACTGCTAATGTAATACAATCAAAACAAAGACACAACTGTGATGAAGTAGATCAGTTTGCATGAATAAAATTATGGTATACTTTACATTACTATTAAATACCTACTGTTACAAGGTGTCATTTGTCTCCTCCATGGTGGCCCTGGACTGGGGCTGAACCAGGCGGTCCCTAAATCTGGGACAGTTTGGCCTACGGGGGGGCTTCCTGGTTGCGTCATCAGCTTTTCCTCCACCGCTCCCGTTGCCTAGCAACATCCTGCGCTTGACAGTAAAAGACCCAAACCTGTCAAATGCAGATAGAGGTAATCTTCTTTTTATTGCGTTTAATTTAGGAAAATATACTTCTGGAGCATGAAGTATTTCAGACTGAGATTCTTTTCTTTAAAAGGTCATTTTAAATTCAATTCAAATTCGTTAAGCGATGAACTAAAATAATATTGCAATCATAAAGAGGAGGAAATCAATACGGTCAAAAAAAACCTTAACTTATATGCAAGGACTTTTTTTTGCATATACAAGATCGTACAGAATATGTCCAAGCTACAGTAGCTGAATTTCACCACACACACCGTTCTCCTTCTGCTTGATGCTGCTTCCTCCTGATCCAAGTTAGTTCACAAATGTAGTGTTAGTTTATAATCACACCACAAAACTAAAGGAGAAAAGGAACAAACTTCAGTTTCTTTGTCTATTTATTTAACGTTTGTAACGTTACTGACTGAAAGTAATATTTCAGCTTCATAACTTGTCTACTTGAGCTCACTTTGATCCATTTCTGATATGAAATAAAACTGTCTAACCTCATTAAAATAGCCTCTAAGTGTCTGACATAGCTTGGGACTTTGTTGTGATGGTTTGTGGAGGACCAGGTGAGGACCAGGTGAGGACCAGCAGAGGACCAGGTGAGGACCAGGAGAGGACCAGGTGAGGACCAGGAGAGGACCAGGAGAGGACCAGGTGAGGACCAGGAGAGGACCAGGTGAGGACCAGGTGAGGACCAGGAGAGGACCAGGAGAGGACCAGGTGAGGACCAGGAGAGGACCAGGTGAGGACCAGGTGAGGACCAGGAGAGGACCAGGTGAGGACCAGGAGAGGACCAGGAGAGGACCAGGTGAGGACCAGGTGAGTCCTGGTACCCTGCACATTCATAGAAACACCAGGTTATTGGTTTATGCGTCCTCTCTATTTTGTGTTTTAATGTGTGTGAAGTTTTTGGAGAATGTACAGGCATTTTATTTATTCTGTTTCTAGAAGTAGGTTTGTAATATTCATTTATTTAGTTTGGCTTAACCAAAGGTCACAGCCTCCCCACTTGAGATAGTGTTAAACAGATTTAAGAAATTGAACATGGTTTGAGAACCTTCAGATGGTAGAATGAGTAAATCTGTTTGGTTAGAGTCATATTTGCTATCCGACCAGCTGTCACTCACAAATCCTATTCCAGTGACCACAATATCATTCTCTTCCAATTTCTGTGCCTCCAGAGACTAGATGTGGCTCCCTTGGGGGTAAACGTGTTCCTGTTTCAACTCACTGAAATCAGAGAAAAAGCACATGCAAAACATAACGTGGATTTTTTGGCTTTCAGAATAAAAAATAAAAAAATAGAACACTCCCTCTAAACTTGATGCCAGGAAATGGTCTTGATTTGGATGACATCATTTGCACCCTCTACAGGCTGGGCCTGGGCCTTTTCTCTGCAGGGAGGCCGGGATGGATCTCGACAGGCCGCGTGAGCTTCCACTCAACAACTCAGAGGTTTTGGACCGGCTGTCCGCTCGGTCAGGTCTCACTAAAGAAAAACAGAAAAGCTGCACAGCCTCAAAGGCATCGCAACCAGCAGCCGAGACTCAATCTCTCAGAGCGCCCCCTTTGTACGACCCCCAAACGCCCCCCCGACTTCCTTGTTTGGAATTAATTGCATAATATACTGTATAATGTTAAGTATGTATAAGTAATTACATATCACTTTAAATTTTATTAACCCAACCACACATCCACATCTTGGCATTATTCCTCCCTAAAGCACCACGTTTGTGTCCAAACTCCGAGGAAAACATTTCTGCTTCCATTCAAACGGTGGGATTTGTCAAAGCATGAGAATAATGAAAAATAAATCTTACCGGAAACGCCTAGCTTTCCTGTTACGGACTCAATCGATGCTGCTGTGCAGAGAAGGCACAGAACAGCAAATGTATCCGATGTTAGGAAACACGGCTCGGTTTGTTAATGGAAAAGAAAGCATCATACATGTCTGGAGGTAATGACACGCGCATCACACAAGAGGTTGCTTTTATTAGAAACGCCAGAGACAACTATCCCCAACTACCAGCACTGCCTGCGTCGCCACCTCTGACCTCTGACCTATGACACCGTGGTGTGGGGAGCACAGAAGAGATGCTCCAACAAAATATCCCTAAAAAGGCAACGCTTTCACAAATGCATCCAGGTGAAGGTTAAACTCCTGCCTACTCATCATGCACATGCGTGGACTGGATGGTACGTGTGCATGTACTTGGCGGTGAGAAGGAGATTTTGGGGGGGAGGCGGTTCTTGGTGAGTGTCGAAAGCGGTTAAATCACCACACATAGAACCAAAGTGGCACTCACAGCACATAAACGTCAGCGGGAATGAGTTGGTGCCGCGTAGCCGGTGTAATATGCATAAACTGAGGTGTGTGTGTGTGTGTGTGTGTGTGTGTGTGAGTGTGTGTGTGTGTGTGTGTGTGTGTGTGAGTGTGTGAGTGAGTGTGTGTGAGTGAGTGTGTGTGTGTGTGTGTGTGAGTGTGTGTGTGAGTGTGTGAGCGTGTGTGTGTGTGTGAGTGTGTGTGTGTGTGTGTGTGTGTGTGTGGGGGGGGGGGAGAGGACAGCGTACAGAGAGAGGACTCAGTCAAGCATCTGCTCACATTAACTTGAATTATCAAGTTGTAGAGATTCTGCTCAGTGTCCCTTCTAGTTTGCTCCACTCACATGTTGGAAGCCTTTCAAGCCACTGAAGTGACAAAACTTGTAGTCGTTAAGCTTTTTACGGCTCCTCCGTGACAGGCCTCCTCCTGCAGCACATGGCAGCGGCCACTGAGCCGCTTCACGCTGCATGATTAAAGGCTGACCTTACGCTTAATTAGTGGCAAATGGGAGATTTCAGCTCCAGGCTATGAATCATGGGCGGGAAAAAGCAGCCGCTGGGGAAATGTTACCTAAGTGATTAGGTGAGCGGTGTGAATCAATAGTGCTGTTGACCTGCGAAAGGAGTGGCAGTGGGAAGTGAGGTACAAAATGAATGGATGGGAAGAAGGGAAGGCAATGATTAACATGGCTGACCCGCTGCTGTCTCTCAAACAGATACACTCGTCCTCTTTGTTGTGTTAAACATAATATGAAGAGGAATGAGATTCAGTGATGGGTACAAACACACACGAGGACAGAGAGCGCCCGTCACAAAATGAAGGTATCGTTCCCCCCCCAAAGCTGTAAACCTTGGGGAAGTACTTAGATTAATGAAATCGTCAATTCAGTCCCTTTTTTTCTACACCATAACGTTATAACACTGGAGAGGCCTGCTGACTCTCTGTGACATTTGAACTCTATTAACATGATGCTTGATTCGTGATACACAGATTTCAAAGAAAAAGTAGTCCACATTTCAGCACCAGGAGCGAAGGAGCGTAGTGACTCATTGAAATGTGCAGCGTAGTCAGCTGTTGATGCCTCGTTCCCTCTCTGCTCTGAGCCAAACTCTCCTTAGACTCTGGCCAAGGTCAGGAGAAGCATTAGTTATTAATAAAGAAGGGAAATCAATGGGTGAAACAGTCCACGACAACACACAGCGTCAGAATGGCTAACTACAACGTACCTGTGTGTGTGTGTGTGTGCGTGTATGTGTGTGTGTGTGTGCGTGTGCTACTGGGTGAGAAAGAGCAGCTTGTTCACACTAGTGATCAACACAGTGTGTCTGCTTTTGCCGCTGCAGAGAAAATCAATTGTGTTTGAATTCAACAGAACAGTAAAAAGATCACAGGGAACCAAGAAGTGACAGCGGTTTCAAATTGATATGTGTGTCTTGGAACAGATAGATACCCGTCATTAAGTACACAACAGTCTGGTTGGGTTTAGTTTTCTGGGATGGATTCCCAAGTGAAACACAATATTGGAGCGACACAGGAATTTCTATAAACTCCGTTGTCATTTGTTTGGACCCGACGTTTCCTTACGGACGGGAATGATGAAAAATAGTTCCTCCAAACCAACAGTTTCAGCTCTGTCGATGCGCTTATCGCCGATGGGAACCATTAAATGAAAGAACGGGGGCAGAAGGCATAGCATTAGTGCAGAATGACTTACTGATGCTGCAGAATGCCCCTTCAAAAAGAATTCATGGCTTTGTCTCTATTCGTGGTTCAATGGGAATCTGCTCCCCATTAAATAGCCGTTGCTAACGCCCCGTGAAAACACGGCCCGGCCGCTGGCTGCAAGATTCCGTCAATTCAGGTGGAGATGAGTCCCATGTGGCTCCTTTCCCTCACACACACCTACACACACAACACCACGTGCACATATAATGCACTCCATTGAGCAGGAACAGCGTGCTCTCCCATTGCTCCGCCGCTAATTGGGTTCTGCGCCCTTGCTTTTGACATGAAACGCGTTTTATGAAGCAATTTAAAATACACAGCGCTACATAATTAGAAAGCGATGAGGGAATGAGCGGGATCTGTGCCATGACAGTGGGAAGAAGAAATGTCTTTTCATGCACTTTGTAGCGCACACGGCTGAGCAAAACTCATTTGAGTGAAAGGAGAGTGGGTTTGGACGAGAGCGGCGGACTGCCTCCTTCACGTCGTCTGCACCAGGAGAAGCCAGCGGCTCCGTGCATGAGTGATTTGGGAGGAAGAGTCGCCGGATGGAATCTTGTGATGATGATGAATAATGATTGGCTCGCAGGAACATATGCCCTTCCTTCCACAGACTCTCTCCTAATGACTTATTAGGCAGTTGTTGTTTTGACCTGTGTGTCCTGTGTAAATGTTCAAACACTGAGGTGAGCCCAGATGTTTGGCAGACACATGTGCGCATTAATAAACAGCCTGCGCACACATGCTTCTGCACACACAGTACAGCTGCTGGCACAAACCGGCACATCCACAGGGACAGACACACACTCGACATCCACCGCGAGTCAGTAGGGGAAGTGCTGCTGCTTGTTGATGTTTGTCAGCTCGGTAAACCGACCTGAGCAAAGCACTTCAAACAATGTAGCAAATATTGAACACGCTGAAAGGAGATTTGCTTGGAATTGACTCGCTGCGAATCTCAGAGGATGAAACACACTAAACGGGTGTGATGAAAGGTTATGCAAAGATGTCGAGCGTGCTGCTGCTGTTATTCGCTCCGCTCTTCCTCCCGACAGGCTGGTGGTTATAATGTAGCAAAGAGTTGTGTCTGAGCACTTGTAACATTGATGTGGGCCACTGTTTTTCCTACTACACTCATTTGGGCTCAAAAATATCTCTTTGTTTTGTTTTAGAATAGCTTATTAGCTATTGATATATACAAAATACTGTGCTCAGCTCACGAGGTACAGAGGACTAAAAGCCACGATCAGGCGTTAGCTCCCGCCTTCCAACTTTTGATGGGTCAGTTTGACAGTTTAAGTATTTCATGAAGCACTGCAACACAGGATCATGAAATGTAAATGTGAATAGTGAAATAATTATATGTATGTATTTAATTCTAATTTTAATTAATTAATTAATTAATTACACATTTAAGTAATTATTTAATGGTGTATTCATTTATTTAATTGTGGCACTTTTAGTCTTCCATAACGAGGGAGACTATTAGCTTAAATCTGTATGTGTGTGTTCAAAAAAATATGGGTGCTTAAAAGTAAAACATCTAGGCCTATATGCAAAATATCGGACGATGAACGTACGATGAAGGACTGGAGACATTTGTTCCAACCACCACATAATAAAGTACGTGCTGTTCCACAGGCCAGATCAATAAATCAGATCAATCAGACGGTGCAGACTAGTTGCTGTCGACTGTCACGTTTCAGTAGCTCCGTGCTATCAGCTCTTTGTGGAGGGGCTCGGGGGCCGACTCGTGTATTGTGTGTTTGATGGTGAGCAGAGATCGGTGCTGTTTTACATCTTTAGTTCTGGCTTGTTTATCTCTCAGTTTACACACAAACTCATGTTTCAGGTTTCCATCGTCTCCTGCTGGAGTTTAGGCTTCATGGGTAATTACTCGGGCTGGGTGTAGTTTTAACCAAAAGTCATGTTTATTTAGAGCTTACATTGCATGCAGTAGTACACTGCTTTTTGGATGTCTTTGTTGCCATTTAGACTTTCATTTTTAATTTTTATATTTTTAATACAATCAAAAATACTACCTGAATTGAAGGGGGCTCGCATCAATCTAGCAGCAACATAAATTGCATGTATGATGATATGGCTTAGTGTTATTGATGTAAATGTCAAAGTATCACGGTTGAACAATACGGGCACTCACCTGAATGGCATGGGGCTTTTTCGTTAGCCATCTTGCTACAGTAAGCTAACAGCCTTTACCTGTCGCGAGTTTGAATTAAAACCAAATACAATAAAACCCAAAACAATGTGCCAGAATTCAGTTGTAAATATCATGTCATGTCCAACCTGATGTTTGGGAGTGTCTTCCCATTACATGAGTTGTTTCAACAAGGTAGAGAAATTAGAAAAGCACATGCTATGCTATGCTATGCGTTAGCTACGTGTTACCGTTTACGTGGAACAGTGGCAAAGAAAGTGATACCCAACAAAGACAGTTTAACAACTGACCTATTGAAAGGAGCTGTGTCATATACTGAATGTTCACTCTGCAGTGCACTTAATACCTCATCTCAGTAACCCTGCGCTGGGCAGTTGCTGATAAACTCTGGCACATCATGCTCTATAAATAACACATCCTTCTACCGACCTTGTGCGACCTTCTTGAAGCACTTTAATATTAGGAGCACTGGTGATTACGGCAGTTATCGAAGCCGCTTGGCCAGAAATCTGGGCCCTCTAATACTGCGTATTATTCAGCACTGCTGTGATAGCATCTGGTTTGTTTCAGGTTTAAATCAGTCCATGTCGTGACTCACAGCTCGGAGCTGCTCAACGAGCTCATGTATCAGACTCTGCTCCTCCTCTTGGCCGGAGGATCACAAGGACAGCGCCGTAAAATCTTGTGAGCATGGAAAGGTTTTCTTTAATTCTATCCAGAATCCTCCTCCTAACTGGGCGATACCTTACAAAACAGTACTCAAAAACGGGCTGGAATTGATGACAAACAAATGCAATTATTATTACTCATTGTATAGCAAAGTGGACCAGTTTAACATTTTTTATGAGTATCAGATTTGTTACTTATTTGTTTATCAAACAAATTAGTTATTTTTTATATTTTATTTCAAAATGAATAACCATATTAATTCCATGATATATTTAATCATCATTCTGAACACAAAAGTTCCTGGCATTCCTAAAACTTAATATGTAATGTATTTTGGATGTGTAGCACTACTTTGTAGTCATTTATTCATGTTTTTCATGAATTATTTGCCAGGCCCTGATATGAATTGGCATATGTTAAAACATAAAAAGGAACATTAACAATAACATGGGTCCTCTCCCTTGAAATGAGAATTAATTTCATGAGCGTGACTAAAGCCTTAACAGATTAACTAAAAAACAATTTTTCCTCATTGCTCATTCAAGGTGTTTCCAGGACGAACAGCTCTATTGTACACGTAGAACAAGGACACTTCAGTGGCTGTCTGAAAATGTGAATACATTATTAGGCCTGAAATTTGTTTTGAGTGCCTGTCTGGCACCACAAGCAAGAGAAAGAACATGCACGGCTCCGAGAGGCAATAACAGGTCAGATTTCCCCAAAGGTTCTGACAGCGGCACAGAAATTAATTGCACCGCTCTGAAGATGAATAAAAGGCATTTGTGGTGTGATTAAGGAAGCCGGAGCACGCCCTCCCGCTGGCCTGAACCAACATCCAATAAGCCCAGAGCAGTGGCTCCTTGATGGAGTCTGCCTCAACGGAGCTGCAGAGCCTGACAGGAAGCAGAGTGCCAGACACACACACACACACACACATACACACACACACACACATCTACTGCAGAGAAACACTCCCACATGCAGGGCAGAAACGAACTAACCCAAGCACACACAGACTACCCTGTATGCATGTCGATGCACGTATACATAGATTGCATTCAACGCAAAAACCAACGCAGACCCATCAATCACACTGTTATTTCAGACTCACGGTCCAGATAGTACAAAACTTTAAATAGAATAAAATACATACAAAATCACAAGTAAAATACAGAGACCTACGAATCGTTATGAATAGAGAGCTGTATGTCTCCACATCTGGCACTGGTAGACTGTAGTGCTACACTACTAGTACTAAACAAGATCATTTCATTTTACAGGTTTTTTCAATTGCTGACAAGCATTGTTAAATACTCAAACCACATTTTCAAAACTCTTCACACAGTCCAAGAAACAATTACCAAGATTAAGTCAATCTAACCTACAAAACTCACTCAGACCAACAAAACACTTCATACTATGTCTCAAAATGAGCTGGTTCCACCGATCAGGTCGGATGCTGTGGCTCTTGTTTTGATGCTTTTAGTAGGACTTCATACAGAACACTGACTATCTCATTGTACATGCAGCAGAGGTGTCTCCCATGCTCCACGCCCAGTTAATATCAATACATGTAGTTGCATCTCTTTACATTACTTACAGATGTGTAAGTATGGAATGTGCATGTGTGCGTGATGGAGGGTCAGCTGGATCCCTCTGACTAAGGCTGCCTATAACAAGTCGCGATAAGAGAGCGCTTACGAGGCTGTGCCCGACATCTGACGGTCTGTCACAGCTATTAGGAGCCGTGGTGGGGGTGGGGTGGGGGGGGGGGGGGGGCAGCACAGCTTTATAGCATCTGGGAGTAATAAACTGAGGAAAAGATAGCAGAACCGTGATGGAAGGTGTGGGAAGTGTTGGAAGATATAGTGGTCGTCAGGCAAATTTATGAGAGGAATATGTGGGGGAATACCACTTGCAATGGGTGTTCTTATTTTTCAGTAACATAGACGAGGTCAGGAGTTGGATCCCATAAAATATCATTTGAAAACTGAGGCATTTAATTAAGAGCAAGAAAGAGCAGGCAATTGTGCCCTCAGAAAAATAAAAGTTTGAACAGCGACTTCCATCTTGCGCTTTTACACGGTTTAGTTCTCAATGTTTTCATAGATGGCATCTTCCAACCTGGATCAGTGTCAGATCCTCTGAGCCTCGGAGATTTAGTCTCCCCTTAAAGCCACGCGTTTGATCGGTCTGCTCAACTTTACTTTCACCCAGAATTGCTCGTGAGCGGCCTCTCGCTCTCACACGTTTCCTTGTTTATGTTAAACTAATCTCCCTGACAAACACAGTTCCACTTCTCCACTTCTCTCTCAGAATTTGTTCTCCTGTAGAGCTAAAAAACAACTGTATGAAAGTCAAAGAGTTGCACCATCACCGCACTGAAAAGCTTTTCTAAAAGTTCAGCCACTTTAATATTTGCCAGTTGAAAGGCGATGTGTGATGGTAGAGCATGCGACGAAGAAGGTAATATTGGACACTTTTATTTCAAGTTAAAAAGCATTGCCTTGTGAAACCAACACACACACACACACACACACACACACACACATCCCTAAAATGTACAGCTGGGTCTGCCCTTGAATTATCCAATTGATCTCCACTCTTGGGTCCCTACACATTTGGCTTTAATAGAAGTGCTGTGATTATCTAAACAGTGTTTTGCTTTCAGGGGCTGGGTGGGGACACGCTTGCAGTTTCAGGGACAGGAATAGAATCCGCAAATTATTCTGGGGGGGATTGCTGTCTTCTCCATTTAAAATTCCAAAGCTTTTTCTGCTATTAATCGCTGGCAGTTCCTTTACTCTGTTTGTCATTAAACTATTTGCTGAAGTTGCTTGCACAATGCAATTTGTAAAACACAAGCTTCGACGGAACATGCAGCTGGCGAGGAAAGGTTTAAAACCTTTTGTTTACTCACTGGAGGTCGTTAAGTCTGCTCGATTGGTTGCAGCGTCTTTTGGCAGCAATAGCAATGCGGTGGCATAGTGCCAAACTGATTGTCGCCGATGGGCCAGATTCAAATACTAGCTGATGGATCATTATGAAACGTGAACACATACATTCATGGTCTGTTATGTTGTGTTCATCACGTCTATTTTAGCAGCATTTAGTGAGACGTAATCTGCATCACATCCTGCTCTATTTGTGTTTGGAAGCTATCAACCAATTCAACGTGGATTGATTCCGTCTTTCAGTCACCTGTTGCACTAGATTCCCCTGACCTTCTACGGCGGGTGGATACATAAAGTCCATGAACAGGGTGGAATGCTCCCGTCTCTCTCACATCAAGCGTTAAATGGTGAGTTACTGTAAGCTTCACGACCGGAGGCACAAATGTTCAAAATCAATAATACATACTGGTTCTTTGCAGTATGAATAGTATATACACTGTTTTAGTAGGTGGTATACACAAACATGTTATATATAATAGTCAAACACTGCATTGTTTTTTTTTTATTTAGTGCTGATGATTAGTTTTAGATTTTGTCTCATCACTCACAATTTGTTCTTTTTTTTCCCAGGGATTCATTTCCTTTTTTGAGGTTTGAGCAGCTACTTCGTTTTTTTGCATATCGCATTGTCGAGCAGTGACAGCATATCGGATAAATGGCTGCGTGTTGAGGATACTGCATGATATCATATTTCCAGTGTGAACGCCAACATGTGTTATTCCAAACCTGCATAGACTAGTACCTCGTTCTGACGAAGGACACCACCGAGAACAAGGCACTTCTGAGATTGTTTGCTCCCATGTTTCCATTTACTGCTTTTGTCTGTTGAAAAAAATACTATTATTGAATCAGTAACACTGCACGCATTCCACAACAGACAAGGAGTGTTTATTTGTCTGTTCAGCTCTCAGGTTTCTAAAAGAACAACTTCATACCAGCGGTGAACGTGTCACTCTGGTGACTCTCCATGCCTCCTGGTTCCAAGTCTGCATGTCTGGAGGAGCTGTGATTCACTCATGCAAGGCGGCAGCCTCAGGGAAAGCTGCCAGGCCATTTCCCTCCCCACTCCACCCGCAATGAAAAATCATCTCTGTGTAACCAGAGAACAGGACAGAAGAAAAGAAGAAAACCACATGTAAACAAGGTCTTGCATGGAGAAAAAGGACTCTACCTGGAGTCCCCGAAGGTGAACCCCTCACACAGCAACACACGTTTACGCGACACGCGAGTGATTAATGAGGTGTGGATGGACTTTCTCTTTTGATGAGATGGCCGCCAACTGTTATTCCGAAGCTGATTGCATTATGATTAAAACCATAACGGTGGTCTTCACAAGGTGAAGGCATCTGAGAATGTGTCAGCAGAGGAGAGGCAGGAGTGGATGCACTTCATTCGTCAGCAGCCTGTCGGATGGCCTGGCTGATTCATGGGTCTGGGTGTCAAAAATCTTACCACAAATCAGTTTACCATGAAAAGGAGGCTGACACTCACTCCGTCTGGATTCGGCCACTGGAGGGATTCTCTAGACGTGTGTCAGAGATACGGAAGAGGCCGAGGGAAATTGAGTTCCAGAGCGGCTTCACCGAACTCCCATTTAATGCATTTAATTTGTTCGACTCACCAGCTGCTGTGTCCCTGCAGTCCTTCAATAATTCAGAGCTGGAAGAAAGGAGGCAGCCATTTTTCTGCACTTATGTCTGCATTTGTTACCTTTTTACACTTAGCTCCTAGTGCTTCTTTCAAAATGATATA
The DNA here is from genome assembly GCA_021346845.1 of Apeltes quadracus. NCBI lineage: Eukaryota > Metazoa > Chordata > Actinopteri > Perciformes > Gasterosteidae > Apeltes > Apeltes quadracus. Next base: position 1,432,471 of record CM037934.1, on the reverse strand, counting down.
TCATCATGCCTCTCCTCCGCTGTGACTAAACTGATGCGCATATTATGAGAATCAGAAAAATTTAGCCACAGTATCTTGGACATACAAGAAAATTGACATGGCAAGTGGTGCATAACATCGAACGATGAAAAAATAAAACAAGACAAATAATCACAGTGCAGAAAGTATGACATATAATTTAATACAATATTATTGTACATAAATATAGAAATAGAAGAGTACAATTAATAAATTAAAATGCATAGACAAACAGAACCATACTGTACACAGATAGTGTATGTGAGTGTTCATAAACATACAAACCACAGCTGCCGGTATTTTACCGTACAATGTTTTTAAAGTAAATTTCTGTAAACAAATAACTGTTCTGACCTGTGAAATTTACAGTTAAAAAAACATCCCGTAATGTCTAATACATTACCGCTGTCATTCTTACGGTAGAGTTCTGGCAACCACAGCTTCCAGTATTTCACCGGATATTTTTTATAGTACACGATGGGTCGTATATTTAACACTAACAAATTATATTTTAAAAATCACAATATTGAATGATTTCCATATTACGGTGCATTTCTGTTGTCAGTACAATTTCTAGTACAATTAACAGTGATACAATGTATTTATTACAATATATGAATGCCAAAATAACTTTCTGTGCTTAGATATACACTCACCGGCCACCTTGTACACCTTGCTAGTACCGGATTGGACCCCCTTTTGCCTTCAGAACTGCCTTAATCCTTTGTGGCAAAAATTCAACAAAGGTACTGGAAACATTCCTCAGAGGGTTTGGTCCATATTAACAGGATAGCATCACGCAGTTGCTGCGTTATCCTGCTGGAAGTAGCCATCAGAAGATGGGTACACTGTGGTCATTAAGGGATGGACATCGTCAGCAACAAAACTCAGGTAGGCTGTGGGGTTGATACGATGCTCAATTGGTACTAAGGGGCCCAAAGTGTGCGAAGAAAATATCCCCCACACCATCACACCACCACCAGCCTGAACCGTTGATACAAGACATGGTGGATCCATGCTTTCATGTTTACGCCAAATTCTGACCCGACCATCCGAATGTCGCAGCAGAAATCGGGACTCATGAGACCAGGCAACTTTTTTCCAATCTTCTATTGTCCAATTGTGGTGAGCCTGTGCGAATTGTAGCCTCAGTTTCCTGTTCTTAGCTGACAGGAGGGGCAACCGGTGTGGTCTTCTGCTGCTGTAGCCCATCCGCCTCAAAGTTCGACATGTTGTGCGTTCGGAGAAGCTCTTCTGCATACCTCGATTGTAACGAGTGGTTATTTGAGTTACTGTTGCCTTTCTATCAGTTCGAACCAGTCTGTCCATTCTCCTCTGACCTCTGGCATCAACAAGGTATTTGCGCCCACAGAACTGCGGCTCACTGGATATTTTCTCTTTTTCGGACCATTCTCTGTAAACCCTGGAGATGTTTGTGCATGAAAATCCCAGTAGATCAGCAAACCAGCCCGTCTGGCCCCAACAACCATGCCACGTTCAAAGTCACTTAAATCACCTTTCTTCCCCATTCTGATGCTCGGTTTGAACTGCAGCAGATCATCTTGACCAAGTATACATGCCTAAATGCATTGAGTTGCTGCCATGTGATTGGCTGATTAGAAATGTGTGTCAACGTACAGTTGGACAGGTGTTAATAAAGTGGCCGGTGAGTGAATATTTCCGGTGTTTCACTGTCAAATAAACTGAATTCAACTGATTTCAATTTAACAGTCAGTTTTTCACCGTCAATTTTACTGATTTTTTTACAGTGTAAAAGTGCACCATCATTGTTGAATTTCTTCAACTGCCTCAGGAAGAACCACCTTTGATGTTGTACAGCTGTTGGTGTTCAGCGAGAAGGGCAGAGGGGAAAGAACACAGCCATAGGTGGTGTTGAAGATGGTTGTGAACACCGGAGACAGCTGATCAGCATTGTGCTTCAGGGTGGAGGTGGAGACGGAGTCCGGGCCAGCCACTTTGCAGGGTTTTAGTTTTTTTTAAAGCACATCGACCGGTCGTGACTGGGGAGGGAGAGGTGTTGGGAAGGGTGGTACCTTGGCTTGGAGTCAGGACTGTCCCTTACTTATAAAGATTTTAAGTGGGCTCCCTGCATTTCTCCTAAATTCACTATATAACACTGGCAGAATAATGGAGAATTAGCCTGGCTATAAAAAGCTCCTGAAGTCAGGAGGTGCACCGCTGCCAAACAACACTGAAAGCAATTACCTTATGTTTCAATGCCGTTTTCATAGGGAGGGATCTGTCTCGAGGGCACTCGCCATGTGTATGGGACTCATTTGGTTCACATTACCATTTCCTGCCGTAGCACATTGAAGCCCCAGCTGTCACTTTCTCCTCCATTGAATGTATTCTATGTGTGATGCCCGTGTTCTTGTATCAACAGAAGATAAAGGAACCTAAAGAAAATCAACTTTCTGCGTCTACACATTTCTTTGTTTAAATTTCTCTGGTATTGAGCGAGGAGCGATTCCCTGCAGCTCTGGTGACCCTACATGAGTGAAAAATGAGATTGGATGAAAGAATAGGGGAGGGACTCTTGCCATTTTGGTGCCGTCGTGGGAGTTGTGAATTCAGCAGATAAAGGTGAGACTGGCCGCCTTCCCCCAGAACAAAGCTGTTGTTGAATGTCAGAAAAGGGGCACGAGAATTCTCAATAAAACGGAGGAAAGATGGTGTAATTTGTTTCCCTCCTGCTGTTTCACGCACCTGGATATCTCCCCTGCTGCCTCTCCTCACGCACACATAAACACACGCACATGCATGCACACACACACCCTTTTCCCTTCTCATCTGTCCCCTTCTGGCTATTGAACTCTATGTGGGTTTACTGTTAAGTGGATTCAGATTGCTGAGATAATAAAATGTGCGGCGCGCTGTTTGGCCTGGCAGGGTCGGGGTTTTCCCGAGCCTGTCCTTTAGTCGATGTGGTAAAGCTAGTACGGTAATCCTATAGAGTACGCCGATGACACAGACCGTCTCACATGCATCTGCTCGGCAGGAGGTGCAGCCAATGGTAGCAACGTCCCCCAGTCCTTTGAGCCCTGGGGATGATGTCATACCGGCCGAGGGCCAGTCAGATCCCCAGCACACATTTCTCCCCGCCTGGCAGAATGCGCCCCCACCGCCATCCTGCTGAGTCAGCCATGTGTAGGTGTGTTTGTTTGCATTCAGACAATTTGTTAACAATATTGACAACCATGGAGAGAGCACATGAGGAAGCATTCAAACAGATGCCATCCCTCTTGCTAAAAGAATTCATGATACCTGCTTCCCAGACTTTCTCCATGACACTATCTACTAGCCCAGAGTTAAGCATTATCATCTAGCAAACTGAACCCAACCTTTGGAGAGTAACAATAACCAGTAGCATGGGCAAATTTGTGGATCCAAATGTTAGAAAATAAACATGATGTAATGTCTGGGTACTTCTCAGAGAAGGCCACAGACTGTGGGCTGGTTTGACAGTTCAACCCCGGATGCATGGAATCTAAAGTTTCCCTCGGGAAACAAGAAGAGCGCGAGTGAGTTAAAAAAGCAAAAAGACAGAAAAGGCTCCATAAGGGGGAATCGAGACATTTGTCCAATAACCCAATCACAGAAATCGCATTTGACGACCAACACATAAGACGCTTTTCCCCTCCTACTTCACCCTGTCCTGACGTTCTCTCGCATAATATCTTCTTTAACAGGAAAAAAACCTATTTGATCGGCCCCTTAATTACCCCCCACCCCTATCTCAGCGCTGTCAGTTTCGGCCCGTCACCCCGAGCCTTGCGGCACGGCACAGCGAGAGCAAAAAGAGTTTAAGGAAGGAACAACGCTGCAGTGCTCGGATGTGGAATACGGTGCTGAAGCGGGGCATCAGTTCATCCATTCAAGGGGGGTTGTGGGCTCTCCTCATTGATCAATAAGACAAGTCAACCTTTTGCATTTATCTCACATGCCGCCCACACACTGTAATGCGCAGCACAGGGATACATCTCGCAGAAGATCATTTCTACATATCTGCAGTAAAAAAGCTCAGAAAAAAAAGTTTCCCTAACTTTCCAGTTTTATAGGTTCGGAAGCTTGGTGAGCAAACACAGCTTCCCTTCTCTAAAAGCAAAGAAGAAAATACAACGTAAGGTTTCCCCTCTTTGTTCTCCCCGTCATGTCCAAGCCCCACATGATTTACTCCAGGGGTCAGGGCAGAGGTATTGTTTGAGAGCCACAGCATTCCTGAAGCATTGTGCGTTTCTTCTATTTCTGAGGCTGACTTGCACATCTTTAACTGCAAAGAGCACTTGTTCCACCGTGGCCCAGATGAAATCCTCAGGGACAAACAGGACAAGAGTCTCCTTCCTGACTGCATTGTTCAAGGAGAATATCCTGTTTATTACAGCTGGATGAGCTGCAGAAGAATGGCTGGCAACACACACACTGATTGTACTTGCCGTGCATTGAATTTTTGGATAGGGATCTAAAATCAATAAACAGATACTGGAAACAAAGGAATATGTCTCCTGAGCTCTGTTTTTTGTTTTCACAGTTTGGCTGGCTTTTCAGTGCAGGCCATTTTTGTTAGATTTAAAATATTTCTCTTGTATTACAGAGCTATTCCTTTTTTTGAGCGGTTGATGGATTACACTCTTGAATTAGAACATACCATAAATCACTGTTGTACTGACCTTTCTTCATAAAGTGGGCATCAAAAGCCAGAGCTGATTTGCACGGGAAGCTGGGTGTAAACGACGAGAGGGCTTTGGCCGGGAAAGACTGTGAAGGCCTTTGTTGGACAGGGGTATTACAGTAAAGCACCGCCATAAAGCAGCGGATGGTAAAGAAAGTTGTGAGTTATTGCCGTGGACAGAACATATCCTGTTCCCTTCCATATACAGGATTACTGTTATTGACCAGCGGAGCACAATGTGTTTCCGCTGAGCTTTATGTCTTGTTCTGGCCAAATCAATGCTATGACTCAGCGCCACATGAAAGTCAAACCTTCACTTCACAGTAACGAGGAACTCTACTTATGTGCTATACAGATAAAGATTGTGTCGGTGTAGCATGTTGGAAGTGAATCTACACCATTGCATTTCAAAACTTGTTCTAAACTAGCTTGTATGCATCTCCTTGGAGTTAAAGGAAAGGTTCACGGCCATCACACCAGCAGAGTTCCATGAGAACATTGGAACAACTCCTGTATCTTCATTGTAAATGTATGAGGCCACAGCCAACAGCTTATCCATCAGACAGCTAGCCTTGACATATTTGAGGCTCTGCCAGACTTCTCCTGGGGCAAGAGAGAGTTAGAGAAGTTAGTCCTCTTCACTAGTACCCCGGCAGAGTGCGGCATTAATCTTCGCAAAAATATATTGGCAAAACGATCTTTCTTCAACCTCAGGAAAACAGCCAAGACTCTGAGGTATATTTGTTGACCCTGTTTCAACCGTGCTGCAGTTGCCACATTAAATATACACACTCTCATTTACACACTTGTAAGGTAGCAGCTGCAGCCTTGGATTGGGATCGTGTGGACCCTGCTAGAGGTTTCACACCGGTAAGACACTGAGGGCCTCCTGTATTAAAGCTTTTGTGGAATATTTGTTTCGCAACGTGCGCGTAGAAGCATAGCGAGTTACGTACAAACGTGGCGCACTGAGGTAGAAGCGCAGACTGCCTGTCCCGAAAATGGAAAATGGCCTCTTGTTGAATTTACAGCAGTAATCTGAGGGAGACGGCGACATAGTCCAAGGAGACGAGCTGAAATAATTTTTGTCCCAAGGATCACACTTTTTCAGTTGGACACAAAATCCCAGTTCTACTTACTTCAAAATGTCCCAGAATTGGGGTTATTATGTTAATTTAAAAATACAAAGTATAAATATCACAGTTTGGTCTTTCCCTCAATACAAACAATGTTGCCTCAGACGAGGTAAACTATTTTACAGATATCATCTTTGGGAGAGGTTGCCAAGCTTGCGTCAACTAAACGCAACCTCGTTTCACTGTGTTTTTCACAATAGTTGCCCAAAGCTCCTAATATGCAGGTCTCCCTGGTAAATGGTTGATTAGCTCGAGGGCCTTCCATATTATGGCCAAAGTTGCAGGGCTCCTTTCAGACGAGACTCTCGTAAAAGTTCGGGAGGTTCACTTTTCTCATTAGGTCGCAGTCAGCTTCGATTTCCTCTGTGAGCGTAGAGTGGCAGGCTTGGATGACTGTTCTAAATGTAAATCATGGCTGAATGGAATTACACCGACAGTCAGACATCTGTGTTTTAATTGGCCTCTGTCCACCCCCCTGCACCTTTATTCACTCCCCCACCCTTTCCAGCCCCTAGCAACAGGCTCCTACAAAAACATTAATTTATAGCACTGGCGCAAAGAATACACCCCATTTGTGTGTGGAGAGCAAGAGGGGGGAAGCCTGTAGCCGACATGGCAAAAACAATATTTAGCAGATGTGTTCCCTGCTACGATCTTCTTTGTAGCAGCCTAGTCATCAGCATGACTAGGCTGCCTGAAAATATTTCGCTTGGCAGCTTGCGGTGGGTTTCTGCACCCTTTGCTTGCATGTGTTTGTTTTGACTCGAGGGCGCTTATTTTCACTATAGTCTATCTGGCTGTGGGCTGCTAATTGTGAAGGTGTCTCGACAGAATGGTGTGTTTTAAAGACGGTAGAGTGTTTTTCAGTAGGTGGATTTCTTCAGTAAAGTGTAAGGCCAGGGCCCGCTGTCTAAAGATAGGGTTTTCTGGGCATTTGGAGGGTGAGGCAGAGAGGAAGAAAGCGAAGGGACATAAGAAAGGGACGTAAGATGCCATTTTCCATTTGGGAGTCGCCAGCTACTTTTCAACCATGGAGATCTGTTCACTAAAAAAAACATGCAGTTATACTATGACTATGGCTATACAGTGGTTCTCAAACTTTTTACACCAAGTACCACCTCAGAAAATACTTGGCTCTCCAAGTACCACCATAATGACCAACACTATACAGTAGCGTAGTAGGTCTAAGTATTCATCAAAAACAAGGCAGAGGTTTTATTCCTAAAGAAGTATATTTGATTTTGTCAGCCATTGTAGGATTTTACACAGTTCCAACAGTAAGACTGCGCTTCAATATAGGAAAGAAATCTTTTAATTTTGATTCTTTGGCGTACCACTAGAGGGAGTCCCGCGTACCCGCGGGGCCACACTTTGAGAATCACTGGCTTAGAAGATTAAAACAATCAGTGGTCTGTGTAGGAAAAGTTCAGTCTAGTGAGGGCGCTGCAGGACACTGTGGGAACATCCTCAATGCTGTAGTCGAAGCCGTAGCACCGTGGTCCCACCGTGGTCCCACCGTGTTAGCGAGGAGAAGGCAGTGCCAGCCAGGAGGAATGCTAGCAGCGTTTTGCAGCTACTTGTTGACTAGTTAACAATCGCAAATTGCGTCTGGAACTCAGTAGTAAAATTGAAACATAAAAAGCTAAAATGAGTCACAAATATACTTTGTTAGCATATTTTAAATTTGTCCCTCTAACAGAGGGCTTTAGAATCCATGTACATGCAACATCCTCTGTCCCAGAATCCTCTCATTGGCACAGAAAAAAAACGACACAGAGGAGCAGTACAAGCAGAGGAGGATTCAAGGATGAAGCAAAGTCAGCTATGCATTGATTTGAAATGTTTGTCCTAGTAAATGGAGATTAAGCCGTAGTTCAGGAAGGAAGACTCCCTTTATGCCATGCATAATTTAGGTATGCCTCAGCTGGTCTCCCAGTATTATGCTATCAGCGAAGATTGGCTGCGCCCAGCTGTATACAACCAACAGAGGCGGCGCTGTCGCTCTAAACCAATCATATAGTTGCTGTCAAACCTTTAAAGGGGTTCTCTCCGTTGTTGCTGTCAGGTGACAATTCAGCGCGAAACCGGATGCAACCCTTCTCCCGAAGGCACCTCCAGCAGCTATCATGCATTCTTAACTCATCCTTGGTTGATCCTTGGTCAACTCTCTTCTTCTCCACCACCACCAGTGTCTGGACTCCGGAGAGGGGTGGGGAGGGATTCTGCCGAGCAGAAGTCATTGATTATCCCGGTTTAGGGTGGAGCCCAATCGCCAAATATTGTGCACTATTTCAATGTTATATTTTTCTAAGTCTTGAACCTAGTCTTAATGAGGTGACTGTATCTGCTCCCTGTACTGAAAATGGAAGCCGATTCCACAAAAAAAAACAGGAAAAAAAACTCAAGGAACCACAACTAGCAAAACATTTATGGAGAGCAGCTCTTGTTGGGCAATATGGTATTATAAACTCTTTAACGTACAACTGTGGCTCACCAGTTAGTGCCTGGTAAGTGGGGAGTATTTTATCCAGTGCTAAGAAGCTAATACAGGAGTAATATGATCCCTTTTCTTAGTTCTTGTTAATACGAGTCCTGCAATTGTGGATCGACTGGAGTAACCTAAGTGGCTTATTAGAGCGGCACGATAATAAGGAATTGCAGTCTAGTCTAGAAGTAACAAATGCATGAAATATTTTTTTTCTGCATCACTTTCAGCCAGGAGTGCTCGATTCTCTATATAACGTGGAGGGAAAAAGGCTGTTAAAGGGTGCTTTATATCAGAGTTCATGGTCGTACACAGAGGGTAGACCAGATCGCAGCGTCTCCGTGCACCGACAGCAGGCAGGCTGGATTGGAGGCAGAGGGGAGAGACACGTAACTCACAACACAATTCAAAAACTGGTGCATCACACTACTGACAGAACACATGACAAGAGGCAATCGGGGAAAACAACACACAATGGTCAGACAAGGATCCTGATAATATCACCAGACAACTAACTTCACAGGTGCTCTAAGCCAAGATCACCTTTGTTTTGTCTGAATTCAACATCAGAAATTTGCTGGTCAGGCAGGTTTGGATGTCCCCAGGACATTTTTGAAGTCTAACAAGCTCGTCGGACTTGTCTGGCTTGATCGATAAATACAATTGAGTATTTTCTCCATAAGAATGTAAGTTTATGCAGTTCTTTCTGATAACAACATCTCTAGGAAGCTCCAAGCACATAACAGTGTGGGACTCCGTGACCAATATTGGTGGTCATCGAGGATTCTCCGGAACAATCACAAACTGTGATTTTTCCGATAAATACAACTTGCTAGCTGAGTGCGGTTTCTTTAACATTAATCAAATGTTCTCGTTTCTGCCACAGGATGCAATGATCAAGACATGGTTCGTAAACTTTACCAGTTTTGTTTCTGTGCTATGATGCCCCTATAACCTGACTGAAATTCCTCAAACTAGCCATTTTTACCTAGAAAGTCACTAAACGGATATGCAACTGCTTTCTTAGAAATCTTAGAGAGGCAAGATTAGAGATCAACACTTTTCCAAGGTTTCTTAAGAAAAGGTTAAACAGCAGCTACCTCAACCCCGGAGCAAACTTGGTGTTACCATTCTCCTTTCCACCCCCCCCCCCCCCCCCCCTCCCACACTGAGCCTTTAGAAGTATCGACAAGATGATCGATGTGGGACGACTGAAGTTTTCACAAGAGTCCTCTGATATATTGAAGCGGACGATACTGAACTAAAAGAAAAAGGAATCACCTCTTTGAACGTGGCTTCGCTATCAGATGGGCATCGACTGTAGAAACCTTTGCCAAGAGGAGCACATTCAGGTACCGTAGGAATTCAAAGGTTATTATACAATGGTCAGAAAAAAGAGAGTTCTGTGGAAACACTGTTAAATGTTCTATCCTCGTTACATACACCAGAACTAGGTCATGGGTGTGATTAAGACTCTGGCAGAAAACCAATGAAATCTAACAATGAAACATCCACGTGAAAATTAAAATCACCAACCATAATTACTTTGTCCGTTATAAGGACCAAACTTGCTAAGAACTGTGAACATTCAGAGAGAAATTCAGAATCAGGACCTGAGTCCCTGTACACTAAAACAAAAAGAACCGGCTGTATTATCTTCCACGTTGGGTGCAAAAGACTGAGAACCAGGCTTTCAAATGAGTTACAATCTAGTTTAGGTTTAAGGTTAATTGAAAATCTAGATTGAAAAATAGGTGCTGTTCATCCTCCTCGGCCTGTGCCTTGAGGAATAAGAGTATTAACATGACTTGGAGGAGAAGATTCCTTTAAGCTGACACATTCTCGATTCAGCAGCGCGTCACTAAGAAAAAATAGATCAATATGATGATGTGATATAAATTAATTGACTAAAATAGCTTTTGATGAAAGAGATTTAATATTTAAGTTGGGAGGGTGGGCCGTGAACCGAAGGGTTGGCGGTCCGGCTGCTCCATATCACGTGTCGAAGTGTCCTTAAGCAAGACACTTAATCCCCAACTGCTCCCCGGGCGGTGTCCTGCATCCTCTGTGGGATGGCTTAACTGCAGAGGACAGGTCCACCAACGGGACGAATAAAGGATACTTTCTGCTTCTTATGGGTGCACCTTTCATTTTCCTACTGTTTGTATTATTAGTTTTAACTTCTCGGCTATTTAACTTTGATTTAAATAACTTAAATGGCCTTCAAGACAACAAATATATTTTTATTTTTTGGTAAAGAAAAATGAAAGAAACTACAGGTAGGTTCTAAAGCAAAAACAGTTGGACAAAGTCTTTTCCAACATTGATATCGGCTGAGACTTTGAAAATTGGTGCATTCTTAGTTGCAGTTGAGGCCGCTGAAGGATTTATGGAAAATGGCTTTATCGTACACGCTAATTGTTTGAGGATCTAGGCTGCATGGTCCGTTCAGGGAGAAAGGATTAGTCCGATCAGTGTTAAACGCTGGTGAAGAAGAGCCAGGAGTCCACTGTTTCTGCCTGGGTGTGTAGAGGACAGCTTGTCCTGACAGTGAGACAAAGAGAAATGTGAGGGCAGAAAAAGACATATACAACACCAACACCCCCCCCCCCTCCCCTCCCCAAAACTACAGTGGACTTCACTGCTTTAAAGCTGATGATCAGCTCAGACTGAGACCTCGATTGGATTTACTGCGTGGGAATTATTGTAGTATGGATTTTCTTTTGTTTGTGTACTTTATTTATTTTGATTTAATTTATTTCCCTTACCCCCCCGCTCCCCCCCCTCTAATCTGCCATTTGCCTGAGGATTTACATGCCAGTATTGAGTACACCCAGAGAACCACTCAGCGGAATAAGTCCATTACTCACTCAATTACTGGAACAGCACGGCCTGCTGGGTCCGGGTTTGGGGAAAAGCCGGATGGAAGGTCTTGTGGCTACTGGAGGGTTTTAGTGTGTCAACGCTTTTGGCAAAATGCGTCTGTGTGTTTCTCTGCAGCTCCGCTCTCACACCAGGAAGCAGCGCCATGTATTTAGGCCGCTTCGATTGGAGGCTCATGTTGGTTATCTGTTGTTTTACTCTGTACTACAACTATGCAGAGATGAGTATTAGTGCGACTTGCCCCTTCCCTATCTGGTATGTAGTTTTCAGCTGTATGTATATAGATACTTTAATTACAGAAAAGAAAATGTTAGTCAAGTGCAATGCTCTTTCGCCCTCGGGCAGTGCGGAACAGCTTGCCGTTTTTGCCGCCTGTGCGATACTGAGCAGCTGACGCACCGGGGATCCTTTCTGTACAGTATGCAGCCATGTATGGAACAATCTCAGGTGAAATCATTTACTTTTAAGAGGAATCGTCTGCGAAAAGACTATCTGCCTGTACTGCATATATGTTATTCCATTTTTATTGAAGCAGCAGATCGCAATGGTTTTTGAACGCAGTCCTGGCTAGCATCTTCCTCCTGCTCAGTCTGCGCAGACATCTGGCGTTGTGGCCTTTGGGTCAGGGGCTCCCGTGAGGCGACAAGACAAGATATTAGCATTTGGTGAAAGGCGGCGAAAGATGTAGACCAACAGTAAAGGAAAGGGAAGAGGAGAAAGTGTGTGAAAGAGGAAGAGAGGCGAGCACACATGCTGCATAAATCATGTGCCAGCCAAAGATAATGGACAATGGCAGTCGCCACAGTCTGCGAAATCAAGCCGCTGCTTCCTCACTCTGTTCAGTAATTGCAAAGAGAATTGAAACTGATTGAGAGTGTGTTTGATTGCTGCTGGACATTGACATTTGTAGAATCAGCAGATGTGTCTGGAACCAGGTCAGACGTGGGACTTCTCATCACATTTAGGAAATAGATTGTTGATGAACTGTCCATAATCATTTGTTGTCCATTCGCCTAACAGGAGTAGAGTGAAAGGTCACGTAGCACTACACCTTGTGCATGACATGAGAGCAAACCCATCACAGACTGAATGCTTTAGCCTTTTAACCATGTTAAAAGGTTAGCATCGGGGATCTAGAGATGCACCTGGAAACAGAACAGCAACCCTATGAATCAACGTATCAGCATGGTCACAGGGTCAGATAGATGGACAGAAAGTACATTTATTTTTTGCATTTATTAGTTCTCTCTGAATCTAAAAATCGTTACATTTGAATCAATTACGTCATTTTACATCTTGTATATTTTGCACTTCTTGTACGGGCCATGTTGTTAACAATGTGGTCTGTCTAATGATTTAGTGAAGCATGCATTGCATAGAGTATATTGGTCTATTTTACTCTTTTCCTTTGCCTGTGCTTTCCACAGTTCAACAGTCTTATTTTCTCTAAAGTCAAAACCATTCTGTTCTCTAGTTCATAAAGACAATTTGTTCAACACTTTTAGTTTACTCAGTTGTCAGCACTTGCTGATTCTTTTGCAAAGAATTGGATGGAGGGAGTTTCTCCATTGCTGACGAATACGTAAACAAATATATTCTAGAGACTTCCCTTTGCGCTGAAATGCGGAGATGTGAGACCTCTTTATATCCAGAAGACTTTTGCTAAACGCTGTTTCACAGGATTCCACCTCTGTTTCAATTGAAAAAATACAACGCTTACCACGCTTGATCATCTGAAATAGGGTGAAAAATGAGGAGCCACTGAAGTTCCAGGGATGATTCTGCTTCTGGTTTGTATGAGCATTCATATTACCAGCAGTGAGAACATTTTGGCTGCGCAGGACATGAAATGGAGGGACTTCAGATCACTACATGCAGACACTCAGCAGTCTGACTCTTCTCTCCAGCCACCAGGGCTCCAATGGGCCTCTCCCAAACCAGAACATTATTCCTTCATCCGACTGAAAGCTGTGACGAATAGAGCACTGGCCTGGAATGGGGTTTGTTCCGTTTCCCTTAAGAGCGTGGATGCGCAGACAATTGAGTGGTGGGCACTGGGATGGGGAAGAAAACCACTCTAACTCCACGTGGGATGCTCGGTCTTTGACTAATCTTCTTTTCCCCAAGTAGGACAGAGTCTTCTGGAAAGTCAAAAGAATTGTATGAAACTTTGCCATTTGCTAAACTCCATATTTTTGTGTGGGCTGTTTTCCACAAGCAGCCACACAAACTGAGGATGCTATGAGGAGAATTGGGGGAACAGCTACTGTGTGTTTGAGGCAGCAAACGTGTCTGACATTTCCACCCACAAACAAAACATCAGCCATTACAAATGTTTCATCACGTCCCTGTTTATGCGTAGCTATTTGGCATCGAAGAAATCCGAATAACACAAATTATTTAATCACCAGCCTATTGAAAAGTAGGCCTCCAGAAGCTTCTGATTATGAAGACCATTCATTCCCTCCCTGGACCTCGTTTCTTTTGTTGCTGATAAAGCACGTGTGGATTCATGTGAACTGATGAAAACTTTCCGTTATAGGAATAATGAAGTATATTAAACGGGAAACGGATGTTGCTGGCACAGGCAACTTTACATGCACAGCGGTGCAGTATTTTAACCACACCTTCATTAAGAGCTTCTGTGAGATTTCTTAGTGGCTGGTAATCACTTCATTTATAACATGATTCCTGAGCACCAAGAAACGTGTAGAGGGAGGGTTTTTTAAGGCTATTGCGGATAAAAGTTGCCCCTCGATAGGTTGGTTCATAATTGCCACACTGTAAGACTTTTCTGTAATTTCTACAGCAAAATCTTACAGTAACTTCTTGTTCTGTCATTTTACAAGGTTTATCTGTGTATTGCAATGCATTGTGGGTCAAAAAAACAATTACGGTAGCTGACAGCTTTTTTCAACATTAATATGTTCTGAAATTACAAGCATATGTGCCCTTGACTGTAATGGTGCAGTCTACAGTTATTTACAGTAGATTGAGTTGCACGAGGCGGTTAGCTTTAATGTTGATGTTGGTTGAAATAACCGTTGAACATGTATTAGTTTAGTGCAGCCTCAAATAAAGTTAAGCTCGGAAGCTAACTAATAGTTAAGCTAGCTAGCTACCGCTTCCAAAAAATAACTTACGCTGTGGGGACCGTCGAAAATATTTAGAACTCATGCATCTAAAAGTTTTACTTTAGTTTAGATCAGGGGTCCCCAAACTATGCGGCGGGCCGGAACACTCCGCGCGGCCCGCGGACGAGTCCCGAGTCCCGATGACTTAGACAGGCATCATTAATGTCGGGTAAGCAGTTTAAATGTGCCCAACCTTATTAGTAACCAAATGTGAGGCTAATCCAACATAACGTGTGCTTTTCAACTTCTGCATTGTTTTGCCCAGCTACAGGTCGAGGAGGCTGCATCCTTATGTGAGCGCCATCGCTGCAGTGATCAACAACATACATGGCTGAAGACGATTTTGAGGTGAAAACATTTGTCATTTATGTGATGATGCCTGAATGTATTATAACACGTTTTCATTAAGCTTATTTTCATGTGATTTCAGATGCTTCATCGGACTGAACACCTCCAATTGGACCAAGAGTGGGAAAGTACAGGAGAAGAGGAGAAACTCCATCAACCCTCAGGTCTCCTCTCTCCTCAAGCGGCTGATGGACTTTGAATGGCTTGTATTGTAAGTCATAAAAAAGAGTTCCTCACAGACATTGTTCAAATGTTTTATTTTGCCTGTTGTCGAGGATGTTTTGAAAAGTTATTGTTAAGAAAAAGAAAAGTTCTGAAAAGTTAGTGTTGTATTGAGTTTTAACAATAAAATGTCATGATTTTGCATCTCGAATTCTTGTTTTATTTAACAGTTGAAGAGAATCTAATGTAATGATTTTTGGATTAAAAGCAAGCCTGGTCTTATTTTAAACACTTTACATTAGGCTTCAGCAAAGCTGCGAATGTGAAAAACAATGAACTAATTTTTTAACAACATATTGTATTGTGAAATATTTACAGCATTTTGCTTCGAGTTGCCAGGTATTATCTGTAATTTGAAAGGAGTACAAGACAATGTTGTAAGCTAAATTACAATAAAGGGTTGTTTTCCTGTAAAAAAAAATACAATAGCAGACCAGAAACACATGGTTTCATTCCTAAAAGGCTGACAATTTCACACCACAAGCGAAGCAGATTTTCACCAGGCTTTACTCGCCTGACTAGTTAAATTGCCTTCATTCGCTTTATAAGTGGCGGAAAGGACGGCATGGCGTATCTCCGTAGCTTGTCTCTGTAAAGATAGTTATCATTTCTGCCACCCACCATGGAAATAAACCCTATTTCTGCTCTATTCGGCTCCAACTAACTCACAGACCCAGGCGTTCAGTCTCAGCTGTCTCATGAAGGGTGTTCACGTGATGACGAGCGAGCATCTCAACGCTGTTTGGCTTCTGCCAGACAGCGTCGTTTAACGTGCGATTTCTTCGCTTCTTCACTTTCGCTTCCTCCACAACGATTTTCGTCATTTGCATTGACTTTCCATGGAATCCATGGAATAGGACATGAATTTCTACACCAAATTGCAACGTGAGCCATTTAATAGCTGTTGAGATATTTAGCTCAAATCGCAAAGCTTGAATTAAATGCGAAGCATTGGTTTGTTCAATACCTTTCATGCTCAGTCTAGCTCCGGGAATACCAATGAATGGCATCTAACAGACTCTGAATTCATTTCACACAGTAGGTGATGTAAAAATGTCTTTTGAAAGCCCGATTCTCTCGCAGTCTGACATCTGGAATGCAATATAACGTCAGTGAGATCACGGTAGATGAAAAATGAATTGAATATTTCAATCCTAGTAAAACACTTCACATGTTATTAATGGTATGAGTATACTGTCTGCACAGAACCCATGATGGAAGCAAGTGTTACCTTTCGAAGCCTGTGAGGTCCTCCAGGGAAAAGGTAAAACCGTGGGCGAGGCGCGATGTGTTTGGGTAAGCGTGTAAACAATTTAAAACCTCATGGCCAGCAGTCTTTGTCCGAGACAATGATGGACTACTGGAACCTGCTGAATTAGCACAAGGACCTCTGGCCCACCAATGTAAATAAGAGAGCAGCTGCATTTACAGAGCGCTTCTTTATTTTCTACGTCTGCAACCACCCAGAGATCGGAGGTTAAATATATGTCTCTCCCCCCTTAATGGTGCACAGAGGGAAAGAAAATGCTGCAGATGGTAACACCTGCAGTAAGACTAACGGACGGGATCAATGCTTTTTATCTGATTTGAGTCAACCTCACAGATGAAGCTGAGCTCAAAACCATCAAGGATGGAAAAGAGCTGATGTAAAATGAGTACATGCTGGCGAGGAAATGTCTCACTTCTGCTGTAATATCCAGGCGTCCACCTACACACCACATTTTAAAGTCCAGCTGTGAGGCGGAATATTCAGCCTATGAAAACAGTTGTATAATGTATTCTGTGTCACATGTGTTTAAGTAATGTTTGTCTTCCATTTAGAAATAGAAATAAGTCGGACAGACATGTTTCTGCTGATCAGGAATTATTAAACAAAGTGAAAACTTGTGGCAAATACACTGTCTTTCCTAACTTTGGCATGATTGTTACAGTTAGAGCAATAAATGCCAATGACTTTGAGTACTGGAGACATCTTCACCTACTTAGCGGATGTTTTTCTCTCTATAGCAGTAAGGATTAATTAATGATGAAATCTGCTGCCAGAAGGCTAATATGTCTAAGATGTCTGCGGCCAATTTGCAAAAAGTCTTGCTCGACATAAGTAAGAAAATATTGATAGTAGTGATTTTGGAGTTAAATCACATTGCTCTTTCTCACTTTTTGGTTTACAATTGGTGTTAGATTTTTTGTAATCCAACGCTTCATATTAAAAGATATTAAATCATTTCTCAATTAGCTATACATTTGTGTCAGATCAACTGAAAGGGTTTGAGATGTAAATAAAACTTGTTTCTCCTAATTGGCATAAAAAATTACTGAGACAAAAGATGACATTGAATTACTTGTGTGTGTATTTAATCATGTACTATTATTCTGATCTGAAGGCTGTGCGATGCTTAGGTGTTAGTAGCTGTACAATCGTAACTTTTATCTTGACTTCACTCAGGTGCTTATGCTGCGTTCACACCGCAAGCAAAGCAAATTTGACTTGTGTGAGTTTACTCGCCCGACTACTTGTAGTTATTTAGTCTCAGCTGCTTTTTTACGTAAAGACAGTTATCGTTTCCGCTATCCAATCATGGAAATAAATAACCACTATTTCTGGTCTTTATTCGTTGTGTTTTAGGAAGTTGCAGAAGCTTGTGCGCAATCGCATTCGGTTTTTGCAAATAAAACCTCCTTGGTTAGGTTTCAAAAAGCATCACGGATTGACTCAATATTTCAAAAAGATCTGCACTTCAAGTGTGTATTTTTGGATCAATGGCCGTTTGTTTTTGTAATAACGTGCTGTCAGACAAATGGGCTTCTGGTCCATTGGGACGTTGGGTTTTGGAAACATTGCGATGGAACCAATGTCATCGAGGTTATCTCAGTTTGGGTTAAGTTTTCATATTTAATAGTCTAGTTTACAAACAGTTGGCGTGAAATTGGAAAGACATTAGGCATTTACCAAGAAGGAAGGGTATGTACAAAAACGTGTCTTCTGCTCCTTTAATTGTGTTCAGCATTTAAAAAGAATCCGTCCCTCATACAATCTTATGGAAGCAATTTACAGGAATCACTGCATGTGTTTAAGAGCCGGCGAGGTTTATAATCCGGAGAGTTCATAACGACAGATTAATTGAAGAATGGAGGGTGAAAGAACATGGGTTGTCAGGATGATTGGGAGCAAAGACAGGAGTGAATGGTTGGCTGTAGATCATGTACAGTATGTGGTGTGGGGGCGTCAGCGTGTGGCTCAGTGAATTTGGGGAGCAGAGTGGGAGAGGAGATAAATTGGAGTGCCATACAGTAATGGTGCGTGGGCTGCAGTCAGCGTGTTTTAAGTCGAGAGGAGCGTGTGTGGTACTTTTATCACCTGCTCCCGGCTCCCTTTATTTTAAGGCCTAATGACAGTTAGGGAAGGAAGGAAGTGAGGTGGTGACTCACAGCATGGTGGGAGAAGATGTAAAAGGCTGCATGCTCAGTCACCACGTAGGGATGTGACGGGATTGTGGAACACGTTCAAATGAAATGTGCACTGCATCGATGTTGGGGAATGTTTGTTCTCCCAGATGGCCGTCGATGCTGAAACAGTAGCTGGGATATGAATCGTGCAATGAATGCAATGGAATAAGTGGTGTAATTTCACAGCTGTTTAAACTGAAAAAAAATCCTCATTAAACCTTAAATTAGTCAGCATGTGCATCAGCTGTGGTATCTCTTCGGTAGTCTGTATATTCCCTGTATCTTTGAAAAAAGTATACGTCTAAAAGTGAAAATGTGTTGTGCTTTGACAAGAACCTGATAGCCTTTGCCTTCCTAGATACTACACTTGGCAACCAAATTATGAAAGTCCTAAAAGCGGTTTTTAATGTTGGGAGTATCAGATGCACTCTTCAGTTAGACAATAGCGGATGTCTACTTAACCATCTGTTTCTGACTGAAACTGCAACAGCGTCCCCTTCTTAACATGAAAAGTACCCCTCAAACCGACGTACTGACACTCAGACATCTTACTTGAATATTGAATTGAATATTTGATCTGCGATCTGATCCATTCAGTGCAGTAGATTGGCTATTGATTTAGTCTTAATGCGGGCCGATACTAACACGGCTCAGGAAGTAGACAGCTGTGCTGTGTAGACATTTGGGGTGGGACACCAGGCCTTCAGACACTTCTTCCCAACCCGAGTTCCCGACATTAAATCACTACAGCGTGAGCAGCAAAGGAGGAAGAGGGTCTGTGGAAAATGGGGGAGTTCTCTCCCCAGGAGATTTGTTATAGCGGTGACTCGTAGCTGTCCTCTGCTGAGTTACGACTGCATAAGAGCGTCTCCTCGGGTTTGCAACAGGATTCCCAGGCCCTGGTCCTCCTCCCCACAGGAAGCAGAGGTTAACGTCGAGTTCATAACACAACCTTTTGACCGGATTAGACAGCACACAGTCCTCCACCCTGACCCCCAGTCTCCTCATTCCTTGTCTTTCCCTGAGATGTGGGGGTTTCAGGGGCCATTTCTGATCTGAGATGAAATGGTAAGAGCACATCCTCGTATCTTCTCTTTCAACTCTCTGCAGCTGTTGAATGTCCTTTGGTGAATCCTTACTCCCTACAAATCGCTTTACTGGTCTTGGTTGCTCTGCTCCCCCACAGCGATAGCACCTTGGACTGGCCGCATTTTCACCTTTCCCCCTTTTATCTTTGACAGACTGTTTCTGTAGAACTTGCCTCCACCCGTGGCCAAGTGGAGAAGGACAGCTGGGAGAGCACAGATTCCTGGGGAGTACATTAAAAACACACAGAGCTCAGCTTCCTGACCTCCGGACCACAATATCTGTTTCTATTTACTTTGAACTTGTTCTATTCTAATTGTTTTTTTTTAGATTACCTTTGACTTCAGACTTTAAGGTTTATCTCTTGGTTGCAATAAGTAACAGCGACATGACAACTGCCCCATGAGAGCTGTGAGCGGCTATCGCCCCTTAAAACTGCCCTCCACATGTGAGTGTGTGACACCGTAGATATCTCTGTATTTCCATGTGCATGGGGGCAGTAGACAGCATTGTTTCAGCCTCCCCTCCCAGGGGAGTCGGAGGGATCTTTTACACGTTGTGGTTTTGCTGTAAAACATCCCTCTCACTGAGCTGACGGCGTGTCGTACGACAAGAAAAGCTTGCCTGGGATTTATTGGTGGTTGCAGGTCGGCAGATGATGGACGGATTGCCCTCCGGAGCTTAAGTCTTCTAAAAGGCAAAGGCCGCAAGAGCCTTTTAAAATGCTGTTCATTTCTTCTGCATGTCATGTCCAATGTCTGTCTTTCTCTTTTTTTACATCACTGTTTTTTTTTTCAAATTCTCTGGTGGCCTTTTCCCTGCTTTTTTTTTTATTGGACTCCAGAACACTAGCAGAGAATTTGTCTCCCACTTTTAAGACCAGCGTCCTTTGCAATCTCCATCAGTCGACGTTCTTCTAGCACGGGAATGCTCCATTAACCTTGTTTGTCGTGGCAGAATGAAGGCCCATACTCAGTCTCTCCCCTGCTGAGCTTTCAAACATTTCCCCTTCGCAAAGAAGCTCTCTGAAGACGTTTGTTGCAAAGTGACAGACATCTTCCCTCATGTGGCGACTCGATATGGACACACAACACAACATAGTGAAATAATTAGTAGAGGAGAGGAAGCGACGAAGATTGGAAACCAACGAGAGCAGGAGCCTCAATATTTAATTCTTTGGATGGTAACATGGAAAAGGATTTTGAAAGACATCTAGATCCTTAATATGCAAAAGGATTTAAAAGCAAGAATATGTATTGTTTTTAATAGCTTTTTACAGTTTCTTTTAGGACTGTAAGGCTCTGCTCTAACCCAGGGGTGTCAAACCCATTCTGTTCTGGGGGCCGCATACATACATAGATAGTAAACTCATTCCAAAATTACATAGAACTACCAATAAGTCCAATAAGTGCAATTTCAACAACATTTTCACCCAGTTTTTTTTAAGTGCATTATTCATAAAAACTGATCACAGTGATTGTGATTCACCTCCATGAACATGTAGGAAGAGGTAAATTTTTCTTGAAAAATCCGACACTCTGTGTCCACTTTTCTCTTTTTTGACAAAGACATTTCACTGAAGAGGATGCCAGGGTAAACAGAAAAAGTGGGTACTGCAGATTTTATAGAAAATGAAGTGTATTCTTATTTTTCTCAACAATACAGATTTATCCCGCGGGCCAGACTGAACCAGCTGGCGAGCCCACCTTGTCCCCACCGCAGTCATGTCTGTTCCTTCTGAGGGAGCGGAACAAACTCAACCTGCCAAAGACGATGATGGTGCATTTCTACACGGCCATCATGGAGTCCATTTTCTGCTCCTCCATCCCCGTCTGGTTCGCTGCAGCCACAGCCAAGGACAAGGGCAGACTGCCGCGCGTCCTCCGCTCTGCAGAGAGGCTGATCGGCTGCAACCTGCCGTCTCTCCAGGACCTGTTCGCTTCCAGGACCCTGAAGCGAGCCAGAAGGATTGTTGCCGACCCCTCTCACCCAAGCAAATATCTGTTTGTCAGGACAAAGACCTGCCGCCACACAAACAATTCCGTCGGCAGTCGGGCTTCCATAACCTCACTGACTGACAGTATTCACACTTGACACCTTCATTTTTTATTTTACATTATTGTATATTCTTTGGTTTATTTAAATGTATTGTCTGATTGTCCAATGCATGAATGTTCTACTCGCCATGATAAATTCAGTGAATCTCCAAAAAACTGTGGTTTTCCTGCATTGCTCATCAAATGTTTGCCAACATGTACGTCTCTGACATTGTCACGTCCCAATAGAGTGACGTTTAAAAAAACTTCCACTTACGGTATTCAATAATGCAATATGAGCAGCATATTAATATTTAAACTAGTGACCTCCCCTTCATGCTTGTTGTTGTAAAAGTGTTTGATCTGAAGCAGAATGAGTTAAGCAGCATTTTGTTTGCTGTTTCTTTCCAATGTGCTATTAATATCTTTTTTTGAATATTTTGGTTTGAAAGTGGTTGACAGGCTTAATATTTGATCATTGAAAACGTATCCCACTGAATAAAAAGAGACGGCAAATAATTAAACATATTTTTTTTTTATTTAGCAGACACACAAATGCATCATTTTCTTCCACTCAAGAAGCACTCCTGCAACAATGACACAAATCTGTAGCAAATGTCAGCGTGGGCCACTCACCGGTTTTAATCACCCAGCAGGGGGGACAATTCTGCAAAGTAAATTCAGAGGTGACACACTTAGAACTTTTGAATATGGACCAAGAATAAGTTGAACGCTGGGAGGCAAATGTATCGCTTCCAATAGCAAATGAAGCTTTCAAGCTGCAGGAGGAGTGCAATAGTCTTTTTAACATCTAAACGGTGATAGAATATGTTAGAGAATGTTCACAGGTTAACATTTGGAGAGTAAAAGAAGCATGGCAGGACATTAGACATTATTTCTAATAAAACCGTCAGGGTCCTCAACACATTGTCTTTAACTGTCGTCCCAAAACTATCCAGGAATACCGCCTTCCGTTTGCTTCTTTTTTCAGTTAAAATCATCCAAATTGACATCAACATAACTCCAGCAAACCATAAGTGATACACTCATTTTAGTGGATAACTCAAATTTATTCAAATCATTGTTATTGGCTGTTATTTATTATTAACTAGTGATGAAAAATGCAGCTATTATTGTTGCTACTTTATATATATATATGCATCGAGATGCATCGAGGTGCAAAAAGAAACAGCAGTGTTCCCCTTACACACTAGCAGTTATCTGTCTGTTGATGTTAATTTATGTTAAGTAGCAGGGTCCAGCACTAAGGACACATGCTGGGATTTAGTTGATGAAGACCAGTTTGTTTAGGATTTCTTTTGGAGAAAAAGAAACAAAAAAGAGTAAACTAGCCATGTCAAAGTATATCAACTCTTTCAGATACATCCGCCAGTGGATGATCCATCCTCCTTTTTTCCTTAATTGGACCACTCACTCCTCCGCGGTGTGTTTATATAAATCACGTGCACATTTTAACAGTAAAGTGTACGTTTAAGCGAAGAACTTTATGCACGCTAAACTCCTTTTTATTTTTATTTTGGTGTATGTGTTCTTTTCACCTGCAAACATTTGTAGTTTGTTGTGTTTGATGGACACGGTAAAGTAGAAAAGATCAAACTCTTAAAATGTGTCCTGTTGAGGAGAAAAAAGGAGTCAGTGGAAAATAAGGTGTTGGGTAATTATTGCAGGGAGCTAATACAGTGGAGTACTAAGTCCTACTATGAGTGTTATATACATCGCAGTGTAGGAATTTAGTAACAATGTAGTGCAGTGTAACAGCAACACTAGGGACCAAAGTCAATATTGTTACTGTTAAAACTAAGTTTAATGATTTCTCTGCCCCTGCTGCGGGACGTTCAAAATAATAACAATGAAAATAATTTGCATTACAAGTCGTGCAGCAAGGCTACTCAAAGGTCTTCTTCTATATAACTGGAGCAAGCATATTGAAACAAGGAGGGGGGGTGTGGGTGTGCAACACCAACATTTCATGGTGCTCATGAAAGGTCGGAGGACTCCGTGAACAGAGCCACACCGCCAAAGATTTAATTCTGAACTCAATACTGGATGCATCTATGTAATAAAATGTTTCCTAAATCATTTTTATTGTCATGCGTGTTCTTGACGTAGTTGACCTGACAGAATTATATTTTATGAAATTGTTTTACTTCAATCACTTTGGTACTTGAAATAGAATACACTTCTGTATGAGCTATGACTTGCAGTTATCCCTTGACTGCAAATGTTTACATTGTTTCTTCAGGTGGTCTATGAATGAATCCGGTAAAGGCCTTTGCTGATTATAGTAGAAGAGGAACTTTCTTTAGGGTGATTTTTTCCATCAGCCGATAGGACTCCACACCAACAAAGCCCAGGATATACAGCACAATTCACCTTGCACTGTGTCTTTGACCCAGAACACCCCAGTGCAAATTTGTTTTGTTATTGCCTCAGTAGCAATAATATGCTGGTCTGCTCTTACAGAGGATTACATTTTCAGTCCCATCTGTAACCCTGGTGTCAATGGGTGAAACCGTCCCCCACCAAGCGCTCAGCCTCCCCAGCATCGCAGGCCTTTCATGTCCCCCACTCCTAAATCCCTGCCTTTATTCTACGGCAATCCCATGAGTTATCACCCTTCACCCGAGGTGAGCTCTTTCACCTTGGTGCTGCAACGGGAAGCAAGTCTCGTAATCCATCAAGGAGCTCCCTGCTGAACCCAGACGGACCTCGTACTGTGACTCAGTTACAGGCAGCAAGAGGCCCATCGGACACTTAAGGTCAGTTGTGTGAAAGCTTGAGGGTTGTTGCCATTACGGCCATTGCTAGGCAGCACTTAGGGTCCGTGTTCACTTCCTTTCCGACGTAGTTTGCCCACAATGCAACAGGGGATATTTGAAAGAGAGAAGGGTCACCGAACCATTATAAAGTATTGTTGACCCTTTTTCTGTATCAATAACTCATGTAGCTACTTTCCAAATTTGATACAGCTTTAGAAATCTGGACCTTTATGACATCATTAGAATAATGATAATAATAATAATTAGAATAAAAATGATAATCCTTCTTTTTTTCTCTACATACAGGAAAATAAACAGTGACAGGTTGTTCACGTTTATAACTGTAAAATGGTTGCCAGAAAGAAAGTTGAAACCGGAAATTAGTGTATTTTATTTGGAAAAGGTTCAGAGCAATCCATGTTGTGCAAAGATAAAGGGGTTAAAGGAACTCTCTGAAGCCTTTTCTATTGTAGTAAAGGACCATGAAGTACTTCCATAGAAGCAGTAAATCTTGTCACAGAGTTTTCAGAGGCGCTGGCAGTTTCTCATTCTCCTGTCCCATGTGAAGAGGCCAAACGGATTTTATCTGGAATGAGGCATATTTCCGTCTGTTTTAGCTCCTCACTTGAAAATTTTGTGACAGCAATAATAGTCGACTGCTAGAAGCAAGTTTATTTCTGCAAAAAAAATCATTAGAAGACTCGTAGAATGTATTTCCCCTAAAAGCAGCTAGAAGTCTTTCACAAGTCGTCAGAAATTACTTTCATCAGAAATTTATCTCAAAGATTTACTCCAAAAAAACCAGAGCCTAGCAATGTTGGGGTAACTCTCTTAATGTAAGATAAGACTCGCCGTGATTCACCATTTTGTCTGACGTTAGCCAGGGTCTGATTGAGTCATTTACAAGGCAGGAAAAAAATCTAAAGACTGAAGAAGACGATTGCACATGCATGACGAGAAGAAGAAGATTCCGCTTTGTACCAAGACATCTGCTTGCTGCCGAGCAGTAAAAAGATGAACATTTCACAACGTGGACCAACAAATTCAGATGGATGTTCGGTGGTTGCTCTACTAACGCGGAGAAGAAGCAGCATGAGGCGTGAAAGGAACCTGGACTCCAGACAGTTTTGTTGATTAACTGTCTTCTCTTCAGAGGCTTCGTCAGGCCGGCTCTGCAGACCGTTCCTCTATTAATGTGCTACATTTAATCCTCGGCCAAAGACAAGTCAAAGGTCTAATGCGCTGTACGTCACCACAGGATGAATGCCAACACTGACTTCAGAATACAGCCCAGTCCAAGCCCATTATATTAACATTTAGTGTACTTTGGCATTTACACAAACATCTCCCTCCTGCAGACAGTGAGTCACATGCGGTGACTTTGTACAAAGAGCAAGCAACAAGTTCAGAGGGTTCAAAGCGCCTCTGAGCACGTTATGACTCCTGGTGCGAGACATGGCTGCTAATTGAGCATCTCACCAGATCCTAAAGGGCTGCGTGATGAAATAGATGTTATCCTCACATTCAGCTATGATCAACACCTCCTCCTCCCAGCTGACACACGAGGAGTCTGCATGACTCAAATGTTCATGGGATATGTGTTCTCTCAGGCTTGGGCTATCTTGTTTGTGCTTAGTATTTAATGCCAAGTCACGGAGCTTCATTTCCTAATGTCAACACCCACACAGACATGATGACAGTGGCTCAGCCGGCACAATGCCACGACTCAAGCACGCAGCATTTCACTGTAATAAACCCGCAGTTAGGTTGCACTTTTAAGGCTTGGGGGGGGCTGTTGAATCAATTTTTACTTAAAAATGTAGAGCCCGAACACATGGTTGTCTGCTGTTGACCCACACTGAGAAGAGATAACGAGTAGGGCTTGTATTAGGCTTTCACCCTGTGTGTGTGTGTGTGTGTGTGTGTTAGTCTGTACCAGTCTGACGCCAGCCCCGCGGGGTGTCTGGTCTCGGCTTAACCCCCCCTTCCAACTAAAATGCAGGCGCACACGCCAACACACACAGACTGTCACTCATATTTTTGCTGCTGTGTCAATCCCTTTGCTTCGTAATAGGCGGTTCCACAGCGGCTCTCATCAAGCTACCTGTCACCCCACCACCCCCCCACACACACACCATCTACCAAGCGGCTAAATCCAAACACGTAGGAGGCCCGGTGGGGAGCCAATACGTCCAAAGGGGCGGGAGACTCTGTGCTGTCATTCTGAATCCAAAGCTTATGCGGACATTCCACAGGCATGTAAATGCAACACATGCTTTACATGCTGGATTTAACAGTTAGAACCTTCATAATCCCCTCAAAAAATGTTTCATCTTACATCATGTCGGCAAAAAGGTCTATCTATTCTGGGATAGCTAAATGTAATTATTAGGGCTGTCTATTTTCTTTAAAGTAACTACTTAATCGCTCACTTTAGAATTCATTAATTACGATTAATCGCAAAACTTTGTTTTCTGCAAAAGACTAAGCCTCAAAAAGTCATGAGTGATTACTTTAGAAAGCATGTATTTTAGAAACTGTTGTTTGTTAATGTCATTTTAAAGACATTTGACCATCTTGGAGGCAGAATTCCACCAGGTAGAACATGTTAAGCTAGCGACTCTTTCTGTTGTCCTTGTGCATTTTGCGCTCAATTCTCCATCATTGGACGGCTGTGTTTGAAGCGCCAACAATTTCCCCACATTTAGCCAGGACGTTTCCCAAAACATTGTCTTTTAGGGACACGGTGTGGTAGGTTTGCTGTTGAGATGGAGGTAATCTAGCGGCAAGCTCAGCCTAGCAGTCCTAACGTGGTCCGTTTGCCATTTACCCCCTTTCTGTTTGACATTTATCCCCTGTATTTATCCCCATCTTGCTCTCTCGGATAGCAGCTACCGGGGTCAACTTTGTACATATTTTAAAAGTTGTTAAATTTGGCATGCATATCTGGATTGGTAAAAAATGTGATATTTTTGGGCTATAAAGAAATGTCTCAGTAGTGCGTTCCTATACTACTCCACTAGGCCCCCCCGATGTCCAATCGACTTAAAATGTGGCACACTTGTGAAAAATTCAATTATGGTATGCAAATGCTCCTAACTAGATTTTCCACCATTTTGAATTTGGTGAAAAACACATTTTTGCTAATTTCTCCTATATGCTCATTACTCCACTCCTCTGCTCTCTTCACTGTTCAAAACATTGGTGCTCATGTACCATTATGTGAATGGATGGGGTCTGGTCTCCATCCAGGACCTGGTCAAACTCTCCATTCCAACCCGCACACTCCGCTCTGCATCTGCCAAGCTGCTTGTTCCTCCCTCACAACTCTTAATGGTGGAACGAGCTCTCTGATGACATCAGGACTGCAGAGAGCATCTACATGTTCAAACTAAAGACACACCTCTTCGACTCTACCTCCACTAAAGACTAACATATTTCAGCACTTAAATTGTATTGGCTCTTAAATTGTACTTATAATGGCTCTTATCTATAACAAGTTGTAAACCAGCTTTTTTGTTGAAATTGTACCGTCTCCTTTTTCTGTTTGTACCTCCATGGTTGAAATGCACTTATTGTAAGTCGGTTTGGATAAAAGCGTCAGCTAAGCTCTGTGGATTATCACTGGTTCAATGTCCCCCCTCATACAAATCGTGTTGATATCTTAATAAACTTTGCAAGGTGTGTTGCAAGACCCATAACTCCCAAATGACTTGGCCTGCCCTCAGCACAATTGTAGCATGTGTAAACATTGCACCCTAAACACACTCAAATCTTGCTATAATGTTTGAAGACTATGGGGGGCTGCAGCTAATCATTGAATTTTAGCTCATTTTCGGGACGTTGTAAATAACTTTGGCCAGTGTGAAAAATTGCATAACACTTACAAAATACCCCCAATTCGTCATGAAAGTTGAAGTGGTTTTAACTTGGCGATGAATGATCTAATCTGCTCCACATTTTTCACGTGTCATGACATCCTTACCTTGTTCCTCGCACATTAATCAGATCCCTCTCAAATGTTGTCAGAAAAGGCCTTAATAATGTTAAATATAAAGTTTGCAAAACGTCATTCCTGGCGTCGCTCCACGAGGTTAACGACGGCTGACTCGTAGACGCTTTCTCCCATCAGTTTGCAGCCGTCCGGCCAGTGCTCCATCGTGTCGGAGTAGCGATTAGGAATTGCAATCCGACCGGTCAATTTGCATACAATATAATTTTAAACATCTAACTTATATGCAACCGTGGCGTATTTAAAAAAAACGGTAAGGTGAGATGTGTCATTGGATATCGGTGAAACTGCTGCATTCTTGTCTAAGCTTGCATTCCACCAAAGAGAAAGTGAAGGCGAGCAATGCATGAGGGCAAAAACAAATCGTGTTTTCCCTCCCATTGCAGCTAGTGACAGGGAGAACTAATAGCTGGGACTTCTAAATGCTTACCCCCCCTTCTCTCTGTCGCTCTCTCCTTTGTCTTCCTCTCTTCCTCCCTCTTTCACCGCCTCCCGCGTCTCCCCTGCTCGTCTGCAGATGGAGAATGCCACATTAGATGTTCTTTTTGCAGATCAAAGCGGAGGTCACAGCTGCACCACTCCCAAACCAGCCGCAGATGAGTCGGCACAGTTGCCTGACTCTCAGTGCAGATGGAACACTTTCTGGGGCTGGAAATGAAACGCAGAGAAAAAAAGTGTTGTTTAGCAAGGATCTACTTCGGTTCCCCTGGGAGAGCCACTGACGTCAGAGAAGCGGAAAAATACAACCAAATTTACAACGTTTGACGAAGATATTTGCCAACCATGGACCTCTGACAGAACTGATATGAGATTGGAGGGGGGGCCGGAGACGCAGATCTGTAACTGTTGAGACAATGTTGTGTGAAATCGACATGGTCTGGCTTGAATATTAATGAATGAAATGATTTATTAATGCTTGGGCTTTGAAAGTGCAGAGCCTGCATGCTGCCGGGCTCGGCCTGCAGAGCCCTGAGGGGAGAGGCCCTGTCAGCACTTTGTTTGGTCTGGCAGATAGATTAACATGTTAAAATATGCACATACTAAAAACACTCAGCGATTTACATGATCAGGCCGTCCCCAGGTTCTTGCAGTGGGAGAGGAGGACAAATATGTTCTTCAATACACGCCATTGGTGAGATTGACATCCCAGTTTCTGTTTCATTTGAATATGGACCGGACAATATGTGTTGTGTCATTTTTTCAACCTTTTTTTGTTATGTTTTTTTTATCGTGTTTTCTAATGTGATTCTTTCAAAGTAAATTCCATTGGAATTGCCCTCGGATAACGCAAACCAATAAATATCAAGTATAAAGTCAAGTCTTGCATGGGTGATGACACGTGTGCCTTGAAGGGATTCACGTCATTAGAATGCAGATATGCAGCGTGCTACTCGTGATGGGGAACACGTTTCTACGCGGCGCTTTTCATTGACTCTGGAGCAGTAAATCAGGAATGCTGCAGGGATGTCAGAACATCTCGGTGCTCTGTGTCAGTGGATGTTGTTTTTCGGGAATTTCGACGCAGAGTGGATGTTTGAGCGCCGCCTTGTGGTGAAGTCTCAGATTGAAAATGACTGAAACTTCGTATGGATATTATATTGCAAATATATTATAAAAACTGTAGAAAACGAGAGTCAAAACAAACTTATGCGTGTGCATGCAATGAAGCTGATTCTAAGGACTGGGAAATAACCACACGCGTACATTTCATTGGCATCTACCACATGTAGATGTCAATGGACGTTGCATCATAGCACATGAAAGACACAGAAACAGCACTGGTGGAAATTACGAATGATCTTCTTCTTCATCGGACCAAGGACTCGTCTCTTTAACTTGTCTTACTGGACCTCAGTGCAATTTGACGCCATCGATCATTGTATCCTGTTGCAGAGACTGGAATATTTGATTGGTATTAAATGAACTTCACTCAGCGGGTTTAAGTCCTATTTGTCGGATCGATTAACAAGAACTAAGAACTATTACTGTCATCATAAACCAACATTACCCTTTCCTAAAAGCTTTGTGCTTTTCCTTCCCACAGGCTTATGTGGATGAAGGTTCTATCTAATCGAGGTTCTATCTGATGGAGGTTCTACCTGATGGAGGTTCTATCTAATCGAGGTTCTATCTGATGCTGGTTCTACCTGATGCTGGTTCTACCTGATGATGGTTCTACCTGATGGTGGTTCTATCTAATCGAGGTTCTATCTGATGGTGGTTCTATCTGATGGTGGTTCTACCTGATGGTGGTTCTACCTGATGCTGGTTCTATCTAATCGAGGTTCTATCTAATCGAGGTTCTACCTGATGCTGGTTCTACCTGATGGTGGTTCTACCTGATGCTGGTTCTACCTGATGCTGGTTCTACCTGATGGAGGTTCTATCTAATCGAGGTTCTATCTGATGGTGGTTCTACCTGATGGTGGTTCTACCTGATGCTGGTTCTACCTGATGGTGGTTCTATGCCATACACCTGGCCTGCTACTTGGAATTCTTTGATTAATTTCTGTTATAGAAATTGAATGTATTCTACATCTGTATGAGTCATTCTGTACACATGACATCCATTGCAGTCTGTCCATCCCGGGAGAGGGATCCCTCCTCTGACGTTCTCCCTGAGGTTTCTTCCCTTTTCCCCTGGAAGGGGTTTTTCATTGTTTGGGGAGTTTTTCCTGTGCCGATGTGAGGGTCTTGGGACGGAGGATGTCGCATGTGTACAGACAGGGCTTTACAAAATAAAATCAATTGAATTGAATGTGTGCCATGACATTTAGTAGTCATGATTGTGATTTATGTAGAGCATAATGTCAACTCGAACTGTGACAGACACTATCTTTTCATATTGAATTGATTTAAAACATGGGTTTAAATAAATAAAGTACTAAAGTATGTGTCCCTATATTTATTTTCCGCAAAAATCTATTGTTTATTGGACCCTGTATGCACTGACAAGAGACTACTATCTGATTTCTTTAAATAGAATGAAATAAAATGTACTCCATTATAAAGCAGCACCTCATAAATGAATTCTTTCCAGAAACCTACCTATGAACTCCAAATGATGTGTCACTTTCTAACTGCACGGTGGCAATGGATAACAGCCCAGCGTTTAATTGGCCAAAGTCATAAAGTGACCAAAAGCGTATTAAATAGTGCAATGTAATCAGTCTTGAGTCAAAGAGGATTTGAATGTGTATTTAAAAAGGATGAACAAGAAGTATGCAAGAATAAAGACACTGCTCAGTGAACACGTCTGGATGTTGAGCTGAATCAGCACCGACTTCACTGTGTCTCCCTTCATTTCAAACACCTGCTCAGCACACCACACACAGTTGGAGAGGTGCGATTTCCTTTATTTTCTGAGGGACACTTCAAGTGTGTCCTATCGAATCCTCAGCAGAGCACAGAGGTGAGAAGTCCCCCTTTACAAAGAAGTTATTGTCTAATAACGTGTTGGTGGCCATTGGATACATCTCTGTTTATTTCTCTGTCGAAGCTTTTTGTGCTGTCGTGTTTGTGTAAACCTTTGAGCAGTCACTATAAAAGTATGGAATTTTATTTGATACACTTTCTCTGTTGTGACCGTGAATTGTTTCGCAGGTCTAAATATCGATTGTGTCTAAATACATAAATGATGTCAAAATGTTTCATATTTTAAACTGCATTCTTTTTGATGCCATGCAATGAGTTCTCTCTTTCAAGTTGTGAAACACAAGCACAGACACGCTAAGACAATGTGTGTTCATTTATGTCCAATGGAGCCGGACTGGATGTGGTCCCTGACCCTGACAGTCCCTGAGGTGAGGGGTGGAGGCCGGCCCGTTGGCGTTTCCTCCCTGCTGGTTAACACTGCTCCCCACTTGAACTATGACCCCCGGCTGTGCTCTGCGGCGAGGCCGGTCGGAGCAGAGGGGAGGACGGCCCTCTAGAGGACTCCGGTATGTGTGGTCTGGGTTGGAGACTTTGGGTGGACGATATTCACTCGAGTGTGTCAGCGAGAGAATAATAAAACAAGCGTCCATGTATTTTTGTCTTTTTATGTCTGCAGTCACATGGAAACTAAGCTCCAGCTACGTAAACCTGGGAAGCAAGACGGTGCCATGAAGGCCTGTGCTTTGATCGGCGGAGCGGCTGGTGGTCCGCAGTGCAGCAGGTCACGGAAACCTCTGCGGTTCTACCCGAGAGATCAGCTCCTTAAGGAGTGCAGATGCTGTAGTTTTTTTTTGAATTTAAGAGACAATACAAAGACACAACAACAAGAGGACAACAAAACAGTGTGATACAGCAAACATATTGTCAGAGTGGTGGAGAACAGGAACTCTGGGAAGGGGATTCGGACTACATGGCTATCTAGAGATTACATGGCGGCAAGAGGGAGGGAGGAATAAGCAAAACCAAAAGAGAGAATTAATGGTTCTTATTTTATTCTATGTATTGTCATTTAAAAGTGAGAATTGACAACACAATCGTATGCCCTTCCAGTGTGGTGGCTTGCTATGCATTGGAAGCAAAGAAACGGTAGTTATTTTACTGACATATCCATTTCTTGAAATGGTGGATGGCTCCACAAACATCCACCCAGTTAGATTGTCACTTCTATCTTGTCAAGTCTTGTCTCGTGACTCACTTGAGTCGTTCGTCAAACTAACACCAACAGAGCTATTTCCTACACCTCACTAAGTGGTGTTGATGACAGCCAGCAATCTACTGTGTGTGATGCATTACTCTCAGACTGTGTGGAGGAACCCAGATGCTAACCTGCACATCTGGAGAGTCAATGCCCAAGTGCCTTAAAGCTGCACTCCCAAATTCCATGTATTACTATTGGGCGGCCGACATAAGAGCATTGCTATATTGGTTGAGGAGCGACACTACTGCCCCTGTATGGAAATTCTGGAGGGGGCTTCAGTTGAGTCCGCCGCACTAGCCGCTTTACTGTGTTCCAAACTACCATTCACACAGCCTATTTCTAGCTTCACCTCCAATCCAATCATAACATATTCAATTAAAATCTGGAATCAGGTATGAAGATCGTTTTCCCTTAAAGATTGATCAACGACTGCAACAATTAGTAAAAATCGCGTGTTTCTTCCATCAATGATGGATGAAGCCTTTGATGCTTGGTCTAGGAAGGGGGCGTTCTCACCGTCTGATCTCTATATCATAACATTCCCAAATCATATGTTCATAGGTATTTGCAGCTTCGGAACTTTTCAGCCTTAAATTCCGATTGCTTCCCATCGTGCCCTCCCAGATCGCTGTTAGACTTAATTTTCAATTGTAAATCGGTAAAAACAAAGAGCTATGAAACAAACTATAAACTCAAAATATACGACTTGACACCTTTGGACATACTTAAAATAAGTTGGAAACGGACTTAGATGAACCTATTTCAGAAGAAATGTGGCATAAAAGAATTTTCTCATCATCCATATGTCTCAGACATGCCGTTATACAGTTTAAAATTGTTCTCTAAGATTACTCATATAGACCCAACATGTGATCGATGTAGGCAGCATCCCGCCACTCTGCTGCTTATATTCTGGACATGTCCAAGACTTAACATGTTCTGGCTTAATACTTTGAGATCCTAGGGAAGGTAGTCGAGCACCCCCACTAATTGCATTGGTTGGTGTGGCCCCCCGAAGAAGGGAAGTCAACATGCTGGCCTTCTGTTCGCTTCTTAGTAGGCAATTTTATTTGTATGATTTCTATTTACTTTATTTTTCTTTTTTCTTCTTTTTGTATTTTTCTTTACGGATGTCTGGTTACGAAATATTTGTATGCATATGTCCACTCTCTTTAAGGGACACAGTGAAGGAAGTAGCAGTAGTAGCCTAGCAGCTAGCTTCAATCATCTGCCTTCTGTTTGACACGTGGAGGAATTTCTCTGCACAGTTCCTCTGTTTGCTTTACTTCCAATGCAAAAGGTCCTCTACTTCTTCAACTACCGTCTCGGTCTCTCCATCTAACTGACTGCAGTGCGCGGCGGCGTCCTTTCCGGGGTCAACACACACGGGACGTAATCCAATTTGTGGCAGCACGAGGACACCCAATCGCGCCAATTTATGGCAGCGCGAACAGCTTAATTCCAGAAAATGGGAATTAATGGGGATATTAATAATCAAAATAAAGAGCAAAATAATGACCGCTGAGGCTTACCAGTGGTTGTGGAGGGGGCGAGGGCAGGGGGGACGAGGGCAGGGTGGGCGGGGGGGGGGAACTCAAGGAAAGGCACCCGTGGACATGTAGTATCCATTTCCTCACAATAGCGAGGAAATGGATACTACCACCCGGACACCACACCACCACCGTCGGCTTTCAGCTCTAAGAAATAAACAAAACAGAAAACACGCATACATACAACCGGGTTCACTCATCCGGTTATAGAGAAACAAAAATACAGAATAACAATATCACTTGGGCATTCCGGGGGCCGTGTAAAGAAAACCAAAAAGAAACAAAATTGAAACAATACAATAAAGAAAGGATATAACCATGTCGACCCAATAAATCCGGGGGGCAAAGGGGACAGTGAACGTTACACTAAAATCGTTCAAAGAATCCACAACTCCAACACGGGTCCAGGTCACTCAATCCGGTTAAAGCCGTCCGAGCGGAACAGTGTAGGCGGTCCGGCCCAAAACACTCGGGGCAAAACGGTCCGAATAAAACACGGATAGCAAAACAGGAGAGGCAAAAGGCGTATAGGCAAAACAGCAGCTAGTTGGACTGCTAACGGTGGCCAAGGCCCTCCGATAAGACCGCCCAGTTCCAATCGCACACGTTGCTGATGTCGCCGTTAGGGAGACAGCAGGAGCGATCACACCGCTCGGCAAGCTTCGCGGAGGTCGCTCTATTTTAGTGCTAGAAGTGCCGCGGCTCCGAAAGCCCGGGATCTACAGGGATGGCATAGGGGAGATAACGCAGCTGACGGCAATATCGAGAATAAGTGTGCGAAGACAGCCAGTTCACCACCTTACCTGCAGCGACGCAGAGCAGCCATGCAAGGGGAGTGCCGCGGAAGAATGAAGCACTTCCGTCACCCGGCCGAGAGAGAGATCGAAAGGAGGAGACTACTTTCTTGTACCGGTCCCTGCGCTCTGATTGGTCCCGCGGGCATACGGTGATTAGGAGTCTACTCCTACTGCTACACAAAGTTGCGTTAACTGCAATTAAATCTTTTATCGCATTGGTCTCGGCCACGTTAACCGCATTGACTGAGGCGTTAACTTTGACAGCCCTAATTATTAGCATTAAAAATGTCTCATGACATCCAGCAGGGACATCGAAACTCGCCCAAGGTGCCAGTGATCTAAGCACATGTCACATGTCTGTGTGAGTGGTGCTTCCTCCGCGCTCCCTCTGCTCCTCAGGCGTGTGGAGGGCTGCTGGAAGCCGCCTCCATCCAGCTCCCGTCCAGCTGACACGCCATCCCATCATCCCTGCCCTCCTCTCCAGCAATTAGCTCCGGTAGTAGCATATGCACTCCATTTGCATGAGAGACAACTAACTCCTGATGTCACGGCACAGCTGTCGAAACAGATTAGCCCGGCTAGCAGTCGACAGAGATTGCTGTCTTATCTTCTGACTCGATGTTGGATCCGCCGGCATCAGGAAGTGGAATGAAACGCGTTTACATCGTCGTTGTCTCGCTGTTGTCACCCGCGATGAGCTTCTTGATGAGATTTCAAGGATTTCTTTTGTGTCTCCATTGTCATCAGTGCAAAGTGAACAGCGGCGTGCTGATAGTGAGATAAAGCTTGAGCTTGCTGAAGCTATTTCCTTATTGCGTGTATTTACCTCTGCTGGACCTCTGCCATGGTAAATATGAATGAAGTGATGTTTGTGATAGTATTTCAAGTTTTAGTGCTTGTTAGGGTCCAACGGCTGAAACCGCGGTGACGTTAGGGAATTTACCTCATACATAGTTTATGTGAAATTCCTTTGCATGCAGCCTCGGGATACGTTGCCTTAAACCCTAAAACACAGTCGTAAAGCACAGGGGGAAACCCTTCATATGGAGGCCTGAAAAAGAAAAAATGAAGTTAAAGAAATTGATGTAAAGATCAAAAAAAGCTTTTGACTAAATATCTCATTAATAGAGATTAGAGATTAGAGTTGAAAAAATAAATGAAAACCCGAACATTTTGAGTTAGATAACATTTAAGATGGATTAGCTATTATAATTAAAGCATTTTTATTTTACAAAAAGTTTGATTTTGTAATTTTTATTCATTTTACAATAAAATGACAGAATTAAAAATAAATAAAACTAGCAGTGTAATCAATTCAATAATAAAAGCTAAAACAAAGGAAGACAATTTGAATTGACTCAATGAAACAATATCTCATTCAGCTTTAAAAAAAGAAAAAAGTAGTGATCAAAGGCAGGATATAAAAAACACTTTCAATTTCTTACTTTGTATATTCTTACTATTTAAGTACAGTTTATTTTTATTATAATAATGGTAGTTATTTGATCATGTATTGGTTTTCTGGAATGATCTTCCACACAGTGTGACACCCACACACACTCATACAAACACATCTCCATGTTTTCCATTGCTGCTGTCAAACCGATAATGGTTTATATAAATAAGTGCTGCTATTAATGTATGGGGATTACTAAATGGTGTCATGATTGGTGATTTCTGTGGCAAGAACAGCCTGTAGGCCAGAGGACGGATTTATCATATGACGGAATAACCCAAATAAACATGGGTGGGAGCCACTTGGCAGCAGCAACTTATTTCCTGTCTTTAGTCTACTCTCTTATTGAAAAGGAAAGTTTTTTTAGGTTAAGTAAATCCCTTCTTTTAGTGGTTTCTAACTGGATTGCTTTTGTTAATCTGTATAGTGTACATCCCACCAAAGTCTGTTCCTGCAGAATCTTTTACAGTGAATCTTTGATTATAATATTGACCAAATGGGGGTACAAGACATAACTGTTAGGAACCACTGCATTAAAGGAGGAAAAAACTGTTTTTGCTTTCAAACTGTGATAACAGGAAGAAATGTCTGTGTCCTCACAGTACAATTGTTTAGCCATATTTAAAGAATCAATATTAGACAATTTTACATAAAATGTCTATTTGCATAAAATTAAGGTGATGGCATTTTGGAACTTGACTGATAAAACTACAGAGCTGTAGTTCTACTTTTCACCATGTGAGTGAGTGAGTGAGGGGGTGAGTGAGTGAGTCAGTGACTGACTGAGGCGGTGAGTGAGTCAGTGACTGAGTGAGTGAGTGAGTGAGTGAAGGGGTGAGTGAGTCAGTGACTGAGTGAGTGAGGGGGTGAGTGGGTGAGTGAGTGAGTGAGTGAGTGAGGAGGTGAGTGAGTGAGTCAGTGACTGACTGAGGCGGTGAGTGAGTCAGTGACTGAGTGAGTGAGTGAGTGAGTGAAGGGGTGAGTGAGTCAGTGACTGAGTGAGTGAGGGGGTGAGTGGGTGAGTGAGTGAGTGAGTGAGTGAGGAGGTGAGTGAGTGAGTCAGTGACTGACTGAGGCGGTGAGTGAGTCAGTGACTGAGTGAGTGAGTGAGTGAGTGAAGGGGTGAGTGAGTCAGTTTGTGAAACGTTTGTGCCGAAGCTTGGTGAAGATAATATTACATGAATATGCCCCCTTTCATTAACGTAACTAGAGAAGGAACGACACCATCCTCCCTGCTCGTCTGTTCTGTTGAACTTGGACGTCAGTGTCAACACCACGGAGGATTATTACAAGGCACAGTTGTGTCTCTCTGGTTGCCATCACGCTGTAATGTCTGACAATTAAGATGTAATCTCCTCCAGCGGCTCTCACAGCGAGCGCGCCAGCCCACCGCTGATCCAGATAAGCAACAATCACTTTGATTCCTGAATTAGAGCGGAGGAACTGCCATCCCATAGACACTCACATTACCATGTGCACTGTAACGGTCTTTCTCACACTAATATGAGGCTTGGTAAAGAGTTCAGGTTGATGAGCCAAATAAAGAGGGAAGGAAGAAAATGCATTGCATCTCCCTGCTTCAGGAGGGTTCCAGTGTTTTTCAGCCCAACCTCAGCTTTTGTTCTGGACTTTGGCTTTTCAATAATAAATAATGCATCTGGTTCATTAGTTGGTTCTCTGCGAGGTGGACGGGGAAACTCTGTTTCACCTCGGGTTCATCAATCACGGCAAACAAGCTGTCAGGAATAGGAACTCAGAATCACAACATGTTTTCACTGGCTCCGGATTGCCAAATGTCAAATCCAATAGCGTGTTCGCTACCCGCGTGTCGGCTAAGGCACGCAGCTCGCCTGCGATAATGATCAAACCTATGACAAATATGTGTGTGAGATATTTAGCAAAGCCAAGTTTTGTTCGAATTTGCAGCTTTCAGTGCCACAAAATCCGATAAGGAAAATAAACTGGTTTTCCAAAAGTTGCTCATAAATGATGGCGGGAAGCGTTGGGCAGCTGGACACAACGGACAGTCCTTTCATTAGCTGTTCATTCCTGTGATCATTAACGGGCCCATTTGTGCATCATATCGTATAACCCAATGTGAGGGATTTGCGGACAAATGCAATGTCAACACACAATTCCCTTGGAAACGTGGACTCGTTGCCCCGTGACGATGGTTTTGTCAGCTTTCCCCTTTTTGTGTCCAGCTCTCCATCTGGTCCCTGCAGTCGCTCGGCCACTCGCCATGCTGTCTCCACTTTATATTAGCACCCGTGGAATGATGCCACTCGTTCCATGGGAAAACCCAGGCTGTGTTCTCACTCACACTTGGCCAGGTTTGCTGAAGGCCTTTACTCGTGTGCATTGGGAAAGTTTTTTTTTCTTTGTTTGTTTAGTTTTTTTAAATTATTCCGTCATACATTTCTTTTCTATTTTAGTTACTTGCCAAATGCATTGGCAATACAGGGCCAAGACACAGCAACCACTGCAACTTTCATCATGTGTTTCATTTAATGATGCCTGTGACTCTGACTGTTCATTCAGTGGGGCCTTTAGCCAAAACCATATCACACAGTCACGCTGCTAATTACATTTTATTTCATTACCGCTATTTATGTTTTTGATCCTTTTTTCTTTAATATGCCTGCGAGCGCTTCACCAACAACTAAAGGGTTATCTTATTTCATCTTACCCAATTAATTAGTTCCCAAACCTTTTCTGTCAGGGGCCCCTTTGAGGATGTAGGGATGTTGTAAGACCCCCCAATAATGCCCCCATTCCCTTCTTTGATTTAACTTAATTGCATTATAATTAGGGCTGTAAACACAAATGTGTTAATCTACGCGATTAATCTGGCCGAGATTAATGCAACAAAATGTTTTAGCGTAGTTAACGTACCTTTGTTTACTTCTGGTTCCGCTTAGTAAACCGGAAGTTGACCACAGAAACGAAACGGCCGCCACGCTTTCTAAAGTGATGACTCATTACTTTTTTTTAAGATTTAGTCTTCAGAAGAAAAACAAACATTCATTAAAAACAACATTCAATAATCAGCAATAATCAAGATGAATGGAATTTGAAAATGTGGGATTAATTACTTTTATTTTTGTAATCATATTGTCACACCGTCTAGTTGACCTGTGAAATCATACAAGCAAGCGTCGCATGGTTGTCATGATGATCTAAACGTATTGTGTGTCAGTGATTCTCTTGTTAGGAGCGTCGTTGGTCACTCCGCATCTCTCCGAACCTGCAGCCTGCGATCAACACGGAGGATAGAGGCATTCAAAAAGGAGCTTTGTTTCCAAACTGCTTTCCATCATTTTCTGTGAACTCTTATTCTCTATTCTCTCTCTTTTTTTTGCAAAATCAGACTTTCTTTCAAATTCACAATACACACATTAAATATAACAGAAGTAATGGTATTGTTCTGGAGTAAAGACAAAGACGTACTCTGTTTTTTGGGATGGTCATAGTTAGTTGAAGTTAGTTATAGTTTAATGCCTTTGTCTGACAGTGGGGATGTAATGTGAAGTGAGGTAGCGAATAAATGCAACAAATGGATATTTGGAACAAACTGTGAATATGGATGGGAAGTAATTTGATTATTCTGAAGGGGATTTACTTTGTTTTCACCTTGAAAGTGAGCTGCCTCTGGAATCCATTGTGAATATAAAATGTTGTTTCTTTAAGGGGGCAATACCCTCATGGGTAAGTTCAGTCCACTCCTTATGGGAAGTACTACTTTGTAAAAACAGTTCTTCCCTGAGCAGCTCTGTGAAAAAGTGATTACATCATAGTCATGATCACTTTGTCCCACCGCTTTTAAAAACTAGAAGAGTTTTTAATTTGAATGATCAAATGAACAATCCTACTGAGTTGCATCATGGGTGGGGGAGGATTGTGTGGCCAAAGTAATTGGTCCATAAAAGAGTGAATACATTACGAAAACCGCGTTGGACAGCATCTGACTGTAACGTTGTAGAAATCATCGCTGAGACCAGCAGCCCGAAACCACCACAGACTCATGCTGGAGTCAACATGAGAGCAGGACTCATGCTGGAGTCAACATGAGAGCAGGACTCATGCTGGAGTCAACATGAGAGCAGGACTCATGCTGGAGTCAACATGAGAGCAGGACTCATGCTGGAGTCAACATGAGAGCAGGACTCATGCTGGAGTCAACATGAGAGCAGGACTCATGCTGGAGTCAACATGAGAGCAGGACTCATGCTGGAGTCAACATGAGAGCAGGACTCATTGGAGTCAACATGAGAGCAGGACTCATTGGAGTCAACATGAGAGCAGGACTCATGCTGGAGTCAACATGAGAGCAGGACTCATGCTGGAGTCAACATGAGAGCAGGACTCATGCTGGAGTCAACATGAGAGCAGGACTCATGCTGGAGTCAACATGAGAGCAGGACTCATTGGAGTCAACATGAAGAGCAGGACTCATGCTGGAGTCAACATGAGAGCAGGACTCATGCTGGAGTCAACATGAGAGCAGGACTCATTGGAGTCAACATGAGAGCAGGACTCATTGGAGTCAACATGAGAGCAGGACTCATTGGAGTCAACATGAGAGCAGGACTCATGCTGGAGTCAACATGAGAGCAGGACTCATGCTGGAGTCAACATGAGAGCAGGACTCATGCTGGAGTCAACATGAGAGCAGGACTCATGCTGGAGTCAACATGAGAGCAGGACTCATGCTGGAGTCAACATGAGAGCAGGACTCATTGGAGTCAACATAAGAGCAGGACTCATTGGAGTCAACATAAGAGCAGGACTCATGCTGGAGTCAACATGAGAGCAGGACTCATGCTGGAGTCAACATGAGAGCAGGACTCATTGGAGTCAACATGAGAGCAGGACTCATTGGAGTCAACATGAGAGCAGGACTCATGCTGGAGTCAACATGAGAGCAGGACTCATGCTGGAGTCAACATGAGAGCAGGACTCATGCTGGAGTCAACATGAGAGCAGGACTCATTGGAGTCAACATGAGAGCAGGACTCATTGGAGTCAACATGAGAGCAGGACTCATGCTGGAGTCAACATGAGAGCAGGACTCATGCTGGAGTCAACATGAGAGCAGGACTCATGCTGGAGTCAACATGAGAGCAGGACTCATGCTGGAGTCAACATGAGAGCAGGACTCATGCTGGAGTCAACATGAGAGCAGGACTCATGCTGGAGTCAACATGAGAGCAGGACTCATTGGAGTCAACATGAGAGCAGGACTCATTGGAGTCAACATGAGAGCAGGACTCATGCTGGAGTCAACATGAGAGCAGGACTCATGCTGGAGTCAACATGAGAGCAGGACTCATGCTGGAGTCAACATGAGAGCAGGACTCATGCTGGAGTCAACATGAGAGCAGGACTCATTGGAGTCAACATAAGAGCAGGACTCATGCTGGAGTCAACATGAGAGCAGGACTCATGCTGGAGTCAACATGAGAGCAGGACTCATTGGAGTCAACATGAGAGCAGGACTCATTGGAGTCAACATGAGAGCAGGACTCATTGGAGTCAACATGAGAGCAGGACTCATGCTGGAGTCAACATGAGAGCAGGACTCATGCTGGAGTCAACATGAGAGCAGGACTCATGCTGGAGTCAACATGAGAGCAGGACTCATTGGAGTCAACATGAGAGCAGGACTCATTGGAGTCAACATGAGAGCAGGACTCATGCTGGAGTCAACATGAGAGCAGGACTCATGCTGGAGTCAACATGAGAGCAGGACTCATGCTGGAGTCAACATGAGAGCAGGACTCATGCTGGAGTCAACATGAGAGCAGGACTCATGCTGGAGTCAACATGAGCGCAGGACTCATTGGAGTCAACATGAGAGCAGGACTCATGCTGGAGTCAACATGAGAGCAGGACTCATGCTGGAGTCAACATGAGAGCAGGACTCATTGGAGTCAACATGAGAGCAGGACTCATTGGAGTCAACATGAGAGCAGGACTCATTGGAGTCAACATGAGAGCAGGACTCATGCTGGAGTCAACATGAGAGCAGGACTCATGCTGGAGTCAACATGAGAGCAGGACTCATGCTGGAGTCAACATGAGAGCAGGACTCATGCTGGAGTCAACATAAGAGCAGGACTCATGCTGGAGTCAACATGAGAGCAGGACTCATGCTGGAGTCAACATGAGAGCAGGACTCATTGGAGTCAACATGAGAGCAGGACTCATTGGAGTCAACATGAGAGCAGGACTCATGCTGGAGTCAACATGAGAGCAGGACTCATGCTGGAGTCAACATGAGAGCAGGACTCATTGGAGTCAACATGAGAGCAGGACTCATGCTGGAGTCAACATGAGAGCAGGACTCATGCTGGAGTCAACATGAGAGCAGGACTCATGCTGGAGTCAACATGAGAGCAGGACTCATGCTGGAGTCAACATGAGAGCAGGACTCATGCTGGAGTCAACATGAGAGCAGGACTCATGCTGGAGTCAACATGAGAGCAGGACTCATTGGAGTCAACATGAGAGCAGGACTCATTGGAGTCAACATGAGAGCAGGACTCATGCTGGAGTCAACATGAGAGCAGGACTCATGCTGGAGTCAACATGAGAGCAGGACTCATGCTGGAGTCAACATGAGAGCAGGACTCATGCTGGAGTCAACATGAGAGCAGGACTCATTGGAGTCAACATAAGAGCAGGACTCATGCTGGAGTCAACATGAGAGCAGGACTCATGCTGGAGTCAACATGAG
The DNA here is from genome assembly GCA_021346845.1 of Apeltes quadracus. NCBI lineage: Eukaryota > Metazoa > Chordata > Actinopteri > Perciformes > Gasterosteidae > Apeltes > Apeltes quadracus. Next base: position 1,389,019 of record CM037934.1, on the reverse strand, counting down.
AGCAGGACTCATTGGAGTCAACATGAGAGCAGGACTCATTGGAGTCAACATGAGAGCAGGACTCATTGGAGTCAACATGAGAGCAGGACTCATGCTGGAGTCAACATGAGAGCAGGACTCATGCTGGAGTCAACATGAGAGCAGGACTCATGCTGGAGTCAACATGAGAGCAGGACTCATTGGAGTCAACATGAGAGCAGGACTCATTGGAGTCAACATGAGAGCAGGACTCATGCTGGAGTCAACATGAGAGCAGGACTCATGCTGGAGTCAACATGAGAGCAGGACTCATGCTGGAGTCAACATGAGAGCAGGACTCATGCTGGAGTCAACATGAGAGCAGGACTCATGCTGGAGTCAACATGAGCGCAGGACTCATTGGAGTCAACATGAGAGCAGGACTCATGCTGGAGTCAACATGAGAGCAGGACTCATGCTGGAGTCAACATGAGAGCAGGACTCATTGGAGTCAACATGAGAGCAGGACTCATTGGAGTCAACATGAGAGCAGGACTCATTGGAGTCAACATGAGAGCAGGACTCATGCTGGAGTCAACATGAGAGCAGGACTCATGCTGGAGTCAACATGAGAGCAGGACTCATGCTGGAGTCAACATGAGAGCAGGACTCATTGGAGTCAACATAAGAGCAGGACTCATGCTGGAGTCAACATGAGAGCAGGACTCATGCTGGAGTCAACATGAGAGCAGGACTCATTGGAGTCAACATGAGAGCAGGACTCATTGGAGTCAACATGAGAGCAGGACTCATGCTGGAGTCAACATGAGAGCAGGACTCATGCTGGAGTCAACATGAGAGCAGGACTCATGCTGGAGTCAACATGAGAGCAGGACTCATTGGAGTCAACATGAGAGCAGGACTCATTGGAGTCAACATGAGAGCAGGACTCATGCTGGAGTCAACATGAGAGCAGGACTCATGCTGGAGTCAACATGAGAGCAGGACTCATGCTGGAGTCAACATGAGAGCAGGACTCATGCTGGAGTCAACATGAGAGCAGGACTCATGCTGGAGTCAACATGAGAGCAGGACTCATGCTGGAGTCAACATGAGAGCAGGACTCATTGGAGTCAACATGAGAGCAGGACTCATTGGAGTCAACATGAGAGCAGGACTCATGCTGGAGTCAACATGAGAGCAGGACTCATGCTGGAGTCAACATGAGAGCAGGACTCATGCTGGAGTCAACATGAGAGCAGGACTCATTGGAGTCAACATAAGAGCAGGACTCATGCTGGAGTCAACATGAGAGCAGGACTCATGCTGGAGTCAACATGAGAGCAGGACTCATTGGAGTCAACATGAGAGCAGGACTCATTGGAGTCAACATGAGAGCAGGACTCATTGGAGTCAACATGAGAGCAGGACTCATGCTGGAGTCAACATGAGAGCAGGACTCATGCTGGAGTCAACATGAGAGCAGGACTCATGCTGGAGTCAACATGAGAGCAGGACTCATGCTGGAGTCAACATGAGAGCAGGACTCATGCTGGAGTCAACATGAGAGCAGGACTCATTGGAGTCAACATAAGAGCAGGACTCATGCTGGAGTCAACATGAGAGCAGGACTCATGCTGGAGTCAACATGAGAGCAGGACTCATTGGAGTCAACATGAGAGCAGGACTCATTGGAGTCAACATGAGAGCAGGACTCATTGGAGTCAACATGAGAGCAGGACTCATGCTGGAGTCAACATGAGAGCAGGACTCATGCTGGAGTCAACATGAGAGCAGGACTCATGCTGGAGTCAACATGAGAGCAGGACTCATGCTGGAGTCAACATGAGAGCAGGACTCATGCTGGAGTCAACATGAGAGCAGGACTCATGCTGGAGTCAACATGAGAGCAGGACTCATGCTGGAGTCAACATGAGAGCAGGACTCATTGGAGTCAACATGAGAGCAGGACTCATTGGAGTCAACATGAGAGCAGGACTCATGCTGGAGTCAACATGAGAGCAGGACTCATGCTGGAGTCAACATGAGAGCAGGACTCATGCTGGAGTCAACATGAGAGCAGGACTCATGCTGGAGTCAACATGAGAGCAGGACTCATTGGAGTCAACATAAGAGCAGGACTCATGCTGGAGTCAACATGAGAGCAGGACTCATTGGAGTCAACATGAGAGCAGGACTCATTGGAGTCAACATGAGAGCAGGACTCATTGGAGTCAACATGAGAGCAGGACTCATTGGAGTCAACATGAGAGCAGGACTCATGCTGGAGTCAACATGAGAGCAGGACTCATGCTGGAGTCAACATGAGAGCAGGACTCATGCTGGAGTCAACATGAGAGCAGGACTCATTGGAGTCAACATGAGAGCAGGACTCATTGGAGTCAACATGAGAGCAGGACTCATGCTGGAGTCAACATGAGAGCAGGACTCATGCTGGAGTCAACATGAGAGCAGGACTCATGCTGGAGTCAACATGAGAGCAGGACTCATGCTGGAGTCAACATGAGCGCAGGACTCATTGGAGTCAACATGAGAGCAGGACTCATGCTGGAGTCAACATGAGAGCAGGACTCATGCTGGAGTCAACATGAGAGCAGGACTCATTGGAGTCAACATGAGAGCAGGACTCATTGGAGTCAACATGAGAGCAGGACTCATTGGAGTCAACATGAGAGCAGGACTCATGCTGGAGTCAACATGAGAGCAGGACTCATGCTGGAGTCAACATGAGAGCAGGACTCATGCTGGAGTCAACATGAGAGCAGGACTCATTGGAGTCAACATGAGAGCAGGACTCATGCTGGAGTCAACATGAGAGCAGGACTCATGCTGGAGTCAACATGAGAGCAGGACTCATGCTGGAGTCAACATGAGAGCAGGACTCATGCTGGAGTCAACATGAGAGCAGGACTCAGATGCAGCCCCACCCCATGTGTGTGGGAAAAAAGAAAGGAGTTCAGGACACCTGTTATATTCGGATGCTAAATACCCGAGTGGGCTAAAATAAAGAGTCTAACATTAAGAGCTTGAGAGAATTCGATCTGCGCCTCGCCCCTCTGTTGGATCCATGAGTTATGGGGCGGCAAGTGGAGGAGAAGACATGAGTAATGACTAATCAGCGTGCTGATTGGATAAGGTAGCGCTGCTGTGTACAGTATGTGCGCGTGGCTGCTGCTTTGTGTGCACATGCATCTCCGTCACTGTGCTAACGTCTGGAACAGACATTAGGGGCGCGGCTCGCCCTGTGCAGCTGCCTCCCGTCGCCGCCACCACGGCAGACGCCGACAGCAGGGGAAACCAAATTTATCAAATCCGAGCCGCCGCTGATTAGGGGAAAAACACAGATCCATATCGTACACGTCAGGCAATCAGAAAACAGGCCGGCCTGGGAACAGAGGCAGCCACAGAGCAGCACACGTTACACATACAAACACACGCACACAGCAGAGCAGAGGCAGGCCTCCATCAGTGGAACCCAGTCGGCCCCCTCGCCATGGCTTTATTAGTGTGTGTGTGTGTGTGTGTGTGTGGGTCAGCTTCTCCTCCTCGCCATAAGACACAGAATGCAACGACAAATACATCTGTGATTAGTTCCTTCCTTTCTCGGCGGCATAAAGCCGGGCTTAAGCCCCGAGCAAACACGCCGTATGGAGGGGGAGCGAAGAGGAAATGGAGCAAACCTGTAGAGTGTTTGTCTTTAGGAGGGATGGGAGGAGAAGAAGGGTGGAGGGCGGATGGAGGGAGCGAGGGACAGGAAGCAGCGAGTCGGTCGAGAGGAGGAGAATCAAGGATTTGAAGGTAAGTAAGAAGAGGGGAGAAAGGATGCTTGAACTGTGCAGGAAGGAGGAGGACATTGCAGTGCAAGGAGAGGCTGCACTGGGGCTCACAACCGTGTGTGTGTGTGTGTGAGAGAGAGGTGTCTTGCATAAGTTCATCCATGTTTAGTACTGTAATCTGCATAACACAAGTTCTGGGCCAAAATACCAGAAAAACAGTGTGTGGAAGCTTACAGAAAACGTTTGACCTCTGTCATTGCCAACAAAGGGTTTTTATAACAAAGTATTGTTATTGACCAAATACTTATTTTACACCATAATTTGCAAAGACATTCTTTAACAATCTGATTCTCTGGATTTGTTTTCTCATTTTGTCTCTCATAGTTGAGGTACACCGATGATCAAAACTCTCTCATCTTTTAAAGTGGGAGAACTTGCACAATTGGTGGCTGACTCAATACTTCTCTCCCCACTGAAACTGGGTTGCAGAAATAAAGGCCTTTTTTATAAATATCTTTTCCTTAAAAATCCTATTACTGTATTGATTTAAGTTATACTTCGTGGCATTGTGGCCCAAAGGGAAGCTCTTATTTTCCTTTTCTTCTTCTTTCACTGCCAAGAATTAAAAAAAGAATTCCAGTCCTTAGCCGCATCCCGCTGTGCGTGGAGGTGTGCTCTGTGTTTTCACAGGTGTGCATGCGTGTCCCAGCTCATGCTACAAGCGGCTCTGTGTTTTTATGTGCGTCTGTGGCGGCCGACAGTCGTTAGCGGAGAGAATAAATAGCTGCCCCCGTCGTTCACGGCTCCCTAATGAGGCGGCGGGCTCTCGCCTCTCCTTGTTGCAAACATTCTGTGTGGCCGGGTCTCCTTCTCATCTCGTGTCCTCAGAACACCCAAGGGCCCCATTACCCAACCACCACTGTTTATTTGGAGGGGAGAAGAAAGGAGGAAAGGGAAGGATGAAAGGAAGGTCTCTGATCGACTGCTTCCTGTCACACAAACTTTCACAAGGCCAGGTTTGCTCCTGGGACCTGCGTTCAAAAACACACGCAACTCTCTGCCCAGGTCTGTCTGTGTGTGTGTGTGTGTGTGTGTTTGTGTGTGTGCAGGACACCACACTTTTGATGGAGCTCACTTGAGCAGCACTAGATTGCTTCTCGGTGTCATCTAATACTTTCTGATGGTTATTGTTTTGTTATTTTGAGGAGACGCAGCTCCCCTCCTCTGTCAGATCTCCAGAGCGCCCTTTGAAGAGCGATGATGATGTCATGGTAGAAACCAGAACCCTCGTAAGTTGTAATTAAAAATAAACTGCCTCTGATCGCATTACAGGATTATAATGTTTCACAGGAACATAGCTCAACCCTTGTCAGGGAGGATAAGAGGGAGGGAGAAGGAAGGAAGGAAGGAAGGAAGGAAGGTTCGTTTGAGACCAAGAGGTAGTTTTGAAAGAGAAATCCATCAACAAAGCGTCCAGTAGCATTTGGAGCTACACTTTTTTATTATAGCTGTGGGAGTAAGATCTTTGAATCAGCAGTTTATTGAATAACTACCAAGCTAAATCATCTTAACGCTACTCAAAATGCAACATTGGCTGAAAAATGCACATTTCAAGGCCTCGTTAGGAAATTAAGACATGTTACATTATTATTTTGTTATTTTTAAAGCGGTAATTTACCGTCAATGTTGGACATGTGGGGGAAGCAGAAACAGTCTTAAACGTTAGAAAAATATTTATACCAAACAAACTGAGTGAGGGTGGGTGTGGGTGAGTATGGGTGAGTGGGGGTGAGTGTGGGTGAGTTTGGGTGAGTGGGGGTGAGGGTGGGTGAGTGTGGGTGAGTGGGGGTGAGTGGGGGTGAGGGTGGGTGAGTGGGGTGAGTGGGGGTGAGTGGGGGTGAGTGTGGGTGAGTATGGGTGACTGGGGGTGAGTGTGGGTGAGTATGGGTGAGTGGGGGTGAGTGGGGGTGAGTGTGGGTGAGTGGGGGTGAGTGGGGGTGAGGGTGGGTGAGTGTGGGTGAGTGGGGGTGAGTGGGGGTGAGTGTGGGTGAGTATGGGTGAGTGGGGGTGAGGGTGGGTGAGTGGGGGTGAGTGTGGGTGAGTATGGGTGACTGGGGGTGAGTGTGGGTGAGTATGGGTGAGTGGGGGTGAGTGGGGGTGAGTGTGGGTGAGTGGGGGTGAGTGGGGGTGAGGGTGGGTGAGTGTGGGTGAGTGGGGGTGAGTGGGGGTGAGTGTGGGTGAGTATGGGTGAGTGGGGGTGAGGGTGGGTGAGTGGGGGTGAGTGTGGGTGAGTATGGGTGAGTGGGGGTGAGGGTGGGTGGGTGTGGGTGAGTATGGGTGAGTGGGGGTGAGGGTGGGTGAGTGGGGGTGAGTGGGGGTGAGTGTGGGTGAGTATGGGTGAGTGGGGGTGAGTGTGGGTGAGTATGGGTGAGTGGGGTGAGGGTGGGTGAGTGGGGGTGAGTGTGGGTGAGTATGGGTGACTGGGGGTGAGTATGGGTGAGTGGGAGTGAGGGGGGAGCACAGTCGTCCTCCAATCAGAGGATGGACGGTGCGAGCCCAGGTCCTGATGCTGACGTATCCTTTGGTCAGACACTCAACCCCAACGTTGCTCCTGCAGCTGTGACCACTACAGCGTGTGGATGTCAGTTACTGATGGGCAGGTGGCTCTGTGTGTGGAAGCTCCTGTCACCAGTGGATGAATTATAAGAAAAGCACTATACAGTCCGATTTACCATGATGAAATATTTACTCCCTGTGCACTGGAAAGTATTATTGGTTGGCTGTGCCACCAGTGTCTGATTCCTTAAACTGTTAAACCCTGAGCAACACGATGCTTTGGGTGAGTTGCACCGCGTGGACCTTTCAGCAGCATTAAGGCTGCGCTTCAACCCCGACACCTTTGTTCGAGCTTTCAAGGCCGCAATGACTGACAGGTGATGACGGGTAATGTGCCAGGTTAGGTGAATCCTGGTATGGGGGAGCTTTTTTGGATAATCAAATTACACTGCACAATAAATGAAAAATTGGGTTTAGGAACTTACACTTATTGAATATTCATTGAATAACTGTGGTGGCAGCATAGTGCAGATAGAAAGGGAAGAAGAACGCCTGCAATAAGAGGCCAATTGTCAATTAGGAATCCATAGTCCACGTACGGTGCAGATGAGTGCAGTTTAAGAATTGTGTCAAAACTCTGTTTTGGGGAAATGAATCAATAGTAACTAATAATACACTTAATGGGAGGAAATGAAGCTCCAGCATAGATACATACAAGAAGACACCACCCTTGCATGGTAAAGCCCATCGCTCACTTCTCATACATCTGCCAATTTTTGTCCAATAAGCACAAGAAAGATTAACATTGTTAACCCATAACTTTGCTGATGTCTCTTTTGTCTCTCTTAAACAGGATTGTCCTTCTGCCTTCAATGCTTTGATGTTGACATTACACATGCCTCCACCTTCCCATCTCCACCCAATCGTCATCAGATTCACCATTCTACCAGCCAACACCACCACCAGGTCCGGACTCCATTGGTGAATTTATCCTGCAGCTGCTGAGTGCAGACCACCACCCATTGAAACACCAAAGACTGTGAAGACTCATCACATATCATCTGTTAATAATATACAGTCATACAACCGTCTCCTGATTGAACTGCTGATATCTGCTGTCATCATGTCATCAGATGATGCTACACGTCATCATGTCATCATATCATGCTATATGTCATCATATCATGCTACACGAGATCATGTCATCATATGATACTACACGTCATCATGTCATCATATGATGCTACATGTCATCATGTCATCATATGATACTACATGTCATCATGTCATCATAAGATACTACACGTCATCATGTCATCATATGATGCTACACGTCATCATGTCATCATATGATACTACACGTCATCATGTTATCATATGATGCTACATGTCATCATGTCATCATATGATACTACATGTCATCATGTCATCATAAGATACTACACGTCATCATGTCATCATATGATGCTACACGTCATCATGTTATCATATGATGCTACATGTCATCATGTCATCATATGATACTACATGTCATCATGTCATCATAAGATACTACACGTCATCATGTCATCATATGATGCTACACGTCATCATGTTATCATATGATGCTACATGTCATCATGTCATCATATCATGCTACACGTCATCATGTCATCATATGATACTACACGTCATCATGTCATCATATGATGCTACATGTCATCATGTCATCATATGATACTACATGTCATCATGTCATCATAAGATACTACACGTCATCATGTCATCATATGATGCTACACGTCATCATGTTATCATATGATGCTACACGTCATCATGTCATCATATCATGCTACACGTCATCATGTCATCATATGATACTACATGTCAACTGTCTATCAGCACTATCCGACACCCAGAACCACTCATACGCCTCTGGGAGCTGTTTGAGGTTAAGTGTCTTGCCTGGTCTTCAGATGGAAGGATGACCTGCTGTCCCACTGAGCCACTGTCCAAAGTGTGTCCAAGGCTATGGCCCTCATTTAACTTTCTAAACCCTAAATCATATTGTTATTGCTGAATCTGTTGAGAAGTCATCACAAAGGTTCAAAAGATGCTGTTAGATGTGTTGTGGGACACATTAACCGTATTATCAGTGGGAAGAGAAGGCACATTGTCCCCATTGTGTGCAGAGGTCTCGGTGGAAAAACAGTGGGGCTGATTAAAACGATCATTTTCAGCGGGCTGATGGCTCATAAGTGCTGCTTTACTGTTTTGCTTGCTAACAGACAATTCATTTAATAATCTCAAACCTGAGTTCTGTTCTGGGTTGATCAATTGTTTTAAGTGTATTAATAGAAAAACCCTCGGCACACTGAAGTCAGAGTGAACACCGAAGCCACATTATCAGAGTCAGATATCGATTTCCATGTATCTGCCTTTTTTTCTCCGATGAAAGCCTCACACGTCTCTGAGGACACAGCAACGTACTGACTTTACTGGATTTAATTGAAACATTAGCATTTCAATTGCTTTTTAGCGCACACACATTCAAAATGTCGGTTGAAGAAACAGCCACTTACATAATTGGTATCCGAGGTGATTGAATTTATTGCACAGCTACGACCGCTTCAGGAATTCATTTGGATAATTTAAGTAAACGGAAATGTTTTGAGAATTCTACAATCCTTATGTAACGGTTTCCTTATAAGAATGTTGAAAATGGTTTTGAAGCAAGAGAAACACTTTTATCTGATCACGCTGAGGACAGTGACAGCTAATCAGCATAATATATGTATGAGAAGAGGTTGGTGGTTCAAACACAGTCTGCTCCATGTCCCATGTCGAAATGCAATAAAAGCATCAGCTAAATGACATGTAATGTGATAGTATAATGACTTTTATGAGAACTGGAACAGAGTTCATAATATACACTCATGTTCAGCTATTAATGCGAATGGACCTCCACTGACTTTGATGCAATCGTACTGTACATCAGTTAGAAATAAGGAAAGTAATAGCAGACTTCGGAAAACACATTATACATTATTCCACATAACATTCATTCTTAGAACGATACCCATAGGAAGAGAAAGAGTAAACATGTTTTTAATTCATATCTAAAATATGCCAGTGTATTCAACTTTTAAAAAACAGTTTGGGTACAAACAGATAAAATAACAGTATTCAAGACAGTATGATAACAAGCAAACGTTTTCAAAGCTTGGAGCAGTGCAATGTGTTTCCCGTTTCCCCGACAACAGGTGAATGTTGTGTGTGCGTTTGTCTTGGGGCGACTCGTCTCAAGCAGAATTGTGTGGAACTGTGTTGGGGGGGACTGTGTTAGGAGACTCTCCTGGTCTGCTGAAGTCAGCAAACCCTGTAACTGCCAAACAAGTCCTTTTTATTGGTGTTAATGCATTACAGGAATCGTTAAAAAACGGGCTTGTTGTTGAAAGTTGTTGGGGGTTAACATGTAGAAGACCTATCAAATTGGAATTTTCATATTATGTCCCCTTTGTAACTTGAATCAAGGCGAATGCATCTACTTCTTAAGGAACTGTGGCTAAGGAGAGTCTTGAACCGAGCTACTGTGCTACTCTCTATGTGTGGAAGAGGGGCCCAGCTGTTGTGCCTGCGTTTTGCATGTGTGTATCCAGGCATTGTGCACGTGTATTTACTCCCCTGTAATGACAAGTGCTGGCAGTAAAACGTTTGTGTGAATATAGGGCAGGGCCAGGTGACAGGTGGAGCCGCTCTCCCCATGTAAATCTGCTACATCAGTCCAACCACATGCTGTTTGGAACGCCACGCAGTGTTAGAAAGCTGTTGTCCAGTAGTCACACTGGGGTGGGGCGTCTGTCCAGCTTTCACGAAATCCAAAATCCCCTTTAAATCCAATGGCGATGTGTGGCTCACTCTCTCTATAGGTGTATCTAAAACCTCTTGTATTGTGCTAACTGCTCGACTGCTCACCAGGAACACATTTCTCCTCCACGACAAAGGATTCACAGTCAGTCACAGAGTTTCCTTCCACTCCTACATTCCAGTGTTAATGAGTTTAGAAGACTCGCTGTCTCAGTGCAGTTCTCATACTCGTCACTTCATGCAGCTGCTTCACAACACAAGCTTTCCAATGCTTTAAAGGTCCCGACAACTCGATATCTATCCGGTGCAAGAAGTACACACATAAGACACTTAACAGCATTAGCAAAAACGTATACAAATATAATGAAATAGAATTACGTCAAACCACCCTGTGAAACATCTACTGTAAAAAAAAACAGTGAGTGGAGTTGTGTTGTTGCAGCAGGGCTAGATGTGCTCTGCTTGTATTTATAGCACTGCTTCTCTTTCATTCTAGTAGACGTGTTGAAGCCGTCTCTGCTAGCACTGCTGTTTGCAGCTTTCCACACAGCTCACACACATAACGTCAAACTGAACACATCAGCTACACATTGCAATGCCATAGGTTCAGGGATAATCCACCAGGGGTAGACTCTAACGATGAGGAAGGATACCTGTGTCCCTGACGACGAGGGCCACCAACCGACGTAGCTTTGTCACGATGTTTGCAAATGAAAAGCATTGAATCATGTTTCTAGATGAAGACATGAAAATCCCAGCACAGTTAGAACAATGACATATTTGATTCCCAAAACATATAATAACAACATCTGATGCATCCACTTTCAAGTGCTTCTCAGAGGTCACGGTGGCGGCGCCCAGCAGGTCAACGCAAACTTCCCTCATTCTGGGTAGGCTACTGTTAATAGAAACTGTTAACATAATAATTCAATAAGTTCAAAAAAAAATGTTCACATTCCCAATATCTGTTGGTTTATCCATTAACGGCTGGTTCCTGGGGAGTTCCTGCAGGAGTGACTTGTGTGCAGGGTGCATCCAACTACATACGGAGTATGCAGTCTGCAGTACGTGTATTCCAACACAGCCGTGGGTTTGGTGGAGTTATTCTACGGCAGAGACGTTATGTGTTTTAATTAGAAGTTGCACAATACGAAAGTAAGATGGTGTTCCTGCAGGCCACCTGGGAAGTGAAGAGAACTTTGCTATGTCACTTCATTCAAACAACAGCAGCCCTCTACGAGGTTCCCCTCAACAAACAGACCAGGTGTGAGGAACATCAGTTCAACACCTCTCAATACGTATGTAACTTCAAACTGAGGAAGATAAATGTGGCTGTGTCTCACAGCACTAGTGCTGGTCAAAGGGGGGGTTTCTGCTTCCCTCACTAACACAATGTCTTCAGAAAAACAAAATATTCAAATGGGATCAACAAGAAGATGAAAGTAGAGACAGCCACATCATCGGCATGGAGCTGTGAAGCAGCTGCAGGAAGTGGGTTAGTCATTCAGAGCTATTTTGTTCCTGTGTGACAATCTGTAAGCTTTCTGGCTTTTTGTGTGCAGACACTGAATCTTTTCATTGCAGGTGAGAATTCATTGTGGATCTAACCCAACAGAGCAAAGCCGATAAACATGAAGCGTCCCATCTGTGAGCTTATAGTAGAGAGACTAGTAGCGGTGTGAAGCAATTCCACAGGACCAAAACACCACCATCACACAGGCGGTAGGTAAACCTTTGTATTTGACACTCTGTGTACCACAATGGTCCCTTTTTAATTGTTTTTGAAACGTCTCTCTGATGTAGTTCGACAAAGTGTCTCATCAACATGTTCTTCCGTAGCCTTAATTCCTGCCCCTCTCGGGCTCCACATGATCAACGAGGCACACCACAACTCATTTCTCCTCATTAACAGCTTCATTTAGACAGATTAAAGGCGGAAATGTCTGTGAGCCAGTACACACGTCTGCTGAAATATCTTTCCCGCACCTGAGGCCAGCGGCCCCCCGGGGCCCCGCACCGAACCCAGGCAAGAAAAGAGGGGAAATGTAACACAGCCATCAGTCCCCTGTCAGATTTGGAAGTGGATGTCAAACTCCAGGTGGACTGTGCTGGTGTTTCAGGAGGAGTTCAGGGGGAGAGTGCTGTCCTGCTGGAAGGGAGGCGCGTGGACACATGTTCCCCTTCGCTCGTAGCGCTCCTTGGTATTTGGAGGAGGATGGAGGCAATTACCAGCGGCAGAAGCCGAGAGAGGGGCCAAGCCTCTGCACATCCATCAGCATTACTGACAGCAGCAACGGCAGAGTGTGTGAGGCAGCGCCTCACAGTGGAGACGCGCTTCACTGCACCCTCACGGCGAGCATTCTATCACAGCCACAGTCTGCTCCGGGGACTTAAAGCTGAACCTTTCTTTTTTTCTTCTCCAAATTAATTTCCACCACCTAATTGCTATGTTCATTAGCGGGGTACAATAACGTCAAAAAAACACTGTCCTGATTTCATTTCCATGGCTGAATGTGAAATGAGTCGGAAAAAGAGGCAAAGTGTGCTGCTTGTCATTTGGTTTGTGCTGAGCTGCAAGGCGGAGGCAATTTGGTCTAATGTGGAATGAGGAGGAGGGCGAGGTTACAAAAGAGCCGGGGTAATTTGGTGTGGAAAATGGATGAGTCGTCTTTTGTTCGGAGTCTTTGATTGACAAAAGAGCCTGGAAACATTAGCGGTCTTGGTGTGAATTTCTCATCCTGTCTCGCTTTATTTTTTATCACTCTCTGTCTCACGTTCTCAGGCGTCAAGTCTGTCTTCGGTAGAGTATTCCTCCTTGTTTAGGCTAATTACCGTTCTGCTAAGCCCGAGCGTATCAATGCCACATTTGCAGCGACAGCGTAGCAACATTAGCGCTTCTCCCTCATTATGTCTGCATTGGAGACATTACACATTAGCCAAACTCTCCTCTGGCTGCACTTAACGGGTTGGAGTTAAAAAGCATTCATATTGAATGAAATGATGAAAAACACTGGTTCTCTCAGTATGACGTGTAGCAACTAGTTTAAATCATATTATCTGCATGGGCACTTCATTTAATATCCCCCAAATTGAGCTGCTGAAAGGTGAGATGGACCGACCCCCCCACCCCAATTCATTGTTTCTGTGCAACGTGGTGAGCTGAGCTCCGTCACCTCATGCATACTAAATGGATGGAAGCGGAATGTTTACGCCTCGTGTCTCTGAGGTAGAATGGGGGGAAATGAAAGCCTGTTTGTTGTGCCTTTTGCCTACGGAGGATTGGGCCGAGGTGATGGGTGAGCGAGCGCCTCGTGCAGGTCGAACTTCAAGGCCAAACTGGAGAGAGATGAAAGGGAGAGATGGAGGGGGGGTGCTGTGACGAATTATTGTTAGATAGAACTCAGCCCCGGAGGTAAACAACCAGGATGATTTTAGGGTAAAAGGATTTGAGGTTCTGGATGTGTTATCTATGATGGGAGGTAGCGATGTGACATCAAGGTCACTGCTTCACACAACTAAGTAGAAAAGCAACGGCGCGCTTGATGTGGCCATTGATTGTACTGTGTTTTTTGTATTAATAATACAAAATTGCGCCTCTCAACTCAGCCTCCTGGATGAGGATGTCTATTTATTCTAGTAGTGTTGCAGCCTTTAGTGCCATTACTCTGTGATTTGTGCTGAGCACAAACCGAACGAGCAGAGAATTCATTCCATCCTATGGAGCCTTTTAAACGTCCTCGACTTTAATCAATTCTTACCAGCAACATACTACTTAAGGAGTCTGACACTTACTTTAAGCATTTAAGCAGTACACTGTCGTTGATTGACAGAAAATAATGTAACATTTTGAGGCAATTCTAAAAAGGAAATCTAAAAAACATTTTCCGTCTGCCATCTTCATTTATCGCTAGACAAGTAACATCCGTACCAGGGGTCTCAAAGTCGGATTCGGTTACGGTTGGGGGGGGCGAAGTAGCAGTAACCAAACAGTTTCCCCCTCCCACTATACTTTTTAAAGTTTGTTTTCAACGATGGACCAAGTTGAGGAACGTTTGATCGAGGATGTACTGAAAGTACGGCCATCTGTACAAAGTGTTGGCTTGGACGTCACCGACTGCATAAAGCGGTGGAAAAACCTGCGGGACAAATTTGTTCGTCTCCGCAAAATGCTGGCGCCAAGAAGCGGCGATCCAGGCGGCAAAAGCAGAAACGGCGCGTGGAACCGAAACAAACTAGCAAAGAGATTCGCGAACCCCACAGCCCCCCCTTGCGCTCTGACTGGTGAAATGCAACGCAATTCGACGCAGAACCATAAAACGGCAACGACGCCGTAGAAGTGACGGCGTAGCTACGCCGTAGAGTTGACGCAGAAGCATAACAAGGCCTTTAGCCATCAACCGCGCATGCGGGCTGCCCTGATGTGCTTTTTCTTTTTCAATGGCAGGCGATCTAGCGCCGTTGGTCGGCCTGGTCTAACGCATGCGCTCACTGGCAGAGTGCAATCCCCAGTGAGTGATTAGGAATAGCAATTTTATAGAAATTTCTGTAATCCTCATATTAGCAAAATCATTCTAGCTAGTTAGGACTGGTTTGTTATTGCTACAGGGCACATTTTCTAATCTTCTTTAAATAAAACAGTTGTTTTTTCAAATATAAAAAAAACAACTCTTCCATCAAAGTTATTCCATTAGTACACTTACATCCTCTTTTTTTCTGGACCTCATGAACAGCAAAGAGACCATGCCGATTGATTTAGGGTCAAGTGTTTGAAATGAAGTGGTAATCTGTGTTTTACGTGTGACAATGGAAACCAAAGTGGGCACCAGGGTGCAAGTGAATTTGCGATAGCACCTTTGAAATAATGTGCTCGTCTCTGACAGGCTACTGAGGGACCATGACCGGCCTCTCGTTTTACATCGATTTCCTGTCAAATGAGCGGTTCAGTGTGTCAACACACTCAACCTGTTGTACATAAAACCTTCCTAGCAATTCAACCCCCTTTCTGAGTTCTGTTGTGTGTGTTGATGTGTGCGTGTTGGACTGAGTCACAACAAACAGCGTCATACCTCGAGCTGCCTGCTCAAAGACCTTTTACGGTTTTTACGATTGCGGTGACTCACGCTTTCTCCTAACACCTTTTTTCGTGTTGCCTACCGACGCCTCCCACGCAGATCCCCCGGCCGGTAGGAGCCACCAGTGATAAGAAAACCGAGCACATGGGCGTCCCCCAGTGGCCGGAGACGCAGTGGGGCAGAATGATTTTTCCGGACGGTGTGCTTAGCAGTTAATGGATCTACCAGGACACAGACTGCTGAATATCTCACTTAAGCCCCCCGCACCCCGCTGAGTCCCTCTCTTTGGGTAACAGGAACACAACAGCACACACTGCTGGGCGGGCATGAGTCTACCTTTGTGTTTGGGCATGTCGTTGCAGACACTACTGCTCTACTAAGTGCACCTTTCACTCATTCTGTTTTTGTCTAATATTCCATTGCTTCCTTCCCGCCGTTATTTAAAATGCTATCCATTTCACTTGAACCCTCAAAAACTGAAAAGGCAGGAGACTGTCAGGATTATGTTTCATCAGAAATGTAATGTGACTTAACAGCTAAACTTCCAAACAATTTACAAAAGCCGCATTTCCACCGCAGGAAGCTTACCCCGGAACTAGGAACTATGGGCTGGTACTCGGTGTGTTTACAGGAACCAGGGTCTGAATGAAGTTCCGGGTAAATATTTCCCCCTCCAAAAGTCCCTGCTGGCGAGGTACTACTTTCTCAGAGTTCAGGAACTTTCGGGGGTGTGACTTGTGCGCTGCACATGCTGATTGGTGGAGCTCACGCCGTCATCATGCGCGAACGTTAGTTAGCGATGATGCTAACGTAACGTTAGCGTATAATGTCGGCGCTTAGCTAGCTAGGCTAGCTCCTTTTTAAGGAGGTGCCAGGTGAACAATTATTCTTCGCCCCTCTAAAACAGCATCTGCTGATGGCAGCGCAGCGCAACTTTGTTTAAAGCGGTAAAGAAGAACTGTGTCAGAGATGTCGGAGCTTTATATATATATATATATATATATATATATATATGTATATATATATATATACCTGTCTATGGAGCTAACCAGTAAATGGATTCCTATTTCTATTAAAGTACGTGGTATGGGATCGGTGGGCGCTTTCCGTCCGTCGCAGACTGGGAGGAGCAGTCGCACGCAGTTCAACGTCAACAGACTAGTTTACATAATCTGCCCGGTACTTTAGACCCCGGTGTGAACGCAGTAAGCAACCGGTCTGGGGCAAACAAAAGTTTCTATGAAAAAAGTTCCTGGGACAAATAGTTCCTGGTAATTGCGGTGGAAACGCAGCTAAAGTTGCTCTAGTAATCCCTTCTGAAACGGCCCCCCAGTGATGATTGATGCGTACCTGGTCACCTTGCAATGATCCTGGTTTTCACGGAGAGAGAAGGGGACGTATCGCTGACTCAGTGACCTACGTCAGCTTGGAGAGTGACATCAGACGGCAATCTGGGAAATGTCCTCACAGACAGCCAGAGGAGGGGACTGTTAACGCGCATCAGCTTGTGTGAGGTGTTTATTCCCTAATGACAACAGGAGATTTAAAATAGTACCACCAGAGGCAGATGCTGCTGTGAGATGCTTTTGAAGAGTGACTGGTGGCTTTGCTGTTCCTTATAATGAAGTAGAACGAATCCTGAGGTGTTATCCTGCAGCCTTGAAAACCACCGAAACTTTTTAAAAGACTAAAAACAATCTTATTCAGCTTTGGACAGTAAAGAAAAGTTAGCGAAATCCATGCAGGAGTTCATTATCTTGCCCACACAATGACAGATGACACGATGCCAGAGATCGAACGCCTGATGAACACTCATATAATAGTTGTGCTTAATATTTTCTGTTTGAGTGGCTATTGGATCATAAATAAGAATGCCACTACCAATATTTTTCTATTCGAAAGTGATGCAAATATCAACCTGGGTACTGATTTGAAATCAGCTGTTGTCATCATACTGTGTGCATGGTGGACGTGCTTCGTTAACTTTTAATAATTATTATCCAACATTTATTCATGATGGTCATGAAGATGTTATGCAGAAGCTATTTGTAAAACACCAGTACAGATTGCTGTTGAATAAAATAGTGAGAGGGCCCCTGAAACTAAATGGAATCAACTTAAATAAAAATCAGAACAATATAAAAGACATTTATAATAGTACACTGTAGGAAATAAATATGTGTGCGGTGCTCTTCTGAAAAGCTGATTGACCTTCAGGGTTTACTAGAAAAATATCTTACTTTATATCTTAAATAACTACGAATTTACCATTTGACCACCTAATCAACATTCCATTGTGTGGAAAAGTCCATTGAGCGGTAGAAAAGCTTGATTGTTAAGAGTTTATTTTAGACGGTCTGCATATGTGCTCGACGGAACAAACGGTCTATTAGCCCAGTAAAACGTGACAGTGTGTCAGTTATTGGCTTTAATGCATCTTTTCGTTTTATAAGCAGCAGACATGAATATAAAAAATAATGAAAAACTAGTGGCCACTGATCCAACTTTCTTCAAACTGGAAAAGAAAAAGTTGAAGGGTTCAATCCGAACAGACAAATGTCTCAGGTAATTCAAATTGGTACGTGCTTGATTGGGCCCAGTGAAAGAGGCTGGACTACGAACCTGATTCTGCAGCGAGCTTTCTGCTTTTCGTTGTGGACTCCAGCTCAGTGTTCACACCCGCTCTGCACGACCTTCACAGTCAACAGTGCTTCCTTTTTAATCTCCATAACCCGAGGCAAACCCGCAGATAGGTGCATACGTTCCGCTGCACCTCTCAGCATCCAACAAAGCAGCTCTCTCGTCAAGATGATACACAGAATGTATCTTTTAAAGTGCATTTAAAATGTGGATGGACAGAGGGGTTAACAGGTTGTCTGGATGAGGTTGAGCCAGGACAGGAGATAAGGGCCGTAAAAGCCCCCCTGCTCTCCCATCCTCACGCCATCCATCCACTCTGTTTGGCCGAACACGCGGTAACGTCCTGAAGACAACACCGGGTGTTTATTTCCACCTGTTCAGGAGATTAAAAGCAGCATCTCTCCGACTGCAAGAACATCTTTGATTAGGATCCTATTCACACATGCTATTTTAAAGCTAAACTCAATATAATAGAATTACGGCTCTATGATGTACATGATACTTATCATGAGACAAGTGTGGATGAGAAAGTATAAAGGAAACTCTTGTACTTGTATGTTTTAGTGTCTGCACAAAAGTCTCTGACTAAAACAAAGTACTGCGTGTGCATTGGGAAATGTCAAAAAAGATATGTCTTGATGAGGAAGTCGGTACATTCTTCACTGACCCTCAAACGTTGACTTCAGCTGCAGCAACATCAATCAGAGAACTCTGATGCTGATTTACTGCTCATCTCATGCAATATTCTGACATCATTTGAATTCATTACATCTAAGAGAAAACAAACGTACATACAGTATACTAAAGCAACCCAAACTAACTACAGTATTTGCATATTTGGTTTCAGCCTTCACTCACTTATGAAGTGTATGAAGGCAGTGGGAATTAAGTTTGCACATGAATGCTGGCGGTTTTATTATCTCCACATCATGCGCACAGAAGCGCCTGCAAGCTAGAATTGAAAGGCCAAATCCATCCTTTCTTTCCAAACCGTGTGCTTCTCAACAATATTTAGCATAACCCTTCTCTAAACTACTAGAGATTGCAAGAGAAAAACTCATTTACTGCAGATTTGCATGAAGAAATCCTTAACGAAGGTCTCCTGTTACCACACATCTGCACAATAGTTCCTGCGCCAGCAAAAAGGTTCATAAAACGTAATCTGAATATTGCATAAACTTCATTGGGCGCATCACCAAAACGTAAGCTTAGTTTATGCTTCTGCATTTTCAGAGAAACGCAAGGACACGCAGACGCAGGAGCCCCTTGTGTGCCCTTTCACCACCTCTTGCGTGCGACGCCCAATTTTTCCAGGCTTCTAAGCTACGCAAGCCAATGCAGCCCGCCAGGCTGTGATTCTACCAATTACTCTACCAAGTACTTTCACCTTGGCCTGAGAGGTCAATACCTCAGGAAATCATTTTGTTCGTAAAGATTTATGTGCAGCAACTTTCTCTTCCAGCAAAGGAAGGGGTGGGCCCTTAAAGTAGCTAAGATGAGAGTAAGTGTGGAGTTGGCTGACAAATAGTAGTGTAGGATGTTCAATTTCATGCAGGAATACATCTCGAGTCACGGACCATTACCGCTTTTACTGAGCATAGAATGTTCCAACCTGAACATGAAATAAGGCGCATTTGTTACCTAAACTTACCTTAATAATATTTCATTTGAAATGAACAAAATATCAGCCTCATCTTGAATCTTAGCATAACAGTCATACTAGTTAAGCTTTGGTCAAAATACCAACGGAAGCATCCGAATATTGCAGCAGTTACCAGAACATTTGAAAGAATTTGTGACCCAGAAACGCACAAAGTCAAGTGTTGCTTCACAACCGTGTGAAGCAATTTGTATAAACTAATCTGAGGTTCAGCACTCGTCCTGTGTTAACATTGTATGAATGACCGGTGTATTGTTTTTACTGTAAACCTCCAGCTGAGTGAGGTCATACTCACACTTTAAGGCTCTCTAGTTTTAATGGAGGCCAAATTAATCGAAGGAGAGAACTGTCCCCTGCAGGCGCGTGCACAGATATTTTCTCTGTCTTTCTCCATTTGGAGTCTCTCTTTTCTTGGCATCATGCTGCAAATTTTGTAAATGAGATAAATCAATGTTGTGCATAATAATCAAGAGTGACATAATCTCTTTAAAGCTGACAACACTGTGGGTGTAACGATTCGTTTTAACAACGATTCGATTTGATCACGATTCATGGTTGTCGATACGATTCAAGGACGATATTGGTTCATTTAGAACGATACGATCCGAAACCATTCAGTGACTTGAAATCGATTCAGTAACTTTTTAGCCAAAAATAAATACCTGGATACTGAACAGTGCAGGTGAAGTTTCCTAGATTCCTGTTGTTTCTTGTAATGGAATCAGGTATCAATTAATTATGAATATAGATAAACAAGTAAACAACAATGAACGGCAAATGCATTCACATTTTATTGGAATAAAGTGCAAACACTGCTGTAGCAGCGGGAACGCTGCAAGAGGTGCCTGGACGGTCGGTGTTGTGTGAAATCCTGGGTTTCCCGCAGCAAAAATAGTACATTTTTAGGAAGCGCGCGCTCAGAATCAGACGAGCCGGCACACTCGTTACGCGCACGAGCATATGACCGCTATCACCGCCCCGTTCCCGCCGTTAGCCGACCGGGTGCTAGCTCGTCGGCTTCTCCTCCATAGAGGAGAACATGTTATAGATAGGCAGAGTAATATTTAAAGCCTTTATCATTAAAAGTGCTAAGAAACAGCATATAAAGTCTGACGTGCTTAAATCCAATGGGTTATTTCCTAGAATCGATACAATCGATTTATTACATTTTAAAACGATGTTAGATCGATATATGTCGTCCATAAGGCCAACTCGCCGAGCACAGATCGATGTAGTTGGATCGGAGGAATATAAATCGATACATCGATGTAATAGATGGATCGTTACACCCCTAGACAACACACAAACACTTTTACTGTTTTCTGACAGTTGAAGTATACTCAACTGGGGCGAAAGGGGCAGGTGCTTGAGCTCCACTAGGTGAGACGGGCCTTTGTGTGCACGTGCCTGGTCCCTTGAGGAAGCCTAATAGGTCACAACATGGCGTGCCAGTAACCGAAGCCGTGTTGTTTCTAGATTTGATGAAGCACTGGGAGGAGGTCAGAGATGAGAGCATGCTGAAGCATCAGCGGCCTCCGAGGAGGATGTTCAGGGCTGCACAGCAGACAGATTACATTTCTTTTGTGTTCTTTCAGCTCTGTGTGGCCTCAATCACTGCGTCTCTCATTCCTTGCTATTTCCCCCCAATTAGATCATTAATAGGTCATTAAGAAATCAGAAAAAGATGGGGACTCAAATATAACAGAATCCAGCTACAGTTTGCGAGTTAAATGATGCAACAGTTTTTCTCTTGAATGTCTCCACTGAACTCCCAGGATGCTGCCTGCGTACTGAGTGTGACTCTCGGAGGGCAGGAGGCTCACATTATTATCTAAGATATGCTGCCTTGTGGCGGATTACATTCTATTCCAAGATGCATTAATATGCATTACAGCATCCATCAATTCCAATCTATGGACATGTGGATCAAAAGGCAATAGCTGAGAGCTTGATCAAGCGCGTTGTGCATTCAGTATTCCATGTGCATGGGAACCTGCGAGTGCTCTGTGGACGAACTCATCTCAAGTGGGAGCCGAGCGTCTCTCAGGAGACGTAATTAGAGGGAACATTTTTGTTGATGAGAAACGCTTCTAGGCGGATTTTCAGTGCAGCGTACGCAGGATTAACAGTACATTACATGGGTTTCTAATCCATAGGTACGCTAAGCCAAGGAGTTGCGTGCACGATTAGCTTTTTAAGCCGGCTATTAGATGAGAGTAAAACTGTAATTCACCTAAAATGGTTTGCAGTGTTTTGACTGCTCTGCAGCCTGCAATAACCTCCAATAACCTGAAACAGGAAACATCTTGGAATACATGCTAAAATGAATTTGTGTATTTTCCATGGTGAAGGCAAGCTTCACTTGCCTTCTTGCATTTTCGGAGCTGTTCAGTCCTTCCAGGCTCCTACTGCGGCCTCTCGATAGCTCCTCAGCAGTAAACGGGGCTTATTAATGTCAGCTTTAGAGAGCAGAGAGTGCTTCTTCTCTCAAGCTTCCAGATGGTCTCCATCTGAGCCGGCGTCTTTCCGGCCACAAGTTTTTCCTTCCATCCGTCAGGCTAACTCCATACAGGACTTTAGAGAGGCTGTATAGAATCATGTACATTATAGAAGGAAAAGTTCAAAAGTTCATATTTCAAATTGAAATCATATCCCACTGATGGGAAGAGGTCTATTATCGTCAAGTGCCAGAAGTTCTGCTGAAATCATGTTACGTAAGTACTGTTTCATGCCATTTGTTCAGGTTGTGAGGCTGCACTGAGGCACAGGGGCATTTGGGGTTTAATATAATTGAGAATCTTCTATTCAGACATTTCATTTAACGCTTCAAAATCTTTAAGAGCTTATGTGTTTTGTCGGCGCTTACATACATAAGTATATCACATTGCCGTTGATGTCTATTATGCATACGCCTACCGGTGTAAAAAGGGAAGTGGACTGGTGACAGGAAAAACAAATGTCATTGTACTTATGATAAGAAAACATCTAGTAATGCTTCTTAATTTTCTCCAATCCAATCGTTGAGATATTTCCGTCTCGACCAAAGCGGTGGACCGAGAGAGACTTAAAGGAAACAACACAAAGGTATTTGTATTATTATTTTGCCTTCCATCTAGTTTTCGGGCAACTCGAAGTAGAACAACACGATGGAGCTGAATGAGACCTACCAGACATCACAACGCTGCAGTGCTTTCTAGTCTGCTTGGCTGTAAATGGACCATAATGTACTAAATAAACTGGTTCATTACATGCTGCATTGAAGAATACTTGAATCTAGAGAATGAGGCCATAAAGTCGTGTTCACAATATTTACTAAGGGAATAAACCAAGAAAGAAGTGATTTTCTCAAAGGACCAGAGGAGTCGCCCCCTGGTGGACACTAGAAGTTTAGGGATCAAGGTCTAAAGCACATTTGCATTTAGCTTTACTCTTTCAGGGCCAGACGTTACATTAAGTCATTTTCCTTTCATCCCCCCACCAACCATTCCACATCCAGCATGCTGGCGTTCCTTCGATTCTTCTTAGACCATCAGTGAGTCCTGCAGACTGTGTGTTTAAGGATTCATTGCATGGCCTCCATGTCTCCCGTGCCTCCCTGAACGCACTGTTCCTGCATCAGTATTCCACAGATGGAGCTGGCTCTGCTTCTCCCTGTATCATTGTGTTCCTGTGCAGGGAACAATCCACAGGAAGACTGACTGGTCCTGGTTCCTAGCGTTGGACAGGCAGGAGGACAGGGGGACAGGAGGACAGGAGGACAGGAGCGGGCGCTCCATTCCTGGGAAACAGTTAGACAGGTAGACTTAGGGTCGGCTTTGAAATATGTGCTCTGTTCATGTTAGCCAAACACTGGGAAAAAACATGGTCACATTTGTAAAAGAAAAAGAAAACAGACTGTCGGTTGAGGCGGGAAACAGTTGCATTCTGCAGTGTTTACAACATTAATAGTCCTAAAGATGCAGTTTGGTTCAAACATTTTTTCAATGGAATTTATCAGTCAGACTGAAGACACACCCACTATGAGACTAAGTAGGAGGTACTCTATTACAAAAGACAAGCAAACTCCGCGCGGAACGCTAACGCGAATGCTAACTAGCTTGTTATGCGCGCAAACATTATTATAAGAGACTTGAGACTTGACCTCGAGCTTAAAGACTTGAGACTTGACTCAAACTCGAGCTCAGAGACTTGAGACTTGACTTGACCTTGAGCTCAGAGACTTGAGACTTGACTTGGACTAGAGCTCAGAGACTTGAGACTTGACTTGACCTTGAGCTCAGAGACTTGAGACTTGACCTCGAGCTCAGAGACCTGAGACTTGACTTAGACTCGAGCTCAGAGACTTGAGACTTGACTTGACCTTGAGCTCAGAGACTTGAGACTTGACTTGGACTAGAGCTCAGAGACTTGAGACTTGACTTGGACTAGAGCTCAGAGACTTGAGACTTGACTTGGACTCGAGCCCAGAGACTTGAGACTTGACTTGGACTCGAGCTCAGAGACTTGAGACTTGACTTGGACTCGAGCTCAGAGACTTGAGACCTGACTTGGACTCAAGCTCAGAGACTTGTGGGGCACAATAATCCTTGGAAATCTGTGTTCACATGTGCTTCTCACCATGCAGGTGGTAGATTGCAGCTTGTCTCCTAGAGGGGGCAGGTTGGAAAGTGACTCTCAGTGGGGGGGCTCTGTTGTCTACGTCTCTGGCAGAAGAAGATAAATTGGGCAGACGAGTGTAACGGATCCTTCATGGACAATAACAGCACATCGAATCATAGAGAGAAGTATTGTTGGCTTATTTTCTGCTCAAAAATGATTTCGTCACACTTAATCAAGCAGCTACTAATCCGCACCCTGCACCCACACACAGAGCAGCACTAATGCTAAGGCCATCAACAGCGTACCTGCAGGCCCCAGAGTGTTAATGAAATGCTGTGAAATGAACTCGGAGTCTAATTGAGCCGAGACACGTTGGTTGAAGCAACGGAGACGAGAGCATCAGTGAGGACGGTTCCCTCGCAGGTCTGTGTGAGTCTCAATGTGGACGGAAAGGAAGGAGATGGATGTGCTCCATAGCTGGCTGTTTAATTACATCCTTAAGAATAGAATTAGGTATTAGGCAAACAGGAGGATACTGTTTACTCTTGACAAATGCGCTCAAGAGAGCGTGAATAATTTTGAAGGGCACAACCTCTAACTCAAATAGATTAATATTCATGGAGGCAATTTTGCCTTTTAATTTCCTCAGAGCACGGCAGCAGACTGGGTTGATAGGTGTTCATCGGAGGGAATCTAAGCTATGTGCGAGGATTCGATTGTTTAATCAAAGTGTTTTGAGTTTCACTCTTTATTCCTCTACTTAAAGGCGGCCTTCGCTCGGCTCGACCCCGCATTGATCCGAGCTGACATCGCATTTCATTATCTAAGACGAGAAAGTCTTTCTGCCTTTGTCTCTCGCGCACACTACGCTCCTACTGTTCTACCTCTGATTAATCCCATTTTACCAGCTTCACTCTGTTTGTCTGGACCTCCCCGTACAGGAGGGAAGGAGTCCAGGAGAACTTGTACGCTATGTATGGCATTGATCACAGAACAAACACAGCCTGCCTCCGCTGCTCCTCCCGCTTTCCCCCGCAGACACTAGTTCTCTTGTTTATACGTTGGCCTGGTTGCCTGTTTTCAGGCTGATCCGATTTCTCTCCGCTGTTTACCCCTTCGAACCAATCAGCTGGCCGGACCTGACACACAGAAACACAAGAGGAAGAGGAGCAGAGTATAGGGAAGGCGATGCCCCTCATCAGACTTACAGCACCGTGAGATCCACATCGAAAGAGGACACAATGTTAAACCTTCGCACACACACATACATACAAGGAGGCAACATGGTTGCAGTCCTCTCCGAGTCAATAGCTCAGATTTCATAGGCATACAATTCCCATTGGAAGCAAATGAAACCGGATAACAGAATCTGCTATCGAACACAGACATACATTTGACTGATCGGTACCTGACATACAAATCGAATCGGACCTTTCCCCTTTTATGGCAGTATTGAAAATTGAAAACCTCTATTTCACACATCATCTCAAAATCTCCCATAAACCCTCAGCTGAGCCCATAGCCACTTATTTAGAGGAGCTGCAGTGAATAAACAAATGGAGGCGGGGACAGAGCGAATACCGTCCAATAGCAGCCGGAAAGCAGAATGTCCATCCCACTCTCTGACCTGTCTGCCTGACTGTTGTCTGCAGAACGATAATCACACAACTGTGGTACAATCAGGGTTAAATAACCGATAAGTATCAGCAAATACATTCCTGCAGTAGCAATTTAAGATGCAGCAACACCAAAATCAATATCGGACTGATACTGAATCAAACAGGTATATTATCTGAGATGAGAAAGTCTTTCTGCCTTTGTCTCTCGCGCACACTACGCTCCTACGCTCCTATAAAATATTATTTTCATCCATCATTGATCCATCATCCATCATTGATTGACCAATTAAAAAAAAAAATAACTGGAGAAAAAATACATTCAAGGTTCATTTATTTGAAAGGGTTAGGGTTAGGGTATCAGCGACAATGGGATGTTTTGATCAATTCTGTGTTTGTGTACCAGCGGCTCTCAGATGGGGCTATGCAAAGCCACTCCGAGGGGGGAAAAGTAGGATCCTTCTAAAAGAATTATTTATTTATTTATACATTTTCAATCACAATGTTTCTAAACGTAATTTTATGATCAATTCAATTCAATTCATTTTATTTTGTATAGCCCAAAATCGCAAATTACAAATTTGCCTCGGAGGGCTTTACTGTCTGTACACATGCGACATCCTCCGTCCTGAGACCCTCACATCGGCACAGGAACAACTCCCCAAAAAATGAAAAAACCCTTCCAGGGAAAAAAGGGAAGAAACCTCAGGGAGAACGTCAGAGGAGGGATCCCTCTCCCGGGATGGACAGACTGCAATGGATGTCATGTGTACAGAATGACTCATACAGATGTAGAATACATTCAATTTCTATAATTATTCAAAGAATTCCAAGTAGCCGGCCAGGTGTACGGCAGGACCACTGCAGGGGCCACCACCATCAGATAGAACCACCATCAGGTAGAACCAGCATCAGGTAGAACCACCATCAGATCGAACCACCATCAGGTAGAACCAGCATCAGGTAGAACCACCATCACATCGAACCACCATCAGGTAGAACCAGCATCAGGTAGAACCACCATCAGGTAGAACCAGCATCAGGTAGAACCACCATCAGGTAGAACCACCATCAGGTAGAACCACCATCACATCGAACCACCATCAGGTAGAACCACCATCAGGTAGAACCACCATCACATCGAACCACCATCAGGTAGAACCACCATCACATCGAACCACCATCAGGTAGAACCAGCATCAGGTAGAACCACCATCAGGTAGAACCACCATCAGGTAGAACCAGCATCAGGTAGAACCACCATCAGATCGAACCACCATCAGGTAGAACCACCATCCACAGAAGACTGTGTAGACTCAGTAGTCCATTAAATTGTTTTTATCATTGTTTTAAACGCAGAGGGACGAGAGCCAAAGAAGGCCCAAGAATATTTGAGTGGGATTCATGACCCCCGAGTTGCAACCCATGCATAGCTTTGTCTTTTTTAAGAGTTTACAATTGAATAATCAGACACTCGGGGCGCCGCTGTGCTTTATACCAAAAAGCTTGAGAACCACTGCTTACACACCATTTATAATTGTAATAAATCACAACATAAGAAGTTTATATATAATTAATATAATGATAGTTATCAGGGTAAAGTGACATTCATATAAATGCTTGCACGTTTCCTTCCTGTGAATATTAGTTATTAGTCCGCCAGGTGCCGACCGTTATCCTCCGTCCTTTAATCACCTCAGTGCAGATGTGCTGCTTTCTGGGCAGCTGTTCTGAGGACAGTGACATTTTAAAGAAGGTCAAAGTCAGCAGGGTTTGAACAAATAGATGTTGATGAATGTCAGGAAACAAACTGGGGAGTAAACGTGTCTCCCACTGCAGGACTATGGAACATTATTCACAGACGTGTTAGTATATCAAGCTTTAGTCATATAGTTCATCTCATTATTTTACTCAGTTTTTTATAATTACATTTCCCAAATAATTGTCACTGAGTACAAAGGGTCCATGGAGCCCCTCCAGTAATTGGATAGAAGCCCCTTTTTTGCACACCTCCCCTTTAAGCTTTGGAACTTCACTTGGATGCTCTTCGCGTCCGTCTCAGCCGGAATGATGGGAATGATATTTAATGCACGTTAATTTGCCGTATAGATTCAGCAGATGGCTACTCCCGCCACTGCGTTAGACGGCTACTTATCCTTCGTCATTGGAGAGCCGTCTTTCTGGAACCACGATCCTCAGAAGGGAGACACTTGAGGAAATAAAGCTGATCATCTGGAAAAAGGTATGCTGGTTCGAATTTGCTTTGCCTTGTTTGCGATAGTTACACTGGTTTACACATCAATAAATGTTCCCTTCATTAATTCCAAAACTTGAACACAAAAGACGTCGTTTGTGCTGCTTTTTATGTTTCTCCTTTGATGTTGCAGTAAAAAACCACCTGAAGCAGCATTTAGACCACATGGTGCTGAAGCTACTTCAGACATATTTGTCCTCAAAAGAAGCAGCCAATTCTCTTAGGGACACTGAAATCAATTTCTCATCTATGAATTACATTGGACATTCATAGATTTCATTAAAACCTGTTTTGCTCTGAGGCTGTTTTTGACCTCTGCTCCAAAAATGGCGTATCCATTTCTCTCACGCTGGTCTGTCTATCTGTAAAAAAATTTCAGTATCAAGGCCAACACCTGTGAGTTTTCTGATGTGAAATATAAGTACACGTTATCCATCCCTCTACAACATGGAGATAGCAGGAAAAAAACACAAGTCATAGCTCAGTATGTGGACAGTAGTCTTTGATCGAGTGAAGCAGAACTGCTCTAGAGAGGCTTCAGTACAGGCCTCACGGAGGAGAAGGGAAAATCTGGATTTGCACGTTGGACCCCCCTATTTAACCCTGCTGACCTGCGCGAACGGCGGCGTGATTGTTTGTGAGACGCACAAGATGGCTGCTGGATGTATTACAGTCAGAAGACGGCGAATCACATTCAGCATTTGGTGTTTGTCTTCCTGGATCTTCTGGAAGGTTTGTCTGAGAGAAATGTCACTGATATCGGCGGGTTCAGCGTGGCTTGACCCCCAACTGCGTCCTACAGGGGTACGTCAGGGTGGAACAGGGGGTGATTGATTGAATACATCGTGGTTCATAGTTAATTATGATTGAGCAGCTTAGACAACCGTCGTTTCCAAAGTCGAACAGGTCAAAGTCGATCAACGTTTGAGCCAATAGGGACGAGAGGTCGAAAAAGAGCAGATTTTACCATCCATGATGAAGTTAAACCTCCAGAAGAGCCAGTAGAGTGGACATTGAGTGGTGATGGCTCTTTCAATTAAATGTTGAATTAAATTTTCACAAACAGTGTTCTAGCTAGCAATTGGATCAATCGGTACCATTATGCAGTATTTACAGAACGGTCAATGGTGCCTTCAAAAAAGTGAATAGAGTGAAAATACAACCCAAGAAACCAGCTGAGTATTTACGGACTACAAACCGCATAAACATCATCAACAGATGGCCTACTAACTGGGTGGCTAGCTCGTAGCTTCGAAGACGTGTACTTTGTAAAGGCTAGATAGTAATTATAATTACACTTATGGATACTTCAAAAGGAAACACCACTGCAATGTGTTGCTATACAACTGAAAGTCCATCAATAATAATGATTTTATACAACATATAATCATACAACAATCAATCAATCCACTCAAGAAAATGCAGCAACGTACTCGTTGAGTCGAGTAGATATATGATGTTCTCTCAAATGACTGTATTCTTAGCAGCTTAAATTACATTTAGAATTGTCCAACACTACCCTTAGAATTAGAACTTTGGGGATATTATTATTGATTAATTAAAACAGGTAAGTAGTATCTTTGAGGGATAATGTTTTCACAAAAAAACACCTTTAAATGCTGATGTTAGTGGTTGATGATCAGCTGCAACCCCTCTCAGGTTGACAGACTTTTAACGAGCTTTGCCAAAGCGTGTGTGGACAGTTTGAATTCCCAGCTCATATGGAGACATGACCTTCTTAAATCACAGCGTCTCAGTAGCAGCTGGAAGTTGCTTCTATTCAAATCCAGCAGGTCCCCTGAGCACAAATGGCAGATTGTTAATTACAAACAGTCTTCGGGAAAATTACTTTATCGATTTGCATCAAGCCGGTTACTGAAAGACGGAACACACAGAGGCTGAATCAAATTCAACTGAGTCTGATCTTCATACAGAGAAACGTCCGCTGTCCAGGAGTGCTTTGCGCCTCCCCATAACGTCGATGCCACACTGCGGCTGAGGTGACGCCCCCAGTTGTAGCGCTCAGCATTCCTCCATGTGTCCGACTGGTTCTGAAAGGGCGCCGCTGGTTCTTCAGCTGCCATCCTCTGGGAGTGCTGCAAAGTTCACAGAGGGAGATCACGGTTGTGTGTTGAGTGGCGGGATGAAAGTGGAAAAGAATGAATAGATAGGCGGAGGAGGGGTGCAGAGGTGGGAACGGGGGGGGGGGGAGGAGAGGTCATGGATCCAGGAACGACGTAGAATGACAAAGAGAGAACATCCACAGGGCCATAGACAGGCAGACGGGGCCACTCTGGGCAATGGAGACATCACGACTGACAGAACTGGCCAATGTCCAGGCGAGAAAAGTAAAACCGACAGGCTGCACGGGGAATTAAGAGCCTGACCAGCGCGTTGCTTCAACAGCCACGTCTGGAAAAAGCTGACAACTGTAGATGAGCCAGGAGACACTGACCAAGTGTGTCGGGCAATAAGCTAAAGCTGATCCTGGTCCTGGTTGCAGAAAATCGATTGACTGGACGTTTCTCCAGAAAGGCTGGCGGATGGTGGGGCTGCTGCCGGTCAGTCCAGGATTATTGTCATGATGAGGCAAAAATCTGTGTAGACGGCCAAATTGTAAACAGAAACACACATATTTGTTTTAATCCTGCGTCAACCTCCATTCTATTATCCACCAGGGAGCGATTCCTCTGGTCCTATGAGAACAGTCCAGGATTTCAATCTGCAAATGTTATATTAAAATCAACAGCATCATTTAGTAGGAAAATGCATGTCAGACAAAACAAGCATAGAAACAAACAAAAAAATCATTTGACGGGGCCAAAGAAGAATAAATGATCAGAGACTTTAAACAGTCAGCAGAACACATCTGCTGGATCTGGATCTGAGCCATGCTCATATGTTTACTCATAGCATGGAGTGATGGATTTTTCTTTCGGACAATGTTTTGTAATTCCCTTATATTTAGTACAGTGTTTAGACCTTCAGCCTCGTATTTTGGCCTTTTTTAAATCCAAAGGACGAACCCTTTGCATTGTGAATATTGATGAGCTGTGATTA
This sequence comes from Apeltes quadracus, assembly GCA_021346845.1. Taxonomy (NCBI): domain Eukaryota; kingdom Metazoa; phylum Chordata; class Actinopteri; order Perciformes; family Gasterosteidae; genus Apeltes; species Apeltes quadracus. The sequence goes on along the minus strand of CM037934.1, from coordinate 1,357,961 downwards.
AACACGCGCAATGCGAAAACAGCTGTGACAGCCGGCGATATTTACCGCTTGTTTATCTGCTTCAAAGCAATCTTATTAACTCATTATCTCTGCATTCTGGTGAGGCTTCATTTGCTGCATTGTGCTTAATGAGTCTTAACACCTGCCTCTGTCCTTGAGAAGCGAGAGGAAGACGCTGTAGTCGATGGGAAGGATAATCTCTGCTCCGGCTTGTCTTTAAGTGGTGATTAGTTGAAATTTACGGAGGATGTTATTCACACCCATATTGAGTTTATTATTGGAAGAATTCCAAATATTACATCACAATGTGACATGGTTTAGCACGTCTTGAATTTAAAGTCTCACACTTTCTTCTATGTCTCAAGGCAATTTTTCACCCGGTAGGATAGATGTTTAGAACAAAAAGGGACAAAGAGGAATACGAGCCCCGCAACAGCTCTCCCACTGAAACGAGCTCACTCTGCAAATAATAACATGCAAACACTTGCAAATTAGCATGTACAAAGCACAGCTGAGGCTGAGTGTTAATATTTTATGAGGCTGGATAGGAAAGAAAAACAAGGAAATCATAATTTCCTAGCACAGAGTAATCTCTTCAAACATGCTTTGAACGTGCCAAAAATCAGTTTACCATGAAATAACAGCAGGACAAGACACAAATCATCATATTGAGACGCTGGATTCACAACATGTTTGGATCAACAATTAGTCCTTTATTAAAACTGCCAACATGTGGGACAATTTCATAGCAGAAAACATATAGTGGCTATTTAAAGATATGTAGTCCCTCACTCAGTACGGGATGTTGTCAGAGCTTTTCTGTTACGATATGTGGCGGCGGACCCGAAGGCAGACGGACCGCGCAGTAGCAGGGGGAACTGGAGACACAAAGGGGGACGGCAGGGGAATCCAGGCCGGGCACAGCAGACGGAAGCAGGAGGAAGCAGGCGGATGGATGACTGCGAGGACACAAAGACGGGGTCGGAGGGAAGGCAGAAACTGTTACTCTGAATCTCTGAGACAATCAACAGAGCAGCCGAGCGCAGTCACTAAACCGGGTTGGTTGAATCTACGATCCGGTGAGGAGCGGGGGAAGAACCCGGGTAGATAAACTGCAGGTTGGATTGAGAGCAGCTTGGTTGCCTGCTTAGGTGAGCTGAAATGCAATCAGGGACTCACACACACTAACACACACACACACACACACAGGCAGCAGGTAGGCCATGACATTTCCCTTGCTTTGCCCCACTGGTTATCTCGCATACTGCGGTAACGTTAATCTGTAATTCATGGAAATCAATTCAGTATCTGTTGACCCAAAACCCAAATTGCGTGCACGTCATGGTGGCACTAGCTGCAAAGGCTATCAGAGGGATCCGTCTCCTGGCAACAGGAGCACTTGGTATACGTTCCAAGGCAAGACATTTCACACTCACGACCAAAAGTGTAAATCCCATGTTGGCACTTGGGGACAAGTCCAGGACCAACAGGAGGTCTGGAGGTCTGACACCAGCGTCTGAAGACCTCGTCGTCCTGGAAATCCAATTCCATCCAATCATGGAATTATGTCTGATTTAAAACGCAAAAATGGAAGCAACAATGATAAAGGTTGAACAGTGAGGGGAAATAGCTCAATGTATTTGATCCCAGGAAATGGATTTTCAATGGCCTTATAAAATGACATCAAATTGCACATGAATCCATATGACACACTACTCCCTGATACCTCTGTGTACATCCAGTTTCTAAATTAGGTGCTAGCTAGTCTTTGCCTCTTTTTCCATCAAATAGAAGTTTGTAAAGCTGTAAACAGAAGCGTATGTTTTGAAACAGGATTTCGAATCGCACATTGAAGCACTAAGGGAGCCAAACAGTCAGATCCGTAGTGGCCTTGCGTTTCATTCATTCAACTATTCATCTGCCGCCCCTCCCTCTTCCCTCCCCTAATGTCATTAAGCATGATCCAGAACACTTTGTTACCAGTGACTGCGCAGTAATGATGCATGGTTACTGATCACTGTCTCTATAAGCCCGCTGGGTTGCTCTCGCCTCCCAAACAGGCCCCTTTGCTCAACCAATAATCCAGCAAAAAACAGATAGAGCTGCTGTAATTAAGTATTGATTACAGAGAGCAGGTAACATTTGCATTGACTAAGAGCGGTTCTGTAGCCAGACATGGTAAGACTAATGAATTTGTGTTATTTCCTCCTGAGTCAGTGAGGAAATAAGACATGCAGGTTAAGTTCATCGATTGTTTCATGAATCATAAGCTCAAAGATTGACTCACACCGCATATTGGAGGCAGATATAAATAAGTCAATGGCGTTCCTTGTCCTTGGCCTCTGCTCTTAATAAAACTCTCTCAGCGCAATATTACATTTTGATTATTGACGACGGTGATGTGACTTGAAGAGAGGGAGACAATAAATCTCTCAAGCGTGTGTGTGTGTTTGCATGCGCTTCTACTCTGTTACTATTGATCAGTCCTATCTGCCATCCTGTTGTTTTATTTTAAAAGACTATGTTTCCTGTGAGTTTGGTTTTAACAGCATGTTCATGGTTGGGAGTGTTTTTACTGCTGATTGGATCACATCGGATCAAGTGGAAGTCTGTTGAGTCCATTTGTACCTTAACACCCGTCTTATTTACTTTACACACACTAATACAGTGTATCCTGTCCATCAACTGGAATCCACCTCACATAAATGGTTTCATGGGACAGAAGCTTTATTGACCGCTCAACTGAGACGATTGTACAATGGATTTTCTTTGAAGGATAAACATGGTTTTGGTGCATCGCCGTGACGGCTGTGTGTGGGATGTGGTTGTAGTAAAAGTGTACAAAGACACTACACGAACATTCTGCACGGCTCAATGGCTTACCCATCACTAGGAAGAAAGTGAACAAGAAGAAATGAGCAGCTAAATGATTTGATGGTAATCCTGCTCCTGTTCAGCCGGTAGATCTGTGGATTTGTTTAAAAGGAAGGATGTGTTTCCCTTAAGCTGGGTTAGCATACAAGTCTCCATTAGTGTGACTTAGCAAAGGGCCCAATTATAGTTTTTGAACATTGACACATGATGCAGCTGCTTCTCAACGCTTCCACGAGTGGACCAGTCTGCAGGCCGGACACATGAATTACAGTCCTTCCTTACAAGAATTTCTGAAACACCACTTTGTGTGTTGCAAATAAGAAATACATCATTTGTGAGCCTACTTGAGGCTCATCGACATGCAATGCTCATTTCAATAAAGTTCAACCTTTAAGGCCTAAAATAAATTGCCAGATTGTGAAAGAACAAGACTATCAAGCGCTCGACAATCCCTGATGGGTTAATGGAATGCAGGAATGTAAATGTGCATGTTTGTGTGTGTGTGTGTGTGTGTGTGTGTGTGTGTGTGTGTGTGTGTGTGTGTGTGTGTGTGAGAGCATGCAGATAGAGCATCAGAAGCTGTTCCCCACAGAGGCCACGATTAGCTCGTCTCACCGGGACGCTGCCGCTCTGGAACCTCATTGATGTTGTGTGAGGCTTGTGTCGCAGCTCGCATCCTGTGTGAGAGTCATGAACGAGACACGAAACTGCCCCCCAACGGCGCGGGAAGGGGGGTGCTGAGGGTGCTGGAGCACCCCCTGCTGGCAGGAGCTGGATTTAAAAAGAAATTATATATATTTTTAAATAATTACTAATTCTTTTTTGTAAGTGAAATGATGAGTCAAACAGCAAATATGGTCATGGATAGGTTCTAATATAGGCTACTAAAAATGAACAGTTACAGAGATCAACGTGAACGTGAGTCAGTGACGTGACTCACGTTCGAGCGAGCAGGCTGAGGCTCGTTGAGTGGAAAGTTAGTTGTAGAAAAGAATATGTTGCAGAAAAGGATACACTATTTTTTCATCCGCCATAGTAATGTTTCATCTGATGTTGTACTTGATTTTTCCTCGTCCACCGCCGAGGCAAACTAAGTGTGACTATGAAATCACGTTAGCAAGCAACTCGGCTAAAGTTAGCAGCAGCATCATTGCATCTAGCGCTAACGTTAACGTTTTAGAAGGATTCGAAAAGCCCTGTCAGCCAAGCGACTTCAGTTATCCTGGAAGGAGGTTCGGGACAGAAACTTTTGTACGGTCTTTTCAGCCAGGCTGGTACTCAAAGTGGCTACAAAGTGGCATTATGTGCAAAACCCGGTGACGCATCGCCCCCTCCTACTGCGCCCCGTCGTCTAAGCACAAACGTTTCGCTCTCCCGAGTCATATTAAACTTTACATTAAAACTATGGAAATTGCTTTTTAAAACACCCCAAATCAAAAAGCTCTGACGGTGTTCTCGGGTATCTCCGTCCGTGGTAACACAAAGAAGTGAAGTCCGGTCGATGTCACCGGCTCTCCACTGTAATGTAATAGAAATGCAGCATGATCTCACTAGCCTTGTGATTCATATATGCAATTTTTGGACGTTAATATGACAAATGTAGCAGTTGCGCATAATCAAATACAAAATAAATGATAGAATAAGCAGTGCTTTTACTGTCCATTCATTGCGGACAAGCGGAGACAAGTTATCAACCGGAAATATCACTTTCTAAATCAGTGAGTTTACAGAATAAATACACAATTTTGTTATGTTGTGTGACTATAAACTAAGCTTAGTTTAGTTGTGTTTTCTGGAGCAGAAGAGAGCGTCAAGCTGAAGAGAACAATGTGTGTGGTGACAAGTGAATAAATGTGTTTGCTGCTGTTGGTTTAATGACTTTATTGATTGATTTCCTCCCCCTCAAGACTGCAGTCTTACTTTTAGCTAAAAGTTCATCGCTTAACCGATTTGATTATGAAATGTTCTTCTGTCAGTCTGAAATACTGCGGAGGTGAAGCATATCCTCCTCAATGAAGTGAAATGAGAAGACATTTTCTGCATTGGCCGTGACGCGGGCAGGACGTCCCCAGTGGGACGCACGGTGGCCGTTTCAGGAGAACCAGGCCCAGGTCCTCATGAGGATGCAGCCGACCAATTGAGACACGGCTATTGATTCCCGCCCTTCTCTCTATCTGCCTGGGCAGCAGATGTTGCATCACTCTTCTCCTAGGAGACAGGTAGAGGACAGTTCAGAGAAGTTTTTCTTGTTATGATTGAAAACGGGCAAGGATGAAGGCTCAGTGGATGAAAAAACAAGGGAAACAGTAAGAAAAGATGATTATGAACGGTCTCATGTTACTGGATTGAAATTCAAAAGTAAGGAAAACATTTCACATTTGAAAAATGGAATTCCCAAACGTATAATCAGGTGTTTCTCATGAACTTTGCCTTGGATGTACTAATACAAACACCAATTACTTTAGAAAAAAAATACATTTCCTGCTCTGCAGAAAGGACAAAACAAACGAGGCCAACTGGAGTCCGGCTCATTTCAGAGTGGAGCTGCTGTTAGTGGCATTTACCTGAAATGAGTTTTGATCTAAGACTTTGCAGAAGCCAAACATCTTCCAGCTGAAAATAAATACCAGTAAACAAGATTCCAGCAGCATTAATTGGTATTTTCTAAGAACAGCAGCTGAAATGACAGAAACTAAAGGGAACATCTCCTACATCTCATTTGAGTCAACTTTGAAGCAAACCATTCGAGTTTCCTTCCCACGATCGTTATTCAACTAGTTCAACTTGAACAGCGTGCAGAGCAGCACTGTCGCTCGGTAATAACTTTACACAAAGGTCTCAGTTCATTAGAAGTCCCAGACGCTCCTCAGCTGAGCGCCTTGCACGCTGCAGCGGCCAAAGGAAACGGGTGTCTGCGCGGAGAATAAAGAAGCAGCCGTTTAACGCTCCTCTCACCACATTTTCATAATCATCTCTTTCACCCTGAAGCGAGTGTTTGGTGCAGCACAAAGAAAAAGGCCCCTGAAAGCAGCCTCGCCGTGTGGATGTTGGTTTTCCGTGGGCAGCAGACCACAGTGACTCCGGACCCGGTCGACTTTAAGAATAAAACGCGGGGGGGGAGAGGGACCGGGGGGGCGGGGAGGGGAGCAGTCAGCCAAGGTCCTTTCTGCCCCCGTGGCTGCTCGCTGATGGTGGATGATAAATAGCTGAACACGGCCGAACCCTCATTTGGCTCCGGCGGCATCAGGTGATAAAAGCGGAGCCCTCGTCAGGGACGGAGTGAGCGCCGCTCGGCAAGGACGAGGCCTCGCCCCGCAGAGGAGAACGGGCCGCACATCCACAGCAGACTGTGTCGCTGTAGTCCGGCTCGGCGTGGAGCTGTCACAGGAACGTTGACCTGCTTATGAAGGACGTCCCGGTGAACGTGGTTCTAGTTGGTGGTGGAGTGACCAGCGATGCTGCTGCGTTATTTCCAGCGTAGTCACTGAGGCGGGATAATGGACAGGCCACTTTGCAATCAAAGCACACTTTCATACAGTTGTAGGATTAATTATCTTAGTGGGCCTAACCGGGCTAATGACTCCTCAAACATACCCACACAATCCACTCTGACGAAGTGCAAATGAAGTGAAAATTCTTTTAATTAAGGAAAGCAAGCAAACAAAGTAAAAGCCATGGCTAATTATATTCAATCAGTTTGCAATAACAATGTTGCATGTCTCAATTACAGGATTTCAATGCCTCATCACTGTGGCTTGTTTGGATATGAGCAGGCGGCCTGCTCGCTTTAAAAATGCCCACCCAGCTTCCTATTACAGCGTGCTGCCTTTTGGATAATTGATTTGGTGCAATATAATAGAAGGCAGTAAACAGGAAGGTCTCAAAGGATATAAGACTGTCATCTGTCTTGCATTAACACCTCCATCTCCTTATCACAGAAACTAATGAAGTTGTATTTGCATACACACCCACATCACATTTTCTACACGGCTGAAGATGTTCAAAATAATTATTTGGTCCCCAGAAAGAAATGTGAGCATGTTTGAGCAAGTTTGTTTCGTCTTGATGCAGGCTTGATGCATGTTCAGATGAAGAGAACTATTTTGTTGTCTGAAGTTACAGATCGGAACCATTAAAGGAAAAATGGTCCACAGGAGGCGGGTCCATGAAGCTGATTAAAGATATAAGTGACATACAATTAAGCCAATCAGAAGGCTTGTGGGAGCTCAGCAGGTCTCGTCTCTACAGGCATCATCTACCAACCGTAGTGAAAATAAGAGAACCGTAGGGCTCATGTACAGGGCCGCGGTGAGGAAACACACATCATTCTACCCAACATAACTGATGTAGTAGAGTCATGTGGGCCTTTTGAGTTGACCTCACGTGGACGTGACGGGACGGACTCGTCGGAACACCGTGCTGCCTTTAGGGGATTGGTGGATGTTGCCTGTGCGGGTGACGAAAAAAAGGACTGTAATTTACTGCTTTTTTATGTCGGAATAAATGTTAAATATTTGACTGCAAAGTAGTAATGTGTTTTTGAAACCTTGTTTGTTTCACATGAAATCACGCTGGGATGTTGGCGGAAATTGACTGGACGGCCCAGAAAATGTTCCACCAGCTGCATCAGGTCAAACCAGAAGTGGAAGCTGCATGAGGTGAATGCTAATAGTGTGCTTTGTATTCAAACGTCTCTATCAAAAGAGAGAGACAATGATCTAACATGATTAGAAAAAAAAAACTGTGTCGCTGTGTCGTTAATTGTCTTGGTAGAAATTGATTTGGAAATAAAATGTTTTCCCATTATTGTTCTGTAGCTTGAAGCTGTGTATGGCATGCAGATGGACGTGGTACTGCTGGTTCTAACATGCAGAGGTTTAATCATTACCATGTTCACCACAGACATGTTACGCTCACCATTTTAAAGTAGTTTGCATTTTGGATGTTTGCTAATTAGCACCAAACCCAAAGTACAGCTGAGGCTGGAAGGAATGTCCAGAGCTCTGCAGGCGTCCTTGAGTCCATGGATGATGACGCACCAAAGGACACCTTTTAATGACGTTACGCTCCTCTTGGCTAGCGTTCTTTCTCTGAGACATTGATATTATGGCAACACACAAGCTAATCGGCTACTTAGTTATGGTAAATGAGGTGCTTGTACCTCACAAAGCACAATTTGACCCCTCTTCATGATGTTGGCCATGCAAAGGAACATATTTTAGAACAAGGAGCCTTCCACATATTGTAAAAACTGGTTTAGCAGCCAGTCCAGGATCTATGACCTGTGTGTGTGTGTGTGTGTCTGTGTGTGTGTGTGTGTGTGTGTGTGTGTGTGTGTGTGTGTGTGTGTGTGTGTGTCTGTCTGTGTGTGTGTGTTGTTTAACTGATAACTTAAATCCTGCACGTTAGTCAATAATGAGGGACATTGCAGAGATATTATCAAAAAACGTGGCCTATTAGATGGAATTGGATTGAATCAGATCAAATAATTCAACATAAAAAATAATTGACATTAGTAATGTAATGATTATTCTGATCATTCTTTTAAGTCATAGCTTTTCCTGCAATCAGTCATGCCAATATTAATGTCAACATGTCAGGGCTCTAATATACCTCCATTAGCCATCTGCTACGTCAGCACCACTCCATCCTATCTGTATACTAAGGAGCTGATTAGAACACATGTTTAATGGACTCCTTATCCTGCAGCTTTATTATCTATAATCACATTAAACACAGACGCATAAATCAAAGGTTCCCATATTTCAATGAGGTACGATTTCGGTTGAGAACTGTTTGCTGTCCCCTGATGGATGGAATGGGATGGGGACGTCGTCTGTCTTGTGTCAGGTGTGGTACGAGGGAGGGAACTGAGCCAGTCAGCAAACTCAAAGCACCACTGAGATGTTGCTTTACACACATCTTTGAATCACCACAGTTTTGACCTCTCAACCCTAAAAACGTTCACTTCATTCCTCTGCTCACCTTACAGACTAAATGTCTGTGGGTTGCTTACTGATGCTGCTTATTAGCTGGGTGTAACTGTAGTTTAGACTGATTCATTAATATTCATTCATCCATTCTGATTAATTGATCACCTCATTAAGCAGGACGCAGTGGACGCAAAGGCATCCGTTTACATCTGGAGGCATTTGAAGTAAAATCCACTGGAGCCTGAAGTGGCCCCGTTCCAGCTGCAGGTAGAGTTAAGATGTGAGAGGAGACAAGTCATCCAACAACGGCTCAAACCGGGTAGCTGATGAGCTGGGAAATATGATTCATGTTAATGGATCATTAAAAAAAATGCAATCCTGTTTGCAATTACCTTGGAAAATCTGGCCTGCCAGATAAATCAAGCAGAGCCCAAGCTAACCACGTATCTGAAGACTATTTAGACGTGTTTAGGCTCAGTTTAATTCCTCCCTTTGCTTACAAATGAGCTGCAGCCCCGGAGGAAGCAAGGCGCTGCTATTTTTTTCTTTCTCTTCATCTAAGAATGAAATACATTTCCATATAATCATTTGATGCCGGACAAGCTTTCATTACAAGCCATGAGACAAAGTTAGGGTGTTTCTGCAAAGCAATACGCAAACCGTGTTCACACAGAGGGAAGCAGAAAGAGAGGACAGGTGAGTCACAAGGTCAGAGGCTGATGTCCAAACATTAATAAATGAATGAATGAATCATATGAGATTCAAACAGCGTAAATGAATAATTCAGAAAAACTAGCAATTGAATGCTGAATACTTCATATATACATTTAGTCTCACATTGTGTGAGTAGGCCGTGCTGCAGAAGACAATTGCTCTGTGTGTGTTCCACTTGACCCCTGGAGGATTATCAATCATTCAGATCACTCAAATACACCAACTCCAGAATCAAGCAGACAGGAGCCCAAAACTCAGACAAGCACGAGAAGAGACAGAGCGTCCTGTCTGAGGACAGGAGGGCTTTGCGGGTGACGAACACGTCATTGGTGCTCGTCCACAGTGACATGAGGTGTCTGCGAAAGGGATGTAATGAAAATACTCACATCACTGACATGTAGATTCTTAGATATTTGTGTTTAAAAAGACATTCAACTGATATTCACCTTGGATATCAACCTTGGATTGTATTGTAGAGGGGCGGCATCGTGCCGCACACAGGGACCAGGTGAGGCTGGGCATTGTTTTAGAAACAATGACATCGGTCCCAATAGAGCACTTCGTGCAATACCAGCCATGTGACTGGAGCTGTCCGTCCCACAGGCGAGCTAAGGGCCCCTGCACAGGCTCATAGAGGCCATAGCCGCCCCCCCATGTGCAGGCAGGGTTGCCTCTAGTCTAGCTAATCACTGTGATAGCATATCCATGACGTTCACAACGAGCTTTTGAGTCCAAACCTCATAAAAGTGCTGCAGATAACGGACAGTTTTTGAGTCCTGGTGTGTACACATTGGATCTGTTCACATCCGTGTGTCATCACTTAGCTCTTCTCCGTCTTTTCACCAAGAAGCTCATTAAGTCTTCGAAGCCACTTTTCCGGTGCTTAATTAGAGGCTGTCCTGTAGGGCCGGTTTAACATCATTGTACCCTGGAGACGTGAAATGGTCTTCATTAATATGTCTGCCAAGGACCCAGAAACAGGGACTTTCTCAGCACTGTATAGTTGTGGTTTAAGTGGTTGCAAATGAAAAAGTGAAAACGTTTGACTTGTGAAGTATGAATTGTGTCAACAAGAATGGCCTGACATTGAACATAAACATAAGTACATCAAAAATGAACAAACGCCTGTCCTTAGAATGAGACACCTCCAACAAAATTCCCATTCTACCTTTCTTCTTTTGTTACATGATCATTTCCATGAACTACTTGGATGGCGAAGCAGCTATTGTGTAGCAATGAGAACACGTCTCCGAGGGGCTGGAACATGAATAACGCTTTGTGTGTGACAATGTTCTCCACCGGGTGTGTGAGAGGTCCTACAGAGAGCTGCAGCAGCACGCACACTCTCTCTGGGTCCCAGACATTTTGTAAAACATCGCAATCACCACAGGATGCGTCTGAGGACAAGGAAACTGCCCCAATTCCTTCAGCACGTTGTGCTATCGACGCCTGCTGCTGCTGCGCTCAGCGTTTCGAATGTGTCCGTCACGATGGATTGGCAGGAGAAGAAAAGAGAAATGTGTGCGTCTGTGTGTGGAATGTGCGGTGTTGTGCCATGCTCGTGTAGTTGTGTGAGGGGCATTGTTTGCGGTCATATTAGCCCCCGGTGACCTGTGCAAAGTCCGTTCAGGCCAGTTGATTGCTTTGGCTTTTATCAATGACTCGCTGTATATTGCGTATTAAGTCCGTGTAAGACGGCAGCACATTACTGCTGCAGCAGGTGATCTCCACCATGATGGGAAATGCTCACCCTCTCATTGAGGACCTTCTGCTTGAGCATTTTCAGGCTTCCTTTATTTGAATCATATTTGAGTCGAGTCCCATAAAGAAGAGATCATTGTTTATTATCAACATGTGATGGTGAAGTCCTTTGGACTCTTCCGGGGGATGGATGGGGGTCTGCACTGAGCAGCAGGAGGGTGATGAGTTCTGATGCCGATGGGGTGGAGATGGGAGGTGGAGGCATGTGCCACATCATCATCAACATACCGAGAGTAGAGAGACGATCTTGTTCAAAAGAGACATTCGATAGGCTGACGATGTGATGCTGTGTTGTGCTTATTGGATAGAAAAGACCAGCTGACCAGTCCTGATTGACAGCTTCGAACTCGTAGAAGTATTCCTCAAACTACATCATATTATTTGTTATATGTTTATAAAAGACAGATTGTTAAGAATTCAACCAGCCAACCGCCTCAAAACGAAATCTAACCCCACTTTGACCGGCGACACATTCAATGTCTTCATACATGCCAGTACGGCAATTATTCAAATCTGATGAAACAGTATTGTGTACAGCATCTAATACTTTTAATGGTAAAAGTATTAGATGTTGGTGTGTTTGGTCGATGAACAGAAACAAACACGAGAGGCAGAACCGAGTGCAGGGTGAAATAAGGATTGAGCAGCATGTTAAAACCAACGTATATGAAGAATCCATCCCGATTTAACAAACATCTTCCTCAATCTGCCCGTCTGGCTGATGTCGAGAGCCTGAAAGTGAGCCATGAACGTGTCGTAGCAGTGGGCGCTGTCAGTTAGTCACTCAGCAGCGGGCACGACCCACGTGGTGATAGAAATGTGTTTTAAAGTCCGCCTCCGCCGCACGACTCCGTCTACTGAACTTTCTGAGCCCGACTGCAGAGGACCACGGTCAAAGAGATAAAGTGGAGACAAGGAACAGTACGTCCTGCGCACAGAAATAGGGCTGCTGCAACATCACTGTACATTTAGACTGCGACTTTGTAAAGCCGTTATGTGTGCAGGATTAAAAAAAGAAATAAGAAAAAAAAGTCTACCTGAGCAGAGAATCAAGGTTATTATCGATGTAAAATCGGCTGCACAGTGAAATGCCAAATGAGGTCCCATTCTGCTACACAACCAAACACAGAAGCACACACGCAAAAGAAAACTCTGTCCCATGTGGCGAGAGGAGGATGAATGGCGCGGCACGCTCCCCCTCAGGTAACGCCGCTCGCTGTGTCAGCCATTATGGATTTGTTCGCGCTGTTGGCTGCCGGCTCATCGATCGCGCGGTCGAGGGACAACGCACCTTCACTCCATACAATATTTTTCACAGCAAAAGCAAGTGAGAAAAGACAAGAGTCAATTTGTATTAGTTAGTAAAACACCAACTTGTTTGACTAAATGGTGTAAAGCTTCCTTTTCTTCCTAATTGTGCGCCCCCCTTTATTCCCTCACACTGCCTCCCTAAAAAGCCGCCCTTTGAATTACCGGTCAAACCTGTCATCTTTGCGAGATGGCAACCGTATCCGATGTTTGGTTAGCAACAATAAACAGAGTGTCTGTAATCAATAACGCAAAAAAATCACAAACCACAGAGATGACAGAACACAGATACACACACAAAAACCAAGTGAGGGGCAGAGCAGCAACCCGATGGTCTGATTGCGGTTTTGAAGCAGGTGATCTGTTAATCATTGCAGCTTTCACCCGTTTGAGAGGAATCCCCACAGCTCAAGCCGTCAGTGTGACAGAGTAGAGTACCTGCACTCTGGAATCTGTCACTCAGCTGATTGACAGCTCGCATTCTGGAAGGGAGCCATAAAAGTGTCAACTCAGCCGGCGCCCGGGCCCCCGGCTGAGCCCATGTGATTTATGTAGGCGCTGATTGTGTCGGTTGCTGGGAAAATTGATGGTGTCACTTGTTCATGTAAAGCCGCGGCCCGCAGAGGGCCCCTCCGAAGCAGGGCCAATCACCCGAGGCGGATCGTTTCACAGACGCAGCCGGGGCCGAAGGGTCTTCTGATAAAAGCGCGTCTTCCTTCGAGATGCGCTCGTTCGGTCCGGCCAAGCGGTGAATACGGCGAAGTGGACGTGACGCCTCAACCTCGTGCATCATGTGCTTAGATGAGATCTCCTCTGGCCCACGTTTAGCTTAGATGAGTTTGAGCGCTCTTGTTTGGACCAGCTAAGCCTTACCAGTGTAATCTGCTTCCTCGTGGCTTGTAAGGAAAAATGATGTTCTCCTCCTCTGTATTGAGATGTTTCCTGACATTTAGAGAAAGAATATGACTAAAGCTTAGTTTATGCTTCTGCGTTTTCGGAGAAACGCAAGCGCAAGCGCCCCTTGCGTGTCCCTTGCGTAGAGTCCCGCCCCCCCTTGCGTGTCCTTGCGTGTGTCGACCAATTTTTCCAACCCTTGCGTCTACGGATACGCAAGCTCCGCACTAAACGCAAGCAGCAGGGCTGTGATTGGTCTGCTTGCTACATCCTTGCCAGAGTCTCGGATTTCCGGTTTATAGCGTAATTCCGCCATTATTAAAATGAATATATTTTACGAGAGAATTAATTAGATCTAAGAGCTTTTGTCTGAAGAAATTCGTAAATACGACCACTTAGAAACACACGCGTCATTGGTGGACTATAAAGACGCGCGGATGGGCTCCAATTCATGGACGTAGATCTCCGCAAACGGCGGTTTTGCCGGTCGAGGGGGCGTTAAAGTTGTGGCGGAAATACGGGACAAATATGTCCGCGAAAAGAGACGAAGAAAAGCAGCAGTGTTGATGCACGGGACAAAAAAGTCTCTGATAAATTAATAAACAAACCAACGACTTCCACTCGCAAAGCGGGCGCTCTCTAGGTCGTCTTCCACAATAAACGTGACTCCGCCTGGTGTTCTGGCGGTGAATTGCTTTGCAACACACGCAAGCCTTTTTGAACCATGAATTGAAACACGCAACACGCAAACGCAACGGAGACGCTGACGCAGAAGCGCCGGCCTTAAAGGAACTAGGAATGTCTTGGTTGGAACTGGTAGTGTAACAACCCTTCACTTAGCATTTAGCTGTCACTGGATCAGCAGGTGTAACGCACCGGTTTGCTGTGATCGGAGTGCGTTACAAAGTCACCTGTGTGACGCTGTCAGTAGGTCGGGATGAGAACGTGTTGCTTCTACACACCTCCTCTAACCTGCGTCTCTGCACTCCCAACAACATAAAGGACTCTAATAATGGTTCTAATTGAACCGGGACTTCCTGGGGTGAACAAGTAGTTTGAGTATCAGGCACGTGCTTGCTGTTGCTCAGCTGTCTCGGCACTATGGAGACGCTCATCATGAAAAAAGTCTCAGAATTGGTCCATCTTGCATCTCTTCTGCTGAACGTGCAGAGCATGATGAACTTTTATTCTTATTTGGCATTTTAAAACTAGATCAGAAGAAGCCATTTGCATTCAGAGTCCATTTCTGGGCCAAGCCCAACAATGAATGCATAATGAATAACATTACATTGCACATTCTCACAGTACAACCTATTGTGTGCTCATTTGACCTGGCATTCATTGAATGGGCCTTCATTACGACCTCGTACTCAGACCACTAGCTTCAAGTTTGGGGTTGGTAAACAAGAGTTTATGCCAGGGAGACGTTGATGAGCGAGCTCCCTGAGCACATCCATATTTTGTGCAGATCAAGGCCTCCACAGCAGCAATATTACAACGTGAGAGTTCAGCAATAGAAGAAATGGTCAACGTAGAAAGCGTTTCCCGTAGCGATTCACACAGCCTCCGTCACTATATGCCATACAGATGGAGGTTTGACCCACCATAAAAGGAATCCTGATAGACAGCAGATTCTGCTGATGTCCTTTTATAATGGTGCAGGTAAAAATGAAGTGTATATATATATGTATATATATATGAAACAAATGTTTCACTGTAGGTCTTCCTGTACCAGGGAAACGGAGCTATGACGCTGGTTTAGTCCTGCCCCGGGGTTATGCATGTCATTTCAACTTTAGCTAAAATACAGGTAGAAACAGGTAATCCAGGGAAAGGAAGTAATAAACGTCCGCAGACACAATGGGGTTATTTAAAGGGAAGTAATTGGACGAAAATGACCTATGCAACGTCCGTACTTCCATCTCTTTGGGGCGGAAGGTGCTGGTTCTAACTTTCTGCCGGGCTGAGTGGTTCCCACAGCCAAATCAAATCTAACCTTGCATCTATTTCTTGTTGGCAATGTGTATGAATGACAACAGCTGACGCAGATACCTTGTTTTAACATGTAGTGCCGATGTTGCATTTTGCCTTTAGGTTGCTGTGCTGCTACTAAACAGCCAAAGTTCATATTTAGGCACAGACGGATCAGACCTGAAGAAGAATGAAGCCTGCGGTATGATGCATTCAATGCGCATTAGCTGATGTGCAAATGAAAAATGAATATGAATGGAAAATACAATCTGTGGGATTTGGACATCTTCACAGCCAGTGTGTCATGTAAACAGTAAATATACAGGAAGCTGCTCTGTTTCAAATGTCCGTCTGTAATCGAGGTCAATTGATAAGGAAGGTCCATCACTTAGGAGTATGAATAAACCTCTTGTGTACTGTTGACAAAAACATCCAAGGGAATAGACGAGTTAAGGCAAAAGAAGTTTGAAAAGCTGCAGGCTGTGGGTCTGTGTATCACACACACACACACACACACACGGCCATGAGGCTCTGCAGTCACATTCATCATTAGGTACAGGGCAGATTGTGTCGTTCCCATTCTGCGTCGGTGTGACACGTCCCACGCTGCACACAGCACATCGCCCACCGACACACTGTGACAGCCTGAGATTGTCTGGGGCTACTGGAGACGACCACGTCCGCCTCGCCATCATCAAACGTGTCCTTTATGGAGCCTGACGCTTCGTGTGATGTGAGATTTTATAAAAGCAAAGTCATGAATAAAACACATTCCCTGTGGCTGCTGTCTCAAATATCCTCCTGTTTTAAAATGGAAGTAAAATTCTGTCGCTAAAGTAATATAATGCCTCCAACTGGCATTGACATTTATCGCACTGCCTTGTAGTCACTGTATGTGCATTTCTTAAAAGGAATTCAAATCTGAAACTCCATCTTTCTCTTCTGAATTTCTTCCTCTCGCCGGCCTCTTCTTCCTCACCATGTTGGAATAACTGTAAAGCTCTTAAAAGGAAGCGATGATGACAGGGGGGTTAAAATACGACTCGGTACGAGTGTTCAGCGGAGAAGGGAGGTCCGCTGGGAAAAAAGGCAGCCCTGGAATCGAAAAACATAAATTAGCAAAAGAAAAAACAGCTGCGACATCATCACGCTTATCCTTCGACAGAACTAAACTATAGGATACGAAGTATTTGTGCTGGTAGCCTAAAGTGTTTTCTTTCATGATTAAATGCCTGTGCAAAGCCTCAAAAGGCCTCGATTTCCCAACGGACACCTTCCACAAAACTGAGACAGCAGTAACGTATGTGCGCGCGCACGCACACGCGCACACACACACACACGCACACACACGTGAAAAACTAAATGGCCAGACTTCAGATCTCATCAGAGGCAGCGTTGCCTGGATACCAGCGGCGGGTTGCTCATCGAGCCGGCGTGTTAAGCACGGACGCAAAGGTCATCCACAAGGTCGGGCAACAACACAGCTGCCGCAGAAGAGGAGTGTGTCAGTGTCTTAACACGCAATACCTACGATTACCATTCTACACACACTCCATCTACAACTGAACATGCTTGAGAATCTGCAGAAGTTGGTTGCAGATGCAGAAGGACTACTGAAAAGGGGGGGGGGGGGGGTCCAGAGGCAGGCCCTGGTGAGGTGGCACTGTGTTAAGAGTCTCGTCAGGTCTCTTCACACAGAGACGAGCCCTTCGCTCCCCAATCAACGTACAAACAGCAAAAGTGTTTTAGTTAAGTGTAATAGTTTTCAGTAGACATAATGACACATGGAGCAGCCACTGTGAGTATTACACTCCGAGGGGCTTCTGCGCCCACTTCAGGAATATTTGTTTCGCAATGTGCGTGTGAAAGCATGGCGAGGTGTCTGTGAACAAAGCGCACTGACACCAAGGAACAATGCAAAGTGCGCTTTGAGTGTCATTCAAGGGAGGGTCAAGGGGGAAGTGGGAGTTTCCCATGAAGAGATTTTTTTTTTTTTAAATAATAATAATAATATTTGATTCATGTATTCCGCGGTGTGTGCATGGAAGTGTGCCTCTGTTTTGCGGTGAGATTTCTCCAGCAGGTGTTAAACAGAAGGCGCGTGTCAGACCTGCGAGGCGGGGGGACTTCAGACGTTAAAAAATAAGATACAAATTTATACGCAATTAAAAAAGGCACCAACAACGCCACCTAGTTGAGGAGTCTAGGTCTCCATAAAAACAGGTTTGTTTACATGAGAGGGAGAACAGCATGGATCACAAGACATAAAAGCATGGTTAACTAAAACCCATAAATAACTACAATTATATTAAAAGTCCAGCTGGAACAAAGTACTAAAAGCAATTAAGAATTCAACCAGCCACTGCTCCGTCCTGCTCCTTTCCTTCCTTCCTTTCTTCCTTCCTTCCTTCCTTCCTTCCTTCCTTCCTTCCTTCCTTCCTTCCTTCCTTTCCTTTCTGCTGCGTTCCTGTGTGTGGTTTCCAGTCCCGTCCTGCTCCTTTCCTTTGCTTCCTTCCTTCCTTCCTTTCCTTTCTGCTCCGTTCCTGTGTGCGGTATCCAGTTCCTCTCCTTGGCCGGTTCTCATCCTGCCTGCTCGTCTGCCGCCTTTCCGTCCTCTCGTTCGATTCCCCTCTGACTTCTGGCCTCCTTCATGTGGTGCTACATGTCCTTTTGCAGCAGCTGTGTTGATTGGAGAGGGGAGGTCTTTTCCTTCTGCAACGCGGTTGGCCGGGACTCGCTGTAATCAATTAGTCCCTCCAAGTGTATGTAATTGACTGCAATGTGGTTTAACATGCTAAAATGTAAAAAAAAAAAAACATGCTAAAATAGTAAAACCAGCAACCAGCAGTTTAAAGCAACCACAGCGTCCCGCTGGCGACACGTGCACAGGCCTCCTGGTGAAATGGCAGCCGTATTCAGACGGCGACGTAGGACAGGAGACGAGGTGGAAGGACATAAGATCACTACGCGTCACAGAGGACGCAGCGATATCAAAGCTACTGGAGTCAAAGTCCGACTCAGCGTCCACATTCCATTCCAGCATTTGTGTAACTCCTCACTACATTACAACTATGGGCATCAGGATGATTTCAGACAGTCGGAGCATCAGCAGTGTGCACTCAGCCGCGTCACAACACGAGTACACAGCGCTCTGCCACGGCGCACTAGTCGATACCAGAAGGAGGTCCGTTCAAGTGCGCCATTAAATGCTCACAGCTGGCAGAGGAAGGCGCTGATTAAGCCAGGACTGCAGGTTTTGTAAATACGTCATAAGCGGAAGTATCACAGCGAGCGCTACGTCTGCAAATGTTCCTGCATAAGGCCCTGAGTACCACATCCATCACAGCCAATCATCATGGGTTCCTGCAGCTGACGGGTCTGAATCTCCTGACAAGTAGTTTTATAATCTGGCCGTTTTAAAGGTCTCCAACTCAAGAGTCCATCATCGCAGCAGAGCGGCAGCAGCACTTGTGATAAGCTGGGTACCAAATAAACGACCGTGTCCCGATATCAAAGGGTCACCTGCCAGCATCATTACGCCAGTTTGTTTTCTTTGTGAAAGAGCAAGCGTTTGTAAAATAAGAGCAGTATTTAAGTCTCATTGTGCGTGCCTGAAGAAGATTTATGCATCCCTCGTGTCTGCATCCCAGCGGCACTGCAGCTAATTCTGGTGTTACAGTTCTGCATCACGACTCATGGCGGTCCCGTCACCTTAAGAATACATTTCCTGTACCGTCGGGTCACTCTGTTTTCCCCCCTCGATAGCACCTGGCCGCCCATGACGGATACGTGGCACATCATCGCTTTAAACCGCTGCCACCAGTTACAGTGTTAACATGCTTTCATGCACTTTGTCCCACACAGCGACGATGGAGGTGTTTTAATGGACAGCAGGGTGATCAGTCAGATCACTTATTACTCATGAAAGTCTATTTCCACTGGTTCTCCGGCGGGAGGAAGGAGGAGCTCGGCGGTGAGACGCCGCCGCTGGAGGCCCCGGCCGTGCCGCTGTGCGCGTAGCACATTGTCAGGGACATCAGCGCTTCTCCAAAGGGAACGCTGCCACCGCCAGAATCAGCACAGAGTCAAAGTTCTCTGTAGCAGCTTTAAGTAACAGCAACACCTCAATGAATGGTCGGAATGGACGTCGTACTGTCTGAGACAAAGGATGGGACGTATCGCTCCTTCTTACTTCTCTTTTAGTCCTCCGTGTCTGTGCTGCTGCAACTCACCCGTCTGCCCGACAGTTTTTGCAATAGATCCTTTTAGAGAATTCCTCTGATGGATGAGGAGGGTGGAGAACGCGTCGCTAATGCTCCCCCCTTGACCCGCTCGCGTCTGACACGCAGCAAATGTGCCCATCGAAGTGCTTCAGCCGAGTCCTTCCTCCTCCTGTGGCGGTTAGACAGTGGAGGGAGACATTAGTGGAAGGAAATATTTATTGCAACCTTCCACGAGTTTGGAGAGCCATGAAAGTATTGTTGCTTCGGAGGAACACATGAATCCACCCGACCACGAGCTGTAAACGTTTGTTCAGCCAAATGGATCTAATGCGAGTCTGGGATCCAAAACGAACATCAGAGTTTCTTTTCAGAGGCACAAGCAGATGGGACGCAGAGGAGGCTGAGACGTCAGGAAGTCATGGCTGCCGCCGGTTACCTTGCTGTCAAAATGTTCTGGTCTGTTGTCACATTGAATCTGTCTTCACCCCACAACTCACAGCGGATAAAAAAGCCTTCAGACCCAACTTTGTAGATCGAAAGGCCCGCCTCCTCCAATGTGTAAAACTACATGAAGTCCGGTTACTGGTGCTCAAGGAGCACAGCTATTTATGAAGCCGCCGTGGTTTCTCGTGCGTCATGGCGGCGCGGTGAACGTGTGTCTTCGGCAGCAGAGGCTTGGACGAGCTTCTTGCGATTTGCCTGCTCCTCAGTTGCTAAAATGGATCGTTGGTTCCTTTAAATGGCTCCTTTGCAGATGGGGAGGAGGTGTGCATTCTTCACCGCTGACTTCACTGCTCTTCTGGGAAGATGGTGGTGGCGAGGAGGGTTTCACCAAAAAGTGCTTGGGAGTTTATCAGAGGGGTGAGAAATAAACCCGAAATGAGCTTTCCTCCAGCCACGGTCCTTGAGGAGCAGAATTGTGAAAATGGCAGCAGATCAATCGGTTATTAATAAAGTCCCTTTTGTATTCCAGGTCGAATCAAGCAAACTAATGGCTCGATGTGAAAAGGGATTACAGCACATAACAAGCAGACAATGAGATCATAATGAGGCCTTAGCATCATTATTATTAGGATATTATATTATATTGGAAAAAATGTGCCAAATCCTAAGAGATTAAGTGCTTTCTAGGGCAAAAACACAACTGCTCATATTTAACATGAGAATCATTCCAGGTTCTAATTGGCATTCGTATAATCGTGTTGTAATTCGTGATGCCTGTCATTTTGTGTGAAAGAGCAATGCGACTGTGCAGTGAGAACACATTTGTTTTACCACAACGGATGAGGAGCCAGGAATCAAAAGGCTGCTTTTCTTTCCTTCAACCTCATTTAATCTGCAGATGAGAACCTGTAGGAGGTGTCGCAGGGAATAACTAAGCTCAAAGAGTCGAGCCTCTTTCCCACACAGGCCCAAAAAAGACTCCGCAGATGGCGCTGGAGTTGCTCCACCACGCGGCCCCGTGAGCAGGGGGGGGGGGGCTGAAACTTCAACAGGACAAACATATTATTCGCCCCATTAATTGGGAGGATGTTCAGACAAAGCTCTTACAGAACAGAGCTCCCCTCCCTCGCACTGTAACGAGAGAGGGGGGAGGATGAAGAAGAAGAGGAAGAGGACGGAAGGAGGAGGAGGAGGATTACATGAATGCGCCGCTGAAATATTTTATCGCTGCAATCAGAGCCATCATCATTTACGCCATCACCACCTCTGTCATTACGAGCCGAGCAATTGTCTTCTCGGTGATTAGGACAAATGAAAAGATTTGGTGAGTCGCTGTGATTCCATCGTACTCCGTCATCACAATGATATCATTTGCATGCGAGCTGGACTGAAGGCTCGTTCTTTGCTTAACCGGCACGCTATGGCTCACCGCTGGACGTTAAACCGGCGTGGAGCGAGTGTCTCGGGTTCTCAGGTTGCAGTCGTCCCTCAGCAGGTCGAGCCTGATCAGCCACCAACATTCGTCTGCTGCCGACGCCTTCAGAGGATCAGTGCAGGTTGAGGAGGCGCAAGGACACCTCTCCCCTTCTCTGCAAAACTCACTTATATTTGTACTCACACATGGGTCATGTGCGAATAAAACGCGTCTGTCTTTAAAGTGGCCAATATACGGGTGCAGATTGAAAAAGAGATTGCCAGGCATAGCATCTGCGACCCTCCTCCTCCTCCTCCTCCTCCTCCTCCCTCTATTGCCTCTCTTGTCTGTTTGCAGCCATCCGATATTTCTAGCACTGGGTATTTATCTGTGGCCCAAATATGCAGCTCGTGTCATGCAGGGCAGCGGGCGTTTCAGCGACATCACAAAGATGGATTAAGTCATGCGTTAAATTGCCTCTTTGAAGGAAATGAATAAATAAATTTGAGGGTCTAATTCCTTGACTGTGCTGCATCTTTTGTGTGAGTGTGATTGCATAATGGTGGCTTAGATGCTCTGCTCTGTTCTCTGCTGTGTTCTGTTGGTGTTTAATTGTACTGAAATCCCATTTTTTATGACCTGGCAATTTCAAAAAGCTATAACTGCATTAGGCTGCTATATTGAACGCATACGCTTTCAACTTAAAAACACAAACCACATATAATAAAACAGTTACCCCCTCGACAGGGACACAAGTTAAAAACTTGTTTCAGTCCTAGTACATGCAGTTGTGTTTGTGGAGTGCCTACTAACCATTGACGTACATCACCTGATGCTTTGACTGTTGCTGACAATTTGACTGTCAGCATCTTTTTTTTTGCAGCCAAAGAATGGAATTGGCCATATTTGGCCTCTGGTGGAGTAACACAAAGACGCTGTGTGTGGCTCTCGTAGCAGCAGCTACCTGTCAATCAGAGTTTAGCCCCGCCCTAAAGCATACCCTGCATTGGGGGACCATCATTTACTGAGTGAACATCCTGCTCTATTGATGAACACTTGAAACTAGAGACTGAGACCACAAACTCACGGTCACAATGTTTACCGAGGGAATAAATCGTGTGAGAATTGAATCATTTCCTCCTAGACTTCTATGAAATCAATCAACAACAAAAATAGTCGCCCCCTGCTGGCGAGTAGAGAGGATGCAGGTTTAAAGAAGGTCACAAAATAATGGTTTAACTACAGTATATCTATGGTATAGCATTTGTGAAAAGAAGGGGGATCTTTGTTGAACAAAACTATACTTATTATATGTATTCGCATATCATTAGACTGTAGATTGTAGCTCACCTGGTACGTAAATGTCTCATGTTGTCTCACATCTCACTGGGGACTAATAAAGGGAATGAGCAGCTGAGAGATCCGGGCTCTGGAGGTTTATTAAAAACTCGCTGTCACTACGACATTCTTCATCGATGCACAACATCTTCTTTTCCCATCTTATAATTCACCGCACACATTATAAACAGAATAGTTCTCTTTGTTCCTCTTCTAATTTCTCCTCAAAATACCCCGAGGAGCTTCTCTGACGTTTATTTGAATGTCGCACCCTTTATATCCAATTCGTATTGATTTATTTTGACTGGTAGCACTCCAGTGGCACATGTTGCAGTGGTTCAACAGACTGAAAGGGAGACTTTGAAATTGCTTTAATCAAAGTGCAGCACAGAAATTAGTAATGAAACGCTCCAGGAAGAAACCTCATGTGACTTCAATCATGCTTAAACGCTGTGAATTCATTACTGCAGCGCCTGTAGAATAACGCACCAACAGGGAGCAACGCTGTCATAGAAGCTGCTAATATAACTAACAACTCCTCGCTCCAATATACACTGTTAGATACAGCCTACGGACGGTTGTAGATTGAATTACCGCTTTAGGTTTTGTATTTTCATGAATATCTTTTTAATTACTAATACATGACACAGAAAATGACTTCACTCATGTAAACATCATTATTATGGATTCATTGTCTAGTGGGTTGCTAAAAGACCAAGGCACCTCGCTTTGGTAAGAAATGAGCTGGCTGTGATGGAAGATGGTGTTTTAAAGCAGGTGCACGAAGTGTGTCAGTGTCAGAGTCCTGGGATCCACTAGGAATCGAGACAGACGCAGACACACACTGCTGTGGCTGCTCGGTGGCCTTGCAGGAGCACTGCACCCATTTAAGAGGCTTATCAAACGGATTCCAAAGCCGGCTGCACAACCAGGTATTTCCTTTCTTATTCTTTATTCAGCACTGAACTTTGGAAGTTGCCTGTGGAACCCGTGGAACCTGTGGAACCCGTGGAACCCGTGGGACGCTCTCATCCCATAAGCACAGCTGTACTTGAAGGTGTTGTGTATCTGTATGAAGTGTTTTGACATGTTTGCCTGGATTGAGCCGTAGCTTCGCTCTACACACCACTAACACACTTTCCCAATCTTCTCCTTTGTTGGTATTAAATACATATGTATACATTTTGCATGATTTCTCTGCACTGGATGTTCTGTTCTATTTGCTGTTGGGTAGATTTGTGTGCTGTTGGTGGTTCATGTGTCACACACGTATCTCGGAGAGTGTAAATACACTCATTTTTTGCCAACTTTCACGTGTCATCAATCAAACAAAGGGAGGGCATTAATGCTTTTTTTATAGTCTCAGTTCAAAGAAAGGTCTTAATTAGTAAAGTTAATTATCTGGTATCACATGGGGGATGTTGTAGCTTTCTAAAATTGCTTTTTTTTAATCTTTTTTTGGATAAGTGATAACAAATGCGAAAGAGGGTCAAAGTTGACTGAGTCACTGGCAGCAGAACTATAAAGAGAAAGATATCTGAGAAATGATAAGCGAGCCAATTGAGGAACATCTGGAGGGGTGTGCGAGATAGGACGTCTACCTTCAGCAGACACGGCGCAGGGCAGAGAGAAATCAACAGCTTGGCCTATTATCTGCTCTAATGCAGGCCCTTCTGTTGGAAACAAAAGCCGTCGGTTGTTTTGCATCAGCTCCTCTGATGATTGGCCGGCGCTCGTCCCACGTCGACGGAGTCAATTAAAAGCTCCATCCGTCAAGCGGCTGCGGCTGCCAGCCTCCAAGCCTCGGCGGGAAACACTCACCAACTTACTGTCGAGGGTGTCTCCTCTTTTCTGGTGTTTCCTTCCTTCTATATTTGTTCCTGTCCATTTTCCCTTCATTCTTTCTTCATAGTTCCTAGTTTTCTACTGTCTAAGTCGCCGTGCCAGGCTTCCAGAAGCAATTCCATCCCTCCTGTGCCGTCATGCCCGCTGTACACAATTTCTTATTGTTTACTTTCAAATGTAATTTATCCATTTTCCGTTTACACTGAATGCATCGGAAACATTGTGCAATGTGTATTTAATACGTAAACCTCATGAAAAATGAATCTGGAATTGCAGCAGCCATGTTTTATTGTGGAAGCTGTAACAACGAGCGGATACAAATTCACATCCACATATTTATGTTTCCCTCTAATAGGATTAGGATTGTCCCTGCCAGCTCCTGCCATTCCTCATCCTGCTGTTGGCACGCCGAACTAAACAGTGACACACACACACACACACACACACACTGATCCCTCCCATGCACGCAAACACAAAAATACACCCACACACACTTTAAACTCTTTCTTGAAATGATCAAACACCAAATAGAGTTTTCTACAGAATGCATTTTGTTTATTTCCTTCAGTTTCAGACCTTATTTAACTACAATGCAGGTTATGGTGTTAAAGTCCATACAAACATGCTATGTTCAACTTTAACAAAGGAAGTATGGGACAGTTACAGGAGGAATAGGCTTTAACTCTACATGTTCATACACGGAAGACAGGAGGAGCACTTTTATAACAAACATCCACCCACCGTAGTCACAGCCGCCCCAACGGTGTGCAGCTCCGATTGAAGGGCAGCCGTGGGAAATAGTTCCTCTGTGTTCCTCTGTTATAAAACCAGCTTGTCCTCTTCAGACGGCACTGTTAATAACACCAGAGTTATATTTTATATAACTATGTTAACTGTAGCCAACCACCCAGACATTAAGGCAGGCTGAGTTTACTACTCCAAAATATATAGAAATAAACAGCCGTATAACATCATCTGCCGTCTACTCTCAGTGATCTCAGTGATCACCTCCATCACGATACAGCAACAGACTGTAATCATTTACAAAGAGTTGCAGAAAGGAATCTAGACGGGTAAAATGTGAATAGTTTGTTAAGATGATCAAACCAACTCTAAATGATGATATCGAGGTGTGTTGCGATCGCCTGCGTCTGTGCAGCTTTTGGGGGGTGGGCGGGGCATCGGATGCACCTGATGGGCACCTGATTTGTCTCCACCTACAACATTTCATACTTTTCACTCGTTCACGCACCTAAACTAGTGAAACGACTCAAAGCACCTTGTGCTTGTTTAAGCTAATAAAGACCCTTAAATTGCTGCTGTGTGCATCTCCCAGGTTCATAACACTAACAAAAAGCACTCTTTTCTATTTCAACCTGAAGTAGCCAGACTTCTGATCTCTAATAACTGTTCATTAGTTCATTCATTAGTAAGAATTGTGTCACCCTGTAAGCAAGAGTCCAATCTCAATGGCTTCATTAGAAATGGATCAAGAGCCAA
This sequence comes from Apeltes quadracus, assembly GCA_021346845.1. Classification (NCBI taxonomy): domain Eukaryota; kingdom Metazoa; phylum Chordata; class Actinopteri; order Perciformes; family Gasterosteidae; genus Apeltes; species Apeltes quadracus. The sequence goes on along the minus strand of CM037934.1, from coordinate 1,331,742 downwards.
TTAACACGTGCAAGGATACAAAACAATAACATCTGCTTGTTTACCACAGAAAACTCCTGAGCCCCTCGTCACTATCTGGCAAAGAAAGGCCGAGAGAGAAAAATAAAGCCACCAAATTGAAGATGTGATGTCCCTGAGACTTGATGTCATTTGCTGCAGAACCAGGTTGCATATTCAGGTTAACTGATGCGGGGACACCTAATGAACAAGTTGGATTTCAAATGGTTCTAACCCACTTAACACCTATGGCTCGCTGACAGCCTCTTAATTGAGTTGGTCGGGCTATTCATCTTGACGTGGCCTCCATCATTTCCTGAGAGCTACGCGCCACATAGATTAAGTTCAACAATGGCCTTGTGAACAGCCTGACAAATGGAAGGACTGACTGCGAGCCAGAGTAATTACATATTAGTAAAGAAGCTTTTGAATCTCTGAATTAATCAAACTTCCCTCTGAATCCTCATTTAAATGAATAACACAAATTACGTTCAATTTATTATTAATGGCTGTATGCAAAGTCAGTGAGCATAAATGACACACGGAGGGATGTACTAGTGGTTATTTTATAAAACATGATTATACAGTTATTGGTTGTAATTTGGGTCGGAAATGTGGATATTGAGTAAAATATGTTAAAAAAAAACATGATTTAAAACAGCATCATCTTGTCGCAGAATCAATTCGTTTAAATGGAACGACCGTGATCTGATCACTGCTCAATCTGGAAAAAATTATCCAAAGTTTTGTTTTGAAAATGTGATTTATATTATATGTCTGTTGCACAACAATGCTTTTAATGTTGAGCTTAGTGTAAGATTAACTGGTCAAAAGTACAATGGTTCAATTCACAGATTTGACAATCTGTACACAAGTGACATCCTCTGTGCCGGACCCTCGTATTAGTACAGGAAACTCAGATACATCCCCTTTTACTTCAATGGTACAATTACGTGTCTTGAATTAACCACTAATTGAATGTCCAGATAAGAGAAACAAGGCCTTCAGTCACACCTGGTTTGCCTCACGTGTTCTTTTCCTAAATCACAAAGGCTATAGCTGTTTTACGGCAAAATCAAATGAAATACATCAAGAAATAGAAGTTTGGGAAAAAGCTGCACGTTAGGTGGCTGTATTGCAGTACACGTGTCTCCAGCAGAACTTCCCAGTGGACATTGTTGTAGTAGCGACCTTAAAGGAACGTTACCACAGCTATTTGGACAGACTAACTGTGTGCTTATGTTTAACCACATACAGGGATGGAAATGCATCATGGCCAGGATGAATGACACTACAATCCAGTGGGGTCATTAGCATTAGAGCTTAAATACTGATTAATCATCTACTATCATCTAAAATAACACAAGTCGTACCATTTAGCTTCCACAAAACTCAATCAGTTTCTGTTCATTTCCAACACTCCGCCAGTGGTTTGATGTTCGTTGTGATATTCACGATGCTCTTTGAGTGTCACACGCACAAAAGAAACTCTAAGGGCGCTTATTATTATTATTATTATTATTATTATTATTATTATTATTATTATTATTATTAAGCTGGTCAGCTGGTCTGACCAATAGGTAGTTCCTTTGATCTGTCCTCTCTATTATGGGGCCCTGACCCAGCATTAGCCTTTTAGCGAGCATTAACCGTTGCTTCTATTAGCACACTTGCTAATCGGGTTAGTTGGCGGCCATTGTCACCCACCCTCTCGTCTGATTTATTCTGAATCTCCTTCTCTCCACTTCGGCAGGCAGATGGTTGGTTTGGAGCTCAGAAAGAAATCATTTGATAGCTTGTGGGTTTTGCTTATGATCAGATTTCTCTTACCTTCACTCCGTCTATCAATGCATCTGTCTGGGCAGCTCACACAAACGCATCGCCTCCTCTGATGATTTACATTGACAGGAGGCGATTTTGCTTCGTGATGTGTTGGGCATTAAGTTCTTCTTATCTACAAATCGTGCTTGTGTTGCTTAAGTGGTTAGTAATTAGGTTAGAGGTGTTTGGAGAGAAGGTTTTTAATTCAGAGAATACTATATTTGCACTGCAGACCAGACGGCACTCAGTCATATAAACTCAGGTTGACAGAATGGAAAATAATATGGATAATGTTGAGGTATGTTTGGCCAAGAACAACAATCCAATGTGGGAAAAAAGCCTGCGCCCTACAAAGAATCTACGAGGGCCTCTTCAACCAACCCTCAGCTTCCTGACCTCTGACCCACACCGTCCCTTAGACCTGCAAAATGAGTATGTAGTTCTATATATATTCTATATATATTTATATTTGCCTTGTCAATTATCTGAAATCATGTGTCTTTATGTAAAGTATGACTCAACATGTGAAAGATACATTTTTGCATTTTTGCAAGTGCAATTAGGAAAACAAATAACGTGATGCTCAGTGACCTAGAAAAACCTATTTGCTTCGCGAAAACAAAGTAGACTTTGTATACAGAACGTATATCAGCCGCTCTGAAAGAAGCAGCGGAAGATAAGACACATTAGACAAGGTTCAGTAAATGGGAGCCTATAACGTCTTTGTGGTGGTTTAAGTACTCGATGTGATGCCAGAGAAGCAAGCGCTCACTCACTCATTAATCTGACCTTGTTTTCTATTCAGTGTCCCTTTGCTGCTGACGTCTTACTCTCCTTCCCACGAGAGGATTCAGGCATCTCAATCGTTCACCCCGAGATAGAAATCAATGCTCCCTCACAGAGACGTGATCCAAAGCTTGGCATGCACCATCACAAACATCTCAGCATCTGCGGGTGTAACAGTTCTTTTCTGTGATGTTGTACATCCTCATCGGCCACCCGGGGTGTTAAACACCGAGGTGAGCTTATTGTGGAACACACAATTTAGAATGGTAAGTCAAAAAGAACTACATACTGCAACCTATTTATTGCACAGCCTAATTTCTTAAAGGAAGCAATATGAAGGATATGGTGGATATGTCCTTTATGGGCTGCTGTAGAAACATGGCGCACTCCGTGACGTAAAAGTAAACCACTCATTCTATTGTACTGCAAACACAACCTTACTATCATTTGATTATTCAATATTAGACAGATGTAGCTAACACTACAACAAACGCCAGTACAATGATTGAGATGTCATTTGGGATTTGAATAAAAAAGCAAGCGCATGCCCCAATGCATCATCTCTTATTGGATGTGCAGTTTTGAAATACTTGCTGTGTGCTAAATATCCCAAAACACAAAGTAGAGTTGAGGTTGAAGCCTTTTTCTATCATAACCATCCACACAGCATGCTAGCATGGCTAAGAGGCTGTATACATAAGAAACATCTTTAATCTAACCATCACACCTGTTGTTAGTGGACACAAAGCACAGCTAATCTTGTTCATTCACCTGTGTTGCATACTCTTTATCTCTCCTGCCGCTCGCTGAGCGTCTTCTGCTAACACACAGCCATGATGGCACCAACACGAAATACCAAATACAGCCACCTGATTGCTTTTAACGTCCTAGCTGAGGACGTGCAGCTGAGCGGGATCTTTATAAAGAACCTCTTATTCTGATAGAGCCTTTGCTGCACAATGCACTTCTTTTGCCCTTGGTGGTAGAATAAGTGGTAAATGATTTGCTTGTGTTGAAATGCTGTATTGAGGAAGTTAAGTCAAGCCATTGTCATGGAGAAGTTAATAATGATATTATCCTGTTCCACCTGTAACAGTCTTTTAATTCTTTTCCGTTCAATTGTTGTATATTGCTGAATAACTCAACATGTTATGCAAAATTTAGACATACCATCTTTTGCATTACATTAGTATTCAATGGCTAGCTTCCTCATCAGCGTTACCCAGGTCTCTTTTAGAACCAAAAGAGGAGCAATCTAATCCGATAAAAAAAAATATATATTAAATGTTAGTTTCCAATAGAGGATGAACCTGTTTAGGTCACATGTATTAGGATAACAAATTGTTATTACACGTATTGTCAAATTACTGAGTTGAGTCACATACAGTCGTTGTGTGTGTGCCCTCTATCTGATAGCTTCAGTACAATGGATGTTTGGGGCAAAGAAACAGATGTTAACCAGACTATAACTCATTTGAAAGCCCGGCGTACGCAGCCCCAGGCCCGTATCCACAATGAATGACTCCAACGAAGCTGCTCCAGGAAGCTTTTCCTTTAGTTAGCACGTCTTTACTTAAGGTACGAGAGGCTGTACTTTATCGTCCAATAATGTAACAGCTCGGGGGTGTTGTTAGTCAACCCTCAAACTATTACACTATTGAAGATAAAGTACTGCCTGAAGTAGCTTATTGCTTTTATAATACTGGCTGTAATGGATCTTATTTACAACAAGTTGTAAATCAGCTTTTTGGATGAAATAGCACTTTCTTGTATCTTGGTCTTTGAGTTTGTATCCCTGTGGTTGAAAAACACTTAATGTAAGTCGCTTTAGATAAAAGCGTCAGTTAAATGACATGTAATGTAATAATACGGTTACCAGCGACATTATGAACGGGGAGTAAATAGCTGCCTTTCAGCAAAAGATAGATGTAGCCACCAAACGGCGTGTGCGATATGGAACACTCAAGTCAATGTGAACAGCAACTGTACAACTGTATCGCTGAATAATCTGTAATCTTCCCTTCTTCTGTAAGATCCTTGAGAAATTAGTCGCAAATCAGATCTGTGACTTTCTACATAACAACGCTTTGCACGGTTCAAGTTGTATTTATCGGATCGATCGCAGTTTGTGCTCATAAACGGTGAATCCTCGATGACCACCAATGTTGGTCACGGAGTCCCACAAGGTTCTGTGCTTGGACCGATGTTATTTACCCCTATATGCTTCCTTTAGGCGATGCTATCAGAAAACACTGCAATAACATCATTTGATGCATAACAAGCTAGATGCGAAGAAGCTCATTTTGACAATTTGAATCCAGCTGCAGACTTTAGAATTGGAACAGTACTTGATGACGTTTTACGAGTCCACGAGAACACCAGTCCACATGTACGTGGACAGACCCCCCAACGGGTGGGTGGGGCTGGAAATCTGGGGGGAAACACTTAAAGTCATGTGAACAGAATGACCAACGTATCAGTGGAAGTCAGGAACGACCTCGGCAGGAACAACCAGCGCCCAGAGAGACCCACCTTCCACAGAAATGTGAGGAGCGGGCACAGAGGCTTCAAGGAAAACGTCTGCAGTGTGTATTTGTGATGACAGTAATCGTAATGTGACTAATGATAATGATACTGTAAGTAGCAGCGGGTGTCATGGCAAGAAGGAGGACCAGGAGGAAACAGGACCAGGGTCCAGATAGAACCATCATCCATCCAGGGAGGTTGCTCTCTTTGCCCCTCCAGAGATGGCATTTATACTCCTAAACAAAATGATTAGGATTTTGACTTTAGTAATTCATCTGGAGAAATTGATTTGAATGGTCTTATAGAAAAACTATATTTTTTTAATAATTAATGATTATTTATGATGTCTTGTCTTTGTCTTGAACAGCATTTTTGGCCAAGAACAAAGTCCCACCATCTCTAACAGACCTGGAAATGCAACAGAAGTGAAACACACTTTGTACAATGATGTAACAGAGAGTCCTCTCAGTGCAAAGAATTGAAATTCCCACCTGCTCCCTAGATATTTCAAATATTGCATTCTTCATATATTACTAGGTGTTTCAAGTAACAGGGGGATGCACGTGTGGGTGTTTTAATGAAAGATCAGAGAGACGTAGGAGGGAGGCCACAGAGAAACTGTCAGGTGCATGGCTCTGCTTCTGCAGTGCATAGAAGCTGGTTGATTAAGCTCCTTAGCAGCAGCATGTTGTTTTCGATGAATCGGTCCTCATCATTGTGAAAGGAAATTGTTCATTTATTTAGATACTTTCTATATAAATCTCTCCCCGACTCTTCATCAACATGTAATTTGCTCGCTCGTTGTTATTTCCCCACCGTGGACTTCCTGTTCATCCATCCGACTTAAATTGATTCCTCTCGCGTCATCTTGTCTCTGCTGACAGTTCTATGTGAGTTTTTGTGTCACAGTTAATAAACTGTAAGCTTTGTTTTTGCCCTTGGCTGCTCGCATTTATTTCTGTGGAGATGTAAAATTGATCTGACTTCAGAAGTGAAAGAAATAAACAGTTTGTTTCCAAGCAACCAGAAAGCCTAACTTTACAAACCAGTTAGACTGTTAAGGCTCCAAATGATGGATTACTGAGTGTGTGTTCACGTTGTCATCTGGGCCTGCCTCAGCTCCACCAACGTTCCATCTCCACCCCACCTACAGGCGTAGGTGGGGTACGTCAGCTGCTGTTTAGCTTCAGGCTTTTCAGTGCTGTCATCTTTAAATCCCGTCCACTGTTGGTGGTGCACATAGCGGAATATTAGGCTCGATTATTTTTGCAGAAAGGCACAATGGGAGGTAAAGATAACGCATGTTTTAGTCAAGCACCAAGATGTTTGTTACAGTCTCTTGTATTTAGGATTAACTCGATATACCGCCAATGGGAAAACAAAACAGCATTTTCAGTCCCACTTTACAACTCTCTGACAGTGCTGTGGCATTTCATCTTAAACAGGTAATGTTTACCATATTCATCATCGTAGTTTAGCATGTTTACGTTTCTAATAAGCTTTTTTATAAGCTTTTATATATTTTTAATACACATACAGACTAACCATGGGTCACAGGAAGTATTGGACCATCACATGTCTGAACCAATGAGAGCATTTAGGGGCGGGGCCTAAGACTGCCGCAGTTCATTTTAGATCTCTCTCCAGTTGGAGAGAGATGCAGCTGGTAGAACAGTTATTAATACCTGCATCCCTAAAAGTGTGCGTATTTTTTTCTTTTTTTTGACTGAGAATCTCCAAAGGAAATCCAGTGCAAACATGCACCTCAAAGACTAAAAAGTCCCTGCACAGTAAATCCCAGCTGTCTATAAATGCACAGTGCTGACCGCTTCCCTCTAACAGGACATCTACTACTGAACAGAGATTATTGATGGATACATTAAGCGTTGTTTAAAGTGTTTGCTCAAATAAAAGTACACTATACACTACTTTTGAATGTATTATTGAATTTTGCATGTTACAAAGCGATAAAGCGCAGAGATTCATGCCAGCAATCATAATTACGTATTTAATCATAAAATCCAGCTTTAAACGAAGTGATTTGACCCGGTGATGGCGCTGAATTCCAAGTCTGAGGATCAGCAAAGTCTTTGGGATTCATCCTCTGAGAAACACAAGTGTTCTCAGAGGATCAAGTGGTTTAAAAAAATGAATGACTTCACTTTCCTTCTTCTGTGTTCTCCCCTCCAATATGACCTTGAACCGCTCGTCCGCCACCACAGTTCTCCAGCAAGAAGAATGTCCACTCTGCAGTTATGCAGGATGATATTTATTAGGTCCAATAAGGCTGTGGTTTAATAAGTGTAATCTGTCCGCTGTGTGTGTGTGTGTGTGTGTGTGTGTGTGTGTGTGTGTGTGTAGTGGGATTGGGTTTGGTTTGTTTAGGCATGTGTGAGAGAGCATTACTCACTGCACGGCGCTTAATCAAACCACTTCTATCCCCTCACGTCCTCCAATCTGTAAGTACAAACCTGCGTTGCGTAGAAATCAGGGCACGGCCATGACGCTGCATCGCTCCACGTCACCGTGAGAAGAGGTTGGCTCCCTGTGTTCTCGCTCCACTTTCTGCGCGTCGTGTCCCCGTGTGCAGAAGGGGACCCACTTTAAGCGTCCGTCCCCCCGATGCAGCCATCATTTCTCAGTCCACTGTGGCCCAAACCGACAGTTACTCAGAGGAAACACACGGTACTCCCGTTTGGCGTTTTCATGTGTGGAAATGTCAACACAAAGTTGATTTAATTGATTATTAAAGAAGTATTGCCAAAGAACTCGAAGCAGCCGGAGAACAAAGGTCACGTGGGCTGTTTTCGAAAGGCGCTTATTAGCACAAGAACTTCTGTAATGGACCCAGCCGCTGTCACCACAAACACAACGCAGCAGGTAATTTGGGCGGTCTGAGCCGACCCTGAACATTTGGTAATGTCGATTGATGAGTGGGAAAGAAAAACACTATTTTCTCCCGCTCGAACTTCATAACATGACAGTTATTGATGGATGGGATGTCAGCGGAGAAAATTAAAGGAAAAGTTGAGGGGCGGTTCAAAGTAGTTGCTGCTGTCATTGTGAAATATCGCTGTGAGCCTCCCTATGTGAGCATTTATAACATCTAGTGAGAGAGTTGTGGGATGCTTCCTAACAGCACATAGCCAGGCCGTGGAGAGGTGCTCTATAATGCGACACGTTGTTTGGTTTTGTCTGCAGTGATCTACAATAATGATGTTTGCATGTTATGCAGAGTGAGGAATGTTACTTTGGGGATCTTTTCTTCCACTGACCCAACTGTGAAAGATACAGAACCAGTCAGCCATTTCATGTAGTTAAGCTGTCCCGCCATAGGCTTGTTTAGCTTCACTTCCTGCCCTGTCGCGTTGTCCCCTGTGATTGTCCTTGATTGTTTCCACCTTTGTTCTGGCGTGATAGGTGGTGGAAGCAGGGCTTAAATGCAGATGTCACAAACCAAAACTATTTTATTGATTGGGAGATGACGCATGGAGTAGAGGGTGCGTGGGAACCGCATGGCTGCTCCATGTCCCATGTCGAAGTGTCCCTGAGCAAGACACCCGACCCCTAACTCTCCCTGAAAGCCAGGGGATACCAATGTAAGTCGCTTTGGATAAAAGTGTCAGCTAAATGACATGTAATGATCCAAAAACCAGGACCAGGAACAGAAACACACCAACACGGGACCAACATATAATTAACCCACATTCAAAATGATTCTGTTTGCAAAACAGTGTGTCTGTCAGAGTGATGTCACTTTGACGTTTTTCCTATTGGCGAGGAACAATAGGCCACGCCTTTTCAGGTCAACGTTTAACAGTACTGAATAGGAGAAACAACACAAACTTAAGTGTTGCTTGAGTTAAAACCAGCCCACTAAAACAGAGTGGTAGAGGTCAAGGTGTTGACCTTGACCTTGTGTTAAAGGAACACGGTTCGGTTGCTTGAAATTATATTTGAGGAAAAAGCCCCTATTTCATAGTCTCCTTTTGAAGAGGATAGGTAGCCGACCTGCAAGCCGATCGCCTCCTTAACATTGTTGTATTTGATAACCAGAGCTGATGGTTGGATGGTGGTCGTTCTTGCCTGACGTAGTAGCCACATTAACCTAAACTGGATTATAACATTATCATTTGAAAGCCTGGTTACAGTCTTTTACAACCAACCTGGAACATAATCCAGCCGGTTCTCTTTGTAATAGTGTACAGGGCGCCAGGTCCTTATTCTGAATTTTTATCTGAATTTTCACAGTTCTTAACAAGTTTGGTCCTTAAAATGGACAAGGTAATTATAGTGGGTGATTTCAACATTCATGTGGATGTCGATAACGACAGCCTTGGTACTTCATTTCTTTCATTATTAGATTAAGTTGGTTTTTGTCAGAGGGTAAATAAACCAACTCATTGCTTTAACCACACACTCGACTTGGTTCTTGTGTATGGTATTGAGATAGAACATTTAACAATCTTTCCACAGAATCCTCTCTTGTCAGAAATCAGTCGCAAATCAATTATGTGACTTTCTTCAAAACAATTCTTTGTTCGAGGACTTTCAGTCAGGATTTTGAGTGCATCATAGCACAGAAACAGAGCTGGTGAAAATTACAAATGATCAATCATCGTATCTTGCTGCAGAGACTAGAACATTTGATTGGTATTAAAGGAACTGCACTTAGCTGGTTTAAATCCTATTTATCAGATCAATCCCTGTTTGTGCTTGTAAACGGTGAATCCTCGCAGACCACCAATGATGGTCACGGAGTCCCACAAGGTTCTGTGCTTGGACCCATTTTATTTACCCTTTATATTCTTCCTTTGGGCGACGTTATCCGAAAACACCGCATCAACTTCCATTGTTATGGAGACGATACTCAATTGTATCTGTCGATGAAGCCAGAGGAGACCAAACAGCCTGTTAGACTTCAAGAATGTATTGGAGACATCAAAACTTGGATGACCTGAAAAAACAGAAGTTATCTCGATGGCCCACAACTCTCATATGAAGAAGACGTTAAGGACCGCCTTTTTTCATCTACGTAATATATCAAAAATCAGGAATTTCGTGTCTCAAGTTGATGCAGAAAAATTAGTTCATGCATTTGTTTCCTCCAGACTGGACTACTGTAATTCTTTGTTTGCAGGGTGTTCTTGTAAATCTCTTAAGCCTCTTCAGTTGATTCAGAATGCTGCAGCACGTGTATTAACAAGAACTAATAAAAGACATCATATCACTCCTGTGTTATCCTCTTTGCACTGGCTCCCTGTTAAATCAAGAATAGAATTTAAGGTTATTCTCCTCACCTACAAGGAACTTGCTGGTGAGGCACCTTCTTATCTTAAAGACCTTGTAAGACCGTACTGCCCTGCAATAGCTGGGCTCTATAGATGCTGGGTTACTTGTTATTAAAAGTAGGATGGGAGGCAGAGCCTTCAGTTATCAAGCTCCTCTTTTGTGGAACCAGCTTCCACTTTCAGTCCGGGGGGCAGATTCAGTCAGTTCCTTTAAGATAAAGCTTAAAACTTTCCTCTTTGATAGTCTTCTGTGGATGGTGGTTCTACCTGATGCTGGTTGTACCTGATGCTGGTTCTATCTGATGGTGGTTCTACCTGATGCTGGTTCTATCTGATGGTGGTCGCCCCTGCAGTGGTCCTGCCATACACCTGGCTTCTTTGAATCATTTATGTTATAGAAATTGAATGTATTCTACATCTGTATGAGTCATTCTGTACACATGACATCCATTGCAGTCTGTCCATCCCGGTAGAGGGATCCCTCCTCTGACGTTCTCCCTAAGGTTTCTTCCCTTTTTCCCCTGGAAGGGTTTTTTTCATTTTTTGGGGAGTTTTTCCTGTGCCGATGTGAGGGTCTTGGGACGGAGGATGTCGCATGTGTACAGACTGTAAAGCCCTCTGAGACAAATTTGTAATTTGCGATTTTGGGCTATACAAAATGAAACAAATTGAATTACTGTTGCTGACACCATCACCACTTTAGTTACTGCTGTTAACCAACTGTATCCACACGTCTTTGCATTTAATGTGTGGTTCATTCTGACCACACATGACATCTTTCACATCCGGATCCTTTTCTCCTTTTTCCTCCCTATCAAATGTGTTTTTGGGGAGGTTGGTTGTGGGACACAGGATGTCACATGTTCAGCCCTGTGAGTCTGATTTCTGGTTCAGGGCTACACAAAATAAATTGAATTGATCAAAATTAATTTATCTGGCATCTAATGCTTTACTGGAAGAACGGTTAATTAACACTAATTATAGTTTAAATAGGAAACATGTGCTTTTATGTCCTTCTCACTGTGTGAATGGTCATAAATATACATTGAGCCCTGCCCTCTTATGTCATTTTATGTTATACTAAGATATTGAAATAAAGAAATGCGTTTCACCCATTTTCTATATTGAAATGGGTCATATAATGTATTGTAATTGTAACGTTTTTACTTTCGTATCGTCTATAATTCTTTGTGTCACTTTATGATGTGTTAGTGGGTGGAAATAAAGTAGAGTAGAGTAACACCGGTATCGGTTATTTAGCAATTTTAGAACTTTTATTTTAGAGTGTTCATCCTTTAACAATTCGTCTTTATTTGGCGCCCTGTGCCATTTTGACAGCAGTTACGCTGCGGTCCAGCCACTCATCTCTCTGTACAATTTAACTGTCTCATTTTACCCCCCAAAAGACTGCAGCTATCACACAGGTGATTTATATCTCCTCATGTATGTTTTTCTCTCTCTGTCCTCCGACTTTTCTGACAGCCTGAAATTGCTTTATTATTCCCCTGGAGTCTGTCAAATCCCCCAGCAGCTACAAACTCATCACCTATCACGGCCTCTTTGTCTGAGAGGAAATAAAGTGTGGAGATTTCCTGGGTGACGGATTCTTTGTAATCGTCCTTCGGCTGGACGCAGAGAGAGCAGACGAGAGGAGAGGGCGGATCCGTCGGCCTGTGGAAGTGAAAATTGACTTTCTCTTGAAGTGGAGGTGCTCGTGTAGTGGAGGTCCACACCTTCCGGGTTCATTGCCAGGATCCAGTGCGTTATCGGGAACGGGCTGAATTTAAAGAGCCGTGGATCCTCCTCATGTCGCTTTAGACTCCCTGACGTCTCTGCGCTGCACGACGGCTAGTCGCCTGGTTAATGTTGGTTAACAACATCAAAGATTACTAAAGCTGTGTTTATTAGTAAAGATGATCTTGTTGGACCATTTTTTTCCCTCATTTTCTAAAAATTGCAGATTTACAAATTCCCTGTCCCGTTTTTTTACGGATTTAATAAGCAAACGGGCAGATTCTTTAACACAGACAAGCTATCTTTACTACAGCTTCAGTCTTCATGCTAAACGCGTAAACTCCTATCTCTTTCTTTTGTATTCATCAAACAGACGTGACTGACGTGTTTATCTCAGCCAATCATTGGCAAACATATGAAATGCGCGTATATTCCCATGTATGTCAAACTATGATTTGATTTTGTCATTTTATGGTGTTATCAAAAGTAAAAAGAATTTGCTGTGAAAACATTTTTAATTGGGTAAACTGCCCGTTATCTCCTTACGGGTTACGTAACGGAACGTATTTGATTGCTGTATCAAGTGAGCATAAATTACAGAGCTCATTGAAAAAGAACAAACATGTACTTAATTGCGGTAGAGTTTACCATTGACCCTTGACCCCGGTGATGAATGCATTTGTTCTGTATTTTTCACATAGCTAGAGGTTAAATACTACAGTCTTTCATTAATAGTTTCAGAAAACTGGGACCGTATGAATGGTTGTAATCAACCTGTCATTCACTGTTGCAGATAAAAATCACAGGAAAAACATGGCCGTCCTGAAGTTTGATGACTGACGTCAGACGAAGAGCAGGGACATTTCCAGACACGGCCGACTTCCTGGCTGTTCGATGCTCAGAGGAAACACGCGTGTTCACATAACAGGGATTCACATTGAATCAAAGGCCAAGCGTCCCCTTTAAATCCCGTTCAGAGGTATCGAGGTGGACGAGGCATCGAGTGGAAACAAATCCTTGTAAGCAAATCGGGGGATTGGCATTGATTCCCTCCCAAAGCGCCGAGATTATCCATGCTTAAAAACAAAAGCGTTTCACACCTCATCAATCTTTGATTATCATCTCTGATCTTTTCTTTAGCAGTGGAACACAACTGAGGACATGATTATTCATGACTTGGGATCATGGTTCTTGTTTTGTATTCAAAGAGAATTCATTGTCTACGTAATCTTCTTTCATATTAGTTTTCTTATTTTAAATAATATTTTCTTTTGAATCTCTTCCTCTTTATTCAACCTACAATTGAATATTTGTTTTATGTTCACCTTGTGACGCATCAAATAACGAATCTAATGACCCCCATAAATGACACAATCCCTGTAATTACATTTTCAGTAAAGAAAATATGAAGCATGGTCATAGAACACAAAGGATGTCTCCTTCTCATAAATATATGATCAGTCATAACAACAACCTCAATATTAAAAAGGCAATATGTGCCAATTACAACCCGGCAGAAGTCAGATACTTTGCGGCGTAAAAGTGCAGATGGATGACGTACAGTCGGGTTTTTTATTGTTTCTGTTTGCCACGTTTCAAACTCCATTTGGACCGAAGACCTGAAGAGGCCTCCTGTGACATCAGCTCCCAAACCCGCAGGCACGCCACTACTTTCGTTATCTTAGCTTTAGCCATGTGTTGCTCTGTCGATGCCAATGACAGTGTGTTTCGATACTTAATGTTTACTGTTTACTTTGTGTGGTAACTTGTGTAATAAACAGGACCACAAAGTATGTTGCACCGAATGGTAGCTTTTATATAAAGGTAATTAAATCAATACTTAAACATTCGAGAGCGCAGGAACAGCACGTTCATCTCACAGGAGACTTCACTAGAACACATCTTAACAAGGACGGCAGTGCAAAACCAAACATCCAAATATGCAGACTCCACCTAGTGGCATGAAATGCAATTACTATTCTTAAGTATACAACACTCCTCCCCTACTAAATTCCAAAATTCTCACAATGCAAATAAACTGGAAAATTTAAACTAATGTAGTGTCATTTCTTTCTTACACATTAACTCATTATACTTCTTCAAAACACAAATAATATTATTCGGCATACACTTTTACAATCTAGCATACTGTATGCACATTCCACTGAACACATTCAGATTAATTAAACATTCAGTCTATCTGGAGGCTTCCGATCACGCTGTGACCTGCGCAATATCTCCGGTGCTGTTGCTGGCACAGCTGGTGTAGGTGTTTTGGGTGGATCTGGTACAAGAGTCACAAGAGGGGTCTGTGTGTCTGTGATCAACTGTCCATCCTCTCCCGGGGGCACAGACATTTCTTCAAGTGACTTTTCCTCTGGTGAAGCTTCCCCCGTAGTCTGACTCACCAAGGGGAACTCTGAGGTGCTAATGATCTCTGGGCCTGTATCATGACGCAGGCGTACGTGGTCCTGATGTCTGCGGAGCACTCGTCCATCAGTCAGTTCTACGACGTAGGAGAGAGGACCTCTTTGTGTCAAGATAACCCCCGGCAGCCATTGCTGATTAGAGTTATTGCTGAAATTCTTAACGTAGACATTGTCACCTGGTTTCAGCTGTCTCTGTCGTGCATGTTGATCGTGACCTTCCTTCTGTTTTTCCTGCTTTCTCATCACAGTAGCCTTAGTGTCTGGGCGCAGCAGGTCCAACTTTGACTTAGGCCTACGTCCCATCAACATCTCTGCTGGAGTACGTGCAGTAGTGGTTTGCGGTGTAAGGCGATATTTAAACAGGAAACGTGAAAGTCTGGTGCTGAGAGAGTCACCTTTCATCCTTTTTAGACCCTCCTTCACCGTCTGGACAGCTCTCTCTGCCAATCCATTCGAGGCTGGGTGGAAAGGAGCTGTACGAATGTGTCGGATGCCATTCTGTTCCATAAACTCACCAAACAGCTCACTGGTGAAAGTCAGACCATTATCTGTGACTACTGCATCTGGCAACCCGTGGATTGCGAACACTTGTCTGAGCTTGTCTATGGTTAAGGGGGCTGTTATGTTGCTCATGATGTGAGCATCTATCCATTTGGAGTGCGCATCCACTATTATGAGAAACATCTGCCCCATGAACGGACCAGCAAAGTCCAGATGTAGCCTTGACCAGGGGTGGTCTGGCCAGTCCCATGGCTGCAAAGGGGCTGGTGGCGACATGTGTTGATTTGACTGACATTGTGTACATGCCTTTACCTTGTTTTCCAGGTCTAAATCCATTCTTGGCCACCAGACGTAGGATCTCGCCAGGCTCTTCATTCGTGACACTCCTGGATGAGTCTCATGTAGTTCTTCCACGATGTGTGAGCGTCCTGGGGGAGGTACAACTACCCTCGAGCCCCAGAATATGCAGCCATCCTGCAGGCTGAGTTCTGTCTTGCGTTTGGCATATGGTTTCAGTTCCTCACTGACAACCACACTGGGCCAGCCCTGCAACAGATAAGTCTTTACTTTGGACAGCACTGGGTCTCTCTCTGTCCACTGCTTGACCTGGGCTGCCTTAACAGGTGTCTCTGACAATTTCTCTAATGAAAAAACAGTCTCTGGAGGGACATATGTTGAGACAGGCGTCTCCGGCAATGGCAGGCGACTCAACGCATCAGCGTTTGCGTTGTCTTTTCCTGCTCTGTATACTATGGTGTACTGGTAGGCTGACAAGATTAGTGCCCACCGTTGGATTCTGGCTGACGCTAGCGGTGGAATGCAGCGTGTTTCACTGAACAGACTCATCAGTGGTTTATGGTCGGTGTGGATTTTGAAAACACGTCCATATAAATACTGATGAAAACGCTTCACTGCAAAAACAATAGCAAGCCCTTCTTTGTCCAACTGTGAATAACCTTTCTCTGCAGCCGTCAGCGTCCGTGAGGCAAATCCAACAGGTTTCTCTGAGCCGTCTTCCATAACATGTGAGAGGACCGCCCCCACCCCATAGGGCGACGCGTCACATGAGAGAACAATGTCTTTATCTGGATCATAGTGAACTAGCAGTTTTGCTGAATGAAGGAGCTCTTTTACCTCCTTAAACGCTTTCTCCTGCTCCACACCCCACTGCCACTTTGTGTCATTGTGCAGCAGCTTGTACAGAGGTGCTAACACTTTTGATAGATCCTGCAGGAACTTCCCGTAGTAATTCACCATGCCTAGAAAAGAGCGGAGTTCGCTGACGTTCTTTAGGCTTGGGGCGTCCTTGATAGCCCTCACTTTGTCCTCCACTGGGCGAAGACCCTCTGCTGTGATTGTATGTCCCAGATACGTCACACTTGGTGCCATAAACACACACTTTCCACGTTTTAGACGCAGCCCTGCATCTGAGAGTCTTTTTAGTACCTGCTCTAGGTTTTCAATGTGCCTAGCCTCAGTAGCCCCCGTTATTAAAATGTCGTCTAAATATGTGGCTACATGAGGAATCCCTTGCAATAGAGTGTCCATTGTCCTTTGAAAAATAGCGGGACTGGACGCTACTCCAAACACTAGGCGATTGTACTTGAATAATCCTTTGTGTGTATTTATTGTGACAAATTCTTTTGATTTCTCATCAAGAAGTAGCTGCTGGTAAGCGTGGCTCATATCAAGCTTTGAAAACAGCTTACCTCCAGCCAGTGTTGCGAACAGGTCATCCACCCGTGGCAACGGGTACTCCTCCAGCTTTGAGACTTGATTCACAGTAACTTTATAGTCACCACAGATCCTTGCGGTTCCATCAGGCTTCAACACGGGAACGATAGGTGCTGCCCACCTTGAAAACTGGACAGGCTCAATGATGCCCAGCGCCTGTAAGCGTTCCAGCTCTTCCTCCACTTTGCTTTTCATTGCATAGGGCACCACTCTGGGCTTAAAGAAACGTGGTGCTGCATCAGGATCTACATGGAGCTTCACAGTGACTCCCTTTAGTGTGCCCAGTTCGTCTCTGAACACATCACTGTATCGGTGCAGAATGTCCTCTGTTGTGTGTGCATATTTGATCTCATGCCAATTTAGCTTAATTTTGCGTAGCCAGTCACGGCCCAAAAGACTAGGCCCACTACCTTTAGCTATGACTAGTCTGCCTTCAGCCCTCTGACTTCCTACTGAAATGTTCACATGTAACACCCCCAAATGAGGTATAGCCTGACCTGTGTATGTCCTTAGTTTGAGATTCGAAGGTTTAATAGGAGGTGGCTTATGTCCCCATGTCCTCCTGTAGGTCTCCTCACTGATGACCGATGCTGTAGCCCCAGAATCAACCTCAAACTTAATGTCCTGTCCTTCAACAGTCACTGTTGCATAGTAGGGCATAGGTGGTCCCTCATCTGTGTCCACTGTAAACATGTCGAATGCACACGCTGCCTCTCCGTCATCTTCCTTGACGTGATGTGTGTGTGCTTGAGCCTGCCGGGCTTTCCATGTTTCATTCTTAGCCTTATTTTTAGCACTCCTGCACTTTTTAGCTAAGTGTCCTTTTTTACTGCAGGTATGACAAACCGTTTCTTTAAATTTACAGTCATTAGCATAGTGTGGCCCTCCACACCTAAAACATTCCACTTTCTTTGATGACTTTGCAGCCTCTCTGTTCACGTGGTGCACAGCCACTGACTGCGATCCAGCCTGACCCTTTTGAATGTCTTTGGCATTATTTGCCGCCATTTCCATTCCGAACGATATTTCTAGAGCTTTCTTGAAAGTCAGTGGTGGAGTTTCCCCCAGCAAAGGGCGCTGTATGGCGTCATTATTAATGCCGCATACTAATCTGTCACGGAGCATGTCATCTAAGACGTCCTTAAAATCACAATGTTCTGACAGTTGCCGCAATTCTGCAACAAAATTAGCTACAGACTGACCTGACTTCCGAAAATGGCTGTGAAATTTGAAACGTTGGACTATTACTGACGGTTTTGGATTGACCAGCTTGACCAGTTCAGTATATTCCATTTCCCCCGGTTTCTTCGGTGTAGCTAAGTTCCTTATCAGCTTATACGTCTTAGCTCCACACACACTCAGGAGAATGGCGCGCTTTTTAGCCTCCTCTGCGATTCCATTTGCAGTGAAAAAGTGTCCCAACCTTTCCTCGTACTCTGTCCAGTCCTCGTCTCCTTCCACAAATTCACCGATAGTCCCAAACGTAGCCATTTGAATGCTGTGCTCTTCTCCTTGTCGCTCCTCTACAGCCACTGGCGCTCTGATTCTCTCTTCATCGTGCTCCTCTGCACTGCTCGAGCTTCCACTCATGAAGATAGTCGCCTAAAGTTCGCTAGCTAGCACATTGTGTTTAGCTAACACTGAAAACAAAACGCGATGGAAAAACAATTCCAGTTCACCTCGTCGCCAAAAATATGTGGTAACTTGTGTAATAAACAGGACCACAAAGTATGTTGCACCGAATGGTAGCTTTTATATAAAGGTAATTAAATCAATACTTAAACATTCGAGAGCGCAGGAACAACACGTTCATCTCACAGGAGACTTCACTAGAACACATCTTAACAAGGGCGGCAGTGCAAAACCAAACATCCAAATATGCAGACTCCACCTAGTGGCATGAAATGCAATTACTATTCTTAAGTATACAACACTTTGGATTAATGCTTTGCCCAGGATATAATGTCACTTTAATCAGACTACAACCAGACAAGTGTATCTTCACGTTTGACGGTTGATGGCACTAAACCGGAATGAAACGAATGATACCAAAGTGATGCATCCTAATCAATATGTGGAGCGGATCAGGAAGCCGTGAGAAGCCGGTGGGGGCTTATTAATCCTCTCTGATTGTTGTCCTCTTGAGCCTTTTTCCCATCTGCCCCCCCAACGACGATAACACATCACAGCACTTCAATCTTCCATGAAATATTCTCCCACGCGTGTCCTTTGACACTACGCTGAGAACGACTCTCTAGTTGTGCTTTTTAGATGCACATTAAGAACCTTTAATGAGGGGGGGGGCTTTATGCGAGGCCCCTGTTTTATTATCGCCTGGCCTGTCGTTTTGGTCCATAATTAGGCGTATGGTCTGTTTCCCTCTCCTGCTGCGGAGCACATCGGTGCGCCACTGGTCATGGTTGCCATGACAACAGCATGCACTATGGCAAGCGATGGAAAGTTGGCTTTTTATGTCATAGATCTTTCTATTTACACTGGCTGAGGAATTTTAATGGCTCTAGTTTCCCAACAACATAAACACAGCCCCAAAGTAGGTTGTGCTTTTGTAGAATTAAGTGGGATGTGATGCAAATGGAATTTGTAGAAATGATCCAGCTTCTTGTTATTCAGCACCAGCCCCGCTCTGCGATAGAAAAACTTCAGCCTCATCTTTAATTCATGATTTACCACTTCACAAAAAAATCACTTTCTCCAAAAATAATCCTGTTGTGCAAAAGACAGATCTGCCTCCCTGTTCAAATCAACATACTCCTGAATGAAGAAAGGAAATACGGAGTAAAGCTGCAAACTGCTGTCAGGTGACAATGGTTTTTCATCCAAGGGAACAAAATAAAGCCGCTGGCAATCACGCAAAAAGAGCCTCTGGAGACTGTCAGTGTGTCTCTGCTGACACAAGGACTTCACAGCACATTTCCTCCTCTGGATGTTCAGGCAGGGCTGGAACGCACAAAGACACCAAAACTGCCGAAACGACAGCGACGCGCGACGTGGTCTCAAGAACGAACAGAAACGCGCTGTCGTGGTTCAGCGAGCAGCAGCCAACTCGCCGTGAGCACCGAACGAGGACAGCTCATCAGCAAACTCATATCGACCTGAGCCGTAATGAAAATCAGATGGAAACAACGTGTGAAAAAAAAGGGAAATTGAATTTTTCTTGCCTCCTAACACATACACAAACACAGATTTATTCAAAGTGACACCACCTGAGAGAAAATGATGTTTGACATGTTTGATCAGCAGGTGAAGCGTTGAAGTCGCACTGCTCCTATCTGCCCTTGTTAAGCAGTCGGAAGGCTGCACAGTATCCAGCGATGCACTCACTGTGGGACACTTTTTAAAGAGACAATGACTGTAAAATAATGTTGAGTGAGAGACTGGGAGGGTTAGGGTTAGGTTAGGGTTTTAACTCCAACGAGCCGAATGTAGAAGAAGGTTCAGACGACAGAGACGGGGCTCGGCTGCAAACGTTGATTCCATTCATTTTCAACAACCATTCATTTTGTAGAGTCCAGGATAACAAATGACAAATCGGCTCAGGAAAAGCTCCCCCCAAAAAGACCCTTCAACGGGAAGGAAAAAGGAAGAACCCTTAGAGCAAAGCGCAGGTAAGTGCAATAGATGTCATGTGTACGGAATGAACAACATAAAAGAAATCATTCAAATATTAGTAACACTAGGCCACATGGTGATTTCAAATGACTACTATTAATAATAATAATAGCTGCAGCTGATGATGTAGATTAACAATGAGAGTAAAGGTTGTACTGGTGTGTGGATGTGGATGTCAGGCAGGACCAGTTGGACAAGTGCAGGAAGAACCAGCGTCCAGACAGAAACCCGTCTGGAGGGAAGGCGACGAGACTCCAGGGACAAAGTCCGGAAATGTGACGGACTGATGGATGGAATGTGAATGTTAATAGTGATGGGACTAATAATGGTGTCCTACATGAGGCAGGACCAGGGTCCAGATAGAACCCTGACCCGTGGAAACCACAAAGATGCAGTTAGTTATGCGCATTAATGGTATAGGAATTCATGGTTATTTATTTTTTTATTGAGTGTATAGGTGTGGTTGACAATGTTGTAGCGTAAAAGTGTTGTTGTGTTATGAAAGTTTTGAACCCCCCTTTAATAAATCCCTGTTGATTTCTCCTTCTCAGACTTCCATGTTTCATTTCAGAAAATCACATTATTTTTTACAGCATTGGTTTCGTGTGTCACATGGGGAACGCCTGCGGCTCCCATTGCAATCTTCCAGCCGGGATCGGCCTGAACCCCCCCCCTTATGAACGGGCTCGGGGCCATGCTGTCCGCCTGCCGACCTCTTCCCCGCTACAAAAGAGAGTCTGTTGAGTTACTCGCTGGTTCCCAGCACGTCCACCCTCGGTCTCATGAAAAAGAAGATCTGCTCCGGTGTTCAGCATCCCCTCCACATGGGGGGCTTCACGGACACACAATCAGTCTGTGTGCCAGCAGGTGAACCTGAAGGGTTTCGTCTGTAGGTGTAAGCCACCACATGGTGAATGTTTTAGCGACAGACTAGTGGGACTAGATCCTCCTAACCTGAGATACTTCCTGTGAGGGAGGGGTACCGGGGGGGGACAAAGACCCAGGTGCAGGAAGAAGCAGGAGAGACCAATGCCATAACATCCTGAGTTAATATTTACATGTTGTTTGAGAATCAAACGTCTAGCGTTGGGACAACCAACACAGTGAGAAGTCCTTTATAAGACGGGCCTTGGGACTGCTGAAGCCAGTCCGCACGTCTCTTCACCTCCCGTTGTCCAGACCCGAGCTGTGGGACGCCCCACTGAGGGGGGGGTTGTTGTTTTGCCCTGGGAGCGGATGCTGTGACCGCAGCCTGAGAAGCTGAAGGACGCGCTGCATCCTGGACGAGGGGCCGGCATGGATGGAAGGTAGGACAGGCCTGATGGGTATCGGGCCCGGAACCCAAAGCTTTCAAACACCTCATCATTCAAACCAGGTTCTTGTTCATGTGGAAAATTGCAAAAAATATCAGATTCATCGTCGCCCAGTGGGTAAGAATCTAAAAGTGATTGTTTGGCAAAAACCATGGGCTCTAACTCACATATAAACTGCGAAAGGAGAGGAGGACGAGCATGCAGCGCTTTGTTTGCTTTGATGATCAAATGATCCCAGACAGAAATATGAATCTCCAAAAGTGTAATGGAAAGTGAGCGTGAGCGTCTCTCTCCACGCTAATAAGCTACAACTCAGCTTTGATGTGGAAGTGTGTCACCTCCTGAAGAGAGGAGCGGCAGACAGGCCGCTCCTCAACTGGTAGACTTTATCAGTGTATCTGTGAGATGCCATATGAAGCTTACATCCATTCTGTACATCAACTTATTGATCACCGATAACGAATGAACCAGACAAACCTGCTCCAGAGAACGTGTGGGTTCCGCCTGTGGCCGAAGGAGAGGCGTCCATACTTGTTGCAGCTGTGCCACACGGGAGAAGCAGCTTTCATTACAAATTGCCAAACATGAAGTGATGATCAATAAGACCAATGTGACATCCCGCTCCGTTTGTCCTTCAACCCACCTGTCCCCCCCCCCCCCCTCCATCGGCCGCTGCTCGTTAACACACCTTTCAACTGCGACATATAGATGACATTTGGATATAAGTCACATGCATTCATACTATGAACATGCGGGCTTTCTGATGGCTCGGTAATGAGGTGCTATAAATCCCGGGGCCACGGTTCACCGGCGGTGGACAAGTAAACCGCAGAGAGCGTTTTAACGAGGATCCAACGCAGAGAAGCTCCTCTTTCCCACAGAGACGACATCTGAGATCCGGTGAAGCCACTGCAGTGCTGATTTATGAGCTCCCGACGCAGGTGGCACACATGCACATGTGCTGTGTTCATACACTCACACATTGGTTATTTGGAGTTTGGAAAATGTGGATCATTTGGTTTTTGATTTGTCCTCAATGTGGCATTTATTGAGACGTATTTGTGTTGGAATGAAGCTCCCTTTATTTACTCGTTTGAATTGACGTCATAATTGCAGCAGCTGCAACTGAAAGGAGCTGCATTAAACACTACAGCACCGTTTTTCTACTGACACAATGTGTTTTTTGGTGTTTAGTGAAATGCTACGTGAAATGAACACCAAACAAAAATAAATGAAAGATCTCCTGTCATTCATGTTAAGAAAATGATGCAGCTCCTCTGGAGCTTAACAATGAATATCACCAAAGGAACGCTACAATCTTCTAACTCTAAGTCAAAGACCGATCAATGGACAGACGGATGGATGGACGGACGGGTAGATCGATGGATGGATGGATGGATAGACAGACAGATGGATGGATGGATAGACAGACGGATGGATGGATAGACAGACGGATGGATGGGTGGATGGATGGACGGACGGATGGATGGATGGATGGATGGACGGACCGATGGATGGATGGACAGATGGATGAATGGATGGACGGACGGACAGACGGACGGACCGACCGATGGATGGATGGACAGACGGATGGATGGATGGATGGATGGATGGATGGATGGACGGATGGATGGACGGACGGACAGACGGACCGACCGATGGATGGATGGACAGACGGATGGATGGATGGATGGACAGACGGACAGACGGCCGGACGGACCGATGAAGGCATACAGTAGATGGCCTTGTGGAAAAGATTAGATAGATTGTTGGAAAGACATAAACAGACAGACAGACAGACAGAATTCAATTCAATTCAATTCATTTTATTTTGTATAGCCCAAAATCGCAAATTACAAATTTGCCTCAGAGGGCTTTACAGTCTGTACACATGCAACATCCTCCGTCCCAAGACCCTCACATCGGCACAGAAAAAACTGAAAAAATGAAAAAGGGAAAAAAGGGAAGAAACACCCTTTTTTCCCTTTTTTCCAGGGAAAAAAGGGAAGAAACCTCAGGGAGAACGTCGGAGGAGGGATCCCTCTCCCGGGATGGACAGACTGCAATGGATGGACAGAAGTTGCGTCTTAGTGGCTGAATAGATAAGTGGTGTCAGGATGAAAAACAACAGCAATAAAAATGCCGTTTGAATGATGCTTGTGTAAGAAAAGCCATTAAGCAGCCGATCAATAGAGGCGGACAAGCAGCCTGAGTTTTAAACAGATCATGACATCGAGCTAAAGGCAGACGAGGCCTCTGAAGACTTCCTCTTGGCAGCACTTTATTTCATCTCCAACAGAGCCTTTTCATTAAGCACTGGACATAACAGATGATCTATTGATTCTCTTCATCCTTCTCGTGGCAGTGAAGAAACACCCTTATTCCTCAGCTGATCTTGATTATAGTCCACTGTAATCTAAGAGCCCACTTTGTTTTGCATTGTTTATTGTACAGATCAACCACCAGAGGGCTGTCTGTTTAATGGGTGTTGTGTTAGTGAGCACACAGCAGGAAGGTTCTGGGTTCGTGTCTTCTCCCTGTGTCTCTGTGGTTATGTTTCAGCTCCAAATCATGTGCGTTTTTTTTAATTGCATACTACTTTTATGTTCTCACGTAAAGTTGTGTATTGTGTGGTGACGTTGCCTGGATTCTCTCCCTGCTTTGTGATTTTCTTACCATTCCATTCAATTTAAATTCCTATTAAACCTTTTTGCTCCAGAAGTTCCAGAACAGAGACACCAGATGTCATCATTTTGAGAACATTTAGATGATTATTAGTAGCCATGCACAGGGCTGTGGAGGAACGGAGGAAGAGCTCAGCCTAAAGGTTGTGAGAAGCAGGCCCGTAGTACTGAAGTTAGAGGCTGATAGCTGTTAGAGTGAAGGCCAAACCTTCTCTGGAATGATGATTCAACGTGTTTGCCGTCACTGGTCCGTGTTCCTCATTTATTACAGCACTCAAAGCAAAAAAGGACTCACGGGTGTTATTCATCCCTCCGCTCTGACCTTTTGGCACGGCGAGTGACGCGGTTTGGTTGAATCATTGTCACATGTTTCTATCAGAGGCTCGAACAGAAGGCCGACTGTACGGCGTTTATTTGGGCCGCTGATGTCAGCGTCTCCTTTGTGGTCCTGTAAATCTCAGCAGGCTGCCTCTGTCCGACACGCTGTAGCTGTGTGTGTGTGTGTGTGTGTGTGTGTGTGTGTGTGTTTGTGCGTGGGCGAGTGTGTGACAGGCCAGCAGCGATCTCACCGCGCGTTTGAAGTGATGGATCAGCAGCACTGTGCCACTCACCTCGGAGTAAACAGCCACAGCACGTGAAGAAGCCGCGCGACGGGGGAGGAGTGATGTCTCCCTGCTGACCCGGTTGCACGCAGTACAAGCGGCACCAAGGAGGCTCCTTTAATTCTATTAGTCAACAGCAAAGACACATTTTAGGGTCACGCCATGCAGCAGCACATCCAGACGTCAGCTGTCGCCGCTGTGCATGGCTTTTCACACGGAGCCGTGCGTGTGTTCGTGTGGGCACACACTCAAAGGTCAGAGCAGTCAGAGAGGGTAACGCTTCGGCCCGTCGGCATGAGTTACTCTGATAAAAACAGCTCCACCAAACAATGTGGGACACGGAGGCTTCCACGTGAAGGGTGTCGGGGTTTGGAGAGATTCTTCTTTTCCTCACTGCTTGTGTGTTGCCTCTGATGCAGCAGGGACCACTGGGTGGGTTTTCTCCTGTGTTCATCGGTGTCCATCATTGACACCAGAGCAGTGGGGACTCACTGGACGTTGTCCTTAACGTGTCCCCATTGCAAAGCGAAGCCGGGGGCGACAATTTGAAACTCTCCCCGGAATGACGTTGAAGCTCTAGTTTTGTTCCAATACACAAGCTTACAGTATCTTATTGTTAATGCAAGAACAAATGAAGCGCTCCTCCGCCATAAAAGCCCAAAAGATGGATTCAAGCTTTGGCTCTTTTTGAGCTGTCCTTTTTGGGGGAGATCCCCTTTAATGTGTTTTCCGAGGCTGGCACTCGGCTGTAGCCCACTTGATGATGGCTGACGCGAAGAAGAGCCTCTCCTCGACCTTCCAGCCATTCAACTCTTTTGACTTTGATGTGGAAAGTGGAGCGACGAATGGCTCGCTCGAGCTTTAATTCTGGTCTAAAGTACAGAATGAACAGGCAAGGTGCACAGCCCCTGCTTCCCACAACACCACAGTGCCACCTGCTGGAGAGTCTGTGTCCTGCTGAGTGAAAATAGTACAGATTTTAGTAATAACAAAAATGTGTGTGAATGATTATGATATCACAGTTCCCAAATGTTTAAAAGCATATATGCAAAAATGCTGTGAATAATTATTTGCGTCGTTGCATTAAGGTGGAGATAAACGTCTACACCTCCCTCGCTGAATATACAGATGTTTCTAATGACGCAAAAGAAAACGTTATCCAAATATCCCCCCTCATCAGATGGACTTTCATTGTAGTGTCAAACTGCGATGATTATTCTGCACAGTGAAGCTCTACAACTACAACCAGTGTGTATTTATTTTGTATGTAGCCAACCAAATGTTTTATTCGCAATGAGTCGCATGGCTATCTATGTATTTCATCACTGTAGTCACATCATTATCATAGCTGCTTATTAAGTAATAAGATGAAACAATGTTGTGCTATCTCATGATGAGAAAGGTTGAATGTTTGTTTGCATTATTCATTATTACCTTGTGATCTTGACATCTGGAGATCACGTCACGTTAAGAACAATGTTTGAATGGCACTCGTTTTATTCACATCTCCATATTCAGGACCAACTGAATTAGCTGCGTTAATATGTGAGCTTCAGCGACAGTGCATGAATGTATAAATAATTAGATCACCTGAATACAAAAGAAAATCAAAGATGGAAATTGATTTATACACCAGTGCATCATGGGATACGTCATCCCCTCACCAGACTTCCATTTTGAACACCAATAAATGCTTTCAACAGAAATAAATGGACAGCTGAAAATAAAACCCTTTCTTAGGATTTATTCTCGTTCTGAAGTTAGTGTCAGCGAGAGAGAACCGCCATACTTTTGTGGGGAGTCATCCTGCAACGACGGGGGGGTTCTAGCACAGAGGCAGACACGGGTACGGATCGCAAAGCCCTCTCAGGATGATCTCTGATTTACATAATCAATTAAATTGAATTAAATTGAAGCTGATAACAAAAAAACGATATTCCCAATGAAACGTATTGACTTCAACGAGGGCTGATGTGTTGTTGGGAGTCCTCTCGATTCGGTTCACATGGAACTCTGGGAGTTTTCTGTTCATTCATTGATACAACATGTAAGATATTTCTTTGTAGAGTGCACAGGTTCCTTACGTGTCATTCTGTAGCCCTGTGTTATCATTCAGTGTTCAATTAATAGACAATCAAAGTCTGCTTCAAATATTTAGATTTGTTTGGGAGGAAAAATGAACAATTAAATGATGTGTTTATATCAAAGTATTGATTTTTTTAAAACATCAACTTTTTATGCCTTTTTATGAGGTGGCTCAAAAGCTAAATGGAATCAACTCGTACATCTCTTGTCTGGTCTTCTGACTACGACAAACGTTTAACATTACATGACACCATTTACCCATCCATTACCGAGACATGTTGTTCAACCCCCCCAAGGAGGATCCTACCTGCCTCCCTCCCACATCCACCCTCCCCCCACCCCCACCAGGAGGATCCTACCTGCCTCCCTCCCACATCCACCCTCCCCCCACCCACCCAGGAGGATCCTACCTGTCTCCCTCCCACAACCTGTGCAGCTGTGTCACGCAGCATCACATCCTCAGAGGACTGCGAGTCCAATGGAGGTGTGGGGGCACTGGAGGGGGCCGCGTGAGTCGGGTCCAGCAGGATGAGGACTGAGGGGGATCCTGCATGTCATCCCAGTACACACCCACTTCCCGTCATGTGACTACTGATGGTTCCTGCATGCAGCTCCTGTCCTCATAGGAATACCTGCAGAGGTTCGGCCCTTTTATCACGTGCTTCCTAAGGCAGCTGAAGCAGTTCAAACTGCCAGAGACAGAAATGGCGCCGCGTCTCCGTCTCCGCTTGCTGCGCTCATCATTCGCGAAAGAAAGGGGGATTGGATCCAAAATGGCGTTTCTTAGCGAGCCATTGACGCCACCCTTCTGGCCATCAGTCCCTCCCCTCTGACAGGAGGCCGCTGTCCATCAGGGCGGTGCAGTTGGTAGAGCCTGAGACCTCCACTGACTCAGGACACTTTCCCTCGTCTTCTCTTTAGTTAACACAGGACACCATGTGAACATGCGTTACTTGTTTGTTCATCTTGTTTGCCACATTTTAGGAGCGAATCAAGTCATACAAATAATAATTGAAGATGAACCATGTTGCTCACATTTAAACAAACCAAAAAAAAGTTTAGTTACAGTAGCAAGAGGTGTGAATGCAGAGCATTGTGCGATTAATCAGAGTTCCATGAATCGAGTGAAAGCCTATAGAACTTGTTTTCACCCTGTTTTCATGGCGCTTCCTCCCCCTGGCTGGAGTGGGGTGCTGTTTGATCAAATAACAAAACGACCACACAACAGGCCGAGTTTAAGGGTTGTGACTGCCAAAAGTTACTCGTGCTTAGTAGGTTGAGCAAATAAAATGTCCGAGGTGAAGGAGATCAAGGTTCACTCTGAATGGATGCTCATCATAGATAAACAGCTAAAGGGAATTATCCATGAACCTGCATTAACTCCCTTTTTGGCCATTCGGGGCCTGCAGAAAAGAGCTGAAACACAACATAGACACATGCTCACTAATTCACAACCAAATACAAAAGAAACCCGTAGGCTAAAGCTCTTTGGTGTGATAACCCTGTGTGAAGCAGTACATGTTGTGCATGTACTGAACACGGGGCACAAGGACACGCACCTGAGAACACCCCGTCATCTCCTCGGCATGTTATTCTGTCAGACCCACCTCAGTCAGATGCTGGGTTTGCTTTTAGGGTTCACACACACACCAACATGGCGCTGTATGCATTATAGATGCCTACTTCACAATATGTGAAGATTAGAATGCGTAGCACACATTTGATCTTCGACTTGAAGGAATAACACCCAAAGCAGAGAGATCTGAGAGGTTTCCACAGTAGAAGAAGTCACGGCTCCACACTAATGAACAGCACACGTTCAGAAATTGAGTTGAGTTTATGATCCGTTTGAGGGGGGTTATACAATGATGAAGACCTAACTTGGCCCAATTAACTCTGCAGGAGTCTAATCTTTGCTGTAAGAAACTGTGCCTTAAGTG
This sequence comes from Apeltes quadracus, assembly GCA_021346845.1. Classification (NCBI taxonomy): domain Eukaryota; kingdom Metazoa; phylum Chordata; class Actinopteri; order Perciformes; family Gasterosteidae; genus Apeltes; species Apeltes quadracus. The sequence goes on along the minus strand of CM037934.1, from coordinate 1,302,669 downwards.
GTGCCGTTCGATTGAAAATCAAAAGCAACACTTACCAAGCCACAATGAGGCAGCTGTTTACGCCGCAGCAATATCAGTGTTTTTACACTGCGTTCACACCCATTCACACTCATTCAGAACACGGGAGCAATTTCACTTATAAAAAACTATAGAAATTAACTGAAAATATGCCAAACTTGGACGTGCTGTCGGATTCACAACACCGGAGAAGTCGCTCCATTTGTCGCTTCTAGCGTTTGCAGTGCCTTCTAGGACTTTTAGCGTAAGCCGTGCGCGTCCTTTTGGCCGACACATGAACATAGTTAGTGCCTGAGCCGACTGAAAGTCGGGCGAAGCCCTATTGTGTTTCAATTTTTTTTTTTTTTTGCAGCTTTAAACGCACCTTTGAGGCCTTTATCATGTTCAAAAACTCATGAAACTTGGCACGGGAATCGGAAGTGCGTGAAATTTAGATATTCTTGGGGTCGCGCTTTTGTGTTTGAAGAAATGTTTAAAGGCTCTCTACCGCCCCCTGCAAGTGCTTCCTCTGGGGGAAGTTTTACCGATAGACTTTTTACACAGAGGTGCTCTTGGATGTACAAAAGACAACCATGGTATGCAAATGCTCCTGGCAATATTTTCCGCCATTTTGAATTTTGTGAAAAACACGTTTTTGCGAACTCCTCCCAGACGCTAGGTCCGATTCACCTGAAAATGTTGCAAATGCATTATTGGCTTACTGCCATCTATTATTGTTTAAACCTTTTTGATATCTCATTTAGTTACGATTTTATGGACCAATCAACTTCTATGGGGCGTGGCGTCTTTCTGAAAGACTCAGAACTTCCAAACTACAAGGCCTGTCCTCACCAAATTGATATCACATGTTCGGATGGCATCCTAGAATATTTGAAGACTAGGGGGCGCTGTTATTGGTTGCTGAGTATTTTTAATTTTCGCCCGTTTTTTGGCAATAATTTGCGTTTTTTAATTTACAAACGAACGATTTCCTCCAAGAGTTTAGACCCTATCGATTTCAAATTCAGGCAAATGGATCCTGACACCGGTGTGGTCCTATGGTATTATAATTTTTCGTGAAACTACCTAGGCGTGAGCTGGCCTTCATTTCGGGCGATTTTGGGCGATTTGTAAACGTAAAATGTTAGAACTCCAAGGAACATTGGTATTTTTGGCTAGAATTTTCATATTCATGATGCTGGTGTAGGCCTTAGAGTATTGCCATGCAGTGATTCAAAAACAATATATAGCACCACCTTTTGGCAAAGGTAAATGCAAAGTTTTTACACTTTTATGTGAGGTAACTACAGTAAAGATGTAGTTACCTTATGATTTCAATGCTTCCTAATGGCATTTTGGCTCAATAGCTTTCGCTACACGTATTGACAAAACGGCCCAGCAACTGCTCTACACATTTTCATGAAGCAGGCAAGCAACTGCTCTGATCCAGGTGCACTCATTTGGAGGCCACAACTTTGATAGGGCTGTGCATATTTCTCCTGCATATCAGCAGATTGAAACAAACTAATCAAGTGCCAAGGGTCAAAGGTCCCTGTGTGAATGACATGACTGGAGAGAGAAATGATCCACTTGATAAAAGCACAGCTATGCTCTCTCAGGGAGCCACCCACGTGGCTATACATCATGTGTAGTTCACAAGTTATTATTTCTTGATAAGTGGTGCGATTAGCTGCTGTTCGCTTTCGTTGCCTGAATGGAGGTGACCATACATATTTCAGTGACGTTTTTTCAGTAGTTCTTGGCACAGATGGTAGCTCAGAGACAAGGACTCCAGCTAGGAGACTGGAGACCCAGGTTTGATTCCTGGCTGGCACCAGTGGGTTTTTTTCATTTTCTTTTTTCACCTTTTGACCTAATCAAGTTGGTTAAATGTCCCGCTGTGACTGACATGACTGGACCTCTGTCCACATCCTCACTGGAGAGAAATGATCCAATTGATAAAAGCACAGCTCTACTCTCTTCAGGGAGCCACCCACATGGTCATACATGTGCAGTTCACAAGTTATTATTTCTTGATGGAGCAGAAGTGGCGTGATTAGCTGCTCGTCTCTGCATTGACTGAACGGAGGTAATCTTACATATTTTAGTGACGTTTTTTCCATTAATTCTCAGCACAGATGGTAGCTCAGAGATAAGGACTCTGGCTTGGAAACCAGAGACCTGCGTTTGATTCCTGGCTGGCACCAGCTTTTATTTTTCTCATTTTCTTTTTTCACCTTATGACTGCATGTCTGGCTGACCGCTGGCCCCCCCGAAATGCAAGGCTCAGGCCTGTTCAGTACTGCTCGCAGTCCTAGTTGTCATTGAGTTTGACGTGCCTGCGTACAATCGAACCTCTATGGTGGTTTGATTGCACAGGAGGACTCTTCATACTCAGGCTTTGCCTTTTTCCATTGTCCTAATAATCGTCAATGTACTGAAACCAGGAGAAACGGTGGTTTGATCAACGTCCTCTTGCCCTCTGACTCCAATAGGACACCAGGATGTAATGATTTATGATCGTGATGTCATTGAGGACACAAAGTGTCACTGAGCCCTGATTAAAAATAAAGCCTCTTTTAATGAGTAACGTGATAATTTGTTTCCATATTACTATACCTTCGTTCAATAACTGTATAAAAAAAGAATGGATTGTACAGAATGCATGCAGGATAAGTTTGGTAACACAACACAATTCACAGGGTGAAACAGTCTGAAGCCTTGAGTTGTATCCTTATTGTTGAAATGCACTTATTGTAAGTCGCTTTGGATAAAATGACATATATATGTTGTGTAAAAGTTAGTGAATGTAGGTTCCTGTGTTCAGGACGACAATCCAGAATAAGTAAACAATACCTGACATACTTGGTTTCTGACCAAGTATGTCCCTTGTGTGGAAACATACATCCAAATCGACCGTATTGTTTACGATGGCATCGTCATGAGGAAATTATTTTTAAAACAATGTGATAACACCTCAAACAAGTCTCAGTCTGCTAATGCAGCACAAAGATTAACCTTCTTCTTCACTTACCATCTCTTAAATCAGCTGTATAAATACACTAAAAACAAATCTCTAGCATCCTTGTTAAGCTTTCTTATCCATGAAAGTATTGGTTATAATATTTCTCTGGCGAGTCACCACCTCGGTGCTGAGTAGCGCTCACATGGTCGTCTTTGTTTGTTCTGTTGTTGTGCAGCTTTACTGGATAACTGGATCATTATTATAACTGGGTTGGAGCGGACCTTAACAACACAAAGGTCGTAACTTCAACCACATTTAAAAAAAATAAAATGATATATAAACAATTAACAAATGTATGTGGTTCATTTATGCATTTGAAACCTCAAACACAAGAGGAAGGTTTATAGAAAGTATCTTAAAGAAACATGAAGTACATCACTTGTCAGTTGAGTTGTACTTTCACAGGGTTCAGCTTCTGATCGAACTCAATGTTTCTCACGGCTAATTTGTGTTGTGCGAAAGCTTGCACAGAGCTTCCAGAGAAATATGATGAAACTCAACTTTTGAATACATCAGAAACTGAGGAACAAAAGCCGATCCCGCACAGTGCACAGTGCCGTGAGTGTCCCTGTGTGTACGGAACACGTATGAATCAGTGGCGTGAACTTTGAAGAGCTTTCTGACTCAGACTCCTCTCACTCACGTCCTTGGCAGAAGTGTGTGGGTGCTGACAGAGGACACAAAGTGTATGAACTGTGTACTGATTGTGCAATCACTCCTGCAGCAACAGGTCAAAGGGCGTCGAGTCGTGTAAGGCTGACGGCCATCTGGTTACACATCCTGCCTCGCTGTAACATCGACCCGATAAACCCAACCGTTGAACCACTCAGTGATTCTCCTGCAGCCGAAGATACAGGTCGATGACAATATTTTAAATCGAATTACCATTATATTTGGCAATTCTAAAAACACAGTTACATGGCGACGTGCAGAAACTCTTCTGGCATTTGATCATAGGGGCAGAAACTAACACAAATATTTTCATTATCAATAATCATCAACAAGAAAACTTAAAGGATAATTTCAGCCAACATCCCAGAATGATTTCAAGCAAAACAATCAAGGTATCACAAACACACTCTGCAGTTGAATAGTTAACATTTATTCCTTCCCACTAGATGAGAGATGAATACGGTCGTATTGAGATGGACAGACGGGGGACTGCTGTAAAGCTCGAATCAGACGACAGTCTGTTCCAGCCAATGGCACAAAAAAAAGGTAAAAGCAGAAAGATACAAGGAACCCCCCTCCCCCCCGAAGAAGAAGAGCTACACTATGAAATCTAGTGAAATGAAAAGGCACTTTGAAACCCCTCGAATATGTAGAACAATCATGTGAACATAATCAGATGTTAAAAAAGATATAATATGATCCTGTTGTTAAATGTGGTGTGAAAAGATAACAATAACCACCACATTGTGAGTCTGGAAAAGAAAGAAGTGGGTTTCTCAAGGGAAAAGAATCATAGACATGTCAGTGTGAACACCTGATCAGATCCATTTCTCCAATAATTATAAAAATATGAATCAATGAACCTTGAAGAGCCATGATTAACTTAACTACAATATTTGCTGCCTTTTTGCAGAAGCTTCCCGATGCCATGCGACTGGTCCTGCAGTTAACAGGCAGCTCAAGCTGGTCAACAGGGACGTCTTCTCCTTCTGTCCGGCGCCAAAACAGTTTTCACTCAATACTTTTCTTGGACTCATGAACTTAAAGGTTAAAATGACCAAACGGCAGTTGTTCATGACAAGTCTTTATTTCGCCTTCACTTCAGCACGTTGAAACAGCAGAAGCACAATAACAACGCAAATGCGTCAAGCAATACATTTACTTATGTGTTTTTTTCACATACAGTCAGATGGATACTAGATATAACGGTGTATTTATTTAGACATTTATACAAAACGCAGAGTTCCGATGACAGACGGTTATTCATGAGTCAGGCAGATTGATGGACTTGACATTTCGGTTACTTGATAGATTGGTCCTCTGTTTCACCGAGCTACACTTCATTCATCAATCCCCAACGCTGTAAATATCAGTGTGACATCTGTACACGGCTTTCAGAGCTCGAGGTCAAAGTGAGCGTTGTGTCCGCTGGCTACTAGAAACCTACTGACGGCAGCGTGACAACAGAACCAACGTAGCACTCGTGTCCCTGGAATCTCTACATGGCTGTGGGGTTGCTGATCTTGCCCATGAAGAGGATGCTCTTTGTCGAGTGCTCCAGGATGAAGACCATGAAGGGTCTGTTGAGATTCATCACTTCGGGCATGCTCATGGGCATGACCTCGATGGTGGTGGCACCCACGGCCTCTGTTCCTGTTTCATCCACGCTCAACATGGCCTGGTGGGACACCTGTGGGGGAAGCGAGAGGAGGCAGCTAGTGACTAGTTTGGCACCAGAAGGCAGGTTTTGGAAAACTGTAGCTGGCAAAGAGGCTTTGCATGATTTCAACATAGTTCTTCAAACACATTCCCCAGAGTAAACATGGGCGGCCGTGTTTGCTCCTACTACCTTTGAGACTTTGAGTTTGACCGCGTCGGACAGGCCAGAGAAATCTGCGTCATGTGAGAACGCGTCGACCATGCCCATTTCCTTCAGTGTGCTGTCCAGGGTGGCATCAGCAGAGATGGAGAACTTTGGCAGGAACAGATCCACAGAACTAATAAATGCAGAACAGCACAAGTTACATATGTTGATACATACAGAGGACGGCTTGGTCACTCAACGACACCTTATTTATTCATCTAGGTAAAAAGCCCGAGAACTTTGCAACCATCAAAAGATTCAAATGACATCAAATTCCCCTCCTACCTCCTGAAAAGTGAGTCATGCCAGTGCTTGATGTGGTCCTTGGTGATAAAGCCCTCCACCTCCTTCATCTTGCCTTCGTCGGGCAGGACAATCATCATCGAGGTGTTGCCATGGTACGGCAGCAGGATGACGGTGGTGTGGTTGTCGGAGTCGTGATAGAAGTCGTACCGACCGCTCCTCTTCATCATGTCCACCTCAACCTTGGTGCTTTCGTCCACGTGAAAGTCAGCCTTTGCTGTGTGGTTGCCATTGAAGGGTTTTACCCACCGTCCTGTAGGAGAAGAAAGAGATGAAAGCAACATAGTTGCCATAAGTCGCAATGTGTGTCACAATTGTCTTACATTATTTTAATATCTTACAGACTTAGTTTTAAATATTCATGGTGCACTCAGTAGTTGATCTCCTATACAAAGCGGACTTTCTGCATGGATGGGATGATGCTCTCTTTCACATCGAATCTGCATGGTACCTACCTCTGAAGTAGACATAGTTGATGAGCACCATGGCCATCTCAGGGTCCAGGTCCTTCACCATATCTTTGATCTTGTCATTGGTTTTAGCAGCAATGTGTGCGTTGATCTCAGCTGCAGACTCATCAGGTTTGGTGAAGTCGACATTGAAGACGTGAGCGGAGTAGTAGTGCTTGACATCCTTCAGGAAGGCCTCCTCGGGGCTGAAGCCGGTGCGCAGGGCGACGGCGTTACCCACATCCAGGCGCTGGTTCCCCTGGCTGTCCTCCACCATGTGAAAAAGATGCTTATAGGCTTCGTTCACCTGCATCTGGTTAAACGCTGCGTAGCCCAAGCTGGAGAACATCTGGCGGTGGGTTTCCCCCCTGGCCCCTGTGGACAGCATGGACAGGGCGGTGGAGATGCCCAGGGGTGAGAAGAAGATGTTCTTCCCAGCAGAAGCGTTGGCACTCAGGCTTTTGTAGAGGGCGAAGCCAAAGTCGGCATTGGGAGGCGCCAGCTTGTGGCAGCTTGCTTCTCCCTCGTGGCTGTGAGCAGCACCATCGCCGTGGTGGTGGTGGAGGTGGTGGTCGGCCCAGGATGCAGCCAGCAGCACAACGGACAGGGCACAACTAGCCAGGATCCCACGCATATTTACAGCCTGTCCAGGGAAATCACACGTTCTCTGTTGGGCTTTGCCCCGGTATTTGATGGATCATATAGAAATATTTTAGGGAATGACAACTGGATACTAATAATGATGACGGTGGATGAGTTAAACAGGGTTTACAGACATTATGTAGCAGATCATTTAAATAGCTCTACACTGTTTATCATCTTATGTCACAACTTCCAAATCTGTACTTTCAAACTTGATTCTTACAATGAATGTTAATCTAATACTCTAATGTTTCAAGTAGTATGCGTTATACATTTCTTTGAAATAAAGTGCCATGCTTACCTATAATGTCCTCCTTGCTGCAGACGGTTGGCCAGAAACCTTCCCATTATATACAAGAGCTGTGAGAGTCAGCTGACAGTTGAGTTAAAGATTAACCGAGAGCCATCCCCTGTTGTCTGTCCTGTGTTAACAGATAGCAGCTCAGACTGTCTCAGCACAACGGGAGATAACGGAGTATTTATGCATCATTCAGTCGGCCTCCGTCCCGATCCAAGTCCTTTAACTTGCTGCTGCTAACGATACAATAGGTGTTGATTACATGCAAAGCTGACCCCCGAATCTAAATGAGCTACTCGATCCAAATACTGAATACTCCGCAAAAAAGTAGACGGGGAAAGATAAACAGGACATCTCTAATCAGGGCTTTTGTTAAAACTAAAAACTAGGAAATAAACAGCCAGAATGTTACTGACTGGGGGAGTTGACCTGACACTGAGAAACAGGAAACACACAGAAGACAGAGGGACGAGAGGGGAAACCAATAAAAACCCTGAGAACATGACAAGTTCCAGGCTGGGATGGGGGGGGGGGGCGCTCGCCCTTTGGGACTCTCACAAGCCTTCGCTTTCCAAGGAGTCAATCGGCCCTTTTTGATTAATAGGCTGACATTTCTGCTCCTTGTGATGGATCTGTTGTCCTGTTTATGAAACCATCCTCCATTGATCATCTCCTCAATGAGTTAAATGTCATCTCCTCAAGGCGTCTGCAGATCAAACTGAAATGCGCACTGTAGATGTAGACTGTTTTTCTTATGCTCCTGCAAAACATTTCTCTGTAATTGCACCAAGCGATAAAGAGATGGGTTGCAATGTAAGGGCAAAAAAACGACAAAAGAGCTTTTGCAATGGAAGAAACGTTTTATTTTTTTTCAATTTCTTTTCATCATTTTGTGCAAATAGGGGGAGAAACTGTAAATCATGCTGTAATGTTTTGGAAAATTGGAGGTATAAAAAGCACTCTGCATGTTGATATAATTGCAGGACATTTTTTTCTTTCCCCATAATGATACACCATTGGGAAAAAACACCAATCGTGTAATATAAGTGGATGCAGTATTATAGCAAAGCCCAATAACCTGCACCGTTCACTCTAGACGTTTGTAGGATCAATAATTCTTCCCGTGAGACTGTCGTAGGTCATCAGCATGAACGGCCTGTTAAAGGAGATCCTCGGGGGAACTGTCAGGTCTCCCCCATCTCTTCCACCTCCATAAAGATCCACTGGATCCAACACACGTGGGATTCTGAAGGTGTGATAAGGTCTTTTGCATCCTAGTTTCATAGTAATCCACTTTGGCAGAGAGCAATATGATATTTTGGATTCCTTTTAACCTTTCAGAGTCTTCTGCGAGGAGGCCTTCTGAACTGTGGGATTTCCTTAGTTGGAACTTAGAGGAAAGGGATCTCTGGCCGCCTGTGAAAACAGCAATCAATGTTTCAACGGATTTGCTCTAAGTTGTCTTGTTACTACTTGTGGGACCCGTACTGCGGGCTCGCGCTCACTGAGGTGCAGAGAGCAGTAATTATTGCTGACTTAGAATCCACTCAGCATCATTCATCATGCTAGCCAACAACAGAAAGCCGGTGGCTGCAGGGGACCAGTGCCGTGACGTGGGTCGATATGCCGTACACTCGAGGATGAGCCAACGCCCTTTATGGAGGACATTCACTGCACATAAAAGCCTGAGCTCCACAACACACGTGTGTAAATCAGTTAGTTCAAACATATTCTTTCACTTGCCCTTGCAGGGTTGAGCCCCCCTTTATTTGTCTACAGTTTAGTTTTAAGGTATTCACAGTATTTAAAAATGATGCATTCATGTTTGTTTGCAAGAACCAAATGATAATTGCTCAAGCGATGTAGCGGAAATGTATACAGAATTTCAAAGTGGAAAAAGGAAAGTGCAGCTGCATCTGTTATGTAAATGTTGGGAGTAAATTCATGGAGATGAGCAGCTGGTGGCAATATCATTAAACCATTGCAGAAGAAAAGTTTAAAAAACAAGATGACGGCATTAAAAGAGCGGCTGTCGAACCTTGAATGGATGAAAAGGATTCGGGAAACGTAGCGTTTGTTTCATGAACGCATTTGAGGACGGTTGCAGTCTCCTCGTCGCTGCTGCCAACAGAAAGATGTGATGATGAGGAATTTTAAAATAGGCTTAAAAAAACTCACTGCTCTGAGCGTAACCAATTAAATTCCATTCAACCTAAATTAGATCGGCCTGGAGGTAGAAATCTCCTAAATTGGATATTTAAGAGCCAGGATACATTGCACCCGGGGAATAAAGTATTGTATTTGGGGTTTTGAAGGTTGTTTTTGGAATTCTCTTCAGTAAGACCCTGCAGGGGATACAGGGGAAATTATTTAATTTCACTCATCCTTAAATCTGCTGACACTTTGGGTCAATGCAAGACCTCAGGAAAACACGAGCCTTGGAGGACAGCCCAACATGGCTAGCGCCTTGTTCTGGCACAGTTTGCAATTTTACAATGTTGCCGACCCCCACGTACCCCTGCTTCAGGTCGGAGAGGCAGTCCTCGAGGGGCTGCAGCTCAGCGAGGCCAGGCGCAGAACCGTGGCTGAGCGGTTGGTGTCGTACAGCATCATCACCTCCGAGGAGTCGACCCCGAACATCATGGCCACCTCCAGGCTGGTTCATTTATCATCAAGCTTGTTAACATGTTTTTGAAGGTCTTTGCAAATCAGTCTGATTGTTCGCACACCATTAATGTGCATTAAGACCTGCAGACCTTGTGTTGAGAATTTGCCTTTACAAAAGCTACGGCTTTTGTCAGCTATGAGACAAGGAGCTACCTTTGAAATACACATAATTGGTAAGTTCGAGTCTGTCAGAGGCTTCCAAGTCTTTCATAAACGACTCAAAGCTGATGTTGAAGGCGGAGGTGTGCCGAGGCCTGAGCATGAAAGTGCCGTGCTCTATGGATGGTGTTCCATCAACATGTAGGCTGCTCAAAACTCTGAGCTGACCGGCAGTATGAACCCCACCCTGAGTTTGCAGCATCTTCCCCTCCAAATTCCACCCTTGCTGATGACCCAATGGCCGCTCCCGTTGCAGCTCCAGGTTCTACCCTTTGGACCCAACCCCCTTCATGTAGAGAGAGGCTGTGTCGCAGGCCTCCACACTCTCCTGTGTAGCATTGGCTTCCGGGCCCGGGGCCTCAGTAGAACCGGCCCGTCTGCCGTGAGGCGCAGTGAGACATGTAAAACCGTGTCTCACTGATTCTAGGGCTCTGCAGCTGGGTCCCTCAGAAGACCGGCCCAGCTGCAGCTGTGGGGAACTGTTGTTCTGGTGCTTTTGTGCGGGGGTGGTGGCAAGGTTGAAGGTATATTGATCTCTGGGGGATGAGCTCTTGACCCGTGGGTTGAGCTCCAAGCAAACAAAGGCGGCATGCTTTTTTAGTTTCTTAGAATTTCAGCCGCAATAAATATGTGTGTGTGTGTGTGTGTGTGTGTGTGTGTGTGTGTGTGTGTGTGTGTGTTTGGTGGACATTGACAACAGGGCCAACTCATCCCCCCTTTAATACACATTGTGGTCAACATGGATTTTGAACACTTATGCAACAGATGCATAAAAATGTTGCTCTAGTTTCACTCCAACAAAGACATTGAGTGTGTCCCTCTACTGCACCTCAAAATACAATATTTACACGACTAGTTTGTTCTTGTGAAAAGGACTAGAATGTATTTGAAAAATGAGACGATTTATTATTCATATGTCATAGTCACAAAAATGTCATGAAAAGAAAAGCCTGTGTTGTTGATGAGCCTTTATCACCCGCTATCTGGAGCGATGAGGGCGATGATACACAATGATGCAAGTGACAGTGAGAGGCTGATAAAATGTCAAGGTGCTCATTAAATATCATGGGCTTAGTTTCACAGTGTCAATACAGCTGCTCTCTGAGCAGCGAGTGTTGAGGGATGAGCAGCCGACCCCGTGTGACCGTTGCTTCTGTGATGCTGCAACGCCACCATGTGGTTGGTAAAGTCAAAAGAAGGGTCTCTGCCCGAAACATACATCAAACAAACAGAGCATTGGACAAAATGTGTAATAATGAGGACAACCACACTATGTATCTTATGTGAAACTATAAACCAAATGACGCATCATTAAGCTTACACAGTCATTAAGGGCCTCCTTAAGGGGGATTTTGTGACCCAGATAAAGAGTCAATCTAGTCCAAAGTGTGCCTGTTTGGCTCGTTAGTGGAACGCAGGCTTTCAGGCACATCTTTACAAGAAGCGTGGCCAGCAGGGCCCCTCAGAAGATGAAGTAGCAGTAGAGCAGGATCCACAGGAGCAGCAGCATGCCCTGCTCCGATGGGGTTACGTCCAGAGGAGCAGCAGAGGATTGAGGGGTGAATCTTTCCTCTCTGTTGAACAGCAGGTAAAACACAGGTGTTAGAAACAGACGACAATGAGGCAGCAGGGCAACAGAGGCCCCCATCAGTGCCTTTCCCTGAGGGCCACCAAAAATACATAACATGAAAAAACAAAAAGAAACAAAGGGAATTCAATACATTCGTTTTTCCCTATGGAATGTACCCAGTAATATTAGTAAACTATTTGATCTATGCATAATATATGCTTTTCCTACATGGGCCACAGCCATGAAGACAATGGGGGTCTACAAGCAGTGTGGCCTATTGGGGATTAAATGTGTGAGATGTTCACTAGCTGAATAAATAAAATCTTCGTTAGCTCGTAATATATGATGGGACATGTCAGATACGATGTATGTTAATGGTCCTCATTTAGATTTTATAACTTTGTTCTACTTTTTATTTACTAACCCCTAGCATTGGCCCATAGTTCTGTATTTTATTATATTTTATTCCTTGCACTATGTTGTCCGTTGTCTTGTCCTCCATTGTCGTCTGTTGTCCTGCTGCCATGCACCCAACACCATGTCAAATTCCTCGTATGTGTAACGTACTTCGGCATTAAACTTATTCTGATTCTGATTTGGGGAACGCTGTTTTGTTTTTTGGCCATTGCAACCTTGTTCTTCAGGATTGTAACATTTTAAACGATTGAGATCCACTTTTATGAAGAGAAACCTGACTGAACGGTTTAGAATTGCAAAAAACACACACCACTAGCAGACTGGACAACGTCGTGGTAGAGACCTGAAATTACAAGTTAGCCACGCCCTAAAGCACCCCCTCCTTTATAGTCTTTTTGACACTGAATGGACCATAATTTACTAAATGAACATCATGGGGGTGCTGAGGGTGCTGTAGCACCCCCTGCCGGCAAAATATATATAATATATATATATATTAAAATAATTACAAATTCATTGTCTGACATTATTTATATTTTTGTAAGTGAAATGATGAATCAAACAGCAAAAAAGGGTTATGGGTAGGTTTGAATATAGGCTACTAAAAATGAACAGTTATAGAGATCAGCGTGAACGTGAGTGACGTGACTCACGTTACTGACTCGTAACATAGCTGAGGCTCGTTGACTGGAAAGTTAGTTATAGAAAAGAATATGTCGCAGAAAAGGATACACGATTTTTTCATCCGCCATAGTAATGAAGCAAAAATTAGCAAGATTTCATCTGATGTTGTAATTGATGTTTCCTCGGCCGGAGCCAGAGTGTGACTCTGAAATAACGTTAGCAAGCAACTCGGCTAAAGTTAGCAGCAGCATCATTGCATCTAGCGCTAACGTTAACGTTTCAGAAGGATTCGAAAACCCCTGTCAGCCAAGCGACTTCAGTTATCCTGGAAGGAGGTTCGGGACAGAAACTTTTGAACGGTCTTTTCAGCCATGCTGGTACTCAAAGTGGCTACATGACGTGTCGGATAAGGACTATGTGCTGTCTTATGTGGAAAAACCCGGTGACGCATCGCCCCCTCCTACTGCGCCCCGTCGTCTAATCACAAATGTTTCACTCTCCCGAATCATGTTAAACTTAAAACTATGAAAACGGCTTATTAAACCCAAATCAAAAAGCTCTCACGGTGTTCTCGGGTATCTCCGTGGTAACACAAAAAAGGGAAGTCCGGTCGATGTCAACCGGGTGTTATTCGCATTTTTTGGACGTCAAGATGACAAATGTAGCAGTTGCGCATAATCTAATACAAAAGAAATGATATAATAAAAAATCAGTGCTTTTACTGTCCATTCATCGCGGACAAGCGGAAAACCCATGTTGCGCATGCGCACTTCGATCTTGTATTCCTCAACATGTACGGCAGAAAGCGCAGCTCGGTTGTGCCTTTGCGCGTGAATAGAAGTGCGCTTCTGGCGCTTGTAGGTGGGCGCAGGAGTCGGAGTGCTGTCGCGGAACATTGGAACAGTGGCTGCCCAGGACTTTTCTAAAACGTATCGCTATCACCCGCACACCGCACTAAAATGACGTATCTAGCAGTCAAAATCTGAAACATGTCCAGGGGGACAAATCGTCGGACATCCCTTATTTTTGTTATTCAGTACCCCTGGTCAAAAATAGGTTCTCGTGCGCCTGGATTGTTTAGCTATAAGGACTATAGTTCCCACATGACTAAACTCCATTCCCACTAGGATTATGTCAGAACTATATTTTCTCCATGAGTACGGCTGCAATTACAAACCATTTGAAACACCTGGTTCATTTTGTAAATGGAACAATATATATATATATATATATATATATATATATATATATATATATATATATATATATATATATAAAAAAAAAAACTGTGGTTTTGCTTGAAATGAATATGAAATAGAAACCAAACCAAAAAAGACTTGCACCAGAGCAGTAATCTTCAAGCACCAACAGTATTTGGTTCCTAATGATTGGAAATTGAAGTCCCCTAGTCACCGACATATTGATTAGTCAATCCACCCCCGTTATCTCTGCTCCATGTGTCATGCTGGGGAGCCTGTGTGGCTAATGTTCAGTTGTACTAAAGCCTACCTGAGTGAGGGAGGAGCTGCAGTGCAGGCAGGAGTCCAATAGCTTTCAACACCGTGGACTTTGACGCCTCCTCTCGTGTCACTTTTGGGGGCTGTATTACCGGTGAGTTCTCGTCTCTTCATCTTACGGTTCCCGTCTCTCTGCTCTGCTGCTCCACCCACATTCATCCCTCCATCTCTGCATTCTTCCTTGTCTTCTTTCTTGGTTAATTCTTTCATGTTCGGGCCAGTTTTTGACCCGTCATTTCCTTCCTTTGTTTTTATTCTAGTTTCCCCAGCTCCTTTGACTTCATATGTAGTCTTATCAGTTACAACCATCGCTTTTACTCCTACCTTAAAAGTCTCTGATTTCCCCACACTTTGCTGAGTTCCCCTCTCTTCATCCTTATACCTTTTCTCTTGTTCTTTGCCTGACTTTCTCTCCGGCCCGTCATTGAATTTCAGCATTTTTTCCTCCTCCGTTTCATTGGCCACCTCTTGATTTTCAATTACTTGACCACATTTTTCAAGAGGTCCCCTTTCAGTCTTTTTCTCAACATCTATCTTCCAACTATCTCCATCCAAAAGCTTTGAGTTCTTTGTTCCACCTATCAGAGCCTCTCTTTCACACCGCCCATGCTTCAGCAGGCGAGCATTTGAGACTTCTGGATGTCTTCTCCCGTTGGATGTCTTCTCCCATGTTTCCAGGTGTTCTGACTCAGCAGTCTGGTGCCTGCTCGTGAACGTGTCCTCCTCTGTTTCCTCTTCCACCCTGGGCACTTGTCTTTTCAACTCATTAAATGGTGGAAAAACCTCTTGAGTCAGATCCAGGATGTAGCTGTAGGCCTCCTCCTCATCTGAGTCCAGTGCTGACAGGCTGTAGATTCCTTCCTCTGAACTGAAAGAGAAGCGACTCTCATCCACCCCGGGCTTGCTGTCGCCCTGATTCGACGACGCGTTCTCCATCCATGAGCGGATGTCATGGCTGACTGCCCCGGCATCCAGAGGACTGGGTCGCTGTAAAGTGCTTTGACTCCGGCGCTTCTTTTTGTTGGATGGGGACGTGGCCTCACTGGTGCTCCCCGAGGAGCTTTGCTCCCAGCGTTTCCACAGTAGCTGCTCGCAGCTCTTCTCTGAAGCTTGGACGGATGCTTGGGCGTTTGCTTCATCGGCGTGGGTCTCTTTAGGGCCGACAGACTCAAATGATCCACAATGTGGGATCGCAGACACTCGGATGTCTGTTGTATCATCCTGTAATGTAGGGTTTATATATAGGGTTTAGTGTTACATTATACCACAGGAATAATAGGGTTTCAACCTTAAGAACATTTACATAATTTCATGTTAAAAAAAGAATAGTATTTTTATCGTACTGTCTTTGAATCTCCCTGTATTCACCTTCTGTCTGAAACGGTTCAGTTTTAGCGCCTGTCTCTTCAAGCCCCGCCCCCCCAAACAGACCAATCCCTGTGCGACTCCAGCGGTATATTGGCCGAGGTTGAGAAAACAGTCCATTTAAAAATCATCACCGCAAATCCACAGCTTTTCCCAACGCTTGCCGGGACATGGTTCTCATACATTAAATGAATCCATTTGGTTCCTGTGCCTTCTAAGCCCGGGGCAGCATGTAGAGAGGGTGCAAACAACATGTAGAAGACCTATCAAAGTGGAGATTTTATAATATGTCCCCTTTAAGTGACCGTAAGCAACCAGTTAGCTCTTAGCTTACCATAAAGCTACTGCACTTCTACAGTTCACTAAATGACGTGATAAATCAAAATGATATACAGGCCTTAATGAAAAAACCTTTCATCCCCCGAGCGACGTGCGAAACATTACTCCTGCTGCTAAGAACACAATGAGCTGTTTTTACACTTTGACCTTTGCATTGATCAAACAAGCAGCTGGGCCAGCGGACACATGGCTTTGCAGTAAGCTAAGAAAAGGCTAAGCTAACCGTTGAGACTAACTGTCTGACGCAGAACAGGCAAAGGCACCAAAATGGAACTACTCAAAGCCGTACGAACCGTATCCGGGCCCGAACAATGCCCCAGAAACATGGACACGTAGGTGATGATGGACTGCTCATCGAGTGAAGGGCCGGACACATCTGTGCAAAACAAGAATGAAGATTTGTCTTACATTAGCAGAGTGGACTGAATGAGACCACGAGAAGGCCCGTTTGACCTTCTGTTTGACCCATAACATGTAATAAAAGGGACACTACACACAGCAATGACATTTGCTGAATTTATTTTGTAGTAACATTTAGAAAACATGCTTGTGATTTAGTCCTTTAACACATTGACCTGTGCTGTTATTTCACCCTGGTGGGTTTCTGTCACCTAATTGTCGTAGGACAGCCGACGCAAAGAAGCAAAAGGGTGGGTTTTTTTGGTGATCATTTTCTATTGAGTAGGACTTTACCTTCAGGCTCCAGCAGAGGTTGTATATCCAAACTGCGATGGGCTATCGTGAAGGCCAGCTGGAGGTTTTCTCTTGGCTCTTTGGACAGACTCTCAGCCAGGTCAACCAAGTCTGGGTTTATGGACTTAATCAAAGCTAGGAATGCCAGCCCGCTCTTCCAGCTCCTCCCGAAGTCATGCACCTCCACCCCAAACCTGTGAATATAAAATCGTATGATCATAAAAGCAAACTTGCACATTGAGCGTCCATCACTGTGGTTGCAGAGGTGTGCGCCTGGTTTGGAAGGTTTTAATTGATGGGAAATGACTCGGTAAGCGGTTGGCTCTCAGACTCACCTTGATGTGCAGCTTTGGACCCATTGCAGCAGAGTCTTGATTGCTTTCCCGTGGTACTTTGGCCCTCTGGCAGCCTTTCTGCCTGTGCTTGGCAGGGTGTTGCCGCAGTAGCTGCCAATGTCATTTGGCTGTGGTAAGAGGTCGCTAGAGGAGGGGTAAATGCTCGTTGTTAAGGAAAAGAGGCTGGAAGACAAATGCCTCTGAAGGCCCTGCGTCACTTTCTTTACCTAAATGAGAAGAATGAGTGGTCGGTTACAAAAACTAACACCCGGACAAAGAGGGGAATACTACATTATCACATTAGGGTAGAAAGGTGATGTGGGGAAAGACCTGCCTGGAAGTGCAGGATCATACTCCAGACCAGGTGGAGAACAGCAGAGGGGATGCCATCAGCGATACCTGTGGCATCGATGCCGGTCAGCCTCACCTGAGGGACAACAGGGAGCAGACGTCACCCACATCCTGTTCTTTGGGATTTTATTATAAGTGCAATGGGGGTCAAAGCTGAGTCCCTGTATTTAACAAGCGAACATGCTCACGTGTCTATCATCGAGGAACGCAAGGGCTTTGGAAATATTGTTCAGTCTGAAAATGCGTTGAGAAGACGACCTAAACCTGTAAAGCTGACAAGGGACATCACACGAGTCACGTTTTTGAAATGTTTCTTATGGTACGATTAACAGTGTACTGAACGGAAATGAACCACAGGGAAATGAAATAACTTAATTGTGTTGCATTGTATTTTTCATCACAGCTTGTCTCTTACCAGCTTGCACCCTGACAGCTCCTCCAGCAGAGCCATGAGTATCCGTCCATCCTGAAAGTCTGCAAACAGGTCGACCACTTCTTCTGGAGGATCGCGCTGGAAATAACAAATGGTGAACCTTATTGGTGACAGCAGTTATAAGCTCAAGGGTGGTGTCACGGCAACTGCGTATTGATTTGTGCCTTACTCTCTGCAGAAACACATTCATCCACCTGGTGAAGGTTCTCCTCTGCACTGCTTTCCTTTCATCTGCGGCAGTGGAAACACCGGCTTTTCAGGATTGAACACTGAGCAATATTGTTAGTTATGTCTTGACTCTGTAGCACACGAGGAATATCAAGTTAGTTACGTTTGGCTGACAGAATGTGGGAAAAACCTCCCAACCCTAAATGTTTGCTCCCTATGAACACATCTATGACACCACTGAAGCAAATACATTAGAAGCTCATCCTCAACAAGAGGTGTATGATTGGGCAATCAAATACATCAGTGCCACCTAGCTGAAAAAATGGCTATGAGGAAGGTGGATAAAGGCAGGAAAAGAAAGTGAAACGTTGCCTTGCGAAGTGTTCTCTTTTTGATGTATACACAGAGATTTAACAGCCATTTATCACACAGGGGGTCAGTATATGTAGCTCCAGTCACAGTACCTTGAGGCTGCAGCACACGATGATCACTGATCTCTCCCACTGACTCTCTCGCACAATCCCTGTTGGCGATGTCCTTCATTCTCATTTAACCACACGTGTCTACTTATGATCCATCGTGGAGATAAGTACGGGAGGTACATACAAAACGCGAGGCTCTCGGAGCTCTGAGGTTTGCTTACAGAATAAGGATGAAGAAAGGGCAAAGTGAGGCGGTATGTCTTGCCTGAACATGCTCCACTCCCCCTGACACACCTCCACCTGGATCCTACTGGAGGGCTGCGGTCCACAGAACTATGTGGAGGCCGGCAGACAGTCACATGACTTCCTTACCGGTTCCAGGGGGGAGTCAGCTGGGACCGAGCACTGTGTGAGGTAACGGGTGGTAACCTGCAGAGGCCTGTAACTCAAAACACTGGTGCTGACGTAGCGTGCTGTGAATAGATGGGGTCCGTCTCCATCCAGGACCTAGTCAACGCCTCCATCCCAACCTGCGCACTCTGCTCTGCATCTGCCAAGCTGCTTGTTCCTCCCTCACTGAGAGCAAAACACTCCACAAGATCACCGCTGTGTGGCTGTGATGACATCAGGACTGCAGAGAGCATCTCTCTCTTCAGACTAAAGAACACCAAATTGCAGCACTTAAATTGTACTCATACGGCTCTTACCCATAACAAGTTTTAATCGACTTATTTGACTGCACTTCCTTGTTCTTCTGAGTTTGAAAATGCACTTCTTGTTAGTCTCTTTTGATAAAAGCTTCAGCTAAATGACATGTAATGTTATTTATCTTTCCCTTCTTCATGACACTGTTACCTGACAGAGGCATGTTTCCTTCAGACAAAGTAATAAAAACAGAGTGAGCAGCTGCAGTCATGAGTTCACACAGTGAACTAAAGATGGCTTGAGAGCCACCGTAGACAGACTTTTTGTTTGCCCGCTAAAATGTTCTTGTAATATTGCAGCCCTTCAAGCCCCCCCCACCGTATACATACGACATACATATACCCCAATAGGGTCAAAACATGTTAGTCTTTATTAGTGGGGACAGAAAGTTGGGGGGTAACATGACACAAAGGGTCCCTGGCCACACATGAACCAGGGACCCTGCAGGTTACGAATAACGCCTTCAGAAGGTTTCAGACCCAAGTGGAGTTGGAGTTTTAGATAGATAGACCTGAAAATGGGGCACTAAGATAGGAACTGGTGACCCAGCTAGTTGAGTCCTTGCCACTGATCTGTGGGCCTCGGCTGCATGCCGTCCTCTCTCCTCAGTGTCAAAAATCTGCCCATGTAATCTTTTATAAATAAATCTTTTATAATAACGTATTGTGATACCTTTATGTTGCAGCAGCTGACTGTGCTTTCAAGCCAGGCTGAAGTCAGTGTACATGATGCCTGCCCCTTGCTATGAGCATCTCGCAGGCTTGTAATTTGCCCACTTTGGAAAATATATAAAAAGAGTTTCCCATCAGCGGAGAAGCTGGATCATAATGTGTAGAACACAATGTAACTGGCAGTCCTACTTGGTCTGCAAACAGACATGTGTATCAGCTCTGTAGTATAGTTTAATGTGTGAGGAACATCTTCCTCATGATAAACTTGTCTTTCATAATCATACCAGCAGAATGAAAGTCCAATCCACATGGAATAACGGCACATGAAGACTAGACTAGACTAACAGGGGCCTGTGCCATGATGGTAGTTGAACAAACTCAGGGTTCCAGAATTGACGCAATCAGGCTTTATTGGTACCATGATGCCGCTCATCAACTGACTTTGTCAACCCAGGCTTTGATCCTTGAACTCTGATTACTCCACACGCGCATCGGCACCGTACAACCAATCACGTTCGATATGGAGAGAGAGAGAAAGAGAGAGAGAAATACATTTTTCCGCAGAGGAGCAAGAAATTATTCTTCAGAAATATGAATATGAAGAATGTAAAAATGTTTTTCGAGCACGCAGTAACACCGTCTCAGCTGCCAAAGCAAGAGAACAATATTAGAGGAACATTGCTGATAGCGTTAATGCGTTAGTTAAAGAAATACATTTTATAGGCGAATGGTATGCAATACAAACCATTTGCGGTACAGTAAGTGCGGCTTCGACGAGTCACATTTGTTATTTGCGGCTCAACAAGTTCACAAAGATAAGTTATTCCTTCCGCGGAATATCTGTATCTTTCATACAAGTATCTAAAAGTAACAAGTAACTCTAAAAACTCTACGAAGTGCTCGTCTAACAATTTGCGCTGAGATGTCCACAGGATTTGGAAGAAAAGCTGAAGCCATTGCAATGATTGCAACAGAGAACAGAAGCTGGCTAGCCACATAAACCAGCTTCATGGTACAGGCCTCTGGTCTGCTATGCTCTGTGAACCTTCTGTCTACTATCAACAAAGCCGTTACATAAGAATGTCGTATTATTGTGACAGTTGACCGTGCTCGGCAGGAAGACTCCCCTGGTTCTAACGATATCTACCTGTCAGGCTTTCCTCTACCCGCCTTAAGAAAGGTGACGGCCACAGAGCGAGACCGCCACCGCCGTGGAAGGCAGGAGTGTGTCCAAGGAACATCGCACGTGGATCTCCTGAAGCTCCAGAAGTCACGCCTTTTCATTCATTGAGTTGCTTTCTGCCACCTTGTTGTGCCCACGAGCAATGGTCCATGCAGGGAGCATCATTACAAGGCTGCAAGAGTGACGTCATCCATTACAGGTCAGCTGGGGTTCAAACCGCCAACCCTTCGTTTCACAGCTCACCGTCTCTACTCTCTGCACCACGGTCACAGCAGTATTATAGTTATAAACCACATAACATGTTCATGTATAGTTTTACAATTTAATAAAAAACATCCTATTCAAATGCATTCGATTATCTACAAATCAGCAACCAATTGAGATTAAATGTCTGAACATTTGATCCTAATTTTCAGAAGACGCCATCTGGCTGAAACGTGAGAAGATACTGGATAACACAATAAAGTGTCTCATTTCCTCCCCATAACGAAGCTCGGAGCCTCTGCGTCGTCCTCCGCCTCTCCATCCCCCTCGTCCTCCTTTCCGCCGTCGCTGCTGCCCGAGCTGTTGTCGGCATCGTCTTCGTTCTTGTTCTTTTTCTTGGACTCTTCTTTGGCTTTCTTCGCCATCTCCTTCTTCTGTCTCAGCTTGTCCCGCTTCCTCTTGCGCTTCGCCGTTCTGTCGTCGGCCGCCCGTTTGTTCTGCTCCACTTTGTCCAGATAGTCCTGGTCCTCGTCCTGCTTGTCTGCTATCTTGTCCAGAAAGTCCTGTCTCTGGTACTCTCTGCGTCGGAGGTGCCGGTAGACGTGAAACTCTCCGCTGCCCGCTCCGGCGCTGGAGCCCATCACGTCTCGGACGAACTCCGGCGGAGCCCGCGGGTTCCACTCCTTCGGTCGGTCCGGGATGGAAGCTGGCTTATCCGGGTTCCGCATCAACCTCTCCAGCTTCAGACGTTGTTCCTCTGCCGGGGTTTTGGCGATTATTAGAGGCTGCGCCTCTTTTCCACCAGATATTCCCGGCTTGTTATTCTTGTTATTCTTCTGTGTGTGCGCCGCCATCTTTCAAACCGCCGCCGTCTCCTTCTTCTGGGACCGACCTTCACCCCGGAAGTTCTTAATGTTACCGGGAAATCATTATTTAACGTTTTCCTTCTTTTTTGACTTTTTCCTTTTTATAAACCGTCTACAAAATATAAGTTGGTGTTGTTTTTTATTAATATTTTGTAAAATTGTAACTCAAAATGTATAAACAATTCCTAGTGTATCTAATGTAAGTGACTCGTGGTTTACCGACGGCCAATCGTTAGAATTGGTTTGGGTGCAGCTGTCCAATCGGCGTTCACGCCCCGCCCCTTCAGACAGCGTCATCAACACGCATAACGTCGTTCAGCTCACTCCGGCCTGTTCAGAAGCCGTTAAGACACTTTCCCAGACATTGCTGCTCAATACACAAAGATAACAACTACCAAAGATCATGAATATTTTAACTAGATATTCTGCGAAGTGTCTCTGGACCGGCGCGGCGGTCCATCTGCCCCGACAGCCCGACGGACGCGTGTTGACGGCGTCGTCGGCCCGGTTCCTGTGCGCGGCGGCGGGACCCAGAAAAGACCTTGGTGAGATGGTGAAGAAGGACAAAGTGGTGGTGTTTATGAAAGGGACACCGGCGCAGCCCCTGTGTGGCTTCAGCAATGCCGTGGTGCAGATCCTCCGGATGCACGGGGTGGACGACTACGCAGCGTACAACGTACTGGACGACGCGGAGCTGAGGGAAGGTCAGTGAAGGCGACATAACCCGCGCTGACGCCGAGTGACTACCGCTCAACCTAACTCGGTGCTTCCAGCTTAACTTCCCCGTGATGGACACTTTGCGCTGTTACGACGCGTTTCCTTTACCTGGGACATTCAAACGCGCCTTACTGGTTAACTTTTTGACATCTCCACTGTTGTGTTGTTATCAGTCCTCTGCAGCAGCAAACAAGGGAGTGGTCCTTGTTTCGGTCCACCATGACTATCAGTATGGACAGATGTGGGAACCTGTCTGTCCTGTGTTAAGAAGGAACGAGGAAGTGTTTGTGTGGTGACATCAGCACTGGCCTTTAAAGGGATCGTGTCTATGAACAGCAACCTGTCTCTCACAGTCCAGTTCAGTTTGAGACGGGTCGCTAGATGTTGGTGATGAAGACCTCCAGGGAGAAGTGGTGACTCTTTTTGTTTACTTGGTATATCTGTTGTAAACAGATCACATGAGGTGAGATAAACAGCCTGCAGCGGTTGTTTATCTCACCTCGGCGTGTCAGAACCCAACTACACAACTAAACCGTGCCTGGCTTCTCCAGGCAGGAAGATAACGTCACTAGATGTCAAATGCTTTCATAAAGTTTTTGTCCGTAACAATTACATGTATGTACGAAAGGCATTTTTCCTGGGCAAAAAAAATCCCCTTGGAACATGCCCATTTAACTGAAATGTACTTCCATTAACTTGTCATTGATTCTCTGAGTTATTTCTGACACCAACGCTATCCAACGTCCACAGGAGTCAAGGTCTTCTCCAATTGGCCGACCATCCCTCAGGTGTACTTCAGCGGCGAGTTCGTGGGAGGCTGCGACATTCTGCTCCAGATGCACCAGAACGGGGACCTGGTGGACGAGCTGAAGAAGCTGGGCATCAGCTCCGCGCTGCTGAAGGCCGAGACAGAGTCCAAGTAGAGGACGAGGTGTCTCACGCCTACGACGTAGATGTGCTCTGATCGTGTACCTGATCACGTCCCTGATCGTGCGGCTGTTGAGGTGTCTTCACGGGAATCTAAAATCGGTTTAATCTAACTCTTCACACATCTATCAGATCCTCTTTTTTTAGTCAATTTGGTGTTTTAGGATGAAGTTGCAAAAACCACAGTGACTCACTTTGATGTAACAAATGTTCATTTGGACTGAAGCCCTACATTCACTCTCCTTCTAGCTGTGTTTCGGTCTCCTATCGGGCTCTTAGGCCCCGAAATGCTTCACTGGTTCTCCACAGTTCAACAGTTGGTTGCTAACTGTTTCTGACTGCCAGGTAGCAGCCGCTGGGTTTAGTCGTGCCTTTCTGCTGATGACAGACAAAAAGCAAACAACAAAGAGCTGGTGGATGCTACGCCTCTTTCCCGTACCAAACATGTGATCTAATCGAGTCATTTTTAATGAAAGCAGCCAAAATTGTTCCCAGATTACCACATGGAGGAAAACATTTGCCCTCTAGTTTCCCTAAAATAATCTCCTTAAAGATCCACGACAGCACACGGTGTTTAGCATCGACCTTCATGCTGTTGTGTCCCTGTGCAGGCCTGTCCATCCTTCACTCCAAGCCACTGTGTTCAGCCTCGGCGTCTCTTGTAAAGCTGCTGGTGTCCTCATACTAGAGACCTTCCAGAGGAGGCGCTACTGATACGAATGCAGTGGATGTGGGTTCATAATCATATTAATACGTTTACTATCTGGCCCATCCCATAATGTATGCATTAGCCTTTGTAGCTGTGGACACCTCACTGTCCCCACTTTGTCCCGCTGCTGAAACGCAACAAACGACCGACATGCAGCTTGTTTTGTGTGTGTGTGTGTGTGTGTTTTGTTCATCTCACTAAGCCCCCAGAACCACTTCCACTGTGGATCCCAGATGTTCCTCCTGCTGCACAGCTGTATTATCAAAGCAATGGTCGCGTAGTACACTGTAAGATATTGTACATTGAAAGCATATTGTTAAATGTATTTTAGTTGCATGTCAATTAAATATTTTGAAACAAATAAGAGACCCGAGTGTTTTTTGTAGCCATCGACATGCACAAAGGAAGCAGGTGGATCTCTTTGCTCGGTGTTCTGCCCCATCAGCTGTGGAGAGCTCCATCTGCTCCCTGTGCTCCTCCTGCTGCTCCTCCCTTGAAGGCCACAGAGACTTGAGGTTCCAATACAACAAGCCCACCTGCTGTTACAAGTGGTTTTACTATTAAAGGTCTGTAGCAGAACCGTGACAATGAAGCAGCAGAATGGAATTCAGAACCTGTGCTTTTCATACAGTAACATGGAGGAGAAAGAGCCATTATGGCCGTTTCAGGTGCACAGGATGTAGTTCACTCCGTACAAGGACCACCTTGCAGCATTTCATTCAGGTGTGAACACACTGCAGTCTAGTCCAAGTACAAAGAAACATTTCTCACATTTGTTTTACTGTACAGAAAGACACAAAAAGGGAAGATTAGGCTGTTCCAATAAGTCTGAGAACTCAAACATTTACAGCTGAGCTTCCCTTCTAGTCACTGAACTAATCCTTAGTGGTGTCACCACTGTGTGAGGAGGATGCTTCAGCGTGCTCTCATTAGTCCACACAGTCTTCCTTCAGGTCAGCCTGTTGGGAAGACTGTAACCAAACAATGGGGGGGGGGGGGGGACTGTATATTCAGAGCTTCATCGTCACATCTGGAAACGTGCAGCCTCTTCAGCTGATCACAAACTAACACAAGATCACGATGTACATGTAATGCAACAGGTCGGATGACATTTAGCAGATATTACCCAGAATGCTCATCACCAGGGACATCTGTTTTTCGTTTTCTGGATGAAGAAGTTGCAGTGATGGAAAAAAAATCAGTAAAATGATCTCTTTACCCTTTTAATACAAAACACTATTGTACAAAAAATAACTGAAATTGACAGTAAAACTACAGTAAGAGTTGCAGTGATTGAGGTGGGCAATCTGCTGCTCCATCACACGGGGAGGAAGGCGGTCAGAGTCTCTGCAGGAAGCGCAGCACCAGGTCCCTCAGGGTGGTGCGCAGCGGCTCGTTGTTGTCACACACGATGTGAGTCCCGTCCTCCTCCAGCTGAATCAGCGTGTCCTCGGCCTGCAGGTGGAGAATGTGTCCGTCCGCCGTCTCCTCCACCTTGACCTCTGTGATACCGTGCTGCAGGGGGGAAGAGGCATTCATAATCAGCTTTGTTTCCTATGGAAATCCCCACGGCGGGCCAATGACTTCACCTCTGTCAGTAGCAGACCGGTCAAACCCCCCCTTCCTCAGTTGGCTGAGAGTACTGGCATCATGGTGCCAGCAGGGGGAGCTCACGCTGCTCTCAGCGAGGCCATTCGCTTACAGGCTGGTGCATGGTGCTGTAAATACTTTACGCGCAGTTGTGTCGACTCGTTTCCATTCATGTTCTAAAAGGCTTCCGTGTGTTGCAAAGCAATTCACCACCAGCCCACTAGGTGGAGTAACGTCTTTTGTCGAAGACGACCTGGAGACGTCTTTGTGTCGAAGTCAACGATGCGTTGTACAAGTGGTCATATTTACAGATTTCTTCCGACAAAAGCTCTTCAAACGGATTCATTCTCTCGGATGGGATGTAGTTAGCAGACCAATCACAGGATTGTTCTACCGGTCTGTCGAGAACACTTTTTTAAAATTTGAGCTTTTGAGGTCCTCCTTTAGGAATACTCAAGGCGTCTTTACTTGTGCAGTACAGAAACAAACGATTGGTCGCACCTTCTGTAAGGTGGCCAGGAAGGCTTCCAGGGGGACCGCTCCGCTCAGCAGGGGCTTGGGCGCCTGCAGCACCGGCGGCTCCTCCGGGACCCGTTTCCTCTTCTTGCTGGGCGGCGCAGGAGGAGGTTTGGGCACCGACTGGTGACAAAAGAAAAAAAACGTACATTTTGGACGGTGTGAAGCAGCGTCGGCCATGTTTCAAAGATGACTCTACTCATTTTGTGACTCACTTGTAGCGTGTGCTTGTTGTCCTTGGAGTGCAACACTGCAGTCACAGTTGCCAGGGAAACGCCCGGTTTAATCTCAGAGGGCACCAGGGAGTTGGCCAGCTATGGAATGAAGAACGAGACGTCAACGCTTGAACATCAGCCACGAGCGTCCTGCTCGGCCGCGACCCACCTCGGGCAGAATGTAGACGCGCTCGTAGCGCCGCCTGAAGGGCAGGTTGAGCACAGAGCAGCGTCTGTAGGGCATGGGGGGGGGGTGCAGCTCCAGCATCAGGTCCGACCGGTGGGACTGGGACTGAGGAGGCTGGGTGTACTGCTCTGGACACACCACATGGAGGGGCTGCAGAGCCGGAGGGAAACACACCCGTCAGTGGGAGCAAACACTCGCATGCAGAGAGGAATCAAGGAAACAAGCCGTCTGCCGAGCAGAAAATAAATGCCAATGCAAGCATGCAAACAGTAAGCAACGTGCTAGCCCGGCTACATAACCACATTCTTGAGTATACACTACAGTGTGATATCTATTCCCACGTATGTTATGATGCAGCTGAATAGAGGTTTCCATAGTCCGTGAGAATCACTGAATCCCTCCAGCTGAGGCTTCACGTGACATCACGCTTTGTGGTCGATGACTTTTAGCTCGTGAAATGGTTTCATTTCTCCCGTTTCCCCCACAGCGCGTGTACTTTGCGTGTTGTTCAGCTCTCTTGCTGCTGAGGCATTAAAAAAAACTAGTTGATAGAAGGAACTATGTAGTAAAATATGTGCTTACTTCTCTTACGACCCAAGAGGAAAAGTCCCCAGTAAATTCACCATATCTTCTAAAAGAGCAGCATTAATTCATCTATCGATTGGTCCATGAAATTTCAGGAATACAGATCTCAATTTGTCCTCTTTATATGTGATATGACCCCTTAAAGAAGCTGCAGATGGTGTGCTGGTTGTGAAGGACGACCGTACCTGGACTTCCTTGAGGAGCTTGGACACTTGGTGGAAGTTGAGCCGCGTGTCGATGGGACAGTACACACACTTCATGGCCAGAGGCTGGTAGGGAGCCAGAGCTTCCAGGTACGAGAAGTCAGGCTCTGGAGGTCAGGAAGAGAGAAGTCATAGAAGCTTCTAGATGTGTGGCATCTGCTGCAGGAATGCAGCTGTAGTTACCAGTAAAGATGATGGTGTTCAGGCTGGATTTGCCCCACAGCTCCATGAAGTGGACCACGTCCCCAAAGCGCAGAGACGGGTGACCGGTGAACACCACGCACGGCTGGCGGAACTCACTGCTGAAGTCTCCGTGGATACTGGAGTAGTGCTTCAGCTTGTTGGTTTGGATCAACTGAAAGAGAAACACCCGGATGGCTGTGAGGCCGCAGCGGAAACACCCGCCGTCTCTCCAACACGCCGGACTCACCTCTGCATGAGGGAATGGAGGCTCTGGAAGATACACCTTGGATTGCTTGTTGTGGCAGAGCCTGAAAAAAGAAGAATAAACACAAAGTTAAATCCGATCGTCCCAGGGAACCGTGGCTAAGAACAACGGTCAACAGCTGTCACCAACCCGTGAAAACACGCCTATGACACAGAAAGGACTTTGTTTGCAGCAGTGCTGCAGCTCCGTGTCTCTGCGGAATCAAAACTCTGCCAGCAGAAGGTGGTTGTGGAACTTCAGGAATAAAACAGATCTAATCTGTGATGTAATGTGACGAGTGTTGACTGGTGTTTAGCACAAATAAATGACAAAACCATGTTTCCATTCACAAGACGGGTAGTGAACGAAATAGAAAAGAAGGTATCAGATGAATTTCTTTGATCTTTTCCTCAGAAAACCAGAAGCCATCTTTGACATAACTGGTTTGTATCTTCCTCCATCACCCGGTTGGAATTATTGTCCTCTCATCAAACAGGTCCTCACCACTCAGCAAAGATCTGAGAGAACTCCAGCGAGCTGTTGGCGACGGGGGAGATGAAGTAGAAGGGCGTGGTCCCCAGGTTGGCGCTGTCGATGAACTGGTACAGACACTCCAGCAGGTCATATATCACCCCAGACGAGTAGCACGGCACCAGCACGTTGCCTCCTGCTCGGATCGTCATGGCTACAGGCACAGATGAATACAAACGCCAGCATTAGAATCAGCTTCCATGGGTCTGACGTATTCAGCGGTGTAACATGAAGACCTTTCATGATGGTGAAATGGGTCATCCGGTACGCCTTCACTTACCGAGGTTGCTGCAAAATTCTCCCAGCATGCCGTCCGGGTTGGCGGTGGGCATCTGGGTTAGGCCGGTGAGAATCAGGACATCGCTGTTCTTAAGGGAGCTTTGGTCCATCGGCTGGAGGACGAGAAGACAGAGGAAGCTTCAAATAACTGGACACAACTATTGCCTCACGGTTTGGGCCTCCATCCACCATTCAAATCACATCCGTGTCTTTCCAACATGTAATGTCATCAATTAATCCTAAAGTGATCTCTTGGCATACTGAGCGTGTTTTGGACAGTCACAGCCAGGATCAGTTTGTGAGTCCAGGCAGAATCTTTCTGAGACATCGCAGTCACAATAACGGGACGGACTGCTGCAGGCTTTTCTCCAGGGAGCATCAGGCCTTCTGGTCCTACCTGTGGATGTGTGGTGAGGAGGGACGAGCCCGACACATAGGACACCTTCTCGTGGTGGGACTGGATGATCCAGTTGGAGCTCCCCAAGGAGTAACCAGAGCTTAAGGGCGAGACCTGCACCGCTCCAAACAACTCCTGGAGACACGTAGAGAAGGGCCGATGTCTTCGTAGTAAGAAGGAGCTCACCAACGAGACCAACGGTCTGACTAGTTAAAACCCTCGAGCTGTGAGTGTAAACGAAGCAGCCCAAAGCACAAACCGCTTCTTACCACTTTCTGTGAGTAACCCACGAGCTGCACTTTACTGAGGGCAGAGTTCACCTCCTGCATGCTGTAGCTTCGTTTCCACGCCCACACGTCTACCGCATCCTTCAGCGGTCCAGGGAGCATCCTAACACAATATAATATTACGATTATCTTTAATAAAAGCCAGTTAATAATAAAAGCTAGTACAAGATGTGGAATCCTAAAATAAACAATATTCACCACTGTCATATATATTCTTCATTTGTAAAGATTTTCAACAACTATCCACAGAAAAAGAGCCAGCGGTCGTCTTGCCTTTGTATTTCCTTGTTCTTCCAGCAGGTGGCAGATTGGGCTTTGGGGACTCGCTCCATGAAGTTCACCAGTTCCTCCATCAACAGCCTGCGGACACAAACACGCATTTAATAAAACACAATCTTTTTTGTCCCCCTTTGAGTTAGGGAAAAATACAATGACATTTCCTTCGATCTGCTCACCTGCCAATCTGCAGGGTGGGTTCGGTGGCATACACCGTCCCAGTGAAACCAGTGTGTTCAGTGATGTAGGGCAGAGCCATCATACAGTGGTAGTTTGAGACCAGGATGACATCCACAGTAGACAGATCCAGCAGCTCTCTCTGATGCCAATTTAAGTGGGAAAGAAGTACAGCATTTATTGCACCTTGAATTTGAATAGCTGCTGTGTGCTGGTGTTTTGTTGCCAGGCGTCTACCTCAGGGAGACAGAACTCTGGCTGGGAGTCCACAAACACTCGACCTGCACACTCCTTCAGCTCCTGGGGAAAAAACAGAAAGAAAGTGTTTCTTTAGCCCATCGTCACAGAGACATCCTAATGCACCTGCACTTCATGGAGACACAGAAGCCACGTTATAAAACGTCATGTCTGACACCGGTTAAATACTACGTAATTTGAATTAAACAGAAACAGCTTGACCTTCTCCAAGTTTATGGTTCCATCCTTCGAAACCCAACTAGGCAGCTTGGAGAGTCTTGAGCTGAATAAGAACCAAAAACAAGACACATCCATCCGGATTTAGATCGAGTCTGCCAGCCACACAGGAACAAACGAACGAATGAATGAATGAATGAATGAATGACTGCCAGGGACTCACCTGTGCACCAGAGGAAGGGGCAGGAAGTTAAGGACAGAGGTGGTGTCCAGTCCACAGTCCAGCATGATGGTGGTGGATTTGAACTTGAGGACATTGCAAGGCAGTGTAGGATGACCAGACAGACAATACTGCGAGAAGGAGGTCGAGCAAATAAGAGACGGAGCGTTACGTGGACACGTGATCACAGCACAACATGACCGATACAGAGCAGGGGAGGACTGTCACGTGAGGAGCCTGTAGTTGTTCATTCTTAGTTATTATCACTATTTTACCACTACTGTGCCATTAGCTGGTAGGCTAATAGAGTAGTTTACTTGTAGCATACTAAACGATATAGTGACGCCTCTCTACCGTCCGCTGCGGTGAACTCTGCCACTCTGCGGACACTCCGGTAACTCACCAACTTCATGTTTTTACGCTGGTGAATCCGAGGTCCCGTGTACTTGTGTTCACTTGTGTTTACTTGTGTCCGTTAGCGCTTCATCGTTGCACTGCGTTGGGAGGATTTGGGACCCGCTGGCTTTGTTTCTAGGCCTTTGTCCTCACGCTGCCCCCTAGCGGAGCGGAGTGTTTCTACGGCCAATAACACTCAGACGTTTGGGGTTTATTTGTGACAGCCCTAAAACATGACTATGAATCAACACACATTTGAGCTTTTTAAGGAAATCTTCAAGGCAATAATATTGTATACAAATGCACCTCTCAACAGTGCAGACGGTTTGAGACGCTGTTGTTCTCAGCAGAGCCGTATGTAGACTCGGTCACGCTGCGTGTGTGTGTGTGTGTGACTCTGGAACAGACAGCAGGAGCCAATCCTCGGAATATGACGCCTAAGTTTGTCAGGCAGCCGCTGGCACATGTCTTTGTATAGGGAGGTAAACGGACCTTGTTCAGCTGGAGCTAACTGGTCCCATTCAGGACTCTGGGTTAGCCCCGCCCCTGCTAGCAGCGGCTAGCTGTCACTAGTGGCTCTCAATAGTGCCGAACCGCTCCCTGTGACTCGTACCTGTGGGTTTATCATATAAGAGATACACCTAATTACGTAGTAATGTTACGAAACTGACTTGGTGACATTGGCGTTTATCTGTGTCCGGTAGGTGTCGTTTTTTCTTCTAAAGTTGAGTCATATTTGTGTTGTAACTAAAGTCTCGGGTCTGAAACTACTGTAGTCGATGTTTGTACAGTTATTGAGCAAGAGGGCAAAGGAGTGGACAAGGACAGGTAAACGCCACATTGCACATCTACAGCTTCAAAGTCTCCTATCATCGTCACGACAGTTAGTGATCTGGGCATTTACTCCATTCTACCTGGTGGAGTTATTCTTCGTCCTTCTTTGAATCAGAGCGATACGAGGTAGCCGATAACCAGGTGATTCTCCGTGCAGTATCAACGTCGATCATCGGAGTTGGATCCACACTGTGATTTCATTTCAAACGGACTTTCTTCACTCAGCAGTTCAAGCTGTCCTCCTTCAGTAGTCCCTTTTTTGTCAAGTCATGTTGTCTGTGTGTGCTGGAACCAGCAGATGGGGAACGCCTGCAATCACCGGGGGATCCCTCCAGCCAAGGGCCCCAACGCCGTGGGCTGCACCGACTTCATGATGGACGCCACCGCACAGGTAGGAGCCCGGGCCCCCAACCCAGAGAGCAGTGCAAAAGCCCCCTGTGAGGCACACTGAGAGGAATGTCTTTGCCCCCCCCATCGTTAACAGGGCAGCTTCTTCCGGCTCTATTACCCGTGTCAACCCACTGAAAAGGCAGAGAAACCCGACTGGGTGCCGTGCGTGGAGTACTTCAACGGTCTGGCAGACTTCATGAAGATTAACAGGACTCTCAGCCAGAGGATTTTCTCCTACCTTTTTGGTAATTTAACGACAGTTTTTATTTGTTGCTTTGGTGTTGGTTTAATTCCGCTCAGTGTAGCTTGTGCTTATTTGCATTTATAACCACATTACCGAGAGACAATGAAAGCAGAAATGGTCTCCACTTGAGTAAGAAAGGAACTAATTCTAGTAACTCAATTCTGCATGTTAATGTTTAAACATCAAAAGCAGAACTTTAGGCCATGCATTTCAGTTCTGTGAAGTCTCCATAACTTCCAGTAAGCTGTTTCTTTTTCCTGTGTGTGTGTGTGTGTTTTTCAGGCTCCTTTAAGATTCCAGCCTCCGTGGACGCTCCGTTTAAATCTGATGAAAAGTGTCCCGTGGTTGTCTTCTCCCATGGCCTGGGAGCGTTCAGGTACACACCGTCAGTGGTGACGCTGCCACAGAAGTGACCCAGCTGTGCGTGCTTTGTGACCCTCCCCTCCCTGGTGTCCCCTGTAGGACTTTGTACTCGGCGATATGTGCAGAATTGGCGTCTCGGGGCTTCATCGTGGCGTCCGTGGAACACAGGTATTTAAAGCCTCCTTTTTTGCTTCTTTTTAAAAAGTATACTTCCCGCTTGAAAAGCTCCATGTGGGGCTTCAAGTCGTTGAAACCGGAAGCTTCTTCTAATCCAACCCTCAGAGTTGGTTGAATCTGATGTGCAGCTGTGAGCCGACGTGCGCTGTACATTTGGGGCCACAGGTCAGCAGGAGGAAGGTCTCGCTGACCGTGAGCCAAGCGGACAATACCAGGGGCTCGTCTGTTTATCTGTGGAGTAAGTGTGCGGACAATGGTACCAACCAGCTCATCACATTTCTTTTCAGTATAGAGACCAGGGGACCGTATGGAGGAGAACATAATGGCCACAGTTGGTCTGGTGCTCATGTGGGTGCAAGTGGTATGCCGCTGGCCGCTGCACACTTGGAGCGCCTGTTTCTGGGCATTTCTCCCACTCTTCTTTGCAGGTTGGGTGGGCAGCGTCATCTTCACGTCCCTCAGAGATGTTCAACCAGGTCCAAGTTGGGACGCTCGGGGACATTCACACAAGTTGCTTTGGGTCGTTGCCCGGTTTTCATCCACGGTGCCTCTGTACTTTGCTGCATTCCTCTTTTCCTCAATCCTGACTAGTCTCCCACTGAACAAACCCCCCAAGCAGGTCATGGAAACATCTCAAGCGTGATCACTGGAATCAGGATGCACCTGTGTATCACAGCAAAGACTGGATACTTAAGGGGTGTTGTGTCTAGAATTTTTCTCCATTTCTTTCCTTTTTGGAATCAGGCTGAAACATAACAAAATGTGGAAAAAGTGAAGCACTGTGAATAGTTGGATGTACAATACATGTATGTATATTTACATATATGGTTTAGTCCCCCTGCTGCAGGTACGAGCAGTGCCATTTACTGTGATATTTGTAATCTTTGACGCAGTGTCATTTCACAGCACGGTTTTGCTTCCTCGCGCAGAGACGAGTCGGCCTCAGCGACGTATTATTTCCGCGAGAAGGCAGCGAACGAGCGCGCGCCTGAAGCCTGTGCCTCGGCCCCGGACCAGCTGGTGACGGAGTGGATGTACTACAGGAGTCTGCAGCGCGGGGAGAGCGAGTTCCCCCTCCGGAACAAACAGGTGACCAGCACTCGTACCCTGCTGCGGGGGGAGTGACACGACGACCACATGCTCCAGTCAAGCCACTCCCCTTTCTCTGCGTCCCCGCGCCGCTTTTACCGTTTCTAAATATCTGACTTTATTGCAGTTTGGATCGTGGAATAATGTCTGGCTCTATCCAAGTGCTTTTTCTTCATCTGTAGTTGAAACAGAGAGCAGATGAATGCATCCGGGCTCTGGACAGACTCGCTGAAATCAACTCGGGGGTCCCAGTGCAAAATGTTCTGCAGACCCGGTTTGACTTCACCACGTTGCAGGTAACCCATCAGCCGGGAACTCTCCTCTTAAGACCTGCAGAACGCCAGATTTAGAGATCCCACAATGTAGATACAAAGTAAGAAGCAACTTGTGTTATAAGTTCTTTTCAAGCGCTTTCATTTTTCAAGTCTCCATGATATTCACACTGAAGAAAACGGCGTAATGCAGTCATCTTACATCCGGTTTTAATTGCATAAGTAAAAATATGTGTTGTACTATGTTCCATTGCCTAGTATATCAAATGCAATCAAGTACCAGCCACGTTTTGCAGAATGCTTGTTACTTGCTACTCGGAGCCATGATGCTCTTGAAGATAAAGGTACTGAGTTAACAGCACTTCCTGCTCCTGACCGCATGTGACGAGAGCTTTGCAGCCGTGTTTAATCAGCTGTGCGATCACATTGGGGTGACAGGAAGGAACATAGCTAGTAGACCTGCCATGGTAATCACTCACCATCTATTTCCTGTGGTTGCCATGCCAACAGAACTCCATGGATCTGTGCAGGATAGCAGCGGTGGGACATTCCTTCGGCGGAGCGACGGTGATAGAAGCTCTGTGCAAAGAGGTTCGATTTAAGTGAGTGGATTTAAGAAGCACAGCTGTCCCGATCAGACGGGACGTGTGGTTTATGAGGGACGTCTCTCTTCCGTCAGGTGTGGCGTCGCGCTGGACTCCTGGATGGTCCCTTTAGATGAAGAGATCTTTCCCCGGGTGAAGCAGCCCATCTTCTTCATCAACTCTGAGAAGTTTCAGTGGGCGGGAAACATCAGCCGCATGAAGAAGCTGGATTCGGCCGCCGTACAGCGGAAGATGATCACCATCAGGTAGCAAGCGAGCCGGGTCCTCGTTGGTCCTGTACGAATGCAGCGTGTCCTGACTTGTCCTGGCGATGTCTCCCCACGTCAGAGGCACCGTCCACCAGAGCTTCCCCGACTTCACCTTTCTGACGGGCAACTGGATCGGCAAGCTGATGAAGCTGAAGGGAGAGATCGACCCCGAGGTCGCCATCGACCTCTGCAACAACGCAACGCTAGCCTTCCTGCAGCGCCACCTTGGTAAGAACAGGGCCCCGCCCACCATCCCCATCAGCCCCGCCCCCACCAGTCTCACAGTCCTTCTGGGTTCCACAGGGCTGCAGAAGAACTTCAATCAGTGGGACCCGCTGATCGACGGGCAGGATGAGAACCTCATTCAGGGAACCAACGTCAGCTTGCTGCAGTCTTCCATGTGAGACGTCAGCTTGTCAACGCGTTGGAGAGACAAGCTCTACCTCAACAGGACACATTTAGATTTCATGAGGCTTCAATGTCCATGAACACTTTTCACTATTGCCAAGACCTTCTTGAAGAAATGCCTTTTAATCATTTTCATGTTTGAGTGTTTAGTAACGGAGATCATGTTGTTTCACACTGCGATTCTGGAATAAGACCTCTAATGTGTATCAAATCCAACTAATGGCCATAATCACATGTCAGAGGAATTATTGACCTAGCCAAGATATCAAACCATCATCAGCATCAAGAGCTTTAACACTAAGCCTTCTACTTTTATACTCCAACAGTCGAATACATTTGTATACAAATGTGTATTTTGGCAACTGCTTTAAATCGATCAGGTCTGCTTTTTAAAGGCTTGTGATGGAAGAGACTCCCTTTGGTGTGAGCTGCCATTACCAGACAATTTCCTGTGAAACCACACGGCTGCTTCGATGTCCCCAGAATATTCCAGCATGAGTACATATAGTGCACGATTTAAAGGGGGAGGAATTTACACACATCCGACTGCATCCGTTCTCCATCTTTACGTCTAGTAACCATGGGGACACTCACTCGTGTGTGCAAAGTGCAAGTTGGGACTAAATGTTTTGACTCGCAGTAAATACCACCACGAGAAATACCATCTCACCCAAATATAACTACGAACATCACGTGACCAAAGCAGAAGCCTTATAGATCAGTACTGATTTTTATTGTGGCAACACAAACAGATCCACACAGAAAACATCTCCATTTCACACCAACCATTAGAGCAGTTTTCTTTTCAGGGAAACAAAAGCTTCAGTACATTCAAGAATGATGTGACAGCTGTAACAACAGAGCTGACTGACTTGCATTAATGCAATTACTGTACAACCAGTTAGTTTTCAATAGGAACAATGAAATCGGCTCATGGATAAAGAAATCCCCAAAATTAAAAGCTGCCGTTGAGCATTTAACCGAAAAAAGAACTGAACATATTGCAAGTTAAAGCAGCTGGAAAAGGAAAATGCAAAAACAAGTGTGGTCACTCCTCCAGCTGCATCAGTGACCATCAGGGACGAGTAATCCTCGACAGCCGGGCCTTTAAAGGAAAGACGTACAAAGATAAGACATTTGCAATCATAGGCAACACGCAATCCTGGACCGGCCCCTTCCTGTAAAAACAGGTTCTTACAAGTCCTAAACCGGTTCAACCGTCACACGACACCGGATCACACAGACTACGAGCCGTGGCTTTCATCAGCTGGCCTCCGTTCTGTCTGGAGAACGCTGCGGTGTCCAGGTTTAACTCAAAGTTACACTGTTTGGCAACTGTGTTTCATAATAAAAAGGAAATTGTGTTGAATTGGGTCATTTTCTGATGAAATACTTCAAAATGGAGCTGCAGCTCATGTTCAGCATGCAAAAACAGCGCACTCATGTTGAAAAGGTAAAAATAAAGAAAACAACCCAGCACACAAGTGTGTTACTGTTTTGTTAAGATTCCAGTGATGCTTCGGACCGTGGAGCCACAGCAGAAATTCAGCATTTATGCTGCAACCATCAGGCTAAAAAACAACTTATTTATGCCACAAAATGTTTGGCTTCCATCTACATTTGTTAGTTTAGCCGAAGCTCCAACACATTTTCACTGCCTTCCAGCACACAATGCTAACTCACATAATCATTCTGATCTTCATTCAGTCCCGACCTTCTCCCACTACTACTAAAATGTCATTTCCATTACATCATCTATTATCAATACCAAATATTACCAGCATCGCTTACCAAACCAGCACAACGCTGGTGGAACCCTGCAAGAATCGTCCGCAACTTCTGATGGAATCATGTGAATTATGATGTTGAGTCTTATTTTCTCCGTCCTCAGCTCCATAACCAACAATGCTCGTCCAGAAATGTTGATATTACACCCCAATAAGGCCAGTGTCTCCCCTTCCTCCGGCCCCCCAACAAAGTTTGGATATTTATTCCTTGCTGCGCTCGGCACACACGCGCACGCACACACGCACACACACATACACAGAGAGAGAGCACCCCCGTCCCCCATTGAGGTTGTAAAGCATGGGGAAACACTCCCGGTTTTAATTTGGGGCCTCAGAACAAAGAGGCAGGCGACGTGTGTGTGTGTGTGTGTGTGGCGCTGCTCACTGAAGGAATGATGGAGGTGAAGAACAGTCTTCATGTGCAGGTGACGAGTCCCTCTAACGCACATGGATCGGTTCAGTCCGGCAGAGTGGCCGAGCCTTCCGTCTGATGCTCTCTGTTAGTAACAGTGTGCGCTCCGCGGTAACGTAGCAGAGTAGCAGCAGGGGGCGGGGCTTAGCCAAAGGCTAATTACCCCAGCAAAGGGTTTCCTCTTTTTTCATACATGCAATCACACCTACCTCTCCAGAGCTGGGGGGGGCAGGCTCCTGCTGATCAATAGTGTCCCTTGCAGCTTCCTGATGTGCACCTGATAGAACAAAAAAATAACCCGGTTGATAAAGCAGGCTGCAATGCGTTTCGGTAACGTTGTAGGCCTCTGCGTGATACCTCCTGCAGACGTCCGGCCCACCGGTCGCTTCTTCAATCAGGTCAGTCTGAAAAGCAACAAATAGGGTTTGTCTGATGGCGTCTGATGGAGTTACATTGTAGCAGCAGGTTGATGCAAGTCCGTTACCAAGTGTGGACAGCGGACTGCGTCCTCTGGCGGTTCGGTGTCGGATGGCAGAGCTGCAGACAGAGAAGCACATTACACTGTGTCTCAACGTAATAAAATACACCGTAATAATGTCAGAGGAGAGGAACGTGCTCACGTCACCACTCCAATCTGACACACAACCAATAAAAAGATGGCAACCAACCAAAAGGGGGATCTCCGTGAAGGGCCGGCGTCCCGTCTCTAGTCACAGAGTTATTCTAAAACAGAACACACAGTATTCATTAGACGTGATACTATACCACTTGTGACCCCTGTATTTGCACATGGGTACGGAGCAGCAGCCGTATGCGCCGGCTAAGATGATTGCTATGGCCAAAGTCAACGATTTTGGAAGAGTAAGTCCGAGCCATCTCTTTCTCCCATCTCTGTTAACAGTTGCACATGTTCAGGTGTTTGTAGGTGTAGGCAGAAATGAGAGACAAACATCGATCCGCACATTTCAGCTGTGTCCGAGGCATTGCAGATGCTGGTATCAGAACAGTATTAATGCGGATTATCACTTCTTTTTTAAACTGCTTTAAGCAGCCTTTGCGTTCGACGTGTATGGAGTTCTACCCTACCTTATTATGCATGGCCTCATTCTGCAGGGAAAAGTCTCGCACTTCCTGCTCTGTGAAGACAATCACAATCAGACTCCGTATCTACAGTGCATCATCCTGCTGTAGCTCATTGAATGAACACAAGCGGAGTGACAGACTAATCGAGCCAGTGGTGGTAAGAAGAGAACACATCTGAATTATAACCTCATATTAAACCTGTGCCATTTATTCTTGCGGTGATATAACCAGGGGTGAAAGTAGTTTTTATTTCTTGGCAGTACTACGATATAGAGCCCGGGGTCCCCAAACCTTTTCTCCTCCTCTGCCGGGGGCGGGCTGACCGGGGCCGGGCTGACGGAGGGAGCCGCCTCCTCCTTTAAGTGTGTTCTTAAAAGTCTTCTGTGATAAACTCTGGGTTGGCTAACCAGGCCGTTGGTGCGTCGTTTTATGTGTAGGGACCCTGAGCAAGCTACTGACGGAGTTTGGTGCCGTTTTGAACAATATTACTGATCGAACAAATGCTATTTAGAACGCGTTTGGCTTACTGCCCCATCCCCGCTACTGATTTGCGATTGGGGTCTGTAGCACATGTGGGCATAACTCTATTGGTTGATGGACGAAAAATACTGTCTTCACGGCTTATTTGACGCGTTTTAATGCAGAAAAGAGCTTTTGGTCCATTAGCGCTGGAATTACACTTTAAGGAACAAGCTGCAGGGGGACCATCTAGCAGCATGTATGCTACTCAGCATCAATGGGCCACCTCTTTCTGACAAACCAAGAAAAATGTAATGTGTGCACAGCAAGGCACACAAATTAATTTGTTTCATTATGAATGATTTGTAGATGTTAAGTGCCTCAAATATATTTAAGTAATAAATATATTATTTGTGTAGCAGCAAAGTGTCAGTCCAGTTTCATGTGTAAAACTTTTTCCGGGGAGGGTGACGGCGACAGCGGCGGCGGGCGGGTTGGGGGTTGTTCCAACAGACCTGCCCTCACTGCTAAAAAAAATCCTAAAGGAAACACTGACATGTTATACCAGCAATGACTCACCAGTTAATTGTTGTGGAATCTCTCTACATGGAACATGTGGTTCACGTTGGACCTAACGTGTAAGAAATGTAGACATTTTAATGAAAATTAATACAATTTCATACACAAACCAATTCACCTTTGAATTTAGTTTACAACTCACAGTGTGCGGACACATAGAACACACGTGGGGAAACTCAACGTGATGCTGATTACCTCTGCTGATGTGCTGAGATCATATGTTGCACTGTGGATTTTCCAACCATCACTTGGCTTGTTTGTGTCTGCAGTGCAAAGAACACAGAACAAGGGGTCACGCTGCAGCCACCGGCTGCCAAGAAGGCAGGAAGAGGAAGACGACGGCCCCTAGTGGCCACAGGAGGCACAGCAGGCCTCATACCTAGGGAGACGTCCGCCAAACAGGTCACCTCCTCCTCGTCCTCCTCCTCCTCCTCGTGGACGGAGCGGGTCGCCGACTCCTCCTCCTCCTCCTCGTGGACGGAGCGGGTCGCCGACTCATCCCCGGGTACGGAGCGCGTCGCCGACTCCTCCTCATCCCCGTGTACGGAGCGGGTCGCCGACTCCTCCTCATCCCCGTGTACGGAGCGGGTCGCCGACTCCTCCTCATCCCCGTGTACGGAGCGGGTCGCCGACTCCTCCTCATCCCCGTGTACGGAGCGGGTCGCCGACTCCTCCTCATCCCCGTGTACGGAGCGGGTCGCCGACTCCTCCTCATCCCCGTGTACGGAGCGGGTCGCCGACTCC
Source organism: Apeltes quadracus (assembly GCA_021346845.1). Lineage (NCBI taxonomy): Eukaryota > Metazoa > Chordata > Actinopteri > Perciformes > Gasterosteidae > Apeltes > Apeltes quadracus. Next base: position 1,261,983 of record CM037934.1, on the reverse strand, counting down.
TCCTCGTCCCCGGGTACGGAGCGCGTCGCCTCCTCATCCCCGGGTACGGAGCGCGTCGCCTCCTCATCCCCGGGTACGGAGCGCGTCGCCTCCTCGTCCCCGGGTACGGAGCGCGTCGCCTCCTCGTCCCCGGGTACGGAGCGGGTCGCCTCCTCGTCCCCGTGTACGGAGCGCGTCGCCATCTCGTCCCCGTGTACGGAGCGCTTCGCCTCCTCGTCCCCGGGTACGGAGCGCGTCGCCTCCTCGTCCCCGTGTACGGAGCGCTTCGCCTCCTCGTCCCCGGGTACGGAGCGCGTCGCCTCCTCGTCCCCGTGTACGGAGCGCGTCGCCTCCTCGTCCCCGGGTACGGAGCGCGTCGCCTCCTCGTCCCCGGGTACGGAGCGCGTCGCCTCCTCGTCCCCGGGTACGGAGCGCGTCGCCTCCTCGTCCCCGGGTACGGAGCGCGTCGCCTCCTCGTCCCCGGGTACGTAGCGCGTCGCCTCCTCGTCCCCGGGTACGTAGCGCGTCGCCTCCTCGTCCCCGGGTACGGAGCGGGTCGCCTCCTCATCCCCGTGCACGGAGCGCGTCGCCTCCTCATCCCCGTGCACGGAGCGCGTCGCCTCCTCATCCCCGTGCACGGAGCGCGTCGCCTCCTCATCCCCGTGCACGGAGCGCGTCGCCTCCTCATCCCCGTGCACGGAGCGCGTCGCCTCCTCATCCCCGTGCACGGAGCGCGTCGCCTCCTCATCCCCGTGTACGGAGCGCGTCGCCTCCTCATCCCCGTGCACGGAGCGCGTCGCCTCCTCATCCCCGTGTACGGAGCGCGTCGCCTCCTCATCCCCGGGTACGGAGCGCGTCGCCTCCTCATCCCCGGGTACGGAGCGCGTCGCCTCCTCATCCCCGTGTACGGAGCGCGTCGCCTCCTCATCCCCGTGTACGGAGCGCGTCGCCTCCTCATCCCCGTCATCCTGAGCAACAATAAAGGCAAATTTACATGTCAGACTTGAAAAAAGTGCAATTTCAGAATTATGCAAATGTGCCTCCTTTACCGAATCTTGGGAGTCAGTGCCGGTCTGTGTCTTGATGGCTGCAGATCAAAGTCACAATCTTTAGCTCAGACTTCTTCAGTCTCGATAACAATACCTGGATTTTAGTTATCGACTATCAAGGAGAGTCTGGCACAACAGACTTTGGTTTAGTTATAGCTCATCTTAGACTTTCTCCATTGATATTGGGAGGGAGCAATATTACTCAAAGGTAATGTCATCAAACCTGAATATCCATCCTCATGCCGAGCCGCTGTCCCCTCTACGGTCATCGACTCATTCTAAAAAAAACAGATGATACTTTACTGCCAAGAAGTAATAGAACCCCATCCAAACACAGATTTTCTAGCATTACTTCAACATGTGCGTTGACACAAGGCAGCGTCTCCTTGGCGACGCCATCTTCCAGGTTAATCTCTTGCTTCTCTATGATAAAACAAAGCACGGTATTACACATTGTACTTATTTTGGTTAATTAAATATATTTCCACCTGCAGTTTGAGTTTTTAACTACTTTCTACTTAGTCTGTTAAACAAAGATGCTGGTGAAAATACATTTGGTTTCAAAATGAGTCCACACTGTATGAGTGTATCATGGTAATATGAAGGAATTCCTCACCAAACGGCGGAAGAACACAGCAGGGCAGTACCACATCAGTCGGAATCTACAAGATGACAAAACCCAAAATGAAACCAACACAAGAGGGAAAAGAAGTTCCCTTTTCCTGAGTAAAAAATGTCCTAAGTCTAAAGTCTAAATGTTTTAAGTCTTTAGAAACGTGATCATGTATCTCCAGCGGATCAACGTTTTTCTTGGGCCAAAATGATTGACAGGAACCCCAATAATACAACTAACAATTAGTTTCCATTAAGTGCATTTACCCACAAGTCAGCAGTGTGAACTTGCCATTTTTACTGCAGTCGTTTTGCTTACAGGAGCCTTGCTATTATCGCTGTCCTCAGACAAGACTGGAAATGCAAAGAAAATGATTGTTACAAATGCAAGTTTGCATTTACTTAAAATTCAGTACAAATTTTAGATAAAGATCAAATTACCTTGTTCACAGGAAGAATTCACGATGTCCAAGTTTCTTTCAAAGTCGGTGATCTTGAGGTAATCTATGGCCTCCGTCGGCTTCTCATTTGACTGAGAATTAAAGTCATCTGGCCCAAAAATGTCTGTTACCAAGAAAACCGCTTCAGCTCCCTTTTCAGTTTCCACCACACTTTTGTCATGCAGTGGAGGTAGCCCAGTTTCCTCTATGCCGCGATCACATGGCAAACCATCTCCGAGGAGGTCAACAAGCTCATCACGACGGCAAAGCCTAGAAACAGTGGCCTCCGTGTGTTGGCCTTTGACACACTTAAGTTGATCCTCAACTGACGCAGTCTCTTTCACAGGAAAGTCATATTGCAATGAAGTCTGGTACAAAGTGGTTACTCCAACACCACATGGTTGGTTTTCCTCAATGTAGTTCTTCCACCTCATTTTCAGTGCCTCATTTATTACCTGGCCTTCACATTCCATCCTCACGAGGCATTTGACTTTTCCCGTTTCTCTCGTTACTTCAGTGACAGTCAGCTGTAACACTTTGTTTGCCGTGAGCACAGACAATGCATCTACTGCACCGCTGTCCCAGGATCCACGTGAAGCATCAAAGCCTTCAAGCTCGCACAAGAAGGCCTGTGGAGGAATTTCCATCAGGTCAGGGGGAATTTCCCTCACATCTGCAAGTTTGAGTTGTGTCTTGTTCCCATAGTCCACAAAGAGAACAGACAGCTCATTTCCATATTTGTCGATGACCTCTGCGCGGTACCAAAAACCATCGTCTGAAAAGAGAGCAATACACGGGCTGCCAAGGGACACAGAGCCCGGGTCAATGAGTTTGTGATCGGCTCCATCTAAAAGTTTTGAGACACTTGATGTAACCTTCTCAAGGTCTTCGGAGTCCGTGGGCTGACACCAAAAGGTCTGAGCATCATCTATAGCTGTGATGTAGACCTCCAACCGTTGTCCCTTTAAGAACTCTTCTGGGTGAGAACGTCGAAAGGGAGTTGGCAGCGAATTCTCTGGCACAATCTGCAAGATGTGGCTGGGCTGTTCCTGGACTTTGAATGATTCCTCTGAGGCGATTTTAGAGTCATCAGTTAGGGAAGTAGGAGGGACTTTACAAATTACATTTACATCACAGTCCTTAAGCCTGACTTCCCACACAGATCCTGACTGCCTGACAAAGTGGCACTTGAGCACCGTTTCATTACCACCCAGGTCTTCTTTGAACGCCGACACCACCTCTGGTTTGAGCACTTCCTCTTTTGCATGACCGGCAGCGTCACTCAGCATACAGTGAGTGCTGTAGATGTGATGGTGCAAGAAGCACTCCTGGAGTCTGCCGATCCTTGAAATTGGGATCATTGCGGTGTTCCCAAAATCAACAAATTCGACGAGGGCCATCGTTTTGCCCTTGATTTCTCTTACAACAGCTCTGTACCACGAGGAATCAACTGCGAACTCAGCTTGAACAAGGTCACCTGGATACACATCTTTGACGGTGTCGTATTGGGGTGTTGATTGGGGATCATTCAGCTTTTCCACATGCAAGATGATTTCCTCCTCCTCTCTGACAAGTTGCACATAGAAACTCAAAGGGCTATTGCAGTGTGAGACATAAACATCCGCTTCCATACCTGTTGTGATGGAGCTTGACGGTAGGTCTGCGAGTTTAGGGAACTTTTCCACATGGCGTCCATTCTGAGATTCAGTGACAGCGTATTTGGACTTGAGCGGTTTTGTTTCTGTGGTTTTGAGATGGGCACCTGCTGCCTCAGAACCACTTTCTGTGCTACTTGGCATCGGTCCACATGGCCGTCTTTTGTGTGGAGGTATGTAGAACTCAAAAGGAGCAGCTCTCATTTTTCGGCTACTTTCACCAACATGGCTCAGAGGCTTTGCTGCAGACTGCAGGCTCATATCGGCATTCCTCATTTGAAAAGCTGGTTTTGGAGAAGAGGAAGTTTCAATGATGATTTCAATGTGATCTTCCATTCCTGCAGCTTGTTTTGGGACTACTTTTGTGTTCTTGTGAGCAGAATTTTTTGAAGCCTCAAGTGCCCTCTCACTCTGGTTGACAACATTCACTTCTGTGTGCTTCTCAGTCTGAAACATCTTCTTGATCTTCCAATTAACCTTAGTGTCTCCATGATACAGCTCCACCTGCAGTCTGCCATCAGGCTCTCGGGCCACCACTAGTGCTCTAAATTTACATTCAATTGCACTCGTCTCAAACCAGCGGTTCATCTCAGCGGAAGCGTTGGCAGGCACATCAGAGAGACTACACGCAATTGCTTGCACAGGCACAGCCATGATGTCATTAGCTTCTCTGGGAACTGGAAGCAAGTCGGACTTTTCCACCTCAATAGTGTCGCCATAATCCACAAAGTGAACCATAATTGCTGGCTTCGTGGCTTTGATCTGTCCCCTGTACCAGTGTCCATCGGTGTATTTCGCAAAGCACAAAGTTCCAAAGACAGTTGGGAGCTTTACATTCTTAAGCTGTTGACAAAGATGTCTTACTTTGATCATGAGGTCTTTTATTACATCAGCATTTTTCTCGAGGTGGCAGTAAAACTCATGGACGCCGTTCACACATGTCACTGTGACCTGTTCCTCCGTTCCAGTTTTGACATTATGCGTCGAGTAGTAGTAGGTGTCCAGACGGAAAGATGGCCCAGCACCTTTGCTGGGAGGGGAACTTTTGACCAGATTGACCATACTGGTACAGACACTCTCAAAAGGAGTTTCTAGATCTACAACGTTGAAAACTATTCTCTGCTCACTGTACATGACAGCGTATATGGTGCACTTCAAAATCTTAAAGTCGGAGGCTGCGGTTTCCACGAAGTTGAGGAACTTTGCTGTTGCTTCTTCATTCCACTCATTTATGGCAGATGTGGGGTCAACAGGGTTTAACAGACTGCATCGAAATGCTTGGCCTTGCAGAGTAAGGAATTGTGGACTGATCTTCCTCAGTTCATAGAGTGAAACTGTCTCCATGCGGCCATAGTCAACAAATAAAACGTCTACATCAGGTGTTTCATGTTTGTGAATTACAAGGGCCCTGTACCACATTCTGTTATCAGGGTGGCGAACGATACAAGCCATTTCCACATTGGGTTGGTACTCACTCCCAGTATAATGAGCCTGTATGTCATGCATGAGCAATTTCAAATGCTCGGCATTCTGTACTTGTTGGCACCAAAAGTCATTTGGGCTTTCGATGTAGGACACAGTGACGTCAATGACACTTCCAATGGGAAACATGTGCTCCTTGAATGATGGAATTTGTCTTTCTTTACCATCAGGGGCAACGGTGTTCAGGGTTGTCTGGAAAGACATTCCTTTGTTGCCGTTTGAACCCCAGGGCCTGCTATTGGGGACATGTGGCAGGAGAGCAGGTGGTGTGGTCATTTTGATTTGGAGTGGTTGCTGTGGCTCAGCCCTTACCGCATGATCAGAATTACACATCATTGTGCCAAGATCTTTTTCTCCTTGTGCTTCAGGATCAATTAGTAGGACAAAATAGCCCTCATCATATTTCGCTGTCACGTGTACAGTTAGATTTTTATCTTTGACTGCTTTGATGAAAAAATCACAGGCACTTTGACTCCATTTTCCATCTTTTGGCTGAACACCAGCCAGAGAGCATTTTAGTGCGAGACATGGCAGCTTCCTGAACTCGTCAGGGAGCGTCCTGATGTTCCTCCTGTCAACACCTTGGATATTTCCATTATCAACAAGGAACACTTTGACTTGTGTCTCACCAACTTCAGTCAACATTGCTCTGTAGAACTTCCCATCTTCTGCTTTTGCAGCACAGTAGAGGCCAACGGTCGGATTTCTCACCACATCTTTATTCTTCGGATCGTTGTACAGATGGTAAATACTCTCCATCAGTTCAGCCAACTCATTTGCATAAGTTTGCATTTGGATCCAAAACGCTGATGGGTCAGATATGTGCTTAACTGCCACCGCATGCCAAGAGTTGAGAGAGAGGCCTCTTTCTTTATCCTTTTCAGCCCAAACAGAAGTTTTTCTTTGGTTTCCTTCTTTTGGAGTTGGATGCTTGCAATTGGATGCAGTGTTGTGGATGGCATAATCAAGTCTTTTTTCACTCTCCAGAAAACAGCTCTCCTTGGATCCAAACATGTTGTTAATGCTTGCATTTTCATCCCCATAGAGTGTGACATAGTGAACACCCTCGGAGATGCTTTGATACTCAAATTTGGCAATCACCGTCTTATGCATAAGAAGGGTCCTGAGATGGTCAATCTGGGAGGTTGTCCATCCAACCCCTTTGTCAATGACGCCATGGAGGGAACAGATGTAAGTCACAACGGGCATCCTGAAGAACTCTGCAGCCAGGGGTCTTACATTCTCCATTTTAACAAACTGTTTTGTTCCGTAGTCTACGTTTAACACTTCAACCACCTTGTTTTTTGGGCATACCTGTTGGAGAACAGAGCGGTACCAGCTGCCATCACTTCCTCTGGCAGCGCAAGGAAACCCAATCATGTCTGGACTTACAATGCAATTGGTTGTTTTGCCCTCACAGCACTGTGTGATTTGGCCCGAGAGTTTCTTCAGCTCCTGTGAGAAGACCTTCAACTGGCAAAACACCCGGTGGGGATTCTTCACCTCTGTTACTATGACGGTCTCCACAGTTCCTGCTGACAGCTCTGGGTACATGAAGAGCTCTTTCTTGTGCAGTCGCTCAGCTGCTCCCATGGACATCTCAGTCACTGTGAACACCTCTGCTCCCTTTTGTGACCACAGCGATATAAGGACAAAGTCCTGGAACACATCTGGAGACAGCTTCCTGGCAATTCCCATTTCGTACATCTCTTTGGAAATGCAAGGGATATGCAGGATAACTGTTCTCTGTGAAACAAGTACATTTTGCACATGTGCCTGCACAGTCTTCCCGCAGAGAGATTTTAGAAATTCAAGAGCCACCGGTGACCATCTTTTCTCAGGTGAGAGCGGTAACACATTGGCTAGGACGCAAAATTCCACTTCAGGTGGCAGGTGGAAGTGGTTCTTCTTGCCCCATGCCAGCTGACTGGTAGTAGGGCTATAGGTTTTACCTTTGTCAAAGAGAAACACAGTGTATACCGAGCCATTTCTTGACACTATACGGGATCTGTTCCAATTACCATCTACTTTAACCAAGCACTGGTCTCCAGGATTACCTTCAAAATCTTGAAAAGCTTTTCCAGGAGACTGAATCTCTTTGGCAAGGCACGCATAATCTGCTGCCTTCTCCTCGCTAAATTTCCCCCAGAACTCCACAAGCACACAGAAGGGATGCAGGTGGACGCTGCTTATGAGGACTGTTGCATCAGAGTACTGTGTGGGTAGTCCTAATATTGATGACATTTTGGCAGGTTCATGAATCCTAGCTGCCCATTATTTTGTTGCCTCTCATCAACAGACGCTTAAGCACTGGTGGTTATCTGAAAAAACATACGCACACACACAAACACAGACACTTAACAATACTCGCTTAATAAAATTCCTCCTAACATTTTTGTTCTCAATATTAACAGTTTGACCACAAGGCTGCCACTTCAATTTGTATTAGATGTATCTGCCAATTAAAATCATGATGATCATTTGATGGAAACGCTGCACTTAACACATCATAGAGATCAGATTTGAACATTTTATTTCTAGTGATTATAATCTTCAGTTTTAGATATTAATTACAAGAAATCTCCTTAAAAAGCTTACATTGCTAGACCCTGCTTTGTCTAATGTTCTAGGTCATAGGTGTCAAACTCAAGGCCCGCGGGCCAAATCCAGGGGAACACGTCACTCACCAACGCAGTGCCAGTAGAGCACCTGCCGTTGGCAGATCGCTTCTGACAGACGAGAGGCTCGTTGGGTTGTTTTTTATATTGATTCGTTTTGCGCTCCCGGTATGCAGCCAAGTTGTTCTGTATTGTTATTGCGGGCGAACTGTCCAAGCGAGAGGAAGGAGGGGGGAGTAAATCGCCATGACTTGGATTGCAAAGTTGAGTGAAAAATAGCTTGTAAGCCGAAAAAGTGTGGGGAGTCCTGCGTTCGACCTTTTCCACGACAGCGGCCCTCCAAGCAGCAGCGCCCGCTTGAAAATGACGCACAGCACTTCCCCCGGACCATTAGCGCCAAACTCCAACCCTCCCACCCCCGAAAAACGCAACGCCGGTGCATCCTTTACGTTACTTACACGACTCCATCCTTGCAGCAGCCAACGTTGGCCCACCGCTTGCGTAGCTACAGCAGCTAGTTAGCCATCTACCTTCTATTTACATTAATTGAAGTCAGTGTTTCCCCTTTGTTATTGAAGTTATTTGCTTTGCACAGCACTACCGCTCCGATAAAGACACAAGGTGGACCCTTGCACGCGCCTACCAGGAGACAACAGACGTGCATCTGCAACGACTACTCCTCCCATCGGCAGGTCCCCCCTAAAGTATTAAACAGAGGGTGTTGCAGCGTTCCTTTGGAGTTTGTTATTAAGCTGCTGCACGAAGACTCCATTTCCTTCAGCGCTTGACACCAAATTGTTCGATTATTTTCGTAACAAAGCGTTAACTAAATATAAAAGTAATATATTCTTTGGCACCGTATTGGGAAAAACCCAAACGATACCCATCCCTAGTGCTCAGCCAATTCAATCCAGTGAATTGTATAATTCAAATACTCACTGCTTCTTTGTCGTTTGCACAAATTCTGTTGGGAGCGGATGCAGCGGGAAATCTGAAAACAAGCACAAAGTATATTAAACAACACAAAAATGTACAATACTGGTTATCGACTGAATGCATTAAAATAATGAAAAGGACTAATGAAGATATTCTATTCTACAGGATTGGGCCAACCTAACCACACACAAGTCTGCAGTAAAAGATAGCTTTCTTGTGTTGGTGCTTGCCAAATTACATCAGCCTGTCAAAGACAATACTTTTTTTTTTAGCCACATGCGACAAAGAATTCTCCAGTCGGCTACTACTAGCTCTGCCTTCATGCATCGATGTGTGTGTGCACTAGGGCTGTAGTCAACCAAAGAAATGCTTAGTTGACCAAAGTCTTGTCCTGCGCAACGATTAGTCGACTAAACCAGCAGGAACCAACGGGCTCCGACAGCGAGAGGAAGTTCTTCGCCGCGGTTCCCGAGTGTTCTACACGGTGCGCTAAACTGCAGCGCTGTTACAAAACAGCCTAAATTAAAGCATTTAAAGTTGGGGATAAAACATAGGCTAATTATATTTAGATTACAGTAATATATAGCTGCTTATAAAGGAATCAAGGAGTAAATCAATGAAAATGTCTTTATTGGTGGTTTACATCGCTCCCCCGCGCACATGCACGCACGCCGACAGTCCGCCATGTTGTTTTCTTTAGCTGAGGGAAACTTCATAGTCACGTGACGTAGTTGCAAGGCAAACGTAGTATCGTCGCAATGTGTCACAATTTCGGGTGGGGCTGTGTACGCCACTTTTATTGTTTATTTGCGAGTCCACACAACTCTTATTTCGCGCGAAAAGGAAATGCTCTGAGGTGAAAAACGGGCGAGAGCTTCCATTGCGCATGCGTCGAACCGTGCGACGCACACGAACCGAACCGAGACACGCGAACCGAACGGTTCGGATGTATCTTCATGTACCGTGCCACCCCTAGTACCTACCAAGTACCTTATTGTTTTTATACTACGGTTACCAGCGAAATTAGAAATAGTAAGTAAATAGCTGCCTTACAGCACATTATTATTGTTGTAGCCATCAAACTTTGTGTATCGCATTTCTGAAGTCAAAACTTGTCCCCGTACGTGCATGTAAACCGCAATGGGTCTCCTTGCAAGATCTCACACCATCTCATTCATTCACATCGCTCACGACGTCCACCTTAATTGTCCGGTTGCGAAAGTTTGCATTGACCGATCATTTGTGGTGTTTACGGTCATTTTTCAGCAATCGCCACAGAGCTAAAAACTGAAATGTAAACGCTAACCTCAATGTGAACATTATCGCTTAATAATGGACACCCCGTGACTCGCTCTCAACCAATCAGAACGCTGGACTTAATCTACCCGTGTAATTAAACCAATATAACTTTAAGCCGCAAGCGTATCATAGTGCCATTACATTCAATCCACGGATATACAGTAAATGTACATATGGATGCGGTACGGGTGTGCCCGGACAGGACCACAGCTTTCAAGCAGCACCTGCCTTTAGGAAGTCACTTTATCTTAATTTCTAAAGCCTTGCATATATTTTAACAAGTTAAAATCGATTTATTTATTTAAAACGCAATGTTTCCCTACACGTTAAATACATTCACGGGGGAAATGAATACATTGGCATGATCACTGACGTTATTTCGCGTGACATTGGCCTATGGACCGGAGCGCGCACCGGTAGGCCTGTGACGGGCTTCGGCTGCAAAGCGGCCCCCGCCGTTAGCACGCGGTACACGCCACTAGGCACAGGACCGGCGTAACGTTACTGCGCCGGTCATCGGTACGTGCCGCCGAGTCACGAGGCATCCCCACCAGACACCTTTCAATCTCAGCGGTCCGGCCTCAACTGACAACAATCACCGAACGTTAACGGCCTGCACTTCGATACGTTAGTTAACAGCTAATGTTAGCGCACCACTTCGCTCGATATATACAAAAATAAATTGGACCGATTTAACAAATTCAAAATTAACCCCGAAGTCCACGGTTACCTTTAATTATTATTTATAATAAACTCACAGGGACATGGATTACATTTCATCTTGGCCAGCTTAAGTTCAGATGATAGCATGGCTAACGTTAGCAAATGTCGTTAAGATACCGCAACCATTTTAGCCAAAGCTTAAATTCATTTATCGGTAACGTTGCAGGTGCTCTATGGGGAGATACGGAGATAGATTTTCACATAACGTTACTTAGCAGAAAGTGAATTAATAACTCACCAGTTTTATTCCAGAAGATCCTGCCGAGTCTTCTTCAAATGAAGAAGAGGGTGGAAGCACTGGTTTTGGAGCTAACGATGGCGGCGCAGGTCCTCACACCGAGCGGATTAACTTCACATTCAGCCTGCGTGAGTCGAGTCCCGCTTCTTCTTCTGACGGATGTTGTCGCTGATGCAAATAATTTCGCAAAGCCGTATAAATCGCATAAATGCTAACCTTTACGGTAAAGGTTAGCCGAATGCTAACGTGGTAGCTCGACACGATGCGCGCGGTGTCCTTTTCCCCCTTTTTTTCCCTCCGTACCGACCTTGCCCTTAACCCGGAACTGTTAGACTGCCGCGCAGCGAAACGAACAAAACGCTGCTTTTCTCTCACTATCTGCTCAATTAACGCCTCCTGATGGAAGAGGCGCAAAAGACCTGGTTCGTGTCCTCACAATGGCAGATAATAATAATAATAGACCACTAGTTATATTAATTTATCTCATAATTTTATTGTTTTATTTTTAAGCGGAAGCAGATTAAAGCTGTTTAACATAGATATTGGATTTTCATCTTTGGTCGTTTGATCACACTTTATGAATATGTCTATCAAGAAGGTTCTGTTTAAATGTGAAGAGGTTCAGCATCTCAAGTGCGGTTCTTTGACCTAATAGGCAAATACGCACAGAACAAGTGGATTTGCAATTATTGAGACGCATCTGAACCCATATTTATTTTCAAGCATGTGCAGATTATCAGAATATTTCAGTACATAAAGTACATACAGGTGTATACTTAATAAATTGATAAACCACTCTTGTGATTAGGAGGTATGGGCCAACAAGCGTTTAAATTAACTGTATGTCTTTCTCTCCTTTCGTTATTTCACCAGGAAAGGAAACCATGATGAACATCGTTCAAAGGATGTGTAATCCACGGCTGAGTCATATTCTGCCGGCAGGACCAGCTTTAACTGAACACATGAGTCTCTAGGAACAATACCCATCTTCTGAGGCGTGCTGTCTGTCCGCTGGTGGGAGTTGTGATCTGATCAGGATACACTTCTCTGCGCTTCCATGAGAGCAGTTAACCACCCACAACTTTAAAAACTCTGCAGGCGCCGTGCCTGCCCCACAGACACTTAAGTTGTTTTAATCAAAGTTAAACAGCCGAGGAGTTCAACTATAACTTAATAAAGTTCAAACGAACAAAATAGGACAGTTAAATGTTGACTCTTAATTCATAGGAGGATGAATAGCACCTATTTTTTAATCTAGACTTTCAATAAACCTTAAACCTAAACTAGATTATAACTCATTTGAAAGCCAGGTTCTCAGTTTTTCTTCTTTCACACTCAACCTGGAAGAGGTTACAGCCGGTTCTTTTTGTTTTAGTGTAAAGGGACCCGAACCTTATCTGAATTTCTTAACAAGTTCTTAACAAGTTTGGTCCTTAAAACGGACAAATCAGTTATTTTAGGGGATTTTAATATTCAAATGGATGTGGTAAACGACAGCCGTGGTACTGTGTTTATCTTATTGTTGGATTTAATTGGTCTCTGTCAGAGTGTACAGAAACCTACTCGTTGTTTTAATCACACCCTCGATCCAGTTCTGGTGTATGGAACAGGGATAGAACATTTAACAGCTCTCTTTTCTCTGACCTTTGTATAATAACCTTTGAATTCCTACTACCCGAATGTGCTCCTCTTGGCAAAGGTTTCTACCGGTTAAAGAGGTGATTCCTTCTTCTTCTACCTCAGTATCGTGTCTCAATATATCAGAGGACTCGTCCCACGTCGATCATCTGGTCGATACTTTGAGAGTGGCGCTGGAAAGGAGAAGGAAGTTTGCTCTTTGGTTTAACCATCAAACCCCCAACTTAAAGCAAACTGTGGAAGCTTGAACAGTTCCACCCATTTAGAAGAATCCAGGCTAGTTTGGCAAGACAGCCTTAAAGTTCTACATTTTCTCAGAGGGCTTTACAGTCTGCACATCAACTGTCTGGAAAGCACCACATTGGCACGAGTGAAGTTGTCAGTTGTCTTCCACGATGTGTCCTTTAACAGACTAAGAGCAGTCTGATCATAAAGAATTGCAGTTATCTAGTCCAGCATTGTATAACTAATTGTTCTGCATCACTGAGACCGCAAGTGCCTGATTTTCAATGTTTAAGTGAAAAAAGGTAGTCCTTGAAGTTTGTTTAATCTGAGACATCCTGGTCGAAGAGAACTCCAATATTCACGACGGTGCTGCTGGATATTAGAGCAATACCATCCAGAAGAACTATAGCACAAGACTAACAATGACTTTAGAACTATTTCCAATGGCATATTTCACATATTCGCACATGAATTACAAATGTGAAACGCATGCATTGACAACTTCAAGGGGGGGTAGTAGTAGTCGGGCGAACGGGATGGTGGAGTAGAGCGCCATGTGCACTTCTACAGACTTATTTGCACATGGGAAAGAAGTAATAACTTTTTTTAGGGGGGTCATTTCAGTTATAATGGTAGAGGATCACTGTAATAAACATTTACATTAATACCAAAGTAATGCCTGTGGGTATTGAAGTATCAACACCACAGTCTCAGCACATAGCATGTATTAGAGAGCCATAGGACAGATAGAGCACACACACACACATGATTCCATGACACTTCCTGGAAAAATAAAATTCCAGGTGAATATGAGACGTGTTAGTGTAAGGAAACTGCTGATAAGATGTAGCAATTTCTGTGTGGAAAGAGACCTTAAGGGCAAGGTGCTAGATATGGGGAGAGAGTGGGGCATCGAAGGATTATAGGTTAAAGGGGCTTTAATTTAACAAGTTTGGTCAAACTTCTTATTAAAGTTATGATGTTTACTATTATCTATTGTGAATTTGGCACAACAAGTTTGTAAAGTAAACATTTTCGTCATTCTGCCTCCTAAATTGTATTTCGACAGGTTGTTTTGTGAAGATCCACCCTCAGTCTCAAGCTCTAATACCACTACCACTTCAACCGTAATGCCCCAATCACCATGGTAACCACCAGAGACACATATGCAGTCACCGGTGGATCGCTATAAAACGATGGTTTTACACTCCATAGTGTAATAATAATAATTTCTTATGGTTCTTTTTTTGTCATTGAATGACGTAACTGCAATGTTGATGATGCCACACACTCCGGTCAGTGGCGACATGCAGACCGCTAGAGGAGAAGAAGAAGAAGAAGAAGAAGAAGAAGAAGAAGAAGAAGAAGAAGAACCGGAAGCTGCGATACCACCGGATGATACCGCTGCCATTTTGACACCGGGAAGAGCGGAGAGCTCGGATACTGCGTGTTTGTTTTCGTCGCTGTTAAACCCGCATAAAACGATTTTGCCATGGCTATGCAAGCAGCGAAACGCGCGAATGTAAGTTTGAGCATGTCTGCTGTTTATGAGGAATATAGCTGATATTAGCGTAGTTTCGCCTAAAGCTGGCGTCACGCAAAGCTAGCATGCGGTTAACGTTAGCATGCTTGCTAAATGAAAACAACCACATTAGCTAGCTTATGTCGATAACGTTTCTTATTTTATCCAACCTAACTCTAGCTTTGGTCAGGATTAACGTTAGTCCAGTAGAGTGACTTTTGTGGCGCCATATGCAGTATTCATGTTGTAAATGTGGCATAATAAACGTGACCATAACTAACAGTGGCTCTAAATGGACAATATGCTAGCTAGCGTAAATCTGGTTGTCGGTGCTAAAACACAGAACCTGTTGCTCATGTAACGTTAATCAAGATGTGGGTAACGGTTAACTTAATTCATTTAGTTAAATTAAGTCGGTTTACAAGTAACCGGACACTTATAGTTTTTAGAGGAGCGGCCTTTATCAAAGTAATATAGTCATTGTCGTGTTTTTAACGGTGTTATTGCATCATTTAGTTTTCTATGTTTAAACTTGTCATCCCAAAACATCTTCAAGTGATCTGTGAATCTGTGTTGCAGATACGATTGCCCCCTGAGGTGAACAGAATCCTGTACGTCAGGAACCTTCCCTACAAAATCACAGCTGAGGAAATGTATGATATCTTTGGGAAATACGGACCAATCCGCCAAATCAGAACGTAAGTGTCTCTACAGGTTCACACGCAGTTAACCAATCCATCAGGGCCAAAGGAAGAACATGTCAATACGTGGATTTGATCATTAGAATTATGGCAACATCCTCTCTAGGCTCACATACTGAAGCCAAAACATTTTTTTTGTAGTTTGGTCAGTTTCTTACTGTTATAATTACATTTGTTTTGTACAGCCTAACCCTACAAATTACAATTTTATCTTTGAGGGCTTTACAGGAAAAACCTTAATAGGGAGAAAAAAAAGGAAGAAAACTTTAGGAGAACGGAGTGCAATGGATGCCATGTGTACATAATACATTTAATGCATATGATAAAATGTTACAGTGACTCATACAACACTTCATGGGCCTTGTTCATGGACATCCTACATTTTTAATGCAAGCAAAACTAGTACTTGACATCTGGACCGGAGTATTTTTTAATTAATTAAGAGATTAATTATATTGTATCTCGGCTATTCACATTAGTTAGAAGAACCAGGTTTATCTCTGTAAAATAACCTATAATCTATAATAAGATGACCGATAATAATAATAATTATAATAATAATAACCTATACAGTGGACCCTCGTTTTTCGCGGGGGTTACATTCCAAAAAGGACCCGCGATAGGCAAAATCCGCGAAGTAGAAACCTTTTATTTTATTTTTTTACAATTATTATACAATGAAATACATTGAAAGCAAAGAACAAATAAAAGTACTGTATAAATGTAAATATACATTTTTTTTTTACAAACTGTATTAAGATAGCTCTCTAATCTGTATTGGGAAACCAGGAAAGCATTTCCCTAAAGATTCAAACGATGCTGATTCAGTTTGTAGATCTACAACAATGAAAGGTCAATGTTTCTCATTTCTACATTAGCAATAATGTTCTTCCTGTATTTAGAAGGGTATAAACCACATTGCAATAATTTACATATTTTTTTTTGATGGAACTTGTATTGGCCTTGTAGTCAGTTGTGTTATATTTCTCTTCTCAGAGGGAACACGCCTGAATCAAGAGGAACAGCGTATGTGGTTTATGAAGACATCTTTGACGCCAAGAATGCCTGTGACCATTTGTCAGGCTTCAATGTCTGCAACCGTTACCTGGTGGTCCTCTACTACAATGCAAACAGAGTATGTATGAGCGTGTTTACAGATGTCCTCAGGTTAATGTGCTTGTGTGGATCTCTTTTTGTGAAAAGGTGGTACAGATATAGTCGTAGGTTTTGGAACTGAAAAGGGGTATATGGGTTTTTCTTCATGCAATTTATTTCGGACTTAACCCGTTGGACTCTAAGGCCCCCCATACGGGGTCGGTAGAGCTCTGACACTCACTTCAGACAGATTGCTGTATAAAAACAAAACGGATATGCTGAATGCTGCATATCTTATGTTCTATGCTCTATATCATATAGCTAACCGCTAGCCGAGAGCATACAGAATACGCCAATATGTGTATCATATCCCTCAGTCAAACATTTCCCAAGTCCAAACAAGCACCATCTCAACTTCGCTTTTCAATCACAATTTGTCACTTACTTTTGTTGTTTTCATGCAAAAGAAATGATTTATCCCGTTTGTTTTTCGCTGCTGGACGCTAAACGTTACCCAGAAGTGTTATTTCAACCCGGATGTGAACAAAAATCCATATACGTGCATATACGGCTCAGATGTGCGGGGTTTTTCGTCTCGGCCAGTCAGTTTGCGAGAAAACACGGACTTTCTCCATGGCTGCGTCTTATTGGCTAAAAGAGCTGCCAGACTCCTTTAGCGGTGTTTACCTCAATTCTATTGGCTCTGTCGATTAAAATGAGGTGTCAATCATCAAAATCGAGCCAGGATTGGCTGAGATGCGTCCAGAAGGCTGATTTTCTGGTTTTGGCCTCTCGCTGGACCACTCTTCACTAAAACCTGTAGATTTGTTCTGCTTCACCCAATTAAAACAAAACTTTGCACAGATACTGTCTACAACCTGGGCTTTGAAATGGATCTCAATGTTTTATGGTGATAGATACACTGTGCATTTTTTTTCCCAGGCGAAGTATTTACAAAGTTATTCACATTTTTATTAGGGTATGCCATTTTCGGAGCAGAGGTCAAAAAAGAGGCTAGAGTCCATATGGTTAATCAGGTTTTCATTTTGTTTATCAACTCTTTTTGCAGGCTTTCCAGAAGATGGACACAAAGAAGAAAGAGGAACAACTGAAGCTTCTAAAGGAGAAATACGGCATCAACACAGACCCCCCAAAGTAGCGTTGTGGAAAAACCACCCGACCTCTGA
Source organism: Apeltes quadracus (assembly GCA_021346845.1). Classification (NCBI taxonomy): domain Eukaryota; kingdom Metazoa; phylum Chordata; class Actinopteri; order Perciformes; family Gasterosteidae; genus Apeltes; species Apeltes quadracus. The sequence continues at coordinate 1,244,584 of CM037934.1, read as the reverse complement.
CTCGAAATCCTTCTTTCCATCTGTACAAACTGTATGACCTTGTTTTACACCGGTAGTCGTTTTACTGATACTGTTGTTAAATGTTCTTTTTTATAATTATTGTTTTGAAAGGGGGGTTTTCTTTTTCAGTATTTCCATCATCAAATCTCCGAGCACCGGTCACGCGTCCGGTGGGGAAGCTAGGTTTATGCCCCGTTTCTTAAAACTCTGCTTAATTTTTAACCAAACAAACTCTTCCCAAGAGAGACCAGTGTAACCAGAAATGTTTGGTCATCGTATTCACCCTGCGTAAGATACAAATACAATCTTAACACTGAGGGCTATCTGTGGCCCAACAGTGTGACATTAAATTGAGTTGATGTAAAATATATGGTTTCTGTAAAATAAAAGCTCCTATTCTAATAGTTCTTGGCTCCTTCCTAATCACACACTGCAAATGTACTGTAGTGCAAGTATTGTCCATCATTTGGACACTGGTTGGGCGTCGCATGTCTTACTTTGCCTGAAGCTCTGGCAAGACGATGCAGTCGCTCAGGCGTTCGCTCAGAGTGAGTGTGTGAGTGTGTGTGCGCGAGCGAGCGAGCGCTGGGAGGCGCAGCCTTCCTCAGTCATTACAGTGGAAGAGCATGACTGGATTCATCGTTAGTCATCATAAATCCATCTGCAAAACAAACATCAGATCATGTTTCCTTGGCAACAAATGAAGACTGAACAACCCATGTCTATGTAGCTATACTGTTTGAGAAGCAACAATGCCATCTGGTGGTATAAGGACATGTTGGAAACTGATACTATTTATCCAATCAGCATCCCTCAATAGTATGTCATACATTAATTCGATGTAATCTGCATTAGGCGGGTTTAAGTGCTTCTGAATGCGCATGAAGACCGGACATGCAAATGACAGACAGGGACCTGCAGGACAAGCATTTATTCTGTGCATATATCATTTTATCAATAATACTAGGTACATTTCAAAATGACAATATTGACATTTTCTATGATTCAATATGATCTTTATTCTCCGCGTACAATATTCACATAGAAATTTTACCTATCATTTTGTACCGACATTGACTTGACTACATGAAACCCTTCCGGCCTGGATGAGCGGGCTCAGCGAGCAGTGCACTGGGGAAGGATTGATGGCTCCAGGTGGCCTTGGCATGTGCACCTGTAGGACCGGAGAGGAGTTGTGACGTGACAAGGACCTGTGGATTATTAACTCTCTTAAGATAATCTCCGTCTTTAAAACTTTTCCAGAGTTGCGACTTTAAAGTTGTCTGTAAAGTTTCTTAAAAGAGGTGAAATCATCGGCTACGGCAGTGGTTTCCAAAGGGGGGGTCGTTCGTCCTTGCTCATCACAAAGACAGCGAAGGAGACGCAGAGAAATGGTTTGAAAAACATATTAAATGAGGTTTATTTACTTTAAAGTATGTTTACAAAATGTAATAAAACCGAAAGTAAAGTGATGTGTAAATATTTACTAAATAAAAACATTTTCAATATATTATAATACAATTTTTTTTTTTTTAAATCCCAGAGTTTAACCTGCATTGTGGAGACGCTGGATGGACTCACTATGAAGGCCTCTTTCCCTGATCCAAGGAGGCAGACTGTTACCTTGCATCCTTTTCCATCGCCTGTCCCTGCATCCCTACAGAGACACTGGGCCTCATGTTGCTGTGCACCAAACACTCAAACCCAGAGAACAGGGCCCTGTCCGGTCAGACAGTACCTGATCTGGCAGCCCCCCCTCAGCCCCTTGTCTGAGCAGCATCCGGGTACCTATCGGGACAATGGAACCATGTCTTGTTGTTTCCTCTCCCGTCACAAGCCAGGGAGCGGCGGACGCATCTTGACTTCATCATTTGAGGGTCTCTTTTGCTCCGAAGTATCGACCCACTGGTTCCTCTCTGGCACAGGACCAGTCCTCTGGATCAGGACGCTTCTACATCCCGCTGCTGGTGCCCCTCTCCCCCGTGAGCAGCCGGGTCAGGTTCTCTCCCTGCTATGCAGACTCTGCCCTAGGATGCTCTGGCGCCTGGAGGCCGGATCCAGTATCAGGACCCAGTACGGGGCCCCGTGCCTGCTTTCTTTACATATCTCATCGATCGATAGATGGACCCAACCTATCCAGCTCACAGTGTGGACGTCCATTAGCAGATGGGTGCGAGAGAAGAGACCAGACAAGAGCCCATAGAGTTCCTTTTATTAGATTAAATCACAACACAGGGAGTAGTGCAGCCATGTCGTCGGGGACACAATACATGCTCCAAAAGAATCCTCGTACACGTTAGCCTTTGCTTACATTTGGTATCTTGATAGCAACAACGGTAGTAACACGGTTGGACTTAGAAACATTGTGGTTCGGGAGGACGGGGACGTGGCGATGGAGCGCTGTGCTGGATGCTTAATACTGTAGCACACTGGTAGTGTGGACGCAGGTTGGCGTTCTGCGCTTCTCTCACCTGTTGAGGTGAGCTCACAGGTTTCTTCCCAGGATGGTTTCATCACTGAACTTCTCTACATTTGGAATGCGCCAGAGTGTGTACCACGTGTGAGACAAGGGAGTAAAAAAGTACAAAAAGATTGACTGAGAGAAATACTTGGTAGGCTTTGTGAAGGGGCAATTGGTCCAAACTATGTAGCAGGTATGGCTTTACGGTAAGGCCTGACTGCGTACCTGTCTCCAACCTGTCCTGCAGCGCAATCATATCGATATGCAACCTGCAGCCGAGTGCGCAGTGCTCTGTCCTCTGACTTTCACAAGTCTACCAACTTATCTCTCTTGTTCTAATCTCTGATGAGGGCTCAAAAGGACGGATTCTTCTACATTCAACATGTGCTAACTGGTAATGAGAGTTTAGATGCATGTGGGGGGGGGGGGGGGGTTAGTGCCCAGCAACATATACTACAGCTACTCAACAAGGAAACATGCTCCAACAGGGAACGCTTCCACGGCGGCGGTAACAAACTCGCACACAGGACGCTTCCTCCCGGAGCCCATAAGGCTTCCTGCTCCCGGTTACAGCCGCAGAACCTAAAGGCATGCAAATGAACTACGTTTACATCGGTTTACTGACAGCACGAGCATGTTGTTGTTGCGTTGCGTTGGGTCCTCGCAGGGATTGTGGGTTCAGCAGGGTGAAACACACATTGGGGCAGTGAAGCAGCGGCGGATTGAACGCGGCACATCGCTCCGGTAGAATGAGACCGCATGGGAAATACTTTGCACACTTCACATTTTGGCAGTTGATCTTTTAAATAAATTAAATATATATTCATATTCATATTTGTATATATATTATCTGTGCAAAGTTTGTGTATGTGTGTGTGTGTATATGTGTGTGTGTGGCGTACACCTGCACACTGGAACGTATGTTGTGTGTAGATTTTTTTTGTTGATAGCAATTAACATTCTCATGCACACGAGTGTTTCAAACACATGAAGCAGATCCATTGGAAGGTAGTCCAAGCATATATATATATACACACACACATATATATATATATATATATATATATATATATATATATATATATCATTTTTTCAGTGGAGATAGCTGCAAACTGAATGGAACACTGGATCCTCTCCGTGCAGTCCTATTTCTGGAGGTCGCACTGCAGCAGTAGTACGATGGACGGGTCGCCCTTGGCCGCCTCCTTGAACTCGTCCAGCGAGATCTGGTCGTCGTTGTTCTTGTCCATCTTGGAGAAGATCTTGTCCACCCTCTGCTGGGGCGTCAGGCCGTCCTCGTTCATCTTCATCATGATCACCGTGCCCACCATCTTGTAGATTGCCTGCAAAGGGGTTAGAGGAGAAGACGCTTTACACCTGCGGGCCTCTGAATACGCCCACCTTCCCCCCCTGGGAGGAGACACAAGGAATCAAGGGGAAGGCGTCAGAGGCACAGCTGCTATGTTTAGATGATGCTGTCTATCAGTTTAAAAAAGGTACATACTGAGTGTGTAGGAGCCATACATTGGGGTCCGATTATTCTTTCGTATTTCTTCTTTCCTTCTTCATTGTTTGGTATGTGCACGGTGGTGTGAGCTCACTCGTATCTGTGTGACGGGGGCGTGGTGTGTCTATGGGAGCGGGTTGTTTGGAGCGTGGCTGCAGGGTGAGCATGGGGTAAACCTTTTCTTTTGACCGTCATCAAGGTGCGTCCTTAAGTCACCTTTCACTCTAGGGACACACTAGGTAGTTACACAGGAAACCTTCGAAATTGATGTGTGCTGGAACGACTGAACCGAAAGGGTGAGAGGTTTTAAATAAACATAACATTGAACGTAATACTTGAGTGTGACGCGTTTTTAGTACAATCTCCATGTCTTAGCCTGCTGCGGCTTATGCATTGTTTTTATTACGTATTTAGACGCTATAGAGTGTTTGTGACAAACCCTTCACTCCGCCACTTCAATATATTATATGAAAAAGCCATTTCAATTACTAATCCTCCAATGCATGCGACGCCTGCAAAGCGCTTCTTCTCTGCTGCGCTACTGTTAAGGTTGGAAGCAGAAATGAAAGCATGTGTGATATTGTAGGATTAGCATATTAAAAATAGTGTAAATCTGGCACACATGTACTTCTCATGTACACACGGCATGTGCCCGCCGTGGGAGGGTTGGTCCCCACTGTGACGTCTTGCTGCAGACTCCTCCCTCTCTGAGAGCTGAGTATTATGTATCTCATGTGTTACGATTAGTGTGTGTTAGTTAGTGTCCATATTATATTTACTGTAAGAAGCGTCTGCCAAAGGTTGAGGATCACGCCAACGAGGGGTTTTCAGATTCTATCAGGGGCGACGGGTGAAAATCAGCTGTTTAGATCTTTTGGATTGGAAGATGGACCAGCGGGGCGGCCAAACTGGGCGCAGCGACCGTTTGGGTCACAGCCAATGGTTGGAGGTGGTAGAAGGGTGTGTACATGTGGACTGTGCAGCAGGACGGAGGCTTTGAGCCCACAGTACCTCGATGATCTCCAGCATCTCCACCCTGGTGATCTTGCCGTCTCCGTCCAGGTCGTACATGTTGAAGGCCCAGTTGAGCTTCTGCTCAAAGCTGCCCCGCGACGTGATGGACAACGCGCAGATGAACTCTCTGAAGTCGAATGGTGCCGTCGCTGTTCTTGTCGAAGGTTCTGAAGGCGTGCTGGGCGAACTTGGACGCGTCGCCGTACGGGAAGAACTGGGAGGGGAAGGAAGACAGAAAAGAAGAAAGCAGAGTCACCCAAAAGAAATGACTCGTCACTCAGCGAGGGATTGGTGTAGAATAAACCACGCAAAACCATCTGCATGACTTTAAATAGAGGTGGTTGTCATTCAGAAATAATCACCCAGTGCTTTAAAGTGTGCGAATGTCTTCAGTGGCACAAAGAGGCAGCATTTACACTGTTGGTGCAGCCATCCACTCACACACTCTGGTACTATCCAACTTAACTCAATTCAATTAAAATGCTTCTAATTAATCCCTTTGGTTAGATGCAGTGCTATCATCAAGTCCAAGTCTCTTTAATGTGATATAGTAAATACAGTGAATACAGTAAGTAAGATGACCTCTCTCAGGGCTGATGGGTAATCTAAGGCCAGCGAGGCTGCTCTCTGAGGACCTGGATCCACCAAGCGCCTCCATTAATCAAAGCAAATGCAACCAGAGAACAGAATGTCTTTGTTTGACCTGCTGCTCTTTTGTATAGAGTAAATAAGTCGTCGGTGAACTATGAGATCAAAAACTCGCTGGAAAAAGAGGAGCTCCCGTGGGGGGGGGGGCATGAATCCTGATTGGATGATAAGGAGGGAGTGCAGTGGGTATGAGATGAAAGGAGAGAGGAGGGGGAGGAAGAAAGGAAAAAAAGGAGAACTGTCACTGTCGCTTCTGGTTGATGAACTTCTGCTGCAGCAGGAAAGCAACAAGACTGCAGTGAGGAGTTAACAGACTGAAGCCGGGGGGGGGGGGGGGGGGGGACTAAGAGAAAGGAAACTAGCAGACTAAATCGAGTGTGACGGACTCAGAGCTTCGGCCTATCCGGCCTTCTGCTCCTGAGAAGCGGGGGGGGGGGGGCACTGCGGCTCCTCCACAATCTGCCAAGTTATGTAACACTTTGTTATATAAAAGAGAAACGGAGAGAAGAAAGGTAGAAAGGTCGATAAGACTTTGCTTCACCTGGCTGTCACTAGGTGGTCATGGCAATCACCATGACAACAGGACGTAGGACTCAAATATTACGCTCGTTCACATTTACATTTACATTTAGTCTCATTTCTTCCCTGATTTGGCTCCCATCTGTTTGATTTGAGATTAATGAGGCTCATCTCAGTGTGTGTGTGTCTGTGAGTGCCACACACACACACACACACACACACACAGGCCAAAGCATGCTGCCGTGGTGTGGTATCCTTCACAATCTAACTGAATCCCCACCGGAGCCAGCTTGCAAACACCAAGAGAGAGGATGGGGCACACAAAGAAAGAAGAGGAGAAGATGGAAAAGGTGTGAGAGTCACACTTTCACACCAGCAGAGCAGCTCACACAACTGATGAATAATTCATCCCACTGAGGAGCAGCGATCAGATGTGTGTTGGGTCGGAAAATAAGTAACAGCCATGTTGGGTCCAGATTGGTGGCCGGTCAGCTCAGGGAGACGGACATGAGGAGCATCCGGCCGTTTGTTTACTACACGCACACTCGTCTATCGGGTTACTGTGAGTGACAGAATGGCAAATATAAAACCCCTCACTGGACGTTTTGGGGTCTTTGCGGCTCTGCACATCACTGACCCCCCACACGAGGGTGTCCCTCCACTGCTTATTTATTTATCCACCCTGTCTCCCAGAGGGAGGTCACTCCCTGTCCCATAATGCGCTGCCATGGCGATGGGGTGCTCCGTCGCTCTATCCTCCCCTGATAGCATCAAAATAGATCCTTGGTGCTAAAACATGGCACTCACGTAGAGCTCTGTGGGGAGCTTCCCCCCCGGAGCAATATGGATGAAGGTCATCATTACCTGCCTGGAAAATCCTCACTGTAGCCGCTCAATGGCCAACTAACACACTCAAGTGGCACCAAGACCACGGATCTGCACTGTGGGGCTAATGTGGCCTGCAGCCTGTAAATACTATGAAGCCCACGAGGGGGCCTCTCCTCACTGATCTGGGGTCAGCCTGGCACCGCTCATTTGCCCTTCCAAGCACCCAGAGGCTTCTACATGAGTGATAAAGAGGCTTTGCCCCTGTGTGATCAACGCCGATGCTTCAAGCACGCCTTGGCTAACAGTGTGGAATGCAGTGGAGCCTGATGGGAGGGAACATGTGGCTGTTTCCATCGCTACGTCAAAGCCGCGCTCACACCTTAGAGCCTCAGTAACACGACGCAGCCCGATCACTGCTGGAGCTGCTGCTGGGTCCAAGCCTCCAGGGTCCACACGCACACACACACACACACACGCACGCACGCGCGTGTGTGTTTCCCTCGTTCGGTACAGATGAGCTTGCTACCAGTGATAAATCGCTGACCACAGAGGTTTACCAGGTGAGACGGATGCAAATAGCGTAGGTCGTGTTAAGGGAGCTGCATGGAATGGGTTAATGCTAATATTGGATTCTGTATGACTCATAAAATGGTTGGGATGTTCTTTATTTCCCTGCAGTGGATTCGGAGCTTGTGATGGTTAAAGAGGTTGGACGGATATTGATGGGTATTAGCGCGCCTATGCTACGCTTAATGTTCACACATGGTAATTGTGTGCGTGTTTCAGGGGGAATCCTCTTGGAGATGTCCCCGCTGACTCTCGTGAGCTATTGTGAGAGCACAGAATCAGTCAGCTGGTCATGTGGAGAGCGGCTCTGGTTCATCTGTGCTTACAAAACCCCCATCTGGCAGCTCTGGGTGAGGAGTGTGAGCGACGGCACGACGGCAGATGGCTCTGTCGAGTGTGGAAGCGTATTTCACGCCTCAGGAGCATCGGGATGAATCCAGCGAGAGGCCAATACATCCGAGAACTGACCAACCAACATCCCCGTCAATAACCCATATCATCAGCTAGCTATTCTGTGGTTAAAACAGGTATTCAGTGGGAGGTCAAGGTTAACCCATTAATCTATGTGATTAGTGCGGTTGAGATTAACGCGATAAAATATTTTAACAAAGTTAACACAGCTTTGTTTACGTCCGGTGTGCGTTGACCCCTGACCCCTGAAGTTAGATGGAGAGAACGAGACGGTGGTTTAAGATGGAGAGCTTTCTGCATTGGAAGTAAAACGGAGGAATTCCTTTAGGTCCACTAGCCTAAGCTAACCGCTAGGCTAAGCTAGCGGCTACGCTACTTCCATCTCAATCTACCCTCGTAGTATTTAGTAACTGTTCACAGTAACTATGTCACGACTAGCGCCTCCGCCGGAGCTGATGGAAGTGAGCTACAGAGCGACTCACTGCTCCTGCGTTACTACCAGGGCGAGCACGGAGGACAGCATGGCAGAGGAACAGCCACCCTCTGCTCCTCTGGACCTTTACGAGCAGCGTCTCTGCATCCTGTGACTCATGGAGCTGCCTTAGATTCATCCTCCGTGTCTGCTCGGCGTGTCCGACTTTCTTCGTGGGTGCAATGTGTGTGAAATAAATCACACATCACAAGCATCATGCAAACATTTATGTGCTTGTACTCCCTGCTGCCTGAGCATTGCTTCCATCTGAAGGCCTTTACACACCGGGCGCGGTTCATTTAACAATCACCTGCGAATATTTTGCATGAAAACTATTTTATAAGCAATGCCAATTTACAATGTTTACATAAACAGCTGCAGGGGAGACCCGGGTTCCTTGTATTAGACGTTGGTATGGAATTATCTGGATATGAATCAACGCTTCTCCGCAGTGAGGCTGCTGGCACGGTGGCTTGAGCCCTTGTTAACTGTTTCCACACAGGATGTGTTAACAATCAGGATGTGACTTCCCCCGGGCCCGTTATCTTACTTTGTGCGTCTAAACTTCGCTCTTCCTCATCTCACACCGCTGCAGCAGCAGGGACACATGCTGGAGGTTTCTGAAGAATTCCATTGCAACTGTAAGGTCCAAACAGCAGCTGATCAAAACCAATGAATTCCAATAAATCCATCCATCAGTGTCGCCCTCTCAATGGATCCATCTCATTTCTTCCTTTCTTGCTCCGCTTTCTCCTGAACGGCTCATTTCGGATGCTTTCCGCATCGCTGCAAACACTGATACTCAAACACTCAGCAATTAACAGCAATTATCTCTTCATGAAGACACGGTGCTTTGTCCTTGGGAGAATTACAGCCTGCTTAATCAGTGTCGGATTCCCGTCCCTCTGTGCTGTAAACATTAGTGAAATAGTCACTATCATTATGAGTCATTTTGCCCAGTTTCTGATTGCCGTTTGACTCAAATCTCCAGAGCGGGTGGGCAATGATTATAGATTTGAGCCCAACACATATTATATATGTTATATACCCTCTTTGGGGGGCTGCCGTCATTTTGGGATCTGAATCTTTTAATAAAGATTGTGCTGTTTCACAAAATACAGTTGTACAAATGATCGATTCTAAGCACGATGTATTCCAGAACCTACCAAGCCTTTGTGTCGCTTTGAGTGAATAAATCCTGTGCCAGCTGCCCACTGTCCACTTCAACAGGACGCCTCCAATGTCTCTACTGTCCACCAGGGGGCGACTCTGCTCGTTTGCAAGTCTATGAATGAATGACTGTACTTGTGTCAGTAGCCATGGAGATGCTTTGCGGAGGGGCTTCATAGCGACTTGGCAAACGTTAAGTGTAACATTTTTCTGTCGGAGTTGGGTTTCACACGCTGTGTCTGAAATGCTCTTATTGTAATATTGAAAGTGTCATGTGATGTCATGTGATGTCATGTGATGTGATGTGATGTCCGCGTTCAGTCTGCTTTCTCACGGGAACAGGCCATTGGCCAGATGATGTCAGTGTCCGTCTGTCCCTCCATTTACCTGCCATCATCTGTCTGTCCCTCTGGGGAGACACTAGTAGGCAGGGCTGCTGCACGGTAAGTGTGGCGCGCACACACGCACGCACACACACACACACACACACACACACACACAGACTCAGCCTGGAGGCTACACAAGCTACACAAGCGAGACGCAGCAGAGCGGAATCCATCCATCCATACATCTATATTCAGGCCAGCATCTGTGTGTTTACTTGAGTGTGTGTGTGTGTGTTTACTCAGCTAAAGTGTGTGAGAGTGTTTTTGTTTGTCTGCGTGGTCCCATTTTACACAAGTAGGTTCTCCACACACACCTAGGAAACTGTTGTGGTTCTAGTTGGTTGCTTCTTTCCTGCAGAAACCATGAAGTCCATCATACTGACGCCGCTACGTTGTGTTGTTTGTGTGTGTGTGTGTGTGTTCACGTTATCTGTGTGCACAAATGCGAAAATCTAGTGACAAAACCTCCCCCCCCAGCGCCTCAGAGAGCTCCTGTTACAAGCGCCTGCCAGGAGCACCCCCCCCCTCGCCTCAAACTCAACTTGGCTGATTACATTTATTATTTCAATTGTTTAAACTGACATTCCTTATATTCTTTATCATGCCCCCTCCCCCCCCTCCCCCCTCCAGGCCACCAGCTGTGATGAGCGATACTGGTCACGCTTCATGTATGAACATCACCTGCTGTCTCCCCTCCGCCTGTTTCTGCCTCGCTCCTGACTCTTTGAGGAGTTTCCCTCTTCATCGCCTTCTCCTTTGCCCCCCGCTCCCCCCCTCTTCATCGCCTTCTCCTTTCCCCCTGCTCCCCCCCTCTTCATCGCCTTCTCCTTTGCCCCCCGCTCCCCCACTCTTCATCGCCTTCTCCTTTCCCCCCGCTCCCTCCCTCTTCATCACCTTCTCCTTTCCCCCCGCTCCCCCCCTCTTCATCGCCTTCTCCTTTCCCCCCCGCTCCCTCCCTCTTCATCACCTTCCCAGCCGGGGAGATGATTACCCCCGCAAAGGGAGGCAGAGGGAGACGAATAAGAAGCCAGAGAGTTTGTGTGTAGATGTGCATAGCTCCGCCCCCCCGAGCATATTCTCTGTGCTCACCTTTCCCGTCTCTGATCCCTTGTTTGTCGCTGTTCTGTCCCCCCCCCCCCTCACACACACACACACACACACACACACACACACCCAGTCAGTGTTCACAGTCCTGTCACTGTCATGATTCAAGGTCATTGCAGACCGTTTGTTATCCACTTATAAGCTGTCTGGATTTAAATAAAGCACCAGTGTGAGAGCTGCCCGTTGCCTGGAAACACGTAGGGTTGCATCATCATGGAGCTTCCCCAGAGGAGCCCCCTCCAGGCCTTTAAGGGATATTCCATCTGACTCAATGACCCTTTGCATCCATCTACCTCGATCGGATTAATTTCCCGGGGAGTCTGGTGGTCTATTTGAAAAGCATTTTAAGGCTTTTCTATTCCGGTTGGCCCAAAGGGGAAACGCCACACCCAGCGTCCGTAGGGCTCTGCTTGCTTCTTCCCTAAATCATGGAAGCTATTCTTCGACTTACAGTAATTCAAGCTTATTATCATGAGCGTGAGCTCTAATAGCATTTTGAGTGTGTCTTATGTAACGGCAGCGCCCTCTGGTTATGCGGCGTTTCCTGGCATCGTGATCATGGCTGTTTGTTCATTTAATTCTGCTCTTCTTCTCTGGTGAAGTCCTCTACCTAAACATCCACTGCTTTAACGTGTGTGTGTGTGTGTGTGTGTGGAGGCTCACCTTTACATACAGCTGCTGGAACTCCTCCAGGTTGAGGCGGCCGGTGGGACAGTCCTTCAGGAAGCCCTTGTACCACTGCTTCAGCTCGTGTTCGTTAAACTCTGTGTTCTTCACCAGGTCCTCCATCACCTCGGGGGTCAGCTTGCTGTTCTGTTTCCCCATTATGCCTGCAAACACATGCAGAATTAATGATGTGTGCACCTTTAAGCTTGTGACCTAAATATGTGGAGACTTCTAGAGAAGTGTGAAAGAGCAAACCAAAGCCGCGTCTAAAATAAGCTTTAAAACAAAGGAGCCGTGGATGAAGCACAGGAATAGAGTGCTTTATTTCCAGCTCCTGTGATCAGCTGCTTGTCTGGGTTTGTTTCATTTGTAGAAGCACTCTGACCCTCAGATCCCTGCAGAGCAGTTGCTTTCCAATGATGCAGTAAAATGTGGATTCAAGGGGGAAATGTCTACTTCCTGTACAGAGAAATGATTCCTTGTCCTCTCTAAGCTCCAGCCTATCAAAGGGGTTTAGTCTATTTGCTATTTGCGTACTTTATTTACACTTAAGTAGTCCTATTTATTCAGTGTGTTTAATGCCCCTCTGATTCCTCCACTACAGCTGCCTCTTTTGGTATCTGAACGTTATGGCTTCCATTATGTTCATTAACCAACCTGTAATGATCATAACAGGCTGAAGATGGTTTGAGCCGTGGATGCTGAGATGCTTTATCGGAGCACTTTCGCTCGGCGGTGGTAACAGTGCGGTCCATTTATTTCAATGTGCTGTAAAGATCCACATCACAGAGACCTGCAGCGCTGCTCAGACCCGTAACGCATCTCCTTTTAGAGCCACTTCAGGGTTGCAAAGGAGCATATAACCAGCTACTTAAATCTGTGCAGGAGGCTGTGCGAGCGCAGGATGCAGCTCGTTGGGAACATTGTCTGACAGAAACGTTGTGTTGCTGGGTAAAGTTAGTGTTCCCCCAGGTCTACTTCAGGAGAGGGGTGGGGGGTGTTGGTTGACAAACAGGGCGGTCACTCTGCCATTTCATTTTCATTTTCTAATTGCACACTTTTTCTGTTATAATGGTAGGGGAAACATAGAGAGTGCACCATCACCTGGCTCATAGGAGCCTGTTGGTCCATCAGAAAGCACAAGTTGGGCGACTTATCATAATTCTCTCAACCCAATGTTAATGTGGACCTTAAAGGATTCTCTCAAAGGCCAAACCGCCTCCTTTATTCAAAATGCTTTGAGGTCCAACTAACTTTCAAGATCAATATTACCAATATCAGTGTTCTCATCTGAGTACTGGCAGGAACTTCTTCAAATTGAAAACAAGAAAGAAACGAAGTTCACCAGTTCACCAAAGAAGAAATTATTCACAGGGTACAAAGGTGAGATTCAATATTTCAATATTTCATGGCTGGTTAACAAAAGGAACAACGGAGGGAATTTTATTTGAATGTACATTTTTTAACAACTAAATCCCTGTAAATTGGTGTTAAATATAACTGGAATGAATAATGGCGTGATAAGTGAAATGTTATGTGATTATTGGGGCTTCCTGGGGAGAAGTCACGAGGAGTGTTGGGCGTGTCCCCCTCTCTCTAAGAGGAAATGATACGTGAGTTCTGGATGGATGTCTGGCTCCTCCATGATGGATGCATCAGCGATATGCTGCAGTACTTCTGCTGTGCTGCTCCGAAATACAGAAAAAGGTTCCGCTCCCGGAGCCGGCATCACAAAAGACTCAGAGTTACATCTCCTTTCTTCCGACCCGTTGGTGCATAAAGCCACAGCTCTTCCCCCCCGCTCACACGAGCCATCTGTGTGCTCTGCAGCTATCACACACACGACCCAACACGAGCACGCCGCATCCCTCGAATGGAGCATGAAAAGGTGTTAATGCCAGCTGATGGGTTGTGCGAGCGCCTCCAGTGACCCTGAGGTCCTTCCACTGACGATTGACCCAATGGGTGCTCTGAGCTGATCAACATACAAGCACATGGCAGCCTGACGTGCCCGTCATATATGAAGATACAGCAACAACAGTAATTAAGGGGACCAAATGTTTGATTCCTTTTTTTTGGTTCTGTGGGACATTTGGGGATCAACTACATGTTCAATTGTATTCAATTGGCCAATATGAGAAAGCTGGAACTAGCATCAGGGGACGTTACGATACTTACGGCATACGGCATCCTCTTTCTTCATAACCGCATTGAGAAAGAAAGAACCACCCCCCAAAAAGCGTTAAAGGCAGAAGACCAGATGCATGTAATAAGAGAAGTAAAATCATAAATCATAAAAGGAAAAATGATTACTACTAATAACAGCAGGACATTGATGACAAAAGCAGTAATAGCGATAGTGAGACGGAGTGATCACACCATCATGCCAATACCTGCTTACGTCTTGGATTATATTAAAATGAGTATTCTATCCTTGTGACGTTTGGCAATGTATGAGAGACAGAGACAGACAGATTATGTCCCATAATGCAACTCAAAAGGTTATTTCATTTAAGCTGCCCCACTAATACAAACAAATATCTTTCACTTTAATTAATTTTATTTTGTACAAGCCCCTAAATCACAAATAGGAATCCGCCTCAGAGGACTTTGCAGTCTGTGGACACGCGATGTCCTGCACATCGGGACAGGAAGAACCTTCACCGGGGAGACAAACGGAGTTCACCTCAGGGAGAGCGTCGAGGACCATCGCTCTATCGGGACGGACACAAGTGTGATGTCATGTGCACACAATGAAAGATGGCTTCATGCACCAACGGGTCTGAGCGGAGGAAATGAGCTGTAACTCTGAGCTGAGTCCACAAGATGTCCACCGTTTGGATGGAGTGTCTTCTGTGATCCAGGCTTCCCGAGCGGAGACATTGTTTTTCTGTGTTTGAGAGTAGCAAAGCAAAAATAATGGGGCCTGGGGTTGCAGAAATGCAGCTCTGATGATGAACAGCACTCGACACTTGTGATATCACCTTGCAGTTGTCATGCTTAAGCTCAGATGACTTTTCTAAAATGATCCACTTTAAAAGATAGAAGGGGTTTGATTGTGATTCCAAAGTGGATTCAGGCGATGCCTCTGAAGCCTCGTTTCTCTCATATGATGGCACCTGAGGCACTAAAAGCTCCCCGGCGTGAGCACAGGACGCACGGTGTCACTGTGTGGGTGGGTGCGGTGCATTGGGCCACACCCACCTTGTAAAAGAAACATTGCATGAATAGGTTGTTTATTGTGTTTTTGTCCATTTGCAGGCCCTTTGCATCCAGTGAATGCATAAAACGTAAGTGTTGAATGCTTGTGGTCATATGCAGGTGATATGCAGTACATTAGTATAGCCGATGTAGGTGTAGTGCGGTGACTGCGAGCAGGGAAAGAAGTCCCCCTCCCTCTTGGAATGATGTAATCACAGCTCCGGTGGGCAGTGCATGCTTTTTAGTGCATGTTAGTGCACGTCAGCTGTTTTGTGGTCCCCTTTAGCCACTTGCCAGAAACTGCCTTTTGAAGACACACACACAGAACTTTAAAAGTCTGTGCTATTGGAGAGCAAAAGTTATATTCTCAGCAGCTTCTGTTAACAACAAACCTTATTTTGGAGGCACTGGGGGTGCAGGAACGCAGGTTCCTATCGTGTATTCACTATATGGATACGGATAAGTGTTACTCATCACTGCGTCTCCCTTCACTCAGCTGAATCTGTCCCGTGTCAGTGTGCTGGCGATACCTGGTAGAAAAGTAGATGCTATAGACTACGATAGACTCGTCCTGAGCGTTGCATTTGTGGTGTACTAAAAGGCAAACTGACGCTTAGGTAAATCACACCTTCTTTAATACTTCCCCCTCATCACGTGCAACCCAATAGCCTTTAACGTGACGCAAGTGGCAACATGGTGGAGCTTTGGCAGAACATCCATCTTCCTACGCACGGGCTCTTACAGACGAATATTGGGCCTGTTTGTTGGTCAGTTTAAAAAAGCCCATGTTCGAGGGGTTCTGCCAGGACGTAACAATCCGTCTTCCCTGCCTTCCTTTGTCATGTCCCAGTGACAGTCTCATCTGTCAATGCTCATCACACACATCACGCACTGTTATACTAAAAGAAGAATGGAATGAAAACCATCTTTAGAAAACTGAACAAAACCTCACTGCACATGCTGCAAAATTCCCTGTTAGTCTTTAAACGTGACGACGAGGAGGCTCCGACATTCTGCAGCCGGCTTGGCTTTCACTGCTTCTTGTAGATAAGAGGAGGCCTGACTGATGGAAGGCATTGCAATTAAGCGCTAATGGAGGTGGGGTTTGCAATGTTTGCAATGTTTGCAATGCAAAAATGTCCTGTCTGGGAATGCGTCTCAAATCCCACCCTAATCATTACATTAGCATGCCCTAAGCATGTGTTGTAGTTTTTTGACTGTGCACAGACTGCATCGTGCATGATCAGTGCTTTATCTTATCCGGAGCCACGACAGGTACCACGTCGGGCTCCAGCGACTCTGGGTCAGCCTGCAGCAGGGATTCACCGTGCCGACTCCAGACCCAAGACCCTTTGTCAGACCCAGACGGAGATTAAGAGTATAGCTGCGGTAAGCACATCAGCAGACAGGTGTGGACTCGACACATTTTAGAGAACCGTAATGACCTGCGAGACGGGAGGGAGGGGGAGGCAAATAAATGACCATCATTTACCAACAAGGGATGACCTTGAGAGACAGAGCCCCCCATCAGACAGCAACGCAGTTCAAGCTTTGCATTCAGGAATTCCGCTAGAGCTCTGCTGTGTCTCATTGTGCCTTCATTGTATAGAAATGTGTGGGTGTGTGTGTGTCTGTGCAAGAGACGTGAATTTAGCCGTGAAAGAGCTTAAAGGCTGGTGGTGAGATGTGGTCACGTCAGCGTTGATTAGTAGCCTCATTGTTAGGATGAAGTGGAATCAAGAGACCCCCCTCGCTCCCTCCTACCCCTCCATCCCAACCCACCCGCATTCCATCCAGCGCGCGACACACACCCTCGCAACATCAGCACCAGTCCGTCAGAACGCACAGACAGTCCGCGCAGTCTGATGTCACCCGGTCCGCATCGATCGGTGACGTCGCAACAACCAGATGCACTGATGCCGATTCGTGTCTGCTTGTTGAATCGAACGTCCGGTGTATGTGTGTGTGTGTGTGTGCGCGCGTGTGTATGTGTGAGCGTCGAGGCAGTGAGAGTAAATCCAAGCACAAAACTCACAAAACCATGTTTACACGTCGCGTGTTTACGTGCAATCCGTACACATTATATACGGACACGATTAATTATGTGGACTTCATACTTCCATAAACGTGTCTTATGCAACCAAAAGGATGCCGCACTGCAGGTTGCATCATGCATGTCAACAACTTGATTTCCTCCCTGTTTAAAACAACTGATCTCCATCCTACCTGGAGAGAGAGAGAGAGAGAGAGAGAGCGCAGTCCGCGGGAGAATCCGGTCAGGTGTCCGGCGTGGTGAGACTGATCCTGCGGGGAGGGAAGCGGTCCGCCGGTCTGCTGCTCCGCCGCTGCTGGTTCAGTGCTGCTGAAGCGCCTGTGAGCTCTGAAGGTCCGTAGGATGCTGCTGCTGAACACACACTGCCAATGCACGCTGCTGGAGGAGGACGCGGACACCGAGGGGGGAGGAGGGGGGAGGGCGGGGCGAACAAAGGAAGCACGAACATATATAAAATATATAACTATAAACGCGAGTTGTCATATTTGATCAGAAGTAGAGCTATTTCTTATCTACAAATTGTCGACGAAACGGAACTGTCACTAAAAAAAAAGAACAAATCCACACAACATAATGCTACGAAAATGCTACGATAGCCACGCTAGCTAAACAATGTTAGCTTCGTCCAGAAGCTGCAGTTTGGCGCCACTTCGAGGCTGACAGGAAGACGACATTATCAAAGACAACAGACGCGCATATCGCCGAGGCGCATCATTCAATCAGAAGGTGAGTAACTTTGGGTTCAAGTTAACTAACAATATATAGTTCAATAACAAGACATAAGGACATAAGACATAATGACCTTAAAATTGAAGAAAGTGTCAATGTCGAAAGGCGTTCTTATGCTAAGAATAAATAAGTTAGCACAAGCGCTAAGCTTGCTAGCTAGTAACGCTAGCTGACTTTGCTACTATTTGGGATGTTCTCAATGCTGAAGTCATTCTATTACACATACTGTAATATAACGTTAAATAGCTAATTGCTGGTTGGAGTTATGAAAACTGGTTTGTTCAAATCTCTAAATTGTGAAATACTCATTTTTTCTTGAGCTTAATTTGCCTTAAACTGCTGAAGGCTATGTTTGGCTGTTTTACTATTTATTACTCTTTCGGATGTAACGTTGTTATTTTTGCTGTGTTATAATAACGTCATAGAGTTTTTGAAATTCGAACAAAAGTAACCTACACAACTTGACCGTATGATCCGCCTGTGGTGACTGTTTGCTGCAGGGTAACAGACACATGCGGGATGCTTCACTTTGCTTTCCTAATAGTCCTCCTTGTAGCAATGAATACAGCACATGAGAGGACCCCTTTCAAAGAGCACATTTAGACTCGCCACAGTGAGAGAAGCACAGGGGTTCATTCATTGTGAATTCGTGACCGCTGAGCTTTGCTTTCAGCTGAGGAGCCTCTTGGCTCACACACACACTGGCATGGGTTACTGGGACATTTAGTTAAACAGGTCAGTATTAGTTATCATTACAGGTTAAAATGTCTGATGTGATCAGAGTTCATTGAAACAAAACTGGCATTGTCAGAAACTGATGCACAGTAATTCATATGTGTTAGATTTGGTTGTTAATGTAGGAAGGCTACATAAGCCATCTGTATTCTGTATAGTGAATCCGCATCAAGCTGTGTATCAATCTGCTCTGGTATAGGAAATGCACCTGCTGAATATTACGCTGTTGTGGTAGCTCCTACACAACAGAGTAAATGGGCTATTATGGTAATACAGTAGGCAATATGAATTATAGCACAGGAGGTACACAAGAAGACCATTTTCAATCACTTGGTTGAATTCGTTTTCTTAATTTTAAATAGATTACCTGAAAAAGGTTACCTACCAAAAGAATATTACGCATTACAAACACCCTTGACACAATTTCATTGTCAATATGGTGACACTTGTCATTGTTCTCACTCAATCTGTTTTTATTCTCAGGTATTTTAGATCAGAGAAAATGGATACAATCACACAAGAAGATTACAGTCCAAACACTGAGAGGGAGCTTACGTCACCATTTCCCCCCAAACGACCTAGGACAGACTGTACACACGACAACGGTGGCAAAAGCAGTTTTGCATTTCCAGAACTTGTGACGTTTTGGAAAAGTATCGGCTCGTCATCATTGACAAGTACCTGGCAGGAAAATGCAGGCCTGGTATGCGTAGCAGAAAATGGTGATATGGAAGATGAAAAAACTCATGAGCAACTACAAGACGCTCAATTTATTGTCATTCCTATTACAAGCGTGACTACTTCACACGCTGGATTGTGCGACATCAGTTTAATCTCTGCAGAGAGATGCGTCAAACTTCTGGTGAGAGATGAGCAGCCTCCGATCGCGCCCACTGACAAACTCAGCTCCAACGTGCCAGAAGATGAAGATAGGGCTTTAGCTGAGAACTGCACTTTGGATGAAGGCAACGCTGATACATCCAGTCATCCTGATAGCAAACTGCGGGGGAAAGCACTTGAAGGTGAGGTGCATGGTAATAATAAAGCTGGAGCGCTGGTGCAGAATAGAGCCAGTCCAATCCGAGGATTGCAGGTCAGTTCAAGGGACTATGGGCTCAGATATCAGTCTGGTTGCACGTCTGAAAATTCACTACGCGACACATGGGGCCAATCTGCCGAAGCTGTAGAAAGTAATCAGGAGTGGCAAGAGCATGGATTTAGAGAGACTATCCTATCAATTGAGGAAAAAGAAGAAGATAACAGTCTTATATCTTTCACTCAAGCCACCACTGATTCTTTCTTCTTAAACCCACAACCCTCAGGGAACTTGGCACATATCTGTGAAGATGTTGCTATATGTTACCCGGGAACAAAAGACCAAGTCAATGAGAATGCCATGAGCATGAACTCCATTCCTTCTGCTGCTCTAACTGCTGAGGGATCAATTGTTTGTCATGGTGACGTGTCGGTCAGAAATATTCCAATTGAGAGAGTCAGTCTTGATGCTGATGACTTCTGTGGGGCAAAAGGAGAAGAGGCTGCTGGTAAGATGATAGCCCAAGCTCAGAGCAAAACGTCTGATCACACAACAGGGACTCCGGTGCCTGCACAAATCCGTCAAGGGCCTGCTGAAGGAGATAATGATGCCGGTCCTTTCACTGTAATTGAACCTGCAATCTGGAGTGAAAGTGACGGCGAGGTTAAAGAGAAGGGCTGTAACTCAGGAAGCGCTGCTGCAGGTGTACAATTACTTTTATCAGTAAAACTCTGCAACATGGAAACACCTCTCCCCCTCTGCTCCGACGTCCGGCTATCACAGGAGGTTTTAACCCTCGGCCAGAATGGAAAGTCAGGTCACCAGAGCCGTACGCAGCAGTGCAAAGATGGAAAAGAGGTGTTATGGCCGCCATTCACTGAACCACAGGTTTATTCTATCAACACCTACGAAGCACACAACAACTCTGGCAGTGACGGCAGCTGTCACTGGAAAACCAGTCCCAGCAGCCGACCAGCAAAGCCTCCTCCTGCAGGCGATAGAAGACGAGTCAGCCATGATTCTGTCCAGCATCAGTTGAAAGAGTCGAAACAGTCCGGCTGTTTTTATGTCAGTCCTGACCAGACGAAGACAAAGGAGGTTGAATATTCACAGGCTGGAATGAGCAGAACAGACGAGGCAACTGGGATAAAAGAAAACGGAGCAGTGAAAGGTTTTGAAGAAGAAATAATGACTGGTGAACAACCAGAAAACTCCCAGGACTTTGAGCCAAAACATCTGCAACAACATGAAAAACAAACAGAAGAAGCAACCGAAACATCAACTGGTTTTTCCATCAGGGCCCAGGCCGAAGGGAAAACGAGTATATATGACGACAAATTAACACATGTGGAACTTGGATTTCTGTCTGATCACCCCTACAATGCTGTGAATTTAACAACAGAAGAGACGGCAAGTCAAAAGGAAAGAAAAGAAGAGGCCAGTGTGGCGGCAGAAAGGGATATGCACGGTTACTCAGAGATAGTCGTGGAATGGCAGCAGAACGAAGACATGACCGAGGAATGCATCAGTGAATGTACAGAGGGACACATGGGTAAAAGTGACCACAATTTAACCCCGGGGAGTCGATGTGGACAAGAACACAAGCTCAGTTGTGTCTCGGCCTTTCAACACACAGCTGAGACATACATGGCTGATAATAGAGATGACCCGTTGACGGCCTTTCCCTTCAACGGACGCATTGACGCAGGAGGAATTGACACGTTCGAAAGGATCCAACTCTCCCTCGATGGTGATGAAGACGGCCTGAACACGAGCCCTCTCCTCACCAGCCTACCGCTGCAGCTGTTGACATCACCCCAGCAACAGCTTCATGAGGAAGAGGAGGTACCGCGGGAGGAAGAGGAGCAAACACCTAGTCGTCACACTGAGAACAATGCAACAGGATTTTCAGGCATCTATAGCATGTGTAATGAAGTCCCCAACTGTATCTCAGCAGCAGCAGAAGACATCGCTCTTGTGCGGCCAAAGCGACCGGCCAACTGTGAAAAGACTCATAACCCCCCCGAGTGCTTCCAGGGAGACTTAACGGCACAGTCAGTGACGTGCAGTGTTCCCTCCAACAGCTCCCACGTAGACGGCAGCCTGAAGTTTGAGAAGAAAGAGCTGTTCGACAAGGTCTTGAAAGAGCTGAACTTGTTTTTTGGCATCAGCATAAGCGATTTGACAAGCGACAGTGGTGCATCGTCCTCTGAGCAGTGTGTTCATGTGACTGAAGCGATGGATCGAGACGATTTAAACTGCAAAGAAGATCTCAGCATCCCAAAACTAGGATGCTGTAGAGACCCATCGCCAGGTAATAAACAACACAGCAGAATGCAGTTAATAAATGAGCAATGAGCTCACCTTGTGCTGTGTCTATGTGCTCCCCTCTCCTAACCCTCACTTTCAAATATAGGGAAAAAATAACCTTTTTGAGGTATTGTCAGTCCTTGTTTTTATTTATAAATGATACTGGAACAATAACTTTCTGTGGATTATAAAGATTTTTTCCCCCCAAGGACTTAGTATTTATTTATTGGTACGGCTGGTAAATTAGTGGAGGGCAAAGATGAAAAAATGTACTTTGATTAATCGCATTATTGTTCACAACAATGCCATTAACCCATGATAAAATAATTGTTTGAGTTAATGTATTGCTTTGTTAACGCATTTATAACGTGTTAATGTGCCCAACCCTAACATAAATATTTTAACTGCTACTGTTTAAAGGAAAGAACGGTGTTACAAATGTTTGTATAGATTAAAGCTCGGGTTCCCACTAAGTCCATCCACCAGTCGATCGGGTGCGATTGGTTCAAAAAATGATGTCACGTCAGGAGATGACCGAAACAGATGCTAATGCTAATGAGCGATCCCTGCTTACTAACCGATGCGTTCTATTTGATTCCGAAGCGACCAGGCTGACTCCAGTAAGGTGACAGATGAGAGGCTCGTTGTTTTGATCATATTCACCCTCCCGGTCAGCCGAACCCGCTCTACTACCCCCCCCCCCTTCGCAGGACCACTTGGCCAGATACTACACCCCCAAATTCCATATGTTACACTGTAAAACAGTGTTCAGCTGAAGTTAGATATTGAATCAAGGACGCATGACCGAGCCTTTGGAGGATGTATTGAGTATCTCCCATAATAACTGAATTGAAGCAGAAAGCTGCAGACCTGATATATTGAGCGTGTGTGTTGCATGTCTGTTCAGATGAAGGGCAGGAGGACTCCGGCCTGGAAATGTGTGCTGGGCATCCAGATGTTTCTCCTACCTGTGAAGGCGAGCAGGAGGTTCCCCTCGGCAGCCGTCTGTGCACTAAAGACACACAAAAGGGTTGGTTTTCTTCTTTAAAGTAAAACTCAGCAATTAGTGTCTATAGCAAGAGTGAAAACGTTTAAAAGTAAAGTATTTGCTTTGACACAGCTTGCTGCAATGCATGTTCAAATATTAATTCCCCTCCTTAATAAGCTGCAGGGGGAGAAGGCTTGTTCAAGCATAAACAGAGCAACAATAAGACAGAATTAGCTCATCCCTCTTGGACGTCTCCCACTGTCAATATATTCCTCCCAGAGCCCCCGCAGAGGACAAGATGGTCTCCGTCCTTCCTGAGTCCACCTCTCCTGGAACGACTGAGCTACAGTGAGTTCTAGTTACAGCATTTAATCGGCGTATCACATTCATTTGTTTCAAGATATTCTAATATTGGAGACAAAAACGTCTTTAATGTCAATACATATTGTCGTGATTGGTGCACAATGCATCAGGGATTTATTTACAATATAGTGAGATAGAAATGCAGAGACAGACACGTCTCAAAGAAAAGAATATGAACACAATAAGAACAGACGCCGGTCTCCGCTACATTAGGAACCCAGGTGTGTCTGATCAAAGGGAACTGGGCTCAATTGTGAAGAGTTGCTCTAACAAGCTGCAAACCTGGAGTCAGTGTGTGAGGGAATAACTGTCTCCGTCCTCCATTAACACAACAGCAGAGCCAGGCATTGTGCTGTTGCATCTCCACAATGTCCCGTTGTGTGTTTGCAGGACAGCCGGAGCAGACGAGGCGGCTGGAGCCTCTGCGAACATGCAACCGGCCGATCCGGGTCGGACTCTCAAAGAGAGCCAAGACCAAACAACTGCACCCCCCCCACCAGCGAGCGGGGAGAGGCGGCCGAGGGGATGTGCGCGGGAGAGAGCAACTGAACGATGAGTGACGGCTGTTCATGTGTTGTGTTTCCGGCTCTTACCGTCTCCAGGCTCCGGCTTCTGCTTCTTCATTCAGGTTAGATACACGCTGAGCCAGATGCTGCTGCTAAGTGCCTTGCCAAAGGACACGCCGGAAGGGGTTTTAATGAGAGGAGTCCTGTTCTCTGTCAACATTTTCCTTCTGAAAATAATATTCTATATTTTCAAAATATCTTCCCCATTTTGTATGCACTGATCAATCTATTTATTCTATATTTATATATCTATTTATTTGCTTCCTTCCAGCCCAGATTAGAGTTGGAAAAAGCATATATATGTATAACGTCTCCTTGGTGTTATTTATGCATACTCATTTCCTATTTCTTTGACTTAGTTGTGATGCGTAGTCGTTGACGCATCGTTTGCTGCTCTGCTGTGTTTTTACCATTACATGGGCTCACGTGTTCTCTGTGCAACTTGTGCTGGAGCAGCTCTGTGGAAGGTTACTGCGAGTTGAGTGTTGAATTAAATAATATATTTGCATATAAAACGTGTTGACTCCTTTAACAATCAAAGAGAATGGACTCTGCGTCTGTTGCAGTGAGCTATCAGCTGTTTACGGCTAATCGTACACAACAGAAGAACAGCCCTTCCCCTTCTGGAGCGCATCCTACATAATACGCATAATACACAAATTAACATCAACGAGCTGGTTACAAATGAACTCCTCCACTCAGCACTCGTCTGCGAGGAGGAGTGGACTTTGGCTGGCTAGAAGCTCCCAGCTGTTGTGTTCAAGAGGCAGTGGTTTACCTCCTGAATGAGAAGGGGTGAGACAGAACCAGGGACGGTAGTGAGGAATACAACAGGGCAAATGGACTGCAGCCATGTCAATCAACAATGGATCCATGATCCCTTAACTGGAAGTCCTGTTTGTAAAAGAGCAGAAGGAAAATGTACAAATGGCATCATGCCTTTCTTATATCTATATAATGACTAATCAGGGCTTCCTTTCTCCAATTCTTCCCTTTCTGGTATTTTACCAAAGCAATTATATGCTGTTGTATTCATTGATGTTTTCCAGGAATTTGGAATAACATTTGTGTTTCACGTCCCAATCACGTCTAAGATTCTTCTGGTGTCTCATTTTGTTTCAACGAGCAAGGTGCCTCAGCTGGCAGTTCAATCAAAGGGAACAACGAGGTATGGCTTCCAAGATAATTGCATTGTAATGGAACACATTGAATGTGCCTGCAGCCTGCAGCAGATAAAGGCTCCATCAGTTCTGCCCTGTGTGTTTTGCCGTGTTTAATTTTCACATGGAAATGCAAATTTTTTAACCCCTTTAGCTGAAAACCTACTTCATTGGTTATTATTTTGATTCTACTACAATTTACATTATTCTAACAATGTAATGTTGCGTTCGTTGTTTTTAAGAGACCAGATGTACACATGGAACATATTTCCTCCGGTGTTCAGCTCAGTTGAGGTGCAGTGGAGGGTGTCTCCTATGCACCATTCTTACATAATCGTCGCATTTTCAAAGTATTGCAACAGCATTAAAGTTAATGAGCCGTACTCTTTTTACATGAAAGCCTGAGCCTTGAGAGTAGAAATACAGCGACTGCTTCAGCTTATATGAGAGTGTTGTCTACAATAGAATGAATAATACATGAGTTTAAGTTAGATTGAATGTTTTTATAAGTATATAGTATATATATAGTATTACCATATGCTCATAAAATGTTTTCATGAGTGTTTTCCACATCCGCAGTGGTGGACGTTAGAGTCCTGCACAGCCGTCTAGCGCCCCCTTGCAGAGGTGTCAGAGGGGGTCAGTGTTAGATTCTAAGCAGGTAAGACATATAACTCACAGGTTTCACAGATAAACAGCACAAGAAAATACTCTCTAGTCAATACGAGACGAGAGAGGTCAAGATTTGATCTTTGAGCGGACCAAACACCTGGAGACGAGTCTTAAGAAAGCTGTAGGATTGAAGTGTCTGAGGTTGGTGGTCTGATTGTAGAAAGGTGTGCAGATGAGCCCAGGCGGGGGGTAGAAGCATCGCCCCAGCAGACAGGAGGAGATAGACATTTGCCCTGCTATGTAGGGCTCATCTTCTTGGCCCATTATTGCCAGATGTGATGTTGAACTGGTTCCTGCTCTCTGTCTGTGCAACATGAGAGACACAATACAGCTTTAGAAAGTTTCCAGTGGAGCCAGAAAGTATCTCTTCCTTCTCTTAAGTTTTTACTAAAAGACCCTTTTTCTCTAAAGCTTCACTGTATGTTTCACTTAGCGCGTCACATGATCTCCAGGCATTGGAGATGTGGAACAACACCAGAAACAAAACCTGCCAGGGATTTACATTCCTGTGTTATTCCCCCCCCCCCCCCCCTCCTCCATATGAAAGGGATTAAGCACACCATTGTTTTCTTTCCCAGCATGAGTCCAATAATAGAGTGTTGTGAAGCTCACGCAGAGACCTGCGTATTGTTCCCCCTTCATGCCCGTTGGATGATTTTTATGGCTCCTCTGTGGAGGCGTCACTGTGCTCTGTACTTAGAAGGCGTATTACTGCAGAGCTCGAGGATAATTAAAAGGTATCACACGATCGGATTTCAATAGCTAGCAGTTTTGCAGCTTTAAATTTCTAGTTTGTCTCTGGCCCAGAAATGTATGTGCGCTGCCGGCATCAATAAGCAAAAGATGCTGCCATATATTCAAATAATGTTGTTTCACCTGCAGCTGTTTCCTCGTCTCCTAGTGCACAGTGCAGCCTTAAGATGTCTGCCTGTGTTCACAATGGTTCATCTCTGTGGAGGCAAAGTGTCTCTCCACCACCAGCACACACACACACACACACACACACACACACAGAGCCTGTATATGCTGCCTTTTCCAGATCAATAGCAATTATTAGGTCACAATCAGATGATTGACTCAGACTAAAAATACACAGGAACATCTATCGCCTCCGCGCTCCCCGGAGTTTACTGCTGATTGTAACGGCGTGAAAGTGACTAAACACTGTGGATTGTGCGAATGCTGTTTCATGGATACTTTTATCATAAGTGCATGATACGCTGCCGTAATGATGTGGGGGTGTCACTGATGGGGGAGAGGTTTCATTACAGTAAAGCTCTGCACCGCTCCACAAAGACGACAAACTGTTCCCACTGCCACCATATGCTGTCCTAAAGATTCAAGAGATTACGGTGACCTTTGAACTCATCAGAACGATGTCCTAAACCACTGCTGAGCTCAAGTCTGTATGAGTACAACAACATGCACGGCGCGCTAAATGGAGACTTCAGGAACATACTCATTGTTTTTACCATTATTGTTATCATACAATTATTGTCCTTCAATTAGGGGTGTTTATGAGAGCGCTTTATCAACGCTCAAATATAATATGAATATGTGCACTATACATAGCTATCAACTAGGGGTGTAACGATCCATCTATTGCATCGATGTATCAATTCATATTCCTCCGATCCAACTACATCGATCTGTGCTCGGCGAGTTGGCCTTATGGACGACATATATCGCTCTAACATCGTTTTAAAATGTAATAAATCGACGCTGGACATAACCCATTGGATTTAAGCACGTTAGACTTTTTTCTTAGCACTTTTAATGATAAAGGCTGTCACGGACTGAGCCGGGACGCGCTCACGCAGTATGCAGGGAACCCACCGCCGTCCCGAGCCCCGATTCAACTTCCGGGTTTCACAGCAAAGCCGATGGGATGTTCCAAGGGGGTTGAAATGGAGGGGTTTTGCAGGGGTCGGTATCGGTAATACAAGGTTTTTCCTGCTACACTGCTACAGCAGTGTTTTCTGTTTCCATTCATTGTTGTTTACTTGTTTATTTATATTCATAATTAATTGATGCCTGATTCCATTACAAGAAACGACAGGAATCTAGGAAACTTCACCTGCACTGTTCAGTATCCAGTAGGGGTGGCACGGTTCACTAAAACCCACGGTTCGGTTCGTATCTCGGTTTTAGGGTCACAGTTTTCGGTTCTGTACGGTTCTTGTTTTTATTTTACCCAGAAATGTACTTCAGCATGTGATATATAGCTTAATTATCCACAATTTAGGATACCGTATTTAAGAAATTGTTATATCTTGCAATTATGTACAAACTGAATTTGACTTGACTTTCAGCGCATTATTGAGACCATCTGAGGGAAACTGGATGAGATTTTGATGCAGCAAGAGAGAACACATTGATGAAATCTCAACAGGAACTTATGTGCCTTTTAGCACACCAAGATTAAAATGAACTTAATCAAACTGCCAACTTCAGCGTAGCTCTTACAAAAATGGTATCTTTTAAAAGAAAAAGAGGAACTCTTAAAGCTCTGTCTTTTAAATAAGAGCTACGTGGGCTACTCATACAGTTTTGGAATGACAGGTGCAGAAACGTAATATTATAACGGCTTGAGTACTTTCATCAGCTGACGAAACCCTTCACACTCAATCACGCTGTAAGGTTGCATATCTTTTTGCCTGAGAGGCTGCTCAATGCTGCGGACAGTAGAAGTTGTCTCCTAACCTGGTTCTCTCCTGCTGGCGCTGTAGTACCGACACATTGGCGTCATGTCTCCTCATATGAACTGACATGTTAGACGTGTTCCCATCATCATATTGAAAGCATTTTGCACAATGCTTGCACACACTATCAATGGTTTTATTTTCGTTGTCATCGTAGGTAACAAGAAATCCAAAATGTTCCCACACACCGGACTTATATGACGCTGGTGCATCCTCCAACCCCGCGCAGCCTCCTTTATCTCTCTCACTCGCCATTTCTACACGTGACGTGAGCTGCAACGCTCCTTACGCCACTTTTAATGTTTATTTGCGAGACCACACAACTCTTTATTTCGCGCGAAAAGGAAACGCTGTCTGGGGTGAAAAACGGGCGAGAGCTTCCATTGCGCATGCGTCGAACCGTGCGACGCACACGAACCGAACGGTTCGGATGTTTTTTCCTGTACCGTGCCGCCCCTAGTATGCAGGTATTCAGTCACACTAGTTGAATTTTTGGCTGAAAAGTTACTAATCGATTTCAAGTCACTGAATCGTTTCGGATCGTATCGTTCTATTATGAACCAATATCGTCCTTGAATCGTATCGACAACCACGAATCGTGATACAAATCGAATCGTTGTTAAAACGAATCGTTACACCCCGACTATATATAGTATTATATATTGCAACCTACCAATAACTAAAGATTAGCGTGGTTACATTAGGTTACAATTAGGTCCCCTGACATCCAACGCTGTTTTGGGCATCAAGGGAATGTGCCGCTGAGTGATGAGCCAGGGCCTATCAGGCGTGAGAACGTGGGCGGGCCTTGTATTAGTGGCCTGAATAAACAAGTGCCAAACTCTCTCATAATTCCATTATGGTACTTAATTACGGGGCTGCTGCCGTGCCGTTCCAGTCCACCCACACGAACACTGGCCTTTTGAATCCCAGCTCCACATTACCATCCGATATGCAAAATAAAAGAAGAATTCATGCCGTTATACATTTTGCATTGGTGGGACATTTTCCAAGAAGGTCCCCAAACTCAATGCAGACTTAAACACGCGGACGTTGGACCAGTTAAACAAGGAGATGTTTTTCATGTTGATTTGTTTGAAAACAGCGGCCACTTTAATGAGCTGCTAATATTAAAAGTCATTGTGGATCCTGGAGAGGGAATCTGGGATACTGGTTCTGGAGGAAGCATGACGGGCTTTTTCTAAGCAGACGCTGTGTGTGTGTGTGTGTGTGTGTGTGAGTGCTCCGTCACAGCTAACATCTCCACGCCGTCCCTGCACGGGTCAAATGACAGCAAAGTATACAGAGGAGTTGAGCACACGATCAGACCCGTGCGTCTTCTCCTCGCACGCAGCAGGGTCCGGATTAATATGCAGAGCATGCTCCTCCTTCCCATTGAATTATGTTTTGTCTCTGTTCTGCATTGGAGGAAATCACAATCATTTTGTCTGAATTCTAACTCGTGATTACTTTTAGGGACATTGAGTTATTGCAGTACTAAATACATATAGGATTCAGCAGAGAGAAATAAATATATACTAATACACAAGTAAAGTAATAAAGTAGTGATAGTGTGAATGGTGAGGCTCCGTTGATGCCTAGTTGGTCCAAACCTTTTATATAAACCTTTTGTTAGGGTTATTTAGTGCTAATTAGCGAATGTTAGCCGTCTGATGAACATTTGTAAAATGGTGAACGCGGTCAACATTTGTTGAAGCCAAATGCATCTTTCATTTCTCCCTTTTAGACTGCACGATTTGCTTTGTGTGATTACAGATGCTGTCAGAAAGAATCGGGTATCCATCAGGAATGTTTCTTTACCCGCCAACTTTGTCAACATGGATTGTGAGATTACTGAGAAAAGGGGAAAATAGTATCTTTTTTTTGGCTTATAAATTGCCGCCAGTGGGCCTTGTTGGCTCCTTTGTGTTCAGAGCAAATTGTTTCCTTTCCTCCGTCCCCGCGGTCCCCTGCAGGTGGTCCCGGGGCACTGTGATGGTGACAAAAGGTTGGATCTGTGCAGGAGAAATGGCCACTGACCCGAGCCCTGCAGGCTGAGCTGATTCGTCACAGGGGGAATCAGGTCCTCTGAATCCTCCAGAAGCAGCCGCACCTTCCACACCACCATATTGATGTTTTTGGAATCAATAGGCGCCACAGAGGCTAATAAATCGCTTTGATCGGGTCGGAGAAGTGAAATCCCAGGGAGAATAGCAGAGCCAGTACAACCGACGTATGGCGAGTATATAAATACTGTGGAAGATAAAAAAATACGGTTGATAGATGACTGTAGAAAGTACTCATCAACCCATCATTCCGACCTTTGAACGCGTTCAGCCGATGGATGCGGCTTACACTGTAAAGTGTTGGAGGTGTGACGTAATGCAGAGTTCCACCGGGATTTAGACGGTCGGGTTCCCTGTTCCCCCCCCCTCCTCCCCAGACAGACGACCAGGAGGGAACCGCTGCTGCAATGCAGCAAAACAAATCGGGAGAATCTATTAAGCTTTTGTGATTGGCTCCCGTTGTTTCTCGTCGCTGCCTCCCTGTGTGGCTCGTCTGGGGTTCAGCCATGTAAGAGTATTGGAAGATCAAATAAACATGCAGTGCATTTTCACTTTCCTCTTTAGTTGCTCATAACGGGATCTGAAGGCCATTATTTAATTGTGCTGGAGACCATTTCAAACCAACGCTGCAGTCCACATTAAGCTCATCCACTGCTCACTTCCAGGTTCCAGGTCCCTGTCTGCCACCTACTTACCCCATCCTTCTAGGTGGTTGCTTGAAATGCCTCGTTTACGCCGGTTACAAAATGAGTACAAGCAATTACTTGCAGCCCACATTAAGCGGCACAGTTTACCATCTCCAATCCATCCCACTTAACCTACCAAGGCCGTTAGAGACAGACTATAGCACAAACCGCACAGTAAGAATAAGCTTCCATCCGCTGGGCAGGATCACTGTGTCCACGTGTGTGTAAGGGGGAGGAAGAGGAAGAGGAAGAGCAAGAGGGATGAACAGAGAGTGAGGCACGCACAGACAGAAATTATTCATTTCAGGGTGTCGTGGTCGGCGGTGAATAAGAGTAGATGGAAGGCGATGTGGCACACGGCCTGTTACCATGGCAATGAGTCCCACGTTTTTCTCCCGTTTCTAACATGTACATTTTTGGTTCCTTTAACTTTGTCTTCCCTCTAACAAAGATTATGATGCCAAATAACATTTAGGGACAGTGAGGTGACGCTAAGTCACAGCACTCACTGACATTCATACTGCTCAAACTTATGCTCACGCAGGCCAAGCAGCATCCTGCAGTGTTCAACAGACCTCCTTTTGGCTCCTTCCCTCCTTTCCTTAAAAGTTTTCTTAATCCGTGGTTTTGATTTAACAGGGCTCATATTTCCAGAAGAATTAAATATTCCGAGGAGGGTCGAGATATGTGTAAGTAATACGATAATTGCATAACTATATCAAGGTTAGTTTTTTATTAATGATCTAAATAAAACACTAGTGCTGCTAGCATCCAGTAAAATATGAACTGTTGAATTTGTGTTACTATATCGAACCTCCTCTTACTTTATAAAACCTTTATAAAGCTAGTGCAGTGTGATGTAATACAAAAGCCCTGAATTAAATGTTCACCTCAGTGAACACCTTTTATGTTTCTTCTTCCATCCAATATGAATACAAATTAGATATACACCGGTCAGTATAATCCAGTCAAGTTCAGCAGCACCACAAACTACAGCTGCTCCTATTCATTTACTGATATTAGTAAAATACTTTACAGTCAAGAACTGTATTAAAATGTATTAGCTAGACTAGCTGCTAGTCAGCTGCTGTTCCAATTGTGAAAATGAGCGTTCTCCGTTCTCTCGTACCTGTGAGTCAGGACTCCAGAGTCCGTCTCATGAGTCTTTTCTTGCAGGAGCGCAAGTCCGTTCTTGTCGTCTAAGGTATTGAGAAAGGGCCGAAGAGCTGGATCTGCTTAAATCACCTGGATTGACTGACAAAGTAACTCTTTGCATCAATAAAAGGCGTGTAAATGCTGTTGCCGCACCATAGCGCACAACCATCCACAGGGGTTAGCACGAACATAGAGAATGAATGGGAATTGTTTAAGGGATTTTACATAAAGATCCCCAGGTGCCATGCACATGTCCCAATAGACTTATTTACAGTTTGGCCTGAACTCCATACAGCAAGAGGTCAAGTGGCCAAAGATATATTTCACCCACATCTATCACCAGTCAACTTCTGGTAATTTTCAGGTTAAAATTGCAATAATGCAATCTTTAGAGCCCCAGGTCTTAAGAACATTTTGCCCCGTAAATGAAAAGAATCAGTTTTAATCCCTGGGAGGAGTTTGGTCTTTTCACAAAAATATCCCCAAAATGCAGATTTTGAATTGCATTCCTAAATATTACAGTGTGTTCAGAGGTTCAATGTCTACTTATGTTACATATTTTGACATATGTGACATATATAAAATCGGAACTGAATAGTTGCACACCGAAAACAATTGAAATATTTAGTTTTGAATGTGTCACCACAGTGAGGTTTGTTTATATATATATATATATATAAAATATATGGCCCTTCCATGCCCTGATGCAAGAGGGTCCTCCTGCTTAGGTGGAGGTACGAGCCTCCTATTGGACAATTACTGCATGGGCAGCAACAGTATGTGCTCAAAGAATGAGGTCAGCTGACTACCTGAATAAACACAATGACCAGGTTATTCCATCAATGGATTTTTTTCTTCCCTGATGGCACGAGCATATTCCAAGATGACAATGCCAGGATTCATCAGGCTCAAATTGGGAAAGAGTGGTTCAGGGAGCATGAGCGATCCATCGAAATATTAGAGGGTGACCTATTATTTTTAGTGGCGACTTTTTTTTAGGCCGGTCAGTGTAAGTAAAGCATAGATTTACTACTCGTGAGGATATATATTTATTAATGATTATATACATGTATATATGGATGTAGTAGTAATGTCAGTAGTGACATCCGGGCGTGCGTTAGTTTACAAAGAATATTTAATTCCTCAACAAACATAGGGAGATGTTACAGGTACACTCTTTTTTCCTTCGTCTGACTTCTCCTTCCTCACTTCTCCTCCTACTTTTTCTTCTTCTCAAGTGCGTAAAACCATCTCTCGCTTGACTCCTTAAACAAGGACCCCTTTTAGGTGACCCCAGTGCCTGTGTGAGCCCAACTCTCCCACCTAACCTACACGTATACACAATATATCTTAACCAAAAAACATACGACAGTTTAATAAACCAATAATTAGAAAATCAAATAAATAGTCTATAATAATAAAAATATGCAATAAAAACAACATCTTTATATTCATGCCGCGTTTAACAGCTCTTTGAACATGATGAGCCCCCAAAAAGGCCCTTAAAGTGTGAGAAGTATAATAATAACTAGAAAATGCATTTCCTGCTGAAAATGCGTTCAAAAAGCTGAAATTAACTGAAAGAATTGCTGAAAATATAGAAATAAGAAAAGCTGAAAACAATTTGATCGGAACTGAGAAAAGCTGAAATGAATTTAAAAGAATTGCTGAAAATAAATAAATGGGAGAAGCTAAAATAAATTTCAATAGATTTGATGACAACATATGGATGAAAAAGCTTAAATGAAGTACAAAGAATTGCTAAAAATACATACACGGCTGAAAATATACATAGCAGAAGCTAAATACGAATTTCAAAAGACGGCTAAAAATACAGAAGAAGTAAAAGTAGTTTTAGTATCAATAGCAGTAGAAAAACTAGAAGTAAGTGTTAGTAGTAGTACTAGTATTATCAGCTCTAGTACTAATACTATTAGTCATAGTAGTATTTGTAGTAACCTAAGCAGTAGTTGTCATATTAAAAGCAGAAGAAATACTATTATTGATAGTAATAGTAGTACTAATATTAACACAAGTTGAAGCATTAAAAGCAGTATGAAAACTAAAAGCACTAAAAGTACTAGTAGTTATACTATCAGTTGTAGAAGTAACTAATAGTAGTGCTGGTAATATTAGTAGTAGTTGTATTATTATTTGAAAGAGCAATAAATATTTCAACAAAACAGCTTCATTCTGAGCTTTGCGGTTAAGGTACAGATTATCATTGAGGCTTTTATTTTGTAGTGATGGAATTGGGTGAGGGGGGTGGGGGGACAGAATTATTGATATTCAAGCTTTTTACTCGATAGGCCTCATTAAACATTACAGTAAGAACTCCCTTCATGCTCAAGGTACAGTTAATCATTGAGGCCTTTATTTTAAAATGATGGAATTGGGTGGGGGGGGGGTAAGTTTTTACTCGATAGGCCTCATCTAACATTACAGTAAGAGATCCCTTCATGGTTACGGTACAGATAATCATTGAGGCTTTTATTTTGTAGTGATGGAATTGGGTGAAGGGGATGGGGGGAAAGAATTTTTGATATTCAAGCCAAGTTTTTACTCGATAGGCCTCATCTAACATTACAGTAAGCGATCCTTTCATGGTTACGGTACAGATAATCATTTGAGGCTTTTATTTTGAAATGATGGAATTGGGTGGGGGGGCTGTTGGGGGACAGAATGTTATTTAAACTTATAAGTTATTAATATGTGGATGGGAGAAAGAAAAAGACAGAGCAAGGCAGAGAGACCGAGACAGACAGACAGACAGACAGACAGTGAGTGATTATGAAGGAGTAGAGCGGGGAGGGGCTGCCAAGGGCTTTATGATCTTGCTCTGTTGGCAGAACGCATAGCTGCGTCATGTGACTCCTGTTACGACCCCCTGGCGTCTAGAGGTGTGGGGGGGGCCATAAACATATGTGCATACACTGGAGGTTGGTAAAATAGATGTTTATTGATGACCAGAGTAACAGGCAGGTAACAAAAACAAACAAAAGGAGGGTGGACAAGGGGGCTGTGAAAATAACCAAACGCTGTAAACAAAAGAGATCCTCAAAAGGAGGACTGTACCCGACAATACGGTTAAACAAAAGGGTAAGTTCCTACTACGAAAACACAAAGCACACAGCCCCCACTACACCTACGAAGCTAGACAGAAACATACTACGTGTTGCGGATCAGTCTTGACTCTTGCCCTAATGCCTCCTTTTGGCCAGCCACATGCTGTTCAAAACACACTGCCAATACGTAGAGCTGTCAGAACACACTGAAATACGAACACTTCCCCAGGTGGCACACAAGTCAATTCAGTCCACAGGGCCGCACAGCCTACTTGGTACAATAAGATCAGACACAAAACACAGAACCCGGTGACAGCCGTGACACTCCACTAATCAGCTGTTGTGATTCAGCTGCGTGAGTCTAACAGACAAAGTGCAGGTGTCCGTAGCTGTGGCAACGGGTGCAGCTGCGTACATTAAGATCAAAGGACACAAAGAGCAGCGATTTAAACAGAATCCACACCTCAAATAAATGTCCAGTAGCGCAAAACTATTCTGGTTTCCAAAAAAATAACTGGATGATGAGAGTCACAAGACTCTACCGAACGCAAACATTTAGTTTACATGCCTCTAGGATTCATAATATGGCTGTAGCAACAGTTTCAAGATCTTGTACCTTCTCGTTTTTTTTGTTAAATTCGTCACCAGATTTGTATTGGAGTCTATGAGGCTTGAGACAGACTTTGTCTCAAAAAGTAAAGGCAAAAAGTAAAGGCAAGAAGAACTCAGGGATTCCATAACCACATAATTCCGACCAGCACAAGCACGGCATTTGATCCCAAAATGAAGTTTTAAAATGTAACATTGTGGTCTTAAGTGCAAAAGATCCATATTTCTTTTACCCGAGTCTCACGCAGCCGTACACTCTGAATTTAAATACTCACTCTAGAGCAGTGGTCCCCAAACCTTTTCTTGTGAGGGCCGCATAACCTCTGTCCTTCTCTGTCGGGGGCCGGGCTGACCGGGGGGGGAGGGGGATTATGTTCGCGGAAGTTTGCCGAGCAGGCCGCATCCGGTACTCGTTCGCGTACCGTAGTTTGGGGACCTCTGCTCTAGAGGCTCCACATACACACCCATGTAAATCTCAGAAAAGGACTTCTGTCTACATTTCAAAGTTGAAATGGTGGTCTGTAGCTGAAAGATTGGCAAAGCTAAAAAGGTTGAAAGTTGAAGAAGTTTTGAGAACATTTGAAGATTAACTCCATTGGAAACCATGTTAAAGGTTAATGTTTTTTTAATTTATATAAAATCAATTATAAGAGATAGAAAGCTGAAAAGGCATAGCAACGAGCTGAATATTTTGCTTAAAAGCATTCCAACAATAAATATACACATGAGCCAATTTCCATGAGCAGAGAGTACGCATCCCCTAGGTCGATCGGACATTGGGGGGGAACTGGCATAGTGGGGTGCTTTTCACATTTCTAGGGGGCGCTATAGAGACATTTCTTTATACCCAAATGCCAAATTTAACAACTTTTTGAACATGATAAGGCCCCAAAAAGGCCCTTAGTTTGTGAGAAGTAGAATAATAATAATTCCATTAAATACAATAGGTTCCTCTCTGACGAAGTCGTAGCGATGACGTTAACGAAACTCAGAACGTAGGCCTGGTAATAATAATGCTGATACAATAGATAATGTGATTTAGATGTTAGTCCTTTCTGAAGGACTGTTGAGTCCAAGATATCGACCTTGATTTAAAATGTAATATCTAATTCAGAGTGGTGCAGCAGGAGAGAAGGAAGTTTAAGCTAAACCCCCCTGTGGTGTGTCTAGTATTCTCACCATTATTAACAGGATGTAACATGTAACAACAGTTCCTTTCTGCATCAGGCTCCAGAAAGGAACAAAATCAACACAAAAAACACACCTACGACCCAAGAAAGTAAAAATCAATATCTCTCTAGCCGAATGAAATATTGACAGTTGACAATAGCAAACAATAAACGAGATGGGATGGGAATGTTTGCCCCTGTGCTTCGCCTGGGACTCTCCCAGTAGCTGCTGTTGACGCAGGATGTTCGGCAGCGGAAAGAAAAAACACAATTTGCAGCAAACACAGAGCGAGCGGCTATCTTAAGCCTGAGCTGCAGACCGAGCCGCAAGAAGGTCTGATTGATCCCCGATGGCGTTTACCAAAGGATCCTTCTAAGTCCATCGACAGATGGCTATGCATGAAAAAAGAGCACTAAAGGTCGCACCAAATCACTGTCTCTTCCATGTAAATCTTTTGTTGGGAAACATGAGGACGTGTGCTGGCTAAGAAGCAGACGTCCGGCGTCCTTCATTCCGCTATGATTTACTGCAGCTTTGACTGAGAAGGGTTCAACGCAGCATCGTCTCCTCATCCCGTTAAATCGGACAAGCAGAGTTTCTCTACATAGCAAAGAGAGGGCGGCTTCTTTCGCTCGGCTTACATATCTCTCTCTCTCTCTTTCTCTCTCTCTCTCTCTCTATATATATATAGGGCTGTCAAATGATCGGTTCTGTGTCGTTCAGACTGCCATAAAAACATCAGATACAGACTTGGTCACACTGTTTAAGGTGGTGCTGTGAGGGAAGGTCAGGTTCTAACTGACGGAGTGGAAGATGAGGAAAAGGTGTCATGTCTGATTTTGGTGCCTGTGATAAGCTTGTCTGGTTAAATAATTTAGTGAGAGACTTGTGGAGCTGTGAGCATTTATCTTTCAGAGTAAGGTGAGAAGTACAAGAGGCTATGGAAAACGTCAGATCAATTTGATTAACATTTAATGTAATGTTAAGCTTCTCGTCAGCTTTTAAGTATAGTTTATATGCATTAATTTAGCTGCCACAAAATGTGCATGTTTCAGCCTTCACAGTGGCTGAAAATAAGTGATTTGATTGGTAGATGCTATCGAACTAATCAAACAAATTCAGTCTTGACAGTCTAGAAAGGCCGGTGAGTTTAAAATAGAGCAATCTGTTACAGATAGCGTGACATTACCAGTTCCATAGTCCAACACAGCTTGAAAATGCTGAATAATGTGTCACGTCGGGGTGTCGGTGTGGAGGTATACGGACCGGAAGGAGGGAGACCCAATTGCAGGGTTGGGGACAAACAAAAAAAGTTTAATGCTCAAACCGGGAAAACACGGAACAGGGTCAGGAACAGGGTCAGGAAACAACCAACACAGACTCTACCAAGACAAGCCTTGTGATTCATATCTGCAATTTTTGTGTTATTCCTATTTTTTGGACGTTAAGATGACAACTGTAAAAGCAATGGTAGTAACTAAAATGACGTATTTAGCAGTCAAAATCTGAAACATGTCCATGGGGATGACAAATCGTTGGACATCCATTATTTATGTTATTCAGCACCCCTGGTCAAAAATAGGTTCCCGCGCGTGTACCAAAATGTCTCACAAAAGACAATGACTCGACAAGGGACCACAGACACACAGGTCTTAAATACACAAGGGAGGTGCAGGTGATTGGACACAGGTGGAAACAATCAGACAATCACAGGGGAAGACAGGACAAGGCAGGAAGTGAAGTTACCCAGGAAAACCAGAAACTTCACAATAAAACAATAACAGGACAAAACCGTGACAGAACCCCCCCTCAAGGACCGAATTCCAGGCGGTCCTAAGGGACCTGAGGGGAGGGCAGGGACGAAGATAAGGCAGACAAAGGGACGACGACCGAGCCTCTGAGTCTCCGGGCTACGGAGGTCAGTCTTGGCGGTTCCTCGTGACCGCCCATGATAGCGGCCAGACGTTGCTGACTCGGGGGGGGGCGGCTGTGCGGACGGGACAATCGGCAAATGTCGGCTTCCTGGCGTGGGGCACGGAGGCCGCGGCTGAAGGACATACAATAAAACAATAACAGGACCAAACCGTGTCATAAAGTGTGTTACGGAGTAACATTTAGTCTGTCATTCATCTCAGCGTGTTGGCTGAGCAGCATCAGTAGTGCCTTGTCATTAGTCTATTATCTCTCTGTCATAGTAACTGCTCTGATTTGGGATTATTGCTGACAGGTAATGACTCAAAAGTTGTGTGTGAGTCAGTAAGTTGGACAATGTGCTTCTGTTGGTTAATGTCGATCTCCCAAATTGAGATTCATTTAGGCTACAAATTCAGACAAACACAGAGTTACATTTACATTGGAGACAGCGCGCAGGCCACAGAAGGTAACAGAAGGTTCCAGGTGGGATTGAACCCCCCCCCTCAAGGACCGGGCTACGGCGGTCAGGCGTGGATGACTCGGGGGGGCGGCCGTGATGACGGCCATACGTGGTGGGCTCGGGGGACCGGCCGGGAAAGTCCGCAGGCTCTGGCGGCGGGGGCTGCTGCTGCGTGGCTTCGGGCGGCGGCCTCTCTGGCGGCGGCGGCTGCTGCGTGGCTTCGGGCGGCTGCCTCTCGGGCGGCTGCCTCTCTGGCGGCGGAGAGCCTGGTTTTCCGGCTCCTTGGCGTGGCACTCAGACAATCCCAAAGGAAGACAGGACAAGGCAGGAAGTGAAGTTAACCCAGGGAGACCAGAAACATGAAACTACACAATAAAACAGGAAAAGGGACCAAACCGTGACAATTTACACATTGTAACTTAACAATGTTCAACTTTTAGCAGTGAGGTCAAGGGGGGATATTTCCTTATTCCATTTTAAATTAGTTCCGAATATTTCCCTCTTAGAAAGACGGGGGGGGGGGGGGGGAGGATTAAAGAGTCTCAGCATCTTTGTCAGCTCTTATTTCCTCTTCAGATGTTTCCCCCCTTTGGTGTTCCTCTCGTCTCTCCTCTCTACTTTAATTCTTGGCTTGTACTCAGAGGTTACCTCCTGGTCTGTTTCTAAGCGTCGAGTAACCATCAATCCGTCCCCCCTCTTCCTCCTCCTCTTCTTCACTCGCCTCCATCGATTTCTCCTGCGTCCGAGAACCTGCGAGTCAGCCAACCTACAGAAACACGATGGCTCTGGATCTCCAGTCTGGGATCTCTGGCCAGACGTGTGGGCCACTGTGAGAAAGGAGCCGATGGTTAGAGAAGCCAGCATCTGGGAGTAGCGTTGGTTTGACTTTCCCTCCAGCAAGGCCTCGTCTGTCCTCTTCATCAGTTGACTTGCTTTGAAGGAGTCAACATGGCGGCACTGTGTTTTTACACCTTCACTCATGGGTCACTTTCATGCTCTCATCAAACTATTCAACAGCCAACGTCATTGCCAACATGCAAGACCATGTTGGCAACTGAAGCAGACCAACGGACCAAAGCAAACTTTCAACGTTGAACGAATAGTGTAAAAGCGTAAGACGAATAATTTACGTCATAACCCTGAACTTCTACTTGACAGTCTCTCACACAAGCGTCATCGCACTGGGATGCAAATAGCTTCACTATGAAGTGTATTATTCGGCGGAACCAGTTCTTTCCAGATATTATTCAAAAACGGTACTCAAAGTGATATATTTGGCAGTTTTATTTCAGAAAAAACAATTTAATTACCCATTAATCTCAGATTGAGACGCTGGCAGGCCCATTGGCATTCTGTTGAAGCCTGATTGCAGTGTAACGGCAGCCCGTCGGAGTGTTGCCATGGATCCCGGGGGGGTGATCTCTTTTTGTGAGATCATTATTTTGGGGGTAATTTGACTGAATTCCTGGATTGGACCAATGTTGTTGTGCATCCTACACCCACTCCAGACCACTGGGATGGTGGGCTAATGTTTATGTATGGCCAGTGCATTACTAAATAATATTTTTACCGTCAGGGCTGTTAGGGTTGGTGATGAAGCCGCGACCCCCCCCTGTCGGCCCACCACGACCCCTCTGGGGGTCGCAACACCTAGTTTGGGAACTACTGCCACAGCCTAAGATCTGATTTCAATTGGGTTATATATATATATATATATATATATATATATATATATATATATATATATATATATATATATATATATATATACAGCTCTGGATATTTCGATGAGTCACCTTGAACTGAAGACACTCCAGTGGGAGGAGGGGGAGGGAAGGGGGAGTGGGGGTAAATAATGCTGCGTCGGTTCTTTCCGAAGCATCTTGTCTCACTTCCTCACGTGCAGGTTTCATTCAGTTGGAATCGATAGTTGATTGATAAACAGTCCTTCACTCTATGCCAGTACAAGTATACTATAATAATACGTTATTATAAAGCACTTTTTACCATTTACCTTTTCATTACCTGTCTTCTTTTTGAATCCAAATCAATTGAATAGTAATATTGTTGATGGTGAGCCTATGTGTGAGGATGAGATCAATACTGTTGTGTGTCGTCATAATTAGGGCCTGAGCTGACTGAAAGTCAGGCAAAGCCCTATTATGTTTCGAAGAATTATTATTATTATTATTTTATTGCCGCTTTAAATGCACTTTTGAGACCTTTATCATATTCAAAAACTCTTGAAAATTTGCACGGGCATCAGAAGTGCGTGAAATTTAGATATTCTTGGGGTCGTGCTTTTGGGTTTGAAAAAATGGATCTCTACCGCCCCCTGGAATTTTTCTAAAAGTGCTTCCTCAGGGGATTTTTTTTTCTACTTTCACCGATAGAGTTGAAATTTTGCATACATGTGCTCTTGGATGTGCTCTACAAAAAAGTCAATCATTGTATGCAAATGCGCCTGCCAATATTTTCCGCCCGGCAAACTATACGGGCCCAAGCCTGCAATTATGAAATACGCCATTATGAAATAAATACGGCATTATGAAATAAATACAGCATTATGAAACACGGCATTATGAAATACGACATTATGAAATAAGACATTATGAAATATACCATTATGAAATAAAAATGTCTATAAATAAATAAATGTATTTCATATTTATGTATTTATTCATGTATTTATTCATTTATTTAATTATGGCTAAAACGGCATTCCATAAATAGCTTCCCCTACACGTATTGATAAAGCAGCCTTGCCACTGCTCTGATCCAGGTGCATTCACTGCTACCTAATGGCATTTTGGCTCAATAGCTTCCCCTACACGTATTGATGAAGCAGCCCAGAGACTGCTCTGTTCTAGGTACACTCATTTGGAGGCCACAGCTTTGATAGGGCTGTGCCTATTCCTGCATATCAGCAGAATGAAACAAACTAATCAAGTTGGTCAAATGTCCCTCTGTGAATGACATGACTGGACAGAGCTCCAGTCATGTCATTCACAGAGAGAGTGAGGACATTCTCAATGGAGAGAAATGATCTACTTGATAAAAGCCAAGCTATGCTCTCTTCAGGGAGCCACACAGCGTGTGTAGTTGTAAAATGCTATAACACCAAGGAACATTGATATTTCTGGCTAGAATTTCATATTCATGATGCTAGTGTGGGCCTTAAAGTATTGCCATGCAGTGATTCAAAAAACGATATATAGCACCACCTATTGGCAAAGGTTTACACTTTTATGTGAGTTACCTCCTGATTTTAATGCTACCTAATGGCATTTTGGCTCAATAGCTTCCTCTACACATGTTGACAAAACGGCCCAGCAACTGCTCTACACATTTTCATGAAGCGGCCAAGCAACTGCTCTAATCCAGGTGCATTCAATGCTTCCTAATGGCATTTTGGCTCAATTTCTTCCCCTACACGTATTGACGTAGGTGATCATACAGCTCTGCTCTCTACAGGCAGCCACACAGCGTGTGTAGTTCACGAGTTATTATTTTCTGATGGAGCAGAAGTGGCGTGATTAGCTGCTCGTCTCTGCATTGACTGAACGGAGGTAATCTTACATATTTCAGTGACGTTTTTTCTTTTAATTCTCAGCACACATGTTAACTCAGAGATAAGGACTCCAGCTAAGAAGCCAGTGACCTGGGTTTCATTCCCGGCTGGCACCAGCTTTTTTTTCTCATTTTCTTTTTTCACCTTTTGACTGCATGTCCGGCTGACCGCTGGCCCCCCCGACATGCAGGCTCAGGCCCGTTCAGTACTGCCCCGCAGTCCTAGTTATATTTAATCTTTAACAAAGCCCTCTTTATTTGCTGTTCGTTTTATTAAACTCAAACTGGAGTCATTACTGAATGGATGTGAATTCAATCAGCTGCTG
Source organism: Apeltes quadracus (assembly GCA_021346845.1). Classification (NCBI taxonomy): domain Eukaryota; kingdom Metazoa; phylum Chordata; class Actinopteri; order Perciformes; family Gasterosteidae; genus Apeltes; species Apeltes quadracus. The sequence continues at coordinate 1,201,295 of CM037934.1, read as the reverse complement.
CATTGAGTTTCAGCTGCAGAATGATCATCAACATTTAACAACACCAGCCTTAATTAATAATACAAGGCAACATGTGGACGGGAACGCAAACCGCTGTGACGTCTGTGATTACTTGTGTAATCAAAACCGGAACGTCTCCTGGGACCAATAGAAAAGCCAAGCAGGAATTTGAGCGAGCAATAAATCATTGAGGCCCCCAAAGCCTTCTTCACGTCCGTTTTGGGACAGAGCTCATTAAGGAAGAACCAGCTTTTAGTTTCAGGCTGACACCCTGATGGGATTTTAATGATCAGTGGGGATGTTGGAAATACGGGCCATTGGATGTCAAATGCACGAGCACCGTATTGATGCCAATAACTACTATATGGAAGCTAATTAAAAAGAATTTCAAATGTCTGTAGAGTGGACAATTTAAAATCGATGGCATCTTATCCATGTTGTTCCTGTAATGCTTTCACTGGTTATTGGAGCTGCGTCATGTCAACAGCGTGACTCTGCCTAGTTAATCAGATGGGCCAATAAGGCCTCTAGTAATAATACCCAAATATCTCAAAGCCACTTAACTGGATAATCCACAAACCTTTCTGTGACAACTAACACGGTTGAAGCTCCAGCTACAATAGTTTGAGTATGTGTTGGAAGGTTTTTCTCAAAGCAAAAGGAAAAAAGGAATTGTGAAGCGAGTCTCAGAAGTTAAGATTGGCTTTTTTTTTAGACCAAATGATTTTTTTGAGAGCAATGGTTTTAGATTTGCAGCCAAAAATTCTAGTTTTGTAAGCAAAACAAAAAATGCTGCTTTCTAGTTGTCTCGTAAATCTGCCGCCCAAGTTGGAAAGTGTAAATTACCCAGCTTTCTTGCGGCATTTTGGGAAGACACGCCCCCTTTAGGTCGCTATATCGGCCGTCCGACTCGGGATTCTGAGAGTACCCCGAGCATACGACATACGAGCGTACGACTCGCAAAACAAAGATGTCTGCGCCCACATTACATGGAAGTTGATATGAATTGAATTTGTATTTGTACTACGTTGGTCATTTTAATGTCGGTTTTAAAATGCTCTTACACACATATTTACATTGCTGCTTCAGTCCGGTCACCAATGTTTGCATTGTACGGTTTTGCTGTGCGTGCAATACAATGTAACGTTTTGTTTTTGACCTGGTTGGCTAAAAGGCTACGTTGCTAACAATAACAACAACTAGCCTGCCACTGCCCCTGGTGGCTCGAGAAAAACGCGACTGCACTTGTTATAAAATGAAATAGGCGATTCAATGCTGATAAAACATGTAGTAAGATATTTAACATTTGTTCATCAACATTAAGAATAGCTTAACATAATAAGGAGATGTTATTCAAACAATTCAGTATATTAATGAATGTGTAAATAACTATGTTCAGAATATGATATAACTACCATATCTTAACTATTATAAATACACAATATAAATATAATATGTTATAGTAAAGGATAAATATATTACAGTATAAATATGTTTAGTATATTGAGATGCAGCTATGAACCTGAAACCCTTTCTAACATTCAGCCAGATGTCACTCTGACTGATCACGCAGCCCGTGTGTGCCGCGCCGCCACGTTGCCAGATCTAATCTCACAGCGGCCTAACTGCATGAGGAAACGGGAATCAGGCCTCTCGGCACAGCCGATCCTCCGATGGGGAGTCTGAACGAGAGGCGGCTCGTTCATCGGAACAAGAAACCAGGTAGGGTGGAGTGGTTTACTCCAGGTTAGCTTTTAGCTATTAGCTAACCAACGACCATCCCCTAATGCAGCTTCATCCATCCACAGTGTCACTAAATGAACAGATTATTTGTTCACCCACACATCAGCACAGAAACCTGGTAAGAACAAGGAACAAACGCGTCGCCAGTTGTGAGGTCAAAGTTAGAACAGTGCTCCTCCCGTATTACTTAAAGATGAAACATGAATCATTTAAATTATATTCCTTGTTGGAGTTCCACTGGCCAGAGGAATATGAATGTGCTCTTTCCCGAGGCTTTGACTTGAATGGAAAGATGTGAGTCTTATGTAACTGAAGCTGTGGCATTATTCTCTGCTTTGCTTCTGCTCCCTGCCTCCTGCCTCCTAGCATCCGCTGGACCACCTTTCATTCTCCCTCTCAAGTCACACTCACTTTGCTCTCCACATTCGGCTGCAGGGAGACTCATATTAAAGCCCTGTGTATACGTACTTCCTCCATACCTCATTAATACATTGATGTCAGGGAAGTACAACCGCAGCTCGCTCACATGAGCTTCAGCAATGTGCTCTCAACTGCTGTAATGACTGAAAAACTGTTTGTGGCAATTAGGAAGGCTTTTAAGACGAGATGGGAATCCACACACAGACACACACAGTGTACACACGTTTAACACATTGTATACTCTCAGAGGAAATGATAAATAATGAACTGAATAATAAATAAGACAAATAAAACATCTGAGCGTATCTCCTGTCACGTGGAGGTCGGTCCAGGTCTGTGCTGCATAGTAACACGACGTGCAGCGGGTTTTAACAGTGGGCCACATGTGTGAGATGCAGCAGGCGTCCGACTGGCTATTGTCAACACATCTGGGCCTTTATCTGACTCCCCGAGGAGATGCTGCGATGACGTAGTTGATGAGTTTTTGTGAAGGTGCGTTAGAATGTGACACGCTCTCCGTTCCAGGTGGCTTCCACGCACAGAGGGTTTGTATCCCTGTGGTTGAGATGCACTTATTGCAAGACGCTTTGGATAAAAGCGTCTGCTAAATGACATGTAATGTAAAGTAATATGTTCCTTTGTTTAGCTGACCGAGAGGTTCCTATTTTTTCCAAACCAGAGGTTCTGTTTGAGTTCAGAGGTCATGTTTACTGAGGATGCTGAAGTCATTGTAGGGACGTCTCCCTCTGCTATCACACTGCATCTGTAATCACTAGCGTGGCCTCACACAGCGCTAACAGCTCAACATCAAGCCTCCCAAGGCTGCAACAACGTGAGGTGAAGGAAATTCTATTGATTGCCGTATTATCACTAACTGGTGAGACGTTTCCTTTACCAGAACCTCAAAGAGAGTTAATTAAGACCTGAAGACGCTGAAACAGCAGCAAAGAAGCGCTAATGAGGAAACTGATGAAACTCTCACTCTGGTTATTGCATCGCGTCCCAGATGCTGCGTTCGCCATCAACGATTGTTGTGGAATATTTCATTGTAACTTCTTTGGGAGAAGAGAATGATTTGTTTCGAGGTTTTTCTGATAAAACAGAGACTTGACGAGCACAGCGCTTTGTGTAGATGCACGGAGTTTCCACTGATACAGATGAAACCAGGTAATGAGACAGTTCCTCTTACAGAGCGTCTGAGCGACTCGCCCTTCTTCCTGCAAACACAGCAGCAAACAGAACATCCGATACCTGTTTACCTGGGACACAAACTCTACAAACCACACTGCAACGCAAACAAACACATCCGGGGAATGAACAGCAGCTGTGTAATAAGAGCTCACAGTTGAATCATTTACAACACGGTCCTGTATGAGTTGTGTCATGAATCATTATTTGGCGCTGCTTCTTTCTCCCCCGGCTGAGACGAAGAATCACGGGATGAAGCACTTTACATTGTTGCGTGCAGCATAATTAAGTTGGACCAAGCTAATGGTCAACGGACAAGACATGTTTGCTCCTCCATCTCACCCCGACACACTGCTAACTCAGCGACGGACGAGATCATCTTTTGAGTAGATGGACGTCTTATGTCTTCCTGGCATAATTCAAGCGGCGCAGAGCAGCTTCTGTCTGTCATTGAATGGAATGACAGTGGAATGGCTTCTTTCTTCCTTTCACGTCTTCTCCTCTCTCCCCACGTGAGTCTCCCCTGTGTGCTGGTCCTCCTCTTCGATGCCATCAGGGGCCCGACACACACACAAACACACACACACACACACACAGACATGCAACACAACATGGGCTGTGCACAAAGATGTGCATAGAGGCCACCTGTCTCCATAACGGCTGAGTCGGTGCACGCTCACATGCACACACACACACACACACGCTCAGTGTAGGAGTTCATTTATATGCAGACTGACGCGTGAAGAACACCGTCGCACACAGACCTGAGAATGTTCTACATCGGCTATCCAACCATTCCCAGAAAGTATCAAACACACAAAACTACTTGGTAGGCCAATATTTACCATGAAGAGGAACACCAATGTTGCCCCAGGCCGAGTTATTTAAGGACGCTGATTGGCTAAATTCTATATCAACCATTTTCTTTATCTAGTCAGCAATGGGCGGGTAACCTTGAGCTTGCCTGCACCGCAGCTACACAGGACGTGCGCTCCTTTATTGCATTTTATTTGTTATTTTATTTGTAATCTTATTCTTGTCTTTTATTGTGTGCACTGTCCACTTTGCTGCTGCGATCCTGTAAATTTCCCCAACGTGGGAAGCAATATCTTATCTTATGACGTGCAGAAAAGCATTGATTTTGTGCAGATACCATATTTACACACATTACTAGGTACATTAACACAAAGGTTGACCTTTTTTACAATTTAATATCTTGTTATTTAAAATGTCCAGGTGGGGTGACGTCCCATTGCTCTCTATTGGCCAGCCTCCACTGACCTAAATACTGCTGCGCATCATGCAGGCAACGTGCACAAGGACACAGCTTTCAAAGGCCGCGTGTGCTTTTAGGAGCAGAGTCGATTCTTGGTGTAGCAAAAGGACGCAGGGGCATTTCTGTCATCTCATAAATGGAGTTATTCTCCTGACCAAGCCCACGGCTCTCCTCCTGAACGCAGCATTTTAAATGCATTTAAAGCCTCTCTGTGGCGTCACTGCTTCAGGCCTGCTGTCCATCGTCACTGTGATTCCCCTCTCGCCTGTGTGATTGCAGGTCAAGTGCTGCGTCTGAGCTTGATCAGGGTTTCATTATTCATAACAGACCTTTTCATCGAGACATTTGAGACCCAAGCAGAACCCGAGCACACTTGAAAGTTGGCCGTTTGCACAGCGCTGCAGATGGGAACAGTAGTGAGCTGCATTATTGAGCCCAGCTGATACAAACAGCCGTTTCTTAAGCAGCTCAGTGCTGCTGTTTGAGGGAGGTTCCTATACAGATGTGATTCACAGCGCTGATTGGCTTTCTGAAGCAGGGAACAGTGTCGGGTTGCAGAGGAATCACAGCCGCTGCTGCTGCCTGGTGATTCTGTGTTTGGCTTCAGTGTTAAAGCCTTAAATCTACACGAACAGGAGCCTCTGAAGTTATACTGAACTTTCTGTTAAATATAGAAGAAAAGCATGCGTGGATCATATTAGCTGCAGCCGTTTAATGTGGAATTCAATGATAGCAGCAATCAGGTGGCTCAGTGGGTTTAAATAGATGAGGCTAGTTATTATCCTCAGCTGGTGGAATCCACATCCAAGAAGAGACTGTGCGGCTGCATATTTGGACATTTGCTTTGAGGAGAGTTATCAGGATTCATTCACTACATTCACAGCATGAGAAGGGCTATCATTGCGTCGCAGTGGAAACCAGAGGGAGGTGGGAGGGGGGGGGGGAGGGGCAGGAAGGGGAAAGCCCGGCAGATCTTGTCTAGAGGGGAAATTTGATTGCGAAGGATTTATTGCTTCAAGTGTAATCGGGTTGAGCCGACGGGGCAGCAGCACGCGTGCAAATGAAGAAGGCCCCTCGTTTAGGATGCTTAGCTCAGTGGTTCGGTTCAACTGCAGTGCATTCTGGGATTGCGGGCTACAATCGAAGGGAGCGAGAATAAGTGCTGAAAGCCAGACACGAGTCGGTGTTCCTGCCCTTCTTGCCCTTCCTGTCACCTCGTCTGGGGGTTAAAGGGGTTTTTATTGGCTGTTATAAGTGGATGCTTTTGATAAGAAGCCCCTAAATACCCCTCATCATTTAAGTGGCTCAAGGAGAAACGGCTTCGTACTGACCCTCATTCTGAAACGTATTGAAGCTTCGGAGCATCTTGCATCCCTCCTGCTGGTTGGGGGGCTCGTTGGACGCCTCCAACCAGTATTCTCCACCACCCCTCCAGGGGGTGGATGTGGCGGGATGGAGTCTCCTGCACTATCAAACAGGTAGTCATGCTGATGCAAGAAGGTTGTCGATGAAGCTAAAGGGGAGTTGGAAAATACTGGGAAATATCTGATGCTTTGTTTTTGTATATATACTGTATATATTTATTTCATGTATGTTTTGAAGGCAGAAGGAGTTTAGGAGGCTTTTCACTGGACCCGTTGACACAGTGCTGCATACCTCTCTGTAATTCTTTCCAAACTACAGAACGACCAATTTGTGCCGTCATTGATGACTTCCTTTCAGTATGAATGAAATGGGTTGTAATACTCCTTACAGCAAAGCATTGTATAGTTTCACATTGAACACACCTCAAGTGGTGATATTTAGCTGCAAGTTAAACATGAAAATGTAAGAAATTGGCTTTAAAGAAACGGAGGGGAGGAATTTAGACAGCTAATGGAGACGATGCAACCTCAAGTTCACATTATCTATTTAGCTCTTCTGCAATAGATAATATAATATAATAACTCCTCATCCTCCACGTAGCAGGCAGATCGCAGTAATATTCCAAATACGCTGCATATGTTGCTGAAAAATCATGCAACTATTCTATTTCAGGATGGTGAGAAAGAGAGACGCTCACCTCTCATTTGAATGACAACAGGGACTCCTGAAGCATCACAGGAGGGTTTTGTGTGTGTGTGCGTGCATGTGTGTGTAAGCGTGTCTGTGTGCGTGTGTGTGCTCACCCAACACGCCACTGCAGTGCGATTCCCCCTCCCTGCCTGACATTCAGCGCGTTCACAAACCCAGCCTGCAGAACAGAGCGGCGGCTCTGCATACAGAGGAGGCAGGAGACGGATACCTGAGAGAGGAAAGGAGGAAAAGCCCCCTCTTCCCCTCCCCCCCACCCTCCTTCCCCTTCCTCCCCCCCTCCCTGATGTCTCCTCTGCAGTCAGCTGGCTCTCTGGACGCTCACACGGAGGGCTTCTCTCTGCAGGCTTCCCCTGCTTGGGGGTTGGGGGGGGGGCAGGTAGCCGAGCAGCAGACTGTCAGGTGGTGCATCAGGGACGGTGTCTGCTGGAAAAGGACTGTGGCACCGTAATAATAACTCGCCTAATTCGTCTCACTTGACAACGTGAGAATAATGTCGGGGGGGGTTTTGAGAACCTGACAAATCTCAGCTCTGATATTGTTCCAGTTTAACTCGAAGCAACACCAGCTTTTATGGGCACAAGGAGATGCATGGTGACATTTGGCAGCTCGTACGTCTCCCCTGCCGCTGCTCTCAGAAACTCCCACAAAGGTTGGAGAAATAGTTTTCATTGAATAGCAGCTGAACGCTTCAGTATCGCCGCTCCACTGTGGCCATTACGTCGTTTAAATGGCATTTCAGCAAACAGCAACTCAGGGGGAAAAAACCATTTTGGGTCATAACTCACAGGAGGGAACGACAACAAGAGGATTTGGGACATTGGATGTAAACAGCAACATGACTGGTTGTTGCAGGTCTTTCCACTATGTGAACTTCAGGGGCCACAAACTGGAGACTGGCTGTAATCTGGTGTTTGCTTCATACTTAAGAGTAAGCTCCTAATTGTTACATACAAATATATGATGGAAGTTCTGCAGATTATCTCTGCAAAGTGCAGCAGATGATGTGAGATACTTTGTGTAGAAACACAGCTGCCTGTCACACGCATCCCATTCAACGTCCAATAGCAATGGAGTTATGAATGGAGGACGTTGGAGACATCATTGGGAGGCACCTGTAAGCCACCGGACATGTGGACCGAAATAAAAGCCTTTCATTTTGATTCTCGCTGCAATAAATTCATCCTTGACCTGCGGCTCACGACTCTTCGTGCTCTGAGATGGAGTTTTAGACGTAACCTTGGAGACGGAGACGTTTCATCAGGCGCTGGAGTCTCTGGTGGAGACGCAGGACAAAGAGACCAAAGGCTGAGCCACGTTTCAGAGAGGAGAGCGAGTCCTCCCGTCTGGTTGGTCGGGGAGGGGCTTAGCTGAAGGGGCTCTCTGGATTAATGAAATCCTCAAATCAAGTTTCAAAGGAAGGTCAAAGCCACTCCAGAGAACAAACATGTTCTTAGCTTTGGCAACGGGGCTGTGTGAACACCTCTGACATTTAGCCACTACTCACATTATGTAGTATGCCGTTTCCTTGGGCTTCTTCTCATTAGATGTGTGAACATGGAAGGGATTTAACGCCCGTCTCCTGGATCTGATTCCTGTGAAGCTGCCTCAGGATGTTTTTCCTTCCCGGTGAGAGTTATGAATAATCTTCCACTACTCTGTTTGTCCCGCTGAACCTCAGTGACACGATTCATCATCGCATTCTGTTGCAGACACTGGAACACTTGATTGGTATTAAAGGAACTGCACTCAGTGGGATTTAATTAAAAGACACTTTACAATTAACTGACTGTCAGCCAAGCAGAGGCAGAGGATCCTTCAGAGAGAGGACGGGCTGCAGGGTTTACATAGAGGGGCTCTGTCTCTGAATCGCTTCTAACCGTCAGTCCAACTCAAGCTAAACGTCCTTGTTATTCCTTCTACGCTGTGTGTGTGTGTGTGTGTGTGTGTGTGTGTGTGTGTGTGTGTGTGTGTGTGTGTGTGTGTGTGTGTGTGCAGAAAGCCAAAGCACAACACGTCCGAGAAGTAGAATGATCTGGTTTATGCAAAGCAGTAACAGCTGGCCCCGTTTCATGCGAGGGGCACGCTGCCGTTTCAAGTAGAAATAATGATGAAGTCCCGAGGTCTTTGACTTCCATCGTGAGCGTTACGCAACCCCAGCCGATAATTCAAATGCAGTGTGGAAACTTTCATGTATATTTCAGAACATATTCATCAGTTACCAAAGGGAAGAAGGCTCCCTCCTCCAGGCTCACTCTTTCTGCTTAATGAGGAAAACAGAGAAAGGGAGCAGAATTCCCTCATTGCACAACAGTATTTTCCTTCAAAGACAAAGAAGCAGCTGTTTGCTAGAGATACAGCCAGCATCATACTTTCTCCCTCTGTAACCAGCCAATCAGCACACGCACTGATGAAAAGAAACTCACAGAAAAGTGCTGCTGCGGACACAAACAAGAGAAGTCCATTTTTGCAAATGCTTTTTTTTCTAGTCTCACGCTTGAGTTGAGAGACAGCGATCCCGAGGGCCGTGAAGGAAGGAAGGGAACAAGAGGCTGCAAAACGCTGCTCACCACTGACATGGGGCTCACCGAGGCACCGGGCAGAGATGACAGGGAAATGCATCTGTGATTCTAAAGGTGGTAAATGAACTAGTGAAGTGCTGTAACACTACATGTCATCATTCGCCCATTCATTCCAACAGCAACCTTATGTGACTTTGTACTTTCTGTTTTTCTTTAAAGCACATCCATCTTCCTGTTTTTTCAACAACTTCAACTCTAGTGTTTCAAAGAAGATCCTGTTTCTCGGTCTTTTTCTTTATTAGATCTGAATTGGTTTCAGTGTTGTCTTGTACCAAAGTGCCTGAGACATCTTTTTCTTTGTGTAAGGGTCATATATATTGCGAAGCACCAACATACACAACAAGAATCACAATAAAAACAAAACATTCATCATAGTCAGTAAGGGACGTTTTATGACACATGATGCGATACTGGTCGTAAAAGCAGAACTACTAAATGTGTTATTGTATTTCTGTAGAATTCAACTTTTTCATTTCAAAGAGGAAACTTTGTGCTCTAAAGGAGAGGCTAGCAATAACACTGCACGAAAAGTGGGATTTTCGGCAGTATGCGGCACCGTAAATTGTCGTGGAATTTCAGGTTTACGGCAGTTTTCAGATAGGTGGCTCCACATTGCCTGTCTGCATACATTCATTTAAAAAAAGCCTAATTCTGATCAACTTTGAGATACCGACTGGAACTGGGACTGGACAACAAAAAAAGACCAGGGATAAGTTTATACATGGTTTCATAAAACAAAACAAGGGTAAAGTGTCGCAGGTTAAACTGAGAAGCCTCGACTCCACCCAACACAAGTGCAAAGATCATCAACACATCGCATCGCATCATGGCTGTTAACAATACATTTTCTTTGTTTTATGCAAGGGTCCTTTCATTCTTAACCAGTAACATATATACTGATGCTTCCAGTCACATCACACCCACAGCTGTTCCCCTTTATTCAGACAGCAAAATGAATTCGTTCCAGAGAAAAGGCCCTTTTCATCACGGCGATTCAAGCAGGGGCCCAAAAAATTGCCTGTTTTTAAAGTAGTTTCCTCACTTTGTAGGTAAACAAAGATTGTAAAGTTGAACAAGAACATTTTTGTCATTGCATGTTGAAACGGTAATTTGAAGCATTCGTTGACATGTTACATTTTTTTCAACATGCTAAACTCAAGCAATAAGGTGTATAAGAGTGCATGGTCATAAAGTTCAAGGGTGGTGTTCGGCCTTTATTTGATAAAACTCTAAAAATGCTCCAGTTCATTAGTGCTGCCAAACGGAGTCCACTTGTGTCCCGTCGACACGGATCTACCAGCCGAGTCACAACGTAGGACTACTATTCTCCCCCAAATCCTTGTCTTGCAAATACAAACATGACTCAACAAATAAAAGTTCTTTTAATTCCTGGAATGCATCAATACTTCTGTGGAAAATGATCGGCCTGCTTCCTTACTTGAGATTTACAGCATCATTACAGGCAGGAGCCGGCAATAAACCGCGCAGCACCAGCAAGATGATAGAACCAAAAGTCTGTGATGAGGGCGTAAAGAGGGGCGTTAGTAGCCCCACGAGGAAAGGGCCTGTTTCAGAGCTGACAAAACTACGCTGGTCAGGTCTCGCTTTGTTGACATGTCCGTTCTCGTTTGAAGGCATTCATTTCATTCATTTCAGATAATGAATATGTACCGTTTTGGATGATTAAATGAGTCATTTCAGGTGGAACAGAGGTTTTCTCGGTCGCCCTGGGGGTCTGTAGGGGAGATACCGTACTTGCAATTGCAGGAGTGTCGGGTCGCCCCCACAGAGTCTTGCTTTACGGCATGAGAGGGGAGGCTGCGGACTTCAGCCATGCACTCTTGGGCTCGTAGCGCAGTGGCGATATTTGAGCAGTTATCATGGCGGGCTTTCGCTGTTTTGTCGCTGGTTCCATGTCGGAGCAGGCAAGAAAGAGGAAAAGGGCTCTGGGCAGAGAGAGGACTCGTACACGGGTGAACATCGGGCAATAAGCCTTTTCCCAATGGCGAGAGCTCAAAGAGAAAGAAGGCTGAGCGGACCTCGCGTTTCTGCTGATGTGATTGTAACCAATAATGTATGAAAACAAGCTACAGTTTCAAACTTGAAAATTGGAACAAAATAGTCACTTACCTGCCGCAGAAGACGTGGCGATTCGTTGCGTTCGCCTGTCTGCTGAGCTCAAAACAAACGCGCCTGGCTTGACGGCAGGGGGGAAAGTAGTTTTTAGTACGGGCCGGGCTGGGGAGGTGGGGGGGGTTGGTAGCGGTCGCAAACCTCTGCATACACTCGCGTGACGTTAGCAGTTGTGTTGTCATGCTGAAAGTGCAATCGGCTCCGCACAGTGCCGGCTTACTTTCACCTCTGCTTGACAGAGAAACGAGGAAAACAGCTGAGCGTCTTTACGACAGTGCAGTTTTATTTTCGGCCTCTGGGGGGAGCCTCGCTGGAAAATCAACCCCAGTTGCATAGTGGACCTTTAATACGAGTACTTAAGGCCTGATAAACATTTAGCATCAAAGCCCTGCACGCGTCACGGGGGCAACTACTAAGGCAGCTGTCACCATTCAGTATTTACTGCAAATGAGGAAAACAAAGGTTGCTCTATTGCATCATAACGGCTCTCAACATGACGAGACGACTGAGCGGCTAACCGTGCTAACCGTGCTAACGGTACAAACAGTGCTGCTGGAATGGTTGGGGCTATGCTAACCAACCATTTGAGAGTATCGCAGGGCAGCAGCCTTGAACGTGCCAATGGTGCAGTCTCACGTGCACTGACACGCACTAAAAACGTGCACGGACGCCTGGGCCATGTCAACAGAGAGGAGAGGAGCTGGTAAACATCCCACACAGAGGCAGAGTTCACAGATATTAAGGCTGAATCCTGTGCACTGCATCTGGACGTCAGGGTGGTAAATCAGTGTAATGACGTGTAAAATCCTGACTGGTTCTTTTAATGGACAGATGAATCTCGGGGAAGTGAAGGCGGTGTCGGAGGAAGTGAGCAGAGCTGAGTGACTGGTTATCACTCATCACTGGCTTCACTTTCCCTCAGTGCTGGTTTCTCCAGACCACAGAAGAAAGTCTATGTGTCCTCGCTGCTAAGAGTTCAGAGTGTGCTGAGATTGTACGGGCGGAATAAAAGGTCTCAGTGTCAGCTAACTGATCATCTTTAACGATGCTGTGAAAGCGAGACACCTTTGTCCTCACCGCTCTGCTTTGGATCGGGGTTGCCGTTTAAAGGCTTTGCTGTGTACCATCTGCCAGTTCTGCATTTGATGGAAGGAGAGAACAGTTTTTAAGCCTGACCCCAGCTTATTAGCATCTCTGCAACGCTGTGCTGCTGCTTGGCTCTTAACGCGTGTGGTAAGAAGACAGAAAAACCGCCACAAAACAGGTGACACCACAATGACTAATCCAAAATAGCCCTCTGTCCTTTCCACCCAAACCGGATGGCATCTGACCGAGCATCCATCATTCAAGGTTATTCAAGCCAAGACTCTGGTTCATTTCACAGCTGCAGATTACGATGATTCCATAACTAAGGTACACTCAGATTTGAATAAACAGGGAGTTGAGCCGCATCATGAACACAGACTCTTTTTCAGCCCGTCGAGGCGTAGCTGCACGACAGCAGGAGGAAGCTGTGGGTTTAGGTGTTTTCTCTAATGAATGATTTAATTCATTATTTCTGTCTCACACCGACCTCAGTGGCCGCCATCGCGGCTTTTGCGGCTTTTTTCTGGAAATGTCTCTAGAAATGCGCCATTAATTCCACCCTGGACCTCGGTCCATCGATTGTGACACAAAAGGAGGGGTGGTGGCCATCGATAACCCTTCGATCCTCTGCAGGCAGCCGAACAGAGCTGCTGGGTTACATTTCTCTCCTGTGGATCCCTCTAGAAAGGTGAGAGGAGACAGGTACAAAAAAAGGAGAAAGCTGCAGGGAAACGTGCAGAAAGGAGAGAACAGAAGCAGAAGACAGTGGACGAGTGTGATGACCAAGCTAATTAGATCCAAACGCTCAGAAATACCCAACGAGTGCCCCAACGTCTGGCACATCTGAGAAAGGCGGTTCCCTGTCTGCACTCACAGAACAGCAGCCAGTTAGCATGACAAGCCTGCCAGGTTCATGGTGCTGCAGAGCCGTGGGGGGGGCAGTCTTTTTCCTTCTGGAGAGCCCTTGATTAGCTGTGATCTTGGCGATGCATTGAGAGGCATGTTTGTGGGGACACCGCAGGGTGTCGAAGTACAAAGAAACGGGCAGCTGTGAGCAGCCTGGTCGCCAAACAGCGGCGGGGGCGTCTAGAACATGTGAAATCACTCCGCACTTTCCTACCTACGTTTCAAACCAAGGCGTTAGAAACTGGTAATTTTAACCAATTAGGCGTGAAGAGTTTTAGGACGAGCGATTACACATCACGTCCGGGTGTGTGGGTGTGTTTGGTTCAGTGTGGTGCTGAACAGTCCATGCAGCCGTTGGCAACAGCGCGCCGGCCTCCTGCCAATAGTGGCCCTTGGAGACGAGGACGGGGAAGCTGTGGTGCTGCTCGACACCAAGGGCAAGCAGAGAGAGCGGCGCGAGTACTTTGTTTTTTAATGTCTGTCTCTACCTCCGGGGCCTGCATGTTAATATCACTGTACTTATTTGGTTTTCCGCACGCAGCCAAAGTCACCTCTCACAAAACAGCCGGCAATTACATTATGTTAGTCTGTGGAAGTAGAACAAGGTGTCCTTGCTCGAGGCCACATTCTGGCTGCTGCTAACCTTTGACCTGTGGACTTCCTTATCCACTCACCAATATCATGTCATGGGCAGTACAATCCCTCAAAAGTATTTTTGCCATATCATGCCTTAAACATCCTCACGAGGCGCCGATAACGCCCCCCAGCAGCCTCCGTTGCACGTTTTCACTTTCGCCTCTAAGGAGACATTACCCTGCACACAACGTCACCTGCATTTGAACGGTCACACCCAGCGCTCGTGCCATGATATATCTATTTTTTTAACGCTACTAGACGGATAACGATATCTACCACTTGTAATCCTATAGCACAGATGTGACTGCTCATGAACTCCTGATGCACTGTGTTATTGAATCACCGGGCGTGGAGGGGTATGAGGGGCAGTTAGAACATGGATGAGCAGGCCCTTAAGCCAGCTCTGAACACTTAGGATAACCCATTTAAAGAATGCATCGATCATTGCTCTCCACGTAGATCCGCTATGGTTCTTTATCCACAGAAGGAAAGACGTTTAAACTTCATAATGAATGCAGTGGGCATCCAGTCACTGCTGGAGTGTGGCGAGCTACTGCCCCCTGGAGGTGGCTCAGCAGTGGTTTACTGCATGAGAGAACTGGTTCACTGTGACATTCACAAAAATAATTGAACTTCAACATGATTTCTTGGTCTGAAGTTGTTGGAGAAATTATAATAATATTTTACCGTAGTCAGTGTTACTAGTACGGCAGTCTGTGCGCTCGCACAGAGGCACACAGTGTTCTGGGTCATCTGATAATCAAGATGTTTGTGCGTCAATCTTTGTAATCTTTATAACAAAGATGATCGTCTACATCCGAGGTCGACTACCATCCCTTTGTCATCGCCCAGAGCCTCCTCCCGTGTTTCATTGTTCATCTTCTTCTATCCAAAGGAACAGTATGTGCCATTTATTCGGGTATACTGACAGCAATGTAATACAAATATAAACGAGTGTGTTTTATTTCCTTATTTTCACCTGAAAATAAGAATTTATGAGATGAAAATGAGGTTTTTGTATCAGCCAGAATGGACAAAACAACGTGTTAGCAAAACTACAGTAAAAGCTTTATGCGAAAAATAAACAATAGATAGATATTGTTGTGCCAAATGATTTAATAAAACTGAAAAGGGAAGTTAACAAAATACTGCTTTTGACTTAGTGTTACCAAGGCACTATAGTTCATGCAGCCTCATTTCCCTGGATGTTCCCACAGAACGGTGAATAATGTGCTGTAGTGCATCGTCCTAGTTAAGAGACCAGAGGTCATTCGTTTCATGCCTTTCTTTCATAATTCCTGTTAAGCAAAAGAACCATTTGTTGCAACCTGTTCACAGTGTGGACCCAGTGAGGGACAATTACCAGCTATCACCACCAGGGGTCCCTTTTGTACAATTGGACCCAGTCGGACAACCATCAAGGCGATCTAATAATTCCCAATCGTGGTGTTCAGCCTGGCAGCAGATCAGCGCTCACATCTTCAGCTGAAACTGTCTGAAGCACCAACGGTGCCAACTGGACCATAAAGCTTTAGGACCTGATGCATGTATGTCTGTCATGTCCTCCGCTGACCCGTTGGACAGACAGGATGGTGAAAATGTCTCCACATCCTTTACATCATTCCCCTTCTCTACCACTAACACGGGGGACTCCACTAGTGAAACACCCAGTGACGCTTTGACTGACCTGCTTCCAGCTTTGGTTTAATATGTAGTTTCATAACTGACATGATTATGATGTGTAGCATAACCGCAGGACAGAATAATAATCACACCGACGGCGTCTTGCCACAAGCGCCGGCTGTGGCCGTGGGAGACGTGGGTGTCCTCTGACCCCCATTACTCTGAGCTAACTGGCCCTTATAGTCCCGCAGAGGTGTGTTTACCCTGCACATACTCCAACTGCACTGCTGCACCTACAGACACCGCAGCACAAAGCATCAGCAGCTACACCAGGCCGTGCACTGAAAAGAATGGATGTTTTCTCTGCAGAGCCTTGACATTCTTTACAGAAGTGTGTGTGTGTGTGTGTGTGTGCGTGCGTGTGTGTGTGCGTGCGCACTCCGGGTTGCTTTGCATTGCAGTGCCTGGGGGCCCAGTATAAAAGCTCCCCACTAATGTTCAAACATGCCTTTGACTTCTGTCAATCCTAAAGCTGACTAACGCAGCAGGCATACGAGCAGAAGGTTTACTGAGATGTGCTGCAGTTTCTATCTGAAACCTTGACCTAGTTACGCATCTTATGAGTTTAAAACAATAGCATTTTGTTGGATAACATAAATAGCTTACTAAAAGTAAAAATAAAAAAATCCTCCCACTTGAGGAGCTAGTATGATTGTCTGTGGACTGGAAAATGATCTAATAAACTAATCCTTTCAGTATTTCACTAGATCCATATAATATCATACGTACATGCTTGATACATGGAACACTTGTAGGGGTGAGTACATTGTTTTAATAGCATTGGAGGTAGTATGGAGGAGGTATATGGAGATTACAGCACTGGAATTTCAGTAGATACATTTTTTCGTAAACTCTATTATCAGCTTGAAGTTGAGGTTTGCAACGCACTACAGACAAGAAGTCATTGGCTGCATTACTGTCGCGCACAGAAAAGCAGGAGAATTGTTGAGTTCATCGCGTTGACCAATGAGAAAGGCGAGTGGGCGGGGCTTGGAGGTGGGCGCTCCGCCCTTCATTTGCATGGCGGCAGAGGGGAGAACGCGGCGAGTGTTGTGGTGCGTCGCTGCTGGGGACAGAGAGCTGCCAAGGTCGGTGAAAGTACATCTGGGACCCGCAGTACATCCTCAGAGGTACCCGCCCGAGAGACAACAGGTACGGGTACCAAGTTCCTGCGTGCTTCGTGGGCGCTGAGTTGGACTTCCTTCCCCCGGTGTTGTGCCAAGTTGTGCGTCCCCGTCAATTCAGTGACTGTCAGATGCCGGTGGTCGACGTGCTAGCGCCGCGAGCTAGCATTAGCAGCGTTTGGGCGCTGGAGATAGTTGTGTGATGGCGGTGAGCGTTGTGCAGGCGTGTGGGGACTTTACGTAGCACCGCGTGTGCCCTCCTTAGCCTCCCTGACCGGCTCGGTCGGGACGTATTCCGCCGGGCCGGTGGGCGCGATGCCCCCAGCTAACGCGGGCTAGCAGGCGGACTTAGCCTGCCGGGTAGCGGCGCACTTTGAGCCGTGATTCATTGGAGTTTGTTCCGTTTTCACTTTCAATTATTAGATCACGATTTCGGTCCCTGATCCATTGTATGAAAGGATGTCGGTGATGGGTCGCTTCGCATCCAGTTATAACCCTTTAACAACTATTTTCATTCGCTATCAATATTACAAAGCGCTGTGTAGATCAATACGTGCTGAGAAACACGTTCTACTCTTCAGTTGTGAACGAACCACAACAGCAGCTGTTTCTTTCTCTTTTCTCGGTATGAGTCAGTGTGTTTGTGTTTTTTCCTTCCCCAGGGGATATTATTCTCGCTGCCGCGCTGAGGTGTGTAACGGGATCTGCTGGGGGGGAGACCGCTCCATGGTTGCGTTGACTCCGTCACGACTGAGGATTCTCTCTAAACTGAGACCACGTGGGTTGGAACCCGTTAACATGCTGGTTGAGATACCCAACGCTTGCTTGTGAGGAATGCGTCCTCAATGCGCTGAAACGGCCTCTTTTGTTAAGAGAGGACGCACAGCAACAGCTGCACTCCTCCTCAACAGAGCGTGCGTGTGTGTGTGCGTGCGCGTGTGTGTGTGTGTGCGTGTGTGTCTGCCCGCCCATGTGTGTGTTTTGTGTCTTGCAGCATTTCTGGAATGCTGCTTGAAGTTATTGTGCGTTGAACACACCGAACAAATGGTGGAGTGACTGAACCTTTAAAGCGTGGTGCCTGTTCTAGCTCAGCGCCATGGCGTTCCCTCAGACCCCGGGCAGGCAGGTTGGGGCACGTGGCGCTTTATGAACCCCCCCATCCCGATGATGTTCCAGCAGCCCGGGCCTGGCAGGTACTACTGTACTGGCCTGAGAGTCTAACCAATCAGTTAATGTCGGCTTGTGTGCGACCCAGGGTAAAGGTGCCGGCTGCAAAGGGCACGCCGCACTTCACTCTGCTCTCCTGCAGCAGCTGTCGGCTCTGTTTAACGTCTGGCAGTTTGGTTCTGTCTCCGTTCAGTGTTTGCGTCTGCGACCTGAAAACAGGATAGAGCTTCTCAAACGCTGGCCTTCTTTCACCTTGTGGTTTGCAACCTGTCGTTGCCATTTGTGTTGCAGCGCCGTGTTTCTGTCACAACCGGTGCAGAAAATACTCACCCATCAACAAGAAGATGGTTAGTAATATTATCTGTATCACAGTAAGGCACGTGCATAAAGATGCAGTGCTTCACCACTGCAACCACCACACTAATCAAACCGAACCAACATGTACCCAAAACAAACTACACGTGAATGCGTTTCAGCCTCCCTGGCAGCACGTCAGCCCGCTGGCATCCGGCTGCGGCTGTGAGTCTCACAGGCCCACGGCTGGACGAGCCGTGTGAATCCGTCGTATCTCATTTCCTCCCTTCGTTCAATCCCACATGTGTTTATGTGCCTCCGATTCCTCCAGTAGTCGCGGCGGTGTGTATGAACATGGCGAACCCCCCAAATGTCCAATGGCAAGGGAAACACTGCGGGGGTCCAGGGGCTTCATGATGAGTAATCACTCTCCCTAAAAGGACATTTGGACATTTCTCCGTAGGTAAACAAATGGTGGTTGTTGGTTCGCAGCATGCTGGCTCACTGTTATGACCTAAGGGGACATTTGAGTACTAAAGCTTTCTTTTTTTCCAAAGCAGGCCGATGACTCGGGGCTCGTTCTGGCTGTAATGGAGGACCCGCTTACACAAGGAGCCTTTTCAGTCCGCAAGGTTCTTAGATCTCCGCTGTTAGAACAGCTTATCTCTAAAAGGCTTAACGTGTATAAACGCGCAAATCTCTGGCATCCAATGTTCACCCGGAAAAATGACCACTTTTGGTTTTCACTGCGGTCCGGACTGATTCCCCCCCCACTCCTGTTTTCAGAGGTATATTCAACCATGTGGTGTCACAGTTAAACACCACGCCGAGTTCCTGTTTTACCCCAAAGGTGTGCGTGTGCGTGTGTGTGTGTGTGTGTGTGTGTGCGTGTGTGTGTGGGGTCTATGACCCTGTACTCTCCCAGCTCACGTTCACTTTTCCCGCTGGCATCCTGTCAGAGGACAGCAGTTCTTTGTGTGGGTCTTATTGTTTGCTCCTGTTGGCTCTACCAAACGGTAAATGTTGTCACACTGCTGTTACTCTCTCTGGTTTAGCAAGTGAAATGACCTGAAAGCCACTTCCCTTTATTCCAGCGCAGGTGCTGCTGCCACACCTGTCGGTTAGAAAGCCCATTGTGTTTGAATGTATAGACCTTTGCAGTTCGATTAGGGCAGTTCGATTTAGGTTAATATCGAGAAAATGACAATTATTCATCGAACCTTTTGGAGCATCAAGCATTTAAAGGGGACTAACTTGTAGGGCTGCAGTCAACCAAAGAAATGCTTAGTCGACCAAAGTCTTGTCCTTAGTCGACGATTAGTCGACTAAACCAGCGGTCCCCGACCACATTCCTAAATTCCTAAACTTCTAAATATCAAGGATTAAATCAATGAAAATGTCTTTTGGTGTAAAAAAAAAAGGCAACTGGTCGACCAATGAGGGTGTCAGTCGACCAAGACGGCATCGGACTGATTAGTCGACTAAACGACTAAAGTTAACAGCCCCACTAACTTGACTCATTTTAATCTGGTGAAAGCAGAGAGCAAAATGAAGATGCTACATCCAACAAGAACGCTGCGGTGCTTCAAACTGTTTTGTTAAGCACAGCTATGATGGTACAAGATCTCGAGCTGCATGTTTAAAACCCAATATTTAACCTTGACGTAGACCAGATGCGCCACCTGTTGTTTAGCCTCTGTGATCAGTCAGTAGGAACCACAACCCTCCGGTTTACAGAGGGTTATTGTTCATAACGAGAGCGGAACTATTAGGATGCTGAAGAGGACGGACGGACGGACTGGCTGGCTGGCTGGCTGGCTGGCTGGCTGAAGCCTGTGTGTTGGCATTGGGATGATTAATGCTGATTAATGGAGCCTCGTTCACCTGGAGGAGCACTAGTTGTGGTTCGCTCGCTGTGTGTGCTGCTTGCTCTCTGCAGACTGCGAGGTGAAGAGGCCCTCAGAAACCAAAGGCCCGTCGAGGTTCGGCATCGTCTACTAGACGAGAGCCTGCCCTCCATAAATGGGTCAACTTTCACGTGAAGCAACACCCCCACGCCCTCCGTGTGTTGGTATTGCCCATTTTTGAAGAAATGACTTGTTAGTCCGGGGGTCTCAAACTGCACCCGTCTCAGCAGAGCTTTTCTCTGAGCTGTGAACCATCGTATCAGGGCTTCATTCAGTCCGGACAAAGGGGATAAACCTCTTCACACTGACTTCTTCCAAACCAAGCAGAGTAGCCGTGCAGTTATTCAGACTGACGGGGAGCTTGGGAAATGGACTCTTTTTGCTGTCGTCATATTGCAGGGAAATCCGATTCCAGCGGCTGACAGATGTTGACGCAGCGGTTTCTGGTGTGTATATTTATGGTCTGGTGTCATCGAGAGCTCCTGCAGAAATAACGGGCTGTGAGCATTACAGTATTCGTGTTATTTAACTGCAAATGGACCAGTGAGGGGGCAGTACCGCGTTGGACGTTCTTTATAGAGATCCAGTCACGCAATCACTGAGGACATCTGTTAGTGGCGCCTGCAACCGCACACGTGTTAACACGTGTTCTTCTGAATGGGCGTCTCCGAAAACAGGAGTTTGTTTGAGACGGCTGTTTCATTATTTGTTTGTTAATAAGAGCAGCTCTTTATGTCAAATTAAGCGTGAACCTGTTGTCGTTCACAGTTTTAGTCGCATTGAGAAAAAACGTGTATCATATATTTCTTAATTGCCTCATAGGCCTCTGATTCTGCTTGGAGGCATTTGGCGTCTCACAAAGCGCTGCCATCTTTTGACCTATTAATGCAGGTGTAACTAGGTGGTGAAAAGGCGCCGTTGGTTCGTTTGCCTTCTGACGGTAGCTTCTGGTTGCCTCCACCCAGCTGGTGGTGGAGATTGCTTGATGCTCACAAACGCTCGCCAACAGTGGTTTCACACAAGACCCGCGGCCCACGCAGACATGGTGCCCTTTGTGTGGCTCCGTAGAACACAAGTGGCATTGAGCAGAGGCGTAGGCGGAATTCCTCCACCCGCGGTCCCACTCTACGGAGCCGTGGCTGCTAGCAACAGGACGCCGCTCTGCCTCCACCTCCTCCTCCTCCTCCTCAAATGCCAAACGCCCTCCTCAACTTTCCTACATCCATTTTGCCTTTATTTATTTTCCCCTTGTATTGTTCTCGCCCGTCGGCCTTCTCCCACCCTCTTTCCCAGCGTTGGCACAACGTTCCCTGACTCCCTCCCCTCATTGCCGTTATCAGCAGTCTCCCCCCCCCCCCCCCCCACCCAGAGGCCAGATGTGGCTGTGGGATAGTGGGGAGTCTGTAACAGTCTGCAGCAGCTGGACGGACTGGACTGGGTGCTGTGTGAAGTGGACTGTAAGAGGGAAGGATGAAGAGCGCCAACGAGGCCGCACAGCGTGCAGGGCTCCCCTTTTCCACCCAGCCCCCCAACCAGGTGTCCATATCGGGGCTGAGCTGAACCCCCCCCCCGCCCCCCAACACACCCTGCTGACCCATTTGCTCCAGCGAAGGAGCCCGAGGGAGGAGCCGCTCCCCTGACCCCATTTGCTGGCACATGGGTTTTAAAAATGGAGGCACGCGGCCGCGGCCCGTTGCGTTTCCTTTGGAGCTGCCTGCTGGGTGTGAACGTTTGCAGTGTTCTGCTCAACCTGAGCAGAGCTTGACCACATGCCGCATGGTGATCGCTCCAAAGTGGACATACATGAATCTTGTAACTAGTGGTGTTGATAGAAAAAAAAACTACTATAGTTGCAATCAAAATGATTCAACCCCCATTGCACATTAGGTTTATTAGCAAAATATGTAATTACTCATTTGTTTGCACTAAAAATAAATGACACAACTGTAGTTAAATGAAACCCTTGTGATACTAGTTTCCGTCCATGGCTGGTGTGACAGCAGCACGCCAGCTCAGCGCTCGGTCTGTTCTCGCCTCTCATTTTCCTAGAGGTTCCCAAACAAGTTATTTTGGGTCGCTGGTGTTGATCTTGGTTTCCTTTGGTTTATACAAAGTCCCTCCCGGAGGAAACGGGTTGCCGGCATTTTAGGCCGTTTCACTGTAACCGGAGCACACGCGAGCACGTGCACTGACCCGCCGGGTTAGAACTATTATCAAGCTACTTGAATGTCCGTTTAGTGGAAACGATTCCCGCTCTGCTCCGGCTGCTCCTCACCGTCAGTCCTTCAGAACTGGCAAAAACGTTTAAATGGGACTTTAATCAGCCAAGGAAAGTGCTACATGGATCCTGTTTTTAATAATGGACAGCGCAGCAGTGTTACACACTTTTCTGTTTCAGCTCCATGTTTCATAAGCTGTTTGAAACGAGTGCACAAAGATACGGGGAGAAGTTGACTCGCCCTCTTCCATTTGTCCTTAACGTCCTGAGTGGACATGAAAGTGTCACTGTAGGTAAACTCCAGCCAAATCCATCATGGCCAATACATAATTGATGTTTCTCTAATAATCCTCAGAATATGCTTATAACTGTTAAAGGGACTTCTGTACGTTTTAGCGCAATTTTATCTTCCATTTTGTTAAGTGTGAATAAGCATGAATAGAGGATGGATGGATGGATGGATGGAATACAGTCAGACGTTGCTCTTTCTTAAACCATAGTTCATGCACTCTATAAGCTGTGGCCTTTTCTCTAAATCATGCTTACACACCAGTGTGCACACAGAAAGATTCACAAATCATTCGATTTTAAATGCATTCCAATGTGAGCATCACAAAACAGTGGAGTTTAAAAATAAATATATAAATCAAGTTTAGTTCCTCATTTCTCCCTCAGTCTACTAGTTATGGGCAGGGCCTGAGTTGAGTAGATTCTGTTTTTCTTTGACATTTCTGGGGCGCATTAAGGCGTTTTAATGCTGTATTGTAAGCTGCTTAGAGTCCATGTGAATACGCCACAATGTTTCTCTTCAGCCAGCCGCCGTTTCCGTTTTCGAGCTTCAGCCGGATGCTCCTGGTTGTTTCCCAAGTTGGAGTTCACTTGCAGATTATCCTCCCTGATTTGGTGAAATCCACCTTTACGAGCACCCCACAGGGTGAATTCCAGGTGAGACAAAAGCCAATTATATTGAGCATGATTTGATGTAGAAGAGCAGAATGTGAATAGGCGATGTATTTCTATTTCCTGTCGCTGTAAAACCTCACGCCCTGTTATGAAAGTAAATTAGGCTTCTAACGGTACGTTGCTACTAATCAGGACCAAATACCTCCACTTTCATCATCCCACATCCAGAATGCCGAATGACTGCGTGTAGAGGAACGGTGCTGCTTCCCAGTTCACCTGTGCATCGGTTGTGAGTTAAAGGTGTGTTGGATTGTGCTTTGCAGCCGTTTCTCAATTGCTATTTTAAGGTTTGCATGCATCCATCTCACTGAAGTGGAGAAGGATGTTCATATCCTAAGTGAGGGGGGGCACCTGCCATCATACAACGCTGTCAAAAGAATGATCATCCCCCAACCCACAGCTCACTGGGGGCTCCGACTGCGTCGTCCACGCATCAGCTGTTGCTGTGCAGAATGGAGTTGTCGCATCGGAGAGTTGTGCATTCATGTACGGCAGGAAGGCGGCAGTCTTCCAGCCCATTGAACCTCCATTGAGTGGAGACCCTTGTTTGAACCCTGGAGGGGGGAGGGGGGGGGGGCTGCAGCAGCCAGATGTGTGTCACTTTCACACTACAGTGGCCGACTTACACCCTCCGAGATCATCAGTAAAGACGGTTTCTAGAAGACTAGGTGACTAGAGGCCAATGGTAGCCCCCCCCCCCACCCCCCTCCCCCCAGCAGTGTGTAGATGATGCTCATCCATGTAAATAATTGATTACGGGTCGAGTCCTGGATGTCTGTCACGCCATCCCGTGTCTCATCTTATGGAGGATGTAAGGGAGCACCAGCGGCTGCTTTCGCCAAGAATACTCACACCGATCATCTGAGCCCGGCAGGAAGGACCGTCAAAACAATACAGAGTACTTTACACTACGTTCTTTTATGCATGGCCCCCTTGACTGTATTTGTTTCTGGATTATAACAGCAGGGTTTTTGAACGGTACATCCTGATCCTTCGCACTGGGTTTTTCAAACATGCATGTGAATCGGTTGTACCAGCAATAAGCTGTCATTGTCATACAGTTCTCTCATACAACGGGCACAGTGAGGTGGGGAGGGTTTGAAGACGTTCCATCGTAGATGTTAGAGCGAGCAGATCCATCTCTTTTTGAAACTATGAGTTGTACAGAGTTGTGCTGTGTGAGGAGAAAAGGGTGAACTAGTGTTACCTGATGGTGGATGGAGATTAGAGAACAAAGGCAATGTGTCATGAGCTCAAACACAGATGTGGTCCTCACTTCACTAAAAGCTCCCGCTTCCTGTCTCTGGGATGCTTCTCTTATTTGTAGCTCAGGCTTGATCTGAATTACGGTCATTTGTATTGCGGAAACCTGAATGTGGCTTTAACAAAACGAGTGGGTGAAAGGCTGTTCCTTCCCCTCGGACCAGCAACAGGACCACTTTAGTTGGGCTTTATGCATCGAAAAGTCAGGACTGTGGGTTTTTTAGTGCCGATGCAATACAGATTTATTTTTTCATCAGCCTTAGCCGATTTTCTTAAGCTGATATTTGGAGCCGATATAGCTTTTTCTCCCTCAATTTACATAATAAAAATGACACAATGATGATAACAAATGTTTTAAGTCCCTATACCCAGGTCGGACGACCAATCAGAACCGCTGCAGACCTCCACCAGAGTTTTATCTGTGAAAAACACAATATTTTAAGAAAACGTCAGCATTTGTATGCATTTCGATTTCTAGTGAGTAAGTATAAGTATGCGTTATATTTTCATAATCTATCAGAGAATGTAGAAGACCTTCCGTTTATTAGTTTCTACGTTGCAGCCGGCGCTCGGTCGGCCCCCGGAAGCGGCGAGGTGCGGGCCGGCGAGCGCTGTGGAGCCGGCGAGGTGCGGGCCGGCGAGCGCTGTGGAGCCGGCGAGGTGCGGGCCGGCGAGCGCTGTGGAGCCGGCGAGGTGCGGGCCGGCGAGCGCTGTGGAGCCGGCGAGGTGCGGGCCGGCGAGCGCTGTGGAGCCGGCGAGGTGCGGGCCGGCGAGCGCTGTGGAGCCGGCGAGGTGCGGGCAGGGGAGCGCTGTGGAGCCGGCGAGGTGCGGGCCGGGGAGCGCTGTGGAGCCGGCGAGGTGCGGGCCGGCGAGCGCTGTGGAGCCTGTAAAGCAAGCGATTTTCGCCGCGGCCACATTCGCCCAGAGCGTTTCCAAGCCGAACGGGAGCCGGTCGCGGCGCACCGCCACGGAGGAAATGCACCACGGCCAAGGCACAAGCCGCATCAGCCAACTCGGCAGCCGCGTATCAGCCGATGCCGATCCACGTAAAAAGTGCAAATATCGGCCTGATCTATCGGTCGATCCCTAGTCAGGAGCCATGTTTAGCTTCGTTCATTTCTGCATGTAAGTGCTCTGGGTGGTTTTCAGAGTCCAGTGGTGCAGACGGAGTCCCTCCTGCTGTGTGACTTTGTCTCCGTGCATCACTCTGCTTGTCCCTCTCCCATCACTGGATGGGTGGAATCGTACCTGACGGCCAAGGAGCTCTGCACTGAAGGTCGCTGTTGGTTATTTTCAAAGGCACCTTCATAGTTGTGTGAAGCACATATCTTGTTCAGTGTTTTCACATAACATGGAAACTAAATAGAGGACGAGAAACCAAGTTAAATGACCTGGAAAACAATTTGAAGAGTGTCTTGGTTGAGCATGAACCAGTTTTGGTCATTCACATGCTATGTACATTACAAACAGGAGTTTGTTTTGATGATTGGTGCAGTATCACGAGACAAATGGGATAAAATAAGAAACATGGGGGTGATGGAGGTCTTGAAGCAGGCTGATGGGTGGCAGGACTCCAGCGAGGTGTTTGAGATGGAGACGGCTTGCTTCAGGTGGAGGGAGAGACATGGAGCCTTTGACACGCGTGTGTAAAGGGCAGAGAGGAACATGTGAATGTTTGGTCTGTCGTAGCAGCCGTGAACAGCTGCAGCCTGTGTTGGCGCGGCGCTGCAGTCATCACCGCTGCCCACGCAGGCTGCTATGCTGCCTTTACATCGGCACCTTCTCTTCAGTCACCAGTAATGTCAGCATCGCTGTAATGTAAATACTCTGCGATGGTTCAAGGAACGCAGTGCACTCTGGGATATGGTGTTGTGTGAACATGCTGACATGCACACGTAGTCTCGTCTCCATCCTTCCATGTAAATCGTGCACATCAAAGACACCTCCCACGTCCACGTCCACTACCAAACCTTCATTGAGGTGAATTCATCCCAGAGCAATGCAGACCTCCTGTCCTCCCCGTCTTTACAGGGAATAACTGAAATGAACAGAAAAGGGATCATGATCCCTGACGGCAGGTAAAGAGCCACGACGGCAGCGGAATACGAGACGCGTCTCTTACCTGACTAAACGTTGTTTTTTTATTTTCAGTGAAACGGTTAAAAGGTCGTCCATTGTGTAAAATACAAAATGGAAAGAACCGTTCATTTCCATGTTAGTTTTGGTCAAAGCCTCAGGGAGCCTAAGCAAGGTGCCGACCTTTGACCCCTTCAGGATGGTCACAATCTCTCTTTGCATTAACTTTGGATGCTGGTTTTTGTTTGGCTCCGATCCCGGCGTTCAAGTGTGAAAGCATCTTTCGTTACACACTTTCCCTCTTTTGTAAAGGGTGACTGTTGGAGAACCGTGTGTGTGTGTGTGTGTGTGTGTGTGTGTGTGTGTGTGTGTGTGTGTGTGTGTGTGTGTGTGTGTGTGTGTGTGTGTGTGTGTGTGTGTGTGTGTGTGTGTGTGTGTGTGTGTGTGTGTGTTCCCCTCTGTCATACTCACAAGCTTTTTCTCTGCCGTTAGCATGGACACACAGCCTTTCAGCGTGACCTGGTGTCCTCCTGCATCTGGTTGTGTTTGTGAAGGACGTTGCATCAGGGTGAGCAGCCACTTCACAGTGAAGTGAAAGACTATCAGTCATGTGTTACTGAAAGAGGAAGCAAAAGACGGGCAAGCGAGGAAGGAAGCCTGCGAGCAGAGAAAGGGAGAAGTTGGGTGTGACGGTCCGCGTGGGGGCTCGGCAGCACGTGTGCGCCCCTGGTCCAGAAGTGAGACGCGAGTCACGTGACCCGTGTCTGTAGCGCTAGCACGATGCTTGCAATGGTCGATGTCACTGTTGCTCGTGTGAAGAGGAAAGAGAAAGTGGGTCCATGTGGAAAGTTTATTTCTATTTATTTTGGCTCAGTCCAAACTGATTTAACAAAAAATGTGTCTTCCCTTGTTTCAGTGAAGAGAAAGCGGATGATCTAGACGGCAACCCGAGCTCCTCCACCAGAGAAGGTGATGCGACACACACACACACACACACACACACTGCTAGCGTAGTCATGTTGGCGTGAGACCACACAGTCACGGTGCTGTGGTTTACACGATGGGGATGAGCCTGGACTCGTCCTGTAACGCTGTGGATCTGTCTACTGCACGCTGTTCACCCACACGCTGTTAACGTTGCATACAAGTAAAAACTGTGTGAAATAATGGTACATTTATAAAACTGTTCACAAACACTGCTGATGCCACCTAATGAATGTTTCAAATGATCGCTGCAGGTGTTTTCTGTTGTTCTGATACGCAAATTCCTGTTTGCAAACAGTAGAAATCACAAATTCCTCTTTTTTTTAATCAAGGACTTGCATGACAAATGGATTGTACCATCATCATTAATTCATTCATTCATTTATCGTCAACCGCTTATGGCCAGCTCCAACAGGGACCCAGACGTCCGTCTCCCGGGCCTCCTCTACCACCTCAGAGCAGCGGCTCTGCTCCGAGCTCCTCGCGCATGGCTGAGAAAAAAAATGCCATTTTGTATCATTTGATAACTGTTTCTCCAACTTTGCGTCCCATGTTGCATATGAAGGACACAGTGCAGTACAGCTGAATGAATCCACCTGGTGTTCCTGGTTGAGCTGCTGCGGTGTGATACCAGCGTTCAGTGAGGTGATGGAGGCGCTGCAGTGATGCTGCATGGAGGCGCTACGAGGTCACACTCACGTGATGTTTGCTACGACACCCTTTAGTCAACTGAGAGGAGTTTCAACTTTAACTCCAAGGAGGAGGAGAGGACCCGCTGACCTCTGGGAATACATCAGGGCCCAATGAGAGCGATGGTGGAGTAGTTATAGAGTAGGTTTTTCCCGCGCAGCACGTTGTTCACCAGAACATCGCTGGATGCTGGTTCCCACACCTCCAAATAGGGAAGAGGAAGCGAGCAGGCAAGGAAATTCCCCGAGCACTGTACTCTTCGGTGCGGTTTGAAGAGGGAAGACGGGCCGCAGTCACGTGACCGAGCGTCGTCTTGTTGTTGTTGTTGTTGACGACACGGAGAGGCTCGCCGCTCCACGTACAGGTTCCCTGCGTCACTGCCAGAACATTCCGTCCAACAGCGTCCCAAATGACATTACCCTGAGGGCGTGTGCGTGTGTGTGTGTGCGTGCTCTCTATTCCTGTTGAGTCAGTGTTTGAATTAAAGGAAACCTCCTCGCTGTGTGCGACCGGGGGCCACAGCGGGCTGAGAAGTCAGGTGACCTGCGTTGAGGTGCACACATTACTATCGTGCGAGTTTACAACAACATAAATCTATATTTGAGATGAATAACTGGCTGTTTACCTGTAAGCAGGCACGGTATTATTAACCCTATTTGATTTTATGAGGAAAAAGCCTTTTGATTTATAATCCAATAACAAACGGAGCAACAATCCAAAAAAACACATTCGCGAATTGCTAAAAGTCCTATTTGCTCCGAGTCTGACTGCCCAGTGGTCCCATCTGAGCCGTCTGACTATAAATACATGCATACATACAGTCGCTGCTACGGTCAATGCCAACGCAGACCCAACTCCACTGAGAGGAGGGCTGTGCGTCATGGCGTGTGCAGATGCAGCTCAGCCTCGTTTCGTTTCCTCCTCAGCTGAGGAGGAAGTCGTGCTGCTGGTTTGTTGACTGTGCATCTGTAGTGGAAGTTTGAGTTCACATGCACTGTGTGTTCTTAAACTAGTTAATTAGTCCAATGACTCGAACCCTTGATGAGTTGTCTTGCCAACACGTGTGTTTGTGTCATGAAGGCGTCGCTCATGAATCAAACGGCTCCCCTTGTTTTGGGGTCACATGGGGTGCAGAGCCCCTCCCTGCAGTCTGCACAGGAACTTGCTGTAGCCGCGGGTCACACTTGATCCACAGAGAGAAGGGTGGGCCGACATGACGTCATTTCAGCACAACGCGGGAGTGAAGAAGTTAACCAGCACTGCCCCCTTCTGGTGCAACCTCGTATTTCAGCCCCACGCCATGAGTCGGATCTCTGTTACCATGGTAACTGTTCCCATGAGCAGCGGTAGATGAGGAATGGTGGGCTGAAGCAGCCGGCTTGCCCGCGGCTCACAGGCTGCAGTGTGATGATCATGTGCACGCTGCAGCACACAGGCTTCTCTGTTCCCTCTTCACGCTGCCGACGCTCGGGTCCATGTGTGCAGAGATAAAACCCTTAGAGCTTCTAGATGCACCACGATCAGGACCCGCGGGTGCTTTTATAGGCTCTGAACTACTGAAACTTTTAATTATGCTTTTTTATTTTCTCAAATCTTTTGAACCCAGCAAAGACGTTTCATCGTGATGCATTTAGGGTCTCATCTTATGCTATGAGGAGCGTGCGTCCTGCTGTCATCACACCTCCCAAAGGCTGAGGAGGCAGACCGTTCCCTCTTAGCCTGCTGACCTACCTTCTGCCTTCTGTGCCAATAAACGCTGCACGGAGCCTACCTGCCACTTAGGAGCCCGTCATCATGTTTCCACAAGTAGAGGAGGCGGGAACTTGTATCTTCGTGCAGCGAAGGTGGGAAGAGGTTGAGCTTTGTCCGGCTCTCGCTGACCATGAACCTGCATCCACGCTGAGAACGCAAAACACAACTCTGTGGGGTTTCATTACAATGTCTCAGGTAGCAAAAAGCTTCAAAAAGCTACTGGCAGAAGTCTTTTTTTTCCCACTAGGGACAACCAGTGCAGAGTGCGAGTGCTCCAGGATGACACACACACACACACACACACACTTGTATTAACCTGCCTTGTTTTTCACTGCTCTATTCTACCACCAGGTTTGCTGGGATGGGTAACCTGCTAAAAGTCCTAACAAGGGACATAGAGAACTATCCCCACTTTTTCCTGGACTTTGAAAGTAAGTCTGTTAATGGGAGAGCGGGATGGATGGAGAAGGGGGGGGGGGGGGGGGCGCTGTTTCCTTTCTGTCAGCAGGTCTCTGCCCCTGATGACCTCATAGGAGTCTGCTGCGGCTCCTCTTTTTGCTCCCTGGCTCCTGCCCCACCCGTCTGCTCTCACTCGGTCACAACATCCTGACCTCTGACCTCTGATCTGCAGTCGTTGTTTAGTAACTTATTGATGACTTTTTAACGTCATGTATACTTTCCTTCCTTCCTTCCTTCCTTCCTTCCTTCCTTCCTTCCTTCTCCCTCTCTTGCAGAAGCCAAATGGGGAATCTGTTAAAAGTGCTAACTTGCACAGAGCTCGAGCAGGGGCCAAACTTTTTCCTTGACTTTGAAAGTGAGCACAGCTTCTACCTGTCCTGCTACCCCCCCCCGTCCCCCCCCCCCCCGTCCCCCCCCCCTCCTAATCCTCTGGCTGGTCAGGGGTCAGCCTATTCGGGTATTGAACGGTCAGCCTCTGCATGTATTGTAAGTCGTGATTAATCCCGTCACCCCTTTATAATGGAGAAGAATGGAGCTGACCTTTGCCCACCAAGCCGTCTGCATGCATGTCCCTGTATGAGCCATTAGTAGGCCCTTCTGCTTACGTGTCCTACGGTCGTCATCGGGTGTTTGGTCTCCATGAAGCGCTGTTTCCCTTCCTGCCAATCCGTCCAACGGCTTCATTATGTAATCTGCCTTAGTTCAACACGTACTAGATGGGAAGCGTCCCCCACAATGCATCACTCTTCTGCTTCCTGAAGCTCAGAGACCCAATAAGTCGTACTCTTAAGTAGCCAATAAGTAGGCTCTTTCTAAAACACACAGTCCCACTGTCACAATGTGGCTGAAGCAAAGCAACAAACGGATGAGCCAACCAGACGGGATTATGGGAGACGACGGCCGTCTCTCCGTATGGTGCAGACATCCAGAGCTCATCGTGCGAGTTCATTGTGAACACCTGAGAGCTCATGAAGCTGGTAGATGAAGTGAAACAACGCTTTCAGCTTTGACCCAGTTCGGATCGACGCCTTTTCAAATCCCGTGAAAAGGCGATGATCATTTCTGAAGCGTTTGTATGTAATGTGTATAATATATATATATATATATATATATATACACACTTGCACCTCCTGTGTGTCAGATGCCCAGCCAACAGATGGAGAGCGTGAGGTGTGGAACCAGGTGAACGCCGTCCTGCAGGACTCTGAGGACATCCTGCTGGGCCTGCAGGCGTACAAAGGAGCCGGCCAGGAGATCCGAGATGTGAGGAACACACACACACACACACACACACACACTCGTGGTGCAGGGAGTTTCTGTTGCCTTCTGCTCACCAAATGTCGTTGATTTAAAATTGGGTGGTCAACGGTCTCTAATGTTTATGAACATAACTCAAGAACGTTTACGCCAATCATGAGCATTTCTAATGGAGGTAATGACGGACATGGATACATGAGCGAGCGACGCGACCAAAAGGTGGTGATTCTATCTGTTGGTTTCCAGGCGATTCAAAACCCCAGTGACTTCAGGCTGCAGGAGCGAGCCTGGAACGCCGTCTGCCCGCTGGTCATCAAACTCAAGAAGTTCTACAGCTTCTCTCTGCGACTCGGTACGCTTCTCTTTGAAACGGGTCACGATCAAAGCTGTTCACATGATACAAGGACCTGATGTGATCTAATAAGTAAAAAAGTCTAAAAACAAAATCAGTTGACTTTAAAACCCAAGTTTGGTATATTTGCTTCTCTTCTGTGATGGAAGGAGGTTTTGACGTGTGTGTGTGTGTGTGTTTGTGTGTGTGTTCGTTCGTCCAGAGGAGGCCCTGCAGAGCCTGCTGGAGTGCCTGACATGTCCGCTCTTCACGCCGACTCAGCACCTGGAGAGGGAGCAGGCTCTGGCCAAGCAGTTTGCTGAGATCCTCCACTTCACGCTGCGCTTCGACGAGCTGAAGGTCTGCTGAGACGCAAAGTGCACCCGTCCTGGGGAAGGTGTCCTCTGAAGGTGACTCTTTCTCTCCTCAGATGAGAATCCCCGCAGTCCAGAACGACTTCAGCTACTACAGAAGAACCATCAGTCGGAACCGGATCAACAACATGAATGTGAGTGGTCGCTCTGCATTAAGGTCACGGGTCGGGTTCTGGTGGACTGACGCCTGCTTGTTGGTGTCCTGCAGCTGGACATCGAGCGGGAAGTCAACAACGAGATGGCCAACAGGATGTCTCTGTTCTACGCAGAGGCCACGCCCATGCTGAAGACCCTCAGCAACGCCACCACTAACTTTGTGACGGAGGTGAGAGGGCTGCCCCCCCACAAGCTGTACACTTACCTTGCATCCATTGTCCAGTCCAGGAGGACTAAATGACTTCCACGTGTGTGTGTGTGTGCTGTAGAACAAGAGTCTCCCGCTGGAGAACACGACGGACTGTCTCAGCACCATGGCCAGCGTGTGTAAAGTCATGCTGGAGACACCGTGAGTCCCTTCTGTCCGTCCTCAGATGGACATTTGTGTTGATTCAGCCGTTGGTCATTTTCCCATTTCAATGTGCCTTTGTACTTTGACCTGAAGCTTGAGCGGTTGAGTCGTGGTTCTTTCTGAGTGAGGAAAGTGGGGTCATCGTAGAGTAACTCTTTGCCTGTACAACCCTCAGGGAATATTCCAGTCGCTTCAGCAGCGAGGACACACTCTTGTTTTGCATGAGGGTCATGGTGGGAGTCATCATTCTTTATGACCACGTCCACCCCAACGGTGCCTTCAACAAGTCCTCAAAGATAGACGTAAGAGCCCCTCCCCCCCCACACACACACACACGTGTGCAGCAGCATCCCTGTAGAATGTCTGCGTGTCGTGATGGCGCTCTGCTCTCTCCTCCTCAGATGAAAGGCTGCATAAAGGTCCTGAAGGACCAGCCAGAAGACATCGTAGTAGAAGGCCTCCTGAATGCCCTCAAGTAGGTCCATGCTCGCACTGGTATTAGATTACTCTTCCACTATCCATCCTACCAAGGAAGTGATGGAAAGACTGATTGTGTACACGCAGTGGAAGCACCCGCTGGGTACAGAATGAATGAAGCGTGTAGCCTGAATCCTCAGACTCGCTGACGGAGTCATGATGGAGGGATGGAAGGACCACAGCGGGTCTCCTGTAGTGTAAGATGAAGTAAAAAGCCTTTTAGGGAGGATGACCTTCACTGTGTTTGTGTGTGTGTGTGTGTAAGTGTCCACTTCCTGTCAGCTTGGGAATGCTCTCTGAAGAGGGAGGCCTCCGTGGTATCACCTGACCTCCACGCCGTCCCATCGTAGCCACATCGCCTCCGCCCGCCTGCGCTTTGAGATCCCTGAGTTCCCAGTGCTTATTGTGCGCCATTGTTTCTCCTCAGATTCACCACGAAACACCTGAACGACGAGTCCACGCCCAAGAACATCCGGAGCATGCTCCAGTAGAACCTGCTCCTTTTATACGCATGAAGAGGTTCAATGCTGCCACCTCAAACCAGATGTATATGTTTACATTATTTAAAAAGACTGGATGTGTGTTTGCATAGTCGATCCCTCCGAGCTGTTGGAAGCTGCAGAGCGTTTGATCTCATGAACGGCCTCTGCTGAGCACAAACGGCGGATCCCTGTCGGCCTGACGGACCCGAGCTTCTTCGTGGATCTCAAGCTTTTTATGACAATGGATTTAGTTTAGTCAGCAGCTCTTTGTCAAATTCTACTTTGGTTTTTGAAGCTGAAATGATTCGTTTCAATTGTAACAAACGTTGATAGCAATCTGTGTGATGGACATGTGATCTGCAGCGACGGGCCGGTCGGTTTGATGTTCGCCTGCTGAAAACACTCGGCTTGTTTTCTGTTTTTATTCCTCTGCTTTGTTTTCTTCACACTCCAATCTCGTGCAACTGTTGATTTATATAAAAATATTTCCACTGTGCACGTAAAGTGACCTTTGCACAGCCGGTTCCATCCAGTATGTCGCGGGTCGCTTTAACTTCGAGGGCTGAAACAGGAAGTCCCCTCCCCCACCTGATGTTTTAACGAGCCGCTCCTCTATGTGGCCAAACAGGGAACGTTTTAAGTGACTTTCTCCCAAAGAAAAGCCCCCCCCAAAAAAATAATGTTATCCCCAATAAATTGTATGTGCTTCTTAAGTGAACTACTTTCTTTCAAATGAAAGCTTTTTTTTATGTTATTTAAAGTTTGGCTTTGTTTCCAGAGGGATTAAAGGACCAGTGGAACCGGCTGCATCTTGTTTTTATACCATGTTTCAGTTTCATACATCAAACTAGTGTGTGAGGGGGGGGCGGGGGCGGGGGCGTCTCCCCTGGTCTCCGTCCCCGGACCAGCAGCGCCTCACTGCTCAACGTGCTCCCCGGGCGACGCGATGATAAATATGACGTCACCAGACCCTCCACCAGAGTGGCCTTAAACCGCGGCGCCGGCTGACGTGGTCGTGATGCAGGCTGCATACGCTCCCATCACGTTAACCAGCCTGTCGGCATGGCGTCCGGTCCTGTCCTGCTGTTGAACGCGAGCGTGGCCATGCGGCGCGGTGGACGTACACCGCGCATGTTGCTGCCGTGCTACAGGCCAGATGTTCTGAATACTGAGACACAAGCAGCTGTTTATCTTAAACTGCGTTATTGTCTCCATGTGGATGGCAACGTGCTTTGGCTTTGTTTCATGTGTGTGGATTGGGTAACAAAGGGGGCATTTCGCATGTTCCTTTGGTTCTCTGATTGTAGTGTGTGATATCCAGATGTTTTACTGCAGCAAAGTTCTCCTCCACAAGGAAAGCTCAACTGGGTTTGTTGTCCTACTGGGGTCCATTTCAAGAAGCACGTCCAGTGAAAACTCTTCTCCACACGTCCATGTTTCTGGAAGGTCCTGTTGATGAAGAAGCTTTTACTCCGCAGGGTGTTAAACACGTCGGGGGAGATCTAATGAGTGCATGAGCTCACCCGTCCCTGGAGACGTAATCAGCCACATGTGAAGCATTACGTTTCTTTACAACATGGGTGATGTGGAGAATAGTGTCTGCAGAGCCGAGGACACAAACCAGTGGGACCATTAAAGAGGATCCACAGGAAGCACCTGAATAAAATGCATTATAGGTTCAACACCATCGTACCAGTTTTTACCAGCGATGTTATTCTTGTGATTAAATATGAGCAGGTGTGTGTATTTCAAGCCTGTTCTAACAAACAAAATAAGTCATTTTCCCACTGGGAATCAGTAAAAGGTATGAATCATGATTAGCGTGATCATTAAATATTAACTGACTAAACTATTGGAACTTTCGCGTTGAGCAGTTTCTTACTCTTTCCACCTCAATGGGGGGGAAGTCTGCGACTGTTTGTGGCTGTTGCCATGGTAACTCGTAGCATCAGGGCTCCATTCATGCTGCCTTTATACTGGGGTGGTTTACGCGCTCATCTCTGAGTGGACAAACTAAGCGGCTGTTTCCCGAGTTCAGGGTTTGACCCAGTTTGTTAAACTGTTCACTACAAACACGGTGCAGTGTTTTGTTTGTTGTTTTCTTTTACCATTTGCATCATGATGTGAAACGGACGCATTACGTTGTACAAGACAAAGGCTGCAAACTTCAGGAATATTTATTGCAAAAACATGTTTGACATACAACGAATTTGACATGTACCACTCCTGTTCCTACCTTTCACAATAAAAGCCCCAGACATGCAAGTAAAGTATCTGACGGTTTGTCTCAGACTGTCTGTAGGATCCAGACGTTGGCCCTTTAATTAAAACCTGTTAATAATGATGGGATGCAAACTAAAATATTCGTATAAGAGTGTGCAGCTTCTTTTGTGTCATCCTTGGTATTTAAAGGCCTTTATCTACAGTGTGTTTATGTGTCCAAATATTCTATTAGATGGCTTCCTATTAGATTCATGAGGCTGCTAGTCTCATCCGCTGCTGCTGTCACATGACCAGTTTCTACTTCTGATAATGTTATTTTACTACACTACATCCACTACAGCTGTCTTTCTGTTCTGCTGCACATATTCCAATCATTTCTGTCATGAAGTGATCTTTTTCAGGGTTTAATTGTGTAAAACCCAGAGAACTTATTTAGGAGTGGATTCTGCAGCGCTGCCGTCACTCGGGTCCTGATGCTGAGGCTCCGTGGTCGTCCAGATGTGTGCGTGGAGCACAGCTGGTCCAGAACTCAACCCCAAACAGTGGTGCACCTGGGAGTGGATCATCTACCTGTGTGAGACTCTTTACTGCATGTAACAATATCTGATTCATCACTTTTATTCTCATTGTAAATGAAAAATAAATAAATGTCAAAATAAAATTTGTTACATTTTATACTTTAAACTGTCTGATTTGAATTGAAAAATGAAATATGTCATGCTTTTGTACCGGTTGGCATTCTACATAAAAGAAGAAATGGATTTCTGATGCTCTGCTTTGAATACAGAATTAGAAATAAACTAATATACTCAATCAAACAAACTGCATCCACCTGTGACTTTTCTTGCACTATCAGTCATTTTGTTTGCTCCTGAATAGCTTGCCCCCCCCCTCACCCCCTCCCCATCACTCACTGGGGGCGCTGCGGTGGGAGCGCTGGAAGGCCCTCAGCGCCTCCTCGCTCAGGCGGCGCACCGGCGACCTCACCGGGCCCGGACGGACCCCGGCGTTCCACCGGGTCAGGCGCAGCAGGCCGTTGGCGGTGTCCTTGGAGACGGGGGGGTCGTGACTGGCAGACGCCTCAGGGGGAAGAGGAGGTCGGGGTCTACAGCTGGAGCTGAGGATCATCTGAGGAAACCGGATCGGAGAACTGGAGAACTTTAATAACCAGGATGTGGAGCTCTTTGTCTCACGTGAGCTTGTGTATTCACGAGGCTAAACCCCTTGATGAAAGCCTGAATGTGAAATGCCACCGTGTCCTCTATCTCACCCCCCACCCCAAACCCTCCCCCACCCCCAGCCCCTCCCTCAAAGCTCATCAGCAGAACTCCCTCTCCGGGCTGCACATCATTAACAGGCTCTTTCTGTGTAAACGCTGCTGCATAATGCACGATGCCTGCTGGCTGTGCACGTTTGCTCCCCCCCCTCCCGTGCTCCCCTCCCCCCGCACCCCCCCCCCCCCCCCTAGCTCAGACACGGGGTCACAGTGGGGTTGTGTTGCAGCGTGGCCTACCAGCGATTTGGCTTTGCGCAGCCTGTGATGCCCCTCGGGTGGTGTCCTGTGGCTGCGGGTGGAGAGACGGAGGAGTCAGTGAGCAGGTGGAGCCTCGAGATAATTCAGACCAATCAGTCACATGATGGGCAGACGGGGGAGGGGCCAAAGAATGCTTACATTTCATGAGCGCTATGGAAGAACTGTACCAACGATGCATTTGCCCTATACTTTTACATATTATACAAACTGCATATATTATGTGTGTATAGTTTACTGATTACAGTTGTACTCCCGGCTCTTTTTATGTATATATGGTTCATATGGTTCATATAATTTGTACTAAAGTGTAATGCTTTCACTTCTGAAATGGTTCTGCTCTACGGACGCGTCTCAGCGTCAGACTCAGAGAGCAGCCTCACGCTGTGCGAGCTCCTTCGCCCGGCGGCGGGTTGTCCAGGTAGTTGAAGCGCAGCGTGTCTCTGGGACGCCAGTCAGAGTGTCTCCACGGCGTCTCTGGTGTTGGTGCCGCCCTGGAGATGCTCACAGGTGAGTGTGTGATGGACGCTGAAGGCTCCTGCCTGATGAGGGCCCTTCCTGGGGGGAACGAGGGGAGAACATACTGCTGCTGGGACGTCCAGGAGGTCGCTCTTACTTTACATCCTGCATTTTAAAGTAGGGTCACCTTGTAACACGGGCCCGCTCTGTGTGAGGCTCCCTGCTGAGCCGTGGTCCTTGGCATGTGACCGCTGAGCTGGTTCTGGATCTGACCTCCCAACCTGCAGCTCCAGCACCGCCTGGATGTAGTGTCTCTTCCACACGCCCTGCTCCAGAGGGGAGGGGGAGAAGCTGATGCACCAGCCCCGCCTCACACACTTGGGCCTCCACAGCTGGTCCAGTTCCACCATGCTCCTCCAGTGCCAGCTCACCTGCTCACAGGAGAAGGGGAAAGTGCTTCTCAGCTGGCTCAAGGACGAGTCGAGTTAAACAACATCTGCAGTATGTTCCTTTGTACATTTATCATGAACATGTGCACATATGGTGGTCCTGTTTGGGTACCCGGGCACATCGACAAAGGCTGCGGGGGTCCAGGAAGGAGAAGACGTAGAGGCAGATGGCTCTGGGCAGCAGGCAGGAGAAGTCTGCGGCCTGCAGGGGGAGCCGTCTGCTCACGCAGCTGCTCAGGAACCTCAGCTGCTCCATGGAGCAGCTCAGCACCAAGTCCTGCAGCACGGCCTTCCTCTGGGCCCCCGTCCACCGGTCCATCTGACGCAGGGAGAGGACACGGAGTTCAGGTGGACGGACGATGGACCACGGAGGCGTTTCTTATCATCATCATCATCATCATCATCATCATCATCATCATCATCATCATCTCTGTAAAGGGACAGTTCACGACTCAACAGCAATGTGTCTTTCCTGAAGAGCCTTATCTTTCACCCATAGCTCCATAGTGTCGTCTCGCTCCATCATATCGCAGATCTACAACTTGGGGGGTTAAATATCTATTTCTGGTTGTGGGGTGAACTGTCCCTTTAACTCACCCACTTTGCCAGAAGGTTCCGCCTCTCTTCAAACACCTGAGAACGAAGAGCAACGTGAAAATGTTAATAATCATGTCAGGAGCGACCAGGACCAGCGATGGTGTGAACCACATGAGGTGTTAGCACAGATGACTGACAGCTGCTTGTGTCAGAAGGGAACCTGTAAGGATGCAATAAGACTTCCTGTCTCTGTGTTTGTTCACAGCGCGGCGGAGAGGCTTCGGACGGTCACTGGCCCCATTCATTATCTGATCTGAGCCCGCCGATATACTAGCTGCTCATGAAAGTAGTGCAACGTAGCTGCTTTTACATTGATGCACCATTATTAATAATGTAATGTAATGAAAGAGTAAAAGTCAAAATGTGATTACACAATCTCAGTACATTTCGTCTATGATGCTACTGTGCTTTTATTTACACACAAGAAAACGTAAAAAGAAGGTTGAATGACAATTTTACAGAGAAGCACATTTAATTTATAGATTATTCCTGTAGTATTATGATGAAACCCTTTTAATAAATGGATATAACTAAATATTCTGCAGCGAAAAACTGTTTTCTTATTGATTTTCTCTGTATTATTTACTATTAGTAGGTAATAATGGGTATTATCAAACCCCTTCAATAAAGTGATATCACCAAAGGTTTTGTAGTGAAACACTATTTTACAAATGTATCCTGTAGTTGCCAGCCAATCGCAGGGCTAACACAGAGGCAAACAAGCATTCACACTGACAACAGGTAATTTAGAGTCACCAATTAACCTACTTGGACTGTGGGAGGAAGCCGGAATACATGGAGAGAATTCACACAGACATGGGCAGAACATGCCCTGGGTGGAATCGTAAAGTCAGCTATATATGTGTGTGTGTATATATATATATAGATATATATATAGATATATATATATATATATATATATATCTATATATATATCTATATATATATATATATATATATATATAGATATATATATACACAATACTCTAAAGGTGTTTCATCTAAAAAAATCTATGAAATAAATTCTCTGTAAAATTGTTATGGAAATTCCTGTAAATATATGGTTCTCGCACTGAATTCCAATAAAAAAAAATCTTTACGGTTTGATGATTTGAATGTAATTTGAGAATACAGTAAAATAACAATTTCTTCCGTAAAAAAGAGAAAAACATTTAATTTGACATTATTAGCACAACACTTAAATTGACAGTTTACAGTTAAATTACAGAAAATATTTTTATTTTTAGAGTTTTGGACATAATTTAAAACAAAAATGTAAGTTATTTTCTGTAAAAATAGGATATTTTTTTAAATATTGTAGGTAACATTTTGCTTGCATGGTATTTTCTTATCAGAGTACATTTGTCCTCTTTCCACAGCATGTAAACTGCTGTATGACTACGAATAGGACAAGATGTGCCTGGGTGGAGCTGACCTTGCTGTTGGACGCAGGGTGGTGCAGAGGAGTCCAGGTGCTGCGTGATGTAGCCGAGGCGCCAGCTGGTGCGCCGGCCCCACGGGGCATGGTGGAGGGTGACAAGAAGGATCTTATCACTGTGTCAGACGTATGACGGCTAAATTCCCCATTCAAGTTGTAATGTTACCGTCTCCTTCTGCATTTTATGATTAGTGAGAAAAAGATCAACTCCTGCTGACGCAGTTCAAAGAGTCAACACACTCCTCACCATCGGTTCTCCTCTGCCAACGGAACCAAGCCAACCCAACACATCGTGCACCGACTCTTCTTCGTCCCAGTTCCCTGTGCAAAGTTTACTCGTTTCCATAGTAACAGAGAGCATACTAGGCTGTCACAGCCTGTCCCATACAAAGTGTGTGTCTGTGTGTGTGTGTGTGTGTGTGTGTGTGTGTGCGCATGCTCTAACGATGACCATCAGTGGTAGTGCTGTAGACCAGCAGAAAAGCCTCCCACAGCTGGGACACGCTTCACTGCACTCTGCATTTTCATGCAGAGAATATATCATTTTTTTAACGCACTGATGAATTTCAGAGTGAAACTGAATTGCTTTGACATTTTAAGATAAGTGTGTGTTTTAAAACTCACACATAGGGTTGTGTCTTATTACACAAATACATAGGACATGTAAGTACAACAATTTAAATGATTAATAGTTTGTAAATAGTTTGTATCGTCAGTATAAAATACTTAGCAGTAGTGGAGGTAATAAAGCCTTGTGCTAGGCATAATTAATTAATTTGGGTGAATGATGTTGGTTTTTTGTTTTTTTTCCCCCATAATGCCCTTATTTTAAATAAATAAATGAAAACATGAAATGAAACATGGTTTGGATCGTCTAGCAGAAAAACAGTTCAAACATTACACGACATCAATCAAATAACAGTTACATTCATTATCAGAAAGCCCTGCTCGTGCCCGAAAGGGCGGAGGCGCGCACCGAAGAAACAAAACCTGCTGCAAAGGAAGACGGAGATTCACAACAAGGTGAACCAGCACACGCGCAGCTGACCGGAAACCAGCCACCGTGCCTCCAAAGTAAAAGCGTAGACTGCCATGGCTAAAAGCATGGATCACAAAAGACATTGGCTTGTTGTTATGCAGACTTTATCCAGCTACTGGGATTCCAACTGATATTTGCTTTCATTTCAATTGGGCGTATTGATGCATCAGTGAATATTAAACTCATAATATTATCAGATAATACTATTTTATTTTTGGGGTGTCGATCAAATGTAGGCTACTACGTAGACTTTTTAGTTTTTGTGAATAATGTTGATACGTAATTATGTGT
This sequence comes from Apeltes quadracus, assembly GCA_021346845.1. NCBI lineage: Eukaryota > Metazoa > Chordata > Actinopteri > Perciformes > Gasterosteidae > Apeltes > Apeltes quadracus. The sequence continues at coordinate 1,159,216 of CM037934.1, read as the reverse complement.
GGCACCAACTTGAGTTATTATTATTATTATTATTATTATTATTATTATTATTATTATTATATCCACTGGTGCTGCTTAGTGGTGCTATGTTTTATATCATCATTTCAAACGTAAATGGATAGACTGTTGTGGTCATTCAGTACACGTGACTGCACACATTGTGATATTGGGCTACTAATGTGTCATAAAGTGAAGTCTTTGAAATAAATCCTCCTGTTTGGGTTCCAGTAAATAAACCAACAAACATAAATAAACAAATAAAACGGAGTGTTTGATTTCCTGTTGCTGGGTCTCATCTTTCGTCAATGAGGCTTTTATTGTGCAGGGTCACGTCCGGAAGCCGTCTCTGAAACGTGGCGGCCTTGTCTCTCGCTGGAGGAGGGGGCGATGGAGATGCGGGGGGGGGCTCATTGTTAGCAGCCCGAAGAGGAGCGGCGGAGACCCCGTCGCTGCACGTGAATTCTCGCTATTCAGGTAAAGCTGCGTTTAATTGAACCGGTTCAAGCTGGTTTACATTCACACCGTTTCTCCCCCGCTGCCTCCCCCCTGCTCCTCCCTCCTCCTCCCCCCGGCGCGCTGCTCGGCCCGGTGGGGTCACGTCAGAACGCCGGTAGACCCGCGCGTCTCCCGGTCAACCGGAGCGGAGCCTCCTTTGTCCGCTTCCATCCGCTTTCATTTATACATCCTCTGCTCGCGCGTTACCGGGAGGAGGAGCGCGTTCCCGTGAGGAGGAACCCGTTACCGGGAGGGGGAGCGCGTTACCGTGAGGAGGAACCCGTTACCGTGAGGAGGAGCGCGTTCCCGTGAGGAGGAACCCGGCACCTTGAGGAGGAACCCGTTACCGGGAGGAGGAGCGCGTTCCCGTGAGGAGGAGCCCGGTACCGTGAGGAGGAGCGACGTACCGTGAGGAGGAGCGCGTTCCCGTGAGGAGGCGCGCAGTGACAGCGCGGCTAAAATAAGCTCCTTTTTAAAGCGTTTTACACGCAGCAGAAAAAAGGCTGAAACACCTTTAACAGGTTGCCTGTGTGTAACTGGTCATTTGTCACGTGATCACTACCTCCCACCCGGCTGAAGGCCTTACATCCCTCCCATGCAGCCTTTTGTGTGTACTCCAGTTACAGCCCATAATTTCTCCAATTTCTAATCATAATGAATCGGTTCTTCTTCATGATGAATATGATCCTCTACTGGTAAACAATGTGTCTAACGAATGTTGTGCTTTTATTGTTCAGATGCAGATTGAACGTTCATCGACATCCTCTCGTAAGCATCCTGGCTGACGTGGAGGCAGGAGAAGGAGGCGCGGCATCTTAAAGGAGGTCTGCTGACCGGACTCCCCACTCGATGGATACAGCGCTCCTTGTGATTTCTCCATCCTGCTGAAGGAGCCGCTGGCTAACTGGGCTAGCGACCCGCGTCCAGCTGCCCCCTCTGCTGCTGCACGGAGCCGCCATGCGTCTCCCATGGGCGCTGTGGGTGTCCATGGTGACGGCGTGCGGCGCCGTCCCCATGGACACGGCGAAGGCGAGCCACAGCCTGTTCACCTGTGAGCCCATCACCCTGCGCATGTGCCAGGGGCTCCCCTACAACTCCACCTACATGCCCAACACACTGAACCACTACGACCAGCAGACCGCCGCGCTCGCCATGGAGGTACGTCCGCCGCCGCCCAGCAGCACCAGGGTGTGGCCGATGAGTCACGACTGGAAAACAGGCCTTAATGTTTATGAAACAACAAAAAGAAAAAAAAACGTGGATGAACCTTCTATAAAAGTACAAATGGGACTGTTCTATTTGTTTGAATGAGCGTGGTTATTTAAAGGTTAAATGATTCACACCACGTTGTGTCTAACAGGCCTAACTGCATATCGCGTTTTTGTGTCTCTGCTGCTGCAGGATTAACTCATCAAAGAATTATTAGACAAGCATTTCAATAATTATGTTATTCTTTTTCAAACACTAGCTGGATTTAGCTTTTTTAGGTATGATGATATAAAACGGTTAAACTGTTGTTAAACAAGAAATTAGAATTCGTCACCTTTTTAGACAGTAGATATTTATATATTCTTTAGTGCTACACACACATTTTCCCCTGAGGTGTGTGTACGTGCGTCTATAAGGTTACATAGACGTATGGTATACAGTAAGGATTCCAAATAAAACATGCACAATACAATAAAATAACAGAGCAGAAAATACTAACTTGAGAATTAAATGGAAAAAGAAAAGAGAAAAAAAGTGCACAAAAATACGTATATACAGAGTGTATGTGAGTATATGAAGTATATAGAGGAAAAGGTGTCATTAAATTACAGTAGTGCCTTATATCAATGGATATTGATATTAAATTAACTGAAGTGCGCTGGTTATTGGTAACGGTTCTTATAAATTGTGATCAGTGTGATTCTTTTTTTCTTTATAGTTTTAAATATACCATTGACTAGATCATAATGGATCGTTAACTTGAAATGAGCAGAACTCATCAACTTTCTGCAGGAGTCGTGTTTTACTTTTCTAGCGAGGAGACCGATTTGGTTTGATTTCTTTAGTGGAGACGAAACGTCGTTGTGGCTTCATGGGAAGTCGCTGTGCTGAAGCAGCTGTGTGTGTGTGTGTGTGTGCGTGTAGAGTCGGGGCACGACGCTCTTCCTCACATGGCGATGAAGGCTCTGGCTGTCTGCCCGGCTCACCAGGCCTCTGCTGACAGTTGGTAATATCAAAGTTCCAGCCCATTTAAACTGTTTCTCTTTTCGCTCTGAGGACTAAGTGCATCATTAAAGGCTGAGCGACCGAGCGGTCGGCCACAACATCAGGGCCTCTTCATGTTTATCATCGTCCATGTTTATTCAGATTATCTATGAATTTACCAGCAAAGTACCGACTGTTGTGTCCTCCTCTGTGAAGTGACGAGTGAGGCATTTACACACAACCACGGAGCCGCTGCATCACCTCGATAACTTCATCCCACCCTTTGCATAGGATGACGCCTGGAGGCTCAGTCCATCTAAAACAGTGTGTGTGTGTGTGTGTGTGTGTGTGTGCATCTTACTTATCTCTCTTTCTCAGCACCACGTTCCCTTTGGCTCCCACCAGCTCCATCACTTCCACCGTTTGACACCCTCTCCGCCTCTTCTGGCGGTGACGGGTGCACGAGACCCGGCGACCATCTGTCTGCCTGCACTTTGCTGTCGTCTCTTTCAGTCAGTCCTGGGTTACATAAGCCAAATCAAATCTCATCACATCACATCACATTTCATCAAATCAAATCTCATCACATCTCATCACATCTCATCACATCACATCTCATCACATCACATCTCATCACATCACATCACATCACATAACATCACATCACATCTCATCACATCTCATCACATCACATCTCATCACATCACATCACATCTCATCACATCACATCACATCACATCTCATCACATCACATCACATCACATAACATCACATCACATCACATCTCATCACATCTCATCACATCACATCTCATCACATCACATCACATCACATCACATCAAATCTCATCACATCACATCACATTTCATCAAATCAAATCTCATCACATCACATCACATCACATCACATCACATCACATCACATCACATCACATCACATTTCATCAAATCAAATCTCATCACATCTCATCACATCACATCACATCTCATCACATCACATCACATCTCATCACATCACATCACATCACATCACATCACATCACATCACATCACATCAAATCTCATCACATCACATCAAATCTCATCATCTCATCTCATTTGTGTTTTTGTTGGATTCTTAAAAGAAGACGAATGTGTAACGTGTAACGTGTGTGTCGTCTTTGGCAGAGCAGTGTTTGCTTGTGTGTGTGTGTGTCGCTGTGCACAGAGAGGCGCTTCTGGTTTAGACGGTGTTCACTTTGATTGGTCATGGATCCACAGTGAAGTCTCTTTTAGAGCTCGTAAATAGAAGTTACACATGCAAACCCCGTTGGTCCCGTGGAGGAGAGAGCTCGCCTCTGTTTCCTCTTGTTCTCCAGATAACTGGATCCACTTCATGGGAGAGTTCAAAGCCTGCAGCATGTCGAGGGCAGCCAAATGAGGATTGACAGTTCATTTAGAAGGGAATTAGGCCTCTGAATGGCCCTGATGATGATGATGATGATGAATACCCGGCACCGTGGAGAAACGGGGATTTGGACGAGAACCAACGCCTGTCGTTCTTGCACTTTCTGTCCAAACCCCCTGAAGTGTCTTTCTCATTTCCTTTTTCTCGCCTCTCAAGCTCTTTTGAAGGTTTTGTTTTTGGAGGGAAGCGAGAGCGATTTGTCACAATATCGTTATACACTTTATTTTGTGAGGTTCTGTGCGGTTTGTGTTCGATGTGGGGATTTGACCCATTTAATACCTTTTTTTTAACCATACGTTACGCCACAGGTGCTTTGTACGTGCAGGACTCCTGTGTCCTCGCTGACCGCTGGATGACCTCCCTGCTGAAGTGGGACAGCGGCCTGAGGGCAGGGACATGTCTCACAATGCTCACAGGACAAAAACCAATAAGGAAAGAGACGGGGGCTCAAGTCCCCCCCCGACCGTGAGTTACAGTACGGACCTACTGGACGCTTCACTTCACTTTTAGTGGTGAATGTGCAGAGCGGCCGCTGAGGTTCCAGGATGGAGGAGGAGGTTCATTGCAGGGTTTCTTCACGGCCAGATGGGCAAAGGGAAAGTCCCAGCCTGCTCAAGATGCTCATTCAGTTGGATTCATCCAAACCGGCAAAAAGAGAAACCCGCTGACGAGGAACTATTTAGTCAGGTTGTTCTGCCTCTAGAGGCCGAGGACCATCAACGGTAGATCGCCTTAATGCTGCAGGAGGGATTCTTTCCCTCATTTGTTGTCCTTGTGTCCTCTTGTTTGAGGTCCTTTGTGTAAAGAGCGAGCGGGGACACTGCTACTGACTCCTTAAAGCCGCCTCTTTACTGTGTCACGTTACCGCTGCTGGGTGGAGTAACCCAGATCCTCCACCCAGCAGCTGGGAGTGTGCGTGTGTGTGTGCGTGTGTGAGAAAGAGTTTCATTAAATGCTGACGACGCTTAAACGTGCTGCAGTGAACTCAAAAGTTGTGAAGATGTTTCCCTGCACACACACAAACACACACAGACCCAGACACACACAGACCCAGACACACACAGACCCAGCGTGACTCCGGCTATAAAGGAGCCTCTTGTTTTATTTAATGTCCAACACCGTGTTTATTGGCAGTGGAGTGAAAGAGAGACGCACCCAGAGAGCAAGTCACTGGTCCACAACAACCTCTCTGTGTGTGTGTGTGTGGGTCTGTGTGTGTGTGTGTGTGTGCGTGCATGTCGCACACACCAGGGCACAAGGATTCAAACATTTCTGAGCGGTTGACTCTGTGGACCATCCCTCCTCCCCCTCCTCTCCCTCCTCCATGTCTTTTGTCCTCCCCTCCCCCAGCACAGGCCTCTCCCGTTGCCCAGGAAACAGCCCGATTGTGCTGGTAACAAAGGGGCCGAGGCTTTCTTGCCTCCAGGAGGTGGCCCCCTCCCCTCCACCCCGCACCCTGACCTCCTCAAACCCGGCCCCCCACCTCCTCCTCCCTGGTGATGCATCACTCGTTGCCATGACGCTGAGCTTGAAATTTGGAGAATTGAAATGGCAGCAGAAGAGAAAGGAGGATAGAAGGGGGGGGGGGGGGGTGACTGGGAGGTATTTTTAACATAGACCAGGGGGCTTCTTTGTCAGTAATGCATCAGTCACCATCTTAGCAGCAGACTCAGAGCCTTCATTAAAAGGGAATTACTTCAGCACCCCCCCCCCCCCCCCCCTTCACTAGACCACATTCCTATTTAATAACAATCTGATACAAAACATAATGTCAGACATTGTTGGAGGGGAAACCGAGGTCAGCTGACAAGGCTGGAATACCCAGAATCCTGTGTTCAGTTAAAGAAACGCTGATCTATGATTGGCCATCACTCAAAACCCCCCCAACACACTCATGAATAGGGATGAAACAACATCAGCATTCTGCTTGGGGGAGCCCATGCGGCCCGCTGGCCGTTTATCACACCAGTGGTTCACCGGCTGCTCCCAGTGCTCCCATTACCTTCAGATCCCTGTGGACGCTGTGGACGGAGGACACGCGTCCCGTCCTGAGCGGTGGAGGAGGGAAAGACGACGCAGTCTAAGAATAGAAAAGAGGAACGCGTGATGAATGGAAGCCAGGATAGTTCTCCTCCAGCAGATGGACCCCCCCGCAGCCTGAAGATGCATCCATCCGTCCCGCTCCATAGAGCCGAGCGGAGGAGCAGAGACGACGCATCAGATCGTGTTTGAGCAGCTAACCGATGCTACGGGGCAACAGCATTCTACTGCTGTTTCTATACATGTAGTTTTTATGTCCCGATGACCAGTGAAAGTGCAGTTCTGACTCTCTGCCCATTGATTGAGATAGGAGGCTGGTCTTGTTAGAGCGAAAATAGCTGACCGGAGACCTTGCAGAGATGGCGGCGAGTGGCGTGACTTGCCTAAAAGGACTTTGGTGTAAGTCAGCTGACCTGTGGTGGGATGGACATGGGTTCAGTCTGATTACCTCCTTCAATGTGTCCGCTCCACAACAGCTCGCTGTCGCCTCGCTGGAAAAGTGCTGTGAACAAAAGCTACATGAGGAGGTCCGTGTGCATGGCGTGTTCCCAGGAGGAGACGTGTGCTCGTACGACAGACACGCGGTGGCCAACGACCGTGAACGCTCTCTGAAGGCTCACACGTAACCTTCCACGACCACAACTCACTTCCTTCAGCAGACGAAATGTTGACCTTGTTCTTCCCACAGTGAGATGTTCTCGATAAGATTCACCATCCAACAAATAATAGAGGGGGTGGAGGCACCGCGCGTCTCTTTCCTCTCCATAACGCGCCCTGCTTCTTGGCTCACTTCATATGCGTGAGGCCGTTATGCTGCGTGTTCCTGCGTGTGTTAGCATGTAAATAATATACTTCCACCACGAGCGTGTGTGCGTGTGCGTGTGTGTGTGTGTGTGTGTGAGTGTGTGTGTGTTTGTGCATGTGTGTGAGCCACAGCGTGGTCCTCCCTCGAACACAAAGGTCCTGTCAGCCTGTGTGGGGGGGGGCTGCTGGGCCGACTTGTTGTGCCCTTCCTGTCTCAAAGTTGGAGGGAAGGAGGAAGGGGGGTCCAGCATCGGGGGGGGGGGGGGGGGGGGGGGTGTTATTGGGAAAGAGGCCAGCGTTGTTTTCGTGGGCTCTTCTCCAGAAAGTGTCAGAGTCGTGCTCCACTGATCCCTTTGTGCCATCTTTGGCCCTCGCTGTGAGGCGGGGGGGTCGGGGGGTCGGGGGGGGGGGAGGCGCCTATCTTCCTGAAGTGCTTTCAATAAAAGAGTTTTCTGATGTGTTCTCCACCTGCAGCCGTTCCATCCCATGGTGAACCTCCACTGCTCCCCGGAGCTGCGCATGTTCCTGTGCGCGCTCTACGCGCCCGTCTGCAGCGTGTACGGCCGCATGACGCTGCCGTGCCGCCGCCTCTGCCTGCAGGCCAAGAGCGACTGCTACAAGCTCATGGACATGTTCGGGGTCAGCTGGCCGCAGGAAATGGACTGCGACAGGTCGGTACAGTGGGAATCGCATTCAGTCAAGCACACGCAGCAATGAGAGCAGGGACGTGGACGTGCAAAACAATGTGACATTGTGTCTTTCACCCGGCAGGTTTACACTTTAGACGCACCAACACACACTAAGCGTAGCGCCACAGAACGATAACCACATCATATTACGGTTGATATATGGTTCATAGTTTTAAGGTAAAACGTTGGATGCTGTAAAGTCGTCTTGTTGATGACCCTGAGGTCATGTGGTCTCGTCCCCCCAGGTTCCCGGCCTGTGACGAGCCGTACCCCCGCCCCGTGGACCTGCTGTCCGGCTCCGACGCCACCGAGTCGCCCGTCTCCATCCAGCGCGACTACGGCTTCTGGTGTCCCAGAGAACTCAAGATGGACCCTGAGCTGGGCTACTCCTTCATGGGGGTCCGCGACTGCTCCCCCCCCTGCGCCAACATGTACTTCACGCGCCAGGAGCTGACCTTCGCCCGCTACTTCGTCGGGGTGGTGTCCATCGTCTGCCTGTCCGCCACCCTCTTCACCTTCCTGACGTTCCTCATCGACGTGTCGCGCTTCCGCTACCCGGAGCGTCCCATCATCTTCTACGCCGTGTGCTACATGATGGTGTCCCTGGTCTTCTTCCTGGGCTTCCTGCTGGAGGACAGAGTGTCCTGTAACGCAGCGAGTCCCGGGAGGTTCCGGGCTTCAACCGTGACCCAAGGCTCCCATAACAAGGTAACGAGCCGTCGGTGCTGGAGCGTGTGGGCCATGTCTGCTGCCTGCAACCTGATACCGACCCTCTACCTGTCCTCTGTCCCTCTGTCCCAGGCCTGCACCCTTCTCTTCATGGTGCTCTACTTCTTCACCATGGCCGGCAGCGTCTGGTGGGTCATTCTGACCATCACCTGGTTCCTGGCGGCGGTTCCCAAGTGGGGCAGCGAGGCCATCGAGAAGAAGGCCCTGCTGTTCCACGCCTGTGCGTGGGGCGTCCCCGGCGTCCTCACCGTGGCCCTGCTCGCCATGAACCGGATCGAGGGGGACAGCGTCAGCGGGGTCTGCTTC